>CAJVRN010000211.1:0-1447500 GCA_911728415.1 Lagocephalus sceleratus | reverse complement strand
GCTTCAGGCTTCTGATTAATCCTGACAAAAGCTGGAGCGTTAAAGAAACCACACGCATTCAAGCGCAACACTCAGCCCACAAAAGGGCTTCCTTTCCCAGCATGCACCGCGGGGGGGGCACCGAAAAAAAAAAAAAAAAGGAGACGCTGGGATAAAGGCGGCCCGGCGGTGCGTGCCCGTTTCCACCTCGGAGACTCACGTCTTAGATATTCATCCATGGACCTGGCGTACTTCTTCCAGGACTTGCGGTCGGAGGCGTTGAAGGCGATGTCGTGGCCCTCCAGGTGCGGCGCCATCGTCATACCTGCCAGTGGAGACACACAGACAGTCAACTGTGCTGGGACTTGAGCAGAGGCCACAGACGGACGGGAGGAAGGGGGGGGTGAGGAGGGGGGAGGAGGGCGGGCTTTTATTTACCTGGTGGCATGACTCTGTCGTTGAAGGTCGGGTGGTAGGGGCTGATGGACCACATGAGGCAGAACAGGCAGCCGCCAAACATGGCCGCCAGAAACGCGTAAAGTGCAGCATAGAAGAGGAGAATGAGGCCTGGGGGGGGGATGAATCAGTATTAGCCTCAAAGGTCCAAAGCTGGACGTCGGCCCCCAGGAGGACATGCGGGGGCTGTCGGACCACTGAACCCGCGGTGCCAACGACACCGTCGCGGCTTACGTAACGGACCCATTCAGGCGCTTCCCCGGTCTGAGGCGAGGGGGGGGGGAAGAAAAAAAAACACAATGGGAATATTTTCCGCCTACTTTGTCTCCAGCTACGGGACGGGTACCCTTAACTCGTTCGCCCGTACAGAAACCCTCCCGGCGTTTTGAAATGCCGAATCGGCTGGAAATGTTTGGATTAATAGTTCATTAGCAACCAAACGCGGCCTCCGTTGAGTGTCTTGTGCGGCGCGGGCGATTTCACAGGGGGGACTAGCTGCAGCCAGTCTTGCGTCCCCGGAGCCACAAAGGCCTTTCTGTTCGAGCCCAGTGAGAATTCTTCCAGCTGTCCTTTCACTCAGGAACAGAGCGAACCTCCGGTTGCCATCGTAGTGAAGGTCTTTAGCAGCCATAGAAGCCCGGCCAGCTCCAAGGAGCCTCAATCACCACACTCTGGTATTGTGCCCTCAGTCACACTCACACACACATACGCACATACACACATCACACACACACACATATACACTCGTCTCACCGGACACACAGCACAGACTTCAAGTCAGGGGCCTTTTCTTGGTCACACACACGGTGGGCCCCACTCCCCTCACAAGTGTGCGTGCAGCTGAAATGAGCTGTTGGCCCCTGAACTGGATCCAGCAGTTCTCTCTCTCTCTCTCTCTCTCTCTCTCTCTCTCTCTCTCTCTCTCTCTCTCTCTCTCCCTCTTGGATGTGCAACCCAGTGTGATCGTGTTTGCCCTCATGGCGCTCCACATCCTGTCACACCAAGGACCCGCCCGCGTCATCCCTGACTCGACAAACCGGCCCGTCGGAGCTTTCGTCGCAGCGGTGCTGAATTTGTCAAGAGTGCGAGGGGAGGGGGGGGGGGGGATAACACACACACACACACACACACACACACACATACACATACACACACACGCACACACACACACAGAAAGTAAAAGAGCGCCTCTTTTTTTTTTTTAATGGCAACCGAGGGGCCCGTGAGCACGTCGGGTTCAGCGTCGGGGTCGGCGGGGTTTTGGGAAAGAGGCTGTGGAGTGCATGGTAAGATGAGGAATGTGATCGCCGGCCAATGCGAGGCCCCGGACAGTGCGCCCCCGCTGGGGACGCGTCCCCAGGCAGTCTGTTTTTGTCGGGACATTCTGAATCGCCGGCGCACCTATGTAAACACTGAGCATCAGGACGCACGCTCGCATCCCAGTGAGCGCCGCAGAGACGCTTCTCACCCTCCCCGAAAAAAAAACAAAAAAAGGGGAAAAAAAAACATCCATTCAACTCTACCCGAAAGCCACTTTTGTGCACATTTAGGAGGATTTGATTAGGTTTAAGATACGCGTCTGTGTGCCCCCCCCCTAACATCCCTCCTCTTAGCCCAGCGAGAAGACACGTTAAGCAGAGACTTACTCCAGCTCTTTCCCGAGCGACCCATGAATTCGTTGGTCTCTGCATTCCAAAGGTACGTCTTCAGGTCGTCTATTTTCTGGTGCAGTGTCCTCTTGGGTAAAGGCCTGCGCTTCCACCTCTCAAAGTTCAGGTCCTCCTGCTCCAGAGGCTGGTGCTCGGCCAACTCCTCCTGCTCTTCCTCCAGCTCCTGGCCATGTTTGAGGATGACTTTGTGAGGCTGGTGGAAAGAAGAGAAAAAGCGCTCACCGCACATATTCACGACCGATGTGCCGTCCACCTATATTCTTCTCAAACCAGCGCGGAATAGAAATGGCATGCCTTCCGTTCCGACTATGAGAGATGACAATAACCTGCCAGAGCGCACTGTCATATTCATGCACATCACACTGCTGGTCCTGTCAGCTGTTCCTGTGAATTATAGACCTGCTGGTGACCTTTGCGGCACCCGCTGGGAGAGCTGACCTCCTCTAAACGGACCCTCCTGCAGCTGCACAGGGTCACTGGAAGAGCCAGTTTTTACTCACTGACTCTCAGCATCCCGAGACATGGACACGCCGATCCCAGGAGGGACATCTTTACGCATGTAAGAGTTTGGCATTTCGACGAAACGAGCGACGCCGCGCTCGCGTCTACTTTAAATGTCGCGGCGAAACGTTTTCTTTTCCAACTTACGACACTTTTCAAGGGCTTCTCTTCAACTCCTCCCTCTGTGGGCTCCATATTCTTCAGAGAGAAAAGGTACTTGTTACACCAATCACATCCACCGTGCCATTCACTTCACAGCGCACGTCTTTGCGTCCTCAGACCTGAAACTTTGACACAACTCTCACAGCAATAATAATTCACGCAAACAAGCACACACAAAACACACACACACACACACACACACACAAAACAACAACTGTTGCATGATCCTCGCAGAAGGGAAAGTTCTGACATACCTGAGGTTCTCCCTTTTTATTTATTTTTTTCCCAGGTTGATACGTCAAAAACTTTCTTGACTCCGAGAGAGAGAGAGAGAGATTTTTTTTTTCTAAGAAAATACGTTTGTCAAAAAGTGTTTGGCGATTTCATTAGAAAATTATAGGCATGCGGAGCGGAGCGGGTGTTGGAGCTCCTTTTTCTAGAGGCGCATCATAGTGAATGAACGCTGGAGAGAGAAAAGCGGGGGGTGGGTTCAAAGTGGGGCTTTTTTTGGCAAGGACATGGACCGTACAAGTGCATTCTGTCCACGCACAACATCGTCTATTATCTGCCAAACTGTGTTGGGAATAAAAGCCTGAGCGCAATATTTATAGCATATCCCAGCGCGACGCGCTTAACGCACGCTGCATTTATTGTGTCCAAGGCGTGTCCAGATAAAATGGAACACACCATCAGCAAACGTATATATATATCTGTCATTAGGTGTTTTTTTTCTCGCGCATGCATGCATACTAATCCAGTTGCCAACAGCATCAGCCTCGGCAGACTCTTGCAGGAGCAGCAGCAGGAACTCTGGAGAAGTTCAAGTCTTCACCCCCTCAAGGGTGCATCTGCAAACCAGTCACGTAGCGCTCTGTTGCCCCGTGTAATAGTTCAGTCACCCTCCCCTCTTCTCCTTCATGAAAAGAGAAATTGCGTCATGGAAAAAATAGGTTCTTTGAGTTTTGCGCGGCAAAAACGTGCGTACGTGAAAGTTAATATAAATGCAGCAATATAGACGATCTGCAAAAAAAATAAACAGGAACTCAGTTCTTATCAGGGTGGAACCTTTGTCTCTTTTTAACCAGTTACCAAAACCACACTGACAGTTCCCCATAGTCAATATATTTGCATGTATATTTTTATCGAGATTGAGTGATTAGAGAGGGAGATTAGTACTCAATAATCTTCATAAAATGATAGCAATACGAGTTACTTTTAATTGACAAGATCGGTGATCGTCATTAACAGACGGAGATTAAACTTTTCAATGATGCAATGCGTTCAAAACTCTTACAACTATTTCAACCTCAAACATACAGGCTACAGACATTGAATGTTCAAATCTAAAATTCAGTAAAAATCTCCAGGAAGGGTTAAAATACAGTTGTTTTTTTGGTTTGTTTTTTTTCAAATTGTGGACCTTCTGGGGAAAGGCAGAGAAACCAAGACAGGACGGCGAGTTAAACTTCAGGTCGGCGGAATCTGTAGGAGCACCTGAAGGCAGCACGCGTCGCTGTTTCCTCCGTGCGTCGACGCTCGTTGTCATGACCGTCTGCGGACACGCGGTGGCGCTCTGGCCCGTTGTGTGGAGTCACTGGAACCGACGTGTCAGGTCATTTACTGCAGTCCGGGCTCCAGACGCCCGTCTTCATGAAAACAGCCATAAAAGCGAGCCCGGGGTTGATCTCTGCTTGCGCAGCAAAGATTTATTGTTCTTTATTTAATTTCATTTAACCATAAAATCACGGCTGCGGTTATCACTGCAACCGCTCTTATTTCTTCCCGTCACAAATAAAACTAATTAAATCACCAGTGAAATGAAATAACTTTTGCTTTGATCGGCGAAAGCTGGAAGAGAAGGGGGGGGGGGGGTTGGGGGGTGTAAACACGCGTCAGAGTGATTTCCTTTTTTTGGTGCGTGTGAGCGTGACATGCGCACACGCACCATCAGCACCATCAGCAGCAGCAGCAGAGGCGGCTGCGGGGTGACACCGACACGCGTGGAGAGCGGGTGCCGTCGGGGGTGCGAGGCGCTGCGGGGATGTAGGTGACTCAGGCGCGGCGCGGTCGGAGGAGCGTTGGTCAGAGAATGCCGCAGCAACGCCAGCGCGCCGCCTGCTCTAGGTCACGACTGTGCACGGTTAGCTCTCAGATATACGGCGAACACCCGTGAGTTCTTTTTTTTTTTTTTTTTTTTTGCATATATAATTCATAAGAGATCCAGTTTTTTTGGTGACATCCTCCAGGCGGCATGCCTCCAGCCCAGAGCCTCCAGTCCAGCGGACTGTCCCTGTCGGAGACGAGCATGGGTAGGTGTGCGCAAGGTCAACGGCGCGTTGTCTGCCGCAGGTTTCTTATCAATTAAACCCCGTTAATGTTTGATAACAATGCGGCTGTTTCACTCGACGTCCCCCCCCGCTCGCCTCGCTATATCAACGCGCAGCGTTTTCGCCTCGAACGCGCGCGTCGTTTGCGTTCGGTTGGTAACATGACGTGATTTCGCCCCACAAAGGCGGACAAAAACTGCGTTTAAACGCGTGTTTTTCCTCTCCAGGCCGCAGCGCCCCACTGCAGGTGCTGAGTAACCAGCGGACTGGATGGTTTCACTAAAAACCAAGAGAAAATCAGTCCTTATGTGTAGTCACTAGCGTGATTATATGTCGAGTGACATCATATGTGCGTTTATTTTACATGTTCACGGGCAGGTTTTCAAGTGAAGTCACATAACAGTCGAATATAGGAGCTGACTTTGCTGTGTTTACGTGTCAATGACTGTTTTCCCAGTGACACTGGGACAAGAAAGGGACGTTTTGGAGTTTGAAACTTCAGCAAATTATTGATTTTGAGCACACTGAATGTCATTTGCAGGCAGAGATGTTCAGTGCACAAAGAGTCGCCTGCATGGACAGATCAAGCATAAAGAGGTCCAAGACTATGTGCAGACAGTCAGCGTGGACCGGAGGCAAAGACACACGCAGAGGTCGTCTGTTCGATGCTGCAATTCATTTTCAAAAGCCCTTATATGAAGCCTTTTGACCCAGATCAATAGAAAGTGCATATTTAATGTGCACACAACGACTCGGTGGAGGTGAGGACGAGCTGATTTCTCATTTGGTGTTAAAATCTGACAACTTTAATGCGAATCAGACAAAACCTACAACGTGACAAGACAAGCAGAACCTGTCGAGTTGAACGAAAACAACGGCACAAAGTCTGAGGTGAATCACCATTCCGTCCAGAAATTCACTTTCGGGTTTGTTTTCTAGAAAACCTCACTTGAATGCTGCACAAATGAACATTTCCTCAGCGTGGAGGCGGTTTTCTCTCCAGCTGTCTGCACAGACGTCTTTTGCTTCGCCCAGTGAGCTTCATTTGGGTCTTCATTTTCCCTCCGCTGGGGAATATTCTTCAAGGCATTAACAAATAAACGTCTCCTCGTGAAATTAAACTCATTAATCAGCCTCTCCGCTGATTGCTTCTCACGCCAGCTTCATTTTATGATACAAACACAAGCCTCCCGCAGCATCTGTAGCGTGATCATCCAACACACAATAACGACCCCGCCCCCCCCCCCTTCACCCCCCGCCTCCCTCATTTGTCGCTCCACAGGCACCTTTAAAAGGAGGAAGAGGAAATCCATCGTGGTGACGGCGCTGCTGCTCGTGGTGTCGGTGCTCATCCTGGTTTTCGGCCTGGCGGCCACCACCAGGACACAGAACATCACCGTGGGCGGCTACTACCCAGGAGTCATAGTGAGTCCGGGCTCGCCGCAGGGGCGTTCACCGTCACGGAGCGTCGGGAGTGTGTGTGAGTGCGTGTGTGTGTATGTGTGTGTGTGTGTGTTGGGGGGTGCATTCCCGCTCCAAGGGCTCCGAAGGCCTCTGGTCTCTGATGGGTGAATTTTCCCCACATTCATTATTCAGCATCGCTGTCATTAGAGGCCGAGCGAGTCTCAGTGTCTCGCCTCATAAATGTGTTTTCTTCACTAATACTCAGCTTTCAGCGTTCTCAGACTCCGCCGCAAGGCCTCGGAATCTTACTGGAGCCTCAAATTCATCCGATCCGAGGCTGAAATTAATTACAGAGATCCGGATCAGATAAAATTACCTTCAAAAATGCATCTCAGCAGTGTAAAAAGGTTCAAATGTGGGTAAACTAATCCGTGAATGGCCGCTGTAAACATGCTGGAATGGTCCTCTGGAGCACTTCTGACGCTAAAACATGCGAGTTCTCTCTCTGAAAGTTTTATTATTGCCTAATGTCAACACCCTGACAGCTATTTTCTCACTTTTCAGCTGGGCTTCGGTTCTTTTCTGGGAATTATCGGTGCTCATTTAATAGAGAACAAGAGGCAGATGGTAAGAGGATTTATATTACCTCTGTGCATTGAGATCACTCTAACATCTCCGCGGTCAGAGAGCACGGGCATCAAACCGCGCGTCAGCCCCCTGTCGCCTCGCCGAGGTTTCGCTTATATTGTTAACGCGACAATAGAATTACAGGGACTCGTCCGGGCCGCGGCTGCGACCCACTTGGCCCCGGCGGAGGCCTGCGAATCCAAACGAGCGTCCCGGGCTGTTGTGTGGGAAAGCGTCTGGAAATAGAAACGGGGTGTAAGCGAAGGAGGGCGAATGTCCAGAGTGGAATCTGGGAGGGGGAAACCGTAGATGGGGGACGTGCCTGGCCCGGGCCAGTCGCAGCTGGGATGAAGAATGAGATGGTACCGTGACAGGAGCTTCCATTACAGCCGTGTTTGGATGTCAGAGACCCCCCCCCCCTCTTAGTCTGCATGTGCTCAACCGAGCAAATGCCTCATGACAGACAACATGTCAGAGGTGATATTAGCCATTAGCCACGCTTTGGGGACAGAAAGACCCTCTCCTCATTTGTCACAAATATGAAGGCTTCATAAGAGCTGGCGACAAATGAACATTAGTCTTATCTAAGCTACCCTTGTTTTATTTATTTATTTTTTTTATCTCATTGGCAGAGAACCAGTAAGTTAACCCAGGCAGAGTCATGAGGACCAGCAAGGGGTGTGGTGAGGGAGACCCTGGAAAAATCATTCCAGACCAGCCAAATGAAGGGCGTATTTAATCATTAATTATGTTAGCATAGATGACAGCACAGTTTCCATTTCCATGTTAACCCTTCGCGTCCAGCCGAAGTACAGAAGCGTCTGAGCGGCAGAATACGAGCCCGTTTGTTTCATTGGGGGGGACGGCCGGACCACAAAAATCAGATAAAGTACGCCTTTCTTTTTAAATAGATTGGACGGGACTGCAATTCTGAGAGGGGCCAGGCCACCGATTATCTGCTGGTTGTTGTTTGATGCGAGCGTAGCGGGCCAGAACCCGTTGCGCAGGTGTAAATCCATCTCTGGTCACTGGATCCGGAGCCTTGCTCTCCAGACGCCCTGCAGACAGGGTGCGGCTCGGCGCAACCAAATCTGCTTTTCAATGACAAAGTTGAAAAAGGAGACCAGGAGGGCAGACGAGGGGAAGAGAAGCCCGCCTTGAGCCCCCCCGGTGAACCCGCCCCACCTTTGCCCTCCTTCCGTCCCTCCGCGCGCGCGCGCGACAGCCAGGGCGCAGACGCAGCCGCGGGTCGCCGACGGGCGGGTCAAAACGCCGCGTGTTGGGACTGCTGAGATGCAAACGCGTCAGGCTGATGAAGAGCGATGACTCTCACTCTTCCTCTCCCCCCTCCTCCAGTTAGTGGCCTCCATCGTCTTCATCAGTTTCGGCGTGGTGGCCGCCTTCTGCTGCGCCATCGTGGACGGAGTTTTCGCAGCGAGGCACATCGTGAGCAACTTTAAAGCTTCTACTTAATGAACAAACACATAAAAAAAAGGTCTTTACAGCTGACGGCACTCAACAAAGATTTAAGGCCTTTTCATCTGAACAGGCAGACACCTCACCCTCCTCACCTAGATGAATACACTCAGAGGTCGGGTGACATCACTCTCCATTATGCGAAAAGCATAAAAGTTTAAATAACCACAAATGCACTCTTTGTACAATTACACAAATCAAGTTATGGTTGTGTGAAAAGGGACACAAGCGCTGTTAGATGTTTTTCGGGGGGGGGGCTTTTGTGGGTGAGTAGGAGACGCGCAGCTGAATGAAGAGAGCAGGGAAACGAGACAAAGAGGTTCGCCTACGCTGCTGTTGAGATGATGGGCAGCGATACCAGCAGGTCACATCACATGTGAGGGCGCATGAATATGAGTCCGTGTGACAAAAATGTCAGATAATGTCAGATAGTGGCTGCCACTGATGGAGGAGATGGGGAGCTCATACATGTAAACACATATTCAGCTTAAGAGCTGAGGTCAGTTAAAGAATACAACCAAACTTAGGTGTCAGATGATGATTCTTTTAAAAGGTGAGAGTCATTTTGATGGATTAAGATGAGACATTTTCTTCTTTTTAAGGAAGATAAAATGGTTGTTGTATGAATTGGACACTGAAATGAAACGATCTGATAAACTATGAAAACCTGAATAGGGGAAGCCTGTCAGTGCGCCCCCTGGTGGCTCCGGCGTGGACCTGATCGTGATGAGCGTGCACCGGTCAGTGCACCACGGTGCACGCTCAGAGGTCGACATCTGCGTCGATCTTGATCTTCTTCTGTTTTTGGGTCTCAAATACGATGAACGCTGACGCCAGAAGTCAAAGTATGTCGAGCGTTTCCATCATTTCAATTTTAGGGTTTTGAAGCAATTTTTTTTTTTTTTCAAAAATAAATTTACGCTGCAGCGTAAGGCTTTACGGAGCATTTCACTCAAAGGGCACGGGCGTAAGATTGGTCAGCGTCTTTAATACAGACTGGCATGAAATAATTCAATTGCTGTCCTCAAACTCCTCCTTTGTCTGGCTCTCAGGGAACAAAATGGATTTTTCCACCGCCTGCAAATATAATAAACACAAACCCACTTGACCCTTCTGGGCTACTGTAGAAATACATAATACATATATAAATATAATGGCAGAGTGACATTCTAGCACACCTCAAGCTGATCTTCTTCAGTGTGATGGCTCTCTGACTTTAACGTGATTCCCCGCTGGCGGCTTCTAACGGGTCTTTATTGTTCCGCAGGACCTGAGGCCCCTGTACGCCGGCCGCTGCGAGTACCACTCCAGTGAGACGGCGTTGGATCGGGATGTAAGGAACACATCCTCCTTTTTAGTACACCGAAAGATAAATTTCCCCTCGCCCTTCCTTTAGCCTCAAATCCCGCCCCTTTATCCTTGAATCTCGCCCCCATTGCCCCGAATCCCCCCCCTTGAGCCTTGAATCTCGTCCTTGAGCCTTGAATCTCGTCCTTGAGCCTTGAATCTATGCTGTGCCAACCTTTGATCCCCAGGTGCCGTGTCACACGTCATCTCGCATGTCGTGTAACCTGCGTGTGAAGAGCAACACGTGTTACTGCTGCGATCTGTACAACTGTGGGAAGTGAGTGTGAAACACCTCTAACCTGGGGGTGAGGGAGGGGGGGGGGGGTTTCCTGCCTGCTCTGCTGCTCTGCTTTGACCTGTCAGGTTTTTTGCCACCAGTTTTGTGGGGGCGGGGGCGGTTGTGGGTTCCCCTTTGGGGCTCTGCATCTGCTTTGACGATATCCCGAGCGAGAATGTTCATTTACGTTTAACTTTTGTTTCAGAGAACATCCTCTTATGGGACTTCAGAATAAAGATGTTTTGAAAAAGTTTAGGAAATCATCCATGAATTGGAAGTAGGTCCCTTTTTTCTAGAACCACGTTGGCCATTGATGAATCCATGTATTTTTCTTTATAATTTGTTTTTCTGTGTAGAGTTTTCATGGCAGATCTGTGTCCTTCAGATGCATTTATGTTTTTCCATTTTGTGCGTCTTTGCATGTTTTTCACGTCCTGCATCTCACACACACACGCACACGCTCACACACGGATATTGATGATAAATGTGATAAAACTTCATGGGTGACCTTTGACCTCCTTCCCCCCCCGGTCCAGCCGCGTGGAGGTGATCGGAGGCTACCACGAGTACACGGACGTGAAGAGCTGCCAGGACGTGGTTCACCTGTATCACCTGCTCTGGTCCGCCACCATCCTCAACATTGTGGCTCTGTTTCTGGGCATCATCACCGCAGCCGTGCTGGGGGGCTTCAAAGACATGGTGGGTGTCCGTGACCCCGGCGTGCAGCCGCGTCTCCTGGTGTCTAACCCCCCCCTTGTGTGTGTGTGTGTGTGTGGGTGTGCTCCTCAGACTCCCTCTGCTGCCACTGAGAGCACGTCCGACCCGGA
This sequence comes from Lagocephalus sceleratus, assembly GCA_911728415.1. Classification (NCBI taxonomy): domain Eukaryota; kingdom Metazoa; phylum Chordata; class Actinopteri; order Tetraodontiformes; family Tetraodontidae; genus Lagocephalus; species Lagocephalus sceleratus. Next base: position 1,436,447 of record CAJVRN010000211.1, on the reverse strand, counting down.
GGCCATCGCGGCTCCGGTCCTCTCGGAGCGCGCCCCCACCACCTCTTCCTACAACTCGTACTACAACGCCGCCCCCTGTCTGCCACCTTACACCGCCTACGACCTGCAGGTTTGACTCCCGCTAATCCACAAACTCAGATTCATTTGGCCTTTTTCAATCCCTGTTGTTGTCTTTCGTCCCCCCCCCCCCCGCCAGGGCTCCTACCTGTTCCCAGACTCCTCAGGCCTGTCAGACGACTCCCAGTCCGGAGCCAGTCACCTGTGGCCCACCATGGTCCCCCCCCGCTACTCCCCTCCTCACGACCACCCCGATGAGAAGCCCCCCCCGTACAGCCCCTGAGTCCCCCTCGCTGTCGTTGAGGACTTGGATGAAGGGCAGCGAGGAGGGGGATGGACACAGAGCACCTGGGGGGGGGCGGGGGGCGGGAAGCAGACTCCCCCACCCCACCCCACGGTCCACTCACATGTCAACACTGTGTGTGTTTGTGTGTGAGCACATCGGGACAGGCGTACCGTTACACACATCTGGCCTTAATGTAAACAGACTCGGACTGGATTCCTTCTTTCCTCCAGTTTATATTTACAGGTTCACGCCCATTGCCCCCTCCCCCCACCCAAACCCCATCCCGCCCAGGCCCCCGCCCCACCCTGACAGTGCAGCAAAAAACCCGACTCTCGCAGCTCAGAGTGAGATTAAAGCCGTAGCGCCCCCCCCCCGCCATCTCCAACCGCTGTACATCATTAACCTTGTTACCGTAAAGACCGTAGAAGAGCGACACCAACTTATTCAGCCTGCACCCCCAGATCAGAACAGGTGTCGTCGCTGTACCGGGAGGATCGGCGACGCGGTATGGGAAGAGTCGGTGCTGGATTTGCTGACGCGGCCGAAAAAAACCGTTTGCGCAATCTCAAAAAAAGTTTGACTCCTGAGATGTGGCTTTAGTCATAAACCCTGTCTGCAGGACTTTAGGTCGATCAAAATAATCCGGCTGTGTTTCAACGCGTCCTGTAGGAATAAACGTATGCAGACGCGTGCGGCGCAACATTAAAGCTGTAGAAGAATAATTTAATCACAGTCTGGGATTAACCCAGTGAAAACATCACACACACACACGCGCTCACACGCACATTTTTCTTCTATTGTTACATGAAAAGATGTGATGTTAACACTGTTGTACACATTAAACAGCCTGGAAATAAAAAAAACAACAAAACATTACAAAACGACACATCTAGTGTAAGTGGTCAGAAATTGCCATCTTTTTATGTCTCATTCTATGCAAAATTTGAAGCACCAGAGTTTTCAGTTGAAAAACAAAGGAAATAAAATGTACAGATTTATCAAAACAGACCTTTAATGGGCAAAAAAGAGAGATGTTTCCCAACACAAATAAGATTTTCTTCCCTGCCATCACACCCACAATCACATTATTAAAAAATATACTGTAGTTCATAATTTAACACTCACGTACAGATTAAATATTCTCAAATGGGAACAAGGAATGATCACGTCATTAAAGAAACTGTGAGAATTTTCTATTCGATCCTCAAAAATGGAGTTTAGACTCATGATTGACTCAGCGGAGCAACTCTGGAAAGTGCGAGACCTCCAGATTTTACATTTGAACAGATAAAACTTCCTGAGCTGCTTAATGTCAGAGACGAATTCATCAACAACAAAGAAAGTCCTGCTTTTAAATACGTCCTCGGCTAGAGTCAACACGAATGGTTCACAGGTCCAGAGGCTGTAGATCACACCGTCAACGACTGTTGGAGACCCTCATTAAAAACAGTGCAAACATTTACAAACTGCTTTTGATTTTTTTTTTTCTTTCTTTTTTCCCCGCGAAGAACTTTGACAATACTCGTCATATTATTTCCAAAATATGCAACAAAGGATCAGAACCAGGGTGTGGATGTAACCGTGGTGATGCACAGCATCACTCGAATGACCTTTTAATGCACCAGCTAATTTACACTCAAACTCCGGGTGTTGGCGATCAATATTAAATAATTGCAGTTGCTGTCGTCCCCCCCGGGAGCGAAGCTGCTTTTATTCTTATTGTCGATGTCGTTTTGGGTTGGGCGCTGACATTAAATCGAGCATGCATCACCGTCTTTTATCCGTAATTGTGTCTTAAGTGTGCTTCAAGCTGAAAACAATGCAGACTGTCAGGAGAATACTGTTACTATGGAAACAAAAAAGGGGTCAGAGCACCTCCAAGGCACATGGAATGGAGCAGTGAGGGTTTCAGTAGGTCTCTGGTATAACAAAGTCAAACTCTGTCGCCTGCTTTTGGGGAGTGTTCATGCTCGCCGCCGCAGCCGCCGCCGCCGCTGCTGCGGCCGCCGCCGCTCGCCGCCGCCGCCTGGGCGTCGACCCGGTGCTGCGGCACGCCGGCGTTGGGCTCGACGAAAATGTCGTCCCAGTTCAACATGGCGTTCTGCGCGGACGCCTGGACGTCCTGCCCCACCGAGTTGATGTGGTGCACGCGGCCGTCCTCGGAGATGACCGGGAAGCCCGAGCCCTCGGCGCCCCACGAGTACGGCTTGGCGTGCGCCGCCTTGCACGGCAGCAGTCTGTACAGGTTGTTGTTCTTGTCGTCCTTCTCCTTGCGCCCGCTCGGGTCCTGGTTGTGGACCGACTTGCAGTGGGTGGCCAGGATCTGGTAGTTCAGGAAGGTGCCGTTGCACAGCAGGCACTGGTACCTGCGCTCGCCGGTGTGCTGGAGCTCGTGCTTGGTCCTGTACTCCGCCAGGGCGAAGACCTTGTCGCAGTAGCGGCACGGGTACTTCTTCTCCCAGGAGTGCGTGTTGAAGTGGCGCCGCAGGCTGGTCAGGCACACGTACGGCCGCTTGCACACCACGCACACGTAGAAGGTCTTCCCGTCCATGATCAGCTCGTAGTGGTCCTCCAGCTCCGTCTTGGCCCTCTTCCTGTTCGGGCTGGCCTTCGGGGAAGCCGGCGTGCTCTCCGCGGGCTCCGGCGGCTTCGGCGCCAGCGGGCGCTTCTCCTTCCCGCTTTTGGAGCCGCCCTCGCCCGGGTCCTCCTTCACCGGGACGATGTCGTAGGTGTTCTCGCCGATGTTGGCGTACACCTTGCAGCCCGTGGAGAAGGAGTCGATCTCCGTGGCCGCGTTCAACGTCACCGTCTTCACCGCCGCCACGTTGGACTTGGGGCCGTCGCCTTGATCCGCCGGGCCTTCGGAAACATCTTTCAGCATTATTTTGAAGTTGCCCTCCTGGCACGTGGTGGAGATCTGCTTCTTGTGGACGCCCATTATGTCTCTGTTCTCAGGCAGCTGCGAGGCACTTGGCGATTTGGGGATGAGAGCGTGGGGCGCGGCCGGAGGCGTGGAGGAACTCCCTGAGTACATTCTGGCAGGAGCGCTGCTGAAGCTTCCGTCCGGGCTGTGCAGACGGCTGCCGTCGGGAAAGTCGGGGCTCTGACAAGCGGTACCCGGGAGCTTCGAATCGGGCGTCTTTGCGGGCGTCGGGGGCGTCGCCGGAGGCGCCGGGGGATCGGCGGCCGCCGGAGTCGATTGGCCGCTCTGCTTCGGCGAGGCGTTCTCCGCGTCGGCCGAGTCCACGTCGATGACCTCGTCGGCGGCGTCCTTCTGGCCCGCTTTGTCCTGGGAGCGGGTCTGCGAGACGAACAAAACGTCGCTGTCGGAGTCCTCGTCGTGGCCGGCGCCCGGGCTCGCCTGCTCGAATTCCTCTGCGGACAAGGAGAAAGATTCCGTGATGATGGGCATCATCTCCGGCGACGCGTCATTTTTGCTCTCCGTCTCCGTGGAGAGGCCGGGCAGACCTTTGATCTGCGACAGGGGCGACGCCAAGTTTGCGATGAACTTGACCCCCAGCGTCTGTCCGGCGCTGATCAGCTCTTCCAGCAAGTCGGAGCGGACGCGGCATATCTTGGCGGTGTAAATATAATTCAGGATCTCCTCAAAGATCTCCGCCCGGATGAAGTTCAGCTCGATGACTTGACCGGCGACAGTGAAGCGCTGATAGAAATAAGTGCTGGAGGCCGACAGGACTGTTTTGTGAGCTCTGAACTTCTTGTCCTGGATGATAATGGTGACGTCACAGAATAATCCATGGCTCCGCTGCTCGTTCAGCGACTTCAGGACAGCTTCAGGATACTGGGTGTCAGTCACAGATATCAGCTTTAGACCTGGCATAACTGGCAGAAAGGAGGAAACAAAAGAGCACCCGTGTTAGGGAAACCACTTTGGGCTTTCACTCAGGGTCAAAAACGAATCGTGCAGTCGCAACAATGACAAATAATAGTGAAGATCTGAGCAGATTACTGATGAGCCCATCCACAGATCCCTCAGCTTGGGTTGGACCAGGTCTGCAGGACCACAGCCTCGCCAAAATCCCGGCCTCGGTTTACCTACAGCGCTGGATTTAACTCAAAATATCCGGGTTCTCTGCCTAAGCATGCTGTCTTTAGTCCCTCAATGTTCCACCAGGCAGCAACAATAACAGATCTTAGCTGCTGGCGGCTAAAAGGACTCAAAAGGAGCTGTCAAAGGGGCTGCAAAACCCGCGCAGAAACGCCAGCTTTGCGACCATTCCGCCCTCGCCTGCGCATCCGAAGCGCCGGGCGACGGCGTTTCGCCTTCGCCTCGGATGACAAGCGAACAAAAGATGACGTTAATGGGAGCCAGACGGCGCGGCCTGCGCAGCCACCCGCTAGCGCTAGCCCCGGCCGCGTCCCCCTCCCCGGGGAGCGACCTGCGGCCCGGCGGCCGCCCGGCAGGGGGGGGGGAGGGGGGGAGCCCCCTCTCCCCCGGGTCCAGGAGGGGAGGGGGGGTGGAGGGGACGGCCTTTACCTGCAACGCTGTCCTTCCCCGGCGAGCGAACAGAGACACTGGCGCGGCGGCGGCGTCGACGGGCTAATGGCCTCCTGTCAACTGTTTACGGGGCGGACGGCGGCCTGTTCGGGGGGGCGGCCGCTGGGGGGCGCTGCCGAGCCGGGCGGCTCCAGAGCGCGATAAACCACGACCGGGTCACGGTTTAAAGTTCACAAAACAAAAAAGAAAAAACAAAAAAAACCAAACCCCTGCTCGGAGCCGCGGGGGCGTCCGTCCCGGCGGCGGTCAGCGCGTCTGCGGTGCTTTTGTGTCAGAGCCGCGGGGGGCTGCACGACCATGCTGCTGCTGCTGCTTCTTATTGTGCACACACACACACACACACACACACACACACACACCCCCCCACCTCGATAAAACTATCTGCAAAAATATATATCTGAAAAACGCGGAAAAAAAGCCCTCAAATGTGCAGGCAATCGACGCCGGATAACTTTGCGCACTGGCCGCAGGAGCGAGGCTCCGCAGACATCCCGACGGCCGCGGAGCCTCCGGGCCGCGCCGGCCGCTTCACAGTCCCCGGCCACATGAGCCGACGCGGGGGGGGGCGCTAGAAGAGGAGCTGCGGCTCCGGCGTCGTGGTTGGTGACAAAGTTCCGACGACGGACGCGGCGCCGGTGGAGGAGCGCGGCGGCTGCTGCGCATGCGCAGTCCCTCACGCGCTCTGGCTTCAAATGGGCATTAAACACCGAGTGAGGGTTAATATGTTCGACGACTTTGCTTTTGACTATATAGATCGGTTAAAAACTAATTAATTTAGTATTATATAACATACATATTTATATTTTTAAAAAAGTTTTAAGTGAATGCATTGAGTACCGGGAGCATTATATCGTGGGACCCTGTTGGACAAAATATGCTCCTAAAATGTCGATTTAAAACACATTGAAACGTGCTGGCATTGATCATACGGGGCAGTGAAGTAAATTTTGGTGTGTTTTTTTTAATTTTATGTATTATGATTTATGTGAGTAACACAAATAGGAGGGATATTTTGATGATGATTTATGTGAGTAACACAAATAGGAGGGATATTTTGATGCAACAAAAGTGGAAAGGAATCCTTTCTTTTGTACACATGGGAAGAAAACCGCGTTATAGGGTAACGTTAGCGCAAACAGATGTGGCGACGTGGATAAATCAGTCAAATCTAACAAGTAGGAACATTTATGGGTTGTTTAAATTCTAGCCGGAACCTTTCTCGTCGCAGAGTAAAACAACGCGACGTGTATTTGAGCACGGACCGACCAGGGTTTCCGGTTGCCGGAAGCAGACGGGTCGATTTCCTCTTCGTAGTTTAAACTCTTCGTAGTTTAAACTCGCCCCAACATAGTAGTTTAAGCTCGTCCAGCTGCTGCTCCGCGAAAACCCAGCCCCCATGTCACTGTCGGATCGGTCCAGTTCCGACGGCGGCGCGGACCGCCGGGACCGCCGCCGCCGGTCCCGGTCCCGGTCCCGGTCCCGGAGCCGCCGCCGCGCCAACAACAGCCGCGACCGGAGCCTGTCCCCGGACAGCTTCGGGCCCAAGCTCCCCCGGCCCCGCAACAGGGAGCGGGAGCGCGAGGAGCGCGACCGGCGCTTTCGGGAGGCCAAAACCATCCGGCGGATCCGCATCAGCCCGCACCGGAGCGGGTCCAGGTCCCGGGACGGACACCAGCACCACTGGCCCGACCCCAGGGACGAGCCCGGGACGTACGGCGGCTCCAGGGACGACTACTACTACGACCAGCACCGAGACGACGAGCAGAGGCAGAGACAGGAGGCCTTCGTGGCCAGGTGGGACCTTCATCGTCACCAGACCCCCCCCCCATCTAGTGTCCTACTGGTCCCTGTCTACGCTACTGGTTGCACTGGTGTCCCCCAAAGGGCCGTGAGGCTGCAGGTTCTGGTCCAACCCAGCAGCAGCAGCACCAGACTGGACTCACTTAATCAACTCATCTGAGTCTTCAACAGCTGACTGGTCAAACTGGGTGAGCTGGACTGGTGGAACCAGAACCTGCAGCCACACGGGTCCCTTTGGGGGACAGTTTGGACACCCCTGATCTAGACCAACCCAAAAAGCAAAAAAAAAAGGACCAAACGGTTTTGATAATCACTCATTCAGAGAGCTTGGACGTCCCTGATCTAAACGATCCTGTTTGTTAAACGTTGGCTTCTTCAAAATGCTGACCCGTGTTTTCTTCTCTTCGCTCGCAGGCGGCTGCAGGAGAGGGAGAGGATTGGGGAGCTGGGGTGTCCTGAAGTGTGGGGGTATTCTCCCAGGGTGAAGGAGCCAGAGTGAGTTCAGCCTCTCCTCCGCCGCGCAGACGGCCGGGCGCTTTTCTGTAGCGTCACTTGAGAGCGGAGAGTTAAAAACGCGACGTCTTTGATTGTCTTTGGCAGCTCTGACGAGTTCACGCCAGTGGAGGATGACAAGAACAACAGTTCAGAGTCCAGCTCCGAAGGTGCAGTCTGTGGTGGCTGTGGGTGAACGACGACGACGACGATGACGATGTGGTGTGATCTGTTGAACAACTGATTCTGTCATTCGCAGAGGAGAAGAAAAAAAGGAAGAAAAAGTCTAAAAAGAAGAAGAGCAAGAAGCACTCTGAGGACAGTGACCTGGAATCAGATTCAGATGGTGAGACACAAGTGCTGTGTTTCAAAGCAGGATTTATAACCCCTCGTCTTGGTGGTTGACATGATTTCTGTTTATCTTTTTCAGAAGAAGTAAAGAAAAAGAAGAAAAAGAAAAGGAAGAGCAAAAAGTAAAGACTGAAAACTACTGGGGGGCCTCCAACTGAGCACAGTGGTTTCAGTAGCTAACCATCACGGTCCTTAACAGGTCGAAGAAGTCCAAGAAGAAGAAGGCGAAGAAGAATCGTAAAGAGTCGAGTGGCTCCAGCAGCGAAGAGTCGGAGGAGGAAGAGGACGATCCCGCCGCGGTCATGTGGGTGGAGAAAACCAGCCTGGATGAGAATCTGGTGGGTCCTGAGGCGCCGTTCACTCAGATGTCCCAGGACGACAGACCGCTGGAGTGAGTGTACACCAAGACAGTCTGGTGCTCTGCAGACGCCGGACAAACGAAAGGATCAAAGCTGCATCGAGCGAAACGGTTGACTGACGACGTTCTTTTCCTCGTTCCGTTCTCTTCCAGTTTTGGTCACGCTCTGTTGCCAGGCGAAGGTGCTGCGATGGCCGAGTACGTTAAAGCGGGCAAACGAATCCCCAGGAGAGGAGAGATCGGTCTCACCAGCAACGAGATCGCCGACTTTGAGAAGTCCGGATACGTGATGAGCGGCAGCAGGTACGCGATGGCTTTAAGAGCGCTGGCTGTTCATGTTGACACGTTGAACACCTGCCCCCGTCTGCATGCCCTTGACCGCCATTTTAAACGCGCTCCCACAGGCATCGCCGCATGGAGGCTGTGCGTCTGAGAAAGGAAAACCAGATCTACAGCGCCGACGAGAAGAGAGCGCTGGCGTCCTTCAACCAGGAGGAGAGGCGGAAGAGAGAAAGCAAGATCCTGTCGAGCTTCAGGGAGATGGTCTACAGGAAGACCAAAGGCAAAGACGAGAAGTGATCACACCTCCGCTTACGCGGTTCAACCCTCTTGTGGTTGTCCTCAACTGATTTTAGTGTATAGTGTAAATAAATGTGTGTCACTTGAACTTTTCTACAGTAACCGTATTGTTACTTCTCAGACTTTATTCCAAAAAAATAGTTATTGGAGTGTGTTTTTTTTTCTTTGGATCAAATAAATCTGATGTGAGAGCGGCTTAGTGTCTGTTTAAAGGAGGACCCTGGTCTCACCAACACAAATGAAATATTTACGATGACGACGAAGGGAACCAAAGATGGAGTATATTCAACGTTTTTATTAAGAGGGACCATTTGCCGTCAGTTTTACAAACAAACAGTTTGGCTTTAAATATATACTTTGATGAACAACACAACACTTCCTTCTCGTCTGGGTCTTCATTTGCGTTGTCAGTGGATGTTTTCGAGCCCCTGTTGAGGAAGAATAATTACTGTAGAGACGGTAGTACAGGATTACTATCTGCATCATAAATATGAGATCAGTGAGAACTACAGGTATGATTAATGCTTCTGCCGTAGGCCATCAACAAGTAAAGGACCCTCTGAATCAGTTTGACTGCTACAGCCAGTGGTTGATCAACATCTGGAGGCAGCATCTGTGCGGCTCAGATAAACTATGAGGCTGTTCAACCTGCGCTGGTGCAACGAGTATAAAGCTCAATCGCTGACGCTTTACACTTTCCCCAGAGCGCCTCACACATGAACAGGTGACCTCGGCTAAAGACACGTCTGTCCCGCGAGGAAGCAGACAGACAGATGTGGCTTTAGCCGGGGTCACCTCACATCTGTCCGTCTGCTTCCTCGCGGGACAGACGTGACAACATTTGCATCTTCTCACCTTGGAATGAAAATACTTCCCCGATCCTGACAATCGCTGATCTCTCTGCATCAGATGCCACTGCCACGGAACACGGGCAGTCCTCTTTTCCTAAAAAAACAAAGAAGGGAGACGCGGCTCTCATAACTTTGTGGATCGTGGCGTTCATTAGCAACATTAGCCGCTAGCGCCGCACTCACCTTCCCTCCGTTCGTGAACTTGTGGATCTGAGCGGTGGCCACGCCGGGGATGATCAGACACGCCGTCATGATGGCGAAGCCGGGCAGAATTTCATACCACATGGCTGCAGAGTGGCTGTCCGGAGGAACGACAGCCCGGCTCCAGGGACCTGTTGTGCTAACAAGCTAGCAAGAACCTCCTGACGACCTCTGTCGCAAAGCGGAAAATGAAGAAGAATATTTCCGGTTATAAAAAAAAAAAAAAAAAAAAAAAAAAGAAATAATTTTTTACAAAAATACCCAGAGTGGCGTCTTAAAATAGATTAATATTCAATAATACGTTTATTTGGATTGATTTATTTAGCGAGTGGCAATTATATCATGCTTTCCCCTTCAGCCTGTGACTGACTCTTAAGACGGTTTTAAACGTTAATGTTGTTCGACAGCGACACCTGCCGGACAGAAGGTGAAGCGCAGCCGGTGACGTCAGAGGAAGTTCGGTTAGCAGTTGGCGTTAGCCGGCTAAGTTGCTAAAAAAAAAAAAAAAAAGTAAACAAGTTGTCAGACTGAGATGAACGGCGAAACCGAGCAAAAGTAGAGTTTTAAGCCATGAAGGAAGATAAAGAGAACACTCGGCCGAAGGAGAGAAAGTTGGAAATCAAGTACGATGATGCTGAAAAGACGGAGAAGACGAAGGAGAAGAAAGAGGCCATGACAAAGGTAAAACTCGCTAGCCGCGTTAGCCACTTCTGCTACAACTCGTTTCTTTTGCGAGCTTATTTGTCCTTAAAACAACGAACTGCTTGGGGAGTTTGTAAACGGCAGCCAGAACGTGCATTGTTAATGCTTAGTGAATCCTAGTGAGTGAACTACTTTAGGAAGGAAGTGTCGCTTTCGTCGTCCAGGTGTTGTTTTCTCATCTGGATGATTTCGGTTATTCTTCCGATTCTACCATTCCAGATTGTGATCAGGCGACTGCCACCCAGTTTGACGAAGGAGGAGCTGGAGGAACAGTTGCAGCCTCTACCAGAGGTGGACTACCTGGAGTTTTTCTCCAACGACACCAGGTACCTGCACACGAACACGGGCTTCCTCCCTCCATCCATCCCGCCGACCTTGACCTTGACCCCCGCTTGTCCCTGCAGCCTTTTCCCTCACCTCTTTGCAAGAGCATACATTAACTTCAGGAACCAAGAGGACATCGTTCTGTTCAGAGATAGGTTTGATGGATACGTGTTCATCGACAAGAGAGGTACGGAGGACGGAAGAGTCTGCTCACAGCCCTGTGACCACTGTTGATATCTGTAATTAAAGTTGTGTGTGTTTGGAACAGGACAGGAATATCCTGCTGTCGTGGAGTTTGCACCATTTCAAAAGACTGCCAAGAAAAAAACTAAGAGAAGGGATGCAAAATGTGGAACAATTAATGAAGGTAAACGTGGTTGTTTGTGTGATGGGTTCATGTTCGTTTAAACATTTGGATGTTCTCCACGTTGGAACACCTCTGTCGCAACGATGGCAAACGTTTAATTGATGGTCTGTCCAGTGTTATGTCTGAAATATTTGGCTACAGATCGATTTTCACACTGTAAAATGTTGATCTTTCCTGTTTTTGTAGATCCAGAATATAAAAAGTTCCTTGAATTTTACAATGGAGATGAAGAAAAGTTCACATCATCCCCAGAAATACTGTTGGAAGAGCTTGAGGCAAAGTCAAAGGAACTTGTAGGTATGAAATAACACACATTTGTTTAAATAGCGGACAGAACAAAATTATGGTATTATTTTTTAATTTTAAAATCATCATAAACTGTTGCATTTAATATCTTTTTTTCCCTGTTAAAGCTAAGAAATCTACTCCTCTGCTGGATTTCCTGAAGAACAAACAGGTAAATTAAAAAATACTGTTGCATAAAATTGTAGATTTTTTTACAGCCATTAATCAACCTTGTATGTCTTGTTAAAACTATGAAGAGAATCAGGGAAGAAAAGAAGGAAGAGAGACGAAGGAGGGAGCTTGAGCGCAAACGACTGCGCGATGAGGAGCGCCGTAAGTGGAGAGAGGAGGAGCGAAGGAAGAGAAAAGAGGCCGAGAAGATGAAGAAACACGAGAAACCGCTGGAGAAGGAGAAAGATCAGGGGAAGGATGAGCCTAAAATTAAGGTGTGCGCCACAGCTGTTCACAGAACGTGTCTGTCGTCCGACATCCGGCGTGAGTTGTTTTGTTGATCGTCGATTGTGCAGCTCCTGAAGAAGCCGGAGAGAAGCGATGAGAACGAGCCCGAGAATCCAAAAGAAAAGGCCAAGAAACCAGAGAAACTCAGTAAAGAGGATCGATTGCTGGGAAGCGGGGACCACAAACGGCGTCAGAACATTGACCACAAGGAGGATCGAGGAAGGAAGTCAGTCCCACGTGGTTTTATTTGAGCTTGTCTTCTTTTTCTTGTTCATTTCTACATAAACAGAAATAAGCAGTGATTATAAGGTTGTTGTTTTTAAATCTTAATTCTTCCACTTTCATACCCCTACTACACTGCCTGGATTTGTTATCCACTTGCAGAACTGAAGAACACGGGCGGAAAGAGTTCAGGGAGCGAGACACGGATCTGGACAGAGAGCGGGAGAAGGAGCGACGGCAGAAAGAGAAGGAGCGTCTCAAACGCAGGGACGAAGAGCGGCAGAGGAGGAGAGAGCGGCAGGACGCAGAGAACTCGTACAGGAAGCAGGAAGACGAGTTCAAAAGGGAGAGAGAGCGGAACATGGACCGGAAGAAGTTGGACAACCTGGGAGACGCCTCCGAGAAGGCCATGAAGACCGCCAGAGAGGACAGGAAGGACGAGAAACGAGAGCGGCTGAGGAACAAGGTGAGGACAAGCGCGTCTGGGACCACCCCGGCTCTCTCCCTTCTTGTAACCCGTTTGTTCCCGTTCCAGGACCGACCCGCCATCCAGCTGTACCAGCCCGGGGCCCGGAGCCGCATTCGGACCACGGGACCAGGGCCCGAGTCCGCCGGCAGGAAGCCAGACGCAGACACCGAGAAAATGTCCGACAAAGCGGACGACTGAGCGCAGCGCGACCCGCGACGCGACGCGCTTCGGTCGCGGAGCGCCGGAGGCGGCCAGAGCGGCGAGGGCGCGGCGCCTCTGCTCCGCCTCTCCCGGTCTCACTGGGCTGATTCACGGAGCCTCTTGTGCCTGAAGCCGACCCTCTTCGTTTACGTCTGTAAATGTCAGGAAAGTTGGCGGAAAGCCGCAGATGTGAAGCTACAAGTCACGGCAGGTGAAGATGATTCAGGCCCCATCACGTCAAAGTGACCTTATTTTGTTCAGTACTCACTTGTAAAGCTGGTCCCTTTGGCTGATGTAACTTCACGCATATCACACTGTGGAATATTCAGTTGATTTTTGCCAAGCTTATTGATTTTCTACCCGATTTGTTCATTTTCTCTGAAAAAGAAATACGATAAAACAGTTCAAAAAGGATTTGGTCTTAAATGCAGTATTACATCAACTGCATTTACCTGGATCATGATGATTATTTGTGTTTTTTCTTTTATTTCTGTATTGGGGAGAATTAGCCATTTGAAATGACACTCTTGCCTGACAGGCTGGACAGCATGCGGCCTTAAAAAGTAACAAACCCGTGGCCTTCACCCTTTTCTAATCTGGAACGCTCCTTATTCTGGTATGATGCTCTGAACTCGTGACATGACCTTGCTGTCAGTGATGCAAAATCCAGATTGTACCTTTGACCAGAAATAAAGAATGTCATTTTCCTATTGAACACGTGTGCTATTTGCTCATTAATCAGCATCGATACGTGTTCTATCAACCCCATCAACCGCATTTAAAGTACTTTCACGTAAAGAAAGCCGTTTCTCGTCACAACAGTGGCGGTTGACGCAGTTCCCGGAGTCGCCGCACGGTGTCGCTGTCCGGAAACGGTTTATTAGATGGCAGCGCCACGTCACTTCCTTCTTTCTCTTCTTCCGCCGTCACAGTCGGGAGGACGCTGTGGACAAAATGGTAAACACGAAATCTTTAAACATCCGCGTCTGCGGCCAATGTAACCCCGCTTTCACACCCGGGCCCCACCGCTGCATGTCCCGGCGGAGCCTGGTAGACCTGCATGTTCCCGATGAGGGCGGCGAGCGCGCCGCTACCACAGACGATCTCGCGTTAGCCTTTAGCTCCGCTTCGTGGCGCCGTCGCTCCCCGGCCCGACTGACCCGCTCTTGGTGCTCTTGTCGTCGCTCCCCGGCCCGACTGACCCGCGGCTCTGGGTGCTCTTGTCGTCGCTCCCCGGCCCGACTGACCCGCTCTTGGTGCTCTTGTCCTCCTCCAGTCGTCCCACAAGACCTTCAGGATCAAGCGCTTCCTCGCCAAGAAGCAGAAGCAGAACAGGCCCATCCCTCAGTGGATCAGAATGAAGACGGGCAACAAGATCAGGTGAGCCCCGGCGGACCGAACCCCCCGAACCGGTCCTGGTTCCGCCCCCCCCCGACTGGACCCGGCCGTCCTCCTGCGCTTACACCGCCCCAGCTGTGCCGTGAGGGCCAGATGTGGCAGAACCTCCGCCCAGTGTGCGTGTTTAATCGCGTTAATTCTCCCGCCGGCCGCAGGTGTCGGAGCCTCCCGGCTCGCGCGTGCGTGTTGTGTGTGTGTGTGTGTGTGTGTGTGTGTGTGTCGCTGACACGTGTGACCAAAGCAGGTCTGCAATTGCAGCAGTTCGTGCAGTGGGGTGCTGTCATTAAGCCTGCTGAGAGCATCAGTCTGCTGGAGGCCTCAGACCCTCCGTCACTGCTGATGTGACCACGGAGCTCTCGAGCAGAACACGACCGCTGACCCAAACCCGCCCGCCCCTCCGGATGTCGAAGGAATCTGCTAATGTGGTTAAACGTGCAACGAACGTCACGTAAACATGTGTACGGACTGCGCTCGGTATCACGAAGCAGTTTGTAGAGGTGGTTCGAGTGTCACCCTTCATCGTTCAGAAGAGCTCATCACCCGTCTGGCTCCTGCTCACTGGTGGTGCGTCGCTGCGGATGACCACGGCTCGGGCTTCCTGTTTCCTTCTACTGTTTCCTTTCCTTCTGTCCGGTCAGGAAAGGATGATCAAGGTCTCATTTTCATGGGTCACTGAATGAGTGATTATCAAAACCGTTTGGTCCTTTTGTTTTTCGCTTTTTGGGTTGGTTTAGATCAGGGGTCTCCAAACTGTTCCCCAAAGGGCCGTGAGGCTGCAGGTTCTGGTTCCACCAGTCCAGCACACCCAGTTTGACCAGTCATCTGTTGAAGACTCAGATGAGTTGATGAAATGAGTCCAGTCTGGTGCTGCTGCTGCTGGGTTGGACCAGAACCTCTGCGGGAGAGGGTGGACGTCCCTGGTCTGGACAGATCCTGATTTAGACCTCTTGGTCATCATCAAGGTCTCATTGTCACGTTTCAGGTACAACTCCAAGAGGAGACACTGGAGGAGGACCAAGCTCGGCCTGTAAACACGAGGGCCAGCGGATCCCCACGCCCCCCCCATGTCAGCATCTGTCGGGACCTCCGGCTGCTGGGCCTGAGCGCGTTGTCTGGAGCAGCAGCAGTTTTGTACAGACGTTGGTTATGCTCATGTTTGACATTAAAAGATCTGCCATCAAACTCCAAAACGATGCCGCGACTTTGTCGAGCGTCTGCGTACGGGTCAGGAGGTTCGCCTCCGAAGGGAAACCGAACGTCTCACGCTGGGATTGAAATGTTGACCCAGCTCTGCGCGGGGAGGAGAAGCGTTTGATCTGGCCGCAAAGCAAACGGCTCTGGAGAACATCATCCTTGAGGCACAGGAATTAGAAAGACATGGCATTTATTTGAAGTTGTCCAGTCAGGAAAGGATGAAAACTGATTTATTCTGCAAATACAAATGAATGTGTAGCAAATGCTTAGTCATTGTTTTAAAAATAAAAAAGCATGAGTTTACCTCACAGGAACGCTGCTGCTGCTGCTACAACCCTCAAACATCCTCAATTCAGTTTTACTGGTGACGGGTCGAGAGGGACGAGGGTCTCCTGCTTTAGTTAAAGAACACTGGTTAAAGGTTAAGTCCCCCGTGTTAAACGGACCTCCCGAGAGCTCTCAGTTCTTGTTCCCCAGGAAGGAAAGCGAGGGCAGCACCTTCCTCAGAGACCTCATCCACCCCCCGGCTGTCTCGGTCCTCTCAGCGGGGGTCTCCTCGCTGCTCCCCGCCGGGCCCTGCTCGTCCTGCGCGGCGGCCGCGTCCGCAGTCCCGGACCCGGACCCGGCCCCGGACCCGGCCCCGGCGCTGCTGCTGCAGTTGCAGTTGTTGTTCACGTTCTGCGCGCATCTGCACCGGTGCTCATCGTCCCACATGCCCAGCAGCTCCTTCATCTCCGGCGGGGCGTCTCCCGGCAGATACTGCCAGGCTCTCCTGCCGCTGTAGTCCATGACGTCCACGCTGGCGCCGAAGGCTCCCACCAGGAGTTTGACGACGGCGTAGTGCCTCTGCATGCTGGCGACGTGCAGCGGGGTCATCCCGCCGCTTCCGCGCACGTCCACGTTCACCGGGATCCCCACCCGCTCCGCGTAATGCACAAGTTTGCGCAGAGTCTCGTCCAGACCGCGCTTGGCCAGCCAGTGCAGGACCGTGTACCCGCTGACGAAGTCCTTCCTGGTGAGCAGCTGCGGGTCCCTGGACACGTACTCCAGAATGGTTTCGTAGCCTCCGTCCACGGCTGACAGCATCCAGGCGTGCTCGGCGGGATACAGAGCCCAGTCGGCGTCCTGCTCGGGGGAGGCGACGCGGCTCGGCGCGGACAGGACGGCGCTGAGGCCGCTGTGCGACGGCGCGCTCAGGAGCAGCTCCTTCAGGTAGCTTTTACGCATAGCGGGCGTGAGCGACGTCCTCCCGGGGACCTCCCTCTGAAGGCCGGTCGAGGCTGGGCCGCCGCTGACCTCCTCCTCCTCCGCCTGCCTCCGCTGCCTCGACCTCCGCTGGAATGCGCCGGGCATGACCTGCATGCCGTAGCGCGAGAGGCGCTCCACGACGCTGCCGCGCCTGGCCGCCCCGGTCCCGGCGGCCGGAGCGCCGCGCTCCTCCGACGCAGACATGAGCGACGCTACTTCCCTTTTTTTGGGGAAATAAAAAAAAAAATCGAGACAACACCCCAGAGATCTTCGATGTGAGATTATTAGAGGCGGCTTAACCAAACCGGACAAGACCCTCCCTGCGTCTGCGGCGCGCAGAAACAGGCAAGTTTCCTAAACTCCGTTTAGCCGATTTAAATCGAAACGGAGCGAGTTCCTCTTTCTGGCTCGTGCGAACGGAGCTGATCCCGGTCACGAAATCCCGTCCTGATCGTTTAGAAATGTAACGTGAGCACGCCTCAATCCACCGCGCAGGTGTCCCTCACCTGTCCTGTATCCAGACCCCGGGCGCACCGCAACCTGCGAGATCTAAACAGTCAGGGTGCCGCGAGGAGAACACACACACACACACACACACACACACACACACACACACACACACCATGCTGTCATTTGAAGCCTCAACTCAGGCGGGATTCGGCGCCGCCGCGCACCAGCGCGACACCGAGTTCATTCCAGTCCAAAAGGAAAAGGGCTGGGAGGGTCTACCACGTGACCACCGATGGACTTCAGTGTCGGAAGTGTCACTTCCTCCACATTTGAGAGCCTAAAATCCACGCGGCTCCATGACATCATACGTAATTAGTGACGCATTAATGCTCGCCTCCTGCTGCACGCAGCCTCTGGCTCCAGCAAGAACCAAGCCCCAGACGTGGCACATTTGTGGTCAAATTCGCCTTTATTTACACCAACATGCTCAATGGTTAAAGTGACAGAAGCTCAAACACCGTTTTGCATACGTACATTGCACAAGTACCGATATTTACAACCAAAGACGAGAAATAACAAAATGCAGAGCTAAAATGAGCTAAACACAGGAAGGAGGCGAGGGAAGGACTTTAAAAACGGCCATTTAATTGTATTCTGGGGGAAGCTCGACGGTCAGCTCGTCAAGTGTGCGCAGGAACTCATCCAGTTCTGAGCAATCTGGGAAGAATGGGGGAATAACGTTAGTACCTACAGTCACCTCCCAGTCTGGAGAGGCTGCAACGGTCACAGATGCACATGGACTTTCAGGGAATAAGCACCAGAGTTATTCATTTAATTAGCACAAGACAATCCAGGCCTGATTACCTCATGTTTGGTTTGTCAAATCAAATCATTTTTTATTTTAATACAGTGCAAATAAGGGCAGCACTTGATGCTACGAAACGTTCCTCATCACAAGCAGAGCTCCCAAGTGAACACACCTGAACGCTTCGGCGTCTTTCCAGGTGACTGGTTTGGGAGGGGCTCAAACTGGTCCAGGTCGTCCTCGCGCAGATGTGGAGCTGCTGGGAAGCAGGCCAGACCGGGCAGAGCCAGGCTACTGACAGGAAGCACATCTTCTGGAATACTGTAATGCTCAAACTCTGGAAAACATGCAAGGAAAAAACAAACAAACCAAACCAAACCTGTCACCACAGGAGGCTGCACTCAACCGTGCACGTTTAATAAGATTTTGTGACGTTACCAAGTGGGTCATAAGGAATGAACTTCTCAATCTCTGGATATTCTTCAATCTTCATCTGGGGTGCAGGCTTGACTTTAGTCTCCTGTGATCAAAAGTAGAGTTTATTGGGGGGGAAAAAAAGAAAAAAAATCAAATTTCACCCCAAAGCTGTCATGAAGGGGTCTAAACAGGTTCATCCTGCCCAACATGATTTGTTACTCTTGTATGCTGTCACCTGTGGCTTCACGAGTTTCTTCTCCTGTGGAGGAGCAGGGGTCGAGTTCACTTTGTTCACAGCACCAAAAGCCCTGCGGCCGGTCGGCCGCGGAGTGTTGAAGGTTTTGGCCACCGTGGGGGATTTCAATAGCTTCTCTGGTGGGGGGAACGACACGTTAGGGCGCATTTCCCAACTGGTGCAACGTCACCGTTGAGCGAAAACCTGGATGAGGGCGTGCCTGGAGCAGACTGAAGGCGCTGTCGCATCTTTAGCGCGGGTGGCTGAAGGTGCGCGTTCTCTTGTTCCGTAAAGGCAACGTTGGCCATTTTGTCTGAAAGGACAAGCGGATAAGTTACTACAGTTCAAACACCTCAGTACGTCACCCTGGAGGTTTGGCTTAATGGCATGTAATTCTAAAAGTGTCCAGATCCTGGGTTCTACACAAGGATTACATTTGTTTTCTGGTGAAAGCATCTTGGCCTTTGGAAAGCTGCTGTTCTTAGACATTTTGAATGTACAGTAACCTGTAGACAGTTTCTGTGACGTTATGGTAATAAATGTGGGCATCAATCATCCCGATGCTGCTGTAACGATGCTCAAAACCCAGCTGAACTGATAATTAATATGGGGTCACTACAGAATTGACAAGAGGTCCCTGTGATGTTCACCGACATTCATAAAAACAATAATAACCGTGCAGGTCTCCAGCCGCATGAGAGCCGTTAATGTGACAACTGTAACTGTAACGTCCTCTTAACTTTATTGCTTCTAGACTTTATCCTGTATCGGTAGCTTCAGACTATACATACAAATAAAACCGTCACATTAGTCGAAATTATCAACACTAAGAGTATAAAACGCGCCACATCGTCTGTGGAGCAACATTAAGGAGACGTTGTTGGTGTAATGAACTGAGACTCCGCGTTAAAATCAGTCTAAAACTGACGTATATAACACCAAAGTGACAATAAAAGTTTTAGAAGTGCATTTTCGGCCCTCATTTGTCTCACACTTGTACCTGATTCGTTTGTCCACGGCCTCTTTCACGAAGTCCAGATGATATTTCTCCGCTTTTGCTCCACTTTATTTCCCAGCAGCCCCCGCGGTTCCTTTTTAAATCCGGTGCCTCGCTCTGATTGGCTGCTGAAGCACCGCGCTAGAGAAGGGCTGTTAAACAAATGGACGGATAACCGAGGGAAAATCACCTCCGTAAAAATCATACATTTAATCAACACGCGTGGGGAAGTGTGTCTTTTTAAGTATTTTATTTTAAATTACCCCCCCCCCCACCTCTTATATAATCAACCGTTGACTGGGGTTCAGTTTTAATGGCAGTGGACGAAACTAAAATGACATCCGAAGGGGTGGGTATGTTTAATAAAGTTAACTGCCGACCCGGTTACAAAGCGTGGGAAAACAACTTTAAAATAACAAAACACCCTCCGTCATCAACAATTCCCGACTGTGTTCTGGGTAAAATCGACAACACTGCTTTGTTTTTTTGTAACGCGGCTTCCCTCCCCCGCCCCCCCCCTCTCGTCGCAGTGGCGCGCCCCCCCCGCTAGTCCAGCCCCGGCCGGGCCCCGCTCCCTCCCAGTGACGACGCAGCCGCGGCCGAGGTGTCCCCCTCCAGCCAGCACCCATCACCATGGCGTCCACCGAGATAGCGAGGCAGGCGGTGAGTAGCCGGGATGCCGTCGTCGGGGCGGCGGGGTAATGACCGCGGGACGTCTCCGATATCAAAAGTGGGCGTGTTGGGGGGTAGGAAAAGCCCGTTATATGGCTGGTTGCCGCGGGAGCCCCTGGACGTGAATGTGGGCCACCGAGCCGCTCCTGAACGTCTCAGGCGGAGATTCAATGAAATGTGGATGAACACATGATTTGTCATTGATTATCTCACGCACGGACGTGCGGGGTTCATTATTCTGCCGTTTTGACGCCGCAGAAAGCCTCCGTGGTCAACTTGGTCGCAGCCCTCTTTCATTTTCTTTTGTGGCAATTTGGGCATTATCGTTAGCTAGCCCTCACACTTAAGGTACATCTGGGCACAATAACCCCGAAGATTATAGTGGCCAGGAATAGGCAGTGTTGTAAAGAAGTGGATGCGAGGCAGAGGCGTCGGTGGACCATTCATCCCCCGAACGCCCACATTTGAGCCCGCTTATTGTGCTCGATCCCCTTATGTTGATCATTCCAACGCTAAGTCCCATTAACTTTCATTTGGGCGTTGTCTTGATGACCACATTGTCAGATCCGAAATCCAAATCCGTTCTGCAGCCCTCCAGGCCTGTAATTAGAAAACGTGATTGTAAAGTTTGTCTTGCTTTTTTGTCTGGAGGGGAAGAGGAAGCCACTACACCCAGAGAGATCCCTCAGAATAGCAGCCTTTTGCACGTTGGGATGCCTTTTGCAGGCCTTTTGAATCAAAACGCCGCCTTTAGACTTGGCTGTGACTGTCTTGAAAGGCAGGAAGGCTTCCAGGAATGTTGCACTTGCAGATGAAGAGGAAAGGCTATTTGTCCAGGCACATCACCCCCCGCCTCAGTTTAGCAAACAACCCCTCAGCTGTTTAAACCCCAATTTCAGCTATTTAGAAAATCCACAACTATCCATTTCCATCAGCTGTCCCGTCATTTTAAAGTAACCCACAAATGAAACGCTGTTCCGTCAAGCCCTGTGCCACATTGTGTTATGTTGGGCCACATAATGATCGGTTCGCTGAGGTTTCATTGGTTTAGGGTTCTTGCTTCCCTGTATAATATAAATTCTTTGCTTGCTTACACATCAAAATGTAGCCCAGAGGAGATTCACAGAGATGCTCTTCGCCAGCCACACACCTCCACACTCATGTAATAACCGTGCTTTCACACTCTGCAGCAGAGATGTGCCCTGTGAACACGAGCGGGGAGTGAGGAAATCGGGCGTGAAAGATCAGAATTTTATATATTTGCGTGGCTGTGCAAGTCTTTGTTCTAGTGCTCGTTTTACCATTCAGGCCAGTATCTTTACATGTGCGCTGTGGTTTAGCGTCTGCAGAAAATAAGATGTAGCACAGGAAACAGGAAGTGAGGTGTACTGAACCTGTCTCAGTAACAAAATGAATGAGTCGAATTGTGTGATCAACAGTTTGTTAATGTTTACTTATTATTCATCAGTAAGAGGAAAATGCTTATTAGAACATCCTCTCAGTGAACCCTGAATCCAGGATAAATACATTTAAAAGCATGCAAGCATAGAAAATGATTTCCTCATAACTCTCTTATAATGTCTCAAATTCATTTCTTTGAATTTTTTTTTTTTCTTAAGGAGCAAGGTGCTCGAGCTGTCCCTTTGGCTGGTCATGTTGGCTTTGACAGCATGCCCGACCAGCTGGTCAACAAGTCTGTCAACCACGGATTCTGCTTCAACATCCTCTGTGTTGGTGAGTGCCCTTTTTTTCTCTTCATTTTTTCATTGTAGAAAATATATTCCACAAAACTCAAAGTATATTGGCAGCGTTTTTCACTCTTCAACAATTTCAGTTCAGTTGGCTCAAGGAAGTACCAACAGTCAGGTGACTGTTTCATTTGCAACCTCCTATTCTGTTGTTGCCGACTACTGCTGTGTTAAATTTATTACTGCAAAAATGGGAAAGGATAAATGCTTCTGGTTTGGCTTGTTTTAGTTTGAAAAGAGAAGTTGACTACAAAGGCTGGTTGATGTTGATGTAAAGGAAGAGCGGCTGGTGTTTTAAAACCCAAACATCCTGTTGTGTGTGTCTCAGATTTACAACATTTTACCATCGCACAAGTATGACTTGAGGCAAAGGCATATGATCATCCATTATAATCTGGCTATGGTCTGACATTCCAGAGAGCGAGCCCAGACTGTGGTGTTGACTGGTTCTACTGGTCTGAAAGAAGGGGACGATTATTAACTTTCTGTGATTCTGGTTTTTGTGGTTTCATGGCAGTCTGTTTTTAGTTTTGGCCAAATGTGAAACGAGATGCCAGGTTTCATTTAGCATGAAAAATGTCATGAGTGTGGAGACTGGACTGTTGATGTTCCTGCTAAACAAGTGTGGGGGGGGGGCTAGATTACGTATATTCCAAAATCAGATAACAGAGTTATAATAAATGCTAGGCTGTGATGACTAAAAATAGAACATGTTGCAGAGGGAGCCGTGTGTCATCCGACAGCATCTGACAACGTCGGAGCTTTTGAGCATTTGAAATGATGTTGATTAACCGCGTCTGCCTGGGCGGCCATCCTGGCGAAGGCGACAGACCTTCTCGTCCTTCTGCGTCGGGTTGATCTCGGTGTTCGTGTTATTTGTTGTCAGGTGAGACGGGACTGGGGAAAGTCCACCCTGATGGACACGCTGTTCAACACCAAGTTTGAGGGTGAGCCCACCCAGCACAACCAACCGGGGGTCACGCTCAAGTCCAACACCTACGAGCTCCAGGAGAGCAACGTGCGCCTCAAGCTCACTGTCGTCAACACGGTGGGCTTCGGGGACCAGATCAACAAAGAGGACAGGTAAAGTATTTTATTGATGGTCAAAGGTAGATTGACGGATATTGTTACACATGGCACTAGGCCACTAAATCAACATGCAAATAAACTGTTGTTGTGATTTAATATATGCCAGTAATATAAAAGTAGCTTAATAAGATGCCGTACATGTTATCAGATGTGAAAAAATGATGAATAACCTACAATTTCAAAGAGGAAAAACCTGATTTGATGCCTCCCTGACAGCTACAAGCCCATTGTGGAGTTTATTGATGCCCAGTTTGAAGCATATCTACAAGAGGAGCTGAAAATCAAGCGTACTCTGCACAGCTACCACGACACCCGCATCCATGCATGTCTGTACTTCATCGCCCCCACGGGACACTCCTTGAAATCGCTGGACTTGGTGACCATGAAAAAACTGGATAGCAAGGTGAGAAACAGCTTTATTAAGCAGCCTCCATCTGCAGGAGCTGTTTTTGAGGTGAACCATCTGTAAAAGTCAACGGTGTTGACCCACTTTCAGGTCGGACTGCAGTGCTGATTTTAATGAATCGTGTAATATAGCAGTTATCTCTCTTTTCAGTTGATTTCTTATTATAAATGGATGAGAATAGTTGTCATGCTTTGGGGATAGCTCATGTAATGGCTGTTTTGGGGAATGAATGTAGATTTAATGTGTCTGTAAAAGTTCTTTTGCTGTCACGAGAGGTAAACATTTTCTGTTGCTTGTGTTTAAATGGGAATCTTCTCCGGTGTGCTCGCTCCAGCTGTAATAGTCGGCTCAGTGGCCACTCATTTTTATGAGGTCCTCTCTGCAGCAGCTCAAATACACAGGCCTTTTGTAAAAAGAAATCTCTTGAGTGCTCGCCAGTGCAGCTGAGCCCTCTGGGAAAATCTCCACTGTGTATCATCCAGAGAGGCAAGATGTTGAGTCCTCAGCAGAGTCAAAGAGCACCGGGGAGTATTTTTCTTCACACGGCCCTGACAATCCCTTTCTTTTAGCTCTCTTCCTCATCCTGGTTGGAGAGCAAGTGATTTGGGATCGTGTAGGTGACCTGGCTTCTACTGAATAGTTGTGTGGGAGTAACATTGAGTCTCAGTTTTCATCAGCTCATTGTAAATGCACAAGAAGATGGAGCAGCACCCCCCCCCGACTATTTCTTTGTATTTCTTCTTCTGTTTGGACAACCAGGATATAACACACATTGTTGAAATGCGTATGATGGTTAAGACCATATTTGGAGAGCTTTTAACTCATCCAGTGTGGGGGATGGAAACCCTCTGCTCCTTTATTTGCCTGTACTATTTATATCCCTGTTTAAGAATGATTAATTTTCTTTGATGCACTAATGCATGATTTACAATGATTCTGGTCTAGGGGGAAGTACTCTGTTTAAAGGATGACCATACAATGATTTCAAAATCATTGCTGCATGAAAGATGTTGAGAAAAAATTGTTACTGACACATAAAAGAGAAGCCGCTCTATATTTAGCTGAACATTATTGCCTGAGCTGCATCTTCTCTCATGAAATCTCGGTTTATTTTCCCTCTGATCCCAGGTCAATATCATCCCTATCATCGCCAAGTCAGATGCCATCTCCAAGAGTGAACTGGCCAAATTCAAAATCAAAATCACAAGCGAGCTGGTTAGCAACGGCGTGCAGATCTACCAGTTCCCCACCGACGACGAGTCTGTGGCAGAGATCAACTCCACCATGAATGTAAGGCGCCCTACACAGGCTTAATGGAATGATGAGATTTCCTATTTCAGACTTTTTAATTGATGTGCACTCAACAATAAACGATGCACGGTTTGCTTATTTCCACACGAGTGCCTTGAGGAACATGTGATTTAGACTCCAGACAGACATCACCTGTTTCTGCTCAGTCTCTTTTGGAAGCCGCCTCTTGCCGTCGAGCAGCATGTTTGAAGTGGCACAATGAACCAGTTCACTCTGCAGGAAGCTTCTGGTGCAGATTTAACCATTTATGAGGTGTAGAATGTAGAAATATGTCCAATCTGCACAGTCCTTTCAAGTCTTTAACATTCAATTAAAACAATCTCGTAGTCTGTATATTTATGACCCTTTAGCTCCACTTTATAATTATCTTGCTCATGATTACCTATGTTGCCGTGGTTACCAAAACCTCATAACTCTAGAAACGGAATTAAAAACATGTCAGGGTGCCAACGTGGCTTTTCCTTGTTCCACAGAGCCATTTGCCATTTGCTGTAGTGGGCAGCACGGAGGAAGTGAAGATTGGGAACAAGATGGTTAAGGCCCGGCAGTACCCCTGGGGGACGGTGCAGGGTAAGGCTGGGTCACGTCCTGCACAGGAAATGAGAGCAGGCTCTCTCTCGTCAAATCTGTTGCAGCTACCCCCCCCCGTTTCTCAGTTTCAAATGCCGCAGCACTCTAGTTCATGTCCACTTATATAACATGTTAGCCCCATTATAACGACATTTTGAGTTTTTACACAGCTGAAGACTGTTTGACTTTTTGTTTTTGCGGGAGGTGTTTACCTCTACTGGGTCTACTTAGCAGAAATGTGTACTCACATGGTATCACATGGTGTGTGTGCGAGGGTGGTGTGCTGAGCTCAGTCCATGAGAAAATCAATGAACAAGCCACATGACAGGGATGCTGTTCTGTTATGAATCATTACTATCATCTGCAAACTAGTCCATCAGTGCTTTTGCTTATTGTATTTCTCCACCAAATGCAAATGCTGAATGCCACCTGACAGGATATAATTGATGTGTCACGTGCGTGTGTGTGTGTGTGTGTGTGTGTTTGTGTGTGTCCCACAGTGGAAAATGAGAATCATTGTGACTTTGTCAAATTGCGGGAAATGCTCATCAGAGTGAACATGGAGGACCTTCGAGAGCAGACTCACACACGCCATTACGAGCTGTACCGCCGCTGCAAACTGGAGGAGATGGGCTTCAAGGATACCGATCCTGACAGCAAGCCCTTCAGGTAATTAACTCTGCTCTTATACTGGTCCATCTGCTGCTGTAAGGAAAGTAGTTTTGTCTTATCATTTCTCCTTACTTTTGATACACTTCTTGGCTCGAGGTCTTAAGCAAAGTTTATGTCGCATTGCGCACCTCCCAGAAATTGTACCTACCCAGAGAGATACTGCAGACCCTCAGCAGACGGGGGGAGCTGTGATGGGTTCGCCAAAATACATCATTTCTGCGTGTCTCTTTTTTCTGACTTCACTTCTTGCGTTGTCATAACTTTTAGCATTTTGGCCGATCTAAATTCCTTTGATATCCATTTCAAGTAAACAAAGAAGCTTGTCATATAGTCTCATATTGACCCGTATGAGTTGATGAAAAATGGAAGATCTCAAATGTTTTTCTAATTACTCATTTGTAGTGTGCTTCCTGACTAATCTCTGTACAAGCAATGTTTTGCTGTCTGTTCTGTTTGTTAACCAAACACGTTTATAACTGAACAGACAGTTGGCTGAAGCCCAAACATTGAACCCCGTCTGCGTAGGAAACACATGCAAGATTGCAGATAGGCTACGCAAAAGCACAAAGAACCCTACTATGTTTGGCTTACATCTTCCCCCCATACTTCTGGTTTTCTCTCTCGGTTCAAAACCATGAACATTAGAAATAGCCTGTGGCTGTGAGGGAATGGTGTGTGTCTCGTGTTGGACTAGTGACTGCTGGGATGGACTCCTGCTGCCCCCATGATCCTTATGGGATAAATAGTGATTAACAACAGATGGTTAGAAGACAAAATAGTAGTAGTATGATGACTGCTTAATCATCTGTGGTTCCTTAAATGTTAAGATGATTAAGGATTTCCTAATTCCAAGGTAATATCATAATACCCCTATTTAATTATTTTACTTTTTTATTCCCATAAAAATGTCAAAACAAGACAGAAGACCTGGGTGGAGGCTAAGGCTTTCCGTTTTTTTCCGACACTTTGATGATTTGACCTTTTTCCTTTTTTTACATGTTTTTTTTTGCATAGATTTTACAAAACATGTCCTTGCTCTATATTTTTCTGGCAGTCTTCAAGAGACATATGAAGCTAAGAGAAACGAGTTTATGGGTGAGCTGCAGAAGAAAGAAGAAGAAATGAGGCAAATGTTTGTCCAAAGAGTCAAAGAAAAGGAGGCAGAGCTCAAAGAAGCAGAGAAAGAGGTCTGAAAAAAACGCTGAAATATTACACGGCTCGCTGACGTCTGTTTTATGGAAATGTCTTGCCCAAGATAACATAATGTGTTATTTTAATCACCATGCAGCTACACGAGAAGTTTGATCGTTTGAAAAAGCACCACCAGGATGAGAAAAAGAAACTGGAGGAGAAGAAGAAGTCCCTGGATGACGAGGTCAACATGTTCAAACAGAAAAAGACTGCGGCAGAGCTCTTGCAAAACCAAGCACAGCAGGCAGGGGGCTCCACAACACTCAAAAGGGATAAAGAGAAGAAAAAGTGAGTACTTCTTTTCTTCCTCTACTTGGTTTTGCCTTCATTCCTTTAGGATTTAGAAAATTTTGAAAAAAAACAGTGGATACTGTGAACCTGGGAGCAACAAGTAGACATCTGTAGATGTTTTTTTGTGGTTTTTATTCCAGGTTTATGTAATCAGATAGCACATGAATCTAATTAACAGTATATAAAAAAGTAGTTAAAGTCTTGGAATCTTCTTCTGGATTGGATCTACATCTTGGCATAAAAAGTCCTTGAATGTTCACTCCTGCCAACATTGAGGATTTGGTGATCCCTCCTGAAAGATAAAATGCCCACTGGTATATGTGCCACAATGAAAACATCTTACATCATTCATTACCTGAAAAACCTCACTTTGTGAGTCTGAAATACGGCTGATGCATTGATGCATAATAGTCCCATCATCTGCTTTTAACTCTAAACTCACCTTGTTCCCTGAAACACTTCATATCTGTATGTTTCAACGTGTTCCAGGCTGGAAGGCAGCGCTTCAAACCGGATGTCTTGAAGTGTTTATTGTGTGCTGTTAACATTTTTTCGTCCGTGTGTGTAATCAAGTGTTGGTTTTGTGTTGAAGCTGATGTGACAACGTGCCTGTTAGAAAAGGAAGAAGACACTTGCACTGAGAAGGTTCTTGTTGCTTATTTTCTTCCCTGTTAATACCTTTTCTTCACAGGCATTTCCTCTCTTTGTGCACTAGGGGGCAGACTAGAGGGGCTTTGCATTATTAACAAGGAAAATAATGGTTCCTGCATGTGTTTAACTTCAACACAACCTTGAGTCAGGGTTTTCTACAGATCCCAGAGGACAGAATTACCGATAATCGCTTGTTGTGAGGATGTTAGGCTGTGCCATGAGTGCATTTATCACCTATGTTGCATCCATGTTTTCCAGTTAACGCCTCCTACATTTGCTGCATGCTGCATGAGGCACCTTTTCTGGTAAGATTCCCACCAACTTGGTGAAAAAAATAATGTGGCACAGAGCATTTGATTTCTGAACATATTTTAGGTACTTAAACATTGCAGACTATTAGAATAATACTGGTAACATTTGTGGTGATTAGAGTCATGCATCTGACAAATCCGTTATGATCCCCACTTTTGATGAAGAGTCAGGCTAATTAAAACCACAACAGTGTCTTTTATTGTGGCTCTTCCAAGGCCCTCCCCACACGGATCAGCAGTAGCACAAAGAGCCTTTCAAATTTGAGCTGAAGCGAACGGGATCTCAAACAACCACAAAGCTGGTTTCTGTTCAGAGCCACCACACATTTGGTTGATCTCTTGAGTCGACACAAAAGCCAAATCAACTTAGACAAACAGAAACACTCATTGAACCTTGACCTCTGGGTTATGTAGACGCCCCACATTCTGAAAAATTAAACATCGGAGCTGCTTGTTAATGCTGACAGAAAGGTGCAGAGAGGACAGTGGCAGTGGAAAATTAATAGATTACACACATTGGTGAGTTTTGAGAAATAAAGTCTACTCATATCTAACCTGTTTACATAATTCTTTGGAGTTTCCTCCAGCATGATCTCTATCATCTTGCCACTAATGTGAAACTGTGTGTGTGTTTGATGATTTCACTAAAAAAGAAATAACAGACATTCTTCTTTTATTTCCAGCTTAGGACTCCTGTAGAAAAAGTGCTCCCTTGTGGCCACCCTGCTGTGAATGAGTTTTTGCTCCATCATTCCTTAGTGCCCCCCCCTCTCCCACACCCTCACCCCCATAGTTCAACCCTCCACACGCTACCTGTGCTGTTCTGGAAGATGCTGGCCATTGCTCTCAGTTTGACATCATCTGTGTTTTGTTTGTTTTTGGTTTGCCTGTCTATGAAATATTTTTGCACAAGCAGTATTTCAGCTTGTATTTTCGTACAATTAAAAGAAAAATCATGTTAGAATTTTTTTTGCCATGGTTCTTTGCATGAAAGTGCAACCCCATTTTTTTTTTTTTTTTTTTTTTTGAAATAATAGTAACATTCACAACTGTTGTCTGAGTGTGTACTAAAGCAAAAGTGAAAAGCTGCATCACACAGTGTTGGTAAAATGTAGACATGGAGCAGTAGTTTCAAACAGACACGCTCCGGCTGTAGAGGAAACTGGATACGCTCAAGAGGTTGATGTTGGCAAGATTACGTAATTTCCTGCATGTTCCTAAACACCAAAGGAACCCACCTGGGGAAACAACCCTGCCCCTCTAATTAAAGAAAATTGTTAGATTGCAATTTTGTGTACATTGAAGATTGCAAATGGTTCCGAGATGGAACGAAATGTTTTTATGGCCGCTGTCATATTAGATATAATGTGTGTTGTAATAATATCTCTGTGCTGATGCGTTTTCACTTTAGCTGCTGATGCATGAGTAGCTGTGAGCTGAATTGCTGCCTTTTTTCCCGTACCTCGTCGTATTAGCTTTCACGTTTGCACTTTTTATACACATTGTTTTAAGTATATATTAATTTTGCCAGTGCAATTGTAACTTTCTTTTTTTTTTATATATACTTATTGTGAAGGCACATTTCAGAGTATTCCTGTTCCTTGTCCTGGAGGGACCAATGTTGTTTAATAAAGTCCATCAACTCAGGTTTATCTTTCTGCAAGTTTAATTCAGCCCTTTTGGAATGGGCCCACAGCAGAGCCAAGGGCACCTTTTCTCACCTCTCTTAAACTATTTCTTCTTCTACTCAAGAGAGTCAACATGAAGAAATGAAACCGTTTATAAATCTAATACAAGGAAATGATACCAGAACACACAAAATAATAGTAAATAATGAACAACAAATGAAGGTTAAATCAATTGGAACGATTAAAGACTTGATTAATTGATTTGCCTAAAAGTATTTCATTGACTCACAACAGCACATCAGAGCTTAAACTTCATTTGCTTCCTCCATACTTAAAATCTGCCCGGTGCTGGGTCTCAGTGAGTTATTCCATGTGTTTCGGGGTCTTGATAATGTGAAAACTTCATCAACAGCCGTCTTCCCTCCTCACGGTCAGCTCATTGGTCTGTGTGGTTTTACTCTCCTCCGCAGTAATCCCTGGCTCTGCACTGAGTAGCTCCCTTCAGCCATCCAGCTTTGCTAAAAGGACCGGCCTTTGTGTGTACCTCTGACGTGACCCCAGACTCGTTGTGGACCATTTCCTTTCCCCCGCTTTGCGAGGTCGCTGTGTGTGTGTGTGTTTATGTGTGTTTGTTTCGCTGCGGCGCTAACCCGAAGCTTCCGCAGCCTTGGCTGATGTTTCGTCTTTGAGCTGACTAACGACTTTGTCTCCTCAGTCATGATGGAGACGACACCCTTGACAATAGGCTGTCATTTTGTGCTGTAATTCGCAAGACAATCATGTGGAACTATAACGCTTCTCTCACTGATTAAACCCCATAAAGCACCGGCGATGGCTGTCATATCATCTTGTACTTTGACACTCTTTGCCTTGTTTGACTGACAGTAATGGCGGGAATGTTGTGCAATCATCTGACGTGATTATCAACCCTGTTTCCTACCTGAAGTCACGTCTTTCAGGCTCTACGTGCGGATGCGCGTTGCTGCTTTGCCACATTTCTAACTGTCAGCTTTCTTTTTTTTCTCTCTTCAGCTTTTTCTAATCTGTCTTGACCACCTGAAGAGGGGATTGCAGCTTCAGCAACCATCTAAGCACCCTTTACCTCCTGTTTTTTCTCTTGCCAATACGAACTTTTAGTATTCTCTATGTTACATCTCCTTTTGTTGAATATGGCCTTATGTGGACTTGCATGGTAGTGATGGCAACATATTTAAACTGTAAATGCAGACGTGTTTGGAACCAGACCCAGCTTAGATCCATTACAGTAAGTCTTAATGTGTATAAAGGGACTTTATACACGTCATACAGAGGTCCTCTGTTGAGGTTTCGTGTTTTTACGGGACAAAATCATTATTTAATATTTATGTGATGCAGAATAGCAATGACCTGCACTATGCACCTGCCTTCTCAATATGATTCTCAGACACAGAGGTGGAACAAGCCCCTACTGAGGAATTAAAGCTTGCAACAAATTTAAAAATGCATTAGAGGGAAGAAACTCAAACACTGAGTTCTGTTTTCTATGAAGAGATAATCTGTTGTTTTTCTAGCTGTTTCGAAGTTCCAGCCTGCGTGGAAAAGGAATGGTTACGAAAAAACTTTCATAAACCAATCACAATCTTGCAAAAGCCAAAGCAATAGTTTAGTATTTCATTCAATGGTGACCATGTAGGTGTCATGCTAAGGCCTTATATTATTAGTTGTGCTTCCATATCCCCCAGCCTGTCCTACGTTTTGCATGAATCTTTAAATTCCATTGCTGCTGTGATCTTTTCAGCTTATTGATTTGCTTAATTCATCCCTCTAACTCAGTTTGGAGAATATTTCAACTTCATTGCTGTTTTCTGCAGTTGGTGCATATTATTATTTTTATTATTATTATTGTATATTTGCTTTTTCCTGAGTTCAACTCTTTTTTTTTTTTTTGCCAAATATTAAAATAACATTGAGTTGAACTGAATCCCAGATAAGAATATTAAACAAAAAATCCTGTGCATTTATATAATTTATAAGCATATATTTTGTGTATTGAAGTGGAAAATTGTTGTTTATTACCTGATGTTTGGATGTGACTCGGTATAAATTAACATTTTGGTGTCAGAAAATGCCAGACATTTTTCTAGTATCAGTTTTCACCTCTTGTAGTCAGAAACTCTCCACATTGCTGTGATTCCAGACCTTACTTGAGTTTGATTCCATTGATGTACATTTTGAATAAAAAAATAAATAAAGGAATTCAATCCGATCACAGTGGCTATCTTTTATTCACACCAGATCATCAGTATCTCATGTCTGCTGGCAAAGAATAAAATAACTCACAGGTTCTGCAAATGGGAGTTAATTAAACTATTTACAACCAGCAGGAGGGAAATGTTTTAAAAAAAGCCAAACACTTTATATTTTGACGGGTATTATAAATCGGATTTTTACTTTAAGAAACAATGTTGTTTTTAATAAACAATGTTGTTTGTACAACCATATGAAAACTCGAGCTTGATCATTCTCAGCCTGTACAAGTACATATTCCTTGTGGAAGATGCTCTATAAGAAAAAAAAAGATTATTATTTTTTTGTTTCTGCTTTTTTACTGTTTTTTTTTTGTTTGTTTTTATAAAAATCTCAAATCACTTCCGGTGCCTCTCGGCAGCAGAGCATTGTGGGTAGTGTGGCCGCGAGCGGCCGCCATGATTTTACTGCAGCCCGTCAGAAAATGGACGCTTCCTTCTAGCTAGCTGCACGGCTGCTCCGCGGAGGCCCCCCTCGGCGGCTCGACCTACCCCTCCTAGGGAGAAGACAAACAAAAAAATACGCCTCCGGCGATGCAGGTTTCCGCCTCAATTCCACCCGAGTGCGACCCGACGGCCGAGCGGAGCGACGTGTCCGCGGCGGCTTGTGCGTGTTAGCCGGAGCCCCCTCCCGGCGGGGCCGGAGCCCCCGCAGCTTCAGCCCCCTCCCGGCGGGGCCGGAGCCCCCGCAGCCTCAGCCCCCT
This sequence comes from Lagocephalus sceleratus, assembly GCA_911728415.1. NCBI lineage: Eukaryota > Metazoa > Chordata > Actinopteri > Tetraodontiformes > Tetraodontidae > Lagocephalus > Lagocephalus sceleratus. The sequence goes on along the minus strand of CAJVRN010000211.1, from coordinate 1,403,651 downwards.
CACCGCGGGGCCGGAGCCCCCGCAGCCTCAGCCCCCTCACCGCGGGGCCGGAGCCCCCGCACCGCGGCTGCCTGCCTCAACAACAGCCCGCCCCGGTGAGGCCCGACAGCGGCTCCGGTTCCGAGCGAAGGCCGTACCTTGAGGTGAGAGCCCCGGGTCCGTCGGGGGCGGGTTCGGGTCTCTGGTGTTTGTGTCTGGGCCCAAGTGCGATAAACGGCTGCGTCACTCGGGCTGATCTGCGCGGGTTTGACGCGGAAAAGAGCGTGTTTTAGTCGGAATAGAGCCGTTTTCGCTCGTCTGCCGCAGTCGGGCTCCTTATTGGACTTCCTGTAGAGACGGCGTGGTTGTGATGCGTCCAGGATCTGAACTTGAGCTGGGCTCTGTGTGTGTGTGTGTGTGTCAGACACAGGTATGGCCTGGTTTTGACTCGGACCGTCCCGGTGATGGCAGAAGAGGCTTGCCCTGGCGACATGCCCTCATTTGACCTGCGAGCATGTTCTGAAGCAAAGAAGCGGCCCTTTTCTTCTGATGGCAGTGAGTCCCTCTTTCTCATCCGTTTTAATCAGTGTTTAAATCTGAATTGTGATTAATCTGCAAATGATTGCACTTAGAACCTTGTGGTTGTTTTATGACCTGTTGTTTTATGACTTAAGTGTGGCATTTTACTTTCCCTTTCCATTCAAACACGTTTTGGCAGGGGAAAGGTCATTTTTTAATTTATTCACCCAAAAATGAAAAAGAACGTAGTTATGGTGCTCTAAAACACCTTTTCATTGTGCTTATTTAATTCCTGAGGTATTTAAAGGTATTCATGCCTACATTCACTTGAACAAGAACAATAATCTTGTGTGTCTATGAACCATTGTAGAACATTATATTTTCTCCTTTGTCTAAAAAGCCAAAATCAACTCATTACCACATTTAATTTGGGAACTCTGCTCTTTTCCAGCGGGCTGATCTTTTTTTTTCCCACCTGGCTCCAAGTAAAAGTTGCTTCTTTCTAACTTTTTTTCTGACTCTCGTTACAGGAGGTGAGCCCATGACAAAAATGCCCGTGTCAAGATTTGGTCCCAGACCTCGATTTGAACCAGTGAACTTTGTCAGTGGTGGAAGCAGTGGAGGCAGTCTTGTAGATGAGAAGGAGAACGACAAGGAGCAGAGGAGGAGTGAGTCATACGGTACCAGAAACTGGGAGTTTGACCAACCATCCTATGGCAGCGCCGGCAGAGCTCAAGACACGTCGTCTTCTCTAAGGCCCGGTTTTGACAGAACGTCCTCATATGACTCTTGGGGTTCCCATAGAGATAGGGAGGATTTTTCTGGTAGTACAAGTGGTTTTGGTTATGGAGGGCATGGCTCCACCTCCAATTTCATGGTTAAAAGTCAACAGGACTACACAAACAAGTATGAAGCCCACAACTCCCGAAATTCAGATTCCTTCACTCGGCCACACCGATACAATGGCTACACAGCAGGAAGTAGATCAGGGGGCAGGGATCTCGGGCGCCACGGCGCGGGGTACGGACATCAGGATCGGCCATCGTCGAGCAGGCCGTTCTCAAGAGTCTACGGCAGTCCCGGCGGGAGCAGTCCCACCGCTCTCCAGTCGGGAATCTCGTCACCGCCGGTCCAGGTGTCCCAGTCGACGCTGGTAGAGAAGCAAAGTCTGATTCACAGAGTAGCGGCTTCCCTTTCTGTCGCTTTTTGGGACCCGGTGTTCGTGACCGGAAGCGACTCGCCGAATTACAATTTCATGCTGAGCCGCAGCATCCAGGCCTGCAAGACCAATCCGGAGTACATTTACGTCAACCTGAAGGACATACCTCAGGCTGACCTGCCGAAAAACAGGAAAGTCCCCACAGATGGTTACGCCTGTGAACTGAGATGTCAGGGCGTGTATCTGGCGACCGGCTACTCCGGCAGTAAAAACGGCGCCAGGGACCGGGCCTCTGAGCAGGCCGTCAAGCTCTTCCTGAAACCGGTCGAGGTCCGCGCGGTGCCACGCAAGTACAGACACTCCATCGTCAACGACATCGTCGTGTGCCAGGCGCAAAACCCCACCCCCGCTTTCGTACCCGCCCTGCGCAACCCGGAGGAAAAGCCGACGCCCAGCTCCAAGGGCCAGTACGAGCCGGACCGGCGGAAGCACTGGACCGAGTTCGTCGTCATGGACAACGCTCACGACGCCATCTGCATCCTGAACAACTCCGCCGCGTTCAACCGCATGAAGATCGACTACAAGTTCGACCTGCTGCCCAACAACAGCTTTTGGCTGTGCAGCGTCTTCGTGCAGGACGAGCTGGTGGCCCAGGCGACGGGCACCAAAAAGGGCTCCAAGCACGCGGCGGCGGTGGAAGCGGTGAAGAAGCTCCGAGCGAACCAGGCGCAGCGCCAGCAGCACCAGCCGTCGCACATCTCCCGAGGGAACGGCCAGTCGGACTCCGGGGGACGATTTGGTCAAATGGTTAACAGGAGGAAGCAGCTGAGCGACTTGATCATCTTGGAAAACTCGGAAAACGCGATCTGCATCATCAACGACACCGCTCAGTTTAACAAAGTCACGGCTGACTACAAGTTCACCGTCCTGCCCGACCACCACTGGAGGTGCGAGGTCTACCTGGAAGGACAGTACGTGGCCGCGGGGATCGGGCCCAAGAAGCTCGTGAAACACATCGCGGCGAACGAGGCTCTGGCCACGCTGAGGCAGACGCAGGCGGTGGTCAAGTCCAACCTGAGAAAGGAAGGTCACTGCGACGCCATATCGCGGTCCCAGATCCTCGCCCGCTCCGGCGAGGACAGCATGAAGCAGGAAATCAAGGAAGACAACATCGGGAACCAGCTGCTGCGCAAAATGGGCTGGAAAGGAGGCGGCCTCGGGCGAGACGGGGAGGGGATCTCAGAACCCATCCGGATCAAAGAGCAGTTCTCCAGGGAGGGGCTGGGGATGGACATGGACAAGAGCGGACACCAGCTCGACAAGCGCGACATCGAGGGCGTCATCCGCAACTACGCCGTCTCAGACCGCCAGGACGACCTGCGCTTCTCCACCGACCTCAACAACGACGAGCGCAAGCAGATCCACCAGATCTCTCAGAAGTACGGCCTCAGGAGCAAGTCGTACGGACAGGGCCGGCAGAGGTTCCTCATCGTCAGCCGTAAACTAAAAACGGACCAGCTCATCGGTCAGCTTTTACAGGAAGGACAAGTCGGGCGGTATGAACTGATCAAACCTCAGGCCTCTCATTAAACCGTACCTGTAATCAACCATGTGTCAAAGATGGCATACGAGTCCATTATTTATCACCTTTGTTTCACCTTAGGAAGGAATTTTTTTTTTTTTTTTTCTTAATTTTTGTTTACCATTTCTTGTAAAATACGTTTCATTTTTGCACAAGCTTGTGATCTGTGCTGTGGTAACCCCCCGATTGTTATAATCACTTCATGATTTCAAAACAATGGCTAAAAGACTAAAATTCACCGTTTTTGTGGCCACTTCAGGGACCAGGCGGAATCGATTTCCGGTGCCACTTTGTAGACATTGTAAAGCCGACCGAGGCGTTAAAATAAAACCGTAGTTAGGTTCACTCGCCTCGCTGTACTGGAACTCTGATGCATCCCGTCTTTAATCTGCAACAGCCTGGTGATCATCCCGCAGGCCTCATCCACCACGAGAAAAATCAAAGCTGTGATTTTTTTTTTTTTTTTTACGCTGTCAGATGTGCTGGTTTATGTGACCATTAACCTGCCTGCCCGTCTTCACAGCTCGAATAAATGAAAACTAAGAGGCGACGACTGATGTATATGTATTTTATTTACAAGAAAATGTACAGTTTGTTACATGGGTTACTGGTGCAAAGTTTCTTAATCTAAAAACCAATGCCGTCCTGTTTGAGAGTGGAATCAGCCTGTTATAACAGCTTTATTACGAGGGTCTGAAAACAGCACTATGTCTGGAGGGGATGTATACTCAATGTTTTGTTTTTTTTTTACATTTAAAAAGGCATGGTGTATTAAATACATTTTAAATATACCTCAGAGTGCTGAATATCCATGCCAGATGGTTTGAGAAAAAAAAAAAAAAAGAATTTAAGACCACTAAAACAGCAGAAAGACCTGATATGAAATACCGACACATCAAGCACAAACTCAACTGTCACCGTGTCGTCTAACAAGGTCACATCAGACTGGTGGGAAGTGAGAAAAGCCAGACTGGCTATTAGATTTTTAGAAAGTTGGGGGGGGTGTGGGGGCGTGAGCAAGTAACCCAGCTATAACAAGGTACATTAACTTTTAGAAAACACACATGCTATTGCCCAACAACAGCATTCAGCTGGCATTAATGCCAAAACACAACAGCATACAAACTTAGCAACAATTAAGGGACAAATATACCAAGTTGAAGAATTTAAAATGTGTCATTTTTTTCCTGTGAGATTGGTGGTGTCTTGATTCTGAACCAAAATGTTCACACGTGAACAAAAACGGGGGTCAACAGTCACGCCAGCTCTGTTCGACGATGGCAGAAACCCTCTTCTCGTACTCCCGTTTGTTTTCCTGGTAGAGCTGGGCTGCTTGGCTGTTCGCTGGACTGTTTGGGTTTGGCTCGTCCAGTAAAGACTATTGACACAACAGGTAAAAGCAGGGGTCACTTCACGAGAAATCGGGGTGCAACACAATCCAAGCGGAGGAGTTTAATTACCTGTATTGATGTTAAGATTGAGGAAACATCGTAAGTCGGACTCCAACGATTCTGAAGTATATCTAAGCATATGCTGCCATCTGCATACACTGCAAAACAACACGAAGAGGCGATCGTGAGATCGACGGGACTCTCCCGCAGCACTACGCTTCCGGACATCCAGACTTACCATTTGGGTGAAACATTTTAGAGATAAATCGCACTGTTGGAGGTTTATTTGGATATTCCTCTGTGAATTCAATGGTAAGTTTGAAGGTTCCTAAAAGCAAGAAAAAGTGGTATGAACTGACAACACTGACAAGAACACAGACGAGCACGGAGGTGATGTGTGAATAAAATCCCCCCAAAATCACTCCAAAGATTCGTCATGACTGCTGGTTTAACAGGATGAAGGATTTCGTTGCAAAGCTGTCAGAAGGACTCACCATCTTCAAAAGGTGTTCCCTCTGGGCTGAAAGACAAATAACACACTTATGTTGGGCGAAACAACATGAAAATATTCTACATATTAGTAATAACATGGCTTAACACTTTTGTAACAGAAATAAAAACTCAACTCACCCAAAAATGACAGCATTCCATACCATAATATTGTTTTCTGAGGGAGCACCACTAACTCCAGCTGGAGGATCTTCTTGCAGCCTAACACACACAGAAAGACACACAATAGAACGTCAATCAGCCTCTTTATTGTTTCAAAATGTTAATGCATCCCTTCCAAAATCAGAGAATACCAGAAGTGAGCCTACTTCACCTCAAAAGAGGTTTTTTTTTATCAAATGTATTTTTCTTAATTGCCTATAGGTGTATATTTATTTCCAGGATTTAAGGTTGGTTAAGAAGCTGCGTACAAACGTCACTAGCCCGAGTGTCTACGCAATCATGACAGATGGTAGATTATCCTGAGGATTAAGTAGTGATCAAGGGCCTCACTTCTAAAACTCATTGAAACATCTAAAATCATTCTCAGCAAATGTTTGTGCACAGTAAAATCTTGTAATCTCACCCTCCCCGGCCCGTGAGTTCTTAGAAACAAAAGTACCCGGAGACAAGACAAGCCGATATCAAACCTAGTAGGTGAAGGTTAGACACTATTAAAGTAAGTTGCCCTAAATTTTGGAGGTCTAATTAGAACTAAGATTCTAATTTTGTACTGGCAACCTGTTCTTTGAGCCATTTTACAGAACTAACCCAGTCATGATGTCGTGTACTTTACACTCCTCATATGTGCTGGTGATCGTGTTTTAAATATGATCTGACACTAACCAGGTGTTGAAGTTAGCGCAGGTTGTTAGGGACCTTCTAGGTAGAAGAGGGGTCATTACACTCGATTAAATCCACAACTTCTACTTGTTTTTAGTTAATTTCCCCCCCATCAAGAGAAGCAGGTCAACGCTGCAGAGAACATTGATGAATAGGTTCGAGATTTCGGAGACTATTGTTGAGATCGAAGTGGTTTCCTGATGGGAACCTTTCTGATATTTTAAGGGAAGCGTAGATCTTTGATCTAGTTGTTCGAGGCGAAAATATCCCTTCTAACCCGGAAAATAAACTCCCCACAAAGATCAAAAGTGACCGGGGGGACGATAAGTTCCTATAAAAGTCCGAGAAGCCTCATTGCGATTCCAAGAAGAACGCCAAACGATCAGTTTGATAGAAGAAACTACGTACTGAGTTGTTACACAATATCAACTTTGCTAATGTTACTCCCGGCTGTCGAGCTAACGCCGATGATGTCTGCGCTTCCTACTCGAACAATTGTCCCCAATTCTCGAACGACCCTCGGCCGATGATCCCCGAAAACAGCAAAACACAGCACCAACCCAGCCGAGAACACACTAATGATGTCCCCAGGTCTAGATATTAGTCGTACTTCTTGTTCGATGTCGTTGGAGGCTAAAGGTAGAATGCTAACCAGAGCTAACGGGAACTAATGCATTCTTTCGCTTACCGTTTAAAATCTCTCATTAAACGCCGTCTTGCTGGAGTTGACATTCTACTAAAGATTGATTTCAAGTCCTAAGCATACACGTAAACAGCCCAGGTGTGAATGTTTGTCTTCCGATCGGTGTTTAATATTAAGTCCTAGCTGGCTAGCAACGATTTGTCAAATTATTTGGCTACCCTCGTCGTCGACGGACGATACCATTTGGACTTCCAGAGGACAATAACAGGGTCACTGGAACTTACTCGGTTATAGCGCCACACCGATACTATCGTTACTACACATTATCTCAGTTTTATTTTTATACAGTCGTGTGGCAAAATGTATAATTGTAGTTGTTCTGCGAGGACGGCCAGGAAAGTTCAACGTGGAAAAATAAACCCCGTTTCGGTACTTGTGTTATTCCAGCGAGATTACGTCATTTGTTTAGCACCGCTAGCAACCATATTTAGTCCGCAGTCGATTCCTCGGCTCTTCTATTAGCGCCGATATTCAAACAGAACTCTTCTGTTGTTTAACGGGCATTTACAGATGATCACGCTTCATATTGAGCGAACGCCGTGGACGAAATATGGCTGACGGGAATTAGGATTTATGTGCAGCCGCCGTCGGTTCACTGTGATACTAACAGGCCACCAGAGGGAAGCGTTGCTTAACAGTCGACAGTCGCCCGCTGAAAGTCACTCAAATCATTCCACAACAAGGCACTTTCTTCGAAAACCCCCAAAAGTATGAAAAGTAAATAACTACAGCATACAAGCATAAGAGTATATACAAACGTGATGTGTAGGTAGATATGTGTAGGTAGAGATAAAAAGTATTCTGTCCACCTTGTGTAGCATCGGTCCCATATGGTCTAGCGGTTAGGATTCCTGGTTTTCACCCAGGCGGCCCGGGTTCGACTCCCGGTATGGGAACTCCACCTTTTTACCATTGACATGCCTTGTTTATCTATCGCCCTCTCTTTGGGGCGTCGACGTGATAAGCCGCTAATCAATATATTGCCTTTAAACCATCTGTTGCTTAAAAGTCGTTTTGCATTCCCAGGGCTCGTCGTTGCTAGACAACGGCACAAACCCCGCCCGGGAAGGACTAACTCATACTCTCCCATCTCAGAGGCAGGGGCTTGGATATTCCCGGAAGATTCCCCTTCCCTGGTAGAGTCCATCCCTGCGCTGACACCACAGACACGGGTCAGCAAACATCAGCGTATGCTTTTATATAGAGCAATTCTGCAAAAAAACTCCGTCACCGTTTAATTCCACTTGGATCGGGGTAAAATCCACTCGGTAGTTAGATTTTTGACTGCAACAATTTTACCGAAAAAGCACGCTTTTAAAAAAAACACATTTTATTTTTTTTTATTTTTTGAAAATATTCTTATCACAGGATAAGAATTCAAACTTTTCTCCCACCCCTCTTTTGTGAATTGGTGAAAACTTCTCCCGACCGGTCCCGGCTGTGCCTTCGGGATCTGATGACGGCTAAATCTTTTCCCAGGAAAATGTGACAAGCAGGAATTTCCCACCATCAGCGTGCGTCGGACAAAAGTACCAGAGTGCGCTCGGGAGAGGGAAGCGGCCGGCGTGGAGATGGGACCGAAGCCCGCAGCTCGTCCCGGGGATCATGATTCCTAACGCCGCCGGTCGGGAACAGCCTCCCATCTGCTCTGGAAGCGCCGAACACGCCATGAGGACAAGTCCTGTCAAAGTAAGTCAAGTCCATCTGCAGCTGGCTCCAGACGAGCGTCCCTGCTCCAGGCGTCTGCTCCTGGGATCATTATTCTTACTTCTCCCGGCCCCGTTCCTCTCTTAAGTATTGTTTCCTGGCTAAACAAATAAATACAAGACATGAAGGAAATAACACGCCGTTGTTTTGTGTTACTGAAGTTTGAGTTAAAGTGGCTTGTGTATTACACAATACCCCCCCCACGTCAAGGTTTATTACTCTACAGCTACAGAAGCGTGACTGAACTCATATGATGTATTAGTTTTGCATCTGCTTTACTGGCTACTCCATAAATTACTGTGTCTCCCCTTTGTGTCTAGCCAGCATGTGACTACCCAGAGGGTGTGTGTGTGTGTGTGTGTGTGTGTGTGTGTGTGTGTGTGTGTGTGTGTGTGTGTGTGTGTGTGTGCCGACATCACATAGCAGTCATAATTACAAGAAGGCATTTCTAAAACTACAATCCGATCTTATTCTGCCTCTTCCTCATGGGGCAATGGCCCCCAAACTCTATCACAGAGACACACACACACACACACACACACACACACACACACACACACACACATGCCAAACTAAATGCATTGAAAACTGCAACTCAACTACTTTTTTTTTCTTGCTGTTTTTAACTCCAGTGATGTAAAGCGTGCTAGGCCGTGGATGTCTTAGCGTCTAATTACACAAAGTAAGGAAACCCATCTGCTTCCACTGACTGTCTCCCTCGTCTACGTGTTTGCCCGATGTTTACATTTTTGTGCTAAGATGCTTGTATCCTGGGACAGACAAACATAATCTCATTGGCTACCCGCAGTCGCCCCTTCTGGAGGAGATGGCTGCGATGGGGCCGCGGGGTGAGGGTGGTGGGGGGTCTGTGTATGTGTGTGTGTGTGTGTGGGGGGGGTTACAAGCATTAAACTAGTCAGGGCCACTGTAGAAGCACACCCACCCTTCACCCAGCGTGCACTCCACTACGTATGTAGCCTCTATGGTGGGAACACTGGCTGAGGTTTGTGGATAATTGGAAACTTCAGTTCACTGAAAGCAATTACCCAGAACACGATTTTCCAAATATACCCCAGAGTGGGCTTGTCTTGCTGGTTTCGTCCGCCTGTTTTTCAAGAACCCTGCTCTGGCCTAAATGGCGCGCAGGCTTTTGTCGTTTTTTTTTTTTTGTTGTCGTTCTTTTTTTGTTTGTTCGGAGAACATCTGACGATGAAGTGGCCCTCGGTAGCTTTTATCATCCTCTGACGCCGGTGCCACCGTCAGCAGTCTGAGGAGTGTGATGATTACTAAGGACAACAGCGGAGAGGTGTCCTGTGCTGCGAGGAGCTCCTCAGACATCAGAAACCTTCGCTAAGACGTACCCGCCCGCCTTAATGGGCTGCCGGTTATTGATCTGTCTGTACGCACGCACGCACGCACGTACGCACGCACACACTCACACACACGCACACACACGCACACACACACAAAGAGATCTGAGATTCTATCCTTTTTAGAAAGCAGCACTCCAATTTCACAAAGGCTTTCAGCACCCTTGTAGAAGACAGGAATCCATATGTGGTAATAAATAAAGAAACCGTACTTCAGTTATCTTCCACATGGAAATGAATTCAGAAATAACGCAAGCTTGATTAGGAAATCCTGAAAGCCTATGATGCTATTTCCAAGCTTGAGACGACAGGTCCCTACCTGCGCGAGTGTGCTTCGAGCCTTAGACATAACCACAAGATGGCAATGTTCATATGCTTTGTTTAAAAAAAAAAAAAGAAAAAAAAAAGAAAGAAGTAGATGGCTGAAACTGAAATGACTTGCAGAAATGGGGAAACCTAAACATGAAAAGAGAAATAAAACTGCCTGACTTCCCTTTTTTACATTCAGGAAAATGTCTCACACTGCCCCATTGTTTGGTGCGTGCGGGAACTGCTCTGCATAACCTTCCTTAATTATACGCGCTCTGTTGGTATTATCCCGCCCTTTTTTCTTTTTGGATGAAGACCTTGAGTATCACCTTGCACCCTGCCGGACACGCCTGATTGCCGGGCAGCAGCGGCGAACGTCTGGCACTGGGCATGACGTCAGAGGGAAATTAGAGATGGGAAATTCCACCTGTAACCTCATTCCTTCTCTCTCACTGGCATGTGACTGGGACGAGTCATCCCGCCTTCCTTTTCTTTTTTTCCCCCCATGAATCTGTGCATTGCTGTGATGTAATGCGGAGTTGCAACCTATTTTTATCGCGCGCGAGCGAAGGACTGAGCTGTGGGTTTGGAATTCAGTTCAAATCACCATTGGGAAGATAAGGCGGTCGGGTTGAGTAACAGCGCGAAGCTAACTTTGAAAACATTTTGGAGATGAATTTGGAAATAGAAAGAATCCATTTGTTGATAATTTTGGATAAAGAAAGAATCTGCAATGTCAGATGGCAAGAAAATAAGAGAAGTGACGTGTGCTTGTCGGAGAAAGTAGTCACTCTCCTAAAGCGAGAAGGTGACTCCTAAGTTCATCCTCCACACCACAAACCCTGACAGAGGTGGTCACCACCGTCAGACCCAGCCCAGGGTAATATTCTCTGGTTGCTGGTGTTCACGTAGGTGCCACAAGTCTTCTCCATAAAAAGCCAGTATAAGGGCAACATCAGGCTCGTTTCCACTGCCGGAGTTCCTGGTAAATATCGGGGCAGGAACTCGTTCCTCTCACTTGGCCCTCTCGATGGTCTCCACAGCGAGGTAGGACCCCCCCCCAGCGACATTGTTAGTTTCGATTGGCGGCAAATCATTGTGTGAAAAGCAAAAATTATAACGAAAACAAGATTGAGGAAGGAGGTCAGCATGGGAGGAGCCGTGTTCCCCGTTTGTGTGTTTCTGGATGCTATGGACGAGAGGAGAAGCTGCGTCTGTTAGACTAACGCTCCTCTTCTACTGGGATCCGCATCACATCCTGCTCTGGGTTTAGCCAATCAGTGACGAATAAAACCTCAAGCCCCACCCAGAGTTTTCAGGGCTGATCTAAGCACCTTCCCTGAGGCAGGGACTGAGTTTGGCCCCGTAAAAGTTCTTGTAAATGGCCCTTCGGGGGAGGTCCCAGCACCATAAAAATCACCCAACGTTCCTCCGGTGGAAACATGCCTGTTGACCTGAGCTAGAAAGGCCCAGTAACGGCTCAGACTTGCCTCTTGCTTGTCAAGGCTTGGTCCCCCCCGACTTCTGGAGGCTGCAGTGGTGAGTGTGCGCCTCAGAACCTTTGGGTCTCCGAGGCCTCAGACTCAGATGGAATGTGCTCTGACGTGCCCGATCAAATTGAGATCTGAGGACCTTCTAGGTGTGGTCACAGTAGAAGCGCTCTTATCACACCATTCCTGAGTCTTTTTTTTTCGACAGGAAGTGCTCTTGGTGGGGTTTACGAATTTATGAAACAATGCACGGGGTGGGGGGGGGGGCTTTTGGGTCAAACACCACCCACAGAAATATCAGATCAGCTTGGTGACGTCGTGAGATGAGTCAACTTTGTTACTCAGAGGCAAGCTTCATGACCTCATCCTTTTTTTTAACCAGTGGATCCAGCGGAGCTTTTTTAGGGTGCTGGTTTTGACTGGTGGAACATTTCATAAACCATTTGCTTTTGAACGGTAGTGAGAGCTGCAGAGTCAGCCGGCGCTACATGTTCTGAATCCTGTGGCTGATACGTGGGAACAATAACGAGGAGCCGGCATCTTCATCCTCTTTCCAGCCAAGCGGTGAACACTGAAACTAGTTTTGCTGTCCCGGAGCCGAAACTTTGTCTGTCACAACACAAGCCGTTTGTACATCAGTCTGCAGACTGGATCCGTCAATGGGAGCCACTTGCGTGAGCAGGCACTACACATAGCCCTCACCCTGATATCGTACGATGCACTTCCAGGAGCTCGGGCCTCCTAACCCCTCAGTGGCATTAGCGCTGATTTCCTCAAGCCTCAACCCTTCTCCACGTCTGCTCTTGTCTTATTCATTTCCATTAAGAGCACAATTACTAACCCGCGGTGATCAGGTACGAGGCTAATTGTCTCACTCCCAAGAATCCATTTGTAATCTGCACATGCTGCATCTTACCTCAGCCTCTTCTCGGGGGCCTCGCTGCGTGACTCATGTGTTTTGAGATGTGCTGTTATGCTCGGAATGAGTTGCCTTTATAGAGCTGCGCTTCCACAAAGGTTGTGTCTGTGCATCCACAGCTGCAGCCAGCCAACGCAGTGAATCATCTCCCCGCCGAAGCGCAGGACCTTGTTTTCGTAGGTGTCGACTAATTGAGCAAACTGGCTAAAACAGCAAAGTCTGACCTCAGCCAGTTGGAATAATTGATAATAACCTCGGTCGCCTTGAATCCATCCATCCCCTTTCATGCTTTGTCTGTGCAGTGTTTTCGCCCGTGCATCTCCTCAGCGGGGTTAATTACCCCGGCTCGCGTCCTGTCCTGTTAGCCGTCCTCAGATGGCCTCTGCTGAAAGCGTCCATCTTCGGAGCGGCTGGAGTGGATATCAGATGACCTCCGAGCTATACAAATAACTGCGCTTGTCCTCCAAAGACTGCCACGTTTCTTCCCGTCAAGGATTGTTCCAAAACGTGAGAGTCGGTGCAGCGATTGGTACAAATTAGTTGATTTAATTAACAAAGTTTTAGACATGAATTAAAAAAGGTGGTTTCTTTTAAAGCCTCGGGTGAGGTTTTTTATAAAAAAAAAAAAAAATTAACAATTTCTGGCTAATTAACTAAGGTATTTGGTTTCCAAAAGTAAGAACATGACAAAAAAAAAAAAAAGAAAAAAGAACACGACGCTTAAATGTCGAGGACTTACCACAGAAGATGAGGCCACTGCGGCCTAAATGGTTTTCTGGTTAGTGCTGAAGAACAGGCAGAATGCTGTGTCTCTGCGTTTATCCCACAAGGATCACGTGACCGTGCACTGGTCCCAGAACGAAATGACTTCAGATATTCTACCACCATAAGACACAACGCAGACACACAGTTGACTGTGTGGCACGAGCATTTTTGCCTTTCAACACATGACATGTTTTCGCCCTGGAGCATGACTTTGCATTTAATGTTACAGCAGATAAACCGAGCGATTTACTTCACCACTTGCACGCGGAAAGTTTTAAAATCATATTGCCTGCCGTGGCGCGAGCGCATTCAGAAATAGAACTAGTTTGCGATGTTAGTCTGTAAATGATAATATAATGCTTGTTAAATGGAATTCCGCTATCCGCTGCTGCCAGGTTTATCCAGTCTGGTGAAGGGCTTCTCTCATATGTGTTGAATTCTCCCCAGTGTTCTGGAGGATGCCATAGTGGAAGAACAGGAGCCGCTTGTTCCGTCTCTGTGATGGAGGGCTGAACTGGCTGTGGCTGTGGCAGTGTTCTAGTACTCTCCGGGTGCTTTCCACCACACATGTGCTTTAGTCATGCACGCTCGATGAACGGGAGTCTGACCAGTAACCGATGGGTGCAAATCACCAAAATCAAATCCATTCGGAATACTTTAAGTAGGTTAGGTTTTTATATTAAAATGATGCACGTTTTATTTTGTACTGTTACCTGAATGAAATGCATCTCTCTGGGAGCATTCTCAGCTCACCTGTGGACTAAATCTGATTGTTTCTGAACAGTCCCACAGTTTTCTGGAGCTCTAAAGGCTCTGCGGGGCAGCTTGTCTTTTCTCACCAGAAGAGAACATTTTTCTTCAAGGCTTCGAGGGTGGTGGGCAGTGTTTGCGCACTTGATAAATGGAGTTTGTTTGGTGTAACTTTCCTTCAAGGCAAAGCTATCAGTTATGTACGAGGCAGAAAGCCGCTTTCCTCACCGGCCTGGACTGTGGTGAACGGAGGTCGGGGGAAATGAACACCTTGATCGCTGTGTGACATTTGTCACAGACGTATTTGACTCAATAGATATAACTGCACGGGGCACAGAAAATGTGCACATGTGCAAAGAAAGAGTACGTGCTCACATCTCACCACAGACCAGAACTTCCTGTTTGCTTCAAAGCAGTTTTTAATAGAGATTGCAATCGAGTACCAGCTTCATCATCACATATATGTGCGTACTGAGTACTTTCTTTCGAGGTATCAAACAGAGTGCAATCCATCGTATGTGTCACTAACTCAAAATGGTGGTCTTTTTTAAAATGGTATACAAAAGTACGTTTAGGTGGCTGGATTAAAATTAATTTCTAATTTCAAAAATGCCCTATTTTTTTATTTATTTATTTTTTTGTTGCCATTTTATGTAAGTTCAAAGGGCAGTACAACATAAGCGTCCAAATGAAAGCTGCATATCTCTGGTATTAAACTTATTTTATTGCTATTATCATGATATAAGGGTTGTGGGATGTGTAAGGTTTGAATTATATCCAGTGCAGATTCTTATGCACCATTAATCTAGTACGGTAAAGTAGTATTAAGCTGAGTAAAACTGGGCTCTCAGAAGGGGCTTTTGGTGACGAGTGACGACTGAAGGAAAAGGTGGGGAAAGAGTAGAATTTTTTTTTGCCTTTTTGTGGTTAACACACTCCTATCAAGACGCCATCAACCTTGCAGCCCCATTTAAATGAAAAAAAAAAAGCTTTTCTCTCTGACATCATTTTGTAAAAGCCTGCTGCAGGTTGATGGTAGGACCCCCCCCCCCCTCCCTCCCCCCTTTGAGCACACAGGCTAAAATAGACAATTCATTGTAAATGTTTTGAACATAACTGAGGCGTTTGAACTTTTACTTCTCAGCGTCAGTGGATATTTGAATCACCTTTCAGGGCCCACATTGTTTGGTCAAAGTCTAAAGAAAGTGCATACCTGTTCATTTGTTTACCTACAGCACTCCCGTGTCTCTGCAGGAGAAACCCGTCTGTCGTCTTTCAGCCCGTTTGAGGTGTGGTCCACTGGTTGGGCCTCTTTGCTCTCCCCTCCCCCATTGCGGCCCTGACCAATCCCCGCCTTTGGAAGAACTCACCTGAAACGATTTCCATATAGGGCTGATCCTCGATGCCGATTGGCCAGGTGAAGGCGCTCTGCCTCAGGGCTCTTCTACCAATGGTGACACCGCTGCATGACTCATAGGGAGAGGACAAGTTGCTCCACTACACTTCTCCTTTTTCCGCTTCAAACAGCAGCCATTGCATTGTCTCTTTTTTTTTCTCCCCCTTTTACAGTTTTGTTTTGAGGCTATGAGAAAGAGGTGTGGGCTCAACCAGTGGTCCACACCTTCACATAGTTTTGTCCCCCCCCGAATGCACTCTGGATTACTCCCTGTTGCTGCTTTTCTTGTGTGCTTGTCACTTGTTCGGTTGCAATTATGGACGTTGTCACCCGAACCCTGCGCCTTTGAGGTTAGTGATGAATTATTCTTTGCCCTTTCACGTTCAGAAAACATAATGATAGGGTGCCTCAGAGAAGTTTCAGCTCCACAATATGGACATTTATAAATTATTGGGCAGAGGAGTTTATTTTCTTCTGAACAGACAACTATTTCAGGTCCAAGTTGTTTACTGTAATGTGCACTTCTACAGCAGGCTAGCCGTGACGTTGCTATTAGGGTGCATTAGTTAATAAGCTTTTCTAGATGTTTCCTGCAGTAACACCTACCAGTCAAACTTTTTATATCAAATTTCATTAAAGAACACCAGGAGTTTACAGTATATACAACATTTCTATAATAAGCATGCAACGACTACATGTCAAAACTCTTCTCTCTATATGAAAAAACTTTCTGTCTTTATGTAACAGGCTTTTTAAAAACAAATTTGCCTTCATCTGGATTGTTCGTATGTTTAATTCTGGCTTTTTTATTATATATTGTTGCCTTATATGGTGTGGTGAAACAAGGGCGGGAACAGACCAAGCCCACAAGTGTTTTACATGGTGCAGTAATCTGCAGCTGCACCATGTAGCAGCTACACATCACACCTGAACCTCTGAGAACAAAATTCTCTCTGGTGGATGTAGTGTATGTCTCTCTGCAGGCATTTGCGTCCCTGCAGTGCATCATGCATCAAAATTTTCCATTTGTCAGCAGAGTGTTGTTCATCTTGTCATGAAGAAGCTGACATTGCGAGGGATCATCCCCCCTTTAAAGACCACATTGCCCGACCTTCACTACAGTAACTTTTTCCACTGAGCAGCCAAATTACTTAGTAGTGTGGACGATAACTTCTTATTTTTTCTTTTTTCTGGTAAAAGTTCCACGTCAGAGAGATAAAAGACCACTTCCTGTTTCACCAGAATTCCACACTGCTTGTGTACCACTCATTTTGCTAACTGATTATGTCGCAGGATAAACACTGGCTCCAGCTACATCTTGTATTCACACCCACCCCCTGTCACCAGCCACGCAAGGTGCTGCACATCCCGAGCATGTTCAGACAACAAGATCTGTCTGCTTTTGGTCAGACTTTGCCAGTGTTTTTCAGCAAATTGACGGAAGACATCCTTCTTCGGTGTGTTTGGCGTTCAGAGTTGATGCTTTTGATGCCACATTTGACCTGACGTGGAGTTCAGGCAACTGAGGACGCGCACGTCAGGCTTGAAATCTTTAAACCTGGGCGTGCTCTTGCAGAGCTCTTTTCTTTTTTGTGGATAGTTTGAGTTTGAGAACACACAGGTTTGCATTCTTCTTTTCACCATACCTTTATTTGTATTGTAAATGAAGGCCTCGCGCCTCAGAGGATGAAATCAGACTGTAGGTGCTGTTTAGCCGAGCTTTGTGTGTGTGTGTGTGTGTGGGTGTCATCTAGATCACATGGAGGCTGATAAAGAAAGGAGTGGGGGCTGGACAGTAGTGTCAGGTTGACTGTTCTCTGCAAAGTCAACAAGTCTTAGCGTGTAATTAGATCATTACGGCATGGGCGAAATTGAAAGAGAGTATGCAGGGAGGTTGGGTGGTTATTACTACAGTCCCAGCACACTGAGATATGTTAAACATGGAGGATTAATCAGTCTGTGAAGCAGTTATTGTGTTAAAAATGGATTTGTACTGTTTCTGTGTGAATTTCTTTATTTCCTCTTTGCTGTCCACGGGATGGTTGGATGGAGGTCTAGAGATTGAAGAAGTAAACTTGTGACAGGAAGTTTAAACTCCCCTGACCAACCGGGAAAAGCTGGGTGGGGAGAGTTAATGTGTAACGCACTCCTCTGCCCTAACGATTATTGTCAGCATGCCACTGAGCAAGGCAGACATTTTGTCTCTGGGCGGGCTAAGCTCAGCGGGTTAGAACCTCTCGTGGATCCGTGCGAGCGTGTCGCACGTAAACTCCTCACCCAAATCCTCCACTGCTGAATAAAGCTGCATTGATTGAGCAACCATCTCGCCGTGTTGCAACTGTCTCATACTTGGAACGTGCTGGGACTGGCAACCCGTTTCTGCAAACAACATGGCGGGCCAAACCGGTGATCATCACAAAATGACCATACAGTTCGGTGTCCCCTTTTCCCCATAATTCATTTCCAAATGATGATGATAAGCATCAGAGAGAGTGAGAGAGAGAGAGAGAGAGAGAGAGAGAGAGAGAGAGAGAGTGTTGGTATGAAAAAGAAAGAGATAATAGGTGGAATTATGTGTCACACCTTTTGATAACACTCCTACTTATGCAATGTATCATGCGGGTCAGGGCACAGATTCTGTGCTGGTTCAGCCTCGAGGCTCTTTGTAGCGTGGCTGTAAAAGCTGGAACTGCGGGGCAGTGTTTCACGGCTGAATTAGAAAGGATTCACACTCTTTCTCTTTAATATTATTTCAGAATTTCCACTTTTTTGGGCCCGTTTTCATGCACCCAACCACCTTAAACCATGGGTCCCTGTAGCCCATCCAGAGATCAAAGGTCAGCGTGCAGTGGGTGTGTCACGCATATGACTTTACCCAGGTGCTCCCAGGTGTCCCGTGACAACAGCCTTCTGTGAAAGGATTCATCTTCTATTTGCATCTAAGAGACTAATTCTAACTGAATGTTTTACTGTGTGTAACTCAGGAAGGATGTGCACGGCAGCCAGTGATGCAAAAGACTTTCAACATCAAGATATGGTGTGAAAACTGTGAAAATAACTGATGAGTGGATGAATGTGGATGGGTGGCTACTTCACAGAACAGAAAAAGAGATTGCTATTACTGGTTTCATTTTTTCACCACTGCTGCATAGTTGCTTCAGTAGTTGTTTTCTAAGATACCTAAATCAAAATGATCAAATGCTTTAAAATTATGTTAATTGTCATGGTAACCACCAAGAACAATAAAATGCTGCTTATTTACTTAGTTTGTAAATAACTGTTTAATATATACATATTAAACATATATATAACAATAATACATGTTTATTGTGAGCAATATTGAATTTCCACTTATTCACAGTTACCTTCATGGTACTTTTGAGGTCTTTTTTTAATTATTTTTTCATGTACTTTACATTTTTCTTGATAAAAGCTCTCCTGTCACATAGTACATGTGGGGGGAAGTGGGTTTATCGGGGGATTTTTTTAATTCCACACAGTAAACCACACGTGCTGCTACAGCGATCTGTTCTTTCTGTATATTAAAATTATGGTCATTTGTAATGTGAAAATGAGGTGAAAATTGTGCATTACTCTGAAAACCCATTGGCATTACTTTCGTGTGGAAGTTACACGAGGTATGACAAAAGGTTGAAATGTACAGCTTCCTGGCACTCTTTTGTATTTATTTAGAGATCATCTTGACTTTAACACATTGACACTTGCCACACGGACTGATCTTGACCAGGTACTGTGGAAAATTGATTTCCCACATGGTGCTGGAGGCTCTGGTCCCGGACACACAGATGCAGTGGTGTCTGTCTGGAAGCCTCAGCAGCAGCAGCAGCAGCAGCAGAAAACTGGCCGTGCACGTAGTGACTCCCGCTCAGAACAGAAAACCTCAGTTATTATTAACCTAAGCACAGAAAAAGCTCAATTCATTATTTTTTTTTTGGTTGTTTTTGCATTCAAATCCCTTTGTTAATGCCTTCTTTTTAGTCAAATATCTCCTTTTCCTGCCCTTATCTCCTCCCCTCAGCATGTTCACGAGACGTTGGAGTGTGGCAGGGCTTGGGCGTTTAATCTAGCTCCTGTTGCGCCTCAAAAAGCCACATTAATGCAAAGGATGGCAATCTTTTGCGATAAATTTGTCACGGACGCCTGAAGCGGCCCAACCCGAGGATTGACTGAATAACACACCACAGAAGTGGATCCCGAACCTGCCTGCAGAAAATGACTGATACTGTAATTTCAACCGTCCAGCAAATAGCAATTAAAACTGGAAGCAAATTGCAAGTCCTTTCATTGATCTCGGCTGCCAAGTCTGCCAGTGCTGCCTCATTTACATCAAAACAACACTTTACTCTCAATTATGCTTTTCTTTGACATGTGGGGAAATGTGCTTCCATTCTTGTTGGGGGTTGGGGGTGATGAGAAGATCGATTTTTCTCTTAAATTTCCCGAGCTCATGGAATCAGGCCTGAAAGTACCTCCTGTAAAAGTAGCACAGCGGCAAACGTTTTAATAAAACGCATTTTCTGGGAATAGACCAGTTTATCACAGTTGTGATAAGCTGAATGACGCCCACCCCCTCCTCTCTCTCTCTCTGTCCCTCTCTCTCTCTCTCTTCGTTCCTCCTCCTCTCACATCTTTACAAGCCCTCTCTCCTCTGCCGGTTCCTAAGCAACAGCCACTCCTTGTTTACCTTTGCGTTTTTGCATTGTGTTTCTCGTCTAATGTAGCCCTGGACCCTGGGGACGCTGCGACTGTCAGGCCTCCTATTCAAAGCAGGGCTGAAGCTAACCCACATAAGGGTTGCCACTATCTAATGAAGCTCAAACACTTTTCCAGCTTCCTTTGCATGACCATTAATATGTTTAAACAGTTGTAATATATAACCATCTTAATCAGAGCTGCTCGCCTCGTGCCCCTTTGCTGCGCCTCCTCCGTTGCCTGTTGGTCATAAATGGGTGTATTTCATAAAGCCTACTCAAATATTGACTATGCTGGACAGGCTGTCCATATTCTTCCAGCACACACAGGCATATTGAAACTTCTTTTTAATAAACCTGCCACAGCAATGTTCATGATAAAAACAAAGCTGTATTTCTCGCCTACTTTTCCCTGGCCTAGTGAGGTTTCATCAGTAAATATGTTCAGGTGTCAAGCGACAGAGCTACCAGCGAATGTTGTAACATCCGAAGCATGCGATCTGAAGCCTTGTCAAGGCTATATGACTTGTAATTTAGACGTGTTAGTTCATGACTTAACAATTTTTGGCCCCGTTTGAAGAATGCATCTGAGATCTTGCCACGCTGTGGCTCAGCCCTTTTTTCCCGGCATCCAACAATGGGACACTTAGTGGCTTCCAGATTAGATAAAGACGTCGGACAGTGATACCTAATTCCACACTGATCCAGTACCCAATTGTGTGAAATCAGATAAGCTCTTGAAGGGGGGGCTAAGCTGTCTCGGTATGAGTGGTTCCATCAGGCTGGATTTACAGACGGATCAGATGAGAAGCTGATTTAGTCCTATTAGCTTTAAAACTAAAGCTTGATCTACAGAAATCTATTTTCTAAAGCCTTATTAGGCCCCTCCGTATATAAATGAAGCTATGCATATCCCAGAGCCATATTGTCTGTGATAGAATTCAGTCCGATTAAAACTTCAACTCTGTTTGGTTTCTAAATTTGTGAGTAGTCACAAACAAGACGTGGGCTTTTTACATGGCCATTTTTGATGTTTCTGAAAAGTTAGAACAAAGCCTGGCCAGCTGCTTCCCAAAAAAAAAAAAAAAAAAAAACAACCGAAAAAAACCCAAACGCACGACAAACCAGAGGAAATTCATCTCCTGATTGTATTCCCGTATGATCCTGATGTGTGCTGCATGCCTGACTATGAGTAGACTCATGAGTCTGCTTGTGTCTAGACCTGTTTGGTATGTGGCCTCTTCTGCAACAGCCACAACCTGATTCCCAGCCTCGGATTTGAAGCCCTGAGATTTCAGAGCAAAGTCTGCGCCCGGACCCCGCGGGTTCCTCCAATCCTGGTGCGGAAAGTATCCTGGGACATTTTTGGACAGCGAATATGCCCCAAATGGAATTCCTTCCTTTGAGAAAATTAGCTGTTGTGGGATATTACATAACGATAATACTGCCATCATTGGTAAATTGGTGCACTTTGGGGTTTCAGAATGCTGTTGTTTCACTTGGTTCCATTCAAGCTTCTGTTTTTTCTATTCCTACGCTGTGATGTGATAGCGCTAGCGTGTGCTCGGAACGTGTAAAGCTTTTATTTCAGAAACCGGGAAGTTCAAAACAGTAGCAGCAAGTCCAAAAGTCATTTAAACATTTCATTATTGGCATTTCTTCCACGTTGCAGATGTTCAGCCTCTGCACTGGCCTCCGCTCCAGTGTTTGTATAAGATGAGAAAATGTAGCTTTAGACTCCCACGCAGTCTGGATGTTGACCCTCGCTGACTTGCTTGCTTCTAATCTGTGCATAATTTTATCTTTCTTTTAATATCTTGATTGGACAATGCAATTTATCAGATAATTTTGAAAAGGGCAGCTCTATAAGAATTAAGACGAAATACTTCTGAAAGTTTACACAACTGAACTTTGACTGTAACACAAACCATAAAATTTGCACATCTTGCTTGTGGAGTTTTAAAGCTTTCACCACACGGCTGGAAGGTTTGGCGTCAGACGTACAGCTGACCCACGGCTCTTTCTTTTAAAAAAACATTTTCTTTTCTTTATAGACATATAAAAACACCACCTTTTAGCGTTGCTTACTAACGCTTGTTTAGCTTTAATTCTAGATATTAAGGCTGCGTGTCATATTAACTGTGACTTCTCTGGGCCTTTACTACAACATAGAACTGCAAACTTTCAACGGTTCTGATTCTTTCTAAAACTTTTAACTGCAATTTCCTGTTCTGTTTTCACAACTTCAATAGTTCTTCCCACCCGTGACATGTAGACTCTTGCCACATGATAGAAATAGGCGAGTGTGGTTAAGTTCTCATAAATGACCTGAGAGCTGTTAAGATGTCCTTTTATCGAGTAATCTCTTCAACTAGACAGTGGTAATTACATGGCGGTTCTGTTTAAAAGAACATCATTTATTTATTGTTGATGATAAATGTTGTGTTCTTGATAGAGTGTGCAAACGCCCCTGCAGCTCACGGAGCCCGTCCTTGCGATGCGTTCTGATGTGCTCATCTGTTGTCGCACACTATAAATGAGAGGAGTGTGACAGGAACCATGCAACTTTTTCTGAGAATTTTTTTTTTTTTTTTTTTTTTTTTTTTTGTCAAACCAGCTCCTGAGGCTGGGTTAGAGTTGTTTCAATATGCATGTGTGTGTGTGTTTGTGTAGATGGTTAGAAACACTGTCTGTGTTTGCATGCCTCGTGTCAGCAGAGTGTGGGAGAGTCGTCTGCAGCTACAAATGTCAGGTGTGGCTTCCACAGCCCCTCCGTGAGCCTTTAATCGCTCTCATTGGACGACACCGCTGCAGCAGAACCGAAAGCGGCAGGCTCATATTTTAGTTCACTCTGCAGCTGCTCCTCAGAACGATTAGATTGACAGCGGGTTTCACAAGTTATTGGCCTCGTCTTCATCACAGGCCGCTATTTTCGACTCGCTTAAGGTGTCAGTTCTGTCGCTACCTACCTACCTACCAACGAGAGTAGTCTTGCTTGAAGAGGAAAGAGGGGGAGTTGAGAAGTTTCCACTCATACACAGAGGAAGAACCTGTCTTCTGAATGTGGTTTAACAGACAGGAAGCAGCAGAAAAGTACTGCTCAGCGATGCTGTTCCTGCCAGTGCAAAATTCGCAGGTCAGTTTGTGGTGTTTTTTTTTTTTTTTTTTCCTTTTTTCTTTTTTACTTCTTCTGCTCTTTGAAAGCAGGCCTGCTGGAAGAGCGTTCTGCGCGGAAGACGTCATAACCTCCCAGCAGGGTTTGCCCCCCCAGCATATCGAAAAGAAAAAGGGAGCATAAAACAAAGTAGAACCTGCCGTCGGGGGAGCTTTAGCAGCCTTTTTGCTGGCCAGACTTGAGCGCTTCTCTGTCCCACAGAAGCTGAGGAATAATCTTCCGTAAAACTTTACACTTAATGGTTTGCTGGCTGGCGCAGGGGGTTATCAGAGGAACAGCCCTGTGCCCGAGTGGAAAAGTTCAGGTTTGTAGTCGATGAGATTAAATTCCAATCTCCTTTTAAAAGCGTGGGATGTTTTCCTTCCTTCTCTCCATTGCCCTGGACAGATCTGAGTGCCTCCTCCTTCCAGATGGGCACGGCGCTTGTTGACTTGAACTCGGGGGTTTCTGCAGCCTCGCGTGGTGCAGCTGCGCGCTGTAAGCCTGCGCCTGTGCCAGCCTCTGTGCCTGTTTCTGCCATTTTAGTGCAGGCATGGCGTCACATGAGAGCTGCGGAGAAAGCTCCTGTTTGTCCCGCTCCATAAAGCCCGGTTTGGAAAAAAGAATCGGGTGTGATGATCCGCATTGTGCGCGGCTGCACGGAGGGCGAGCACAAAACAGTTTTTATGGCGCTGACATAGTGATGCAGTTAAAAGCCACTTCTGTGTTTTCGTCTGCTGTTGATGCAACTCCTTAATGACTGGCTTTTCCCAGCCCCGGAGACCTTGTCTAATATAATAACCAAATAAAGGCAGAGTCGTGTTTTTCCTCCGGCGCTGCTGTTACACGGTGGCATCTGCAAGTAAACATGCCCAAAGGGGAAGCCTGCTGTCCAGAAGTGATGACCGGGATCCTCTGACGCTCGTGTGGGTTATCAAAGAGCTCCAGGAATGAGCAACAGCTTTGTATCACTGAGTCATTTCCTTTACAGGAACCCAGAGGATCCTGCAAAAACAGCACGTCTGTGCTGACAGCCTCTCAATAATATGGCAGAGTTGAGCACACACATTTTCTGCCACCTTCCACTGAACCTTTCTAGACGCCCCCCCCCCCCCCCACGTCACTCTGAGATACATGTCTGAGCGCTGGATGGAGCGGAATTGGGCCTATGCGTGTTCCGAGCGCGTTTGGATTTATCCGCTTGTTATCTTCCATTTCTACGAGCCGGCTCTGTTTATACCTGTGTGGGAAAAACATTTAAAATACCAGGAATGCCAGGAATACCGTCGCCTGACATTTTCAGTCTGGTTCACCAGAAGCTGTACCAAAAGAAAACAACATGTTTGTAACTTGAGCTTTTTTTTTTAAAAAAAAATGGCTGATAAGTTTGTCCTGGTACTTTTTTTTTTTTTTTTGCATCTTCCAATGTTTGCACTCACCACATGCGGGGTGACTCATTGCATAGTCATTCAATTGGCTTAAATTACCTCCTTTCATGGTCAACAATGAGCTCAGCTGAAGAGACTAAAGCGGGGGAAGTAGGGCCTTCTGGGAATGCTCCATTTGTTCATGAATCCTGCGTCTAATTGGTTGTTATTGCGACTGGCAGTCACCATGTTCTAGGGGTGGAGCAGGCCAGTGTTTGCTGTCTGCTGCATGCCAGGCTGTCATGTAAAAGACAGCTGGAAGGGCCAGAGGACAGTGATCGATAATCGCATCACAGTGGTCAGAGACAGGGTTCACCGCGCCTCTGTCGGTCAGATGTCAATAATAATGATTTCATTTTAGGCTTTCCAACCTACAGCAGGAGCAGCAGCAGCTGCAGCTGGGTTACGCATATCAGATACAATCAGATACAGGCTTGATGGTAAAGTTTCAATGAAGTATCTTCAACCCTGAATCATTTTCACCTCGATTGCCGTGGTCTGAGACGTGTCAGCAATGCACGGAGGGAACTGGAAGAACATTGACCCAGACAAACGGGAGGACTGATAAGAATTTCGCAGTTAACGTTTACAAGTTTACAGCCGAATCAAATGATTGACTCCGCCTTTCTCTCTTCTAGCCGATATCAAAGATCGACTTCATTGTAAATATGTCTCTAGTTCTATTCGGTCAGAACTTGTGAACAGATTCCGGGGGGTGGGGGGGGGGGTGGTGGTTGATGATGTGCTTGTTTTGATTAGCCGATGATGGACGACTTCTCTCAGGCGTCCACATTCTAGGATCTGGAATCAACTT
Organism: Lagocephalus sceleratus; assembly: GCA_911728415.1. Classification (NCBI taxonomy): domain Eukaryota; kingdom Metazoa; phylum Chordata; class Actinopteri; order Tetraodontiformes; family Tetraodontidae; genus Lagocephalus; species Lagocephalus sceleratus. Next base: position 1,378,173 of record CAJVRN010000211.1, on the reverse strand, counting down.
TACTGGCCAAAGATTTCATCATAGTCAAGGAGGCTGGCTGTCTCCGTAGCAGCGATACGTCAAAATGTAGATGCATAAGAAAAACAAACGTATAGAAAGGAACATTACACACAATTAATGAAAAACATCTGGCTCAGACATGAATACAAACAGTAATAACACCCTGTGTGTTTATTTAATGTTTGCTGTCCTGAAGTCATAAAATGATAATAGGTAAATACATCCCTGTTGTCTCAGTCATGTGTTATCCAGGGTCTTATTAAAAGGGGGGGGCATATGACGAGCAGCACATGTTTTTGGGTGGGTAAAAACCGGGGACGCCACACCAAAATGCTCGCCTGTGTCTTAAGGAGGACACACCCAGAGCAAGTCACAGGCAGCCTATTTGCTCTGAGGACTATTTCTGTATTGACTAACATCCCAGTAAACTCCCTCCCTTCGTCTGTCCCTCCCCACCTCGCTCGCTCCACAGTCCTCCTCCTCCTCCTCCTCCTCCTCCTCCTCCTCCTCTTCTCCCCTCGGTGACGTAGTAAGCGCAGCTACGACCCAGCCGCTGCGCCGGGACAAGGCAGCTGTTGTCATGCGTCCGTGGGTAGTATGCGCTCTGCGTCAGAGCGATGGCCGTCTCGCTCCCCCGTCCCCCGTCCGCTGTCAGCGCTCTGCCAACTGGGCCGCCCGGGTCAATGGTGCGGTGGCTGCAGGCATGTGGAGGAACACGCACTTAAACATTGTGGCGTGGATATGGCGGACAGCGAGCTCGTTGCGCTACTAGATTTATAGTACCTGTCTTGATTCCATATTAGCTTCTGTTTCACCATCAGCACCATATTCATTATCAAATGAATATGGTGCTGATGGTGCGTAGATGGGGTGAATATGTCATATAGGTATGTCAGACAGAAGGGGGGGGGTGAAAGGTGTGAAACCAACCACAGAGAGAGCCGAGGGTTTCTGCAGATGTGGTCAAAATGTGCGTCCGGTGCCCACCCGGCGATGTCTCCGGCCCTCTGCCCTAGTCTGCATGTTGACGCCCCCCCCTTGCTTGATAAACACACCCAGAGCTGCAGACAGATGACAGCAGCATCTGCGAGGGAGGGGGGTTTAGTTAGACTAGTTTCTCTCCAGCCTCCAGAAATGGTTTTCTGTCTGGATGCAAAGCAGATATGTTCACTCGATTTCAAATTTCGGTCTATCACGTCCTCTCCCGCCTCCCCCACCCTTCAAAACACAATTGTGCCTGGTATGCAACTCCGTCAGTCACACAGGCATTTCAAAGCAAATAAGCTCCACCCTACAGCAGTGGAAAAAGCAGGGATGGTGTGTTTGTGTTCAGGGGGTTTCAGCATTGCCATCTCTTGCTTCTTAACTGCTGCCAGCTTTTAGGTCACTAGAATAGGGGGATGTTTGGTGGGGGGGGTGGTTTGTGTGGCCCGGAGGGGGGTCCATTTATTCTTCAGTGTAACAGCAGCCCCTCCCATCCTTTGACTCTCAAACCTGCCTTTGGGTATCAGGTTGTTGGGACACGCCTCAGACAGACGCTCACAGTAACAAGCACATGACCACCAGTATCCCACCCCCGCTGTCTGTAATCACACTAAACCCCCCACCCACCCACCCTCCTCAAGGGACAGGCACAGAAGGGTTTCCAGGACATCACCGCCAGTGATCTCTTGTGTGTGGGTTTCTGTTTAGAGGGAGAGTTTGTTCTGACCCCCCCCTCCACCTGCTCATGTGATCGCAGTTGCAGCCCCCTTGTGAGTTTAGTTTGGGTATCTCTGTTTCAGGGACAGGGACGGGGGGGGGGGGGGGGGGGGGCAGATACGAGCTCCGATGAAAAGCTCCAATAAATCTGACCCTCTGACGGCAGTCTAAAATGTCTCCTGACCTCGGATGTGTTTTCCTCTGTTTCAGGTGTAGATGCTCCAGGCACAGCGGGACCCAGCCTCTGTGTCAGAGAGGGACGAGGCTGCTCCCAACTGGGCCAGCGTGCTCCTCTGATGGTCTCTCTCTCGCACTGAGATTGCTAACTGCCTAGATTAAAGGATTATCGAAGGAGACGAGGAGGACGCTGTTTTGTGTCGCAACGCGCAGAAAAGGAGCTGGGAGTGTGTGTGTGGAGCCGGTGTTCTTCAGGGCCGCTCGCTGAACTCCACCGCCATGACAACCGCAGTCCAGCCCAGCGAACTGGTCTTCGAATTTGCCAGCAACGGGATGGATGAAATCAACCAGGTGAGCGCTTTGCGGGCGCCGCCGTTTCGGGCGCGGGCTCGAGCAGTCAGCTCCTCAGTCAACGGCGAGGTCATCGGGGTAGGACCGGCTGTAATCTACCCAGGCGGGCAGAGGGGAGGATGGAGCAGAGAGGAGGTTTGGGAAGCCGGGAGCACAGAAATGGAAAGATTGAGAAATGCGCTGGGAGGTTAGGGTGTGTGGGAGGCAGAGGGTGGGGCCTGGCCTTGAGTGTGTTTATGGCACAGAGGTTACAGGGCTTGCGCGCTCCCTGAACTTGTGCCTCTTTGTTGCTTGGTCATGGCACGGTTATCTTATTCCATAACTACGTGTGAATCCTGTGGAGCGGGCTTGATTCTAAGTGTTTACGTGTACTAGTATCTGTGTGTGTGTTGTCACTGGATCCCTGAATAGCACAGTTCAGGCCTAACCTGACAGACCAGTTACCAGGCAGCTAAGGGGATTGGATAATTCAACAGAAAGGTCTCGCATTGTTCCAGTTCTCTAGTTTTGCTTCTAGTTGCACCCACTTGGCCGGTTATTCAAGCAGTGCGTCCCTATTTAAAAGGATCTGAAAGAAACCCCCTCAACGGTTCCATACAGACACGCAGCGACTCCCCAGTTGCAATTTTGCTTCTGCTGACTGTTCAAAAAGATATATTTTGACCACAATAAAGCCGGCACAGCTCGATGAAGTCATGGATGTGTTTATGTAATGATTAGCCACGCTATATGGGTTGTAAGTCAATAAGTAGCTCCCTAACCTGTATTTGATGTAATGAGTTCATCTTGATTCGGAGCTTGCTGCCCTTCCGCTCAGGACCAGATTTAAAAAATAATAAAGAGGGGAAAAGTTGAGCCAAAAAGACGTTTACTTCTGTCACCGATGACTCGAGCAGTGGTCTGTGATGGAAATAATGCGTTATGTTTATGACGTAATTTATGGTAGTCGGGCCATAATCGCAGGGGGCAGGTAAAGCAGAACATAGCAGAGTGTGTAAACGCATGTGTGTGTCTGAATGGGGAACTTAGAAATGCAAATGGTTTTGGTAGCTATAACTGTTGCAGAGAATCTGCATGTTGAGAAAAAGAGGAAGAATTATTTCTGATGTTCAATATGGTTCTCCTGACCCCTGGATGCCGCACATGTTCTTTCACATGTCTGACTAACTCGCCGATTGCAACAGTTCAAGTTGATAATCACCACTTGGTTAACAGGATAATTCAGCTTGACGGTGTTTTGGGGAAAACAGGATCCAGTTAGCACAAAAACAGACGGAGTCGGCATCTTGGGGGGGGGGGGGCCTCGTCAGAGTGTGTGGGATTCAAACGCCGTGTTCGGCCGGAGGAGGTGCTGCTGATGCAGGAGATGAGCGGGCCATTAGTCTTTGTCTGCGCTCATACTTGACTGCACCTCAAGGACGCAAACATTTAACCTCAGACGAGGAGGCACGGCAGCTTCACCCTTTCGCTATCCAAAACTTTGTCTGGCTCGGATGAATGGGAAAACATCCCATGTATGTGAGACATCACTATCGTCTGTAGTCAAAGCAGAACTCGGGGTCTAACTACTGAGATGACAGCAGACACGTAATGAATTCAGTATTTAAGACTCCAGCACCCCCCGTGGCCCTGATTTGGAAGCATAAAAAGTTTCAGTGTTCACGATAAGTCCCAGTCGATGCATAAATCCTGTCTGCTACATCAGAGGCTAATGTGCTAATTAATATATCTGGATACCCATCCACTCTGTTGGCCTCTGAGTTAAAGTGTAGCCAAAATGAGGCTGTATCCATGGACTCCCACCCCCACCCCCCACGGCCCTGAGCCCAGACACCCGTATGCCCCCAGAGGTCCAAACTAACAATGAGCGCCTGTGTGAAGGGACAGATAAGCCTTTATCACACTCTACCTGCTGCACCTTCTCTCTGTCCCGGCCCACTTTTAATCAGCTAATGGCATTAGAAAGCCAACATCGCATTTTAGAAAGTAGCCTTTGCAGGTCAAAACAGACACGAATACCTGTTCCCTAACTGGTTTTAGTTATATGCGTTTCCAGCTATGCTTCCATTCTGTTGATCCAGTCCTCCCATTAAGGAGCGTGGACACCCCCCTCTATACCCGCTGAGCCATAACAGCGCTGTTGAGGTAAACATCTGGTGGAAAAGATGCCTCCGTCAGCATCTCCAGGCTGCTCTGGAGCCATGTTTGACACAGGCAGAAGGAGAAGTGACCCAGAGGTTCTTTCAAGTGTAGTCTGCTGCCATCTTCTGGCGGTCAGTTGACTCTGAGCTGTCATGTGTCAGAGCACGTGCCATGACCTTTTCCATTTCATCCATAAAAAAAACTTGAAAAGCACCCAAATGAGAAACTCGGAGAGCCACTGGATCATCTCCGTGTTATTGCTGCTGACACGGACCAAGGTCCCGGTGAACACTCCTCGCTAAGCCTTTGTTTGCGCTGCTCTCAGGTATGTTGGGCTCCACCGCTCAACCCCAAAACTCTCAGTAATTCCCAGTGTCTCCTCGCTACTTCTCGCACCGTGCCTGAACCGGAACAGCAGGGCTCCAATTCCCAGTGCAGTCCGGGAGCGTGATGAAGGTGGCACTTTCCCGCGATTCATGATTGATCATTAACATTCATTTGGGTTTATACAATTTCTGCTCATAAGATTAACTCCTCAGGAGAAGTAGGCCAAGCAGCTGGTTCCTGTCTTCCTCAGCAGATCCCCACGGAGCTCTTCAACACCTCAGAAATGAGCTTTCCTTCATGCTATGTGCCTCTGCAGTAGCTTAATATGAACACGAATCCGCACCATTTTACTCGTGGAACGTGAGAACATCCAGGGACTGTGTCAGACTACCAATAAAAACACATCACTCTTTCAACTGCTCTTTCACTGGGGGGTAATCAAAGTTGTTATTACATGCGTGTATGTCCGTAATAACCCCGCCCTCTTTCCCTCCGCCCCTCTGTGCAGCTCGATGACCCGTCGGTATTCCCAGCGGTGATCGTCGAGCAGGTGCCCGCCACCGATCTGCTGCAGGTCTATTCAGGCCTGGAGTCGGACGAGGTGGCCAACGGCATCATGGTGGACACGGCGCACCATGTGGTGGAGGAGCCCTCCATGCTGGTGGGAGGGGTGGACCTGTCAGGTACGGAGAAGTCTGACATTTAAAGACCCTGAAGGTCACATACAGAACACACAGATGTTACAGAGACAAAGACTACAGCGCACAAGAGGGAATTGTTTGTAATTTAAGATTTTAAGAGTTATTCAACTGTAAATTGAGGTATTTGTTGAAAAAAAAAAAACCCACTTTACTACAGATGTGTGTATTGTATTCATGGGGTTGTTGTGTGGTGGACAGAAACAGCCGTCTCGGGTGCAGAGGACAGCATGGAGACGAACGAAGCCGCAGCAGCTCTCCTCAACATGGAGTCGCCCAACAACATCTTGGATGAGAAGCGCATGAGTAAGCCTTCTTTATGGTTCCGAAAGTGCAGCTCGGGACGGGACACGGGGTGCTCATGGTTTTTAATTTCCCTCTGAAGTTCACGCCTATGGCTCTCTGCTGGAGTCCGACCTGACATACACCCCTCTGAGGCCTGACCAGATGGAGAACGGCGGCCTTGACATGTCCCTGGACGAGGACACTTCATCCATGGATGAGATAGCACAAAAATGTCCCTTGAAGCCACAGAAAAAAAACAAAGGTGAAGAACCCCCCCCCCCCCATTACCTTGTTAGAGATCTCAGCATCGCCTTTAATTAGATGATTTGACAGTGACCTTTACCCTCCCACCGTGACACTTTTGGTTTTGAATCACAGTGCGGAAGCCTCGGGCGGCGCGTCCCTGCTCCCCCATCTCCACCCCGAACTTGCCTCTGAGGAAGAAGAGCAAAGAGGGCAAAGGTAAGCCGCCGCTAACTGCTCCCCTGCTCCGTAACGAGCCAATAAAAAAAAATCAAGGTCTGTCCCGCGTCGAGCTCGCCCTCCCGCCGGGGCGCCTGTAAACAGCAGCGCTGAGCCCCGGTGCTCCGGCGGCGCTGGGCTAATGGAGGAGGAGGTTTTTTTTTTTACCGGGAAACGCAGGCGAGTGCAGGCTGGAGGGCACGCTGATGTAAATCTTTATTTCACCACGGAGGGGTGGTGGTGGTGGTGGGGGGGGGGCGAGGGACAGCGGGTTCACACGCATGCATATACATCACCCTGTCAGGTTGTCCGGGATTCAGGTGACTTCTGGGAGCTGCGCTGTTTTTATCCACCTCTGGCCAAATGAGAGGAAGCCACTTCAGGCCCGGGATAATTAATTTCGTTCTCGCAGGAATGATGTATCGGTTGTTAAAGGATGAGTAGTTTAACATGTGCGGTTAAAGTAAAGAACTTAACTAGGTAACAGAAAGTGACCGGGTTTTTTTCTAGGACTTGAAAAATTTGCGTTTTCATGGCAACTGCCCATTTCCCAACTCTAATTTGTGTGTTATGGGAGATTTCGGAGCCAAGGAAAAGCGTTTAAATAAATCTGTCTCTATTGGCAGATTATTTAAGATGGAGAGGGCTTTTATTTCAACAGCAAATAACAGTTAATTTATTCCTTTTCTGTCCTTAGGCAACACGATCTACCTGTGGGAGTTCCTCCTGGCACTGCTGCAGGATAAAAACACCTGTCCCAAGTACATCAAGTGGACGCAGCGGGAGAAAGGCATTTTCAAGCTGGTGGACTCGAAGGCCGTCTCAAAGCTGTGGGGCAAACACAAGAACAAGCCGGACATGAACTACGAGACCATGGGCAGAGCTCTCAGGTAACGGGCGGCTCCATCGCACCCGGCCAAGGGCAGCGTTGGACGGGGAGCCGTGATAAAGCCCGCCCTTCTGCTGCAGGTACTACTACCAGAGAGGCATCCTGGCCAAAGTGGAGGGCCAGAGGCTCGTCTACCAGTTCAAGGAGATGCCCGCCGACCTGGTGGTGATCGACGACGAGGAGTCGGGCCCCGACGCCGGCGGCGCCTACGGGAATCAGAAGACGACCAACGGGCGCTCTGTGGCGCGCGGGGGCGAGAGGCCAGGGGCGGGCCCACGGCCAGCACCACGCGTCGGCCAAACCCATGAAGAAGGAGCCCGACGACGAGCTCCTGTACCTGGAGACCACCGGGAGCCACGCCGAGCAGCTCCTGCAGAACATGCTGCAGGGCAGCCAGGGGTCGGTGGTCCAAGACCCGGCACAGACCATGAGGTAGGACCCCCCCCCCCACCCCCGTCTCTCATTATCAGACCAGAGGATTTCACCCCGAAACACGAACTCTGAGGAAAATGTAAATAATCCTTTGAGTTGACGGCCAATTTCCAGTAATCTTTCTCATTTTGCTCGACGTCGGAGGTTTGTGTTCCAGCTCTTTGGTTGTGTTTGTTTTACATTGAAAGTTTTTGTACTTCTTTGCTCCCTGTAGGAGTGACTAAGAATAATGATTTGTGCTGACAGCAGTGTTTGTTGTACTAATGGAGGTATTAGTCTAGATGTTTAGCATCGTAGCTGAGCTCTGGGAGACTTACTCAACGGGGTAACATTAAAAAAAACAAAAAAAAACAAACCACAATCTGCAAACCGAATATTTGATTGCGAATCCTCGTCCGCTCGCAGGTCCATCACGGCCAACGCGTCCCTTCCTGTGGTCCTCACGTCCTCTGGCTCGCTGCAGTCGGTCCCGCTCACCACGGTGCTGGCCAACGGGGACAGCAGCCACTGCTCCCCCCCCCAGGTCATCCTCCACGCCATCCCCTCGGCCGCAGCGGGCGACAAAGACGTGCTCACCATCCAGGCGGCCTCGCTCTCCGGAGACGCCGGCGGGGGCGGCGGCGGCGGCGGCGGCGGCAGCGGGGCGGGCTTCAGGGACGGTCTCTCCCATCACCTCCTGGTCACCGCCCTGGGCCCCTCCACCACCTCCTCCTCCTGCTCCTCTCCTCCGGGGATTATTAGCTCCACGGCCTCGGGCCTCAACGGCCTCCCTCGTCTGGTCACCATCAACGCCCCCTGCGGGCAGACCATGGTGGCGCACCAGCCCGGCACCGTCATCGCCACCGTGCTGAAATCGGGCGACCTGTCGGGGCTCCACGTCAAAGAGGAGCTCCTGGACCCCAGCTACTTCCACTCAATGGTGAACGGGGACCCGCCGCTGACCTCGAGCGCGTTCGAGAAGGAGGAGATGGAGGCCGGGGAGGCCGAGCTGCAGTACAGGACTATGATCATCGACGCCAATCAGAGCCAGGAGGCCTTATGTGAGACTATAATGAACGGACACTCCTCCCAGAGCAGCCCCGGGGAGGGCCTCACCCCCGTGGAGGAGCTGGAGGTGCGGGGGGAGATGTCCCTCCAGGCTGAACAGGGAATCAAGGGCCTGCAAGACCTGCCGCTATCTGTCCAACTCCCCGCAAACTTTATCCAGATAAAGACTGAACCTGCAGAGGCCTGAAGCCACACACCCCCCCCCCCACCCCCCACCGACCCCCCACCCTCCACCCCACACCCTACCTTCCTCCTGCCACCAAAGACGAGCGTTCAATCCACAGTGCTGCGGTCTCAAAGCCCCGGGATCTGACCGCCGGTCAGAGCGACGGACCCCCCTCCGCGGGAACGCTTTAAAGGGTCGATCGGCTCAGCCTCAGGATTTATCGCAAGCTCACAAATTCCTCAACCACGTGCCGAATTTTAAAAAAATCAAGGGAGTGTTTATTAAAGAACATTAGACAAGCCAGATATCAGCGTCTGCCAAATGTGCCAGTTAGTCATTTACGTACCTTCCATCTCGCTGGAGCGTCTTCAAAGAGGCGGAGACGACAAACCAAAACTGTGTACTGGATGCCAAAACATACTGATCACACCCAGAACAGGCGGAGATCGACTGTGCGCGCGCACGCATGTGTTTCTCCTTCATTCTTCAAACCTCACATTTTAATTTAGCGTGAGTGCCTTACAGGAAGTTCAGAGGTTCTGTTGGACACGTCTAGGAAGAAAAATGGACATCGATGGCTTCTCGGACACTTAAGACTCATTTATTTTCCTATAAACTAAAGAAATTATGCCTTCACTCTCTTATTTGTGGCCTTAAAACTTTTGAGTTACTGTGGAAGCGCCCGCTGTGGACAGGTAAAAACCGCTTGTATAGAGCTGCAGGCTGTGTGCCGTAAAGAATATGCAGGATAATACAGCCTCAGATATAGATATTCTTATAATATACATATATCTTTAATGGCCATTGCAAATTTGCAAAGTTATTTATTTTGTGGATTCTAAATTCTGTACAAAAAAAGGCACATATTTACATGTGTGAAAATGAGGGAACGTAAATAGCAGGAAGCCTATTTGGTATTTTTTTAAGAGCAGTTTTTCATTTGTATAGCATTCCATATTTCCAGCTTTAGTATTTTGTTGCGTTTTGAACCCGAGTGACACGTTTATTTTTCCACTGTTTGACTCCTTTGCTGCAGAGAACGGCTGCGGTGCGTCCGGTTTCACCGCGTACCGACTGCCCTCAGGCTTTCTTTCCCCCGTCGGCCTCTTTGCCCGTAATACGAATCTGGAACGCATCAGTCATTACCGACATCTCGTGTCCTCCTCCTCTCCGTTTCTGCTTCCCGTCCCGCTGTGGTGGGGGTCAGCCCAGGCCGGTCCTTCTTTATTTGCTGGCCCATTTTGCCCCCCCCCTTCCCTCTCCCGCACCACCAGGCGGCGCTGTCGTGGATCAAGCCGTGTTCATCCGCATCCCCCAGCTGAGCTTTGGCTGCAGACCGAGGACGCTCACACACACCGACCTCTCTGCTCGGGTGTTTAAAGCTGCTTTTATATGCCCCCCCCCCACCGACACTGTGGCCTTTTGGGCTCTGGGTCTGCAGAGACACTCTGAATGTATACCTATCAATAACTTCTGAAATACACACGTATGCAGGTGTTGACAATCATTAATTACACTGGGTTATATTTGCATCAGAGATTTTCCGTCATTAAGAATCAAGAAACCGATCTGTGGTTTTTGTTTTTTTGCGTTTTTTTTTTTTTTTGTTTTTCCTCATGATGTATATATCTGCACATCTGCTCTGCATTTTTTTCTAAAAGCACTGTTGATGTTGATGTATGTTCACTCACGTTCTGTTGCTTCTCTTGGGGTCTCTGTCCCCCCCCCCTCTGCTGAACATATAATAGATTTTTAAGAAAAAAAAAAATTCAGTCTACTAATTAAAAGCAAAATCTTTACACAATGTCTTTATTTTGTTCCCACGGCCGTTTTGAGATGGCGCGCTGCTGTTCTGAGGGTGTCGGGGTCAAATCCGGTTTGGGGGTACTGGGACGGTTAGTTCCCCCAGAGAGAGCCCTGGTTCTCCAGCTGTGGTTAGATGGGTACATCTGTATAGGGCATGCCTGGCATGGTTACCGGCTCAGATGTGTGTATGTGTTTTTGTGTGTGTGTGTATGTGTGTGTGTGAGCACTGGCTGGGATTGACAGGGTGTGCATGTTGGGGGTCGGGATGGTGTGGGTGAAGAAAAGCGCCTGGCAGAAGGACGTGCCCACTGTGCCTGGATCTGTGTACAGCCTCATGGACAGCTGTGTTTGTTGCCACAGGGCTGACACACACACACACACACACACACACACACACACACACACACACACACACACACACACACACACAGCCTTGGCCACCACTGCACAAGATGCTCTCAAACCTTTTGCAGACAAAAACATAGTTTAAAGTGGTTTCCAGATGATTCAAGGGGCTGAGTACTCAGGAAGATACTATCTTTGTCTCCATCTCTGCACACTAATGCTCAATGATTGCCCCCCGGTTTTTAAAAAAAAAGGGACGACCAAAACAATCCTGGGCCCTGCGCTTTGGCCAGTGAGTCACGGACCCCGAAGACGTAACTAGAGTGGGGTCCTGAGAGAGGAGGACTATTTCCGTGTGGCCTGCAGCCACTGACACAGCGTGAGTGTTTACTGCTGCGCCAGACCACCGCTCACAGTGGGAGCGGTTGAAGGATGATGGCTGACACTATTGCGCCTGGAGCGGGAACAGCGCAGGGGGAACTTATTTAACCATCAGGTCGCCAGACTGGCTGTGACACCACCCAGGAAAGCTCTTGATGACCACGGTCTCATGGCCGTTGCAGCAATAAGATCTCTGTTAACTTGACAAGCAGCACCAGAGGTTGGCTTTAAATGACACACATTAAACATTAAACAAGGTTTTCTTTTCACCGCATATATATATATATATATATATATATATATATATATATATATATATATATATATATATATATATATATATATATATATATATATATATAAAGCCTTTTCAACCACCGTCTCCTGAGTGTTGTATGTACATTTATTTTTTTTTAATAGCATACTGTTGCATAAAGGTTTCCGGTGTTATTTTAGTGTTATTTAGTTTAGTGTGATGGTCATCCTTCACTAATTTAGATGTTTCTCTATGAGGAAACGAGGGGCACAGGACTGCTTTTGTTTACCGGTAGTTTAAGTACGGGTATATATATATATATATATATATGTGTGTGTGTGTGTATATATATATATATATGTGTGTGTGTGTGTGTATATATACCCGTACTCCTTAAGCAAAGGTGAATGAATTTCAGGATAGTGGGGAATGAAATTTAGATTCAAATAAAGATCAAATTTGGAGGGGAAAAGCCACCCGACTCCAGCTCGTAGCAGTACCCGCACGTGTCCGCACGGTGGCACTGGTGACGCGCCCGTCCCCAGTCCGGCTGCAGCCTCTGTCTGCTCTCCCAGTTTCATCCAAAACCTGACGGCAGGTCTGCGCCCGGCCTCGCTGTCCTTCACCCCAGAACAACAACGCATAGATCAAAAATGAATGAGCGACGACCTGAGATGAAAGTAAGCGTCTCCCAGCGAACTTGGCCTGCGTCTTTTGATAGAGTAACCAGACGAGTGAGCGCCTGGGAGCGGGGACGACAGACAGCCGCTGCAGCGCCGCTCGGAGAGATGCTTTGAACTGCACCAACCTGGTGCATGCCCAGGATCTGAGTCTCCTGCAGAGCAGCAGATCCTGTTTTCTCTGCATGCTTAAACAGTGATAAACAAACGCTGGAAGCTCTTTTTTTTTTTTTTTTTTTTTTTTTATTACCGCGACGTTAAATAAAATGTGTGAACAGCTGGCTGAGGCGTCATTTTAAATTATATTCCTCAACCTCCAAGGGCGGCTTTCACTGCCACGGACTTTTAACTTACTTTCTACAGATGTATGGGTCTTAAATGTCAAATGTTTTAATTATTCAGAGATCAAAAAAAAAACCTTCCACGAGTTAAAACACGGCACGCATACCTCGGCACATCCTCTAAAGTTACATTAATTGATCCAGCACTGATATTTAGACCCTGGGAGGCTGCAGAGGCTCCAGATGGTCCCCGCCAGGATGCTCTCAGAGGCCTCTGGAGGTTTGCTCCTCAGATCCAAACACTTGGACGGCCCTGTTCAAGCACCGCGATCCATCTCTGGTGCCATCATCCTCCGTGGTTTGTTTTAAACGCCGGGACATCTGTACTTTAAAGTTTGACTTTCATGCCGGCTATTAGACTTCCCCCTGTCCCAACAGGCACCGGGGGGCTCTGGGGGAGCCGGCTGTAATATCTGTATCAGTCTCTCCAGTCAGGGTGAACCAGCCCATTCAGAGCGGCTCTCAGGGCTTCCACGGCAATTTACTCTCACGACTTCACAAAAGAGTCCTCGGAGTCCGCAGAGACCTCCCCAGATCGACAACTAACAGCATCTTATGGAGGAGAAGGGGGTGGGTGGGGGTAAAAACCCACCCCACTTTGCACCATTTCCCAGCAGCAACAGCTTGCAGAATGCATCTGCTTTAATGAAACTGCAAGGAGCAAATATGAAATATATAAACACAGATTTTATGAACTTTTCCGAGGCGCCTCGGAGGCTTTGCGCTGCGCTTGTCAGTGTATTTGAAATACGTTTGCAATTATTGCATTTGTTACCTCCTGCCACTGTGTTGTAGCCTTTTTTTTTTTTTTTTTTTTTTTTTTTCCAACTTGACATGTAGCTTTGGGCTATTGACATCATTGATTTAAAAATAACAATTTGGTTGCAGCCGAAGCTGCATTCACGAGCCCATCCATAAAACATTTATGTCGAGTGATGCCCTCTTCTTTTTTTTTTTTTCCTGCTAAATTCCCCCAACTGCCAACGTTTTATTGATAGCTCTGACATTATTATCAAGCCGAGCCAACGCGAGTCAACGCCGGCTAAGGTGAAGCATTATCCGAGTTTATAAAACAGAAACAACATTTTCTCATTGGGCGCTTTTGACACGAAGCACATCTGCTAATAAGCTCAGGGTCTAATGGAGAATAAAGGAGAGTCTGCTGCATTTAGTCTGCATGAATCAGCCCACACAAACACCCCAAGGTGTTAAGTTTTTCTCTTTTTTAAATGTGATTCGCTCTCTTTCATATGACGGGACAACTCACATTATTCATACAATGAAACTTTAATTGGGGGGAAAAAAAAAAAAATGAATAGACAGAAACACAGAAGGCTTCAAAGCAGAGCATGACAACAAGAGCACTCCCATTCAGCCTCTGTTTGTGTTTAACTTCTGAATATCGCGCATCGCTTGAATACTCAAGGGTATTTAAGCACCTTGTTATTCTGCCGATGGAACATCAATTACAAGTTCTGATTTCGCTAGCTGATCCTCCCTGGCTGCAGATGAGTTATTCCGGCTCGGCAGATTGAGACGCGCCGATGCAGATTTAAATCACCTCGGCGAGGAGGGAAGTGTTTGAACAGTGGCGCTTTTCTGAAGCGTTCTGGGGCCGCGGCGACAACAGAGGGCGACGCCGCCGTAACTGCATCACGAAAGGCAGCCGAGGGTCTCCTGGCGGCTGAAAGAAGCCGCACGACAAACGACAGCGGCCCTCGCTTCGAGCTCTCGCCGCCGCGTTAGCTTTTTGCGACGCATCACCTCGGGGTCAAGTGGGACGCGCTCGTGGGTCGGGGGCACGTTGCGATCGCGACGTTTCTTGAATTTAATCGGGTTGATGAAGTCATTTTTGTTCACGGACTGATGACCTTCAGTGGCTGTTTTGCACATGGAAAAAGTATTAAAATGCATTTTGTTTTCATGTTGAAATGTCTTTCTTTTAAATTAAAAAAAAAAAAAAAAAAAAAAGCTAAAATTCACCACCCATGACCACTGGTGGGTGGATTTTAAATAACTGCTCACCCACACCAGGACAAAAGATCTTTAATTAAAGAAGTAGCTACTGCGATCGCACCACAATGACTGTCACATATCAGTACACCGTGCGTACATTTCCATGCATTACAGTACTTGTACACTACAACAGGCGTTTGGAAAACACAGAACCAGTTTAGCCTTTGGTAACATATTTGAATCTCTCTGCTGTTTAATATAAAAAGGGCTGATAATGACTAGATTAGGAAACAAAACCTGACAGCATAAATGACCAAAGGTTTAAAAAGCTAACAAAAAAAAAAAAAACCCTCATCCCCTTCAAATGCCATTTAGTTTAAATCCCAATGGGCCAACTTTCAGCTTGATTAATAAACGTTGGCAGTGAACCGCTTTGTTCTCACATGTGGTCTCAAATGTATATCAAAGGTATCATTTCTGCCGATAACGACGGTTTCAATCCCCGGCAGCGCTCCTCAGATCCTGCCCAGCATGCGTGCGATCCACCAGTTGCACGGCATGACAATCTGACAGATGACTCGCCCTCCTTGGTAGTAGTACGGCCAAGGGTGGAAGCCGCCCAGGGGCTCGTAGTAGCGGCGGCAGTAGCGGACGCCGCGCCGGCAGTCCTGGCAGCAGTAGCCGCGCTCGTCCAGCCGTCTGTCCAGCTCGAGTCCGGCATCTCTCTGGGGACGGACAGGGAGTTGGACGGGGGGTTACAATCGCGCGCGTGACAAACGCCAGTCGTCCCGAAGGCAAGGGCGGCGGGATGAGGAACGGCGGGAGGCGGGTGATGGGAATCGATGAGCGCGCTCCGCCTGTAGGTCGGCGGTAGATATGTAAACAGAAGACGGCGAGACACAAGCGCTGTCCTCCGAAATGCAAAGCTGCGGCGCGCCGGACGACTGTGACAAAGAGACCAAGATAGCAAAGAGGGCCTGATTAAAGCTCCCGGGGAATAAAACATGATGCAACACCTTGACCTTGACCTTTCCGTTATAGCAGAGGCAGGGAGGCTCCTGGACGTGCAGCGCTGCAGCTCTCAATCCAGCCCCCCCCACCGCCTCCCTACCGCCGCTATTTTCAATCAAAGCGACTCCGACGTTGGCAGTGAGCGGCGTAATTACAGTCTTTCTTTCATCTCTAACCTCTTAACTCCCTCGAACCGGAGCACACACTCCGCACCAAAATGGCAGCCCCTCCTCCAATAGAGCACTCAAATTAGAGCGGCCCGTGCCTTGGCGCCCTCCCCCTGACCTTGACTTTAAGTGCACGCCACATTCCTAAAGCAATTAGCAGAGTAATGATCGTCTAACAAGGCTTCTTTCATTTGCTCTTGCCTGCTGTCTGGAAATTTATGGAGGGGCTAAATGAAACCCAAACGTAAGGTAAATTGGGCAGAATTAATGGCCCTTGGATTTTTTTTTTCCATTGTGCCGGTTGGTTCATGCCCTCGCAGACTTGTGGGGGACGGAGTGCCATCGCTTTGATCATGAGCAGCTCCGAACGGGAGAAGTGCCACTTAACCCGGCTCGTAGATGTCCTCAGCGTGCATGTGACCACTTTTCAATCTCTTTCCCTAAATGAATCCCCGAGGACGTTCCGCCGCCGTCTCGTTAAACTGCCCAGATCGCAAACCCGATGACTCGGTGTCTGGGGAAGTCTGGTCGAATTCGTCGCAACGGGCCCGCGGTGACTCGGCTACATTCAGTGAGCAAAAAAAAAAAAAAAAAAAAAAACACACACACACACCGACAGCTGCTGTGGGATTGTTTAGGACAGGACACACAGAGACATTAAGTCCATCCAGTCCCCTGCCGAATAACTAGTCCGGTCATCAAAGGATGCGTGCACGGAGGAAATAAAATCGGCCCTGAAATCGACCCCTGGGGGACCCCGTACGTGATATGGAATAGAAACGATCTGTAATCTCAATAAAAATGCATCAAAAATATGATTTATAATTCAATGTTTGATGAGAATGTGCCGTCGTGAGCAGCACCTGGTATCCGTGCACAGCCGTTATTTACACGAAAGCCACAAGCTGTCGTGTTAGAGGCAGCGATCAGTTAACGCCGGTGATTAAAGGATCGTTTATGACCTTAAGTGAGACCCTTAGTGCTCGTTGGAACTGAATTGAAAGCATTCTAAAGTGTATCTTTTCCAGCGGTGGATGCTAGATGGGTAGCACCTTTTTCCCCCTCATTTCGTTAATTGTCGTTGTACTTTTTAAAGTTTTGATCGTTCAGTACATTTGACAGTCTCCGCATTAAGGCAGCAAGTACGTCGGTCCTAAAACCAGAGGTCGGAGGTCACCACAGAGGCGGTTAAAGCTGCATTGAGAGACTCCGAAAAACGAAAACACAAACGAAGCCCCCGTGAAAGCCGATTACATGTGCTCAGATTTCATTTTTTCATCCAAAAACACAGCAACATTTACTTTCCTTGTCTGAATAAACGTTTAGCAGAGAGCGCGACTTAACCGAGAGAGCGTCGCCGCTCCCCGATTTGATAAAGTGAGCAATATTGCGCACTCGCAAGGTGTTCTTAAAAGACATAACAGGGCTGCAACAGATGGTATCAAACGCAGCTTTGCATGATTTATGTCGGTGACAAATGCAGATAGGATTTTAATGATTTTTTTTCCCCCATCCAAGTTTCAGGTCATCAACTTCCAGACAACGATCTGTTAGCGAAACAACACGGAGGCTGTCAATGCACCGATGATAATATTATCCGCTGATCGCAGCCCAAACCGAGACCGAGCCAAATCCGGAGCTCCGGCTTGGAAAATGAGGAAAATGTTTTATTCAAATGACGCCCTGTTTATCAAAGCAAACAGCCAATGGGCATCATTGTAGCTTAAAGACAATTAATCACAGCTATTCTTTAAAAGCGCGGGTACGTATTAATCACACCGGCTTTGAGTTGCCGTCTCCGGTGGGTTGCCGTGGTGATAACAGTGGTTCACCTTGGGAAATCTGAGGCAGTCACTCAAAAACAAGCGGCATTAATGAAGGGTAAAAGCCATTACCTCCATGCTGCATCTGATTTCATCGCGCACGCGCGTGTGCACACACACACACATGCACAGACACACAAACAGACAGACACACACACACAGGATATGAAGGAGTCTGTAGAGTAGAAAACTGTGTCAGTCATTCAATAAGACATAATGAATCCAAGCACGACTTGTCTAATCTCCACACTCGTTGGTGTTATTTCACAGGCGCTGATCGCCGCCCTTCATGAGCGTGAAGCACACGCTCGAGCGTGCGTTCACGTCTCGCCGCAGCCTCACAACTTTTATGCCGCCATCCAAACAGCAGAGATAACATTTATTTTTCTTTCACAGATGTTTTTTTTTTTTTTCTTTTTTTCCTTTTCTTTTCATAATGGAGCAGGAAAGGATCAGAGATCCTCATCTCAATTCCCTGAACTGGTCGATCATCCCTGTTCCCAGCAAACCGATGGTCAGCGCGCCGATAAAGAGCTTTGGCTCTCTCTCTCTCTCTCTCTCCCTCTCTCTCTCTCTCTCTCTCTCTCTCTCCGTGTGTTTTCATTTTTTTTTTTTTATCCTACCTGACCCTGAAAATGACTGAGGTTCGTGGGATCAGACAGTGGAGCTCGGCGGAGCGGCCGTAGTGGGTGTGTGAGCCCCGGTCGGTGCTTCAGCTCTTCACAGATCGCCATCCTTGCTTCCTGGGTCAAGGGCGGTGGCGCCGTCCCCTCCAGCGTTGTCAGATGGTTGTTATTCAGCCGGCGGCTTCCATGGCCGCCTCTGATACGTGCTCTCGCGCCGCAAAGGTCGCGTTCATATATCTGCCACGCGGGGGGGGGGCCTTAAACGCTTATCCCGCTTTTACGGACGCGGGAATTTCAGACTTATGGAAAGTGAATTAAGCGGAGGCATGTTTACAGGCGTGACAGATGAAGGGAGCGTAGGTGTGCTGGAGGTTGGGCTGATGGTTTTGGTATCTCACCAGAGCGAGTTCAAACCCCCAATTACAGCCCGGCGCCCGGCCCCCGCTCGGCCACAAAGGCCTTTGTTATCGGCGGGCCCACAAACAGAGCCGGGGGCCGCGCGGGGGACGGATCGCCGCGGTGCGCTCGCCGCCCGTCCGATAAAGGCGGAGCGTCTTCAAAAGGAGGGCTGGCGTTTTCATCCCGCGGCACGTTTTGAAAAAGATTTTTTTTTTTTTTTTTAATAATGGAGACGGCAGGAAGGGGGCTGGGGAGGGACGGGGACGTGGGGGGGTGGTGGTGGAAGAGGAGGTGAGCAGGGGGTGTTGCTGGGACGGGCCTGATAAATGTCAGCGGAACAGGGCGCCTCATTTCTCTGCGGGTCTCCTCACCTCCCCTCACCGGCGGGGACAGGGGGCCCCCCGCTCATTACCCACCGGTCTGGAGCCACCGGGCGCCGCCGCTGCGGATTCCACTTTAAATCTCTCCCCTTCAGAGCTAATTAAGCGTACAGCGGTTTACGCGCCGCACAACCAAACCGCGCCGCCCGGCCTTTTCATTTATTTTGTACACTTTGATAATTAACTCATTTAATAAATAGAATTCACCCGTGCAGCCGAGACTGACCTTGAGAGTACGCCATCAGGGGCCGGCGGGCAGGAGCTCCTGCCTTTAAAAAGCCTGGATATTCCTCTCAATTAATGGGGAGACATTAAGGGAGTCTTCAATGAACTGTCCTTACTTAAACAGATATATAGAGCAATTGCTCTGCCCTCCGGTGCACAAAGTCAGTTTTAACATCAATTAGCCGGCGATTTATATGCAGGAAGAGCCGGAGCTCGCCGCGCCGCCTCCCGCCATGTTCTTTCCTTTCTCTCTCTCTTTTTTTTTTTTTTTTTCTTCACTCACATAGTCGCTGACGCGGTCGTGCTCCTGGGTGTCGCGCTTGACACGCTGACCCGTGCCCTCTGCGTCAGGCGCGTCCACGTTGCCCACGTCGGCGTCTGCGGTGACACGGAAAAAAGAGGGAGAAGCGGCCGTTTTACCTCGGGATTAAAATGAGAAATGAGGCCGAATTAATCCAGCCTGACCCCCCCCCACACACACACACACCCGTGAACAAGAACAAACCCTGGGCAGGACCAGACACTTGATACCATCACTTTGCTCTCATGCATTTTGATTCCTGCTATTTTCAAGAGAGAAAAACGTTAATTTAACACAAAGCGAAAGCAGAAGAGGCCAGAAGTCAGAAGTTTAGGGATCTAGATTCTTCCGCTACACAAGGCCAAAGGCTCATGTGGAACAGAGCCTTTGGGCCTGTGGGAACGCCGCCATCGAGAGTGCTAATAGAGGCAGCGGTGCCCCCTGCCCTCACCGCTTAGAGGGGCGGGATGAATCCAGTGGACGGGCAGCTCCTGGCAAACCTCCCAGATCTTGGAATCAAAGAGGAAGGCCGAGTTAATGATGGGCTCCTCAGCGGGGACCCACACTTGGGACTCGTCCACCTTGGTGTCCTCGGACTCGGCCGGGTCCAGCTGCAGGAAAACACACACACAGGCACACAGGCACACGCGCGCATATGCAGCATGAGTCGATGGAAAAGGCGGTCGGTGCCAGCAGCAGCAGCGACTGTCCAGACCCCACGCGCTCTCTCCTGCATATGTACTCGGCTCCCCTGAGAAGGAAGCGGCTCCACACTCATTGTTTTATCTCTCAGCACTGAGAGGGCAGCAACTTCCTTTCTCCTGCCTCCCACTATCATGACTCCATCCTCCCTCCCCCCCCCCCTCTCTCTCTCTCACCCTCTCTCTCACCCGCTGGCGTTCTATTATACATCATTGGAATTCACAGACAGTGATGATTTGACTTTTAAATGACTTTAGAAGTGGTCTTCATTACTCTGAGTGCGGCTGCAATATCGTTTAACGTGACAGACACAATAAAGCTTCTCCCTCCTACCCGCCCCCCCGCCCACCCTTGCTCTCACCCCCACTGCCACAATGCTCGACTTGGCACCCGGCATTATCAGTGGGTCTAATTTGTTGATACTGTAGTTCATGAGCTGTAAAGTAAACTATTATTGCTTAATGATAGGGATTACATGTCAGTGCTGTCTAATAGAGATGTATGAGAGGGATCTGGTAATGCTCTCCCCTAACTGTCGACATATTTATTTTCTTGCTGTATATGTAAATAAATACAAACACCCCCCCCCCACACACACACACACACCCACCACCCACCCTTCTTCCCATCCCCTTGTTAATTAGCAACCTAGTACAGAAAAGCAGTTCACTTGACAAATGCTTCAGCTCGGTGATTTTCTCCCAGTATAAAGCTTAATTGCACATTAGTTAGGCTTGACGTAGAACCCTGGGGCTACAGCGGGAGCAAGAGCCATTTACGCTGGGTCCTGCCCCGCCCTCCCTCGCGTTCACCCCGAAACCAGGGTTTTTGCGGCGCCTCTTGTTTGTCATTCTCTGACACGTAATGGGGAAAGTCGCTTCACTTTCCTGTTTTACATTTGCCTTCTCTGATCCGTGCAGGCGGATAAAGATAACACTTTGCACAGCAGTGACAAAACAATGCAGAACAACACCATTTGCTAATTAGCACAAATAGTAGCGGTGAACGGTCAGAGTCCACGTTCTCTAATTTAACAATCAAATATGCAGAGGGACTTAACCGCAGAAATGATCCCCGCACCTTTTAACAACAAACTGTTTCTCGCTTGGTGAGTCCACCTTGGACGGTCCTGACTTTAACAGCAATAATCAAACCTGCGCGGATGCATTTTACTCCTGGAAACACTCTGTCCCCTAAAGAAAAGTGAGCTAGCGTTCAATACAGAAGTCAAGAACAAGCACAAGGGTCACGCCTGTCCTCCAGCTAAGTCAACTAACAGGAGGCAAACTGTGCATCTTTGCTTGTTGTAAAAAAAGTCAAGTTGAGGGTAAAAGAGCGTAAAATCAACAAAAAATGGCAGAATGTTAAATATTACAACATCTAACAATACAACAGTGTCATTAGCTCCTCCCCTTTTTCTATAGCCCAGGCCACTTCCGACCACTGATATTGTTTTTATGCAGCAGCAGAAACTAAAATGCTCCTTCAGAGACCACAAACAGGCCCCTCTAACTGGAACTCTTCACCACTGAAGCCCAGTGAGTGTTCTGTGAAAGTAAATGGAGGTCATGACAGGGGGGGTTGACAACACTTGGGTTTTGCAGTTAAAAAAAAAAAAAATAGGAACGCCTCTTATAACTCTTTGCAAAGGGCCTGAGGGAAGTGGTAAAGGTCAATGTTTTAGCATGGGGCGCAGATTTCTAAATGCCATTTGACAAGCACAAACATGATTATGATCCTGCGGTTTACACACATTTGGACGACTCTTTTTTCCACGTTTTGCTGGTGACAAATACACGAGGATTTTAATGAGAACTTTTTTTTTTTTTTTTTTTTTAAGTGTGTTGGACCTTGGGAATGATGCTAATTTGTTTAGTGTTGCTTGCTGCTGCTGTGTGCACTCATTCTGCCTACAGTGCACAACTTAATTATACACTAGTTAATGAATTTACCCTCTTCTGCCACATTGTCCCAAGGGTGGAGAACACTACACAAGTGGTGCTGTGTTTGCCTCAGATCAACACATATTTTCTCAATGTACCCAAGAGTTTTGACACACCGCACATAAAACAGGCGGGGGGTGTTAATATGCACCGTACCTGGTTATGAATTTTAGTTGGCAATTATTTTTGAGCAACTCACAGCGAGAGCGCTGGCAGTAAAGTCCCGCTCAGGCTGGCTTTCAAAGTGGAAATTTATTCATCTCAGTTGGCTTTGCAGGTACAAAGTAAACCTGTGCAATTTTTTTTTTTTTTTTTTTTGGTCGATTGAGTTCAACCTGGGCGACCTTTGACATGCAAATTTGCACCGGTGACATCAGAGGCACACAACCATGACCTTTGAAGAAAAAGACGGTCTGAGAATGTGAAATAAAGAAATCCGGCGGTAGACATGAGCTACAATCACAGTTTCAGGTAGTTGCTGCTCAGCTACTGAGTTACACTTATCTGCTCATTAGCCCTTTATTACCAAGGGGTGGGACTCCATTAAAATAATTAATCTAATTAATTAGAGACTTTGTAATTAATTAACCTTGATTAATTGCATTTTAATCACGTAACAATATTTGCCCCAAAAAAAGATTAAAAAAAAAAATTTAAATAGATTATGGTGGAGGACTGAATCAAATAACAGACAGAAACATGAATATTCTAAACTTGTTTTGCATTTCAATTCACCTATCTCAATACCTGTACCTCAGGAAATGAGGCTAATGTAACCCAGGTCCCGAAATAACCTGTTTTGTTAAAATGTTCCTTTAGATAACTTATTTTATTTACATACATTAAAAACTGTTAAAAGTTGGTTAAAAGTGAAAAAATGAAAAAAAAACACTTAAAATGTTTTTGTATAATTAAAGGGAATATACACGGGGTTTCCCTGTTTAGCCAATCACCGAGCTGCGTTAGCTCAGGTGTGCAGCTCGGTGGTCTGACGTCCTGTCGCGACTTCCGCGTTCAGGGTGTGTTCGTGCTGTTGCCTCGTGCTGCCTCGTGTGAGCTGAGAGAGCTAAGCGAGTGCATAACGGGATTCAGCGGTCAGGTTTTTTCCCTGGTTGGATAAAATTTTGGATGGAAGAGGCTGCATCCACCTTTTGTCAACCATTAGTGTTCCTGTGGATTCAAGATAGGCTCCCAGGAACCATCCCAGGAACCAACCCAGGATTCCCAGTGAGAGCTGGGTGGCGAGCCGCATTCGATTCCTAGCAATTCGAATGATTCCTGACCCCTCCCCTTCCTCACGGATGGTGTGGTAGGAGAGACCCATACACTTACACATAAACACTGTTGGAGGGAAATAAGCAGCAAGGGCCCCAACATTGACTTTGGGAAAGAAAAGGGTTTTATTTTTGCCGGCTTTATTATTTTAGTTTGTTATTTTTCATTTACTGTTGCATAAAGTTTCATGAATATTTGTATGTTTACAATGTTTTTAATGTATGTAAATAAAATAAGTTATCTAAAGGAACATTTTAACAAAACAGGTTATTTCGGGACCTGGGTTACACTAACCAGAAAGAAGATGTCGTCTCACACCATACTCACACTGCATGTTCCTATCTGGTGATTACGTGAGTGGCCAGCTCTCCTACCTCTTCAATTGTGCTTTTAATTGAGCTCCAGTCATAATGGAGACAAATATGACAGAAAGCAGCCAGTGTTGTGTTCTCGCAGACAGCCATGTAGCCATATTCTGGGCGGGAGCGTTCTTCCTCAGGGGCACTGCTTTTCTGTTTGCAGTTAATGTCTGAGTGGGAGGTTTTGGGTTTCTGGGCAAGCTTTGGTCATCCATATTAAGTAGCTGTTTAATGGAGCAGGATGCATCCGTAGACAACGTAATGGGTTGCGAGGAAGTCGGCCGGCTGTGTTTCTGTCAGACTGGGGTAACTGGAATGTAGCTCGGGGATTTCTCCTTAAACATTTCACAGAGAAGGCAAATTGAAAAAGGAAGGGGAAAAAAATCCTGGCAAACAATTCATGTTTGTCACCTGGTTCTCCCTCACATGGGCGGCATGTTCTTATCAGCCTCTTGCAGTTTTTCTGCAATTTCTCTGGTTGTTTTTTTTTTTTTTTTTTCTCTGTGCTCCTGATCTGAGCCTCCACTCCTAACCCCCCGTGGCTGCTAAAACTAGGAACCATTAGCGCCGAGCTTTAGCCACAGCTAGGCAAGAAATAATGTTTTTTTTTTTTTTTTTTTTCTGGGGCTACAGGTGACACCACAACCAGTTTACCACTGATTGACCAAACTGGGCCGAGAAGGACTTTGCAGTGTCCCTGTAGCCTCATTGGCCTCTCTTTGGAGCAGTAAATCAAGACAACTCATTTAATGTGGCTAAATTTGGATCAAACACGGAGGAGATAAGGGGGAGGGGAACATAACAATGTTTGGTTTTGGGACGTAGCGGCTCTCGTTCTTCTCATTCAAATGAACCGGGTTAGCATGGACTTATAATTGGCTTATTCTGTGTTTTAAGATGAAGCCACGAGCGGTGAGCTTCAGATATTCGCCAGCTACTGTACTCCTTCCCAGCTACAATGTGAAATGTAAATGAGCGCACACAAGCAAGAAGAGACATTTGAAAGAGAGGGATTTTCTCTTTGAACATCCGTCCCACTCAGTGAATCGCACACTGTGACACTGAGAAATTGGGGATTTTGATTGATTGAATCTCTTCCACGGCTTCCCTGAAGTTCACATGCAACTTGAGGAGGAAAAACTACAAACTTCGAGACGGGGCTGGTGAATTTTTCAAAGAATTCATCTCTTTAAAAATACTATTTTAATGGCTTACCTCTCCCTCTAAGACCTCTCGAGCACCCATGCTGCTTCAGGCTATTTGGATAGAGCTTTGGAGGAGATGATTAAAAATTAATATTGGCTCAAGATTGACAGCAAACACTATTTGATGTGAGCCACAAAGAGGCTGCGGGTTTGTGGGTAACTTTCTGACGGTTTCGCAGACATCACAAACCCCGGTTAATTCTTCAGTGAGAGGGAGATGGGATGAGGATTTGTGCTCGCAACCTGGTTATCGCCCTGCAGTGTGCATGAAAGCTGACGTGGGACGGGAGAGTGTGACGGTGGAGGGGGGGGGTTGGGTACCGGCAACGGAGTGTCCTCGACAACAGCCTCTGCCGCTGTGGGTAGGCTCCGAGTTTGGGTCCTGATGTAGCACCTCTGATGTTCGGCGAAGCGGATCCCAGTGATTCCCTTTGAAAGGAGAAGAGAAGAGAGCTTCAGAAACGGTATCCCAAAAGCACCGAGCGTTTAAAAGCGCTTCTCTTTTCCGTCTGAAAATCATGGCGTCCAAAGGAAGTTAAAAACTAATGAGTCAAGAAGGAGGTGTGTTTGGAACCTCTCACTCCAATTATGAAATAATGGAATGGTTTATTCCAGCCTGAGTGGTGAGAAAAAAAAAGGGGGCAGCTTAACGGAAAAGAGCAGGGTTTATCTCGCGGCCGAGTATGAGGTGTTTGGCTCTCTTCTTCTGCACACTCCAGTGTGGAGTCGCTCTCCGGGTTGGCCCCTGAATGTCGTCCCGTTCGGCCTGGCGCTCGGCAGGCAGGAAGGAGCTGTGAAATCCCTCTCCCCGCCATCCCGCGTTAATCTGAGATGATCCCAAATAAAGCAGAACGCTTTTCAGCCCCTCAGATTAAATGGGACCCACCGTCTTTGGGGAGCGGCTCGTTCAGCGGGCCTCATCGGAGCGGACCAGAACTGCCTGGGGCCCCTATCGGCCCAAATTTGAGGGAATAGAACCATGAAAATGGACTTGATTCAATCTGAGTTTAATTAAAATAACACAGGGGAGGCTCTGACACCTAGTATGAATTAGACGGACCCCATCAGAGCTGTTCTTTTACACTCTTTATTGCAGGGCTGTCGCACACAGACACGATACGAAGTGATGCCCGTTGCAATTTACCGCATGCAAATTCGTCTGGGAGCACAAAAGATGGCGGGGGTCGATAATAACCCCGGACAGAAGAGCACGTGCTCATGATGGGCTTTTGTGCGACGAGCCTCCGTTTAATTTGAATGTGGTGGAAGCGAGGGGACGGCGACGTCGCGATGAGACGCGACGACTACCGCGGTCGGTCAGACAGAAAATGAAGAAAGACGTATGGGAGCGCCGGCATGAGAGAAAGTGGTGTCAATTTAATTAACAATGTCAGCTGTTCAACAGTGATCATCCAGCGGCTGGAGCCATGTTGGATTTTACATCACAATATTCACAGGCAACACCAGAATTTGAGTGTGGGAGAGGGGCAGAGGTGGTTTTAAATAAAAAAAAAAAAAATTTGGAGTCATTTGGAGGAAGTGAGATTGCCAAAACACCAAAATACAGAAACACAACTGCCTTTGAGCGAGTGTGTCACGCAGACGCGCACGTTATACGCACATGTGACAACGTGAAAAAAAAAAAGAGCCCAATTTAAACATCAATGCAGACCGTGTGTCAGGAATCAGGAGTCACTGCGCCTCTGAAAGCTGACTGTAGAGAAGTGAGCAGCTCCCAAGAGCGTCTGTTTATGGTGCTGGCTCTAATGATGGACTCATGCCGTTCCTCAGACTGATGAAAGAACTGCGACGGTCGCTGTGATTTAGCTGGACATTAATTACACGCTTGAAAAAACAAAAAAACCAAAAAAAAACCCAGCAGGCGTCTTAATACTGTGGTTTCAGTGGTGGAATCATCTGAGGTGAAACTGAAGCTGAACATCTGAGTCTTGGCTAATAATGTAAAAGCATATAACGTAGTTAACTAAGTTAAATAAGCAATTGGTTAATTAGTTAACTTAGTTAAACCAGTTAATTAACCTTTTAACCTTTTAACCACAACTGGAAAACAGTGTTGGCACATATACCTACATGACTTGGTTTTCCCATCAGGAATATTTAGTGAAAATTCAAAAACAGCCAGTCCTTCTCCGTCAGGACCCTTCTGGAGCTTTTCCCCCCACCCTCTGCTGAAGAGCCAGTTGGAGCCAACAGTGAATTGATTTCCTCCCTCATCTCCCGTCCCCTTGTGCAGCCCTTGTGCCTCGATGGAGACTCTCCCAAGGGTGGTTTTCATCAGCGTAATAACACCGCGTTTTCTCTTTTTATCCATCCGTAAATTGTCTCCTAACACCAGTCCACAGCCACCGCTCTGTCCCACTTTTTCACGTTGCTTTCTTCCCGTTTCATCTCCACACAATAGGGTCGGGATTACCCTGATCACTCGCTTGTTTCCAAGTGTTGCAACGGAGCACCGAATCAAACAAAGCCTCCTCTGGGAATGTTGTGTCCCTGAGCGAGGGAGGGGGCGACGTGTTTTTCAGGGGTGATGGCCGATTGTGGAGGTTAACTAGCGCTGGGCTCGTTTCCTCTCTCCAGCCATTGCGGATTCCCAGGCTCCAAAATGATGGTCAGGAGGAACACACCATAAAAACTCTCCTGAGAAACCCTTTCTCTTTTACTTGCATTTTTAAAGTCGTGTACTTCCAGGACCTCCTTGCTACCGTTCCCCATTCGGAAAGTCACCACGCGGTGGCCTGGGTCGATCTCCATCACGCTGTCTGTCTCCATGCCGTCGACGACAGCCTTGTAGTGGTGGTCGTACACCTGCAAAGACAGCAGCGGACAAAAACAAATGTTTTGTGAAAAGAAACCTTCCCGAAGTCTGTGCACTGCACAAATGTGATGGGTTAAACAGGCTACTTAGCGAGCGCTAGAGCCTCAGACATCCAAGCAACAATTATTTGGAGAAAAAAAAAAAAATCACAGATATATGAAAGACAGTGTCAAAGCAAGTTCTTGTTTCGAAAAAGAACCCCAGTCTTTCTCTTTATGTTCATACCCTTTTCGCGTCTGCATCTGACTTTTGCTGTTGCCACGGCAGCCATGTTTATCAGCTTCCCGCTCTCTTAAAATTCCTCGGCCGGCAATTAAAACATTAAAAATAAGATTCATGTGCAGCTGAAAAGATGCTATTAATATTTATGCGAGGGCTGTGCTATGATGAGAAATATATTGCTGAGTTCATCTTCATCTGTCTCAGTGCCAAATCAGAATGCTCGCCAATGAGACGCATGATTAATGAAGACACTGGGCCCAGAGTCCATCAGGATTTATGTCCCTCATCAGAAACATCCTCGGCCCTGGAACACAAAATTAGCTCCGGCTTTGCTCTCCTGACGCGTACGTGATCCTTCCGGGACATTTGGAACATGCTGAATCACGTGTGGTGACGAATTTCACCTTATTTTCGCGTGTTCGCTCGTAACGACCACGCGGGATGTGGCTCTTAATGGAGGGTTGCCGTTGGAGCGGCGGAAGCGCATAAATCTCCATTAACGCGGGTCAGAGGCAGCCTCGGCCCCGAAGAGAAGAAGAAGTTAAAAAAAAAATCATCAGCAGAAGCCGTTTCAGGACGGGCATGAATTTTAAGTGTCAATTGGGCAGTTATGGATAAAATTAGAACTATTAAAGGAGTCTAAAAGTCTTTGTGGTTAATTAAAGGCCTTTTTGAGCGTTACTCTTACATTAACGCAAAGGTGGAATGGGTTCCAGCAGGCTCTCCATGCCAGGTCGAAGCAGATAAAAGCCGAATTACGAGCGTCTGACTCGACTTTGTTGCGTCTCTAAAGCTGCTGCTGTGCACCAGAACAGTTTATGGCCTCTGCAACACTTACAGATGCTTATGTAGGAGACTCGCAGGGTGATCTATGCAGCAGCGAGAGGAAGATTTCCGAACATGACACTGTAATTTTCCCTCCCCGCCAGGCTGATGGTGATTATTATTTGTTTTCCTACTTATCCCCATTATTTCCGCCCTGCATATCTGTTTGGAAACATGGAGAGGGAGACTCAAAGCAGGCTTGTTTCTCATAATTTACTCATTTCGCACCGTTTCTTTACGGCAATTCAGAAATACACCACTTGGCCGTGACAGTTAATTAGTGTCACAAGTGCCGGCGAACAAGCGCATTAAAGGCTGCCGCACGGAAGTGGCTCCAATTTATATTAAACCTTGAGTCTGCACGAAGGCCGCCGTGTGAAGGCTTTGGACACAAAGGCTTTAAATTCATTCAAATCTCTTTGAAAGCGCTGTCAAATTAAAGCAGCGGTAGGCGAGATTCATTTAAAAACACAGCCGGCATTAACTTAAAGTCCACTTACTGGATCAGTTGGAAGCACTTATGTCAAGGAAAGGAGCATTTATAGTAAATGGCCGCACTGATCCATTTAGGTTGGTGCAGGCTTTTCACTTTAAAGGAGACGCCGGAGCAAAGATGCCTCTTAAGGATGCGACATTACCCAAATGTGCATCTCGGTTTTTAAGGTAGACCCGTGCAGATTCGTCATTATTTGCTGCTGAGTAGCTGCTCGGCTCAATAAACGCCAGCGATGAACTTCCTCCGATCCCAAACAGCTCGCTCCGTACCTATGGTTAGTGGTTGCCATAGCAACACTGGTGCCTGCAAAGGTCTCTGACAGCTAACTAAACTTGTTGTTCTGGGTTCTTTTTGACAAATCCTTCACTCGAAGTCTCAGTCTGGAGCATTTCTGTCCCTCTTCCTCATCCCAGTTTTACACTGGAGTCCAGTACCTCCATCATCATCATCCCACCACTTTGATTTTAGATAGATAGATAGACAGATAGATAGATAGATAGATAGATAGATAGATAGATAGAAAAAAAACTGTATTGTCTGTTTTTCAGTAAAACACAGAAATTTGTCATTGACACAGCTTTAAAAGTTAAAAATTAAAAGTTGAAAATACAGTCAAACACATTCACACACGACAACAAATAAAAATGATTTATTCCTCCCTGGCTGCGTTTTTTAACTGCTGCTGTCTGAACTTGTAGGATGGCGGCGCTCCTGCCTGTCCTGATGATACCCTGGAACCAGATTGTGTTCAAAAAAAAATAAAAAAATACAAGAGGGTGGATGTGTGGAGGCAGGAACAGCCAGACCTCCAGGTTGTTTGTACCACTGGCTCCTGTAGCACCCGGAGGCATTAAGCAAAGGTCACGTAGATGCTGTTACAGGTGAGTGGGTTGCAGTCGGTGTAGCGTGCGCGCACAGAGAGGCGGCGTGTGCATACAGTACTCGCATCTATGGAGGAGGTCGCCACGGGGGTGAGCATGATGGGTTGATGGCAATATGTCCTCTTAGTTGTCCTTGAGGGTTAGAAGATAGAGGCGCCAGCCAGGCGGAACTAGATGCCTGTCACTGACGGCGGGTCGGTGATGGCGGCGAGGGGAGGGGGAGCGTGTGGAACGATGTGCGGGGGGGCGCGCACAGTGAGGATGGGTGGAGGTGGAGCTTTGCTCAGCTCAAAGACATGCGCTGGCGAGACAGACCTTTGGCCTCAGCTTGTTTGGTAAAGTTTATTGCACACGTGTCAGAACCTTATTGGTGTTTAAGGCCTCTATTCTAAACTTGCAGGCTCATTTTTACCATCTGAGCACCAGAGGATAAACTGAAGACCGCTGCTGTGGTGCAACAATTCAGTTTCTGACACGTGAAACAAATAAAAAGTTATGTAAAACTATATTACTTGTTACACACTCCATCTGTATGGTTATTTAACACACAAAGAATAATGCTGAGACCTCAGAGCACCCCCTGCAGTCTATTTGGGGCTCTTGCAGCATCCTAGCATCCTCAGATTTCCTTGCAAATTTGCAAGATTTTCCTCAAAAACAAATTGGGCGATCTCACCAGGGCATTGATTCAGGACCGGAATCTGGTTCATGGGTGCTGCTGTTATCTTCCCCGGCTCCATGGGGCTTCAAGTCAACTTTGATTGTGACTAATAAAAGATGCTCTTGTACTCTACAACAAGAATAAATGCTCTTGTACCTTCAGAATCTCCCCTTTCATCTTTGAGGTAGCTACTAACGGCGCCTGGTGGTCGGTGACACATCAATTGGAAGGCTGATTCAAGGATGTTACAGCAACAACATTCAAACTTGAATTGTAGTCTCGTTACCTGCAAAGGTCCTGCAGATGGGTCTAGAGGATGGATGAAAGCAGCTGGAGCTTGATTTCAGGTGCGTAACGAAACAATATATCATCTGGTAATATAAATCCTTCCTGTGAATGGAGAACCGCGTGGTTTCACCCTCGGAATATTGTCCTGTATTCATTTTAAACTCCCTCTGATTGAATTAGACGCACATTCAAATGTTGTGGCTCCAGCTTCACGCATACACACTACTCAGCCCCTGACTCGACTATCTTAGTTTGCCTTCGTCTAGATGTTTTGACAAGCAGCAGACGATCAGTCGGCATGCTGTGAAACTGTAACGAGCTGTTGTGTTACTTGAAAATAATTCCAGTTATCGTTCTTCTTCCTTTACAGAATTTTTTTCGACGCTACACATCACATTTTATTCCCATATGCTTCGACAGTCTGACTTTTAAATTAAAAGCTATGTCTCCTCCACATGTGGATCAACCTCAGCGGCTTCAGATTGATTTGTTAGCCGACACATATTTGCTTTGGCTTTGAGTCAGGAGACAGGAGATGGAAGTCAACACGTCAACACGAGCATCTTTCCCAACAACATTCACAGGAACTTTTATTAGCAGGAATAGTTTACTTGGCTAAAAGAAAAATAAAACAAAAACAACTCCTGGTAATTAGTGTACACATTTCCACCACACGTCTCCGCATTGCTCCACCAATCCCGATTCTTCAGACAGACTTCACACAGCCCTCCTCCTCCTCCTCGAGAGTTCCAGGGAATCCACAAAGTCCTACCTCAACTAGATTCTTTTTTCAGGAAATAGTTATGGTTGAGGGAAAAATTTTGACAAATATCCCTGCAATGCAAAAGAGGCCATGAGTAGGAGAATGTGTGGAAACAGACCGAAACTAATAAAATGTGGAAAACGGAATGAACAGCTTTTACCAACTTAGTACCACCTACAGCATCATCACATTATCATGACTTAAAATGGAGCTCTTCTCTGACCCTTAAATAGACTTCTATGCAACCTTTGATAAGAGAAAGAGAGAGGGGGAGAGAGAGAGAGAGAGAGATCACAGTACAATCACAGCCAATGTAATTTTTTTTTAAATCCTTGGAACATTGGTGGTGATGGATCTTGTGTGCATGTGACTGACGACAGAGACCCACGGTCCAGGATCCAACCTGGCAACGGTGCTAACCACTGCATTGGTGCGTTTCCCTTCTCGTTCTCCATGGCAACACAGATCGCCATGCTTCAGTAAGACTGGTCTCCGTCGTCACCCTCCCGCTGAGACTGTCTATCAGGTCCTGTCTAAATGCCCACCGAGAGGCCAGGGCCTTTCGTTCCATCAGCAGCTCCACACCGGACAGATGCAGAATCAGTGGGTCTGTTGAAGGACGCCCGTCAACGGGAAGCCCTCCTTCAGGTTCACTTGAGGGTAAGTTTGGAGGTCAGCCTGTATTCACAGCAGGTCGTCTCCGGCCTGCATCTCCTCGTGCGAGGGAGGCCTAGCACTGCCGAGAGGAAGCGGTGAAGAAGTCTCCGTCCTGGTACAGTTAAACCGACACTTTACCTTTGGAGTGCTGGAAACCAGCTGTGGAGCATCTGTTCAGAAGAAGAATTCAATGTGACCTTCCCCGTTCTCGTCTTGGTTGACATTTGTCTCAATTATGCGAGAGCCTCTGGAGACTCCTCCCATCAGCAAACAAACGGAGGACGGGTTTGTGAGGGACGAAGAGGTCTGCTGCACAACAACTTTTCATTTTCATTTCCTGTATGGGACACAGGATATCCTATTTGATAAGAACGGCCTTCCCGGAACAGCCAGAGTCTTTCAAAAGTCCCAAACCCTTTAGCTTATTAGTGATGAAGATGCTGATGTTGATGGTTTCATAGCTGATGGTCACATTCTTCAACATCACCACCACAGAGGAGAAAATCTTCAGAATTTAAAGCTAATTAGAGGCAACACATTGGAATTATAATGAAACAGCCTTTGTGTTTGTGTTTATCAAGTTGTGATCATCTTCATTTGGGGTGTCGTAGTGTGACTCTGGTCTGTCTGGTCTTCCTCCTGGTTACCTTAATCTACTGAGCTGTACTGAGAGTATGTCTCATCATTTCTCCTTACGTGTACTTGTCCTGTGTTCTCATACTTGTGGAACCTCACCGGTCGCCACACGCCATAGTCGCTTTAAGACAGCTAAGAATCCCACAATGCGTTTCACTTCTCCCAGCAACAGCAGCGATGGCAGTGACTGACTTTCTGTCTGAGTGATTGAAACAGTCTCATTACAGCTGCGATCTGCAGGAATGTGCAGTATCAATCCTGTTCATGAGCAAAATAAAGTCACGCTCAAAGCAACTGTGCTCAATGCCCAGAGCAACGGTTCACTTTCTCAGAGGCAGATTCAGAAGAATATTCCAAAATACAAAGGCAAACCTTTTTTCTTTTTTTTTCTTTTACTTTTTGGAGGTCTGGAAGCCGCGGTGCCATGGTTAATAATAATAGGATGCGATATCAGGCCCTAAATATACACATTTGTAAGGGGGCTGGGACATTTCTGCATTGTAATTAGTGCCAAGCATTTCTGTGGTTTTGTTAAATGTGGAGGTAAATAACGGGATGCAAGCAATTATGTTCCAGGGCCCACACTTATTCCCTTTTTAATCTTCAGGAAGTTCCATCAAAAGCTCCTACGAGCACCACCCAAGCCTCTTTTAACGCAGGCTTTTCGAATATTTACGACTCACCTCACCTTTACTGACACGAAAAAGTGGAACATATTTAATAAGCTTGCAGTCGCATACTTAATTCTGAACTTTTACATCTTAATGGTAACTTCGTATGTATTTGGACGACATACAACACTCTGAGCATATTGTATGATTCATTAATGGGAAAAGTAAAACTACGTAGGCACGGGGGTTAGAGTTCTGTGGGAATTCACCCAAGCAATTACTGCGAGCATCAATTTGGTGTTAAAATGTTTTACAGCTGCCAATGCCACAAGCTGTATTTAAGGAAAATGCTAAGGTCATTAGCCTTTCAGTCAGAAATGCTGCCTGCGTCAAGATGCAATAGCATAATGGAGCTTTTTGTGTTTATCTTATAAAGTGCATTAATGTTGCTAAAACAAACAGCTACTGGCAAACCTTTAGTTTCTCCAGCCTTCCCGAAGCTCACAAAGGGACCCGGGGCTATTCTCAGCAATTTAATCCAACACGTGGAACCATAAAACATCTGAGGGGTCAGACTTTACTTTGTCTTACGGAAACATAGAATTATCTTCTTTTACACCGATGCCCAGTGATGACAGAGATCCACTGCCGAGAAAAAAAGGGCTTAAAAACTGCCAGATATATATGAAGAGTGCATTTACCCAGAAGTGAATTATGATATTTCATCAGAAAAAAACCTCCTAAAGTGCATCAAACATCATAAAGACATGATGACACATTGCGTCACTCCTCCTCGGGTCATGTCTTTTGTTTGTCTGATGTTTTCAAGCTTCCTGTTTTATTGTGAAAGCCTCTTTCAGACTGCTTTGCTTCCTGCTCCTGTGGGTTTTCCTCCAGTTTTGAGCGTCTGCCCCGCCCACCTCGCATTCACCTGTGTCTCATTATCGTTCTCCCTCTCTTGTGCATTCGCTCTCTGCACCTCAGTGTCAAACGGCCCACCAGTCTCTTCGCTCCCCAGGACCTTTTTTTTTTGTTTTGCATCATTTGCTGTCTGCTGCCATTCCTTTGCCCTTTGGACTTGTTTGCTTGTCTAGATTGACTATCGTTTACTGCATCACCCCCCCTCCCACCCAACTAAACCGTGTGTGTTTGAAACCCAAACTGTTCCTCAGAATTGTGGTTTTGAGGAGGCCCAGGCGTGACAGATGATGGTAGAAGTGCAAGGGCATCGGAGGTTACGTTCTTTTATCACTGAAGTGCAGCATCCCGAAAACAAAATGACTCCAAATCCTGTGACTGTCTCACTTGAAATGCAGTCTGCACCGGCTGAGGTGTTACTGGGGTCATATTCACCGCCGCTAATTTATCAGAAAGGTGTCAAAGATGTGTAACTCTTAGAACTTCACAGACATACAGAAGCAGGGGTGGGTCGTTCCCCGGGGGTGGGTACTCATGGAAATCTAATAACCTCGCATCTGAATTGCGTCGGTTAGGTTTCTGGTCCAAAACATGAATCAGTGTAAATGCACGATGGACTCATCGTCTTTGCTTTATTATCAGTGGCAAAATTCAACCAGCAACAATGAAGAAGAGAGAAAAATCAATGGATAAAAGCTTGCAAATATGATTTATTCTGTGGGGTGAGGGGAATGTGGAATTAATGTGTTTCAACAAAAGCACAAAAGGCTCTTTCAAAAGCACACTTTAGTCAAAAATAATAGCGCATGGAAATATCTCAGGGCTGCTGGAATAAATGGAGCATATTTGTGCAGTTTGGAATGTTGGCAGGGTTCACTCGCTGTAACTGCGGTGTGTATGTGTGTATGTGTTTTTCTCTCTCCCCTGTTTAATTTCCACTCCTGAAATAAATTCACTGCGGAGTGCATCTTGAATGCAGCCTACCTTTCTCTCCCGTCGACCCACTCGTACCTGAGAGCGGTGTAATGACCCACTTTCTCTCCCTGTCCCCCGGCGACTGCACCGCTTCCCACATTTGACCACCTCGCTGTGTCGGCTGCAGCGTGCAGCTGCTTTTAATTTACGGGAGCGCCGTGCAGCCCATTTCCAGCTCACGAGCATATATGACTAATCACACCAATCACTTTAAACAACTTGAGCTGGCTCTGGTTATAAATCACTGTGATGCATGCTGCCATGCCAATAATGGAGCTGCGCCCTGGACAGGGGCTTTTGTTGAGAAACCCGACCATGTGTTTGTCGACATCTTCTGAATAAAGAACTTTGTGTTTGGTATTATGTGTTTTTACACAACCCTGAACTTCTTCTTTAATGAATCCGTGTCTTGTATTGTGCAAAAAAAAAAAAAAAAAATCCATAACACATAAAAAATACAAAAAAACCCCACATTTAATCATTGTTTGATCTTGCGGCAGTTCGTTTTTTCTAAAGTTTGAGCCAAACCCCAGGTAAAGGGAAAAGAGTTTGTCTCCCAATACTTCAAAAACGGATAAAACAGGCTTCCGTGGCCAAGACTGCTTTTTTATCTGCTCCTGTCAGCTCAGAGAGAGGAGTGGGACATCACAAGGCCTTTAAAGATGCTGTTAAAGCTGCAGTTTCAGGACATGGCAAACAGTTCCCAAACTCCCCCAGCTCACCAACGTCTTTGTTTGACAGTATAAACATCACTGGAGTAATTATTTAAGCCCAGAGATTAAAGTTCTGCATTGTTTGCCTTCAGTAAATGTTGCCATTGGCTCGTTCAGATTAACTTCAGTGGATGACATCGTGTCAGGCAAGCAGCTAATCTATGGATGCGTAGGAAGGACAGCTGGCAAACGACGCGCGGGGGCTTTAAATCGCCTCTTTTCTGTGGCGTTGTCCTGAGATCACCTACCGTCTTTCACCTGTGTTCATTTAGCTGCCCCGCCTCTTGATGTGCTACACCTGTGCGCCGCAGCAGCTCCCAGGATATTTGAGGTCGCGTTAAGATCTGTTTCTGACTCTGCAGCGAGACCAAGCACTCTGCTTTTCATGTTTTTTTGGGGGGGAGTCATTTCTGTGTTTAGCTCATTAAATGAACGCTGCCTGATTCATTCTGCGACTGTTTTGACAAACATGAGATTTGTCACTGATTGAAGGGAAGTAATTGGTACGACAAGTTTACACCATAAAAGTGGAGTCCAAAGAACTCCAGAGTTTAATGGGGGGATGATCAATCATCTGAGAATCTAAGCTGAATTCAGATGGTTTTCAGTCGGGTCAGAGTTGCATTAGCGGACATGTCCTGGTTTAATCCTGGTCACGTGCATCCTGGATGGAACATGATGGTGCACATCCACAGCCCACACGCTTCCACCATGGGGATGATTCACGCCTCTCCCTGAGCCTACAGCTCAAAACAGAGACGTAAGAGCAGGGGCCCAACAAGCGACCGAATCTGCCAGCCTTCCAAAAATACCGACTTATTAACCACCGCTCCGCTCAAACGTCGTGATTGCAGCTCGGGGAGCTGCTCGTCATTTTCACAAATTAACACTTTGTCATCGCCAGCTGAGCTCGAGCTCGTAGAAGCCACAAAGAAAGGGGAGCGCGGGCTGTCTGTGCAGGGTTTGGGACAAAGCGGCCTATATCCCAGATAATGGATCCCGTCACAGGATGACTTATCCTCGCCGCGCAGGTCGTCTCTCAGAGTCGTTAGCGGGCTCGAGTTGTCCTGAAACACCCCCCCCGGCTCTGAAGATATATTGTCGGCATTATTGCGGCTTCGCACGTGATTAAGACTAATAAGTATTCATTAAACCGTCTGACAGTCTTCATAAGTGCTTGAACGTGTCGGAAAGTAACAATAACAATTCAACAACAGGCCCGTCTGATAAATGCGCCGTTATTTATTCTGCCTTTGTGACAATGAGCCGCATTTTTGAGAGAATTTTTTAACTTCTTTTTTTGTTCAGCCACATTGACGTGATGTTTTGCGCAGCGACCGTGCCTCTGACGGGGTCAAAGTTCAGACTCATTTACATCTCTGCCTGCGTGATAAAGTAGCCGGCTGAGCAACCGAGGTAGCCAGGAGTGACAATGAGGGGTTAAAAAGGTAACATTTTAGTGTCTCTTTCAATTTTATGATAACATTAGCCCACTCTGAGCCGCGTAGGTCCTCCGTGAAGAAGGTCCTTACCTGTGTGTGAAACAACCCACAGCCGATATGCTCAAGTGGGAAACGCGTCGTGATTGTGCCTTTGGTCTTCGCCAGAGAAGAGCTGGATGAATCCTGTTGCTTATTGTAGTGTCCTCTGAATGCGAATCTCCTGTAATAATATGGCCATCGCGGTTTATGAAATATTCATTAAAGTTTCTCGCGGAGACTCAGAGGAATTGATGCGTATCTGCTGCAGCCATTCAACAGCCCGAGAGATTGCCAGCAGCGGCTGCGAGCTTGTGAACTACAGTATATGAGGCAGATAGTCAGAGTGGTTGACCTCTGGAGTGGATAGCTCTCCTTGTCGCTCTGCTGCTTTTCAGCCATTCCACCTTCTAATAAATCAACATGAGCACACTCTGGGCTCCAGCGGCTAAGTGGCATTTAAGAAACAGCTTGTGAGAGTTGTAAGGCTGCAATTTGGATCATTTGGAGGCAAGGCAATTATTTGGCCAGACGAATGGCATTAAGAGCAACCAGAAAACGACTAAAGCAACTAAACGGGAACGAAGTATACGTTATTAAAAGTCAATGAAATTCTCATGCCTTGTGGCCAAAAGTGCTCGATTTGCTCTTGTTCCTTTGTGACATTTATAATTCAGCGGCAATTTGGTAACAAATTACCGGGGATTCTTTTTCCCCCTATTTGTAGTAGTGCTGTTCTGGGTTCATTCTGGAGTCACTTGCTGCATGAACAGCGAAAAAAAGTATGTAAGTATTTTTTTTTACCAGTCACAGCACTGGCCCTGGTGTTGCTGTCGCAACAGTGTGAGTACACCGGCACGCTTGGCCTGTGGAGCTACTGTGGGAATGGGACTGTAGAAATCGGCCACCAGGGGGCGTTTGTGTGGAACCCACTGCTGCCCTATGCCATGGTGAGCATGCTGGGAAAACATCTGTTCCTTCTTCTGCCTTCATTGATTTATAAAACTGGCTATTAAAGAATTTGTAGAGGTGAGTTGGGGTCAGAACTAATGGTGCTGCTGCCTTTTGTAACACTGTTTCAACTTTAACACCTTTATCTCCACATGGTTGTTCAACATTGTGTCTTATTAAAGATGATTCCAGATCATTTACAGCAGCTCTATATATATATAATGAAGCAAAAAAAAAAACTTTAATTCAGTATATATTCTAGTACTTAGCAGGATTTTCGAACCACACAGCCAAATTACACTCAGGAATAAAAGACATTGCATCATCTGCTATCATCATCTGTTATCCAGAAAAAGCTGACCAACTCACAGCAACGATCATTTCTTACATCATCGCTGCACAAAAGTTCAGTTCAGGCAACCGAAATATAAAACGGAAGGGGAAGCTAGAGTAAATTCAGAGAGCTAAATCAGCCGTGGCGGCGGTGATGACGGGGCGGCCCAGTTTGGTTTGGCCAGTCTGATGAAGCAGGTCAGTATCCTCGGTGCATCAAAGATGCCGTATTAGAGGGAGCGATGGCGAGGGCCAGTCGGCTCGGAAACAGGAGTGGCGCTGATGAGAGCCCCCCCCAGTCTGTTAGGACGCCCCCCGTGTGGGCTGTGTGTCAGTGCTGGCTTTTTAATAAGACGGAAAACGCGTCAAAGACTCGCTGGGGAAGACAAAAACATTACTCTCCCATTTGTTTGGGCCCGTGATCCTTCAGCTTAAACATTGTTTCAGGGTATTAAATAAACTCTGGAGCGCCATCATTTGACTCATCTTTATTTATTATCAAGCCTGTGTTGCCCATTATAGTCAGCCACTGATGAAGCGTATGCAAATGGAGTACTTAGAAAGAACACAGTAATGGTCGGGACCACGGAGCCGCATCCGAAAATGCGATTTTTCTGTTCTGTGAATGCAGAAAATGTTCAGGGTTTTTCCACAGTGAGACATTCACAACGTCATCCACCCGACTAAAGACACCCACCGGCATCCGATGTACCCTCGTTTCAACATTTTTTTCCCTCCTTTTTTTTTTTTTTTTTTTGAAGAAAATGGCAAAGTAATACATTTCTATTTGCAGTCCAACAGCAGGGACGTCTTAAGTGTTTTTCATATTTCCGCAGATGTGTTCAGAAGCCAGATTTCCACAGCCTGTGCCCTGAACTGAAGAAAAGAGACGAGCGGAACGACGGGATCTGTGAAAGTACTGGATTTAAGTGTTTCATCATTCAGTACGAGAAAAGCTGACACGTGAATATTCACGCTGCTGGATATAATAAGATTTGCAGAGCACACCAGAGTAACCTGTACCAGAGCTCCCACTTTAAGGACTTTCATGCAAGTGTTACTTCACTAGGATATATGTGATTTGTCCAGATGCTTCTTGAGTCCCAAAATGGAGGAAATAGCTCCAGTTTCTTTACGGAAAGTTTCAGATTCTCCTCTGAATGGAAGGTCAAAGTCGAAGCTTTAGTCT
Organism: Lagocephalus sceleratus; assembly: GCA_911728415.1. Taxonomy (NCBI): domain Eukaryota; kingdom Metazoa; phylum Chordata; class Actinopteri; order Tetraodontiformes; family Tetraodontidae; genus Lagocephalus; species Lagocephalus sceleratus. The sequence goes on along the minus strand of CAJVRN010000211.1, from coordinate 1,337,882 downwards.
CACACTGTTTATAAAGGAAAATGATAAAAATATCTGTCTTTTGAGCAAAGAATTTTGGACACGAAAAATAAAGTAAACCATCTGTGAGTCGAGCCCTTCATCTTGTGCTATTAATATAATCTCCAGATCTGGTTCAACAGTTCTTGAAAAAGGAATGAGGACAAAGTGTGCTCAGGCCTCCCAAACTGAAGTGGCAGAGCAGCCGAAAAATTCAAGCAACCGTCATGGCAACACACTTAAATTGGGCTGGTTACGGGTCGGGGGGGGTCACTGCTGCTGCCACTGTGAATATCAGAGAGGGGATCCTGATGTGTGTTATCAGCAACAGCTGAGCAGCTAAGGTGCATTTGCAGAGCAGCTGTCATCAATAATACAGACATGAAGGGAAGCCCACAAAATCACAGCACAGGAAGTCAAATATGAAGGAGGAATGTAATAAAAGCGTGGATGGGTTTTTTTTTTCTTTTTTCTTTTGATGCGTGTCTCGTTAGATGAAGCAGAAGCTGCAAACATGTCAGACCCCAGCAGGATGGCACTCCTGCGCTGTACTGACGGCTTCTTCACTCCGGATCTGATCAGCATGCTTGTTATAGTCACATCACTGGACTTTCCATTCTTCAATGTCAAAAAATCTGCGCTCGCTGCGCTTAAAACGACATTTTACTCCGTGAAAGGATCCATTGCGAATTGTCATTATTCCATATTGGAAGCGGTCCAGTCGCCGCGCTAAAACGCTGATGTCGTGCGTTTCCGCCTGGGAGGGCTTCATTTGGTATTTCTGATGCGTTCCCAATTACAGAGCCGTCCTGACACCTCACATGTCTGGAGGGAAGGTGGGTCACATTTCCGTGTCCCCTAACCGACAAATACTGCACATCCCTGAAAGTGCTGGTGCCAGCAAAAGACGTGGAAACGAGGCAGACGGCTCAACAAGTCTGGAGGCTGCGGATGTCTATTGCTCGTATTAGAACAAATATCCAACATAAAAGTTCAAATTGAATGCTAAAAGAGGCCTAAAGGCGTAACCAGTGAAGACTTTGATATTGTTAAGCTGCACAGCAGGTGCAGGCGTGATTTAGATGCAGCGATGCTCCTCACTGAACACGGTGACTGATGAGGGCAGCCTGGCAACGAGTCAGTGCAACTTTTAATTGTCAGCAGCAGCAGAGCGACACAACAGTTTTTCACAGGAGAAATTGTTAAAATCATTATTCATCAGGGTGTGTGTGTAGGTGTGTGTGTGTATGTGTGTGTTCCTACATAGTCAGGACCAAGATATGAATTTCAAAAGTGAGGACATTTGTCCGGGCCTCACAACTTCACAGAACTGTTAACCCTCTTAACTGAGGGTTAAGACCTTGTGTTGAGGTTAGAGTTGGATCAAAGTCAAGGTTAGGGTGAGGGTGGTCATGTCATTAAGAGTCCTCAGAAAGACAAAAAGGGTGTGTGTGTATGTGTGTGTGTGTGTTTATGCGTCCTTCTCCACTTCAGTACTGCAGTACTGTCCTTCTCCACTTCAGAACTGCACACTTTGTTTCCTGTGGAAACAAAGTGTGCAGACTTAACCAGGGGACTGATATTGGATGTGAAAGCTCAATCACGGTCGAAATTGTACAGCTGAGCAGATGAGTCTAGTTAGCAGTCACACTCACGGGGGAGCACTGGGAGAAAAAATGGCATACAGCCGACTGCACATTTAATTTGGGAATGGAAAAATGAACCACCCCCCCCTCCTGTAAATATAGATCTATTTTACCTCCACCTGTTTTGCCCCAGCTTCCACACAGAGACCTACTGACACACTAAAATGCAGCGCGGCCCAGTAAATAGCTCCCAGAGGGCTTCACACACTCTGCCGAGCTTACTGTCCCAGAAGAAAGTTACGCTCCACAACAGCCATCAAGCCTTCTTACCTCTGGCACCGGGGAGGACTCCCTTTGGTTGCTCCTGGTCTGCACCCCCTCTCCTAATGCATTCTCTTAGGATGGAGACTGTCGCACTCTAATTTAACAGCCGGGGAGAAACACCGGCAGACAGTGGCCTGCTAATAATGAATGAGCCTGATGTGTAAAATCAGAAAAGATTACAGGCTGAGGGGCAGGCTTCCCAAAAGATCTTGGCAAACCAGCTGTTTAGATAAGCCCCGGTACCCCACCAGAATAATAATGCCTCCACCGCAGACTGTGCAAACAGAGGAGTTGGCATTAGCTCCGTGCTGTTTGTTGGAAATAAACAAAGAAAAAAAAAAATGACAGAAGATTGAGTCATATCATGATCAAATTTTGCTCCGTGGCCTCCCCTGTTGCATGTTGACATGCGGGCGCTGAGGGGACTGTAGGGTATTTGCCGCCTCGGAGTAATAAATAAACAAAGGCGGAGAGGGGGGGGGCGGCCTTGAGAAGCCATACACCTGTGACTGGTGGCACCGCAGCCAGCGCAGCAGTGTTCATTAAAGAAGCCGCTCCTGACAGTGAGGCATTTAAGAGGCCATCAAGAGCGACAACTCAGCAGCTACCTTGGGACCGGAGAGGGAAAGGCGTCAAGGTGAGCAATGCAATTTCAGCTTGAATAATGGAGCACTTTCCCCAGGTCTGACATCCGTGCGTTTCTCCCGGCAGTTTTGCCGGAGCACCTGTGAGCCGTCCGACGTTCCCCAGGAAAAACTAGTTTACAATGTATTCGGGCTCGCAATTACCCCGAGCTGCACTGGCGGTGTGCAGATAATCTCGCTCAAAGTGGTTCATGAATTAAAAATGGCACCAAATGCATCACATCCCGCGATGTGAAAATTCCGATTGTGGATGTGCCGCGAGCTTGGCGAAAGTCAACACTTGGTTTCCTCTTTCCCCCTCCTCGGTTTTTAAAAATAATCTTACCCTTCTGTTGGATCCACCAGACTGATTCTATTTTCGAGCAGCTGAAGTGAACTGGTAATAACGGAGGATTCATTTAGAAGCAGGCGAAGTCCCCCGGTGGCTCCTGCGGCCAGAACAATTATCAGCTCCTGGTAAACAGACGTTTGCTTTAAGCGGGAGGAGAATGCAGATGTGGCGGATGCGAACGGAAAACTGGCCACGCCCTCGCGCCTTGGATGGCCTTCTGTGGCGTGGGATGCTTGCGGGTAATTAAAAGAAGCTCCAGAGTGGTTACCGTGTCATCAAGACGCGCGCCGAGCAAATCGCCAGTTTGTGGTTGCCCGTACACGGCGCGAGCGCGAGGTGACGGCGCTTTGAACCGTGGAGACAGACGAGAAGTCACAGCCACGCTGTGGTTTGGACTTCTAATTAGGACGTGAGGAAGTTAAGGCGCTGTGGAGGACGGCGTCTGATTCGGCGCGACGGCGCTTGTGCGCCTTGCTCTGCTCGCATCAATGGAAGCGAGCGAAATTCGACGTTTAGAACTCGGGGCGAGTCGGGGCCCACACTCGGTGTTTCCTTCCGTTGACAATTTTGATCATTCTTTTGCAAATGTCAGAGCGTCCATTAGGTCTATATGAAACTCGCCACGTTGTCTGGCGGCGGCGGATAAGCGACGCCGGCCTCCGTCTGGGGGAGCTCCTCCATCACGTCTGTCTGACAGGACCTTGAACTCGCTGCTGGTTTGCGCCTCTGATATTCTTGCTTGTTCACAGGCTGTCAGAGCACCTGCGGAACCTCAGAACCCTTGCTACAAACTCATCCTCTTGCCTTCGGCGCCGACGCTCGTGGCTCCGGTGGTGGTGCAGTCGAGGCCGTTACAACTTTATTGAGTTCCTCCAGTTTTCTCTCGCTTTTTTTTTTTCTTAATAAAACATCATTAACACCACAGCCTTTCGACCAATGAGGATGCTGCTCAGCCGATGGCTCAAACTGTTTCAGGCTTTACTGATGGTTTTTTAATTAGTTGAAAACTCATTTTGGGGTCATTTCAGGACAGTACCTCAACCAGACATGGCTGAACTTCACAAATCACTTTCACTGTTTCACAGGCTGCCAGACAAATGGAAAGGCCTCCAAGACCATCCTACCAAGAACTTTTGCAGACCTCTGGGAGAACCTGCATTGTCTAACAATACAAAAAAGTAGGGGATGGACCTCTAATGGCCATGCCTCACTCAGACGTTACGTCATCAGTTGAGTTTAATGGACTCAGGTTGGATTGCAGTTTCATTAAAAGACGAGTCTTCAGGACAGCCCATTACCCGTGTGGAGCTTTTGAGTCATTTCTGCATCAGCCAACAACACGAATGATTACAGTTGGTTCTGTGTGAGGTTTGGTTCCATCTAGTGGTGGGAACAAACATTGCAATGGCTGAAACCTCTTCCAAAGAATTAAACAAGTTAATCCTGTCCAGAACTTTATAGTTTTCACCCTGCAATAGTGGTGGATCTTACACCTTTTTCTTGTACCATAGATTATATCTTACCAGTGATGATGGTATTGAATTATCCACATTCAGGGGTTTTTACTCTGAGAGAAATGTGCAATTATTCAATTGGGGTTTCTACATCATTACTTTGTCTGTTTGTGACAGACAGGTGATTCCCCTTTTGAAATGGCTTCATCTCACTTTAGTGATGCGCATCCATAGAATGATCCTCCCCCTCAAGACCCCATTAAAGCAGGAGCCTGGGCCCACCAGCTTGATATTCATCACCTGGGCAACCTCTGCCGTCAACACATTTTCGTGCCACGTGAGAATGATCACAGCTTATTAAAGGAGAAATAATGACCGTTCTACCTCCGGCATGAAATATTTAACAAGGACAAAGGAGAGGACTCGGAGGTGATTCGTATCTTTGCAGGAAGGAGCAAACATGGACAGTCAGTGAGGAGGAGCGGCAGTCGACCTCTCTGATTTCTGCATCTTCTCGGCTGCGAATTTCAATTCCACTTCATTTATTATTCACAATACTGTGTGCGATGGCCCCTAATACCCTGCAGGTTTCCCTCTGCATGAGTACATTTACAGTACAGACAAAGCAGACTTTTGCATTCAGGTTTGTGATGAACACGCTCATTTCTAACCATCATTATGCTCTAAGTTTTTCTAATTGGTGCCGGGGCTCAGATAGTATAGACTTTCCACTTCCTGAATGTGAAATTATTGATGTGTTTCCACCTCTAGCTCAGGCAAATTAGCTTTCTCGGCCTCTCGGGAGAATCGGGGAAAAGAAGCGGACTGAAAAAGTTCTCCATCAAGTGTGACTGAATTGGATTTTACAAGATGAATTGCTGGGACAAGAGTTTATCCCAATTACATCGCAGAGAGGCTTGAGTTGCTGCAGCAACTCCGGTGAGCAGTAATCAGGGTCAGATTTGAATGATCCAGATCCGTCATTGTGGGGAGAAGTTTACGAGCAGAAAGTAGATAAATACAGCCAGCATTTAGAGAGGTTTGTAGATGAAACTGCAGCTTAAGGAAATGACAAATCTGACATGAGAGGAGTAAAATATAGCTGTCTACCACAGAGCCCACACACGTTTAACTTCTTAATCCTAATCTTCTGGTTGTGTGTGGTTGACTATTGTCCCTGCTGGAGTGTTTTATAATCCTATGTATATATTTATATGTGACTCCGTTACCATGAAGGTCCTATTTATCCGCAGATAGTAACCATTAGAGGACTGGTGAGGTAGAAAACCAGCATTTAGTCTTACCTTCCCCAGACTGGGTCTCCACAGGTATCTCAGGCTGAGCACACAGAGAACCAGGACCAGGCCCACCAGAACCAGTAACAGCGCCGCCCGCTGGTATGTGTAGCCCCTGGACTTCTTTGCTTTTCCATCTTCCACCTGCGAGCGGGACACAAAACCTATTTGAATCAACAGTTTCTCCAAAGTGTCCCAGTTTAAAGATGGAACCAAAGTCCTGTTAGTGCCAGCTGCTGTTGGAAATAAAAGCCTGTCAGATATGTAAATAAGACCGGTAATGAATTCAAAATACGTTGTTATTGATTTTTAAGAAATCCTGGCACCAGAGTTAATTCTCCCCAAAACTGATTCGGATCCAGATGGCTTGATTTAAGCTCAGACATGTTTTTCACTCCTTTCCTCAAAAACATAATCTTTATCCTTTATGCACCATTAGCATCACACAGGTAACAGAATTTAAAATACCTTACACACACGGGAGAAGCTGACTTCTACTGCTGTTATTTCCATTCCCTTCAGGACCTGTTCCATGGTGGCTATTCAATGTTTTACTTTAATTTCCTCCTCCTATGGATCTGTGATTACTCTCCAGGTGTTTATAGCATTCATATTGCCTGCACATTTAAATGCTCCATATGTGATGGTCACTATGCATAATCCATCCACCTATAATGTTAAAAAGAAGACAAAACTATAATCCTCCTGACAGACAGTAGTGAATAAGCGACATGGAAAGGTTATGTTCATTAAACTTCCTGCCGTATTCAATTCCCCGAGCTGAAGGCCGCAAATTAATAAAGATGGGCTTTTGTTCAGCCAGAGCTCCAACAGGGAGACGCTGAAAGCTTGTCATTCACACTGGAACCCTTGTAAAAACCTCAGAGGACAACAGAAAAGCAGATACGTCGGGAAACAAAAATTAACTCAGATTAACCAAATTGCTGTCCCTTATCGTTGTGTCTGCTTTAAAGCCACGTAAAGCAGACTGCGGCTCTCTATTGTGGCCCAGCCTGATACAGGAAGTTGAACTAATGTTCAATTTACAGCAGATTAATTCACTGACTTTACAATCAGAAACAGCTGAATGATTTTTTTCCTTTGGTCTTATTATTTTTATTAAATTCCAGGAGGTGCACCAGCAACATGCTCAAACAGAGTATTTATGTAGGTTTAAAAAAATGAGAATAAAACAGGTGGATTTGAAAATATCAGTGGGGCATTATAATCCATAAACTTTGCTACAAATCAAATCTGATGTTGTCTTTTATTGCTCGATAAATAAGAATGAGAAAAAGGCCAGAATATTGTTCATTCGAGCGAGATAAAATAATCGAGAAGGAGTAAAGAGTGTCTGAAATCCTCTGCTCTCTGTTGGGAGGTTGCATAAGCAGGACAGAAAAACCTCTTTACCGCCTGCTCCTGGAATATTCCTCAGAGGAGGAAGGTGGGATTGAGCGACAGACAGAAATGAAGGCAGGGACAGAGAAAATGGAGACCGACGTTTAAAGGTTTAGGAGTTCAGGAACAGCCGGGCGATTTATTTTTGGCAGTGTGAGGAGCTACAGCAAGAAGAGCTACAGCAGCAGCCCTTCATCACCATCGCACAAAGGAGTGTAATCAACGAGCAGAGACCACATTTATTCACAACTGGGAATAAGAACCAGCATCAATTCTGAAATCTCCTGCACTTCACCATCGTGAATGTGAGTGATGCGTTTGAGGCATCAAAACGGCTTTTTGATATGAAGGTCACATTCAGATTTGATGGTCGTCTTCTATCAAGATTGAAAGGAAATAAATTATAATGCATATCAAATCCATATGTATGAACAGGGCTGAGGTTTGTAAAGAGGTCTACACACTTATTGTTTGCAAGATTTTCACATTTTTCTTTGACATTCCAGACAAAATTTAGATTTAAAAATTAGCACTCCACAAAAAAAAATCCCTGATACTTGAATGTGATTTAGAAAAGGTGGTCGTCCTCATTCTTGACACGATCTCATAAAGTCTTTTTCTCCCCATTCACACAGTCACAAAAACTTGCGAGTGTGTGCGGCACTTCAGAGAGGATTCCACTCACGTCTTTCCACAGAAGCTGCTCGCTGCTGGCTTTGCTGCTGGCTTCCATCATGCCCACCGGAGGAATCCTTCCAGTTGCCCCAGCCGGGTGAAGAACTGACACTCTGCGAGGCAACTCTAACCTTAAGAACCAGCACTGTAATTTTGGAGCACACTGGAGGGGAGGGACGTTTCAGATGGAGTGGAATTACGGAAACATTTGGGATAACCATTAAAAGGAAGACAGATGTTGACCCTGCTGCCAATTCAAAGGTGGAGAAACCATAGGAGGGTTTAGAAAATGACAGTGCAATCACCATTTTCTTTCAATATATACATTCTATTATCTCTTTCCTGATGAAAACAATAAAAGACTTGTGAGACCCTCAAGTGTAAATAATAATTCAAAATTCTTGCTTTCAGGCTTGCTGTCAGATTTCCTGCTGCTCTCTTTGACCTTTTTGTGCAGTTCTGACACTCTGGAGCATATGTTCACTGTTGACACGCCTTTAATTAGATTATTTTGTTGTTTGTTTCCAGGTCTAGCCATCATTTGTTGTTATAATGTGACCTGTTTTGGGTCCAAAGTTAATTTATTAAAGAAAAAAGTTAGCATAAACTGTTAAATAATAAATAAAATAAAATAAACTCCAGAAATATGGAGTTGGCTTTCTTTATAGAAAAATGTGATGTGGTTCAGTTTAAATTCCTATAAGGGTCACCTGAAATTGATGCATGTTAAAGAGACATTTAATGTAAATCCAGATGTTATCTGTAATCTGCTCTGCAGCAGAAGGACTTCCACATGACGCACCAGGTTCCAGGGTGCAGCAGAGGGACGCCAGAGAATTTTCCTTCTGCTGACACAAAGGAATGAGAAGCATCCTGGAAAATGTCTGAGCAGCTCATTCTTATTGCCAGCAACCATCTCTTCCATCCTGTGACCAGACCCATGATGTGGTAGAGCTGTATTCAGGCAGTAGGTTGTGTCACCTTTGACCTGTAAGGGATCCCTTGTCTGAGTTTCACTGGGGAAACTGACGGCCTTTGAGGTTTCCAGTCTCCTTTCACAGCCGAGCACCCCCCACACTCGGTTAAGAGCCTGCTTCTCCACTCAGATGATGCTGATCACGCGCTTCCTCTCCAGGTGAGGCCACTCAGCTCGGCCGCAGGGGGTCAAGATCTTTGTGCACTCTCTCTTCTCACCTGCAGTTCGCCCGGCATGACAACCGGAGCCAGGCACTGCCATCTGTAGCTCTGTAGTTTGACTGATTGGACTCTGTGTTTGTTGGTCATTGTTGCCTCTTCTGACTGTGGTCAAGCTTCGGTATAGCTATTAAGAAAATAATTGCTCTTTTTCCTACTAAATATTGGAAATATTCAGGCATATTAGAGTCACTGAGGACCTCACAGTGTGTTTGTGTGTTTCTTTGTTAAAATTGACATTCCTACATAGTAATAATTACATGAGTGTACAAATATAAACATTTTGGAGCTGTATTCCATCAATAGGCACTAAAGTTTACGTGCTTTATGAGCTACTCTACAGATACAGCAGATTCCAAAAGATGGGGCTCACTAAACATCCTTCTATTTAGTCATTTCTATGAAAACGGGTGTTCACGACTGACACATGATCTCTCAAGTGCGCAATTCATGATATGCGTGCACACATTTGAGCAAAAGCGAAGAGGAGCTGGTTTAAGGGGGAGAAAACTGCCCGATGCAAAACGGATCCAAATATTTCCTGAAAGTTTGAAGAGGTGGCACTTGCCTGAAGTTCTATTACTGTAGAAATCCTTTCAAACCTGAAGTGCTGCTGTTTGATGAAAAGAGGTCTATTAAAACTCCGGCTCAGTCTGTTGAATCCGTAATGGGCCTTGCTGTTGGTCACAGCCTTCAATCTGTGTTTGCAAAAGCCACAAATACAAAACAGAGAGAGGGAGAGACGAAAAAAAAACAAAAAACCATCAGATCAGAGCTATCGGACCTGGAGCATGAGGAGGATAAGAGTAAATATTTATTCTGTGATTCTTCCTGGCTGCTCCCATCAACCACTGCTGTAATCGCCGAGTATCTGCAATGCACTCCAAACTAAATTGCTGTTTATTCTATTCTGTGGGTGTCAAAGCCCCAGACTGCTGTTGAATGCTGGAGGGGGCGACTGAGGCTCCTGGGATGCTCAAATCTGCTGCTGACACAACACTCTTCCTGAAAGACGCGCCACTTGATTTACCCGAGCAAAATGTCACGGTAATTGTGAAGATTTATATCAATGGGAAAGCGCTGACGAGGTCACGCGGCTATCAGATCTGACAGACTTAATACGTGCTCAGATGGTGCCTGCTGCACTGAAGCCTCGCAGGGCCCCCAGTTTCGCTGGAATGTCCTACTTGAGGTGGCAGCGAATGAGCTTTTCATCCTCGAACCACTGAGAGTGCAGACCTGGAAACGCTTCATAACATTTATTCACATGTGTTAGCTCTTCCTTTGTGGCTTCACCAGTGGGAGCAGAGCAGATGCGAAGAACCTGAACAGCTCTAACAGTATAACCACCAACCTAAAATCCTAAAATGCTTCTTATTATACAGTCAGGACATGAAGAGTGGAGGCCGTCGTTATCCTGCGGTACCTGAACTCATCATATTATCACTCTTATCTCATCAAATAATAAATCTTAGTCTAATCAATTTCCAACACGGTTCAGTAGATGGTTAGAATTCAGTTGCACTCCAACCACCATATGCACGCACACTTTATTATGCTGTACATGAATGCACTTTAAGATCAGAGGTCTGTTCCAGTCATCTTTGGCCATTTTAAGTTCTTGATGTTACAGTTCAACCACTCTGGTGGCAGAGCTGGCCTCTGAGGCTGACATGTCTGCAGAAATAACCAGTTAGTTCCATCTTAATGAAGGGGGGGTGGTGGTTGGGTGACCTTCATTAATAGTTGAGGAGGAATGCATCACAATGTGTTATGAGACAGATTTCCATGTGTTTTTTTATTTACAAACCTTGCAGCTGGGCCGAGCTCACCTTGAGCTGAATATGAATTCTAATCACTGGAAATCACTGAAACTCCTCTCTAATCCTCAAGCTTGTCCTTTCTAATCCATACAGTGATGAACCGCAGACACGTTTGATTCCATTTCACTGGGACGCTCCCTGTACTGTTTTTAGTTCAACTTGATGGAAATGTAACGCGCAAATGGTGCTAAGATAAGTTCTTAAGTTTTTATTAAGAGCGACATTTTCATTTTATTATTTTAATCATTGTGGTCCTCACGCCATCATTTCCCCCTTTTATCGTTTGCCTCCTTTCTCTGATCCAACCCAATCTTGGTTATTAAATCTTAAATTCTAATTCACAATCACTCAGAAAAGTATTTAATTTATTGGTTTTTGTGGCTCATATCTGATGTGGAGAGCCACAGACTGATATCGATGCACCCTCTTAGCTCTTCTGGCACAGCGAGGAATCAAACTGTAATGCGGATTATGGCTTTTCCCCAAGATTATATATTCATTTCTCAATCCAATTTCTCACTTTGAAAGTAAATCTACTTGCTGGGGGATTTTTTTCAATTTCTTGCCTGATGGGACAGGTGTATTTACTCACATAATTGTATTCTTCATCCAATTTCTAATATGATTGAACATTAATATGATTCTGAGTTCGAGGAGAGGCAGGTCTGTGAAAAATATCGAGACAGCAATATCGCAAAATTGTTCTTCTTGCTCTGCAACTTTTTCAATCACCCATAAATGGAGCAGAGGCAGCTGGAGAGAAAATACTTTGTGTCTTTTGGATGCATCAAATCGAGATTGGAACAAATAAGAAGAATTATAAGAAGATGGAAAAAAATGGACCCCCCCTCCCCCCGCAATTGTGATGATCTTGACTCATCTTGGCTAGGCTTTGTTTAGTTAGTCCTGAAGTTCCCCGTGGGAACATTGAGCGGTTCCTGGAATGAGCTCTGAGATTTAAAGCCCGAGTATTCCAGCACGTGAGTGACGACGTTAAACAATGGAGCCAAACAGTAGTGTCAGCCAGACTGTAATTACCTCTGTACCCCACTGGAGCAGACCTCCTGACTTTGATGATGGCAGCAGGTAAAGGGCAGTGATTGGTTGCCCCGGCATCAGGCATGTGGCCCACACACAACACATGCTTACCCTCACACTTAATGTCCTCGTCTCATGATTAATGAGTTTTAGCCAAAGACGAATGATTCTCTGCTGAAGAACCTGTTCAGATCTCAATCTGCCATCTTCAGTCAGTGGGGCAAGAAAAATAAGGAAATAAATGACGTCTTTAAATACATATTCCTGAGGTAATAGTACCCAAACTGACATCTAAAATGGATTAGAAAGTAACAGTAAAATGATTAAACTGCATACAAATTAGTCATGTCAGCTCTGTGAAACGTTAATGCAGTTAGTGGAGGTTTTTAGTTTATGAATAATGGAGCAAAACTGAAACCATTTAGATGGGAAACTTTAAAAAAAAAGAAAAAAAAAAGAACTTCTGCCATCCTCCTGTTTTTACCTCCACAGGACCATTATCTCATCAGCCATTAAATATTTATTAAACTCATCAGCAGCAATGTAGCAACCCATTTGTTGCACAGATGTATTAATTATAATTTATGCTGATTCAGCAACGATTGGATGAATAAAGGAACAGAAAGAATCCCTTTAGCAACAGGGAACAGAAATAATTAGTACATAATTATTCATGAGTTTCTACTAATATTATGTGGTTGCATGTCAGCAGTTAATTTGACACACTGTAAAATAAACAGTGCTAAAAATACTTGTACAACAACTCACAACTACATTTACACACTTGTGTAATCTTCTTATGGTTCCAGAATCATTCAGTAAATAAAGCAAACAGCAACAAGTTTATTAAAAAACAAACTCTAAACCTTTCAAATTCCCTGGTTTTTGTGAAGCCACTTGAAAATCAGAGTGTTAATTAGTTTCTGAGAGAAGACAGGATCATTGTGTGGAAATATGATCATGGTTTGACGCTATGAAATACGTTATGAAATCCTCCAGGAGGAGATAGATGTCACCACTGGAGCTATGGAGCTATGCCATTCAAATCACATGATTGATTATTACTGATGCCGTCAGTTTTCAAAACTTCTTTCATACAGACTGAAGCATATTTTAGGGGCCTTTTCAATCATAACATAGTTAATGAGCATGTTGTTCTACTGGTAGAGAGTATAAATGAGCTAAAGTGCAGTATGTAATTAAAATTTGATACAGGCAGGGTAACAAATAAAATCATCTCCTATCAAAAAGTGGTCTACAGCACCCTTAGAACCTACCTTCCAGCGGCCTTGGATTAATAGAAAATCATCCCAATAAACTGAATAAAAAATCATCAGCAATGGCCTGAGTATTGACCCCTGTGGTACTCCACATATTAACTTCAGAAGAACTGACCAAAAGTACCTAGTGTGGACCAACTGAGAGCAGCTCAGCTGAAAACTTCAGCCGAGTTTCATGTCTGCACTGGTCTGGGACCTTTCTGTCCAAATTGAGAGACCAATAGTAGATATATAAATAAATTGCTAATCTCGGTCATCAGCTGCGGCCGGCCGTCTTTCTGATGCGCAAACCAAATGTGACACAGCTGGCGTGATGCGTGTGCACTGAGCTCCTGACATGAGCGAGGGTTAAATGACGTGTGAAAACATCTTCTGCTGCGATATCGCCGTTACACCTGTTGTGCGCCGGCAGCTGGCGGGCACAGCATCTCCCAGACTATGTGATCTTACATGCAGTCACCAGGCAGTGCACTTGTAATTAGATCATTTATCCGAGATACTTCACGCGATGACGCCGACGTCACAGTCAGGGAGGGTAATTTGGCTCATTCAGTTCAAACAAAAGGCTCCATCATGAGACGATACAGGCACAGAGTGTATATGTCTGCATCTGCAAAATACATTAATTAGATTATTACATGCATGCAGCGCCAACCTGTAATCCCCTGCCGACAAACCATCTGGATCTTCAGTGATTAGGGAAAACAATTTGCTAAGTAGTGATAATAATCTCTTGGAAACGGAAGTTATGATGGTATAATCTGGATCAGATCAGGGAGAAAATCTGCTGTGAAGAGGCTGTGCAGGATTGATATGAAGAGGAAGTAGTGCCTATTCTCTGGGGAACAATACAGTCCCTCCGAAATAACAATATTACCTGACTAAGAATGATATGTGCAGAAAGGAAAGTGATAAATTAGACCATGTTTTGTGTATTCAGTTTAACCGTGGAGGACGCCATTTTCAAAACAAGAAAAAATGTATCTAAACCAGTATTAGAGCTGAAATTGTTTTCCTCGTTTGGATCCGTTGATGAAGAGTAGCTTTCTTCCTCTCCTGCAGAATTCAAGGTTGAACAGATAAGCAAAACAAACAGCTTTGGTAACCTAACCTTCAGCCGCTGGTAGTCAGTAAAACAGAATGAGTCGAGAAGAGTCCTGACATAAAATGAATATCACAGACTTTACGACTGATCCTGGTCTCCTTTTACAGGCAAAACAAAGATGTATGAAAACCCAGCCAAGTACAAGAGGTCCACCTGTCTCATGATGAACAGACATGAAGCTCACCTCTGAGGACACATGAAGGCCAGTGGGTGGGCACCAGTGTGTTTTATGATGCATATTTACAATGACAACTGGTGTGCAAAGCCACTCAGACGAGAGTAACTCAGTACAGAAAGGCTGGTCATAGCTGGGGATCGAACCCACGACCTTCCTGCTGGGAGCAATTAGTGTTAACCACCACACCTTATGCTGGGACTGTTCCCACTACCTGTCAGCCAGTGAACCAACAGACCTCCACCGAGCCGAAAGAGGAGCAAAACCATGTCACAACCGAGGTCGTGCAGCATCCCAGCATGAATGTACTGCTTTTATTCAACTGTTAAATCTCACACAGTGACTGGAGCCGCCCACTGCTCTGCTGTGTTTCTAGATTTTACCTTGATGGGTCATTGTCAGGATGGGATGTTATACGAAAAAGGAATTGTATTCCTGGAAAGCATATATTCATAACTGCCCTTGACCAGGGCTATACTGCATCTGAATACTTAAAGGGTCACAGAGACTCGTGTTTATTGCTCATTTCAGCCACTTTGAATCCAGTCAATAGTCCATATCAATGAGCTGCTTTCCATCCTGTCAGATGTAAACAAAACATTAACTGTGAAAGTCCAACCAGATTACAATGTACCTTATGGTTAAATCTCTTTTTTTAGTTTTTTCATTTTCTGCACCTATCAATGGTCCAGGCGTTTAAAGGCTTCATCACGAGAAAAAAATAAAATAACAGAAATTAATGTGTAACTTTGCTGAAGCTTTTGCAAAGTTAATTATTTATGCATTTAATTAAAAGCAAATGTTTTCCTTTGGTAGATTTTAGTAGAAATGGAATCTGGAATCTGCATTTTGTCTACAGGCAATGTCTGCCATCAATGTTTTTGTCTACTTTACAATAGTCACCAAGGCTCAATTTCCCTGAACAAAATTATCACAGAATTATTGACTATAAATAATAACAATTTATTTCATCTCATATGTCGCATTTGTGCTGTAAATTTCAACCTGCTCCCTTTGATTTCAATATGATAAATTAAAGGGCTCAAAATACGATAAATGAATGTAGATATTTTATTTTTACATGACATTTATGGACATCTGAGTGGAAATTTACAGTTGTTTCCTGGGTTAATTTGATCAATGGAATAAACAGGAAAAGGGGTATAAGATATCCTGTTCAAATTTTTAAGGTAAGTTTAAAAATGATGGCAAACACACTTCTGATTCTGTTGAAATATAACAACAAATGCTTCTTTTACATTACCTGGACAAATTATTATTATATTAATTATTACAAAGTATAAATCAGAAAATATTAATCTGCTTGTCTTTTACTTTTTATTTGATGTAGACTGCTGTCGTAGCTCCCTAATCTGGCAACATAGAGCTTTGACCTCTTCAGACAAATTACGTGCCCCAGCTCCCATTTGAGGGATCTGGAGCTCTTTTGGTCTGTGAGGACGAGTCCAACACTGGACAGGATTCTGGGCCTGTGGACACCAATCCCAAATCCAGTTGCAGGTAGCTTGTGCCCCTTCTCTGAAAAGCTAATTCTGGGAGTTTCTGGGAGTGACCTCGGAGTTTTTGGTCAGGTTGAAGTCGTCCCTCTGGATCCTCTGCATCTTCTCAGCACATACCACAGCGCCAACGGGGAACGCATGAAAGACTTCTTTGTTTGTAACGGCTCACAACAATGAAGTGCTACACAATGAACAATGAGATCTCTCCCCCGCTGAAGGGCAAGTCACCTCTCCTGAATCCCGACCACATTCACAGTGAAAAATTATCTTGGAACTTGGTCGCTGTTGGCTCCTGCTCTCGCTGCCACATCACCAGAAGATTTGATCAGAAGTAGGTTCCAATGTGACTATATTGTACATGGACCGAATAAAGCTGCTGAATTTGTGGAATTCCACTAAAAAAACAGGCACAAACCCTTAAAAACTGTTTTAAAAACTCACCAAATATATTCAATTTACAGATTTCTGCTTAGAGGCAAGCATTGCTTCATTAGTGTTGCATTCGTTCACTTCCTCCTCATCTTCCTCCTCATCTTCCTCTTCTTCATCTTCCTCCTCATCTTCTTCCTCCTCATCTTCCTCCTCCTCCCTCCTCCCAGGGAACCGGGCTGCGGCTCCCTGCAGCCATGAGGCAGAACACATCAGTAATGTTGGTGCTTTCAGACCAAATCTATCATTCACAGCTCTGTTATCAATATGTTCCACCCTGCGTTTTCTCGCTGCTCTGGTTGCCATGACGTCTGAGATCACCCCATGCGTGCACAGACGGTATAGGATCATCTACATAGCTACATTCATTGAAAGAAAAAAAAAAAAAGGTCCAAGGTTTACATGGACTGGATGTATGCAGAAGATCATAAAAGCGCAGCATTCATCTCAAAAAGCCTCAAGGGCCAGCCTCACATTTAGTAGAACGCTGTTAAAGGTGCTTTGCTCTCTTTTTTCTGATTCAGAGACAGATTGTGAGCACGGAAGCAGGAACATGTTTTCAATTTATCAGTGAACGTGATCATATGGGGCTTAACTGATTTGAATACGAAAGTGATTTTCTTCATAACATTTCCTCACTATAGAGACATAATGTATAATTTTAATCAGCTCATGCGTTTCCCCCTTCAAATGTGGTCATTCAGAAACAAGGAGCCCTAATTGCTCTGTAATGTGATATAATTAGCGCGTGATTAGCAAGATAATAATGTATAATAGTGCCTTTATTTTTTTTCTTGAGATTTGTCTCAGACGTCATTAATGTGTGTACAGTGTCGTTGTATGTGTGATTCTGTCACTTCTCAACAGCTGCTCACTCATTGCAGTCATTCTGCAACTGTGTGTGAAACCTGATTTTTTTTTTGATTATTAGGGCTGATTCGAGGTTCAAGTTTCTCCTCAAGTTTTCACCACAATATGAGATTTCTGATGCACCACATGCTCCAGAATGGACATTTTTATTAACTTCAGTTCAGCTTTCATGTATTTTTTTACACTTCCATACATCTGTGGAGTGCAGCTGAGCGCGCCTCCTCATTGCTGCAACTGCTCCAAACAATAGCTCTAAACAGAAAGTTCTGCAGATTACTGCAGCTACATTTGCGCTGTCATGCTCTGGTGGGAGGACAGGTTAAAAGGAGGTGTAAAATCACGGTTAAATTAAAATG
Source organism: Lagocephalus sceleratus (assembly GCA_911728415.1). Lineage (NCBI taxonomy): Eukaryota > Metazoa > Chordata > Actinopteri > Tetraodontiformes > Tetraodontidae > Lagocephalus > Lagocephalus sceleratus. The sequence continues at coordinate 1,320,385 of CAJVRN010000211.1, read as the reverse complement.
GAACTGATGTTATAAAAATAAAAACTTTCACCGTAAGTACTTCACTTAATGAAATGATTGCACACCATTAGAGTGCAATGGAGACTGTGGATGGTTTCTTATCAGAGGATAAGCCCAACGAGGACATCATCCTAGCTCGTACAACATTAGAGCAGAGGAACATATGCATAATTAACAGTATTATGTAACACAGTGAACTCATGAGGTCACAGAATGAACTACTGATCTCAAAGAGATTCATTTGAGATGAGTTGAACCAGCCCACCGAAGGAACTGCTGGCTGCAAATGGGTTCCAGTTGCTTGGAAGGAACCTCTGCATAACATGACAGTTAAATGATGCTCTTAATATATACATGCTTTAAGTGTGAACGTCTAACTATAGGACTCCGATTCCCAGTATGTTTTCCATCTATCAGTGACTTTCTATAAAATTGAAAATGCTATATTTATCATCAGAGGATAAATATGTGACCGTGACAAACATTTTGGCAGTGGAAACTTGTATGATCAAAGACATACTCCTCACAGCTTGGATGTAGATATTAAGTCACCCTTTTACTCACTTGGGTTTGGAGATTCTAAGATGCATAGCCTCGTAGGGAGGACAGGAACATACATGCATGCAGATGAGCTTCACTAACCGACAGTCCAAGAGCCTGAGGTTTTGCTCCAGAATTCAATTAAATTGTTGCTGATATCTTTATAAAATCTGAAATATTTCTCTCTCTGAAGCTGCTTACATTTGGAGATGGTGTTCATGGAATGTCAACATAATACTACAGACAAATTTCCCAAACGTTCCATCTTTTTCATCTGGGCACAACTGGGACATATTAGAGGAATTGATTGGATGCGCTGCCCGCATTCCCGACTGATCTCCTAATTTCCACTCTGTCGTCTTCCTTGCTGTCTTAGCCTCACAGCCGAGGCCACCCTGATAGATGACCATTGTCTAGGGGTCACCACCGATGACCGAGTCATGCGGCGGAGGCGGCTCATCATGCCCAGCGCCGCGTGCTTCAGGGAGTGATCACGAGCCTTCAAGTTCTCCACCCAACATTCTCTATTGCCCTCAGGCCAACCAACCAGATTTTTCATGTCAGCTGGCATGCACCTTCAACCCATAAGTAGCTGTTTGACTTTCACAACTCTTGCGCTGTCCGAGTGTTTGCACTCCCAGGCAAGGTTGAGTTACCCTTGGTCCATAATTATATGCCAGTTATAAGTGTCCACTTGTGCATGCTGATGGGCTGTGCTGAAAACCCAGGTAGCAGATTGAGCTGGTATACACCCACTATTTCCATTCCTTCAGGGGGGAGCCTTGGAACTGCAACACTATTTTAAAATATTTCACAAGCAAACCCCATGAAACACTGAACCATGAGAAGTGACAACTTTGATTAATTCATATAGATAATTTAAATGTCCTGAGGTATTCAACACAAAATGCTAATTGTTCCAGTCTTCATAGACAAAGTGATGGGTTTTTGATGAACAACAGTAACTTTTTACCTTTTTATTCACTTTATTACTTATTTTATTTACTCTTCCATTACCTGCACAGTAGTGCTAAACTGCTAGAGATAGTGGAAAGTGCACACCGTCAAGCACTTCCATTATCAGGTTTTATCCCACCGAAGGTCTACTCCCCCCCCGGCCTGAGACAGAGGAGACGCCATAAACCAAAGCAGGACAGGAGGGGCAGCATACACGCGAAGCTACAGATTAACAGACTAACCAACACAGTCTTCCGGTTTCTTCCTCACAAGTGACAGGTTGTTGGTCAAAAAAATGGACGAGACAAAGCTGAGGGTTGTCTCATTGTCTCCAGATAGATTGACAGTGGTGAAATGGAGAGGGGGAGGTTCTGTACATTCACAGCTGGTGTAGAGCCACAAACATTATTCAATCACACTGATCTTCTGATCTAGGATATCTGGAAATGCAGACCATTTAAGGTGGTTAGAGAGCTCTGTTCTATCCTGATTGTAGCCATCTACATAGCACCGCAAGCTCCTACTAAATTAAGAAGAGAATTCAAGTGGCCCCAGACCTACCTGCAGCACCCTGACCTACCTGTAGTTTAGTTCAGCTCTCAACACACAGCTCACACAACCCACACAAGCTGATACACAGACTCCATCACCTGACACTCCATCACGATGTCACTGGATCAAGGACGTCCTCACCAACAGGCCTCGGGCGGTGAGCATTGGGGACAACACATCCTCCACGCTGGTCCTGATCATGGGTACACCCCAGGGCTGTGTTCTCAGCCCAGCCTTCTTCACTGTCTTCACCCACGACTGTTCTGCCATCCATTCCATAAACACGGTCTTTTGCAGACATATTTGTTTCATATCAGACAGTGATGAGACACTGAGAGGATGTCCAGCACCTTATGCAGCAGTGCAGACAACAGCCTTGTTCTGAGCACCAGTAAGACCAAGAAGGTCATAATTGTTATTTTTTTTAATATTTAAGGCTGGGAGTGACATCTAAATTTCCTTATGTAGATTCATAATATCATTCAAGATTCTTGATTCGTGACTATAAAACAATTATTTGCCTTAAACAAACCAAACTAACATTTTTTCCAGTGGGCTGAAGGGCTTCATTATTCTCTAATGGCCACAATGACTCTTTCCATTAACCTCATTATTCCCTTCTCATTAGTAGATGTTTTGGATGCTGTAAATATGTTTAGAAAGTGTAAGTGGCTTTGATAACTTGCTGTGATAAATAGACTAGAGAACAGAAAAACTACAGCTACAGACAGCTACAGAAGCATCCGGAGTGTATATCGACCTGGGCTTGGGGGGGGTGCTACATTAATTTTGTTGTCAAGAACACGTCATTGCCTGCAAATATCTGCCGCTCAGACCCGTCTGAAGTCTATCACCCGTGTCACAACACCAGCCTCTGAGCGAAGCGGAGATTGGAGACACAACGGAGACAGAGCGGCTTCCAGAAAACCTCAGACACAGATGAGGTTGTGGCCATTGCCGGACAGCAGAGGCTGCGAATAAAAGCACAATCCAGCACGTCGTGCACATTTACAATCCAGCCCACAAAGGTCAGCGTCCGGCTCCCGTAACTGTGACACATTCCAACCAGGAGCTATTATGATACGCTGCCTAGTGAGGCGGGAGTAGCATGTAGCAGTAATCAAAGGCACCAACAGGTGCCCTGCAGCACAGTAAGCAGGTAAATGTCAGCGGGGAACTTTATGTGAAGGTGGCATTTGCTGTTGTATTCTAATCACTTGCTAGTCAGTTCTATTGACCGTGGATTAACACAGATTTGAACCTGGCCCTTCACTGTTACGGTCCCCCCGTGCTTAATGATAGTTCTCTGGATAAGCTTTGAAAGGAACAGTGCATCTGAAGCAATGTTAAAAACAGCAAGCTCGTGCTAATTATCTAGAGGCTTCGCTGGCCGATAACTGGTTTTCTCATGTTCAGTGAAGTCTGAATGTGGAACAGATGGAACTGAAGTTGGGTTTTTCTAGGTCATGCTCAGAGTGATGAAGATGAGGAACTATTTTGCTCTCAGCACAGCTGCATTTTCACAGGAGCAAAGAGGAAGGAGTAAAATAAACCGAGACCCCTCTCATTCACACTGGTGTGATATCATTGTTTATATTTCTGAGCAATGATCAAAAATTTGAAACTCATCTTACCCTCACCATCCTACCTGAGTCCAATCACTTGGCAGAGAGATTGCAGGTTTATTTTTAGTCAAACTTATATTCCATCTCTGACACTTCAAAACTCTTTCCCATCTCTCACATAATGAGCGAAAATGTTCTCATAAGGGACGATTACGCTGTCAGGAAGTAATTAATGCTCGCAGAAGTCACAACATACTGGTACTGTGCTGGTAGCCATAGAAACCTGAATCCTGGGAGAAGCACTTTAATAATATAGTGGTCAAACAAAGAGGCAGATATATGAAATCAGTCTACAGAAATGTCAGTCATTGAATACACATTACTGCTTTGGTCTGGACTCTAATTCTGGGCTCTGAGGCCAAAGTACACAGCTGACAGCAAAGTCATTTTATGAGGGAACACATTGTTAGAAACACTCCTGGGACTCCAAGCAGGAGAACCTTTTAATGGAACCAAAATTAACAATGGCTGGAAACATTCATCCATCCATGTCCTGGTAACCACAGCCCGACAGGTGAAGACTCCCGGGAGGACCTGGAGAACATGCACAGTCCACATAGAAAGACCCAGAACCTCTGCTGTGAGATAAAGGCGCTAACATCTCCAACACCTCTAAAACTCAGCTGCTGGTGCTCATTTTGAAACAGTAGGCGCTGAGGAACCACTACTTTGCTCTTTATGCAAAACCGATCTCTTACTTCTCTGTATGTGGTGGTGGTGTGTGTGTGTATGAGGGGAGGGGGGTGGTCTGCCAGCAATTATTCATCAGGTTGTCTTGGTGGTATTACTGTGAAGTAGAAGGGAAAAGATATGGATTTATTATTAAACGTAGAAGGTAGTGGACTGTGGAGTGAAAGCGGAGGTGTTGGCAGATGAGGCTGATGAAGATTCTCCAGGCTCTGAGAGCTGAGCTGGAGGGGGCAAGCCCGAGCAATCTGAGCAAGAAGAATCAGGCAAAAGCAGGGCTGGCTTAACACTGCAGACAATAACTTAATGTAAAACAACCCAGAACTGAGAGAAAAGCCTGGTTCTGAGTTATGGAGGAACAGGAGAGAGATGGTGATATGATCATCTGATGTAACATCCACAGTCTTCCACATAATGTTGAGCTCACCTTCTCACCTGACTGCAGCTGCTTCTACAAATGCTGCAAATGTAGTAAATTAATATTACTTCATTATCATAGATTAGCAACAACACAGAATTGTCCATTAATTCATTCATTACCTAAACGACTTCATATGGCTGCTGTCACCTGAACTGTTTAGCACAGAATGAAGAACGCCATTTCCACAGAATAAACCCCAACCACTATAACAACATGTCACAGTGAAAAAAGTCCCATCTTTGGACAATAACAGGCATAACGAGGAGACACAATGGCGTAAGGAGATCACAGGGACAGTTCCCAGCAGTTGACAAGCTGATTCATCTGTCAGCCGCTGCCTGAACATCACAACAAAGGCAGAGAAGTCGGAGAAGAAAAGCTGGCTGCAGCCTGCTGGAGCTGATTTATGAGTGTATCTAATACTGTATCTGCACGCGGCAGAGACGCACAAAGCTTTAATCAAGCTGCTACATGAAGTTACTGAAGGTACATCTGATGGAGCGCAGAGATTACTGAGAGGCGGGGGTGGGGGGGTCATTTGCTATAGGTTGGTCATTAATATAATGAATTCAAAAAGAAAACTGGTGTCAGGGTGATGATTCACTGTTTAATCTGCACAAACACCTTTCCACAAATCAAATTAGAATAAAGTCGCTCGTACATGTTACTACCTATTAAACTGTGAGCTGTTTAAACTTTTATATATTTTATATACACACACACATATATATATATATATATATATATATATATATATATACATAAAACATACCCAAAGTAATTTTCTGTGGCTGATCTCATGCTTTCTTGTAGGAACAAGGTAGATTTTCTGCCACTGGAGCCAACCGTCATGAGCAACCAAATATAAAAATATTGTTGCCTTCATCGTCAAAACTACTAGTGTCACTGTTGCTGATGAAATGGTGGATTTGAAAATGGTGTTCCATTACTAACAACTGATGCTGGTGTTTACCTTTCTGCTACAATTTCACACACACACATACACACACACACACACACAGCCCACACACACACACACACACACACACACACACACACACACACACACATACACGCCATTTTTAAAAGCTTAGCACAGTTTATACTTGATTGCAGTAACTGACAATGATGGCAAACACCAGATGGTGAGTACCAGACCCAATATAACTCCGCCTGACTGTAAACATGTAATTGTACTGGAGTTGTAAGATACAAGTTTAAAATTCAATTTTATTAAACTCAAACTAAATTCAAAATCAACTTTCATCTCACAAAATTGGGGAAATCAGAACTAATCTGGGTGATGCAGAAAAATAACAAAATGTAAGAATTTTGCCATAAATATGCATTTTAAATGTACACACGAGCATTAACGCTGGGGACTTTATACTGGCAGTGACCCAGAACTGCTGATGATTTGTTTTTCATCTGGAATATTCCACTGTAGCAGTGTTTGAATTTTGCATTATCTTCCTGCAAGGGAAAAAAAATGTGATGGTGCTGTGAAAGAACAAAAAGTTAAACAACAGAAGTAGGGTGTTGTCAGCCTCACAGAACAAAAGATCCTTCTCACTAAACCAATCGCTTTTTAAAACCTTAAAAATGCTCTGACAAGTTTTTAGCATCATTTAAATCCTGCTTTATGGAACTTTTTTGTCCTCCTTTCAGCTGTGACAGCAATTAAACCAGAGCTGTAATATTCTTATTATGGCTGCAGGCACTAACGTAGATGAGTCCAGATGTTGAAAGTCTGTGTGTGTGTCTGTGTTGGAATGTCTTCTGTCATCAAGAAAAAGCTAAAGGAATAGCAGTGGACATCGAAATATCATATCAGTCAAAGATTCCCCACCTTAAAGTTCTAAATGAGCTTTTGGACAGTTTTCTTCTCATCACTGCTGGTTTCTCCTGCAGAATCTTGCACTGCTCTCTCAGGATCTCCTCTCCTAATGAAGACATTAACTTTAAATTCCAGGCACAACTTCTCAAATTATTCACAACAAACCTCTGGACTAAAACACTTGTGAATGAAGAGGCGGAAGCATCAAAGGCTAGAGAGAAGTGCAGGCTGATGGCAAATACTTGAGTGTTGTAATCTATAGTCTCACAGCTAGATTGCGACAAAACAAGTACACTGGATTTTTGCATATGTTTTTGCTATCTTGTTTTAGTTTTAAATTTCATTCCTTATTTTTGAACATGTTTAAATATGTTTAAACATGTTTAAATATGTTTAAAAGCTCATATATATATATATATATAGATATATATATATATATATATCTATATATATATAGATATATATATATATCCTCTACACTAATTTAACTTAAACCCAAGTCTAACCTTAAAATCTCAAGTCTTAACCCATAAACAGGCTTCCGAATTTCGACCAGCCAAAATGTACTCATATGGCAGGTGAAATATTGTGGTCCTCAAGTGTGTTCTTGCATATACAAGAAAGAACACACACACACACACACGCACACACACACACACACACACACACACACACACACACACACACACACACAGTGGTGTCTTGCATTATCTTGACTCCAGCTCATTGTTACCAGAACGAACTGGGTTTATTGTTGAATCTCTTCTTGTCAAGGTGACGAGGCGGCAGCAGAAAGGTCTGTGCTGCTGACATATTTTGCTTAGCTCAAAGGCCGCATGGATGCCTGTTCCAAAACTGATAAACTCTGCGGGCTGCTAATGTTTACACTCGACTTAAGCCTTGACATATGTTTTGGAAATGAACATCTGCTGAGGCTAGTGATAATCCTATAGGCAGCCCATTAAACACCCGAGGTTCACAGATAAGACATAAAGTATCCCTCTATTCCCTCTGAGCTTCTATCATCTTGAAACTGGTTTGCAATAACGCACATGGGTCCGTACTCTTAAGCTGTATCAAGCTAATGCTACTTATCTGGTCTAAAACATTAAGTAAGGTCTTTTTGAAGGTTTTAATTCACACAGACTATCTAAATGAAAGCTTTAATCTTTCACTTAATGTCAGAGGCTCTTTCCACATTTATCTCTGAAAAACCCACAGATGGATTCAATGGAAACAAGAGGGCACATTGTGTCGGCAGCGTGGCCATTTAGCGTTCATCGCTGATCTTTCTGGATTTCAAACAATGATAATGTGAACCCGTTATCCTCATTTACTTTGCCACTGCTATAAATCATTCCTGGGACTGACCTCACGTCACTTATATTTTGACATAAAGGTAGGATATGATGAAAAAAAAAATTATAATCAAATGCTTTTCACATTTCAGTCCATGTTAGTCATCAATTTAAATGGTTTCAGATGGTCAAAATGAACACCCAAGCTGATGATTTAATCCTCCAAGACACAAAGTCTCAACAAAGCTTTTAGTTTTACACATCACGATGTGAATGTAGAGGTTGATATTGGTGTTCAGTCGGGAGACATCTCCATCCTGACATTTACCTTATAGATCTGTGAAAGTGAGAATTAAAATATGAATACTCATGTAACTGTTATGGAACAGGGCAATGCAAAAAGGTCTAACAAACAAAATGCAGAGCAGCTTTTAGTTCATGTTCATATCTGAACTCTGACCTGACTGGCGACTTCTGTAGATTGAAGGAGGTGACTTGTTTAATGTGAGTTCTTCATCACTAAGCAACTAAGTCAACATCTGTGGTTGCTAATATGAAATAATTAGTTCACCCACTTTTATGACAACACCAGATATTTAGTGCTTTCTGTGTTTAAATGCTGTCCAATGTAAGTTATTTTATTACATAAAAGTCTTGCAAGAATTAATTGTGAATCCAATTATCACCTGGATTCACAACAAATGGCGAAGAATTCCAGGCGTGAATGCAACAAGTAAAGCAGTAACTTGGTTTCCAGTGCCACTAATGAGACAAACTGCCATGTTTTCATGGGGATAATTACTGTATGTTAGCCATGTTGGACAGCATTGGTAGGAGGTGATGACTTGTGACAATGATCACTGATACCTTTTTATGGCTGATAGGAACCAGATGTCAGGCCCTAATAAAGACACATCTGCTGTGTGGAAACATGCAAATACTTTATTCTGAGAAAACAAACTTGAAAATATGATCCTCTTTATTTTACCTATCTGGGTGTAAAGTTTTCAGGTATCTGTGCCTTTGTTCCAAGAATGGCATCTAATCACCATGGTAACATGGATAATTTTATGGACAATTATTCATATTTTAACTCTCTCTCTGGTTTAACAAAAGCTATTTTTGCAAGTTTAAACAAAATCGAGTTAAAACTATTCTTGAGTATATTCACAAGACAGAAATAACCATCAGTTCTGCGCCAAGTCTGCGGGGGGAAATGAAAAAGAATGGTCACATAATTCAGACAGAAACACCCACATATCCTTCCACGAGCACTTCCAATCTACAGCCGGAGATGAGTATCAGTCTGGTCAAAGAGCCTTCCTGTGGAACTATTTAATCACAACGCGGAACTCTGTGGCAAATCGTCGCCTTCTGATTGGCCTGCACTCTACAAGCGTGACCATATGGTGGGCAGAGATATACCTGCTATCTTCCTGTGAGTGATGTCTCCAGTAAAAATGATTACTTAATTTAACCGCGCATTATACGGTTGGGAAGAGGTTAGAGAAAAATAAGAATTTATTAGGCCGTCAGGCGGTGAGGCCCAGCACGCCACCTGAGCCTTTCTGAAGGTTCCTGTGATTGCCTCGACGTGACTATTCCAGGAAAATAATTGAATTTATAAATATTTGTTGGCCAACGACACGATGAGTAATGAAAAAGAAAAAAATCTTAATTCATGAATTAACAGCTATGTTTCTACCTTGGAGCTGTTCTATATTCTACATACAACTGGGATATATCTGTGTCCTCCTCGTGATCTCTGCCAAATTACAAAGTGTAAAAGTGAAGGAGAAATGTTTACATACTCCATGTCTCAGAGGAGAAGCAGTGCAGACATGTGGCATTTAGTTAAATGTCAAGTAAAGACTTTCATTTCATATCCACCAGCCATTACTCATCAGTGTTTAGCTTAAAGCGCCCACTTCGACTTGAACCACCAATAAATTCAAATAATCCTCAGTGCTGGAAGTATGCGTTTGATCGTCGCAATACGTAAAAAACCTGGCAGCAAATTTTACCATCAACATGCGAAAAGTTTTCCGAACTTTGCTTCTCCCAACCGTTATACCCCAAAAACTTTAATAATGCACTCATTATGCATGTATTTGGGGGAAAGAGTTGCTTTTAATGTAGAAATTGTGGGGTTTTTTATTATGCCCCCATTGTGCATCAGCAGAGAAACCATATTAACTTACAAAATTGAGTTATCCCCTCAACTAAGTGAATCCCAGGGAAGCTTATTACATTAGCCACTGACATGCAGAGACGTATACGGCAGTTAGCGGAATATTGGGAAGATTGTGTCGTTATATCATTATCTGTTATGATAATAAGGGTGAAATAATTCAAGATATTACAGTAACATCGTAAAAGTAGTAATACAGTAGTGAGGAGACGATGCAGCAGTTAGCACAGTTGCCTCATACAGTTGCCTCAGAATCCCAGTCTGATTCTGAGATTTGGAAATTTATTTTTCTCTCTTACAGATGAAGCAGCTGTTGATGTTCTTCTGTGTTATTTTTTATTGTACAGTTTGACCTTGTTGCAGATGTGAAGGCATGCCAGATAATTAAAAATGCCACAAAAGTTTCTGTCTTGTTTCTTCAAATACACAGATAACCCAAAAGAACAATTAAATGTATTTTAGTTTTATGGCTCTTATGTCTGAAAAAAGCCCGAGAGAAGATTTTAGTGTGGATGAGTTTCGTGAGAAGGTGACAAACAGGTTAATATTGCAGGCAAATGAACCAGGTGAATAATCAAAACTGAGAATTAACAGATCAGAAAAAGAGGCAACAATCAGACTCTTTTAATCTGTTCTTTTACCTGCCAGTTATGACAAGACCATGGTAAATAAAGCACAATATTTTTAGTAGGAAAGTTGAGTAATTTACAGAAATGTATGCATATGATCTCTGTATCCACAGCTCCTCCACTTTATGTTTGACCTAGCATTTCAAATCTTTCCCAGCAAAAGGTTACATTTATGCCACCTTAATGTCTTCTCATCGTCTTGATAACAATGATTCCAGATGGACTTCTGGGTTCTGAAAGCAGCCTAAAGTTGACAGAAATGGGTTGGTGATTGGAAGGTTATTCATTTGATATGCCTGGCACCTTAAACGGGATGAAGCCAGTTCACCTTTGGTCACAAACTGAAAAGTGCCCTTGAGCAAGGTAGTTAATCAGAAAAATTAGCTCTTGTACAAAGTGTTGGAGAACCTGTTTACAGAGGTTCTAGACTGGAATTACAAATTATTAAAGTGACATCAGAGAATTTCATATTGGTAGCGTGATGAATCAAAGTACCTGCTCATTGCTATTTGATGGTCTCTTCTCCACCCAGTGAAGAGGTGGAGATGTTTTTCCAGATCCTTGATTGGTGGAGTAAATTAACCACATAATGGCCAGCATGTGCTGGGAGGTAGACAACAAGGTCAGACATTCCTCCTCCCCTACCTAAGGATGAAGAAGAACCCAGAGAACCCCCTCCTGGACCAAAGGTATGGGTGTTCCATCACCCTGGAGAGATTTGGTCCTAAATTCTCCTGAGAGGAACTTTCAGCCCTGAATTTTGTGCTTCAGACCACAATATTTTTATTTAACAATATATCCAGATATACATAGAATAACCTAAAAATATGTGCCTCTTTCATCTATGCGTTGTTTAAATCTAAGAAAACAAAGACACAGCTACATACACAATAACAGCAGGACTAAACACAACAAAACAGCTGAGTTACTTCATAAAAATGTGACCGGCATTTAAATACATTTATTTATATTACAATGAAAGTGTAACCACAGAGAAATGACACATTTGCTTCAAAACACATCTTCTTTTCCATCTCTGCTGAAAGTCTTTATCCTGGGCTGCTTTGATGTACTGCTTTGATGCTCGTCCGCACCTTTGCTTGGTAGGTGGTTCCACAGAAGGGAAAAATACACATGTGTTGTTGAGGAGCTCTGTGGTCATTCATCATTACATAAGATTGATGAATGGCTGTTGTTTGCGCTGTGTTATCATTTGCTTTATGAAATATTCAACAGGAGCTGCTTTAAAGGGAAAGAACCACATGGACGCTGGAATTTATTGTCCGCACATGCTAAGCCAAGACCTCTGCTGCTGTTTTTTTGCTCATACAGTTCAAAACTGGAGCTCTAAACACAGAATTTCTAATTGCCCAGTCGTTCCCAACACTGCTGGGTTTCATCTCTGCACTCAGGAGAAGAAGCAATTTGGTCTAATGCTCCGACACAGACCATTTCCCTCCACCTCCTTCTCCCGCTCCTCACCTGACGGCATCAGCTAAAGGTGGAAGGGCGGCCAGGATAATACACTGAAGCCATCTGTTCATCTGTCAGATCTTTTCTACTCACGATTAATGGCACATTCACCCCCCTTCCTCCGAGGAGAGCTGCACAAGTGAACAATAACCAAGTCGCTTTCACATCCTGTCAGGCTGATTTGATGAGAGTCAAGTACGACCATTTGCGATGGAGACTTCAAACATACCTAATGGAAGTCAAGGCTCCAAATTACACCCACTTAAACCCATATCTGGGTGAAGGTACTCAGGGACGGATCTGCCGAGACATCTGTGCCTCTGGCGGATGACTTGTGGAGCACCTTCTTGCAGTTCCGCCCCTGTCAGCCACGGCTGCAGAGTGGGTGATCATGCGTCCCCTGAACCAGCTGCTGCATTTCGTCTGCTCGCCGGGTCCACTTGCTTATGATTAAGATGGCATCTTTATATGCATAGCCACAGATTTTATCCAGCAGGAAGCAAGAATCGGAGCCATCTGACACAACCTCTGCAACAACTGCTGATTAACAACAGAAGGGCAACCTTTCCCCCTCTTCAAGGAGGCTGAAGATTCGCCTTTCTTACAGTAGACATATGGTATTTCTTTCACTTGGCATAAATTATGCTCTGCATTCAAGGAAAAGAACAGCCCCCTGCTGCTGTATCCCAATTGCTATTACGCGTTAACTTAATTTTTCCGAGATTTCAACAGTTGCAACCCCCTGAGACGTGCAGACAGAAAGTCATGTTTGCAGCAGATGATCCGCCTCTTTTTGTGAGGGAAAGAAAACAAAAAAAAAGACTTAACATTTGTCTCTGTAAATGAAACAGAACGCCATCACTAAATCAGCTGAGACAAAGGCCAGAAAACCACCACCAACAACAAAAAAAAGACAAAAGAATAGAGCACCACCAATATTTGAATTGAAAATGAGGTGATGGTGCAACAAGGTCAACAATAATCCTAAAAACATCAAAATCAAATCTGAATAAATAGTCTTGAACCAAACCCCTTGGTAGTCAGCCAATTTTATTGAAAAAAAGAAGACAAATACGCCCTGTGATGAGCTGGCAACTCCTCCAGGGGTGCACCTTGCCTTCACCTGTTTGGTCTCCAGTGTCCTCCCCATGGCCAAGCAAGAAAAAAGGGGTTCAGAAAAAACATAATAAAAAAGACAAAGAACTCTGTAATTCTTTGAAGTTGGGAGGTTAAAATCAGCCCAGATGACCAAGGCTGTGTGGGAAAAAAATGATAATAGATTCAAATAAATTTGTTATTTCCCCATAACCACATATTTTGAGAGATTACACAGATTAACTGTGATTATTATCCATCTGTTCGGCACTAAAGAAACTCTGAATCCCTCTCAACTGCATTTTTGAATTGCGGCATAACAATTTTGTGCATTTTCATCTAATTTATGTGTTATTTCAGCTTTTTACCAATTTATGCAGTTAACCATGAACGACACAAAGGAAATAAACTCTAATGTGAGCAGACCTTACAGTTACAGTGTTGGGGATCTCAGATGGCGGTCAAGCTCAATTAATCGCCCAAGACGTCATATGCGAGAGCAGTAAAATGCAATAGAAACAAACCAGAATTGGTAGAAAGAAAAAAATAAATCATCAGCGTTGAATAAAAGTTGAGCTCCTGTGACACACAGCGGGCAGTTGATACATAATTTTGGAGCAGCTAAAGAAAAGATTTTATGAGTTTTCCGTTCTGAAGCGATAAAGCAAAGCGAATAAAGACAATAACCCTCTGATTTAAACAAATGTGCAGCTCCTGCCATCCATTCTGCCAACCGCCACTTACTCCTGATCAGGGTTGCTGGGGGCGCTGGAGCCTATCTTGGTGGATGGTCTGGACAGATCCCCCCTGAGCGCGTCACCTCTCCGCAGATGGTTCAACAAACCTTGACTCAAATGCGGCGAGATACACCATTTCTATTTGATTGGAATCGCCAGCCAGCGGGGACTCAAGCCCAGCTGACCCCAGCCGAGACGTGCTGGTGAAACAATCACGTGGTGAACCGGCTCCACACACCACTTAACGGTTGGCAGCGTCCGAGGTCATGGCGCTCCGTGATGCACATCAGATCCTGGAAGCGCTGACCGATACTAATCAGTGCAACCCGATACAATCAACAGGCGCGCGCTGCCTAGGAGCACCTTGTCAAAATATCTTGACATTTCGCCCCCCCCACTCCGCCACATGCATGGTGGGCTGCTATGGCCCCCGGAGATCTTCCTCTGTGGCCAGGACACCTCCAGGGGGGAGTAGACGACCTCTGGTCGCTCGGACATTGTCGCCGTGGCGACTGGTTTGAAACAGCCGCCTCAGCATCGGAGCAGGAGTTTTAATACTGTCAATTCCCGCTCATCTTTATTGTTCTGGCGTCAGAAAGTTTGCTACAGCTGATTAGTGTTGGGGGGGGTTGATGCCACCTCTGTAGAGCTCCCTCCCCAAGTAATGACGACCGTGTGTGATCTCGCGTGTACAGATGTGCAGCCTCCATTTTCCGCGGCCCGCCGGTTCGGAGTGACGGCCCTTCCTGATTAAAGCTAATAAAAAATTTGCTCTATTTCTGCCCCCAGAGCCGACACGTAAGCGCGCTCGGATTCAGGAGGAGCAGCGTTTTATTCCTCCACGAGGGGGTCAGCTCTGTTTTTAATAATTCATTCAGCATATGTCGAGATGTCAGCTGCCGCGCTTTGATCAGGAGCTAGCCCGACTCCCGCTGAGCCGCCAGTTTCCTCTGGAAGTGTTTGGGTTCAGTCACGCGCCTGACAGGGATGCCACACAGAACCCCCCCCCCCCCACACACACACACACACACACACACACACCTTACCCACTGGTCACTTCCATCCTTTTCTTTTAATGTAGAATTGAAGTTTCACCCTCGCAGCAGCTCCACCGGCGTAATTAGCCACAGGAACAGTTGAGCAGAGCAGACTGGGCATGTCAGCGGATGTGGAATTTTCAGAAAGATTGCTTTCTGCTGCCCTCTTGGGATGTGAAACGTACCTCCGGCTTCTCTCCGGCGGACTTATTCCTTCCTGCTGCCTGCCAGTGAGCTTTAATAAAAAACCTTCAGCTGTTCGGGGCCCAGTCAGGTTAATCCCTGTCCTCAACCCATCTTCTGTGCTTCTGTGCCAAATAGTATTATTACTTTATGAATTGTTTTTGGCTTTTCTGCATTTTTAAGAGTTTGGGCCTTCAGAACTTTGTGTGTTTTGTGCTGAGGGACTGCTGAACAGCTGTCGGTTCAGACGGACTCTTTATCTTCATGTGTCTTTTCTCACATTAGTCAGAACAGATGAAAAATAACTGCATCAGAAAAGTTACGGCCCAAACACCGAGGGGCCTTGAGCTGTAATCCACTCACTTGTAACTTTTTTTTTAAATAAAGTTGAAATTATTTGGATTTAGTATGTGTGCTAGATACAGCATCTTTGTATTCATCACATACATCCAGAATGTAAGCAGTTAGGGCTTTTCGTAGAAGGTAGTAGCATAATAAAGTCATGTTTCTATGGCAACTGGCTTCACAGATACAAAATCAAGGAAGAGTGAAGAGCAGGGGAGGGACGGACAAATTCACGAGACCGAGTGAGCCTGGATGAACCGGTATTGCTATCATTCACCTAAATCATGAATCTGAGCATATTTTAGCGCATCACGGTGTGCTGTTGAACGATGCTGCACTCGTGTTCTGCTGGGAGCGCCATGATGGGAAGGCTGCTGGAGGCTGAAGGGCTGTGTTTGAAGTTTATGAGTAACTAAACCCCAAAAGACTGAAAACAAATGTCTACGGGTGTGAAGCACTGCTGCTGATTGATTCTGGATGACACCGGTGTGACCCGTGCACGCTGCAGAAGGGACCCGCCTCTTGCAGGCCCCGTTGCAGCTGTATCAGGTTGGGGTCCCCAGTGGAACGTGTGGTGCAGACATCTTAGGGCCGTTCCCCATCACTGACCAAGGGATCGATGTGATGGTGGCAAGGGGCCACGGGCCTACGCTATTGTAGGCCAGGGTGCAGCCACCACAACTCAAACTCTTGTTGATGATGTCTGCACAGAGACCCGGGGCTCAGCTCCAAAACTGCGGTCTTCCAGGAGGTTGTCTAGTTTGGGAGTGAAGAAGACCTGGATTAAACCGTTGCATCCTCAGCATTAGGGGAGAGTGGAGTATTTCAAGAGGTCCTTGGACACCCGTCGTTCCATCCTGACTAGCCTCCATCAGAGGGACTGGGCCCTGCATCTGGCTCTGGTCCTCTGGTCTAATTGCACCGCTGTGCTCCGGACTCCAGTGGAGTTCCACTGGTAATGGATCCCAGGAGACAGCCTGGACTTTGAGAGGGTCTGTGAGGGGTGCATGGGCTGACCGGGCAGGGCCTCGCTGTGGAGGGTGTACAACAGGAGCAGGCCGATGATACAAGGTGTTAGGGGAAAGTACTCACCTGGAGCCAAGGTGAGGTAAAGGTTACTAATCCCGATGTCTGGATTAGAGGTCAAAGTGCAGGACAAAGAGGAACACCCGGGATGGGAATCTTTGGTTCTGTATCAAGGCTTTCAAAAGCTTTTGCTAAAAAAAAATTCCTGTGCCTGAAAACCACATCTACTCTATTTAGGTTTTATCTTTGTGTAAGAGAGAAAACGACCATACAGACACGAAAAAAGTGTTTTTCTTTCTGCATTTTATTTTTTTGACTATTGACAAGACTCTAACACTTGAGAAGAGCAGCAGGTTGTGCTAGCACCAACAGCATCGCTGCAAACCTGTTGCTGGTTGTTACAGCTGCACTGACACTTACTGTCAGTGTTACATCGGAACAACAACAGAAGCAGAGGCTCTGCCCACATCCATGCAGGGCCTCCATACATTATCAGACATATAGCAATCACGCGCTGGTTTCAGAAGCCAGATATACATAGATATACAGTACATCAGTTATGGATGCTCTCGAAGGCCATGCTGTCTCATTGTGTGTATATACACCTAAAAACTACTGGAAACTGTATTTGGCATACAAAAGCTCAACATATGCAAAATATTTCTTTTTTCTTTAATCTGCATTTCTCATTTTTAACTTTATTTTTTTTATTACTTTCACAGCGAAAACAACTAATCTAGGACATAAATATAGCAGTTAAAAAAATGAAAAAAGTGTCTTTTCATTGAACTGTTTTGATGATAAATAAAAACAAAAGAGTCTGCAGACAAATCAACGTGAGCAAAAATTACAGTGACTGATTTGGAGAAACATAATTACAACAAGCTTCTCCAGAAACATTCTTCAGCTTCGGCGCTGGAGGACGGGAAAGCTGTTTCACAGAACTGCTGAATGCACACTTTGTTGATTTAACCAACGTGCTGCATGGCTGATTTTTTCACTTCTTGCATTTATCTTTTGCTCACATAAACAAGAGGAACAAAACAATTTTCCTCCCTTGCTCTCTCAGTAACAGACAAATAGATGACTGCAGAGATTTGGCAAATTATCTCAAAGAGACCATTTTTCCATCGAAATAATGGCCACTCCTGTGCATCATGATCATTTAAAGCTCTTAAACATTCTGGTACTTTTTTAATGACTTATTATATTTTTAGTGCAAAAATTATCTGGTTAAAAAACACATTTGCAGAGTTTTCATCTGATTATTTTTAAACTAATAATCCATCAAAATTAATTAAGACAAAACACAATTGCCCTTTCAAAGGATGGAAAACGAAAGTTGTGATGAGCATCTGTGAGTTTTGAATAACTTTCCTGTCACAGCAAATGACCAAAATGAAGCACGACCTGACAAAGACACTGCTGCACCCACATCTCAGCTGCTCCCACAGCATTTAATATTGTGCTCCAAGACATAAATTACAGACATAAATTCTCCTTTTTTGGTTCTGAAAGAAACACGTTTCACCAGTCACAATTCACGCCGTCTAAACGATGAGCAGACTTTTATTTCAGATGAGAAAAACACAGAAACCTTGAGCCCGAGTTGGATGTTTTTATTCTTTCAGTTCAGTTTCAATTCTCTTTGAATTTATCACTTTTCAAAATAATACCTTTGTTCTGTCTTTGGTGACCTCACACGCGCATCGTGTTAGTATCAGATACTTCTCTCTCTGGGCCGTCTGTTGGGACCAGAACAAGAAAGTATCTCCTGTATATATTTCCTGCAACTCCGGCTTTGAATGTGGTGATAGATGCTGGAGCAGCTGTCGATGATGCCACCAATAAATATGCAAATATCTCAATTATAGACTATTACTGGATGGACAGGAGGCGCTTAGTCAAAGCAATGACGCCTAATCTTGATGAAAGGCTCTCTGTAAAGTATCCATGTGTTATCAACATTCCTCTGTCCGGGATTAAAGGAATGCTAATGTATGCCTTTGCTAAGGGAGGTGATGCTAAGCCAGCACCCGACTAAAAGCAGGGAATTATGAGAACATGAAAAGAGCTCGGGGTCGCCGTGATCGGATTATGGTATTTACCCAGCCAGTGTTTGTAACTCAGGTGCCTCAGGATATCGCAGTTTGAAGCCTGTGCCATTATTTCCTCTGATTAAAACATTGTTCACCCTTTCAGCCAATCGAGAAACACTCTGGCTCCAAAACGAAGCGCAGAAGAAAACTTCATAATGCAGTGAGATTAGCGGCGAGGATTCTCAGATCGCACATGACCGCAGATGACACCAGTGTTTTTCTAGGCGCCGCTCGTCGCAATCCACCCCCGTACTTCAGAGAGCCCCCCCCCTCCCATTTTAGAAATTTATTAGGGGATTTGTATTTCTAATGACACCTGCACTCTCGCCACAAGAGCAATGTAAATAATCCCATCACTGCAGCCCGACTCATCAGCGACAGGCTAATCCCTTGTTTAAGGCAGTTACACCGACCCCACCCATTAGTCCTGCCTTCATAACGACACAGCTTAGCATACATTACAGACTTCTGATGAGGCAAATGCAGCCAACTTGTGAAGTTCTCCTCTCGGCTCCAGGAAGAACACATCCTCTCGGCTGCTTTAATAAAAGCTGCTATGCCACCCCCTCACACACACACACACACCCCGTCACCAGATGAAAAATAATATTAATATAAAAATCTGGGATGTGTTGGAATAAAGTCGAGCCAAACAGGATTTAGTCAATAGAAGTGGAGTTAGGCACAGGCGCTACCATTGCCTGACGACTCTTGAAGTCCTCGCAGTTACTTTTTTAAACTCGTTTCACAGCTCAGGCTTCGGGAGGTCGACATACATATTCATACGCACATGTGAGATCCATCCGTCTGCCCTCTGTGAGAGGCTGCTGAGTCCTGGTCCTGGAACACTGCAGTCAATCCCAGCATCCACCGGGTGAGAGGCAGGAACGCACCCAGGTCACCCGGCCTTCACAGAACACACACCAACACAAACAAACAAACAAACACACAAACAAACAAACAAACAAACAAACAGACAAACAAACATCTTGCCTTTGTTTTTTGGGTCCTCCCTCTTTTTTTTCTCAACTTTTCCTCTTTCTTCAGCACCTCCTTCTCCTCCTCCTCCTCCTCCTCCTCCTCCTCCTCCTCCTCCTCCTCCTCCTCCTCCTCCTCCTCCACATACATCGTTCTGTTTCTTCACCTAACCTTCCTCCTTCAGCACCTCCTCCTCGTAGATTTTGAATGACTCCTGCAGCCATAACTGAATGCCGTTTTCTTTTATTCTTATTTGTTTTGTTTTAATTGAAATGCCTGAAAAAAGCAGATCCAGTAGGAGCAGACGCTGGATGGAGTAGGGGTTGTCCTCATATTATTGGTGATTCTGAGGTGTTTTTGGACATGAACACAAAACTGAGAAATGCCTTCAAATACTGCCAATTGACTCTGGTGGTATCATACTGGTTGTAATGGCCCTAAATTAAGAGGATTGATAGGAGATAGAAGCCTTTCTGGTGGTCAGTCATGCCACACAGCAAAAGAAGCCGGTGTACAACTGCATGTTTGACATGAGTTTGAAGGTCTTTGCAGTTTTGTTTAACATTTAAACTTCGCTTTCAAGCAACAGAACCAGAGTTGTGAGGATGCCCCCCCCCACCCCCAGCAGTTGTGGGCCATCTGACATTGTTCCACCATCCTCCCACACACTCTAAAACGCAAATACAGTCTCACTGGCTGCTGCATGCTTCTTTTCCATCGTCTTTGTCCTGTTTGTCTTCAGTTTATCAGTCGGCCATGACATCATACACAGTCCCAATTCACCGTCCGACAACTCCTCGCTCCTTCAGAAGGTGGAGGTTGACAAAAGCCCACACGAATCCTATTCAGTCCTCAATGTCATGAGCAGGATGGGACTCTGGAGTGATCTTCATCCATCCACAGCAGGCCTGAATCTACTTCTGCCAAGGCTTCCACTGAAGTAATGGAGGACTCAGGGTTGCTTGAGCTCATGAAATCTTCTCTAGGGGTGGAAAAATGCAATGAGTATTGAGATTTATCCTCATAGGCATCCATGATCTGTCTTATAGCTGCAGTTAATCAGCAACATTGTGTAGCTGTGGTAATGACTACAGCGCAAGATGAAAATATGCTAAATAAATGTCATTACATTGCCAAATGTGAGTAAAGAATGTGTTTGTTAATGGAAACACAAGAACATAAAGATGTAGCTGTGATGAAGGGGCAATAAAATATAATTAAAAATGTGTTTTCTTTGAAGACAGATAATTTCATAAGGGAAAACCTATGTGTAAAGAGAGCAGAAGTTACTTGCACACTCATTGCTGGTGTGTACGAGATGCTCCAGCAACATGGCTCACTGCTGCACTGTAGTTACACTGGCGTTAAACCAGCCTTGAATTTCACCCGCATTGAAAACAGGTTCTTTTAATAGCTTTTTGGGTCTGTCGGTGGGAGATGCGCATTGACAATTTGGGTGTGTGCCTGACTGCTGCTGTACAGTGAAATGAAAATAATCACAGTGGTGAGAATAAAGCACAAACACCACCCATTAAGAAGAAAGGAGAAAGTACATAGGAGTTCTTTTACCTGCAGATTTATTATTCAACAAACCTTCATACTATATAGCATGTTAGCATGTTATCATTTCCATCACAAGAGTCGTGATTTTTATTTAATGGGACGGCAACAGTTCTGCAGCCCCATTCTAGTAACAATCTGTGCACGATGCACATGCATGAATGCACTTTAATCTTCTTATATGTGGTGGCTGGAAATGTATGCACAGCATCATCATAAATTCTTGTCAACCTTTGACACTGAATCTTTCCACATTCATAATCCCCTCCTTGACTGGTAAGAATACTAAAGAATGGTTCTTTTTGTTTACCCACATCATCTTGACAGAGCCATGTGTACATTGGATGTAGATAGATGTTTAAATAAATGATGAGTAAAGACATGGCTTTGCTGCAGCTTCCGCACAATCCATTTTTCTTTGATTCTGGCCTACATCGGCTGAATGAAAACCAAAACTACCCGGAACAGCTGGAGGTAATTCACACCACACACGCCAGATACGCTAACAGCTGGAGCAACAATCATGTCATAATCAGATATCAAATAATACTTGACTTTGTATAAGCCCACTCTTTCCACTCAGAGTGGATTATCAGAGAGATTGTAAAAGAATAGTTTTGTTAATGGACTTTAATTGGACTAATGTGCTGTTATCTTTCAAAGAAAGAGTTCTGATTTTCTTTTTTTTGTTTTTAAAGCACATTTCTAGTGGAAATTAGCATCACTCAATAACCCTAACCCTGAAGAAATGTGTCTAAATTCCTACTGGGCTCTCACTCAGATGAGCCATGTAGGTAATATTTATGATGCAACCCAGTCCTGAGCATTTACAAGCCCTGAAAATACTAGTGGAAGAAAATGTTTCAGCACATTAAATATATGAAAGTCAAAATCATTACACTGATGTTCTCTGAGCGAAATAAATTTGTTATAACATTCATTGAATATGCTCCTGTTATATCAGTTTTCAGACCCCAAAAATACAAATAAAAATCAATAAAATTAAAAAACAAACAAAAAAAATCAACTATATCGTGAGTGTTAAAAAGTAAAATAAAATTGTATTCAACCTACTAAGGAACAATAGTTAAAGAAACATGAATCAATCAATCAGACAGTTGGAAAGAAGAAAATCTGAATAAATGATGGCTCCAATAAAATAAGAAAACATCTAATTTTTAATCTATTGTCAACATGAAACTTTCTTTTGTATGTGGGAATTCAATTTCTGAATAAGTTTCTCATTTAAAAGGGTCTGCAAAAATGCATTTGACTACAATAACTATTAATTCTTACAAATTGCTGTATCCTCGAAAGAATTCCCATCTGGACAAACCAAGCATATTTTCTTTCATACTGGCATTTTTGTGAGGCAGAAATCTCACAATAATACACGTTTTCTGCAACAATTAAATGATTACAACAGTAAAAGAGTAAATATTAGAGTTATTTAACAGAGTAACACAATCAGTCAGAGCGTGAAGAGAGTTTGGCAGTTCTGAGGAAATAAAATGAGTTTGGGCAGGTTTCCCGAATCTGGGCAAAAACGTTCATGACTATCAAAGCATCAAAGGTGTTTACACTGAAAGGTTCGCCACACACTGGTAGAGATTCAAGATGAAGGCGGTCGGTGGTAATGAGATGTTACACTAACCCTTTTTCAGAGAGAGGAAGGAAAATATGTATTTAATCCATGTTCCGTATTAAGAAATGACTTGTCAAGCTGTCTGGAGGAGGCTGTTCAACCCAATAAAGGAACCAAAAAACAGAACTGTCTAAAAGAAACAGAGCTATCCATCCAATAAAACTCAGCAAGAGGGAAACAAAACCTCTTGACCTCTCATCAGTCCAGCAGCAAGACCTCAAAAGCGCAACAACAAACACATTTCAGGTCTAACCTGGAGCTCGGTGTCAGTTTTACAGGTGGGGTGTAGATCAATAAACCTTCTGCTACACCAGCCAGTGAGCCATATTTGTCCTATCACATCTGTCCTCTCCAACCTCCTCGACACTGTTGCTGCAGCCGGTGTTTGAAAAGACTGTTGAGAGACATATTTCGGACCAAAACGGTGACAGAAGACCAGTGGGAGGAGACAAGGAACTGTAAGTTTCACCAGAAGACGGAGTCTGGAAACCTGCAGCTGTCCCTCAGAGAGACCAGCTTCCCCTTTTCAAGAAAGGCGTCCATCACGGTCATGGTCTCGGTGATCCTGGTCTGCGTCTCTGGAGCCACGTTAGGTCTCCAAGGTTCCTCCGTGGGATCTGAATCGAAGCCAAGTTTGGAGCGTTAGAAGTACTTTGCTCCGTTTCCAACCATAAGGGGCGGACTTAGCGAGCTGGGACGTCAGAGGGGTCCTGCTAAGGCCTCAGCAAAGAACGCGAGTAAGCTCCACACACTGTTCCTGAGCCAAGTGTGCTTGTGGTGGAACTCCTCGTTCCTCCTCCAGAGACTGTCTGCCTTCCATGCCAATCAGGCCAGCAAGCTGGCAACACATAACTTTGCTCACCAACAATGTGGGGGATGAGATATCAAAGCGGCTTCAGCCACTGCTGCCTAGCTCCGTGTTTGGTTGAAGATGATTTCCCTTTGTTGTTTTCCAGCCTGGAAATCTATCTGTTTGTTTGATGGATTGTTCACAAATCTCTGCAAATTGACTGTGCGGATGGAGAGGAGACGGCTCCGAGGTGTGGCCTCAGGTCCGGAATCATCATCATGTCTGCACGACTCGGACAAATATCACGTTTGATGTTTCAGACTCTTGATTGGGATCAGTGAAGTAACCAATGAGAGGAGAAAGGATGCTGACACTTTGTTGAATGTGTAAATTTGTGTTCCACAGCTGTGTCATCTAGATTCCCTCAAATATTGTTGTTACCTGGTGTTTGTTACAGAAACACAGGGTCATTGCTTCCATCCGAAGATTCTGAACAAATTAATAAACCTAAAATAAATGATATTGTTTCTGATGCAAACAGTGTTTATTTTCTAATGATAAGAAGTAAAAAAGTCCACAAAATAGCTCCATTCTCCATTAATGATGATGATGATGAATTATTCTCCAGGTTTTCTGTATCTGACCCATTTCTGTTTTCAGTTTGTGTCTAATTTCACAAGAGTCCAGACGATGCTGTGTGCCATTTGACATTATTTTCATAGAACTGTCAGGTACAGAGGAAAAGGCGTTAATTGCAATGAGACCCCGCTTGCCAGAGAAGACAAGAACATGAAGAAACACAGCCCATGTGTTAGCATTCAGCCTTCGCCGATCCAAAGATTGACGCCGCAGATTTGTCGGCTCGTTCGGGATGACGCGAGGCAGCTGCACCATCAGCTGGTGTCAATCACATGACCTCGGAGGGTTCACAAGACGGTCTGTTTCCTGGACCTGCCTTCAGTGTTTGTCTGGTTTGTCTCTCATTCTATATTAAGTTAGAGATGACATAATTCCATCTTCCAGGCCTTTCCACCAGCTCACCTCTCATTTGATGGACCTGGTGTCTGTCACCTTTAACTAAAGGCATTTAGAAGATTCTGCCGCATCTGACTGATGGTTGGAACATAAATGTAAACAAACAGAAAAGAAGTAATAAGCGAACGTATCAAACAGACTGTTTTCTGAGTTTGGGAAGACGTGGCCTTCATTTAAATGTCATTAAACACAACAAATATTTTTGTTATCGTTGTTGCAAAATGTGGACCCAGAATTATCTGAGAACAAACATTAAACATTTACTGACGGTTTTTCGATGTCGCATTTATTTTAAAGTTTTTATTCACAGTGGAAACATGGGATTTCTGCATCCGTCCTGCTGTTACTTTTTACCTATTTTATTTGTTTGATTCCTGCTGATTTCCACCGTGTCTATCCGTGTCTGAAGCCTGGGGTGCAGCTTCACCACAATCGTCTCTGAAACGATGCCGCAGCTAATGGATGGTTGTTGTGACCTTGTCTCTTTGTGTCTCTTTATTTACTGGTGATTTAAACACACATAGACTGTGTTTGATCCTGTGAGCGCTCACTTTTATTAAACCCTAACGCAGCATCCCCTCCGGTTCTTCGGGCTGATTTCAGTGCGAACAGGAGCTTCAGGGCTTGAGGTTTGCACCCGTCTGCAGGAAACTTCCTACTGTTTTCTTTAACACCCCCTCTGCAACGTATCCACACCATCGACTGGATCCTGCAGTGTTATCGCAGGTCCGAGGTCTTCTAATAGTGAGGGCAACAATCACGGAAATAGCTGCTGTTTGTCATCTTTTGCAGTGCCCATATTGTTTTGTGTAGAACTTAATTAATATGTATTGTTTCTCTTTGTTTTAACTGACTAT
This sequence comes from Lagocephalus sceleratus, assembly GCA_911728415.1. Lineage (NCBI taxonomy): Eukaryota > Metazoa > Chordata > Actinopteri > Tetraodontiformes > Tetraodontidae > Lagocephalus > Lagocephalus sceleratus. Next base: position 1,294,788 of record CAJVRN010000211.1, on the reverse strand, counting down.
TTATTTGTACAACTCTTACAACTCTTATGGCTTTTCATTTTAAGAGAAAAACAAAAGATTTAATCATTATTTGGAAACATGAAGCCAAAAACACTCAATTTTGTCCATTTTTTCAAAAATGTAAAAGGATAAAAGTAATATTAATTGCCAGTGAGTGTTTGAGACATAATTAAAAAAACAGCTGATTGTAAATTGTAATGGATATCTCTCTTAAAATTGGAATTCATTAGTGGTTTTATACCAGTGAACATGAACATTTTTTCATTTATGATATATTGAATATGAGTTGCTGTGTCTTGTCTGGTTCAGACTTTGTAGCAAGAAAATAGAGATATTTAAGGACAGCTTTTGATCAAAATTCCTTTTTTCCTCCCTGCTCATGCAGACAGTTTGGCGCTGGGTGTATTTACGGTGGTGTTCTTTACTGCTGAGTGTGTTAAGTGTGTGTTATTCCCAGGAGACCCAGTTCAGGGTTGGTCAGTGCAGGGCTGGACTTTCATGTTCAGACCCGGCTTACTCTTTTACAGTGGAGGAAATGAAAAATAAATCTCCACAGACAGGAAAAAAGTATTGTTCCAAAAAAAAAAAGATCAGAACTCTAAATTATCCACTTTATTCTGAAGATAAAGACTGAATCCTGGCTATTTTTTGCCAGTTGGTTCACTTCAGTCTCAGAAATTTCAAAGGTTTAGTGGTGTTGCACTGAACTTTAACATTTGAACCAGTTTGTTGCAGTATTAAATGCGTACTGCAGCGCTCCAATTAAAACTTGTTCTGGTGTCAGCAGGATCAGAGTAGAACTGCAAAGGCAGACATTTCACTTTGAAAGGATTATTAATGAAATCTTACTCTTTACACAGTGTTTCATACTGGAAGGCTCCAGACCGAGTTTCTTAGGGGACTTTTGGAGGGAATTAGCTTAATAACTGCAAGAGCTTAGAGCTGACGGGGAAAGCTTTGGCCAGTTTGTTTTGACATGAAATCATAAAATGTTTAATGATACTTAATTGTGGTGAAAAGGCATTGTGTCAGTGACAAAGACCTAACGGTGTCATGTTGAAATACATCACAAAACGTGGAAAAGAGATTTATCAGGGCAGCATGGTGGCGTGTTGTCCCTGCACAGCAGGGGGTCACTTCCAAGTCAGGGTCTCCTCCCACAGGGTATGGACGAGCATCAGGCCGGGACCCGGACTTGACCCCACCATGAGTGCGTGACCCCAGCGATGATGTTCAAGAATAAACGCCAGTTAAGACAGGAAACTGCAGCGCCGCAACTTTCCCCATGATCAAGTATTCAGCCAGGTGTTTGTTCACGCGCGCGTGCAAAAAAGTACCAGTTAAATCTGCCTTCATAAGTGTGTTCGTGCCTGTAGCCTCATCTGCATGCTGAGGTGCAGGCTGCAGTCGGCTCCGTGTTACATCACAGCGGCCGTTCGGTGCGGCACATGTGCTCGAAGATTAGCCGTGCTGGACTAAACCACATGCAATCGCCCCCTAATGTGGCGACACGGCAGAAGAGGGCCGAAAACGGTGACCCATAATTCATCACTCTGCACCGTGGACATCTGGCGGTGAGTAGAGTGCAGGCAAGGGGATGGCTTTGTGCAGCTATCAGTGTCTCTGAGGCCCTCAAAGCAATTGACTCATTAACTCAACGCAGACTGTCTGATGTTGTATTATTCATGTGAGGGGCGGGCGGAGTAAAGTGTGTGGTGAGGGGAGACGCAGTCGCAAGAGGCCAGGGGCCCCCTGGAGTTTCACCTAAGCATTGAGGAGGGTGGTCAACATCAGCCAGATGGTAGGAGGACTCCAACAGCACGTGTAGGCGAGCTTCTTTGGGGGCTTGGAGACATGTACACGTGGCAGGTAAATGTGACGCGCCCATAGAGGAGAGAGCATTAATAAAAAAGCCTGATGAATTCGATATTTTCTGGGCTTTTCAGCATGTGTTTTCTTCCATCACCTCCATTCTTTCTTAATTCAAAGTGCAAAATAACTCCTAAATTGAGGAAGGCCCGATTCATTAAAGGTTACGCAATTCTCAGACTAAACAGATCCCTTTTGTCAACAGTGAGGCACCGGGCGGAGTGTAATCAGTCTGTGATATTAGAGCCATTTGCTCCTTGAGTCAGGGAAAATAAAGGCGTCCAGAATGAGCCCAGATAAAATGGAGCCATCAATACAGACAAAGAAAAGGCTGTTGTGAGAAAAAAGGTGTAGAGCAGAGAAAAATGTGCCTGTTCAATCGTGAGGGCTTCGCGAGATGATGGTCAATGTTTCGAGGTCAGAACTCAGGTCAAGATGTACAAACAGGATAATTATTTTGCTTGCAACTTTATACAATGCTGCTATTTTCAAACATTTAGGAGTGACATTTATCGTGATTATTGTGCCTCTCGTGTAGCTGAAGTGGTTCGGGGATTTTGGGGGAATAAATGCCTGCTTTTCTAAAATATTTATAATGATTTTTAAATGTCTTATAAATGTCTGTGGCGAGCTCAAACAACTGAGTTGAGAGCAGAAATGATCCGATCATGTGGGACAGAGAAAGACCAAAGGCTTGTGGACAAGCGAGCATTTCTATGGTTCAGTGGAAGTGTCGCTTCGGCTCTTCTGACATAGAGAAAAATACATCAAACCAACATCAAAGCAAAATCTTTAATGTCTTTGATTAGATGGGATTTGAGTGGAGCTTCTGTTTGTCTGTCAGCGAGTCTAACAGAAGCAACTTCAGACCGGAAGGTTCCATCACCAACTGCCCACAGTTTGAAAATCATCAGAACATCTTTTAATGTTTTCGTTTCTGCTCCTTGGGACAACACGTGCTCGGTGACTTGCCAGCGGGCTTCGGTAAGAGCTGAATTTATCAGCCGGTGCGCCTCCAGCGCGAGAGGAAATGGATAGCGAAAGGCCGATTGTTTATCTCCTCCATGCTGAATGTCTGGGGTAGATAGAAGAGAAGGAATGTTGCTTAGGAGCATCTGATAAACCCAGACATGTTTGTGAAGCTCTGCTTGATGCTACATTCAGTATCTGCACAAAAAACTGGGACAAAAGACCATTAAAGTATGAGAATTTACATTTTATGTAATCTGATAAAATCAAGCCGTTATTCACTGTCAAAAACTGTGGGGTCACTCATGCCCTCATCCTCTTGTACATTAAACATTTTACACTCAGGTCTGCTGTCGCTGTATAATTGCTAATCAATATATTGATTGATTAAATTTATCGAGGCCCATTATGATTTCAGGACCGCTGCGATTTTATTTGCTTTGGGAAAGACAGTGTGCTGCGATCAATCTGCCTTTATTGCGACGATAAAAACCCGCTATCATATGAGGAAAGCTACGTCACGAAGGCGGAGGCTGGAGAGTTCAGTGCTGGTCGTCAATAGACATTGTGGGGTAAGAAATACAAGTCTCTGGTGAGAGGGAGGCCAATTAAGGTGTGTGTGGGTGTGTGGCAGCGGGTTTTACTGTGCATCTGTATGATAACGACACCCTTGGGTGAGGGGCTGTCTTAATTACATGGCACTGCAATCTCCCCCATAGATGCCTCTTGAATTACAATCTGTGTGTGTATGTGTGTGTGTGTGTGTACATGTGTGGGTGTGGGTGTGTGTTCATATTAATAAATCCAACATGATGAAAGTTTTAGGGAACAGACATATGGTAATTACTAATTAAAGGAAAGCCGTTCCCTTTAAGTACTAATTAAGAGCACTTAAACTTTAAATCTCATTAAATCAAATGCCAAACATGTGTTCCAGTCTTTAGCAAACTGCCGCCTCTTATCATAACACGAAATCCATATAAAGAGGCAGGTAGGTCCTCCTGGCTGAAGGCAATGGGTCTGAGACCTCTCCACACCCAATCAGCCATCGGGTTCTTTGTCCCTCCGATATCCATGCCAAACTCATACTTTAGCGCTGTGGTGACTGTAGGCAGACTGTGACATTTGTGGCATCGATTAGACTCTCGGGGAACCGCACCATCTGAGCTGACAGAGGCCTGAACAAGCAAAAGTGAAGCTTTCTTTCTCTGGATTTAACATCTTATCCGCCTGTTAAATCGCGGCGTTGATGTATGTCGGCTGGCCCGCCGTAGCTCAGGGGTTGTATCGGCTCCAAATAGGTATGTCATTTGAAAGTGACAAATCTGACAGCTATTTTACCCGGGGTGCGTGGCGCCACAGCTTTAATGGAGCCATCAGTCTGTTTCCAGCAGAAAAGACAGAAGGCACCGCAGAAGCTGCGTCTTCCTGGGCTGTTTTTGTTGTCTGACTTCACGCACACCGCGGCTGGGGATCTTTCACAAAGGGGAAAGAGCCCGATATCCGGCAGACCTCAGTCAGCCATTATGCTGAAGCCCGTTGGAAATTTCTCTTTAAAATGTTTTGTTAATGTGAGGAGAATAAATCTGGCAGTCAACAGGGGGGCGACCTTGGTTGACGAGAGCTGACTTCCTCTCCACAGCGTTGCATCAGCGCAGACAAGTTAAGCTATATTTGCATATGCATATTTGTTCTCCTTGACAGTCTGGAGTGTTTTTCTGCCTCTGTAACGTCCTCCTCACTCTGTAAAACTGCCACTTCTCACCATGCAGCCTTGTATTTTATTGTTGGAGAACTTGATGAATTCCCGGAGTCTTTGTCAGATTGTTATTATAGCTGAAATTCTCCACTTTCCACAAGGTGTTATTAAAGTTAAAGTCATAATAGAGCCAATGAGATTTATTCTGAAATAATTAAAATTTCCATAACTGAAATATTTGATGATAAATCCTCACATCTCCAAAAACTTGAAATGTCTTTTTACAGGAAATATGAAAAGAATGTGATGATTTGCAAAATTATTTGATGAAATATTTGAAAGTAGATCATGAAATATGGCAATCCGCAAATTTGAAAGATATTAGCTCCTCTTTAATCATCCTTTAAGCGCTTCCAAATTTGGAATGGCTTGAAATTCTGCTAGTGAAGTGTTTTGCTTTAAGTCTGAGCAGCTGTTGTCCACGTTACCCATAATTCCCTATGCATAGGAATACAAGTGCAGCAGATACAGTTTTGTGTTTTCTGCGATCTTTTCCTTGCTTCCTGCTTCCTGTCAGTGCATCTCACATCAGCTCCGGAACAGAAAGGTTGCACCCTTTCTGGATTTGGGCTGTTTCTTCCTTCAGCTGTCATTTCTTGTCATCGCTACAGAGTTGTTGTTGTTGTTGTCTGGTTTGAAGTTATTAGTTTTTGTTGTGATCTCTTACTCACAGAGATTATGAAATGTGTTTTTGTGACACTCCTCTTAATCCGCTGTGCTGACAGTGCACTTTTGAAGCCCGGCCTGTCTGTGATGCATCATTTTATGCAAACCTGTTACTACCTAACTTCAATCATTCTGAGATGTTCTGTTTCTCTTGTAGCCGCGTTGGTTTCCACTCTTGTTGCAGTGATGGTATTATGATCTTCTCTTTAAGCTGTGGTCCATCATATTTATCGATGTAATGTGCAGCGACAAACTGTTTCAATGAGAGACTAATATTAAAATACTACTGATGATTACATTTTGCTAGTGCTCCGGATTACCATCTGGATCCAAGAATTTCCAGGCTTGCTCATAAATAAAATCAAAGAGCACATATTAAGACCAAAGGGTTTGAGTGACCCTCTTCATTTGGCGGAGGTCTTTGAGTGTCTTCTGAGTGTTTTGCTAGTTCATGAAACTGTTGATTCCTAATTCTCCTTGTAGGGTGCCATGAGGCTCTTTTTCTCTTGAGCAATGTTTTTAAAGGGGCTGCTTCATCGCAGCATGTCCACTCTGGTGCAGTGGAGTATCTGCAATGCAGGGGGCTCGACGCGCTGCCCTCTATTTCACATGTCAGTGCCTAACACCTTTCCTTTTACTCTGGCTGTAAGCTTCTGTCACTGAGGTTTACCACATGGAGTCAACCATGTGCTTCAGTGAGAACAGATTATTCTGCAGACGCTCTCCGATTTTATTTTTTTTTTATTCCAGAAATAAAACAAAAAACAAAAGAAATGCACAGAAAAGAAGAGAACGGTCAATGAAGCTGAATATCTGTGCTCTATGCAGGCCTCTGCACTACTCTATTCCCACTTCTGGTAGTCCCTGCTGCTTCCCTGTCGCTGGCAGATCCACATTAGGATTCAGCCGTCATCATCCCATCATGTTATGGCCCAGTAATAGTCGGCGGCTGTGGCCGGAGCAAATCAACAATAAAGCCAGCACTTTCCATTGGTCCTGGAGAAAAACAAATGAGTGGAATACGTGCACAATCCCAACTTCCACCAACATTCCCGTCGGCGTGCTTCCCTGAATACCAGATATATATGCTTTCACGTTTTTCTTTTTTATTTTAAGTCAACCTTGGTGATGTTTTAAACTGGCCTCCTATAGCCAAAGAAAAGGGATTGACTAATGCACCCGGCAGAGTGTCCGCTTTAGACAATAATAGGAATGTTGCTTTTAGAGTCACGGTCATGCATGAATGCACCAGTGCGCTGAGGGTTGCAGGCATGTGGGACACTCACAATGTAAGTCCACAAACACGGATATGGACCTGGAGCTGTTGAGTTCACCCTGCTCGCTGTCGCGTTGCTCTGGATGCTCATTCTTACCACGGACCCGGGTTACGGTGAGTTTGGCCAAGGCGTCACCACACAGGGAGCCATTTGAAAGGTGAGAGGAATGCTCTTGCTGAGTAGAAACTGGGAGCAGGGGCGGGCCGCTACCTGGGGACCCTCCAGTGATCGGTGCAGATAGGTGACAGCCGCACGCTTGATTAAAAGTGACGGCTACATCGGCCATTTCGTTCCCACCCGTAGTCCCCGAGGTGAAAGTGCAAGAAGTGACAGGCCTCAGTCAGTCCTCCATTACCACTTTTCAGCTGCCCCCCCAGGTAACAGAGGGATGGGATAGAAATAAATGGACTACCAGGGAGAAAATGGAGGGACTGGCTGAGTGTCGGGCTGGTTTGGGTCCTGGGGTAAATATGGACGAAGATTCTCACCTGGAGTCTGACAGTTTATGTCAGAAGCTGTGACATTTCTTCCTTTTATTTTTTATGTTTTTTGGCCCTACTATTATCTTCTGTCTTCTTCTGACAAAAGTGATCTAAACGTTAACCGCTAACATACAAGGACATGCTGGGGGAAACCGAGGTATGTGGATGCGACATGTTGGGGCGTGTGATAAAGCCCGATTTCTGCTCAATCTCAGGCTCATAATGTTGTGAAGCGAGCGGGAGAGCTTACTCATGGAAACGGTTCAGAGGGAACAATACCATTTAACCTCCACCTCAGAGCTACTGTTCCAGAGACCCACTTTCAAATAACCTACATTGCTCCCGATCTGTCCCAATCCCTGAGCTCTCAGTTGGGCACAACGCGTGTAGTCGACTCAGTCCGCCACAGGTTGCATCTGTAAGGTGCCACATTAAGGAGCCTTGAAGTGGCACCTTCCATCTGAAGCCTTCCAGTGACTAACAAAAAAGTGTTAATGTCACTTGTTTGACTTCATTTAATCACCTATACGGGGTGGCAGAGTCATACCTGCAGGGGTTCATTATCGATGTGTATCTCACCATGAAGCCTGCAAATATTAATTAACGCCATAGCGGAATAGGATTCTCACTCCTGCTGTCGATAATCACGAGAGTTAAAGTTTCCGTCTTCCCTTACTGCTGATCTGATTCAACGCTGACACCCTGATCATGTGTCTGACATTAACTGTAACCTGTAGAAATGTGCCCCAGCCTCAGAGCATGACCGGAGTCCCTTTTGAATTTCCAATGGTGGGTTTATTACCACAAAGCAAATAAGTAGCAAATCCTGCAACAGGATGAAACCCCGAACCCTAGTCTGTTTTCAGATTAGCCACATTTCACAGAGCCAAGATGAAACTTTCTTTTTCAACAAAGTAAAAAGGCGACATTACTCTGATAAAGAATACCTTGTTGCTGACTTTTGTTCTTGCTGTATTAAAATATCATTCCTACGCACTTCCTTTAATTATAAAGTCTAACTCAGATGATTCCGCTCGCATGCGTCGCGTCAAAATAACAACTCAGAAAAAGCTGATTTAGTTTACCGCCACTTTTGTCGCCTGAGGTGTGACGGTTTGGAGCCTTTAGGGGACGTCAGCCTCCAACACGCCTGTCAAGCTTCTTTTCACATTTAAATGATGAGCCTTCTCCTGGCTGTTCATCAACAAGAGCATATTTAGGCTTTAAAACGTGATCCTGTCTGACTATAAAAGACATTGATGCTCTTTAGAAGACCTTGTACTCATTCAGCGTGGTTTTAATGGTTCATCTCAACTACGCCCTCAAGAAGGAGAAAAACACAACTTGCATCTAAACACAATTTAAACGTGGTTAAAAAGTCCCAGGTTGCAGATAAAGGTTGTTTAAGGAGAAGACATCAACCTGAATCAGTAACAGTTTGTTCAAAAATCACCTTTTAATGAAAAACAGCACCACAAAGAGCAGAACACCCACAAGTCGAAGCCCCCCCCACAACCCACCCCAAAGTGAATACCGTTCTTTTAATTCAGGACATGTGATCAATAGTTCGCAACTTTAAACATTCTACCACATCTGAAGTGGATCTCTTGGGGACCTCGGTGCGAACCCCCCACCCCCCCCGCATATGCAGATGTGAGGAGCCAGCACACGCTCCTGGACCACGAGTGGGATGCCAGGGCCCTGTCGCGGGGGCCAAGTCTTGATGTGTTGACGGCATTAACATTTTTTAATAAACACCTTGAGGAGACGGCAGAAGGCCTCCTGTTTGACACCCTCTCTCCGCAGGCTTATGGAAACAGCTGTCGGAGGCGCGCAGACGTGAGCTGTGAAGCCCTGCTGGCACGCCTCGCCTCTGCGAGTGCACCCGGCTGAGAGTACACACTTTATTACATGCAAAGTCTCCCGGTGGCACATAATACCTTTAAACACGTGCGATAAAACGGGGGAATTGTAGATTCGTCTTCTAACCCCCGGCGGAAAAGAAAAAAGAGAAAAAAACGATGAGATGGAGCGTCACAGTTGAACGAGATGTGGAGCAATTCATCAAAAGCTTTACGACGTATCAATGATGACCTGGGGGTAGGGGTGGGGGGGTGGGGGTTGGAGAACTATGGTCCAGGATTCATGACAGGAATTCCAAATATTTTCATATGTTTATTTATATACCCTCCGAATACCCTCCATTGTAACAGTTGTAGTGTGTTAATTGTCTCAACCAAGACAAACCTTGAGGGGCTCCTCTGCTACTGCAGTGAATGAATGAATGTGTTGACATGGAGTGCAGGCAGGACATGAATATGAATCGGACCTCTCCGTTTGTGCTCGCTAGGCTGGAATTAGAGCTTTTCATTACTGACGGCTTGCAGGCCGACTGTTTGGCTGCTGGCTGGGGTCACTATAAAATGATGCGCTGGCCAAAGGCGGAGAGTCTGGGTCACAAGGGACTAAATGCCCCAGTTATGAAGAGCAGAGCTTATCTTCCTCTCTGAATCAACCCCCACCTCCAGCTGAACTACACACACACACACCCTGTCCCGTGGGGAGGATAACTCTAAGAAAACCACACTCAGTAGTATTTATTTCATCAAAAATCCTCATTTATGTGAAGCTGCAGCTTCATTTTTGGGTTTCAAGCTAAAAATGCAGTGAAAGATCCTGCACTTTATTGATTAGACCTCCTGCTGGGATCACTAAGTGTGTTTTAAAGCCATAGCTGTGTGTGTGTTAGAACATAAGCTTGAAATGAGCTCAGATTATGTTAACCGGGGACCAGCTAACGCTGCTCTGGGATGTTTTTCATCACTTGGGGAACAACATTGTGAGGTGTATCAGTGAATTCGGGTGAGGAGCTCAAGCGTTGCGTGGAACTAAAAGGTTTTCACGATGTGTCGGGTTTGAAAGCCAAATGTTCCCAGTTACCTTTTGTGAGCGAAGTCAACAATCTACTGACAACCAGGAAAAAAAAGCTACCACTTTACAATCTGATCAGACTCTTCTGGGCTCTGTGAGGGTTACATCGCCACCTACTGGCTCGGCTTTTTACCTCATGCACTCGACACGTTATTAGCATCAAACCCTCACAAACAATATTCTCACATTTCTCCATAGTTGAGTTGTTATCAACGCTCAGCGCTTCAGGAACGATTCCGCTCACAATTTTTTCGGTCGTCAGTGCAAATGAGGAGCGAAAAAGCCTTCGGGTTTTTGGAGCTCTCCACGTTTCCTGTCGTCTCCCCAAAGATTTATTAGATGCGTTTAGTGTAACTAACAGAAGGCTCAGGGAACTCCTCCTGTCTGAGTTATAGAAATCATCTCTCATTAGGCCCCTTAATAGACAGAAGAAATTCAAGGACACCTTCAATGTTAAGATTATCACTTCAAAGACGAGCTGTTGACACTCTGGAAACCGTTAACGACGTAATGAATGAATCATGAGCGCCACGTTTGGTCAGAGGGATGTTCTTCCACCCAGCGGCAGGATCTGGAGTGTTGTGTTCATGACACCACGTAGAATTCATCCTCACCTGAGTTTGACCCTAGTTCAGAGGTGAGGGAGAGGTGCGCTCATCCACCTTCACATCAGAGTCAGTCACATCAGCGCTTTGTTGCTGCTTGAATAACAGAGATCATACTAGGTCATAAGGTTTCAAATATTCCAAAACCACATCTGGACATGGATTCATTGGTTGTGAAGTTTACCTCGATTTTATTGTTATAAAAATCATGGATCAAAATATTACTGGACAGCCATCCACGTGATCCATTATTTTCGATGGATTCTGCCCATCGTCCTTATTTACATAATCATCTGGGCGTTTCCGCCCCCCCCACTGTGAATCCCGTTGAGATCCCACCAGGAAGCCGCAGCAAACACCAGCCTGGTCGGTCCAGGACTGTCAGGGACAGCGAAGATTTGGTTGGAAGCCGAACCTTACCATGTTGCGACTCCAACTCTCAGACTAAGGTCAACCCCCCAACACACACACACACACACCATCCCTCCCTTTTCCATCCGAGCGCCACACGCGAGCCGCCGGGCCAGCCATGTCCCCACTGGCCGCTGTGATCTTTGGCCAAGTGGCGTCTCCCTCTGCCTGATCAGACCCAGCACCTCTTGTTCACTGGCCAACTGGCCTTCTTCCCTGTGAGCCGGGGCCAGAGCCCCTCCCGGTTCCGTATGTTCTGTCCCTTTTTTAGGCCAGTGATGGATGCCAACCGTCCCTGGACGCCCTCCGAAGCTGCACCAGAGTGGGGGATTAAACAGATTTCGCTATTTTTTTTTTTTTTTTTGCAGGAAAGGGGATGGATGAGTGTAATCACCTATAATCTCAAATTCTAGGTCTCTTGATAATAAACCAGTGGCTGTTTTGGACACTTGGATCGGCTCCCTCCTGTCACGGACCGTGAAAAGAACCTGTCTTAACAGCCTGAAAGCAGTGGAGTTGAAACAGGGCTGAGGCGGGCAAACACGGCCCATCTAAGCTCCATTTCCTGCCAGTGTGGCCTGGACCGGCGAACCGCGGCTCGCTCTGAAGACTGCAGAGTTTGGAGAAGTGGCTTTAGCCGATGAGCGCTTGGCTATCGATCCTGCCAAAAATGGAAGCCCTCAGGATGTTAAGCTCTATCCTACATGTAATGGGAAGCATAAAACAACAGAGCGGGACATGCAGTCCCTATAATCTAATAAAAACCAAGAAGTGGAGCAAAATTAATTTAGAAACATTCATCGTGCTGTTTCTGTCTGTGGTTTCATAAATATTATTAAGATGGGCAGTATGTAATAAAAATCACCACTTAAATAAAAATAAATGACTTTTCCTGCACTACCATGACTGAAACATTCAAGTGTTATTGTTGCTGCTGTTATTTTAGCAACTGCGCGTGTGCCAGCCAGAAGCAATCACATCTTGGTGCACAAACCTGATGAGTTCTTTGCAAATCTCAGATTTGAGATTCTCTTTTTTCCTGCTTCTTTTGATTCTGCCAAATGATTACAAGGTGCATCCACCAAGAGCCATGCTGGTTTTAAAGTGAACTATGCATAATTTATACAACCAGAATCTTCTGATGGACACGACTGTCATCATTCAATATCATATAAAGACTGGATGAGAGAAGAGAGGGATGTGCATGAATGAAAGGTTATCTTACATTCAGCGTCTTTGTAGTACAGAGGTGACATTGGATGTCTCACGTGAGATAACCTTGTCAAAGATAGATTTGAGTTACGGGCTCTCGTAGTGTCAACGCGTCCACCGTCAGTGCTCAGGGCGAGGGCTCCAAAATGAGGAAGCAAGAATAGCAGGAAGGAGAGGTGTGAAAATTAAATGTCATTTCTTGACAGGGACGTCTGAGAATTAAGCTGGCAGTGAAGTGTGACGAAGTAGTTTGGTGACAAGTCGAGAGAAGACAATTGTCAACACTTCTTTTCCTTCCAACAAGTGCTGAGAGAGAGAGAGAGAGAAAGAGAGAGGGAGAGAGAGAAAGAGAGAGAGAGATGGAGAGAGAGAGGATGAGAGAGAGAAAGATTGAGAGAGAGAGAGAGAAGAAAACAGACAGACAGACAGATAAACATTTGGACCTTTAGCCCTGTGTTAGTGTGTTTATATCTGGAAGCCAGTTTAATCTCATCACATCTTGCTGTTGTTGAACTAAAAACCATACTAGGTCCTAAAGTCACTTATACAGTTAAAAAAAGGACAATTATAACTGCTAAATGCTTCTTCAAAAGATGAAATCAGTTATATTCTCCGACCACCATAGTCTGTCCTCGGCACTGCCAAACGTAACATACTGAAAACGTGTCTCATTTTGAGAACAATTAATTTTGATATTTTTACCAACTTTATTTGCGTCAGACAGAGGCGAGAGTCACCGATTACAGGTCTGCCCCCGCGCCAGCCTCCTTCGTAAGTGACTTTTATTTACCCGAGCCTCTAAATGTTCCTCGCCATCAGTGTCAGCTCTTTCTCTTGTTCTAATTATCATCATCAAGGACTCGGATCATTTTTTTCCACTTCAGCTGTTTCTGCATTTAAGTAACCATTTTACGACATTGGTCCTCAGAGTAAACATGAACCAACATATTCACCCCCAGCACCCCCTCTTTTTTTTTCATATGCTAATCCAGACCGCCATCTAAGAGCCTGATGTCAGTGCGCGCCATCTCTCCACATCTGAGGCGTCCTGCGATCATCCTCCTGAGCATCCCTTTGATCAACACCCCCCACAGTAAGCAGCCAGTTTCGCTATAATGGCCCCATTCGATTACAACGTGTAAAGTACTCCATTAGTTTCTCTGTTCATGAATCATTAAGTGCGGGTTATGATCAGCCGGGCTTGGTGATGAACGGCGGGAGGAGGAAATGGAAACTGCGCGAGCTGCCTGAGGTCACAGGTGGATGAAATATTCTCAAAGCTAAATGAACAATCGCATATTAGCCGTCAACGTGGATCAGGTGGTGTGCGCAGAACCAGGAAGTGGATGAATATTACCGGATACAAGAATCGGTGCGGGTGAGAGTTATCACAACACTATAACTTCAGAAATGAGACATCTACCCATTTTCCATGACCTGTCGACCCCTCAGAGACGGCGACGGTTGAGGCATGCCGGCGCATGTCGGGGAGAAACTGATTGAGTTCATTTTCATCTCATTACCGCCATGATGGATCGGACTGCCGACTTCCCTCAAAGGCGGTTTAATGACTCGTCGGCACGGATCTGAATAGCTGGCTTCACTGGTGGCGTCCATTAGCCGCGGCGAGCTCGCCGGCATAATTAAACAAAACTGATAATTGCCCAGCGCTTCCATCAGCATAATGAACAACAGGAGGACAGTTTGTGTTGCTGTTATTTCCATTACCTGAGAATTCCCTGACTATTACGGCCTGAAGAGACTGTTAAAGGATCCAAAAGATCCTCCTTTTGTTTTCATGCAACAATAACAATAATCGTCATCAGAGCAGATTAGGAAGGTAAGACGGTATGATCACATTTTTGTCTCTGATTGAGCTGCTTTCAAATACATTTCTCCCGCAGTGCAGACAGCCATACCAAGGTGGCGATATGACCATAATTACAGCCTTTCTATCACGTCCCACTCATCGCCCCCCCCTCCAACCTAGTTTGTGTTTTCTTGCTGTTGTTAATGCTCAGCCTCTAATGGCCGTGGCGTCTTCTTCTCCAAGCCTTAAAAACGTTTGTCTGCCTCCTCCATCCCCTTACTTATCCAATAATGAGACCACACAGCTCAGTGTCTCTATTCATAATGGCGCTGCAGTGGAGCCATCCTGGCCGGAATACAAATCACGAGGAGCCGCGGCAGGACGGCAGCAAAGATCTAATTGAGAGATGAATTAGAAGAGTTCTACATTTCCCTTTTAATATGAGTGTCCGGGCCCTGTGTATCTGCTGGGTGTTGCTGTTTTCCAGCATTCAAACACTGCCGCTCGATGTGAGTGGTGCGCGTGTCTGATGGTGTGTTTTTGAAGATATTCTGACTGTTTCGGGGGCTGCAACAAGCACGCCTCCATGTTTGTTTCTATCAGTTTAAGCTGGCGAATTCCCATGTCACCCCATCTCATCAAAAAGTAAACAACAAATCATTTCTCTGTATTTGAGACGGCAGACCAGCAGAGGGGCGGGTGGGCTGAAGAACACGCACTCCGTCGTGTGTGATGGGGGATTAGAGCATGGGTGAGCGGGTTTCTATAGGTCCAAACATGCTCATGAGATAAGATAAACAAGAGGGAAAAACAAACCCAGCGCATCTTCCATCATTTAACACATAGTGTTACAGCAGCAAACGCACAAAATGTTTGATCAATTGTGAGTTTTTTGTCAGCTAGATTTTAGCGAGCAGGATTGAAAAGTTCATATCTAATTTATAATCTGTGTTCCAGTGAAAACAGTTAGAGTTGTAAAGGATTGGGTAGCTAGGACTAATTAGCAGTAATTACTAAAGCAGGAAAATAGTTTTCCCTACTAGTTTTCTCTGGATTCATTTGGATCTAGTCTAATGTTGGCAGTAACTCTAATTATTATTATTATTATTATTATTAGTAATAATACTATTATTACTTATAACAACAACAACAACAACAACAACAATAATAATAATGACTCATGGTTGGTACTGAATTTGATCATGCAGATCAAATTCAAAACATTGAATCAAATTAAAAGCTGTTGTACTTTACGTTCACTTTCACAGTTAACTTCACAAAGTGCAAAATTTTGAGGCCATTGTCAATGTTATCACCAAATGTATTCTGGGTAAACCCATCATGAGCCTTACGTCATCATCAGTCATGCACTGAACAGCCTGACTGTGGAAGCTCATATGAACATCAAACCTTGATCAACTTTGATCAGGAACAATTCTCAGTCACTGGTACTGTAAAGGATGAGCACATCGTGGAAAAGTTAATCATCTTCACTTCAAATAGTGGGAAAGTGCACAGAATTTTATTATTATTTAATTACCAGATTTCTTGTTTTCTGATTATGTATTTTAATGTTTATTCTTAGTGTTATTCGGTTCCCATGGGCAATGTATTGATTGACATACTGACTGTGAACTTGCCATTTTTGCCATGTACAAAGCAACGTATTAATTAAAAAACTTGTTTAATGGTTTTGTCAGTGATGTAATCACAACTTAAATTTGGGTTGAAAGGGTCAGTGGATCATGTGCCCCACCCCCAGGCTGGTGCTGCTGTGTTCCACTACTGATGCTAAGTGCACTCCATAAAGACTACAGAGCTGAAAGAGCAGAACATTTTTATCTCATCTCTCCCTGTAGCATCTACTTTTATAATAACCTGGACTTTGACATTTAAAATGGTTGGTATCTGTGTGTTACACGTTTGACCAGCCAAAATTACGTTCATGTCCCCCCTACCCTGAAGCAAAAGTGCCGTTTGCTCCCCCTTCAACAAGTTTGTTTAACTAAAAGAATCCTAACCCCCTGTGGTGTGAATGTGCCAGTAAAGGTCAGTGGCTCTGGTTACCTGTGGACAAACTCCTCTGTTGGCAAAGAGGCTCTAACGTCTGCGTTTGAGACCTGCGAGGCTGTTCTATGGCAGGACACCAAATACAACAAGGACAGTGCTTCACTTGCTTGTATAAACCAAACTAAATGCCAAAGAAGGCTAGCAACTCTTTGGGGATTTAACCACGTTACAGCTTTGATGCATTTTAAATTGACCTCGAGCATACTTTAGAGACAAGGGGAGAGGGCAGAAACACACAAAGCAGACAATCAATTACTATTCTATAATTGGACAGGGCTTTAATGAGGCTGGCGGATGCAGCCTTGTGCACCTCTGTCAGGAGTCACTGATGTGGGTGGCCCGATCGAGGGCCGGTCCTTATTAACATAATGGCTCACATGCAGCATCGTCCCCAAGAGTAACCATCACACAAAAAAAAAAACTTTCTTCTGGGTTTTAAATTCTCTGAGAAACAATAAACTCACCAAACACAAACAAACCAATATGAATGGAACAGTAAACAAAGTTAACATGGAAGTACCAGTGGTATCATTATTATTAAATCACAGCTGGGATAAGGTTTTTTTAGATTGTTTCAGATGTTTTACTGTTACACTTGAATTTATTCATGTGATTAGTGTTACAGTCTGCTTTATCTCCTCATGTGCATGGGGTGAGCTTTGAACAGCTGCTTATTTTCCTGTGCATTTTGGGGTGAAAAACAGTGTGTCATCTCATACTGATGATTCATTCACTGCACTCTCTGATATAATTTTGTATTTGGAAACAGTTTACAATCAATTTAATGAGATTTGTTTTGAAAACTGTGATCGCACAGCATATGAAAAACATAAATTAAGGTGAAAGGCCACTAAAACAAATGCATCTGAAACTTAAACATGTATTACTTATATTAAGTAGAAGAGCCACTTAAATTGCTTTTTTTTGGCTCTCACTCTTTGGAGTCTGATTGGCGCAGGAGCCACCAATCAGCTACCAGTAATCAAGAGCAAACAGCTGTGCTTGAAATCACCCCCATTCTCTACAGTATAAGATGCACTAGCTAGTGTACACCATATTGAAGGGGGTGTCCAGATATTAAGTGAGGATCGCTGAAGTGCACTCAATGTGTCCCATACTGCATTGTGAAAAGTAGTATACAACCAATGCTCCTTACCAAGCAATATATCCCAACATCCTTTGTGGTTAAATGCAAAATGCTACACTAGGCATGACATTCATTTTCAGTTGAGTACATACATATTTACAGAGGGTAGTGTATAAAGAAATAAATGACCAGTGAGTGTTTTTTTTGTTATTTGCTTCGATCAGTTTTTAAAATGAAGAACTCAGCCAACGACAGTGTTGTGCTTCTTTTGTGATAATATTGTTGTACCTTCATCATTTGTGACATTTCATCAAGTTCTTCAAAGTTTTGACAAATAACAACACCATGAACTATGGTTGTCCTCTTCAGGCTTTAAGTTTTCTGAAGAACTTGAAAATAGTTTGTGATTTGTTTGATTGTGCCTGAATACCATGATAATTGTAAAGCTTTCCTGACTTATGTAAGCGTTAACTTTGTTTGGTCCCTGCACAATCAGGAGCCATCTGAGGTTCAGGCAGAAGTCAGGAGGGTCAGAGAACCAGTGCTGTAATTAGAGGATGACACGGCTTTGGAAATTACACCAATTGAGTAGTCAAAGTGATGGCTCTGAAGACATTTGCTGATTTTAAATGAGGGCTCATGAAGCAAATCCACAAAGATAATCACACAGCAGAATTATGTTATGTAAAACATTTTAACTTCTTTGTTCAACTTCTTCTTTCTTTATACATAATATATTATTTAGACACTATACATAAAAACTGAGTGGTTTGTTTTAGATCATTATTAAATGTTTTTAAGTTTTTAATAGACAGATCAGAAAATACTTCTATTACTACTATTATGATTTCCTTCATATTTTCCTTATAAAAGTTATACATTGAGTGATATTCTAAACATATGTCTAGACTGAGACTCCTAAAAGGCTGGAAGTTGAGGGCAAGGATTTGAATCTAACAAACTGCTAAAGCAATTGAAGCTAAATTCAGATGAATATCCATCCGCTTATTCCTCTGGACTGGACTGGAGCCTATCCCAGCACATTAGGTGAAGGCAGGGTCACATACAGACAAACAACCTCACTCCTATGGGCAATTTAGTGTGATCAATTAAGCTAATCACAAATTGTGCATGTCATTGGACTGTGGGAGGAAGCCAGAGTACATGGAGAGAACCAATGCAGGCACAGGGAAAACATGCAATCTCCACACAGAAAGTCCCCAGCCTCCATCCCAACCGGGCGTGGAACCTACTACCTTCTTGCTGTGAGGCAATGGTGCTAACCACCAGGGAGAGTGAATGCAGGGGAAGGGCCAGACAATAAAAAGACAGAAAGAAGGTAACTGTAACCTTGCTTCAGGGTTACTGAAGGTTTGTCCTTGAGATGAGTCAAGGTAGGGTGTCTGTTAGACTGGCTTTTGTGCTGTGTGGATCCTGCTTTGGTGCTCCTCTCCTCAGTTACTAAAATTGGCTGATGAGACAAGTCAAAAAAATAAATTTCTAACCTTGAAATTTTGGATTTGAAAATAACACATAGATGACAGATGCTGTAGTTGATTTAAATACCAAAGATGCATTATCAGAACAAACTCTGAAACTCTCATTCATTTTTCAGTATGATTCATCATGCACGCAGTGTCTGAAGCACTTTGCATCAATACAAAATGGCATCAAATGACTGCTCCCTCTTGTTTTTACAATCAAAGTCAACAAGACAACATCCTGTGTCCTGTCTGTGGAGCTGATGCCTCATTATGCTCAGATCACTTAATCCATAAAAAAAGCAGGTATGAGTGTCTGTATAGTCCGAGTCATCAACTTTCACAATGTAAACTTTCCTTACAAGACATCGCGTATTGTGATTTTGCCAGCAGCATGTGGTCACTTTACACTTTTATGTATTTGTTTCACAAATAATAGTTTCACAAAAGTTTTTGATAAAAGTTTTATTTTTCTTCAGAAAAGGGGAAAAACACTAAATATGTGCACCACTTTCTCTCACCTTTATGTGGATTAAGATAAGACTGGAATACAGAACATAAATATTAAATCTTGTGCAAAAGAAACCAGAGAAACCTTCTTTGTTAAAGGGTGCAGTTGTCAACACACAGATTACCAAATCATTGAGGATACAACTTACAAATCTCAACCTTGTCTTGGTCTTCCAGTTGCTTCTCCGGTCTGATCATGGGGGTAGACAGTCTTATCTTCTGCCACTCCCACCAGCTCCTTATGAAGAATCGCAGGCTATCTCCACAGGACATGTATCTGCTGGGAGACATTCTGACCAAATGCCCAGACCACCCCAACTGACTCCTCTAGACACTAAGGAGTAGTGGCTCAACTTTGAGCTCTTTTTGGATATCTCATAACTAATTTTGGCCGCTATAAGATCTGCTTGATCTTGACCTTTAGACCATTACCTGATCACTGCTTAGTCAGTATTCGATAATAAAAAAATAAAAATAATGTTTTCTATCTGCTGGTGTTGTTTCCACTTACTTCAATTAGCTGCACTCACATAAAGTTTGAACTCCTGCTTCTCTCGACCTTAATGGAGTTGGAGAAGGGTATTTTACATTTTTTGACAGCTGATAAGTCTGCAGAAACCAAAGGACCACGGTGAACAAATGCAAATATTTCCTCTTGGTTAGCCCTAGTCCAAAAAACCACATATCAACCCAATCTTCCATTGAGCAAAGTTGGTAATCCTTTATTTATTAATAAAATCACACTGGGCAAATGAGACCTTGGGGCACTCTCTTGTGGGATTTATTTCAGACAAATTGAAGCCACGTCTCCCAGCGCATAGAGCATTTTATGGTATGTTTAGTTGAGCAGACTCAAAGGCTCATTAGGTGTCTTCTAGCTATGCTTGACAGATTAAATGTATCTGCAATTCTGATGCATCTGCAGGCTCCTCTCAAACAAAATAAGGGCCGTTGTGAAATAAGACAAAACTTTAAGAGGCATGGTGCCCGAGGAAGAGAAATGCTTAATGTCCTTGCTGAATTGGTTGACAGAGATCCTTGCCATGCTGCCTCTAGCCCTGGAGTGTTGTAGCCTTGTCCCCATGCAAACTGATGGGCCGTATCATTACCAGGCTTCCACACTGCTGTGGGTGGAGGTACAGACAGGTATCAACAGGGGAGAAGAAGAAAGAGTAGTCCCCGGTTCAGCTAGGTGTCAACGCAAGGCTCAGCTGTCCACATATGAAATTCAAATGCACAAGCTGCATGCCGCGACAGGCTTGTGCCAGACCAGGTACATCTGTATCTCTTCGCTGCTCACCACGGAGGAAGTGGTGAGTGACAGCTGTTGGGGATGTGGCCCAATTAGAGCAAGGGTGTTGGAAAATGATGAATGGGGCTGGCTTATGGAGCCCAGGAGGGACATAGGCAGAGTCAAGATGCCTGCAGCTGTCTTGTTGAATGAGCATAAACACACTGAGGGTCTCTACCATACAGAATAATGTAGTCAACATCTGAGGACGTATGTGTGCTCGAGTGTCTACCATTCCTGTACAGCTTTTGGAACCCATGAGCTTACAGACTTGACTGGCAGGGCCTTGATCTAAATTTAATGATTAATGCAGCACGGCACTTCCACTCCACCATATTCCAATGGTGCAAAGTGTACAAAATGCAACTTCCTTTCTTGTAATTTTTATCACATTGTGCAGAGAAAGGGCCATTGTGTGCACAGCCGCACCTGTTGCTTACCAACATAATCATACTGCAGCCCTGCGGTGTCGAGCTTCCAAAGTGCACTAGTCTTTTAGAGAAGAATTCACAGAAATGCCACATGTCTAGTTGTCAAAGATTCAATCTGGCAATTCAAGTGTCAGAAGTATTGGGAATAGTGAATAGTGGCTCCTGCTGATGGGTGGCTGGGTAAAGGAGGAGGAGGGGAGGTGGGGCAGGGAGGATAGAAGAGACATGGACAGATACGTCATATATGTTCCCTTCCTTTTGGTCTCTTTCATTCCTGGGAAAGATATGGGTATTAAATGTCCGAATTAATAGATTTTATGCTGTAGGAAGAGACTCACTTGTACCATTGCTGTAGTTCCTTCCTGTTACATCACATAATATAGGGTTGGTTGTACTGTGTCTTTGAAAGTTAACTCAATATCAAAGTTCTTACTTGAGTGCTGTGATGAAAACATTTATTTTGCACAGAGGACCATGCACATTTCACCTGTTAATCCCCTCCTTGCATCAGCCGAGCCTAAACAGGCAAAAAGATCCCTAACACATACATTAGATAGACAGATAAAAGGCCTGAGGATGACGTGAACCAGGAACATTAGAAAAAGGTAATGGTATCGTGCTGTATGGAGAAAGCCTTGTCACACCATCTGCCACAGAAAATGAGCTCTGATGCATAAAAAAAGCTCCCAAAAGAAAACCTGCAGTAAACTTCACAATACCTCCAACTAAGCTAGTTGTTCCAAGAGGAAAGCTAAGAGACGAGGGAGGGCGTGAAATTTACACTGCCCACATTCACCAAATGGCTAAAATGGCATGTCTAAACCTTCCAGTCTCAGTTTCCCAACGAGCCTGCTGGTTTAACTGCAAGTGCAAATCAATATTTGAGATTCTGAACAAGAGAGGATCAATTTGTCCTAACATCTAATTAATGGCGTTAAACGACATTTAATGACACACAGGTATTACAAAAACTGTTCAGACTGTTTCTTTATTACATCATCATATTTGGAGCAGCTGTTCAATCAGCCAGGCTTTTATCACCATGGTAAACAGCCGCGAGGAACATTTGAAGTCTGCAACCATTCACACTCACATCCATCACCTCTTATACGTGCGTATATATGCACTCTCCTGTGCTTTATCTGCTAATATTGCCTTTAATTAATTTTGCTTAACGCTTTTGTGCCTAAGGCTGACCTCCAAATGAGCCTGTATGCCGCAACATGAGTGTATCCAACCAAAGGAAATGTTTATTTAGTTCTCGTTTGAATGTATTGATCCGAAGACATGGACGGAGTCGCGATGCGGCCTTCTGCTGTAATTAAGATTTTCACCTTGTGGGGGTGAAGGTTGGGGGTCTCTGGGCTGACAGGGATAATCCCCAACTCTCAAAATGTTTGTGTTCAATCACTAATCGCCACCCCCAGCATAATTGACTGATCCAAGTTTAGCTCGGCATAATTTATGTGTGCAGCAGCAGTAAAGCTTAGAGACAATCCGGGGGTATCATCCGTGTGATAGATCTTTCCACTCGTGCCCTTGTCGCTGCGTGACGCCTCACATGTTCGTTATCTGGAGTAGACAGCTTTCAGACATTTTCCTGTACATACATGTCATCTTAAACGCTCCCTTTGATAATGAGCACCATGTGTAACAAACCTTTTAGTGAAGCCTCAAAAGTATACCGATTCCATTGTTGGGATCAAAGTTTTTTAGTCTTCATTCATTCATACAGGAGCCATGAAAAAAAAAAAAATACTCGGAATAAAATTCATATTGGAGATGATGATGAGTGGTAGTTGGTATTAATAGGTTCCATTATAGATTCAATCATGTCCTCCAGCCCTGGTCGAGGACATGAGTCATAATGCTTCTGAACTGCCTGTAGGAATAATGACCATGTGTGAATATTTTAGGCTCTGCACTTTGACATGGCATACCCCAACTTCGATGTAAAGGTTGTAGAACTTATACCTGGATGAAGCTCCAAATGTCCAGAAAACTCCAAAATCTTATCAACGAAAAGTTGGCCATATATGTCACTGTTGGTTCTGACAGACATCATGATCATCATCTGTTCCTCCATCTGTCCGCCTGTCAATTTTCTGTCCACCAGTAATTATTCCTATCCGGGGGGGCTCTCTGCTAGAGTCCAAATGTCTAAAAAAAAAAAACACACACACACCTAATATCTTTCAGTGAGTTTTTTATTCAAGCTCCACACAAACAAACATGAAAAATTCAGACCCCTGATCAGAACACTCAGAAGAGAAACTGAGGAAAAAAGAAGTGCTGTTTGGAGAATTGAATGAATTATGATGGTGTGGAAGTCTCGCACATCCAGCTGGTGTTCTAATAAATCACTGCCAGCAAGAAATAACTAATTTGTGTTGTTGTACTGAACCATGATTGATGTACACACTCGGGGTAGCATTAAAGGAGACCCAGCTCACCAAAGCTGCACAATATCTCTGAAAAGAAATCTTGTCTTTAATCTTTATCCTGGTGTACTGGCCCTTTAAATGAGTCAGGCAGCTCTATCATCACCGTTCTTTTTCTGTAGGGCTCACATGAGAATCCCATGTTTGTCTGTAGATTATGTTTATTACATGATCAGGGCTGATTCTGAGGGTCTCCTAACATCATATACCCACATCTAGATGACCCTGATGGGGTCAATCTGCCTCCAGTTTACATCCCAGTTGTAGGTTTGACCCAGTAACTTGGCCTTAGTGTCCAGGGATTCTGTTGTAGATCCATGATGCTGTTGGCCCAACTTCTTCCAATTGTGAGTTCACAGTATCAATCATGTTACTACACATCATTAGAACATATTAAAAAGGAAAAAAGCTCACAAGCCATTCCGCCACAGGAAGTAAAGGAAACCACAGTTCTCAGATGCACAGCCGCCGTTAAATGGAACAGATCTCACATCACAGACATCAGATTGGTATTAATATCCACAAGGAGCCTTTACCTCCTGAGTTATCGCTCTAACGGTCAAATGCCTTCCAGGGGTGAGGCATACCTGAGAATATGAATGTTTAACAAGTTGGCCGCGTGGTTCACCTTTGTGAAAGCCTCCAGCCCTGAGTCGAATTATTAAACAGCCCTGGCCTGTTCCAAATTCCTTCTGAGATTGGTTTTTGTAGGCTTGCACTCGGCTCGGCAATGTGTTGAGCAACAGCAAAAGTTTAATTTCAAGGCATCCCTAATGTAATTACACCCACCACAAGAGACACCGGTGACAGTTTAATTTACAAGAGATGCAAATGGGATGGAAACATTATGCACAATGACCACCATTTACATACTGTTTGTGGTATCAGTAGTGACGCTTGATAAAGCGGTATAAAAACGTATGATTCAAAAATGTTTTGGCACATTCAGATCCTGCCAGAAAGACAAAGATAATGACTTCTGAATTAAGGGAGGAGTGACAGAACGGGAAGCAAAGATGGCCCCGAGGCTCTGGAGGACTCCAGCTTTATGTAAATGACCAGTCACAGCGTCGGACAGCATTCAGCTGAAGGGCAGTCGCCCTCACCTTTCCCTTCTTCCTCTGGAGAAAGCCGTATGTCTTCAGCCACCGCCGCACTTTTCCTGTCAATTTGAATATATGAAGGAAAGGGGTCTGCGATGAGTTGTGCATAAATGAGATACAGGTGGAGGTGTTAGATTTTCTTTAAGAGTGCAGACTCTGCTCTTCTACTCCAAAAAGCTAATCAAGCAGCGTACTGAGATTAGGTTGAGGATAAGTAACTGCAGAACATACAGATTGCAGCACTGCTTTATGGATCTCATACCACTTTCTTTTTCTTTTTTAGATTAAACCGCAGATGAAAGGTCTTGGGTGCGATGTATATAAAATGTATATCCTCATTAAAAATGTCAGAACAGATGAGACTGGAGGTTTCTTTATCCCACAGCTGCATGCCCAATGCTGACCCAGACTCAGAGAAGCCCACAGAAAATTTACACCATAAAGGAGCAGAGAGAAGCACAGTTCTTTCTGGAAGGACCTCTGGAAGCGTGATGGGTTTCTGTCTCAGAGGTAGGACCTCGGCTTGAGAGATTCAGGAGCACAGCTGAACCATCCCGCTCCCTCTGGTTTCACTCTTGTATTCTGCTCCCGTGTTCTCGCAGCCCACTCTGCCCTCTCTCCATCTTATTCTGCACACTCTGTATGTTCTGGGCTCTACTGTTGGTTCCATAATAAAGCTTCCCTCAATGCAAAAGTTTTCATTTAAATTCTGATGTCAGTGGCTCATTGTTAATAATTCATCAAACACTTTGTGTTTCGTTTATTGTGTGGTCCTTGTAAACGACTCTTGCACCATTTTTCTATTTTCTTTTTTATATTGTTTTCTATTTTCTTTTTTATATGGTTTTTGGAAGTGCATTTAGTTTTTGAGGTCAGTCCAGTGTGGAAGATTTATATTTATGTTTGCTCCCTCTCTATTGTGCTGTGACTGCTGGAACTATTTATCTTATAAATTAGCTTATTGTAAGTTTCTGTGGGCAAAATGAATGTAAAATCTGCACTGAGATACTGTGATGTTGGTGATTAAAATAAATGAGAAATTGTAAAATAATAATGCAGAGCAAAAATACTACTGTGCATGTTGGTGTATGTATGTGGGTGTGCGCGCACACCCTGACCTGTTTTTCTATTACTGTAGGGTCCTAATAATGTTTTCACTTTTATTGTCTCAGCCTGTTTATAGGTGCCAAATTCTGTGCACATTTATATCCATAAATGTCAATATCTAAGCATAAAAATGTTTCATCATTTGACATTTTCCAGTGGTTTCCCTCTTTCGGAGCTCTTGTACTCATCTCTTCAGGGTGCATTTACACTCATGACAGTAACACTGACAGGATGCAACCAAGTTGAAGTTAATGTCTCAAAAATTGCTTCCTTTTTCTTTGCCAGCTCAAAAGGTAGTACCCAGGTGAAATTGCAACAGTGCAGCAGGGGTGTTTTTTATTTGTAGGTGTGCACCTACAACATGCTGTTATTGTGCTTAATGCTCCTGTGTCCGGAACAAATGCTTCCCAGTGTTGCCTCTGAAGGACTATTTTCAGAGAATTGCTCTCAGAGAACAGCACAGAAGGCCTTTTTTAAAGTATTGCCATAGTTTCTGTGTTCTGTTTTCTTTTAAATCTTTAAAAAAAAAAAAAAAATCAACCACAGTTTATAATGGAGCTTCCACTAAAGAGTGTGTAACACTTTGCGTTCTGCATCAAGTACTGGGCGCTGACCCAGTCTCAGCCTGTGGGGACCTCAGCTCAAGTTCACCGTTTGGAATCACTTGAGGAGTGGGATGATGAATGAAGCCGGGCAAACCAGAATCTTTTCCCTGTTGGCGGCTCTGCTGATGGACATCTCCCTAACAGGCTGCGGCTCGGACCATCTCAGGCTCTGAAAGCTGCCCATCTGTGCTTCAAAGCGACACTTGTCAACACCAGGCCTCATTTACCTCGACCATGGGCAAATAATGGACACGGGTGGTCGTAATGACCGGCTGCGAACCACAACGCCCACCCACTTTGTCTGGTGTGTCTGAGAAGCCTCAGTGGTGGAAGCAGCACTCGCCATGCTTGAGTACCGCAGCTTCTTCTGGCGGCGTAGCCTTGTTGGTTTCCCTGGACACGAGTCCAGGTGAGACATGTTAGCGAGCATCCTTTTCCATCAACTGAAGGAACTGTACAGAACAATGGCGCTTCATTTTTTTCCCATTTACAAAAACAGATTATTACAGAGTCGTTTTTTATCTGCACAATTATGTTACATTTCAAATGATTAGGTTCGACTTAAAACACTCTGGGGACGGTGTAAGTACAGAGTTTCTCAAGGACACAATCTAATTTATTTATTCTACAAAATGAAAATATCATTTGTCTTCCCATGTAAAACCTTAATGGCTGTTTGTGCCTCTGAGGACCAACAAACTCAGAGGATCTTAAGGGCCTGATGGAGCTGACAAACATCTACTGGCGTTGTTGCATCACTGACTTCACTGCGCAGCTCCAGGATTTCCTGTACAGCAGATGTACACGTTTCTCTCGTGTTGACATTTCTCACCTGACTCACGTTTCTCCCCTGCTTTTACGTTTTCCCGTGTGACCTTTACACTTTTGGCAGTAATGTTATAGAGTGAAACGTTAAATGGTAAAGCAGGCAGCAACGTGACAAATGCTACTCTTTGCAGAATGCCTGGGCCGTGATTAGACTTCCTGCCTGCAGGTGCTTCTCTCTCATTTATGAATTAATCCAATAGAAATTATACAACTCAAACGATATTGTTGCCATTATTATGTTCCTATACAAGATAATCTTCCTTCTGTTTTCTTTCATATTTTCCACCACTAATGATTTTCCAGTTCACGTGTTTTATGTTATTAAAATGCAGCATCAAGCTGGTTTTTCTTAACCCAGTCAAAGACAGCTGATGACTAGAAGTGAAGAAAAAAAATCAGTTTTACTATGCTCATTGATTTGGTTCTGGAAATCCTCAGATTATTCCACCAGTGGATGTTCAAGGAGAAATGATTGAATTAGAGGTGAATGAGAAGCAGCATTAGAGGGAAATGCTGATACCTCCTTGCTGCCGGTCCCGAGGCTGCTGCTCCTCTGCCTTCTAGTGGGAGTCAGATAAACTCAATCATTAGAAAAAGGCCTGGGAGAGTCGCAATCAACCAGAGAGGAGAGGGAGAAATAACAGGTTTCAACTCCACTCAGAGCTCTCACCAATTCTGTTTGAACTAGTGGCCAATTCTGTGCGATCGTGCGGACCTCCACCTCAGTGCCGGGGGAGCCGAGTTCTTCTGACTCCTGACCCTCGTCCCCAACAGGCGGAGCAGAGCCCCGCCTGTTGCCCGCTGCCTGTCTCAGAAAAGGGTCAGAGATGACAGAGAAGTGCTGGTACACACCCTGTAGCTGCCGTTCGAGGCTGTTCCACTTGGCTTCTCTGCTGCATTTCTACAGGCTTTTTACAGCAAAGTGGTCGGCGTGTCGTCAGGGATGCGGCAGCACCTCTCCTGAGTGTGTCCCCGACCATGAATGAATCGTTATAAACACTTACACGGTGTAGGAAACACAATGTAGACGGCTCCTTCTGCCTTTAAATCTGGGTTTTATTCTTGCACTCAGTCTAATTAAGTTTGTTTTTTACAGCGGTTTAAAGTAGCTGCCGCCGTGTCTCAGTTTTAATTAAATTCTACATCTAATTAAATCCTGTATTTATGCCATGCATTATGAGTTTCATTTCACAGTGGAGTTTTTATGTTTCATTTCAAGTCCTGAACTAAACTTGCATCATGCCGCAACTTATTTAACTGTCAAACAGCCCGATCCAGCCTCCTCTGGCCTTTCACCTTCAATAATTGTGAGCCAAGTTCTCCAGCTGACTCCTCACACACGAGACAATGGTAGAGGTGACAGTTTGGATCTTAAATTCCAGGAGCAGGGGCTGAACAGGAGCGGGAGCAACACAGTCATCCCTCAACGAGTCTATTATTTCTCAAAGAAGAAAAAAGGATCTAATGCCACCCTTTAAAGCAGTGCTCATTTATTTCGTAGGTGAGGCACTTGTTTGAAGGGGCCTGAATATCTATTATACTTTATAGATCAGGCTTTAGGAACATATGACAGCAAACACCTGATGTGTCCCTGCAGATCTGTACACAGACACACTTCTAGATGGGGGAAGAAAACCTTAGTATAGCTGCTAGAGTGTCAGGTGGTACTGTGGTCACTCAAGCCATACAGAGGTTCCTGGGTCCGACCCCCCGATGCTGCACAGTGTCATGATTTTAATGAAGGTACCGAGCTTCAAAATAGCTCGAAAAGCTGCATCTTTGGGGTTTGATGGGTCGATCCAGAGTTTGAGTAAAGCCGGTTAGAAATTCCATGTTATTTGCTTCAGAATGAGGCAATAATGTTGCTCATTACCCCCCAAAACGTTTCATTTTCTACCAGTTTGCAAATGTGACACCAACAAATATCAGTGTAGCCAATTACGGTTGCCTGCAACAAAGAACTGGAATAAATAGTAACGCAAATCTAACTCCTGCAAGGGTGGAACATCTAGTCTTTCCTCTGTGTATGCCTCCACCCACATGCGGAGCATTTCTTCTTGCTTGCTTGTAGTGTGTTGTGAGAGGAAGCGTCAATTACAAGTGACTCAACTGAGTGCCCTCACCAGAGGTTTTGGAAGGAACTGGGTTGTAATGAAGCCTCTCACCTGCTTTTTTAACTCCACTTGCGCAGTCTTCCTCTAACTGTGACTGAACTTTGGGAGCATTTGAAACACTTACTTACACTTACCATCTCCTGTGGGTAATTTTTATATATATATATATATATATATATATGTATATGTGTGTGTATGAGTGTGTGTATGTATGAGTGTGTGTGTGACTTGTTCTGATTTTATTTTTGTCTCAGACTCTTCAGAATGGGTCCCTTTTGAATTTAGCTGGGTCATTTTGCATTCAGCAAAAGAGCGGGGATGGATGTAGATCAGTAGTTTAAGTAAAAGACGTTTCATGCGTCCCGAAATCCCTCAGTGAAATTATTAAAGATTCCGAGGGAATCTCGGGCGAGCAAGCTCTAGTCTGATTCCGCTGCTAAGGAGAACAGAGGAGAGGGGACGTCATTGTCAGCTCTGACAAGATTAAGGCAGCCCGCCAAACTGATCAAACCCAGCGAGATTCTGCGTGGCGAAGCGAAAAAGTGGCGGTGGGGGAGGAAGGGGCCGCTCGGAGGTGTAAACAAAGTTTTGACGTTGACGGGGACGCTTCATCCCAAACGGAGCCTCCCGTTACCCTCCCCTCAGCCTTGCAGTCACCTTGTGATGGCAGAGGGGGGGGCACGGTGACCATGCAATCCTCGGGTGACTGCCATATCTCATCCATCAGACGCGAAGTGACTCGCCCCCTTTTTGTTTATCTTCCTGCAAACTTGACCATTATTATTATTTATTTTTTATTTGCGTGTATCTGGAGAAACCTTGGTTGCAGGGAATTCTTTCCCTCCATTTGATCCCTGCCACTTTAATCACTGTCTTCTGGTAATAAATGTGGTTATTAAAAGAACAGCTGTAGGGGATGATACGGACATAAATAGGAGTTCCTTCAGCAGCAAACATATGTGGTGTGATAATAGGTGAATGCATCCCATTTGGAACGTCACCTGGCGAGGACCTCACCCATCTCCGCTGGTTCCTGTGTGTGGTCTCGCGAGCAGCCATGATAATAACATCGGAAGAGTTGCCCGCTCAGCAGTCAGAAGTATTACTGCCTCGGCCTCCATGTGTCTTCCTCTCGACATTTTCATCCCTTATGCAAATACAGACCCAGTGGAGCCAGTAATCATTCATCAGGAAGTGTCTCCAAACGGTAACTGCTTCTGTCCTGCTCATTCATTATTCATCAGCCTGGACGGGTCAGGCAGCGAGAGGCTCTACTCTAAGCAGACGGTAAGCCTCATTCTCCTGTTTATCTCTCTCAGTCTCAAGACTGGAATGAGGCAAACCTCAGGCATTGGCTTGTTTAACTCCATCGTTGAGCTCCTTTCACCTCTTTTTCTGTGGTATTGATAAAACACCTCACCCGCACTCGTGTTCATTAAGCGCCATAATGAGAAACTACTGTATACCCCAAGCAGCACGTGCAGCCAGTGCACATTTCACAAATGAGGAGGAAATGTGTTGAGGGCGAGCTGGAGGCAGAGCTTCATCATAAATGTGACCGGCAACATGGCATGTAAGGAAACACCTCCCTACACCAGCAGCTCTGAGGTCATCAGCTCTGCCCTGTTCTTACGCCGGATAAATTTTCATTGTTATGCTGATGACACCCAGCTTTATTTATCCATGAAACCAGAGGAGACAGAGAAGTTAGTGAAGCTCCAGACCTGTCTTAAGGACATAAAGTCCTGGATGTCTTCAAATTTCCTCCTCCTCAACCCAGGAAAAACTGAGGTCATGGTGTTTGGTCCTAAACCTCTCAGGGATAGGTTAGATCACATTATCACTCTAGATGGTATCTCCTTAGAATCTAGTCTCTCTGTGAGGAATCTAGGAGTAACTTTTGATTAGAATCTCTCCTTTAACTCACACATAAAATTGGTGTGTAGAAGTGCCTTTTTTCATCTGAGGAACATCAGAAAGATCAGGAAGATATTATTGCAGCATGATGCTGAAAAGTTAATTCATGCCTTTGTATGCCTTTGTATGAAACGCTGCAGAGTTCTGACAGGTATTGACAAAAGAGATCACATAACCCCTGTACTGGCGTCTCTTCATTGGCTGCCCATTAAATTCAGAACAATTTTTAAAACCCTCCTCTTGACCTACAAGGTCCTCAGAGGCCTAGCTCCATCCTACCTGGAAGAGCTAGTGATACCTTATCAGCCCAATAGACCGCTCCGCTCTCAGAACGCTGGTCTACTTGTGGTTCCCAGAGTCTTTGGGAGTAGATTGGGGGGCCGAGCATTTAGCTACCAGGCCCCCCTGCTATGGAACCAGCTCCCTGTCCAGGTACGGGAGGCTGACTCCATTGCTACTTTTAAGACCAGACTTAAAACCTACCTCTTTGAAAAAGCTTATTGTTATTAATTCTGTAGTTTCCAGTTACTATCATAGACAGACAAATTATCGGCAGAAACAGACACCGATACGCCTCGTCACCCCACTGGGTCATGGTTTCCTCTCCTCTCCTCTCCTTTCCTCCTCCTCATCGAGCAGACTAGTTATGCAGATTTTTCCCCCCTCGATTTATTTTTTTACAGGTATCGCCGCCTTCGGAGCTGCATGACGACATCTGGCCCGCTGACCTGTTGTATATTGTATTTTTGTATCTTTGTGTGTGTTTCTGTGTTCTGTGCCTCTCCTCTTCTCTCGTATCCCTCTTCTTCCTCTCCTCTCCTCTCCTCTCTCTCTACTCCTTTACCCGGCCGACTACCAGCAGGATGGTTCCTCCTTGTAAGCCGGGTCCTTCTCAAGGTTTCTTCCTGTTAAAGGGAGTTTTTCCTTGCCACTGTGCTTACCTGGAGGCTCAGGCTCTGGGTCTCTATCTCTGTAAAGCACCTGACTATTTTTTGTAAATGGTGCTATGGAAATGGTACCTGACCTTTGATTTTAAAGTGTATATTGTTTCTGCTGCATAGACATACTGTAAAGTGTCCTTGGGTGTCTTGAAAGGGGCTTTGAAATAAAATGTATTATTATTATTATTATTATTATTATTATTATTATTATTATTACCCAGCCGGCCATCAGCAGGAAGGTCCCCCTACATGAGCCTGGTCCTGCTCAAGGTTTCTTCCTGTTAAACGGGAGTTTTTCCTTGCCACTGTTGCTTGTCTGGGGTTAGGCCCTGGGATTCTGTAAAGCGCCTTGAAACAATTTTGATTGTATAAGACGCTATATAAATAAAGATTGATTGAACAAGAGATTCATGGGCAGCAAAGTCTTCCTCTGCAGAAAAATAATCACAGGTGCTCCCATTCATGTTCTGCATAACTTTAGAGGCATGACTTGGATGCCCAGACAGAACATGATGTGATGTTCAGTAAAGACCTTTAAATGAAAACATTTTCACACCACGCCAGTCTGAGGAACATTTGCCATCTACTTTTGGTTTGGTTCAGTTCACACTGCACCTGTTGAAAGTGGACCAGTTACAACAGCGACTTGGGGGTAGTGGGCTCGTTTGAGTTATGATCAGACAGAAAACAAGCCAGAGGAAGAAGGAAACCCTGCTCATCGATTGCTCAGGACTGAAGATGAAATTCCATCCTCTTCAACTGCTTCGTTCACCACAAAACCAAGCAATAATAATTAAGACCTCTACTTCCCATTCCAGCACATATTTTGATACTTTTCCCACCTCTCCTAGTCAGCTTCTTCAGATATGGACTGTTGTGGTGGTAAACACTGGTAAACTGTGTTTTCAGGTGACCCAGGGTTCTTTTCTTTTTGTCTGCACCGGAGTTCCAATTTCACAAATTCCCAAATGAAGCAAACTAGGAAATGAACTCTGGTCCATTTAATGTGGACCAGACAGCTCTGGGGTAACAGTGCCTTTATTTTAATGAGGGCGGTGCAGTCTGGAGTCTGTAGTAACTACAGGCAGAGAAGAGCTGAGTTCCTTTTACAAACACAACTCTTATCTGCCTTCATGATGTCTGACAAGCTAAATTTATAATTGTTGACTTTGACCCTGCGGTGACAAGAAAAAAAAAAAGAAAAAAAGAAAAGCGTGGGTTCACCCCTTCTAGTCTGTCATCATACTTAAATGCAGCATTGTCTCAGCCCTGCAGCTCCCCCAGATAAAACTGCCAGTGGTGCAATTTCTCCAGGACCCCTCAGGGCCCATAACTCTCTGAGCAGGTTGGTTGACAATTTTCACACTGTTAGACTGTCTGTGCTGCAGGAGGTTCCTGCTTCCATACAGGACAAAAATAGGTGATCCTCAGCCAGACAGCCAGCAAACACATTCAGCGCAGTTAAGAAATGCATAACGGCGCGACAGGGCCCTCCTTTGAGGGGGCACCTATACGATCGGCAGCAGGCATCAAAAAGAAAATCCAGCAGGAGCCAAAAGGCAGCAGATTTTGAGTCGCTCAGTATGCTTTCTGGGCAGCCCAGATTTAGTAAATCACATGCATTAATCACTCTTCCAAGTGTAAAAATTGCACCGAAAGGAGGGCGTCACGTCTAAGCTCAGATGACATACATTCAGCCGACCAGGCCCAGGGTGTGTGTGTGGGGGGGGCAAACAGCGCAGCAACGCTCGGCATCCCCTGCCATTTGTAATGCCGCACACGCGATTATGAGGCTTTTTTTTTATATCGAGCCATCTGTATGGCTGAAAAACTACCATGATGGCTGTAGCTACACTATTACGATGAATTTATGCAAAAATCTGCCGTGTTCTCCAAGAGTGTGCGTGCACGGGGGGGGAGGGCATAGCCATTGAATCTTTTCATTTTGGCACATTTGTCTCCTCACAATAAACCACCGAGAACCTGTAATTGATTGTAAGAACGAAATTGCCTCTTACACCCGGAGAAGGAGTGGAAGGAGGAACGGTGCAAGGGAACTAAGTAACAAATGAGAGGACAGGATGAAATACACCGCTTTAATTCACCATAGCTGATTTGATAAAAACAACCCATTTCACAGCACAGCCAATTATGCCAGAGAGTTCTACAATTGTCCATCGGAGTTTCCAGCTTTATACTGGTTTTCCTGTCACTGTTTGATATATTTTTACATATCCGATTATGCAAATGTTACCCACAGTTACACTTTATGTGGTATAAAAGCTGTAATTATAATTACCACAATTCATTAAGATATTTTGAGGCCCTCTCAGTTCTGAAAACATTTATTTCTCAGTGAGCGATCATGACTAATCCCACAACGCAATCTGCACAAGAGGACTCCAAGGTGACATAAAGCAAGTCAATTCTTTTTGCGGAGGGTGTAATTAATTAGTATGTCAGAACTGGAGAACATCCTGGCCTTCATTTTTCTTCTTAATTGAAGAATCATTTGGAATTTGGAGAGACAGCAGATCACCTGTAATGAAGATTGGCACCTGTTATTTTTCCCTGTCTCCTCTACCCACCGCTAGACAATTCATTACTCGCTGCCGAGGTCGTGGGCGCACTCTTCCTGTGGCTTGCCGTGCAGCCTCGAGGGCGGTTTCCTGACGGTCGGCGGGCTGCCGGGCGCCACCCCTTCGAGGATGATAGAACAAGAATGCCTATACGGGCTTGATGAGTGTGCGTAAGGCCTGTCTCTTCCAGAGTGATGACTTCATCTTGCCTGCAACGATCCTCCCCTGGAAGGGTCCACCATGGAATTGCCCCCCTGAAAGTAATATCAGCGTTAACATATGTCATAGGGTCAAATGGTTCTGTTTTCACCTTTCACACGGAGCACTCCAGCTACGGACAGCCCACCCTGAAATTAAAGCTGCTGCTCTGATGTGGAGGGAAGATTAATTGCCCTCTGCAGCCCGGTTGTACTTAATCTCGGTCCCTCAGTGTGTGTCTGTGCGAGATTTGGCTGCACTAAGCCAATAAGTGGTTGGCATAAGCACAGACAAGAGCGCGTCCTGCATCCGCGTGGTGTTTAAAACCGAGAAATGAAGAAACACACGTACACACACACACACACAACACATGCACAGAGCGGCGCAGTGTCAACAACAACAAATGCAATTTTCAGGATAATTCACTGTTAAATTTGAGCTCAACAGCCAATCAAACGAGGGTGGGCGGGGCATGCGCGTGGAAACGGTCAGTGGCTCCGCGGACAGAAAGGCGGCGTAAACGCTGCTCACATGTAGCACACTGGGCAGCTTGAAAGGGTTAAGCATGAGTGGATTAAAAATGCCGACACACATCCGTTTCCATGTGCTAATCCTCTTAGCGTCCACTCCTAATATGTTTTTATATCTTCCCTGTGTCTCACTGAGGTAAAATATCAGATTAGTTGCCGGCTTTGACTATATCTTATTATAACCTTATCTAACACAGAGGGGTTATGAACCTCCAGCCAGGCGGGGGCAGATGCTCTATTCTCTGTACTGTACAGGAGGAATTAAGGCTTCATCACATTGTTACCATGGAGGTTGTGTTTTTGTCTGTGTTTATCTGTTTGTCTGTCTGTTTGCAGAATCGCTCATAAAGTTATAAATGGATTTTAATTACATTTTCATGAAATTTTGATAACAGGTCAAGGAACACATGACAAATATTGGTGATTTTCTGGATTACCGCTCAGGTGCTGCTCAGCGACTAGTCTCCCATGACACGCCAATCTACTTTGCTCGCCAAACCTTGAAGTGCATATGTTTTATGTGGAATCCCAGAAGTCCATATATAATGAAGAATGAGCTGCTCGGCAGGAGGGTGGATGATTTGTCCATTATCGTTCAAATTCACTGCAATTCTGAGTTCCGTCAGAAATGGTTCATCTCCACAGCAGAGTGGCCATTTTGACTACAGTTCTGTCTTCATGTAGAAGGAAAGGTGACTGGGAAGATGGATGGATGGATGGATGGATGGATTGATGGATGGATGATTGATGGATGGGTGGTGGATGATGGATGGGTGGATGATGAATTGATGATGGATGGATGGATGAAACTTCCTTATGAGGTTCAGGTGCTAAGGCTCTGTTCATCACACCTTAATGACATTCTATGTGTTATTAAAGACTAGAAGCTGTGTTTCCTCATTTGATTATTCTGCTGTGAACTTGGATCATATGAATTATAAAGTTAGGAGTTGTCCTTGTCTATTGCCTCTGGGAAGTTAATTTTTTTGACATGCTGCTAGCATGACCATTGCCCTTGGTTTGAGAGTCAAATCTGAATTTCTAAAGTGAACGATCTCCAGCATTTATATGAGAAACATCCGTTTACTTTATCTCCTGAATGATTGATGGTTTAACTATTCTTATCCCATGAATCAAGTTAAAATTCCAGCATGCTTTGTGCCCGACTGTTGCTGAGTCTGTTCGATCTGAGTGACTCAGATGAGATAAGTGACATGACCTGAGCTCCTCATGTTGAATCGTGACTGTTTGGATATCCAAGCTTCCTGAAACGGGTCTGTGTCTCCCACGGCCGTGAAGACTCCACCTGTCGAGTGGTGCGACGATGAGGCTATTTGCTCATGCGATTGCAGAAATCCAATGCGATGACAGCGCTCGCCGCAGTCTGGGGCTGTGTTTGGCTGCATTTTCCTATTTCCTGCGTGTTAAATTGGTGTCTAAAGGGTCAGGCAGGTCTTTTGTGAGCATGGGTGCTGTTGGAATCTTTTATCATTCTCCTCAGAGGATGATTGTTCCAGGGAGTCGATGGGTTGTGATGATTCCTCCCCATCATCGCTCTGGTGAGTATTTGCCAATTCAAAGGTGTTGTAGCACAACTGCAGCCGTGCATCTTTAATTGGAAATACTCAATACTGGAATTGAATTGCCGTTAGTCTATTCTCTGCGGGTGTGGTTGTGTTGTAGGTTTTCTTATCCCAGCTGGATAAACGGTGTTTTCAAACATTATTTGTTGGGGAGCTGCAAACTTTGGATTGTCTGATGCTGTCTGCAGGGTTCCATAACCTCCAGACCAAAATTGTTCCGCTGGTTGAACAAACCTTTGAAGGCATGCCCCCAAGACACCGAACTGGCCCATTCACATTGACACAATGCCCGACAATAAACTCAGCATACCGCAGTGTACCTTTATAGCGGCGCGGAGACAGCAGCGGTTAATCCACGGGGTTATTGATGGCGCCAGATCTTCTTTATCCACCTGGAGATGATCCTTCTTTCACAGCCCTGCGCAGCTCAGATATCAACAAAGAGCTGAGAGGAGGAAAAAAGTGCGCAGGAGGGTGCCCGATGCACATCCCGGGGTCCGTTTAAGGCCGCGAAGCCTCTCCCGCGACCATCATCTGGGTCGTTCTACCTTTGCGATTGCTGAGAGACGCGGGGGAAGAGCAGGAGGAGCGGCGTCGCACCGCTGACGGCAGCGTAAACACGCCCTGACAGTAAAGTTTAACAACAGCGGTTGCGGCGGGGGTGGAAGTTACGGAGGGCGAGGCGCAGATGCGGCCGCAGCATGACACCCGGGGTTCTGCTGTGGCTGAGAACCGCTCGTAAAATAGCAACAGTCGTGAGTGATAGATCAAAGGAAGGGAAAAGAATGGAAATAATGGGACATAAAGGTGAGCCGATGTTTATCTGTATGAGAAAAAGAGTCGGTAGTTTGATGCAGCATAATGACTTCTGGTCCGAATGCAACCGTATATCAGCGGCTTTGGCTCCTGGCTCCTGGAAAACAGAAGAGCCAGGTGGCAACAGCCTGCAGAACATTGGAACAGCTCTCTGTTGCTGGGATCGCCAGGGTGGGTCGTGTTATGGTTGAATGGCGCTCTCGGCGTACACAGAAACATGGGCCACGAATGAATCCATTATTTCCTGCATGTTTGTTCAAACAGAACAAAGAAAGGATCAAAGCAGCAGGTGGAGCCTGTCAGGCGCTAAAATGAATCTCTCGTTATGTTTCTCATAATACGGTGACTCGACTGTGGCTCGTGTCCATGCTGAGTGTTTTGTTTTTATCCAGTTATCTTTGCAAGTTTTAGTACGTTTTGTGAAATCATGGAAAAATTAGCCATTTCATTCAGGTTTTTTTTTTTTTTTTATCAAACTAACTTGTTTATATTTCATTTTTCATCCCTGAATCAAAGCTGTTTTAAAGAACTATTTGCTGTCCTGCCTGGAATTAGGATTAGGCCCGGTGTGTCGGAGCTTCTAGTCTATCTCTGATAGGCAATGTTAAATCTGTTTACTTTGAGAGATGGAAACCGAGGGAAAAATACTTTTTTTTCCAAATTAATTTCAGTCCGACCTGCCGAGCAGCCGTTATTGTTTCCAGTTGTCTCCTGGAGGCGCAGGTTGTACTGAAAGCATCAAACAAAGATTTGGTTTAAGGAGGATTAAAAGACACGAGCTCACAAGCGCAACTTGTTTTTTCTGCTTAAACAGAAGGAAAAATTGACGCGGACGAGCAGAACCTTCACGTTGGGTTTTAGTAATTAAGGTTTCGTGTGGCGTACGACAAAGCGGCAGCGTTCCCGCTGCAGGAGCTAGGGTGCACACGCAGCTTCTAAGAATTGGGTGCAATGCGTAGGCCGTCAGCAGGGGGAAGCAGTGAGTCGCCATCCTGGGGGGGAAAAGTAGCCGGGGGGGCTGAGCTGATGACCCGCGTGGGCCGGGAGGGTCAGGCCTCCACCGGGGAAGGCCCGCTGGGAGCACATCTGCATGCTGAGGCGCCGCTGGAGGTGTGCCAGGCGGCAACAGCCAGCAGCTAAAGTAGCAACCTGCCCCGAGCACGTGATCCGGATGAGCTGCAGCCAACCAGCAGGTTGTTGGCGCAGCAGATATTTGATCCTCTGTGTGACCGAAAGATGACGAAACCCTTGGCGCGCGCCAAACACAAAAAAACAGGTTCCATCCTCAGGAGGACATTTCCGACAGTATCCGCAGACCAAATGAACAATTCTGGAGCTCCGATTCTGCAGATTCCACATGTGAGATTGAACCCATTAACCTCGGCAGTTGGAGAGCGAAAGAAGTTTGAAAAGGGGAAAGTGCTGCTCTGTGCTCAAATGTCACACTTGAGCCTGTGCGGACCTGCGAGTTACCTCCAGTGCTGCCATTCACAGCACATCGATCCTGAGCTACAGGCTGAATAACCACGGGTGCCCAGGGAGCACAAGTAAAACTGTGGAGTGCTGATTCCAAAGATGTCCCCTTCTTAAAAAGAAACGCTGACATAAGTCGCCTCCATCGTCTTAAATGGACCTCATAAACCTGGTTAAAGTGCGGCGGTGGGGGGGGCTCCAAATAGCCAGGTTTAAGGGGAGCGTGGGCATCCATCTTGCTTCCTCCCTCTCATTCCTCCACATCTGTCTCGGACGGAAATTAGCCATGAATAGAACAACTGTTGACCCAAAGAGATTTCTCTACTCAGCGCAGGGGCAGCGGATTATGAATCCAGCGATCTACCCTCGGTCCGCAGGCCTGGGTAAACAGCAGCTGACACATGGGGGGGAAGGAATCCCCGTAGCCAGGGGCTCAGAGAGCCTCCTGCCAAAGTAAGACGCACCATCCTACTACACAGAGAAGGAGGTAATAATGCCGGGAGGAACAGGAGAGCCGTTCTGTTAAATATTAAGTCAGACAGCCTTTAGCGGGCTTTGGGGCTGTGGAAGAGATGAGGCACAAGTGGAATAAAAGAGGCTGGAGCCAACGGGGGTAGATTCACTTCCGATAACAACACTTACAGTAAGCTGCTACATGTGCTAATATCAGGAGCGCACGGTCCGGCTTTACCAACATCTGACGTCTGTGGAAGCTGCTGAATATTCAAAACCTTTCTGCACCGGATCGGGAAAGGAGGCGGCGGAGAATTGCTGCGTTCATTTACCTTTGATTTCTGCGCGTGAAAATTCCATCGCCCTCTCCCAGCCTCAAATTTGGGAACGTCTATGACTCCAACGGAGAGGCAAAATAGATCATGCCATCACGCTTCCTGATGCCTCCTCTCATCACTCAGGCCTGGGCTTCATTCCACCAGGTTCCAGGCAGTTACACCCTCTAACGAGTCTTATTTCCAAATGTTAAGGGTCTACAGCCCTCTGTGGTGCTAAAATACAATCTGCTTATACCAGCCATGTGCACGCCGCATGCACAGTCACCAAATACAGAGCAGCATTATATGCCTTTCAGATGATATTTCCTAATCCCACATTGCAAGGAGGTATATGAGTCTCCCAAGATAATCAATTCCGTGTTTTCCCCGATTGCCAGAGTCCTCCAGCACCTTCCAGCACCTTTAAGGCAAAGGCTTTGAAGACAGCTAATTTCCATGCTGATTTCTTCCCTCCTTCCCCTCGCGCAATTCCAGGCCAGGAACGAGGCGAGAAGACATGTGTCGCTTGATCTAATGGCAGAGAACTAATTGCATTCTGGGATACATGTCTGGAATCTGGAATGATAAAAAAAAAAAAAAAAGGTTGTGCAACAGCCCACATACAAGATGGGGACAATTAATGGGCCTCCTTCAGGGGAGAAAATCTGAACTGACCAGTCTCCCAGCAGACTGCACTGGTTCCTTTATTGATATTTGTGGCCAGATAGAGCCGTGACTACCCTCCAGTCCCCCCCCCCAGTGCACAGCGACACTCCACTGGGGCTCCACCGGACTGTTATGAGGCCAACTTAGCCAGCCTGCTCCAATCATAGCGGCACAAACAAGCCCCTAACCGCACTGCCTGCTAAGCCAGATCAGTCTCGGAGGTGGTTTGTCAGGTTTTTGCAGGGATAACATAGCATGAGATTATTTTCCCTAACCCCCCCCCTCCACATACACACACACCCACCCCCCCCCCCCTCTCTCTCAATCTCTCTCTTCCTCTTACAGTCTCCATCCCTTCATTCCCACCTCGGTGTGTTATTGTGAATTTCTCATCTCTCGGAGCAGCAGAATGCCCACCGCTCACACACACACACTCACACACACACACATGCAAACACTCACACACACACACACACGTAGACACAAGCAGGAACGCGTGCTCACGCCCACGCGTGTTCTCACCTCCAATATCTCCTTGACACAAGCACCCAGAGCGGTTATACCATCCAGACGTGGCTCAGCGTTGAAATTTCCACGAGGTGTCGATGAGCCGATGTTGAAATAACAAGGGCCGCTAATTTGTGGCCAACCGTACGGAACCGGTGGCATCAGATGTGCTGGAGCCCAGCGTTAAGGGGATGTAGTGTAACATTTTTCTTTTTTTTTTTTTTTAAATGGCACGATGGGGCTAAACCCTCATTACCGTGGCGCCGCCGCCCTCCCCTCAGGGTCCCGCCCGGCATGGCCGTCACCCGCGCGTCGTTTGGCAACAGCGAGAGATGATGGTGTTGAAAGGGAAGATTGTTTTTTTTTGTTTTTTTTTCTACTAAAGCTAATTTCCACTGTGGGCGGGGGGGGGTATTTATTTATATTTGTCTTATTTTGGAGGGTACGGCGGCGCTGCGATGTATAGAGCAGTCACCAGCGCGCTCCCGCCTCGCCAGAGCCCGTAGCATCGTGTGGGTGTGTGTAAAGAAGGAGATGGAGAGTGGTTATCCTCTGTGAATATAAAACCTCACTCTTATTTTAGAGCACATGGCCCGGTCAGGCTTGTCAGGATTTAGAGTATTACCAGGGCTAAATCAGCCACAGCCGCTCAAACTGGGAAAAAAATAGGATATTAGATTAGGTCAGCAGATTAGAGCGGAATAAAATAAGAATAATAATAAAAAAAAAAAACCATCCCCGACTGTGTGTTTCCCTCTCCCTGGGTTATGAAGACAAAGATCAGAATGACACAAGCGAGAGAGTGACCCGAGGGGGCAGAAACAAATGCGCGCTAATTTGTCTTGATGAGGGAGCAGCTGTGTGGAGGAGGCGGGGGGGGGGCTCTGTGACGCCGTCAGACGGCGGCCCTCCGCAGGTTTCCAGGTGTTCTTTCCACGGCGCTGCCCCTTTTAATCAAAGCGGACGCTGAGTAAACGCGACAACAAAGCCGATCGGCGCGGAGCGCGGCTTCCTCTGACAAGAGAGGCGCGCTCCTCTCCGCTCGCAACTTTGTGATTTTGATCATTTTCATTCCAGAACTCCTGGATTTGAGCTGGCCTGATTAGCAGGCGGTGGGATTCCGCCGGCCTACTTCCTGTTGAGTCAACCTGTCATTCAAATCGGGGGATGAGGAATTATAAATGAATGGCACGCCCCTTTAAAGACAGAAAAAAAGACAATTTCTCGGATTCAAAATGGCAACTTTAACAAACTCCTGCTCAGAGTTAAATCGCTATTTACCAGCAGATGAACGGACGGGCCATTTAAAACACGGGAGGACAGCAGGTACACACAGTCTGGTAATTGACATCTAACAGCATAAAGAGCCGGAGCAATTATGCAAGAGGAGAACAAGCTTCTCTTTAGCTCTTTCATTTCAAAGGCAAATGGGTCATCGGGTTACTAATTATTAATTGTTTAAACGTCAACAAACTGCATATTAAATCAGGGCAGCTCTTGATGATCAGGAGCCCCACCAACCATCCAACTTCAAACAGCGCTCATTTGCATCCGCGTGCATCCCGGACCTCCTCTGCCGTGGCCCCTGGTACAGACAAATCCACTTCCCGCCGAGCTCAGCCAGGCGGCGGCGGCGGTGGTGGTGGCGGTGGTGGCGGCGGCGGGAAACCCCGAGAAAACCTCTGGTGAGCTTCTCATCGAGGTCCGGGAATAAAGGAGGGAACGGGAACGTT
This sequence comes from Lagocephalus sceleratus, assembly GCA_911728415.1. Taxonomy (NCBI): domain Eukaryota; kingdom Metazoa; phylum Chordata; class Actinopteri; order Tetraodontiformes; family Tetraodontidae; genus Lagocephalus; species Lagocephalus sceleratus. The sequence goes on along the minus strand of CAJVRN010000211.1, from coordinate 1,252,016 downwards.
TGTCCTCAAGAGGAGGCCGATGATGAGGGGGGGCTGAGGAGAAGCCTAGACCTTTGGTACTGATTGGTGCCTCACCACATGGGTGTGTGTGTGTGTGTGCGTGCGTGTGTGTGTGTGTGTGTGTGTGTGTGTGTGTGTGCGTGTGTGTGTGGGGTAGGGGGGGTTGTAGATTAAGTCTGTCTCCAGGTTCAGCTGGAACAAGCGTGACCCCTTGGCCGGCGCCGCTGCTGCCGGGTTTGGGTTCTTCTGCCGAGCAGGACGGCAGAGTGATAATGCCAGCAGCTGTCAGTGGAGCTCAGACATCCCTTTCCCAGCCAGCAGCAGGGCCGGACTACAGACGCGAGCGTTCCCTGGCAGAGCAGAGGAGGGGGGAAAAAAAAAAAAAAAAAAAAAAAAAGCGATAAGAAGTCAGAATGTTCTTTGAACTGAACTGCTGCGCTCGGAAGCCGGAGCGAGGCCGTGGACCTCACGTGCGCGGCCCCAGAGCTCCCACGTTCAGATATTTACATCAAATCCCGAAAGCCCCGGAAGAGATCCTCCTCTGTCTCCAGCGAACATGAGCAGAGCCGGATCACAAAAGGGGTGGTCAGCTCGAAACTCCTGAGCTTGAGTGACTGACAGTTTAATGAGCCGACAGACGAGTAAACACGTCTCGCTCTCGCTTGGCTCTCCATCATTATTTCACCGGCGGGACGGAGGGGGGTGGGGTGGGGGTGGGAGAAAAAAAATGACAGCGAGAACAAACGGTGATGCCGGGTCGATACCAAAACTTAGGGATTTTTAACACGGATGTAAAATCAATAAAGGACAGGAGGAACGTCAGCGGCAGGAAGCGGGCGGAGGTGCAGGCGCAGGCAGGCGTGTTCGGGGGCCTGAATTAGTCTTCATCATCAACTCTGCTGCCCGAGGCAACCCTGCTGCCTCTCTCACCGCCGGGGCAGCGGAACCTGCAAGGGTTTGAGCTCTTTCGGCGCTACAAGGCCGACCGTGGCGCAGGCGGGGGGGTTCGTCGGGAGAAATAAGGCGGGACGAGCGGCCTTTTCGTTCTCCACGCGTAGACTGAATGTGTCTACCAGTCTTCATCGCGACGGTTCTGTGAGGACACAGAGAGGAAACCCTGCTCCACAGGCGCAACATAACAGAGTTATTCTGAACCTCTCTTGATGTCGGTGTGTTTCCATTTGCATTGCAGCAATATTTACAGCACTGCATGTGCGGGTGTTATCCTCATCTTATGTTTTAGCGTTTCTGTTTATTCGTGCTTTTTTTTTTTTTCCCAATAAAGAAGGGGAAATATATATGATGAGGATAATAAAGTGGCCGCTAGGTGTCACCCTTGTGACTTAGAAACGGACTGCTGTGAGCGCAGGGGAGGTCAGCGTGTGTGTGCGTGCGTGCGCGTGCGTGTGTGTTTGTGTGTGTGTGTGTGTGTGTGTGTGTGACCAACTGTCACTCTCTCTCTGAATGAGATGAGGTTTCAGGGAGGCTGATGAGAGTCGATCTATGAGACCAGAGGAGTTTTCATATTCAGCGCCTCGTCTTCGTTTCAGCACTTCTCTGTAGTCTGACGGGAACAGATGTGAGCGCTCCACATCTGCACGGACCCCCATCGTGATGTCGAACCGAGTTTTACGGGGATTTGGGCACCAGTGACACCGTGATTATCAGCTAATTATCTTAATGAGTGTGTTGTTCCTTTTATTAGGATGATTGGCAACAGTCCGGAGGTCAAAGTCCACCCACCTTTTTCTGGGGAGCTGCAGACGCACCGCTCACAGTCAGCTGACGACATAATTATAGTGATTATATCAAATTGATGTTTCCATTTTTATATTATTATTATTCTGCAACCGGATTGAACCGGCTTGTTAGTCATCTATAGTAATCCTGGATCGAATGCAAAGATACATCTTCTTAAAATACGAGATATGACATGGTTAGAAATGTGAATTCCAATATTTTAGTGCCTATTTTTATGACCTCCTAAGTAAAAAAAAAAAAAAAAAAAGAAAAAAAAGAAAACGAGTAGTTTTGTATGAATGTTTCGTCTTTATGGCAGGATTTCCTCTCGGCCCGCTGTTGCATGGGAACCATAATCCATAGTGTTTGTTTGTTACTGTAAATTGCCTCACCGGGCTGCGTGTGGCACCGCCAGCACGCTGAAGGAAAACACGTTAGTGCGGGAATGATGTAACCCGATGCGTAAAGTTGCAGCGCCTATCCGTCTGAATTTGACTGGAAAATGTGCAGCAGCGCGAAAATGCCCTGACGCGCAGGTTACGGAACTTTGCTGGCCTGTAGAAGGAGCAGGAGCACCACCGAGAGGGTCTCATGAATCCTAACTGTCCGTTTCTGCAGCGCGAAAACAAACAAGTGCGGATCTGTCAAAGTTGTCCTCGGGCGTCTCTGCCTCTGAAGAGCAGTCGACCCCTTTCACTCACCACTGTATCATCACCGAAAGACTTGCTCGAAGACCCTCCCGGGTCCCCGGATCCCCCTCGATCATCACGCACAGCCGTCGCCGTTGAACTTGCGCGCTATAATTGCGCGCCGGACCGGTCGGTCTGCGGGAGAACAGGTCGCCGGCCGCGTTTCGTCGCCGCGCTTCGCCCCACCCACCAGCAGCTCCGGTCCTCCTGTGTAACCCCTGATTGGCTGAGGGGATTGCGGGTCCTGAGACTGAGCGCTTGACTCGGAGCTGCGCGTCCGCCAGTGTGCGCCAGTGGAGCGAGAAGAGCGCTTGTTGGAGCCGAGCAGAGAGGAGAGCTGATCCCTGCAGCCAGCCTGCGCCCTGGCTGTTGCACCGCGTCCACTTTTGCTGCAGCGCAGCCTGAAATTAGCCTAACGAAGGCTGGAGCTCTCTTTTCTCCTTCTCTGGTTACATTTTACTGGATTTTATTCTCCTCTCCTCCTCCCTCCTCTCTCTCTCTCTCTCTCTCTCTCTCTCTCTCTCTCTCTCTCTCTCTGTGCGCGCTGGATGGACTAACCATCGGGATGTGTGCGGTCTTTTTTTCACAAGTGAGATACGAGGAAATTAACTGATTAACTTCGAGACTTGCTGAGGGGGGAGAGATTTGCTGGAAATTAAAAGGTAATCGGGACTCACGTTGATGTGATGAGACATTCCTCCAATTCCAGCCTCCTTCTGTAAATATGCGGACTTGAATCATTTTTTTTTCTTGCAGAACGTTTTTTTTTTTTTTTTTTTTTTTAATCACACGTTGAGTTTGAATTGTAAAACCTGCGGACAGAAGAGGAAATCTGATCACTGCCGAAGCCCTGCACAAAGAAGCGAGACGCGTATCGGGAATACGACTTAAACATTTGCTGGTAGGCGGAGAATTTCTCGGGGACTTTTTGAAGCCAGTTTCTTCATCCGAGCGGAAGATTCGTCTCTGCAGACTTTTGTGGAATTCTCTCTCTCTCTCTCTCTTTTTTTTTTTTTTTTTTTTTTTTGCTCACTTGACAATGGACAGTCCGCCTCCGGGGTCGTTTTTAGGAGCAGTTTGGCTGCTTGCTGAGGCTGCGTGGATGTACAGGGTGAAATCACTGCTGTGAGAAGATTCAGCATGTTTTCACAGATCTGTCGTCCCCGATATTTCCCCTGCTGCAGCAGACCGGAGGATGTGCTCCCCCTGATTACAGTAAAGTAGGCTGATGCGAGTGTCAAATTGTTTGGTCAAATTGACACCATTTATTCCGTCTCTTTTTTGCTGAGATGATCCATTTGGATTCTTTCCATCTTTTCCTCTGACGCGCATTACCCTCCCCTCCTCATAGATAAGGTTATTTTTTATAAGGCAGAAACTCAACAGGTGCAACACACACCGCGGAAATGGAATTAATCCAGTCAATTGTGCTGTTCTTCTTATTTGTGGTGGGGACTGAGGCCGTTATAAACCTGAAATATGGAATAAACGAGGAGATGAAGCCGGGCTCAGTGATTGGAAACGTGACAAAGGACGCGCTGAAGCAGGGATTTCAGATTGCACTGCAGCCCCCTTACTTGAGGGTTATTTCCAATTCCGAACCGCGATGGGTGGAACTCAGCCCGGCTGGAATCCTTACAACGCAGATGAAAATAGACCGGGACGTAGTTTGCCGGCAGAACCCCAAGTGCGTTATTTCCCTCGAAGTGATGTCAAACTCGATGGAAATCTGTGTCATCAAAGTTGAGATCGAGGATTTGAACGACAACGCGCCCAGATTCCCGACCAGCCACATTGACATCGAGATCTCGGAGAACGCCTCCCCTGGAACCAGGTTTCCCCTAGAGGGGGCAAGCGATCCGGACTCGGGGATCTTTGGAGTGCAGTCGTATTCCATCACCCCGAACGAGCTTTTCGGGCTCGAAATAAAGACCCGGGGAGACGGATCTAAGATCGCAGAACTTGTGGTGCAGAAATCGTTAGACAGGGAGACCCAGTCACACTACACCTATGAAATCAGCGCAGAAGATGGAGGAGATCCTCCTAAAATAGGCGCGGTCCAGTTAAACATCAAGGTGATTGACTCTAATGACAACAACCCTGTGTTTGACGAGGCGGTGTATACCGTGAACGTGATGGAAAACTCCCCCATCAACACAATAGTCATAGACCTGAACGCAACGGATCCCGACGAGGGCACGAATGGAGAGGTCGTGTACTCCTTTCACAGTTACGTCACCGAAAAAACGAGAGACGCGTTCAAAATTGATCCCAGAACGGGAATAATCACCGTCAACGGCGTTCTGGATTACGAAACGGCGCAGATCTACGAAATCGATGTCCAAGCCAAAGACCTGGGTCCCAACTCGATCCCGGCCCACTGCAAAGTCACGGTGAACGTGATGGACACGAACGACAACCCTCCCGTCATCAGCTTGCTGTCCCTGAACACGGAGATGGTGGAAGTGAGCGAAAACGCGCAGCGCGGGTACGTGATCGCGCTGGTCAGGGTGTCAGATAAGGACTCGGGGGCCAACGGGAAAGTGCAGTGCAGGCTGCAGGGCAACGTTCCGTTCAGGCTGCAAGAGTACGAGAGTTTCTCCACCATCCTCGTGGATGGGAGGCTGGACAGGGAGCAAAAGGACACCTACAACCTGACCATTCAGGCGGAGGACAGCGGCGTTCCGCCGTTACGCGCGACCAAATCTTTAGTGGTGAAAGTCACAGACGAGAACGACAACCCTCCCCACTTTCTGAAACCGCATTACCAGGAGATGGTGATGGAAAACAACCTCCCCGGTTCGTGTCTGCTCGCAGTGTCAGCAGAGGACCCAGACCTGGGGATGAACGGCACCGTCTCCTACTCCATAGTCCCCGGCGAGATTAAGCACATGGATGTAAACACATATGTGAGCATTAATCCATCCGGTCGCATTTATTCAATGAGATCATTCGACCACGAGTACACCAGGACCTTTGATTTTAAAGTTTTGGCCAGAGATAACGGAACCCCGTCTTTGTCCAGCAACGCCACGGTGCGCATCGTGGTTCTGGACGTGAACGACAACACGCCTGTCATGACGAACCCGCCTCTGGTCAACGGCACCGCGGAGGTGTCCATTCCGAGGAACGCGGGGGTGGGGTTCATGGTCACGCAGGTCAAAGCGGACGACTACGACGAGGGGGAGAACGGCCGGCTGGCCTACACCATCTCCGAGGGCGACAGGGCGTTCTTCGAAATCGACCAGGTGAACGGGGAGGTGCGCTCCACCCGGATGTTCGGGGAGAACGCCAAGTCCACCTACGAGATCACGGTGGTGGCGCGGGACCACGGCAAGCCCTCCCTGTCCGCCTCGGCCTACATCGTGGTGTACCTGTCCCCGGACCTGAACGCGCAGGAGACTATCGGACCCGTCAACCTGTCCCTCATCTTCATCATCGCCCTGGGCTCCATCGCCGCCATCCTCTTTGTCACCATGATCTTTGTGGCGGTGAAGTGCAAACGGGACAACAAGGAGATCCGGACGTACAACTGCAGGTAATGCCCAGTGTGTGTGTGTGTGTGTGTGTGTGTGTGTGTGTGTGTGTGTGTGTGTGTGTGTGCGTGCGTGCGTGCGAGCGCATTCCCGTGCCTGTGAAGTGCGTCGCTGGTGTCACGCAGCATGCCAGGACTGCAGATTCTTCCTGAGGAGGAGGAACCAGTCAGAGGCTCCCTGATGAGGCCCACCGTTCCGTGTTAAGAAAACATGATTGATGGATTGTATCTGCCCACTGTAACCAATTGACTCATGAGTCTGACACTTCAACTGTCATGTTCAATTTGCGGGTGTGTTGCCGGACAATTAACGTCCCACTGCTGCTGCAGCAGCGCCAGACATTTATTATTTAACGCTCACCATGGCTGATTGGCCGTTATCAGCTTTAATATAGTCTGATTATGGACAGTCCTCCTCCATCATTCATCCAGAATCACTCCCGCTTTGCTCCAGGAGTGAGCGGCATTTGGGCTGGATTAGATCTGAAACATTTAGATGAAATCACATCAGATGGCCACTCAGCCAGTCTTTCAGGAAGAAGGAGTCGATTATGAATTCCTGGACTTGCATACTGAACGCTCTGTTTTGTTCATCAGTCTGATCATCAGCTCTACCGTTGATTTCCCTCTGCCACTTTACCGCTGTAAATTTACATATAGATTGGATTTGAGAATTTAACCTGCAGCTATAATCATATTTTTCCCCAAACATCGTTTTGTTAATTTCAAGTTAACTTTTTTCGAGCATGCGAAAAGAAAAAAAAAAAATAAAAAAATCAGCACCCGTCTTTTCAGTAGATCTGTCTGCAATTTGCAAAAGACGATATATTAACATATTTTTCCAATTTTAATGAGTGACTGAGGCTCAGCGTCGGTGACCCGGGCTCTGTTCAGAAGAGGAGCTCCTCTCATGAAGGGATCCGGTCTCAGTGTGCGCTTTTTCATGGTTTGATGAAGAAGGCCAGCGCGGCAGAGACGTCTCCATCAGAGGAGAAACAAAAGCCGATTCAGAATTCCGGAGCCTTCCCTGTGCTAACCTGTTAGCGTGAGCCGCCCTCCCTGCTGGGAGCTTTAATCAGCGCTGATGTGCTCCGCTTCCCAGTCGCCACCCCAAATATGAGAAGCAGTTATCTCCAATTTAGAGCTTGTCCTCTGTCACTCAGCCTGACTCTGAAGATCCCCCCACCACCACCACCACCACAGACACACACACACACACACCCACCCTCCTCCTCCTCCCTCCTGAATGTCAGCACGCAGCGGAGCCGACATGAAATAGAGATGGAGTGTGGGCAAGAGCCATTTTCAAAATGCAATCTGAAAGAAAATGGAAACGACAAACTACGGCACTGCAACCAAACCGACAGGGCTTGTGAAGCGAGGGAGGATTAGAGCTGGCAGAGTGGGGGCTCATGAGAGCAGCGGGAAAAAAAACAACCAAAACACAAATGCAAAAGAGGCTCCAAACGTATAGGGCTGGCCTGGGAAACAGCAGTGCGCCACGCTGGGGAGGTTAAAAAGCAGTAGATTGCAAAGAGTTTAGCACATAAATTATGTGAAGTGTGTGTTCTGGTGGAAGACTGCAAAGCTGCAAAGACCCCCCGCCCCCCCTTGTCGGAGGCTCCTTTGATAAAGCGCTGCCGTGTAGCTCATTTGCTCTTATTAAACTCAAAATAACTTTTACGGCTGCAGGAGCCCGAATCTGCAGCTCTACAGCGCTCAGTGTTGCAAGAGGGGGGTGTTGGAAGGGGGGGGGGAGCGGAGTGACTGCGTCCGCCGCCGGTGCTGCTCGCCGCCTCGTGCGCCCCTGTGTGCTTCGCCTGTGTGGTTTTGGCATGTTTGCATATCGTTTGCCTGACTGTGACACGTCCATGACTGTGCATGCAAACGAGAGCTGACGGCTCCATTGGGAAGCCGGGGCGTTTGGGTGGGTGGGGGGGGGGTAGAGTCACTGGAGAGTGGCGCCTCACCCCTGGACGCAGGCAATGGCCCGCTGTCTGGCGCTCCGGCGGTGGAACGCCGCATTCTCTTTTCTTTTTTTTTTGTCTTCTTTCTTTTAAGACGACGCGGGGAAGGCAGAGCACTGCTTTATTGAGTCTGTTCAGTTTCTTCTACCTGCGCAGGGTGGCGGAGTACTCCTACGGCAACCAGAAGAAGTCCAGCAAGAAGAAGAAGCTGAGCAAGAACGACATCCGCCTGGTGCCCCGCGACGTGGAGGAGACGGACAAGATGAACGTGGTGAGCTGCTCCTCTCTCACCTCCTCGCTCAACTACTTCGACTACCACCAGCAGAGCCTGCCGCTGGGCTGCAGGCGCTCCGAGAGCACCTTCCTCAACGTGGAGAACCAGAACTCGCGCAACGCCGCGCCCAACCACGGCTACCAGCACCCGTTCACCGGTCAGGGCCACCAGCAGCCGGACCTCATCATCAACGGCATGCCGCTCCCAGAGGTGAGGCGCCGCTTCCTGTTCTCTGAGGGGGAAGGGGGGGGGGGACTCCTTCCTCATTCATAGTCATCAGATTGCACGTCAAGACCTTTTGACCACAGGTTCTAGTCCCAGAAGGGTTAAAAACCTCACGCCTGCTGAGCTGAGTGGACTCTCTACAGGCGTTCTGGGCCGACCTGCCCCCCAACCCCCCCCCCACCCAGGACACATCATTTCAGGTGCTCGCTGAAACAATGATAAGCGCCCTTCTTGTCCACTCGGCCGGGGCGCGGATCGCTCGGCGATGGCGCGCGCGGCTCCGGCGGAGCGCCGACGCTCCGGCAGAGTGTGGGCCCGCGAGCTGATCTTTGCTTTATAGATCCTCGTGCGGGCTGTTGGAGCTGATCTATCGGCTCGCCTCTCTCCCTCTCTCCCCTCTCTCCCCTCTCTCCCCTCTCTCCCCGTGACCCACTTGTTCTTCATCCCGTGGGAGTGAGCGCGCGTCCACGAGGGTCCTCCACGCGCGTGCGCCCCTCCTGCTCCTGCGGGGAGCAGCAAATAAGTTCCGGCTCCGCGCACGCGCGCACACACACACACGCGCGCGCACACACACACACACACACACTCACACCCACACTCACTCGCGCAAAACACACACTTGTAATTGATGACTTCAATCTCCGTTTGACATTTACTGAGAGGGAGGTGGAGAGCGGGGTCGGCAGTGGGGGTCTTAAACCAAGAAACAGCAGATGGATATTGATGTATCGACTGGATGATCCAGAGAGATCCAGGCTCTGGCGGATCCTGAGGGGTCAATGAGACCTATTTACAGGCACGCTGATTTACTGGGCTTGTCTGATCTGGTTCTGGCATGGTGTGTGTGTGTGTGTGTGTGTGTGTGTGTGTGTGTGTGTAGGTATGTAAGTAACACATGTGGAAGGGCCCTGTAGTGAGGTGGAGGTGGGGCGTGCAGGATGGGTATCTCGTCTGTATCAGCGTCGGTATCTCGGGGACTCTGATGGTGCCATAAGATGAGAGTAGTCATTATAGATCCGTGGGGGGTCAGATCACGAGATGAAGCGAGGCCAGGTGTCCGAGCCTCGACCACGGCGGTTGACGGGCTCGACAGAGGCTTGGCCTGTTTAGCATGCAGCTTCCTCTGCACTCTGCCTTGCACATGATGTTGACAAACCTCTCTTTGACCCACTCTTTGCATAATTTCCCCTGGATTTGCGTGCGTGCGCGCTCGCGCGTGCCTGTGTCCTTCCTTGTGTTTGCTACATATTGAGCACCAGAATACTATACAAGCAAACGGAGGACATTTTTGCAAAGTGGCACCGTTTCAGCTGGTCTGAAAAAGACTGTTTGACGTGGTTTTAATGTCGAAGAGAGAATTGGGTTGAGGTCGGGGTCAGGGAGTCAAATGGGATGGTTAGGGTCAGGGTCAGCAGCTGATACTACTGTCCTTCCTTTCCATTGCGGCATTTGCGGAAGAAGCAAGCACTCCCTTGCACACTCACACACACACGTGCACACACACTTAAAAAACCATGATAATTACCACACCATTGATAGCGCAAACAAATGGCAGTGAAGCGACTGTTAAGTGCTCCACTGAAACGAGCGGGATCGGACTCGGAGCCCCTCAACTCTACAAGTCTTTAACCTGAATCTCATTGATGGGTGCATCGGCAGCTCTGCCACTGTTTGTGGTTACTAAGGCAGTTTTCTCGCTCTTAAAAAAGTGTTTATCCTCCCGAGGGCGAGCTCATAATTATTCATGATTCATTCATCCCCAGCAGAAGAGCTCTTTTTTTTTTGTTGTTTTTTTACACCAGGGTAAAGTGATGTCTCCGTGTTTGTTTATGCTCCGAACGTGGAGATTAAAATGATCTCGGGCATGTGCGCGAGTGGAAACAAGGCCAGATCAGACACGTTAATAGGAGCAAAGAGGATGCGAGGAAATTCTGGGATTTTTTTGTTTTGGAAGGAATGGGCGTCTTTTTTTAGATTTATTTGGGGCAGCGAGCAGATCGTGTTTACACACACACACACACACACACACACACACACACACACACAGTGCAGGCGTGGATAAGATAACCCTGACAACTCTCCCCAAAGGCCTCATACCTGAAACTGCATTGTGTGTATTCTCGCCTCCCCTGGGGGAACATCGCCGCGCCGTCCACTGCTTGAGAAGCGTCAGCTGTGAGATGTTTGTGGTAACGGGAATGTGGACGCTCACAGGAGAATAGAGCTGTCTTCTATGGCTTAATTATATTGAATCACTCGGCAGCAGAGACAATTACACAGTAAAGGAATGGCCTTTGGCTAGAACATGTTTTTGAACGTGTAATGTGTATGAGGCTTCTTCTACCTGTGCATCCATTTAATCAGCATATCTGGGAAATAACTGGTTTTTGATTAACCTGGTCCATGGAAGGGATCGTGAATGCATCATTGACATTTTGATAAATAGATATAAAAACCTGGAATTTCTGCAGATGTATGATAATGGAGGTGTGTTGTGTTTAGAGTAGAACTAGTAGGTTGGAAGTCAGAGGCTTAGCAGTATTAAATGCCAATGTGGCCTTGCAGAGACATCTTATCACACTTATTTCCAGCTCCTGGAGAAGAGCAGCAGCCGATATTAAACGTGTTCTGACCTCGTGGATGTCAGGCTGTCGAGCAGAGCGCAGGAGTGATGGGTGAAGATGCCAGATTGCGACCAGTGGGGGGAAGGATCGTCGTCAGGATAATTCACATGTGCAATTATTTCATCTCTGATAGACGGAACTTTTTCAAACGGAAGGCAGCAATTCATTGTTTACATCTCAGTGAATGCACTTGAGGGAACCGATGAGGTATCCTTGGTGTTTTTCTGCATTAGTGGTGATGGCGTTTTTTTTTCGATTTAGATGCAGGCGAGACAGTGGGGAGTGGTTCCTGTGAGGCGGCACATCCCTCGCTATCACTTCGCATCAGGACAATATGCACGGGAACATTCAAATGTGTCACGCCGAGCATGCAAAGTGGATGTCACGCTGTCAGCTCCTGCTACACATCTGTTGAAAGTGCCAATCTCCTCCCACACGTGCCCGCGAATGCACATGCTACAGAGTGGCACATTTATGCCGAATACGAGCTGCCACATTATCATTTTCCCCGCGACCATGTAGACACGAGGCATCGCCTTGGTTGCTGATGTCTTCCTGTCCGTCCTGTCCATCCCGTTTTCCTCAGTGCTCCTCAGCCACGAAGTCAGTTGTTTCTCCTCCCGTTTGGCAGATTTCGGGTTTAACCGAGGATGTTGAGGGTCAGACTTCCAGAAGATGGAACAATTTTAAGCATGGATGCAAACTTAATGTTTATTTTATCAGCTCGTTTGTCCCGACATGCTGCGGGGACAGACTGCTGACACGAAATGAGGTGGTTGGAATTGAAAATGGGAGGGGCCAAAACAAATACAGACAGAGCTGAGGGCAAAGAGATTCTTTAGCCTTTACATATGAGCGATGGAGATGAAACATTACTCCCCTGGTTCATGCAGGTGTAATGGCTCCCAACACTTTCACCTCTCATACACATTCAAATTGACCGTCTATATGCAAAATCATTCCGGGGTTGTGGAATGTTATGACAACTGCAATGTTTCCTAAATTACAACAGGAGAGGAGACGAGGTTAGGAGATGAGAGGAGGAGAGGAGAGAAAAGGAGAAGAAAGAAAAGGAGAGGAGATAAGAGGGGGAGGAGAGAGAGGGGGGGGCTAATTACTGTAATGGTCCTGCGAGAGGAGGCTTGATGCCATCATGAAAAAGAGGCTAAATTGCTGTAACGATGTCCTACATGGCCCACACAAGTAAATGAGTTTAGATGAAAGCAAGAAACATAAAGTTGACCTTTAAAACTTTTGTTCAAAGTTGGAAATGTGTGGTTCACAAGAGGTTAAAACATCTGGCGCTAAAGAATATTTGGGGAGGAGAAGAGGCAGTAGACGCACGGATGTGGGAGAATGGTGGAATGATGAAATGCTGGAAGAGTTTTATCTCAAGCGTGTGCTGGTTCAGCTGAGTGGCAGATGAAGCTTTCAATTATTTGTGAGGCTTCGGGAACGCTCGCCAATCAGGAGAAGAGAATCGGAGTGACACTTCCTTCTCTGGCTCCTCCCACCGCCTCCCATACGGAGACCCGGTGGGGCTGCGGGGTAATCCTGTGACATTACTCAACGAGGTGCTTTCCACACTGTGCACAATCATTGCTGGTTTTACACTTGGTTGGATTTTTATAGCCTTCCATCCCCGACCGGCGCCACTGCCACCGCCACGCGTCACCCTCGATGCCGCAGAGAATGACATAACTGCCCCTGGCGGCCAGTCACGAGCCACCCGTGTTCGCCGTCCAGACTCAAAACACGTGATTGACAGTTGTGAGTCTTCAGCCACGTGTGACTAAAACCATTTTTAAGACCCTACTAATGAAAAGCAGGGTCTGATTTAACTGGGGTGAGACTCTGAAGGATGTGTCTGAGAAGTTCAGGCTGACTAACAGCCTGAAATTAGTCGCCAAGCTCTTAATTTTCTAAGATTTTGACTGAGCATAGCTGTAATTACACCGGGTTAATAGGGTGATGGGGTCTTCACATGTAAATGGGGGACTAAATGGAAAGAAGGAAATGGACAAAGAGATGATGTTTATTGCCGGGGAAGGGGCATCATTACGCACCTTGTTAAGCCCAGCTACCACTACTGCACTGGCGTAATTGCCCATTTAATTGAGTTTCCCCTTACATTGTTTTCTATTGCTCAAATTAAAACTGACACAGATGATATGGAAGTGTCACGTTCCTCGTCTGGGGATTTCCATGTTTGCTTGGCATTGGCCGGTGCCAACTTTTGTGTTAAGGTCTCTCATTAATGCAAGGGGGGGAAAAAGCCTGTGGTTACATTCATATAGGAAAGAAAAGGTCAGCTCTCATATATATAAAAAAAATAGAAATTCTAATGCTTATTATGACCTGAGGTGGAATTTATTTACCCACCTCTGTCCCCGCAGCTTAAAAAGAATGAAAATAAGACCTTTTTTCTGGTTGTATTAGCATCCGCTGTGAGAAATTATCGACCCTCAATATTCATATACCTCCAAACACACAAATAACAATGGATTAGCAATCAGTCTTTGGGGAAATTATTTGTTTTTCCTCTTCAAATCTGCTCCGAAACACCAGGAGCAGACTGTTTTTCTACCGAGTAAACAAAGTAAGAGTTTAATTAAATTCCTCCAGTAATGAACGTTATGATTCGGAGTGGGGGGGGGGGGGGGGGGCATTTGGTTGGCATTTGCTAAGAGACAGATGTTAATTAAAGACGAAGTTGGTCCGAGTTTCTGCGGCTTCAGTGGGAGAATTTCTCCCTTTGTGATGGGAAAAGGGGGAGGGGCTTGTGTGAAACTTGCCAACAATACTCATTGTGAGGGGGGAACTTTTGTCAGTAGCCAGTTCTGACACCAGGGAAAAATGACCTTTCCAAGTGTCCTGTTTTTTTTTTTTCCTCTCCCCCCTTTGTAAAGAGGGAGCAGGAAGATGTTGGTTAGCATTTCCCCCATCGGATTAAATGTCAGCTCCCGCATGCATGATTGTATATAAAGAAGAAAGAATTAAACTGAGAATCTTTGCTGATGGATAGATGAACCCTGAGTTGAGTACGCTTCAGACAGATTCTGTTGTGTCTCTACTGGGCAGGACATCAGTGAGTCTAAACTCATCCAAATTGAGCTGGAAACACAGGTATTATTCCTCCTGTCAGGTGTTTTTTTTTAGAACTTCCAGGAGACAAAAGCGAGTACCGTCATTGTGTTGCACAAATGCTGCATTGTACTTTGTTCTGTTTGCTCCGGCGGCGGGCGGCTTTTCTTCCCTCCCCCCCTTCCGCCTCTCATTTCCACAAATTCTTTGTTTGGAGGCACGGACGTGGACGTGCGCGGGCCGTCGAGCTCGCGGGACGCTCGACGGGCGCGGTGGCTGTCGGCGGGCGACCCGCGGCGGCGGGCGGAGGAGTCGCTGCGGCGGCCGGTGTAATTGCGCTTTGTTGGTCCACAGAAGCAGAGGCAGAGCATGAAATGAGCTGCAGCGTTTCCACCGACCCGGCTAATGGGCTATGACCAAGTGAGGGCCTCCGTGTCCCCCGACCTCTTCTTTTCTATTCTCTCATTTTCCACTTTATCTGTCCCCCCCCATCAATGGCGGCCCTCTCCTCACCCGTGTTATCCCCCTCTGACCCCGACCCATTGTCCACCTGTCTGAAGAGATGGGGGGGACCCTTAATCTGTTCCTTTTCACATTCATGACACCCGTGAATGGCGGGGCCCGCTGATCCGGGCCGACATGAATTGGAACGGCTGGTGACGGAGCATTAGTAACTCACACACTGTCACATCCTGATGATCTGCTACTGAAAGCAACTCAAGGCCTGATTTTTCGTTTTTTTTTTTTTTTCCTTGCTTTGTTTTCCTGGAGTCTTTAGAAAAGGTCCAGGCTTGTTAGTTCAGCCTCTCAGGGGTGGATGTGGGTGGGGTGGTGGGGGGGCTTCTCTCCGCCTGAGTGATACCAGGTCAAATTGGAATGAGAGGAATGTGTACCAAGGAATAGATTACATATGCACCGGGGGCTCAGCTCGCAGAATGGAACCGCCACAAACCATAAACCGTTGTTGCCGTTCAAGGCAATCCGCCACTTCTCCTGCGGAAGAAAAGAAAAAAGAGTCCGATTTTCGGCTGCGTCTGACTGTAGAGTGCGACGGAATGCCAGTTTTGACCCCTGACCTTCAACACACCTGCTCCACAGAACAGCTAATGAAGGGAAAGCGTTTGGCCCCCGCCGGGCTGCTCTGAGCTCGGAACATTCTGAAGAAGCATCCACAGTTCAAGATTACCCTACTGCGCCTAGCGGGGAGCGATTGTGGAGAGAATTAGAGAGGGAAGACCGCCTTGTGCTTTAATAACTCGCTCTGTCAAGGATCTGGGAAGGGAGGTTACCATGGAGTTCAAGTGCACTCACCAGGTTCAAGATTGTTCCACTGAAGGAGGCGGCGAGGACCAGCGGAGCCTCGGCGTGCGCGGTGTGATGGAGCAGCCGCCGCTCGCTCTCTACGCGCAGCCTCGGTGGGCGGCCATGTTGTTTCGGCTCGCGGGGACCGTCGGAGCAGCTCCTTAGATGGTTCCGTCTGCGTTATTTGAGGAGACTTTTGTTTTGAAAACTGAAAACTCACTTTTCAAGTGAGCTCCCCTGTCTGCAAAAAAGTAGCTTTTATCGGTGGGTGTTACCTGATCTATAGTGTGACTGTAATGATTTAAGAGTCTCGCTTTGTTTTGCTGCCTGTTTCCAGTCTTCCATGTCGAAGTGCATCTCTCCCCTTTTTGATTATGAACGATAACAGAGCGCCAGTGTGTATGTATGTGTGTGTGTGTGTGTGTGTGTGTTTGTGTACTGGGGTGGGGTGGAGGGTACGGGAATGGTGTTCTGACTTTTCATTTGTTCACTACCCAGTAATGATTATTTTAGCCTCTAAGCTGCAGATTTGGCCGTGTTTTGCTGCGGATCACAGCATCAGCGGGGACGGAGCTCCGCCGCCGCCGCCGCTGAGGAGCTTGTCTGTGGCTAAGCCCCGCTGGCAGAGACAGTCAGGTACACGGCGCAGAGGACATTTTGAACGCAGTCACGGTGGGGGGGGGTCATCGGAGGCGAGGGATGGCGGAGGGCTCGGTTTGGGTGAGGACGGAGCGGGACTTACGGCTCAAGCGTGGGCACGAGCTCCCCTGGTGGCAGAAGAAGAGCTCCTCCGATGCGAATGCGTCATTATGGTCGGGGTGCTGGTAACGAGCCAGTCGCCAGCTTGCATGAGCAACTGCAGAAAGATGACTTTTGGTTTAATTTAGAGGACTAGCTCTAATCCAGACTAAATCCTTTAAAACTGAAGCCCCCTCCCTCCTCCCACTACTGCCGGATTACGGGAGTGTCTTTAAAAGGATAAGGACCTGCTTATCAGCGCTTTCCTCAACACTTGTTTGGGACTTCAGATGTCGGGGGAGGGGGAGCTCCGCGTGGGCAGCGTGGATGAATCGACGAGATTATGCATCTGACGGCTGAGATCAATGATAATCACAATTTGCAGCTTTTAAACCTTCATAGCTACACGAGCATATGGGCGCTAACATATGCCTGCGCTCACACCCTGGTGATTTTTCTTTTTTTTTTCCCGAATAAGGCTGAATAAAATATGCCACTTTAACTACTGTTAATGAGGTTTTAAGGGTTTAATAAATGGCTAGAGAGGAAGATCGCCTGGTTTTCTCTCCCTCAAAAGAGACGACGGATACATCAAAACGTATGTTAGCTGGCTGGCTACATGCACTTCCAGGTTTAGAGGCTGAACACTGGAATCTGTCTCTTTGAGTTTGTCATCTAGGGCTTGTGTTGCCTGAAGGGTGTGTGGGGGGGGGGGGCACGATGACGGTGCGGCGCGTTCGACGTCTCGTGAAACAGCGGCAACGCAGAACAGCTGTTACACGGTTCAGGTGACGCTCTGCAAACCAAGACGGCAGCGTTGGGAAAGCGTTCCCCCACCAGCTCTGTTTGTATCGCTCCCTGCTAATGAAGTGTTGTTGGGACGGGCACCGGGGAATACCGACAAATCCAGCCCAGAGCAGCCCCATGTGTGTCAGTCGCTATATTTGTGTTTGTTCTGGGGGGGGCGTATTCCCTCCCTCATCAGGGTGTGGCTGTGGAGATGGGAGTGAATTCCTGGTGGATCCGCAAGCTCGGAATCATGGGAATTGTTTGAGCCCGGCCACATGAGAGGGGGGCCTTGAAGCCTAAGCAGCATTACACGGCGCTGTGTGTTTACTTTGGTGTTGGCGCTTTAAACTCACCTAATTAACCTGTGCACCAGGGTAAAGCTACCACGCTCTTCCTCGCCTCCTCCCACGCACAGACAATTAATAATGATAAATTCAGGCCTGTAAACACAGCAGAAGGCTGATGGGGCAGCTATCACACCTTAAAGGCATCAGATCGATTTGAGCCTATACCGATTCGCAGATTCGCCTCGTAGCCCTGCGCTCAAATTTAATCACGGATCCATTTAAACTGTGTTAGCTGGGAGTCTACTTGCCATTAAAATGGCTTTTCACTTTCTATTATTTCGAGAGCATTGGTTAAGAATGAATCAAGCGTGCGGGGAGAGTAGCAACCGTGGTCCCGGGGAGTGTCCACATTCATCCCGGCTTCCTCCTCCTCCTATTAGCCATGCAGCCAGCGTCCTCTCTAAATTGTTTTGCGTGACCTTTGATACTGTAGCTCTAATTATTACCATCACACGGGCCCTGTAGGGCGCACGGCTAATTATACTGGATTTATCTGAAGGGACGTTGCTGCCATTCTTCTCAGGCGTGTCTTGGTAGCATCAGTGCGTTGATGTAAACCCATAAAAAGGTTAATTTGGCTAATACTGTAATAGTAATTAGACTGACAATAATTACAAGCATATTTGTAATAACAATAAAGAGCAAGTTATTAATAAGGATCTGCGAAGGATCCACCGAAGAATTGCGTCACCGCAACTGCAGCGAGGGCAAAGGTGCTCTGTCATTTGCATAACGGCGCTGCCGAAGAGCTTCGTTGCTCTTTCCGTCACCGCGTATCGGAGTTTGACTCTGACGCGTGTGTTTTCAAAGACGTGATTGGATTACGCTTGTTTGTGTGTGTGTGTGTGTGGAGCGGGGGGGTTAGGGACCTCGTTGTCATCACAACTCCAGAGCAATTGTTACCAGAATTTTATTCAGAGCGCCAACTTGAAGGGAAGAGGGCAGCCGGAGTCATCTTTTGGCTGGCGGGCAACTCGTGTAATGAGCCTAAGAGGGTTCCAATTATTCCACTTGCGATCAAAAAGGAGGAAGAGATTACTTCTCTCTTTTTTTTTTTTCTTCTTTGACATTTTCCACACTGACATCCTTTGATGGGGGCAGAGGGGGGAGAGATTGCTAGAGAGCGGACTGTCTAACAGCAGCGAGCTGATGCAGGTTCATTCTTCTTTCCTGTTTCAGAAAAAAACAACAACACAACCACAAAAAAACAACAGAAAAACCTCTTCCTCTCGCTGCTGCATGCTACATTAGCTAGCTTTCAAGCTACCTGCGCAGGAGTGGGGGGGTCCTTTTGCACGATTGCCGGTGGCTTTGGTTCCGAGAGACTTCTTGACTGATCGCCTCTATATTTCCCCACACAGCTGTTGTAAATTGCCAGGAAGCGCGTCGGGAACTCGCTGGCTCGCTGCAGTCGTTTCCCCCCTCTGCTTAAATCCTGTTCCAGGGAATACAGGAGGGAATTGAATTATTCGATTGTGTAACACCCCCCCCCTCCCTTCCTTTTCATTTATTAAATTCCCAGATTACAAGTAAAGGCACATTAAATGCCCGGTTGTAACAGAAAGGATTTCTCCACTATAGGATATCAAACAGCCCAGGAGAAATAAACGACAGGATTAAAAAAAAAAAAAAAACACACATACAGAAGAGAAATAATAATTGCCGATGAGGAAAACTCCAATCTGGATTGGCTCAGATAAGCATCCTCCGCCACGTTCTCCTGCGCGGTGCTTTGATAAGTGCAGAAAATGACTACATGTTTTTTTGTTTTTTTTTTTGTGGTTGCAGAACAAAAGGATTGAAGGCTTCATTTGAACAAATCAAGCAGCGGAAACGTGGAAGGCGTCTCAGATGTGTTTCAGTGGGATAGATGGCTCTACAGCCCCGACGTGGCTGGAGGGAAATACGCCTGTTGTTGTTGTTAGTCGTGCGTGCGTGCGCGTGTGTGTGTGAGTGTGTGTGTGTGCGTGTGTGTGTGTGTGTGTGGGTACAGGGCTGTTTCTCTCCCCGTGGAAACAGAGATCCACCGTCTGTTACTGTTTTCCTTGACCCCCGAGCGTCCCCCCCCGCTGTGAAAACCCATGTTTGCACCCCCCAAAGATGGCCCTAATTCAAATTAAATTAAATGAAGTCACAGCGGCTAATCCCTGTGTGTTTCAGATACTGAGACAACCCCTCACCCCCCTCACCGTAAATGAGTGGGTCAAGCCCACCGCATCTGGCCCCCGTCCTACTGGCCTTGCTCTCAAGCTGCTCAGCTCCCAGTTCCCAACGGAGGCAACAGCAGGCCCTGCTCCCTGTAAAGTCCCAGTGTGTGTGTGTGTGTGTGTGTGTGTGCGCTGTCTTTCTGTAAATTGAGGTTTGCTCTCTTGTCCTGTCTCATGCCGCGTTTGTTCTGTTTTGCTGTTATCGTGTCGCCGCGTATGCCTTCCAGATTTCCAGATTCAAGACTTAAAGATTTCGTGCATTCCTCGTTCTCCATTTATTTTTTTTGTTACACATTTCCATTTAAATGTACCGACAGAGAGGTCCCAGATTTTCACATCCCTCCCTGGCAGCATCGTGACGCTAAACAAAAGGCCGCGCGGCGGATGTTGTTTTTGTTTCCGCGCGTGCCCTGATAGCAGCCTGTCACAGTCCCGTTAACAAGCTGGATTTGCAGATGCAACGGCGGTGAGGTGCGAGCGCCTAATGCGCCGCTGTCAATCCTGCCGCTGACAGCTGCTTGAAAAGTCCATCCCAGATATATTAGTGGCAGATGTGCAACGGCGAGCTTATCTCCGCGCACGGGAGCGGAACTCATGTGAACGTCTGCTCTGTGAATGCGCAGTTAGTTAACACACGGCTACGGATGTTAGCGGAGGGACGTGATTACCAACACTGACCTTAACCCCCAAGATAGCTGGATACGCCCCCCCCAACCCACACAGGTTTATAGCCGAGGAAAAGCGGAGGCTTGTTGGAGAACAACTCTCAACTCAAGTGTCTAAATGAGGTGGTAGCACAATGGCAGGTGTGTGTGTGTGTGTGTGTGTGTGTGTGTGTGTGTGTGTGTGTGTGTTTATGCACCCCCCCCCCTCCTGGTCTCTCAAGGCTCCATCACCCCACCCTCCCTCCAGCCAGCAGGCAGTGTAAACAGGGTTTGTTTGAGCGAATGTCCTGGGGTGGTGGGATTAATGAGTGCTGATGAAGTTCCACTCCGGTCCCGGCTGCTGCCTCCGTACTCGCTGGAGCGACTGCGATGTGGCTGCGCGTCTGGAGGCGGTGACTCACCCCCCCCGCGCCACCCCACCCACCCACCCAGCTTCAGATTAAGGCATGTCAATAAACAGACCCACTCAATCCATCTGCGAAGCGGCTGCATCCGCTCGTGGAGGCTCCCGGTCTGTAATGACCCGCTGCAAATCTCCATCTAACTAAAATGTCTGGAAAGATGCCTTGTCACAGTGAGCGGGAGGAGGAAAGCAGGTTGGGGCGGGGGGTGAGGGTGGGGGGGGGGTTGGTGAAGAGAGAGACTGAGAGACTCCAGCCGCGCAGTCGTGGCTGGCAGCCATCATTAGGATGCTAAAGAGGATGCACCAAGCCGCGCTCGGCCATGTTGTGGAAGGCGAGTCGATGGGCTCTCCTCGGAGTTGCAGATTCCCGTTTTTTTTTTTTTTTTCCCTCCCTGGCACCCTCATACGTGCGGGCTTCATCAAAAATTAATGCCCTCCCCCCCAGTTCGGCGATTTCAAACACGTGCTGTTTATGTGAGCGAGCGGCTCGCGTGTAAGCGTTTAGGAGTAGCATGTTTACATAATCTGCGGTGTTCCCGCGTGTTTATTTTTGCAGCCCAGCTCCGGAGAGGCGATGGGGGGGGGGCCTTTGGGAATTCTGTGTGCTCTCAGTTAGCTTCCCCCACCTGGATTGGATAATGTAGGACACAACCCAGTAATTCTCTCATATTAAAACGCTCAAAACACACGTTTGTGGAGCAGGAGAGGGAGCTCACCTAGATTAGACGCCAGCCGCAGGGGGGGAGAGCGGGGGGGGTAGTGTGTGGCAACGGATGTGGATCTTTGGAGCCTGCCGTTCAAATGAAAGACGCTCACGTTGGCGGTAATCTCATCGGCTCAAAGTCGGGGTTGGGCGGGTGTCAGGGCCCCGTCCGGAGAGGCTCAAAAGCGCCAGCCTCAGGTTTTGGGACAGAACAAACCCACGGAGCCTAGAAGCCCCCCCCCCTCTCGCCCCACTGTCTGAAACGGGTCCGGGCACCGGTAAGACGGCGGCTCAGGCTTAAGCCCCCCCAGCGCCAGCCGGCTCCGCTGGAATGCAGACGTGTACGAAGGGGGCCTATTATTTAAAATCTTTTCATCACTATGGAAGAGGGGGAAATAGCTTTGACGTTGAGAGGCTCATGAATAATTCAGCTTGTTTCTATCAGTGTATGTATAATTAATCACATGACTGCTAACTGGACGGCGCGGCTGAGTGACACGGAGACTCTCTGGCACTATTGTCTCAGCGCAGCAGACAGCTGGTACTCTGGGAAGTTTCCTGCGTGTTTGTCCTGTGTCTGTTTCCTCGCTTTATGGCGGAATGGAAGGAGAGGGTTGGACGGGGGGGGTTGTTTTGATCGGGGGGAGCAAATATTTGTTTTGTTTCTTCTTCTGCTGCAGGAGGAAACGCGGGGCAGGAAGTGGCATCGTATTTCTGTTTCATTGTTCTTTCCGAAAAGCTCCTGTTTGGTTTGGTCAAACAATGCCCAACGAGCGCGATCAAGGACGCAGATGACCTCACCGCGTCACAGTCGACCCTGGCCCGGTCTGTTTATTTTACCCCCCCCCTCCCTCAGGTTGCCGTGTCGCTCACTTTCATAGCGTGATTGATTCCCGGATGGGCTCCTGCGTTTGGGGTGACTTGATGGGCGATGAAGCGGAATGAAGCAGGGGAATGTGGCAGGTTATTTGTCACACGCGCACCCCTCTGTCACAACCGGTTGTGTATAATTTGAGCTTGCAGGGGAGCGAGTTGATATAAAAAAGTAACAATTCTCTGTATTCATCTGTGCAGCCCCCCCGTCGGAGGGCTGAAATAGAAAATGAAATCTCATCCACGACCATGGCTGCGCCTCAGGCACTCTTTCACCCTTTTTACCACTGATCCTCCCTCAGGGGCCCTGCCCTCTATAAAGGAAGAGGGAAATCCATAATCTAGCAGATGGCACAAGATCTATGGGAAATTCTATAACTGGAAGATGGTGGCGATGATGGCCGGGGTAAAGACCGGAGGTGCCCCCGCTGCAGGGGGGTTTAAGGCGGCTCAGCTGAAAAGCATTCCTCCCCTCTCTCTTCTCTCTCTCTCCAAATGTCACCGAGGCAGGGGTGGGGTGGGTTGGTGGGGGGGGGGTGCGATAGTCCAGGCGTGAAAGAGGAACGTGCGCGTGCACGACTGTGAACCTGCAAAGAGGCTGAGAGCATCTCTTCACGGTGGGCGCCGTACGAGGTCACGCCCACGCGCGCCTCGGTTAAATAGTCCCATCGAGACACGTTTGAGTGTTTTGGCCCGTCACCGCTACCTAATCGAGACCTCTCAGGCGTACGTGTAAAACTTCCCTGGAACTTCTTCTTCTTGTTCAGCCTTCTTTTGATATGGTAATGAAATAACAAATCTGAACTTCCAGCTTTAATTGACCCCCCCCCCCCGTCAGGTTTGTGTAGCGTGGGGGTGGAAGGTCACTGTGAGTAGAGGTGTAGCAGCATTTATTCTAGGCTGATGCTCCGACTGGAGACTCATTTGCCTCTTATGAGGCGAACGCCTCGTCTGTGTTTGCACATTTCGGTGTTTCAGTTTGCAGTAGAGCAGCTGTGTGACTCCCTTCGCTCCCCTGTCTCCGTGACATCTGCCGAACTTGTTGGGTGCTTAGTGCTGTAACAACTGGTGCCCCTGTGACCCCCCCCCCCTTTTTCCTCCCATGCCTCGGCACAATGAATACACTTGCATCTGTACCACAGAAGCAATTGACACGCCGGGAGGAAGGCAAATCAAATCTTACGGCAGTGGCCGGGGTGAGGAGATTGCTTTCCCCTCTTGGCGCCATGCTCGGGGTTCCATCGGAGTGAAAGGAGCGAATGGCCAACCCCCCCCCCCACCCACCCACCCCTAACAGGTCAAGTCTCACCCATTTCCTCCCATCTTCACCTCCCCTCTACTCTCTTTCCACTTCACTCCGCACTCATTTTGACACCAGCGATCAGTCACCCGGCGACACAGGAGGAGCGCATTCCTCCCTCTCATCTTCCAGCAATAATTACGGGGATAGAGTGGCTCAGTCCGCCAAACTGGGGCCGCTCGGATCACAACAACACATTGTCCAACCTGATTAAGGAGCCATTTGTGGCCTCCGCGCTGTAGTTAAGCGATCCTCGTCCTCCTGGCCTGAAACTTGACCTCCCAGCAAGATCTATTGACATAGTCTCCAATTTGAGGTTGGTGAGAAATACGAGGGGGGGGCGCGGGGGTTACATTAAATTTCTTTACAGGAAGCCTGAGCTAATGCACCCGATTGTTCCTCGCAATATGAACTATTGTTTTGCCCATCGATACCCACGTTGAAGCCCTCAATTCCTGCTGTCAGGACGTCTTCGGTTTAGGCAAACCCTGCGAGAAAATCATATTATGGACGAGTTCAAGGGGGGCCACGCCGCCGCCCCCCGTCAGACTGGGCTTGCACAGTTCCCGCCTCGACGCCATCCAAAGCAATTACCGTTCGCGGCCCGGCTGACACCAACAACAAATGTTCCGTCGTGTCTTTTGAAATGAAGTTTTCCCCTTGTTGCCCGTGCCTTGCATTTCCATTAGTCCCTCACTGGAAGTTCCACTGTTGAAGATGAGACGCTTTAATTCACAGCTACAGCGGCGGAACGGTCCTCACTTTACGTCCCTAAATCATTCAGGTAAAATGGTCGCCGAACACCATGTGCACTTTTGGAATTGGGTTTCATTAATAAACATTCAATTAGTGATGAAATGAATTAATTAATACATTATTAAAGATTAATCTGAGTTGTGCTGTGCTGCCACAGCCATTAGCTTTAATGGAGTCAAGCTGGAGGAGAACAAGGGGAGTCGGGGGTATTACATGAGAACAAACACATCGGGCCGCCAGATTAATGGATCATAATAATATTTTAATTACAATCCTGATGAATTATCTTCTGAAAAGTAGTGATTTAAACTTTAATTAGTGGTAAACTGTAAAAAAAAAAAGAAAAAAAAGAAGAAGTAGATTGAGTGATGCTCAACTTTGCCGTAACCACGTTGTATTTTAATCTTAACGAGTCCGCCTCAGTCTTTGTTTCTTGTTGTGAAATGATTTTCCCAGAAGGATAATTACCACGCGAGTTCGTTCGATGGACGCCGGTTCATCCATTCACGGCTGAAGGTGTACAAGGTTCTCCGTCACGGGAAAACAACATCAATCCAAAGACGCGGGGGTGTGGACTCGGCCTTTTCATTTTTCCGTGGCCCGTCAGCGGGGTCGGGGGAGCTCTTTAGCAGCGGTAAACAGAGCTGTTTCTCCAAGCAGATTGGATTTTAACAGCTCCCGGCCTCACTGCCCAAGCAGGTTCTAAATGTTCGACCCCGGAATAAGAACCTCGGGACCAAAGTGGTCTTTTGGTGGACACGTTTGACGGCTTTTCCGGGCCCCACCTGATAATCAGCACCCGCATTAACCTCTCTTATCACGATGGTGACTTTATTCCAGAGGGCTATTGTAGACCTGGCTCGGAAGTCTGCCATCGACTGGCGCTTTATCGGGATACAGTATCTGTGCTGTGGAATGTTAAGTGAAGGCTCTGCTTCCTCTCTGCTGAGAAACACCTGCATGTTATCAAACGCTGAGGGGAAGGTCGAGTCCCGCCTTCTGGACCAACGGGGGAAGTCCTCCGCTGGCCTCTGACGAGACCAGCCCCCCTGACGGACGGCGTTGAAGGCTACCTGCTCGGCCCACGTGTCCTCCCTCGTAAAACGCACTTGTATAAAATAAAATGTTTTATAAGAGAAATTAATGCCGGGTGCCTTTGAAGCGCACTCTCTAATGTGAGTCAGAGATCTATCGCATGCATATTCTTAAAGTCTTTTCATCTGCAATTGCAGAAGTTAAGATTCCCTCGACGCGCTTGTTAATTTCAGCGACGCTCTTCTCCCAGTTATTTAACATTTCTGCGGCCTCGTCTTCTCAAAGGCAGAGACGGGAGAGCGGGGACTTCTCTTCTCGTTTGGTGGGCCCACCCTAATGACTCCATTTTGAAAGCGGCGGGCTGACCGAGAGCAGGAGGGCTCTTGGCCCCCTCTGGGTGTATATGCGTGATTGTTTGTGTGTGTGTGTGTGTGTGTGTTTGTGTGTGTGTGTGTGTGTGTGTGTGTGTGTGTGTGTGTGTGTGTGTGTGTGTGTGTTTGCGCGTGTGTGCGCATTGAAAGAAAATATTACCCAGCCCTCTGAAAGCTCACTGGGGCTTTTTTGTAAAATAACATTTCCTCTGAAAGCCAATTACTAGCAACATTATTTGGTTGCTTTCATTATTAAAAGTACCTCTCCCCCCCCCCCCATTGTTCTGCTGCAGACGGAGAACTACTCCATAGACTCCAGTTACGTGAACAGCAGAGCCCACCTCATTAAAAGGTATGTCTTGATTAGGAATTGTTACCACTGCCTCGTTAAAATTGTGATCTGTAATCGTTTTATCTAATGAGCGCGCAGCTATTGTTGTGCACAGCTGTTTGCAAGTGTTCCGGTTTCTATTTTTCTTTTTTTTTTTTTCCCTTCAGTGTAATTACAGGAGCGGAGAAGATTTGGGGATAAATGCAATTACCTTGTAATGTGTTTAGTAGACACTTGCTCAAACAAGCCACAAACTTTCAGGTTATTAGATAACAAAAAGGGTTCATTTTTATTATTTACAGATGACTTTACTCCTCCTCTGCACCTGCTTCGGTGTTAAAATTGCTTCACAAGTGACTGATTTTTCCTACTTTAGTGGGGTAAATGACTTCATTGTGTTGCAGGATGTCTGTGTAAATGCAGGGTTGGGGTCAGGACGAGGGGGGGCCCATCGCTGGTTTTGTGCTGTTTACCTGCAGCTACCAGCCGCTGCAGCTTTTGTTTGAGGCCTTTTGAAAAAAACCATTATGCCCACCCCCAACACCTCCCCCCTTCTCAAAAGATTCCCAGCGCTAATGTAAACAAAGACCATTGAAGTTGGGGACTCTGTAGCACACTACAAAGAAATCCCCCGAGGAGACGGCGGGCCCGGAGTCTGGGACAGGTGCAATTACAGTGATAACATCAGAGAGCCAGCTTTACCTGCAGCCCTCTCCCAGGCGGGGGTGGGGGGGTAGGGGGGCCTTTGGATTGGGGAATGCAGCTACCTTGCACTGTCCTTCACTCCGTCTAATTTCCCCCTTTATCTCTTTGCACCATCTCAACTCCGTTTTCCCCACACGCTCGTGCATTCACACCCGTTTAAGGGTCTTTGCGAAGCAAAAATTTGTTCCAGTTTGATGGAACTCAAATGAAGGAAATCGAGCTATTACCACGCAGCTGTTGGTTGTGCCTCCCCACCCTGCAATCTTTACTGACTACAGGCCCCCGAACAAGACAGATGCTCAGTTTGTATTCTTCCAGCCTTTCCTGTATCCATCTTCCTTCCAGGAACTCCTGATTACTGCAGCGTTGGCTTGACTGTGAGCGAGTTCCTCCGGCTCAATACCCTGACCTTGAAGCCAGAACATTCAACCCCCCTCTGTAAAGTTAAAACACATCTAGAGTCCAACATATTTAATCGTGGGTCCTCTTCCATGACTGTTTACATATTTAAAATTCCTGATTTGTCTCCCGGAACCAACCACAGCACTGCAGATGCAGGTCTGGGTAAATGTTGTCTGCTTCCTGGAAGCCACACTAGGTTTTTATTTACTTAGAGGTTCTGGGGGGGGGCTTTAGAAAAAGTATTCATGCATTTTCATAGCTAAATGTTAACTACACCTTGAAAAAAAAATGATGCAAGAGTGCCTCCATTTGTGGTAAATTTAGGAAAGCTGCGCTAAAACATTGACAGACAGCTCTTCAGGCGCCGTCACAGAGGACGTAGGAGGACGTAGGAGGCCGCGTGAGCTGCGATGAGACAGTTAATCAACATTTTCCTTTCCCCCCTCCTGGCCCCCATGCAGCACATCAACATTCAAGGACCTGGAGGGGAACAGCCTGAAGGACAGCGGCCACGAGGAGAGCGATCAGACCGACAGCGAACACGACGTCCAGAGAGGACACTATGTTGACACGGCTGTCAACGACATGCTGAACATGACCATCCCCCCTAACGTGTGCCAGCTACCCGACCAAGGTAAGACAATCCTCGCGGAATTAGCGCGCTGCCTCTTGTCAGGGCATCCATCGGAGGGCGACTCGCTGGCGTGGAGATGAGGCTGATAAGACGGTCGACCGGAGCCTTTTTGCAGTACAGTTTGCGGGGTTCCGCGCGTTTGAAGTGCGATGTGAGGGATCTGGGACAGTTAAGGCCGCCCTTTGATACCAGCTTAGGCAGCATCAATGACTGGGAGCAGCCATTCCAGCCCTGGAAGTGGGGCCGACTTCAGAGGTGCTCGAACGGCGGCAATTAGGCCTCGCCAAGGTAGAAGGTGGAAATCTGCATACCCGCACGTGGCCTCATCCATTATTCAGTGAAGTCGTTTAGCAGGGAATTAACATTAATGTTTTAATTCTGACTCCGTTCAAAAAGACATCCAGGAGTCGTGTGAGAGTCATGTTCCTGGTGGTGGCGGCGGCGAGGTGGCGAGGCGGCGGGCGGGTACGGATGTTAGGGATGTTGCCCGGTGCACCGGAGGGTGTTTGTGGAGCTTGAAGGAAACTCAGGTGCGGCGTTTCAGGTCGACACACATCTGTTTCTGTTATTTTGGCCTTCCAGGAAACACCGATTTATTCCAGAAGCACTCTCCCGGGGACGCCCTCACACCTGTAACACTCGGAGCCCGGAGCTTTACGGCTGCGGCTCGCTTCATTTTTGTGGATTTTGGCTTCCCGTGGCTCTGGTGCCCCGGCGAGGCCGTCTCTGCCTCTACACTTTCATGCTTTAATGAGCGGGAGATGAAGAAAACGAGTCGCGCTTTATGAAACCACGTACAGGAATGAAGATTATGAGAGGTTTAAATTTTTATCGACCCTTTTTATCTGTGGACTGTGAAGTGCGCGAAGGATAACATGCGAATAGACGAAATGAATAGACGTGCTTCCTTGACTAGTCTCAGGCTCGAAATGATGCAGCAGGCTGGACTGGGGACAGATGTGGAGAGCGTGTTCGGTATTTAGTGCTCTAGAAACCTGCAAGAACGCTGGAGTTCTTTAAAATGCACGTTGACAGCTCCTCAAGTAGAGGATCTCGTTACTGGAGAGGATTAGCAATGATGTACATGAAGAATATTACAAGTAGGCAGAACTCTCCGAGGCAGTTCTTTTTTCATTAACACTGCCACTGATTGTATCTGTTTCAGCAAAATGGATGTGTGCCTGCTGAATGCATAATGCCCAAACGCGTCGCGGGTAAACAAAAGAAGAGGCTATTTCACACCGCTGCATTCTTTTGACCAGAACAAATAGACGATAAAGAAGCCGCCTGTTCGGAATCACAATTAGCCGGTTTGGTGTTTCTCTCGCTGCGCCCGGCCCTGGGCTTGCTTTCGGTAAACATCCGCACAGGACATCCGCAACGTTTCTGCCGGGACTGTTGCCATCTCGGTTCAGAAAGGCTGGGCCAGGCTAACGAGAGGTTGCTGGTAATTATTAAATGAAAGATGCTCACGCCTGCAGAAGTGCGAGGACGTGTCGGATGAGGCCGTCCCTCTCCTGATATCTCAGCGGGCTAATTGCATGGCTGAAGTGGAAGGTGGGCTGGCAGAGATCAGTGGATGAAGCATGACGCATAGATAAATTTGTCTCCCCTGTTGTATCCCTGTTTGTGTGCCCCCCCCCTTCTCCCCTCAGCCCGTCTCCTCAGCCTTTAGGCAAAAAAAGAGCAGTTCAGACCCGTTTCGAGCTGGTGCTTACCTCATCTGTCTTAAGGACAAAGGAACGGTACTGACTGAAAGGGCCTAGATGATGCTGAGATGTCTTCCAGTGGAAGTAGTGGGGGGGCTGCTGAAGTACAGAGAGTGTGGCTGCAGTCGCCAAAGGATGACGGCACGCGCATGAGTATTTTCTCCCCCCACGTTTCATTGTTGTGCTGAGAAGTGCGCAGAACAAAAGGAAAGTGGGAGGAGGAAGGGTTGAACTCTGGGGCTTTAACAGCGCAAATGTTTACCATTCCCAGCGCCATGGGAAAGGTATTGTGTGTTCCAGGAGAGCAGCCATTACTTTCGCACAAAGACCGTCAGCTGGTGGGAATCTGTTTGAGTGACCAGATCCAGCTGTAAAACCAGGCCGCTCCTGAACGACAGCGGGCCCTTTTGTTGCTCCTTTAACCGTTCGAAGGCTCTCAGGGTTGCGCTTTGTCGCCTGTAGATTCTTGCCGACCACGGCCACTCCGGAGAGTTCCCAAGAATATGAAACTCGACCTGAATGTTCCCGCCCAGTGCTGTAGATTAGGGGTATCTGGAGAACGTCTTTCCCCGTCACATCCTTGTAGCTGGGCTCCCCTGAACCATGAGCGCTGTGAACAGGGGAACAGGCTCAGAGGGACCTCGAGACTACGGAGCTAAATCTATTTTTCTGACTGCCTTTGATTGCCGTAGCCCGTGCTCTAATTCCCGCTGGATGTGGATGAGCCGTGGTTTTCGCGGATTAAGATTCGCGTATTGTTAAGTCGCTCGAGGTATCTCCGCGGGAGGGAAAAGAGGGAGCAGTGCATCTCTCCACAACGTCCGAATTGCGTGAACGGAGTATTGCAATCTTGGTTTTGGAATCGTTACTGGGTCGATATGCAAATAATAATAAAAGAAGAAGGCTTTTCCTCTCGGTTTGTTGCACTCAGAGGGATCCAAGACTGCTCAATTAGACGTGAGACAGGGAACAGGCCTCTTTTATTCCTGACACAGTCGCTGGCGTCCACCTCTGGAGAATAACTCTCATCTATCTGTTAGCCCAGGAATGGAAGCCCCCTCCACGGACTCTATATCTCTCAGTATTCCCTCCTTCCATCTGTAGATCCACAGGGTTTCAGTGCTCCTAATTGATTTACCCCCCCACCACCAGCAGAACCTTCCCCTCTTCCTCCATCTGTCTTTTCTCTCCCTCTCTGTCGGCTGCAGACGTATTTAACCGACATCCCTCGTCCGTCACCCTGTTGGATTTATAGAAAAAGGTGTTTTTTTTTCCATTGCAAGGCTGCCCTGAATTCAACAGAGGAACATTTTGAGTTTGAAGTTTTCTGAACCACTAACGCTGACAGGTGTCAAGAACCAGGAAGGCAGCGGGAACGGGGCTGTGTGTGTGTGTGTGTGTGTGTGTGTGTGTGTGTGTGTGTGTGTATGTGTGTGTGTGTGTGTGTGTGACAGAGATGGAAAGGAAATAAGCGAAGAAAGGAGAAAAGATATCTGATGGGTGAAGCTGTTCTTTTTATATTCCCTCTGTCAGAGTTGATTTCTTATTTCGCTGATTTCCGACTTCACGACTGCCAGTTTGCGTTGCTGACAGCTGATGATTATTATCATCTGAGCACGGGCCCGTGCATTTTGATTTGGACCTAATGTTGATGGTAAAACGGGTGTGGCGAGCAGTCACGGAGCACATAAATGCAGATTCCTTCCTGTGCTCGAACACACACATCAAATAAGGGGTGCATCTGATGCATTTCTGAAACATTCGTCCAACGTTTGTTGGCCTTCTGGTTCATCTGAAACATCCTTGATCCAGTTCGGAGGTTCAGGCCGTGTCCCATAGCAACCGCACTTTCCACGCAGGTTGCCTGTTGCTAACTCAATTATCAGTTGCTTCTTGTTTGTTCAAAGAGGCTTCTTGCCGTCTTCCCATGCGGGCGCGCTCAGAGGACAGTAGCTGTCCGCTTCACAGGACACAAAAGGGCTCGTGCACCCGTCGCCACGTCTGACGAGGTCGGCGAACCATCAGAATAACCAATCGGAGCACAGGGAAGCGGAATGTAACATAAAAACAACGACCAAGTTTCCTAAGATCCTCTTTTCTCACGCTGCATGTGAGGCTGATTGCACATTTTTTCACATATTTATTTACTTATTAATTAAAAAAGCCCAGCTGCGGCCCCTCTCTGGAGTTTGCGCTTGCGAACACTTGCGTAATGCGCTCCGGTGCGAAGAGAGGCAGAGCGCAGACCAACACAGACTTGAAAAAGAACCAGAAGGTCCTCTCGGACCCGCACCCACCACATACAGTCACGCTGTAATGGCGTCTCCTGAACCCTCATCCTGCCAGAGCCCGTCTGAACATAGCCAGCGTATTTAATCAGCTCAAGAGGACGCTGCTTATCTCTTTGCACTTGTCATGGATAGCGTATTGAACATATCAGAGAGAGAAATGGGAATAGTTCATTATTTTCTAGGACTCACAATGAGCCTGATGTATCTCATCGCGGGCCCTCCACTGACAGCTCATTTTCCAGACAATCCTGGCATTCAGTTCACACCGCAGCGGGGCAAAAGAGAAACACGGAGGAGGGGGTAGAGGGGGGGTGGGCAGAGAGAGAAAATAGGGCTCCGGATCTCCATTGCTTATTCATGATGCTGTAGCTCGGTAGGTGTGTTAATAATCTCCTCAGAAACTGAGTGCATCGCAGTTGTTTGTTGAACGCACGACCGAGCCGGGGGCCCGGCGGACAACAGGGGGATCGGGACGATCCCCAGCAGAGGGGGTGGATTAAGACCAGGTAATGTGCTGAAGGCCGAGGGTGCGTTGGGTCGGGGGAAGGGTGGGGGGGGGGCACATGAGTGTTAAGAGAAAGGGAAGAGAGAAGGGGAATCAGGGAACAGGAAAATAAAAGTTGAGGGCAAAAGGAGGATCCCCTCCAGGGGCATCTCCCGGCTAACTCACTTCTCATGGTTTCGATTGATTTTGTCGGGGGGGGTTGAGGCAGGAGCCATCTTTTCCAGACCGTGCCGCTGTGTTTTTAATTCCTTGAGGTCGGCGCGTGTACTGGAGCTGCGGAGCGATCATAACTCTGCTGAAACCAATGGTCGGGGGACCGCAGCGCTGCCTATTGTTACTCATTTGAAATGTTCAGATGATGTTACTGCGCTGTTCCGACCCTGCGGAGCTCCCTGATCTCAGATCGTCTACTCCAAACGGAACGTTTCCTGTGGATCTAATCTGATTTAATGGTATAAAAACAACATGCCGCCTGCATTGTCCCATTTTTTTTTTTAGCAGCTTTAACAGTAATTACTGCCGTCACCTGTCTCAGAAAACAAGTGACGGCACAACTGTGTCGCATTAAAAGAAGAACTTCCTGGACTTCAGACCTTCTAATAAAACAGCCGCGGAGTGCTGTTCAGTGCAGATCCGAAGCTAATAAACGTGCTCCAGCTCCAGCTGTCTGAGGTGTAATGAAAATAAATGGGCACGGTGGCACCGCTTCCCGTTCGACGCAGAGCCGAACCTTCACTCAAACCCACGGGCTGCCGATACTGAGCGATTACAGACTGACCTGGTGTTGAATAAACAATCAAATGAGAATGTATCATACGCAAGGATTAACTCAGAGGATCCTGGGTGTATGGCGGGAAGTGGGCAGGACAGTCGCGGAGCGGCTGCCAAAGCGGGGCTTATATTACAGGGATCCCAGGATATGAGACACCAGGCGGCCCTGCCCCCCCCCCAAGACTGCGAGGCCCGTGTCTGGCAGCTGGCCTGCAGCCCAGATAGCTGTAATCAGCTCTATTACCTGCAGCAACGACCCCCCCGTTCATGAGCCCTCATCCTTCGGAGCGCAGCGGCCTCTGGAATTAAGCGTGGCGGCCAATTTAGTGGGGCGACGTGGCGATGTCTTCTGAAGATGCTCGGCCGTCGTCGGTGCAGAGCGCGGCGGAGAGCAGGAAGTGCTCCTGGAGAGAAGCGTGTGAAAGGTTAGGGATACACGCCGCTCGCTTTAAGGAGGAATTAGGCGTCTTCTGACGAGTGCGTCGTAGCCGTGGCTTTCTGTCCAGAATACAAAGAGACATTTATCACTGCAGCTGGGGTGAGGGAGGAAGAGGGGGGGGGTCTGTAGTGTGTGGATTTCTTTTTTTAACCCCTATTACTTCCTATCTGAGTGGAAAGCACCAAGCCTCCATCCTCTTTAATACCTTTGAGAGTTCCGACTTCTGTTTTTTTTTTCTTTTGCTCCTTTGTTTCCCTGATGCCTCTGTCTTCACCACTTCCTTTTCCCTGAGCTCTCATTCCCTTGTTTTTCCCAACAACATAATAACTCAGACGGAATATGTAGCAGCCACAGCGGAGTTATGCTGTCCTCCTCAGTTATGGCAACAAAAGGTTACCTCCTCGGGCGTGCTGCTGTAATATTTCCATACACTGCGCTCCTCATGTATATTCAGTGGGAATAATTTATTCCCTAACATTTGCTAGCTGTTGAAATGTGGAATTTCTCTGGCATGGGCCCTAGCATGCTTCGTGGCGCCCTTCATGGCGGAGCGGGGCCCCGCTCTGGTTGAACCCTGCAGAAGTTAAACAGAGGTTAAATACAAATTCTCCAAATCAGCGCCGCCATTACGATATTTCACTCACCAATTAGTGTCACTGTTCCCCTGCCGGCCCCCACGTGACCCTGTGGGGACGAGCTCGCCACGCTGTAGAGTCGGCCAGACCCAAATTATAAACTATTGATGACGGAGTGAAGGTAGTGGGGAGGGGCTGACCCGGGGGTGACTCAGGAGGAGGCGGGGCTGAGTGACGTCAGCTCCGAGGCACTCTGACCGTTTCTAAGCGAGGAAGGTCAAGACCCGACAGTTAGATTAGTTCGAGGCTTGCGTGAATACGTATTTGCAGCTCTTGCACTTGTGGTCCTTGGTTGCCGTGGAAACTGCCGTAATTTTCATCAAAGCAAATAATTGAGCTAACTATCGCTGCGGTTTCCAGAGTCTGACTCCGCCCCCTGGCGCAAAGTGGAACTGAATTTGCCTGGTTGCTGGTTTGAAGCATCCATGCTGGCCGCAGACTGACTGCAGGACAGACTTCTTGCCAGCCGAACGCGACTTTTCAAACTCCCTCAACTCTTTAGAAGCGAGGATAAAAGGTAATGGGAGAGGTCGGCTGTTAAGTCTAATGGCTGAAAGTCTCAGAGTGGCTCTTTTTAATGATGCGCCTGTTCCGGCGTGGCCCTCGTTAAAGATGAAGCTTGAACGCATGCGGAGGACAGGGAGGGGGCTGCGTCCAGACGCTGCTCTGTACCCAGTGTCCTCTGTCAGATCAACAGTGGGGGTCTCTGTCTTCTCCAGCACATTGGAGACAGACCGGGCTCCTTCTGCATTCAGCCCACATTAACATCAGGAAATAAATAAAGCAACTAATCAGGCCATGACCTCTTATATCCACAGAGCTGCCCCCCCACCCCCACCCCCCACCCCCACCCCACCCCCATGTTGGTCCCGGAGCTCTGTGGAGCTGCAACTAGCCCCAATACGCATCTGAATGTCAAAGTTGGTGGTGCTAGCTTTACCGTAGGGGAGGTTGTTCCTTCACTGCTGCTGGAGAAAAGGCGCTGGGGGAATTGAATCTTTGACACCTGTCACTTCCGCTCTGCTGCTCGTTGCTCTCTCGCCACACATAAGGACTTTTCATGTCACAGCTTAGCGTGTCATCACGAGCGGTCATGGGGCTCGAGAAATCCAATTACCGGCGTGGCGTGGCGTCGTGTCCTCCAATCAGAGGAGTCGTGTTTATTATTTCTGCCTCCTTCGCCGTTTTTTTTTTTTTTCTTTCTTCCCCGGCCTGGGTCTCCATCACGCGACTTTGGCTCACCGATGGCGCTCCCCTCTGCTGAGCGGCTGGTGGTCGGGCGACCCCGGCGTGGTGAACAACAGAGAGAGTAGGAGAGAAGCGGCAGCGTGTCCTGACCCTCCCAGCCCTACTTCCTGCCCCCCCACCAATGAGCAAAGCTAACTGGTCTGCAGCCGTGTGTTCTTCCCTTTATTCCGTGTGCCGTTATATCCTAGGTGACATTTTAGTTCAGGATTTGGGAGTAGCGGGGTGTTCATATATATCAGGCTTCCATGTTACAGTGTCCTACTTTCAGGTTATTTGAAAAAAAAAGAAAAAAAAAGTGTGTGCTTGCGGGGGGGAACCATGGGAGCAGGAACCCTACCGTTGCTTCTGTGACAAGATAAAATGGAATATAAAACACACAGTCCTGCCTGACATAAATTGAATATGACTGAATGAGAAGCCACATCGTATTAATTATGTAAGGCCACTTTTTTTGAGGCACGGCTGAAGCTCACAGAGATTCTTTAAATATTGGCTTGCTTGGCCGCTGAGTGGGCCCCAGATCTCCGGATATGGAGACGCTCTTTCCCGCCTTTCTTCACCCCCGCAACCACGCAAGGGATTTATTCGTCAAACTAGCCTATAGATTCAATTAGAAGACAATAATGTCTAATTAATTAATCAGAACAAGCCACCTGAGGGGCTCACCTACGTTGATTACAGTGCTTATCGATACCCCCCCCCCCCAGCCCCCCAGTAATTTAGCATTCCCCCGTCCCCGTAGTTCCTCCCAGACTCTGGGGTTTAGCAGTAAATTACTCTGTTAGCTCGGTCAAGCTTAAACACTGAACTTCTGCCTCCGTGTTTAAAAGGCATCCTCCGCTGCTGCCCGGCAGAGGAGGCGAGCCGGCCCGGCCCGTGACTGGGATGGCAGCACAGGCCCGCTGCGCTGAGTGTCGGGAGGGCATTGTGCTGTTGCTGTGGGTCTGCAGCCTCCGAACACAGGTTAATTTGAAGCCGGTGATTAGAGGGGTAATTTGGACACTGAGAATCGACAGGGGTGACATTTGCAGTCATTACAGTGTAATACATCACGGGGCGGCAAAATCAGAACCCCCCGGCCCCGCTGAAAAACAAAGCTCCCAGTGATTTGTTTGCTGTAAGGATCTTATTTCACAGCAGCCTTGGGGAAATATAATAACTCTGTTGTCAAGTTGAATGTGTCCATTAAAGTAATGGAATAAATTGAACAAACATTTGTTGCATTATGTATATTATCTATCAAAAAAAAGGATAACATCAATAAAACAAAGGCAAATAACACCCTCTCTTTCAAATGAAATTGGAATCGTCTCCACTTTAGAACAAACCCAGCCTGCATGCTCCTTTCCCACACCACTGTTTTAACTGGGAATGAATCACGGTTTGAGGGGAAAAAAACGATCTCGAGGCGCATTTTCATCTTTACCTTAATTGGCTTTACAGCAGCGGTGGCCCTCGTGCATCAAATTAATTGTCCCTTTTTTTAAAAAAAAAAACACAAAACCTATTTGAAGATGTTCTTCCTTCGTCGCTCATTTCATTTCGAGAAGCGTCATGTTTGGGCCGGGCTCGGTTCCAGCCGTGCAGAAATCGAAGTTCCAGTTCTGGTCTGTAAACACACAGATCGGAGGATCTGAGTGCTGCAGCTCCCTCCACGGCCGTACAAAACTGTCACAAAGACCCGATGGTGGGAGGTGAAAGAATCCTTGCAGCGTAATTGTGTTTGTTACCAGGACATCAAACCGGTCCTTTGTGTTTTTTTTTTTTTTTTGTTTGTTTTTTTCTCGCAGCGTTACCGATATCTCCTGTATTGTTTATGCGAGACAGCGCTCTGCGTTGACACGGTGATATATAAAACGGCGTAGTGAGTTTTTTTTCCCCTCCCACTGCTGTTATCCAGCTGTTAAACAGATGCTGTTTGTACCAATTTAGAAGCTATTGCATTGTTTGTCAGCACCAGTTTGGAATTCCATTCATTACACGGGACCTGCTGTAGAATGTGCAGGGCTGTGCTGGACGGGCCAGCTGGGAGGGAGGGAATATGATGGCTGCGCGAGTAAATATTTGCAGGATTTGGCATGTGATGATTTATTGACAGATGCAAAAATATAATGACTGCAAGACTGGCTGGGAATGAAGTTAACTCGCCGTTTCAAATGAGCTGCTGCGAGGACAGGGGCAGGCCGTCTGGAGCGCCACTCTCCACAGTGCTGGATGCATTTGACAGCGAATTCTCTGCTGATGAATCGACTGGCGCTAATGCCCAGAAATAGAAGCAGACAGAACCCCTGGCCTCACCAGCAGTATGATGGCACTAACAAGGCTCCTCAGTCACTCTAATTTCCTGCACAATTAATATTGGACTGGGAGAGTAGGAAGGAATCTGCTCTGAGAGACAGAAACGAGAGGAGGAAAGGAATTTTTTTGGGTGAGGGATTTATTTAATTACACCAGCGTACACAAGAGAGAGGCGCTGATGAAATGAAAGAGGAGGAAACAGGAGGAGAATTCATAAAAGAGAGGG
Organism: Lagocephalus sceleratus; assembly: GCA_911728415.1. Lineage (NCBI taxonomy): Eukaryota > Metazoa > Chordata > Actinopteri > Tetraodontiformes > Tetraodontidae > Lagocephalus > Lagocephalus sceleratus. The sequence continues at coordinate 1,214,195 of CAJVRN010000211.1, read as the reverse complement.
GGGGGGTGGCTGGATGCAACTGGACCAGATGCTGTGGGAGAAGGAGAGGACTCAGCGGTGTGCGGAGAATGATGGCTTGCCAGGTGCGGCGAGGGTGCCCCTCCACTGTTTGTAAGAACAAGACCATCACACTCCATCTTGCCACTCCCCGAGGAACCGGGCCTCGGGGCTGATTTATGGCCCGCAAACTGAATTGGCTGGTGCGGATGACAGCGGCGCTCGGACTCTCCCCTCGGCGGGGGAGTCTGCGCGGCCAGGCCCGGAGAACATACCAGACGGAACCGGGAGCGATGTGGTGGGAGGGGCCGCCAGGTAGATCGGGTCACGTGACGGGATTCCATTCATGACCTCATCAAGTCCTGTTGTCGCCGCGGTGCCACTCCTCAAAAGCGGGTTCGTCTCAGTTCGAACCCGGAGGGTGGGGGGGGGGTGGCTACAGAGTCGACTAACTGTGCTTTAATAGCAGACTACCTGAAAAAGCAGGGCTATTGCTTCACCGCCAAAGTTGCGATTTCAGAACGTGTCGGTTGTCACATTCAACCAAATCCCCCCGGAAAAAAAACACCTCTTTAAAAAGACAGCATTTCCATATAAGGTCACCCAGAATGCAATTATATTTATTCCGCTCCGGCACAAGCCTTGGCAAGCGAACAACAAAAGACAATGAGAATTTTGTCAGAGCCGGTGACAACAGCTGAGCCGAACGTTCCTCTCCAGGAAGCAGTGGCGTTAGCGCCGGAGCAGTCACAGAGAGCCGGCGCAAACGTAATTTAAAGCAAATCAAAGAGTCGGACGAAGGGTTCTGCAGGCGGCACAGGGTGTCTGGCTGCATCCGGCGAATGCTGTTTAGGTGGGTTTCCTTTGACATGACAGCGAGAATCAGGACACTCCTTTCTGTGGCAGCGTGTCACCATGGAGAAGGGAGAAAGAAAAAGAAAAACCAAAAACCCCAGACATTCTTCAAATAAGAAAGGAAAAAAAGGAAAAAAAAACAACCCAAAACAAAATGATTTATCCTGCCACGCTTCTGTTCCAAATCAGAGCTCGTCTTGCTACAAAAAGAAACTGACTGAATCGTGTCATTATGCGAGTCCCTGTGCGCCGCCTGGTCGCGTTGCCTCGCGGCCCCACTAAGACGTGTGCAGGGGAGTTTTGTCTCCTCAACTCCGCCGCTCTCATCCAGTTTATCTCTCATTTTAGAGAAGTCGGTTATTGTCGTCTGCGCCGACGCCACGTGCACTTTCGCGGGGGGGGCGTACGAGCGTTTCGTTGCAGCGAGCCAGGCGGGATGCAGCAGATGAGGGGGCAAAAAGTTGGCACAGACGGAGGGAGATTTCCCTTCTCTCTCTCTTTTTTTTTGTTGCTGACTCCCCTCTTTTCTCTCTCTCTACGTTAACAACAAACAAACAACACCTCCAGCCGCGACGATAAATCGCGCTCCCAGCCTGTCGGGCTCGTGTTGAAACCCAAGATCCGTCTGATACGAGTCGAAGTTAAGACGTCTTTATCTGATGGAGGGGAATGAGTCGGGATTGAAATGGCTGCTGGCAGATGCAGAGATGAAATGGGATTTCTCCCTCAGCATATGCAAAGTGATGCTATTCCAGGTAACTACAAACAAGGAGGAAAGGGCTCCAATGTTATCAAGAGAATTTTTACACTTGAAGTTGCATCTTTATCCGTATTAGCAATTCCGTGCGCGAGGATATGTGCTGATGTGGCGCTCCCTGGTGCCTCTGACAGACCTGAGCTCTGCAGCAGCGCTCCCTTGCTGCCTTACACTCGTATCCAGACACTGTTTGTATTCACCGTGAGTTTTTAGGTGCTGAAAAATGCGACTTGCTCACCTCCACTTATAATAAGCATGAAATCACAGGCGGGAAATGTTGCCACTGAGATACTCTGTGAATTGATCTGCAAGCTGATGACTTAAGACACATGTGCGCAGCAGGGGAGCTGTCACTGGCTCCTATTTTGAGTTCCAAACCACCAGCTGGGACGTTTTTAATTCATTTCTCAGCATTTGGTGTTTTTTGTTTTTTTTTCTTTCTTCTGAAAAGTAGGAGATTGTAGTTTGTAAGAGGTCAATAGCCTCTGACTTTTTTTTAAAATTTAAATCTCTTGTATTATCTGGTGGGTCTTTTAGAGCAACATCTGCGGTTTATGAAGCTCTGAGTGGAGGCAGGATGTGTGAGTGTTAATGGCACTTGGCTTTCATAACAATGTCATTTACAACCCAGTTGCTTCCCCGTCGACCCCCGAAGGAAGAGAGAAAATGTTATTCACTGCCTATGCAGGCAGAGCTAAATGGAGAGCACACAATTTGTGTAGATTTCTGCGCGCCTGGAGGCTTTTTATGCTTAAGAACATGCTTCAGGCTACAGCAAAAGTCAAAGTATTTAGAGGAACTTGCGTTAATTACATCACGTGGCAGGAGGAAGATGTTTCAGGATTTCAGTCGGACCTGATGCCTGACTGCCGTGTGCTTTTTTTTTTGGAAAGATTTCTAAGTGGAACAGCTTTTTCCTCCTGGTCCTACGGGCTGTAACACAGAGCTCCTCAATTATCTGAGAGCCAGGGGTGCAGCGCTTGAAATTTCTTTGGGGTGTGTCTGGGTCTGTGCTCCTCAGACTGATGTGGTAGTGTAAGTCTGTGAAACCGCCTCCCGACGGCTCCGCCCTCTCATCTGACCTTGTGCTGCGGGCGATTGCACAGGTGGATTAGCCCCCGTGCAGACGTGTCAGAAACAGCATTGGTGTAAGATAGTGGCGCCCTGGCTGTGCGGGTAGAGCGTCTAATCTTTCCATATTTACATTTCTTTTTAACTGAAATCTGTGACTATTGAAGGCGGCTTTTTGAGTACGGTCGCAAAGAAAATTGAATTCTGAGACGCATGTTTTTATATTTTCATTAAAACTCATCAGATGCCATTGTATTCCTTTACTTTCTCTTGTGATTGCTTTATTAAAGCTTGATTGGTTTCTCTCTCTCTTTAGACAAACCCCCCAGATTTAGGCTATCTCCTTGATTGCCACTACTGCAGTTCTTATCAACTAATCAACACTGATGCATATTTTGAGGAAGAAAAATGCTCGTTTTTGGTGATTTTCAGCCTCCCGGTGTGATTTTAGGGCAGGACATATCATGCGGCTGTCTGTCTGTGCTATAGCGTGATTGCACAAATTGCACAGTAACTGATATTTAATGTTTAAATAGTGAAGTAAGTTATGTTCGTGTGTGAGGAGCCACTCATTTGGAGACCTATGGTCTCATCCAGGGCGTTCCCAGTCACCAGCAGGTCCGAACCGGCTGTGATACGCTTGAGTCAGTCATTTGTTTAACCCCGTTGTGCGCGGTGCTCATCAGATTACACTTTATGAACGACATCGCTGGCATATCTGCCCCCGAAAACCTCGTCTCCGATCTTTAAATATCGATCCCCGGGGCTTTAGCGGAGGTGCCTGTGATGAGTGCAGCAAAGAAGGAAGAAAAACAGATCATTAGGGGTTTTTAATTAGGTGATCTGTCAGGATTTCCAGATGTAAGCGTATGCATTTGGGTCAATGGCAGCCCCTCTCAAAGACCCCCCTCCTCCTCTCACCTTGGGCCCAGAGACGCGTCGACGTCTTCTGTCTCGAAATGAATCATTCCGGAGTTTCGCTTTCGTCAAACATCCAACGAGCAAACTAGTTTGGGGGATTGAAATGATTTCCAGCAGCAGACTCTCGCAGCAATTAGATGAGCCGAGCAGTGAATATAAGAGCAGAAGCAATAATGGAGAATTTCAGCTGCAGCCCGATGCATTTGTCTCCCAAAGTCCTTCCTCTGCTATACGGCGGCGTGCAGAAAGAATGCCGTCGCACAGACTCAGGCAAATCTCTTTTTTTCACTCCAGCATTAAACATCATTATATATTTATAACTCGGCGCCAGATGACAGAGACAGAGAGCGAAGGAGTGAGATGAACCAGGCAGCAACACCGCAGCCCGTCTGGTGTCTCTCTGTCAGTCCGCCATGTTTAAACCTGACTTTCATCCGCTGCAGGAAAGAACATTACGCAAGAGCAGCGACTGGACTTTTGATTTGACAATACTTACTTTAATTGCCCTATTAGAAGTGTCGCTGATGCTCGGAACAGGTCTTCAGTCTGGAGCAGGCGTGGGAATTGACAAAGAGTCGCGGCTTACAGTCCGACGTTCCCCCGGAGCGTGAAATAAACAAACCCTTAAGTGTTGATGAACCGTACCAGACCAGGCGCGTCATTCTCTTCTTCTTCTGCCTCCTCAGATCCAAACGAGGGCTTCCACTGTCAGGACGAGTGTCGCATCCTCGGCCACTCCGACCGCTGCTGGATGCCTCGCGTCCCCATGCCTCCACGTGCCAAGTCCCCCGAGCACGCCCGGAATGTAATCGCCCTGTCCATCGAGGCCACCACGGTGGACGTGCCCCACTACGAGGACGGCACCGCCAAGAGAACTTTTGCCACCTTCGGCAAGGATGGGTCCGAGGACGCGGAGCGGGGAGAGCTTAAGGGGAAGCGGACTCAGGAGTCTCAGGTGTGCAGCCCCAAGGCCAACGGAGGAGCCGTGCGCGAGGCCGGCAACGGGCGCGAGGCGGCCAGCCCCATCACCTCCCCCGTGCACCTGAAGAGCCCCGTGTCCAAGCCGCCGTCCGCGTACAACACTCTGAAGTGCCGCGATGCGGAGCGGATCGCCAACCACAGCCTGCTCCGGCAGCCGGAGGGGAAGGACAGTGAGCCGGCGGTCAGGGAGATCAACGCGCTCCTCAGCGACGGCCGGGACAAGGAGTCTCCCAGCAGCAAGCGCCTGAAGGACATCGTGCTTTAGCGAGATTCCGTGCAACACACACACACACACGCCGACACACACGTGCACACTGAGTGTAAAGTCACATATATGTACCCCGCAGTAGCTGTGTGTACACGGAGGAAGGCCAGGCCGTGGACGGGGAGACACACCCATTTGCAGTATGATGTAATCTGGTATACTGCAGCTAGCTGTGTGCTCAATGCGGTAGTGGCGTGGCTTTGTGGTAGTCATGGTACTTTGTCCTTTTGTTATTTTGTTTTGCGGTTTTGTTTTTTCTCCTGATCCTTTTTCTTTCGATCGGTCTGTGATGAGTGGACGGGCAGGTTGCTGCTGACTGCATGAACGTGCTCGGTGGAGCTCTTCTGGCCTCGTGCCAACAGCGGGACGCTCCAGGTTGGGACCCCATGCGGCGCGCCCTCCTGAGTACAGTTATGCCTTTGAACTACTTTTTTAAACACAAACTGACGTTTGCCTTCCTCGGTTTTGCAGCCAAAATTCGCTCTTTGGTTCCTTTGTATAATAAGCTTGGTTGGTGTAATAAACAGCAAAAGACACGCGCAGGATCCTAACGACCCAACCCTCGGACAGCGCACCCAGGAGGGAGGGGGAGTCTCATTTGACCTTTTCCCTAACTAATGAGGGAAAGTTTGTGCCCCCGGGGACGTGCTGGTGTCATCGGACTGTGAGCTCTTTACAGTATTTATATTTTATCACAGATGGAGCCCGACGAACTCTCGCTCCCTGCAGCCTCTCTGAACACTGGAAGTGGGACAGGTGGATCCTTACCTTCAAAATGAGTTGTATTAATAAAAAAAAAAAAAAAAAAAAAACACTTCCTGCTTTTGAAATCTCCTGTGCCCAACTTTGATTGTAGCCAGTGGAGCACAAATTAGACCCTTGTGCTCTGGTGTTGTACTTTTTTGACCTTTGACCGTGGGGCTAGGATAGATGGGATCGTCACTCTTGTCTTGCTCTGTGAAACTCTGTATAGGGTTTACTATTATCATTTTTAATAACCCGTTGTTATGTGACAATCCCTTTAATGTTTCGTTTCAAGAGGAAAAAAAAACAAATTGGTGTTCAACTGAAGCTACAGTAGCGTTTGTTACACAAACACAAAACTAAAAAAAACATATATGCCAAAATATATTTTATAAATAATTTAAAAATGTATAATGAGAATATTTAATGCTGTGCTTAGTTATTTTACCAGTAAGTTATACTTGAAGGTAACTTACTTTTGTTCTTTTGCTTTTATATTGAATTTGGTTTCTTTTTTCTTTTTTTTTTTTTTTTTTTAGTTTTTCAAAATGAACTGATTATTGTTATTTTCTTTATGGTGTGACCCCTGGCAACTGTTGCAGTCTACCTTGTTGTAAAGAGTTTCTTATTGGTCAGTTCTTGTGCCATCAAGTTTCTGTGTGGGCTACTAGAAAATGTATTTTAAAAAAAAGACAAAAAAAACAACAACAACAAAAGAATTAAAAAAAAAAAAATCAGCGATATCAGCACCAACATTAGTGTGTCAGTTCAACGAGCTTAGAGTGAGATAGCAACTGAAACCAAAAAAACATGCAACGGAACCTTAAGGAGTACAGGATGTGGTTTAATCTTAGTATCCGAGGAGGAGGAGGGGAAGGGGGTGGCAATCTTCCAGCGTTCCGTAAACTGGGGTTTGACTGGCCGTCTAATCAGCAGCCTTCTACACTGGGCTCACTTGAGGTTAAAGGAGACTTTAACGCTTCTGCGGACACGCTGGGCTGACACCCAGCGCCGTGAGCGCCAAAGTGGTATGAAGAGGGCTCTCCCCTCCCATCCGCACCACACAACAGATCGGCCGGAATCATGTCCGAGTCAGATGGGGCGCCGAAAACAACCGTGTTGCACATCAGCAATGTGGTTTTATGTTGCTTTGCAGTCCGTTTTGTACAATGTGGATAAATATGAATGAAAATGGGCAAAAATCGCATCAAACTAGAGCTTGTAGCTGAATGTTTTGCTGGTCTCACCCATGGCTTCTGGCAACATGAAAATCGAAATAATCACTGAATGTATACAGCAGCTTATAATTAAACTATTAAATGTTATTTGCCTCGCTTTCTTGTCTTTTTCTCTACAGAATTCACGTTTACACTGGTGCTTAATCAGAGTCTCTCACACTCTTTGGGCAAGGAGGTCTAAAATTATATATTTAATTAAGCACGTGGGAAAGTGAAAGCTGACCAGCATTCAATTAGCAAATTAAAGCTTGTTGTGTTTCCCAAACTTTATTTTTTTATACTCTTTATTCATGCTGTTGCAATGCTGGCTGAGTCCCCGACTCACACACTCGTTGGCACAGATTTAACTCGAGCCTTGTCATGTCACATGTTTTTCTGCATTTACAGTTCTACCAAAGTACCCAATCCTTCCGTCCCATATCTTATTTAATATACAATAAACTCCCCAAAGTATGTTTTTTGGTGACTGAATTTATTGTGCAGCTATTTTGCCACACCGTGATGTTAAACTACTCACAGTGGTAACAGCTATTGACAGATAGAAGATACTTTAATACTTATCCATAGCATATATTCACAGATCCTAGGAAAGTGGGAATTCTTTCAAGTTAACAATAAAGGAAAGTTTTCATTTAATGTATCTTAACACTAAAATCTGTACATAAATAATGAAGTACATAGCAACTGATCTGAAAATATAGTCCTTTTTTGCCTTTAATATCAGCTTCTTTCTTTAATATTGGGCTCGTCCACCTCCTGCAGCAGCTACATCTCATCTCTCTGAGAGCTTCCACACTAATGTTGTCCCATTCCATCTGAAAGTCAGGCCAAAGGTCCAATCCACCGGAAAAACCTGAGTCAAGAGGTCATTGTTTTCTGGTGTCTTTTGCTATCCATCATCCTACCTGTGCAAAGGTTCCCTAAAACACCACAGAGGCTACTCGGGAAAGTCTTTCCTGTGGGCGAAACTCGGATTCACTCAGCGGCGGATGCCTTTCCACAGCCAGCATCATTACGGGCCCACATCTGACTTGTATTATTGATGTATTAGTTGACTTTGAGTGGAAGGGTCTAAAAGCCGTGAAATAAGATGAAATACGAGAGTGCCTGATTCCTTTACTGTTAGATGGAGACCGTTTCTGTGAAATCTTTGACTCAATAAACACTCCATTTTTCACCTTTCCCTTACGCAGCACATCTTTCTCCTGAGTACATTTGTATGGATTGATGAGAAGAAAGTGAGGATAAATGTAGAACAGGACACATTCCAGCATCGTAGATGGTGGTGGTGGTGGGGGGTGCAGGGAGGCACACAGCTGCCCTCCATGATAAGAAAGGAAGGCTGGCTTCATTTCTATAATTAATTTGCCATTCCCTCTATACCCTGTGGTGGAGCCAACATGAAAGCTGGTTTGAAAGTACACTTGCTAACACATCCATTAGTCTATATGGAGGATCATTTTCCTTAAGCTAAGTTCTCCTCTCATGGGCAAAACCACTTTTCCAGCCCTGCCCCGCTCGTGTTACTCATGTCCTGCCAGTGGAGTGGACAGCCTCTGGGTCTCCATCACTAACTAGTACCAGATACAGTTACGATCTCCCCCCAACTAAAGGGCAAAATATGCATTTTAAGAGGCAGGGATGAGGCTTCATTACCATTACCTCACAACTGGCTGAGCACCTCTGCACTGTTGTGGTACTTGAATTCAAAAGGAAACCAGTATATTATCACAGTCCTGGGGGGGTCAAAGCTTATTTACAATGCAAGGGCCAATTTCGCAAATCACCAAAATAGTGCTGGTGCATGCTTATTTAATTACTGCTAATTCATGGTGGTCATTGGGAGTATTCTCCATGCAGCAGGACTTATACCCAAGGTTACCAGGACACACATCCCATTATCACCACATTAATGTTTAAATTATACATCTGCTAAACGCTGAGAGTGGAGAAGCCGAGAACAATGAGCATAATTTATTTCTGACAAAGACGTGAATTGAAAAGGAGCGGGAGGGGAGGGCCGGTGCTCGCATTCCTTCAATGCAAAGTAGTTTGTCACTCTTTTGAATAAAACCAACACCTTCCCAGCCCCCCATCGGAGCTCTGATCTGTCTTGCTCTTGTGACCTCATTCTATCCAAAGGGCTTGCAGCTGCTCTTGCCTCATTATGGGCAAAGATCTTCTTTCACCAACCTCGGGAGGAGGTTCTCCGCTATTGGTGACATTGTCTGAAAGAATTGATGGTAATGTCTATCGGTTGGGGGAGCTTTTTTTTTTCTTTTCAATTTATGGTTTCATTTCATATGTTGAAACATGAAAACTAATCTTAGCTTTCAATACTTTCACTAAACAGTAGATAAATACATTTCATTACATCCCATGTTTGCATTTAAAATCTTTATTATTTGGAATAATCCCTCATGTCTACTCCAAACTACATGACTTTTAATCTGACCTAGAGTCTCCGTTGAATCAGACCCAGATTGGCACATTCTTTATGTGTGACCTCTTTACAAATCTCAAGCCTCTGTGCATTTCTGTGATGAAAATGTAACTCTAGCTCAAGTGTATTTATGCCTTGTGTCAATTTGCTGGATATAATCGGGAAGAAAGTGCCATCACAAGGTAGGGAGAGCTTATTTGGTCATAGTCTTTGTTCAATGAAGGAGCCATCTACTGGAATTCATGGGTAAAACTCTTCTTCACTGCTGTGTGTTTGCACTTTAAAGTGCTCATAAATATCAATATCCACCCAACCAGGACAGGACGACAAGAATCCACAGCCATTGCACTAACACTGCCATCTCCATACTACAACTGGAACTTCAGTGGTGCAGCCCTGTTATTTTGATAAAGATTCCATTAGTCTTTGTGTTTAAAGCGGGTGGAGCCTGACAAATAATTTCTCTGCCTCAGTTTTTGCAGTCTTACCTTTTAGCATTGCCTTTTGTGCCTCACTGTGAATTTTAATTCGCTGTGGATGCTTGACCACCCATATAGTGCCTGGAAAAAGGTCCATACCTTCAGGGTGGGCCCAGAGCAGGACTCGGCTCACACCGCGCATGTCCACGCGGCACATAGTGGAAAGCTCTTAAGCTGAGGTATTAACTCAGAGATGCTTCTTTGACAGGACGGCAAAAGTGGTGTGGGGATGCATTTTTCTCCAAAGTGAGAAGACACAACTTTCTAAAACCAATATTTTGATTTAACTGTGTGGAAGGAACTAGTTTTTTGTCACAGCCAGAAGTTGGCTGGTCATTGCTGGAAGACTGATTAGCCTCTCTATCTCCCCACCACAACATATCTAATAGGCCTGGCCACTGGCCACTTCCCTTTGTGTAGTCACAATGGAACTTTGATCGCTGCAGAAATGAGGGGCTCAAACAATGGTCTGCATTCACGGAGCTTTGCCCACTGAGACGGCGAACAGCAGCAGACACATTCCCCCGGCAAGCTTTAATTAAAAATGATGCTAGACAGATCATATCATAACCATTAACGATGCCCTGATAGCGCTGACCTGGGAGCTGCTTTGTAAAGCCTCTTTGTCAGAGAAAGGTCCAGTGAGCCCCAGCACCCCATGGCATGCCATCTCCTGCAGCAATCACAGCCTGACCTCAGACACTTCTTTCAGCCCTTAATGCCCAGGACGCTGGCTCTGGGGCGCCAAGACCAGGGTAGTTGACCCTCCCCTCTCCAGAGGATAAAAACGCTGATAGCAGGGACAAGAAATTAAAGACTGTGGCCTTTGAAATCCTTCATTATCATCAGAGGAATCGCAGTGAAGAATCTGTCCAGTCCGAATCCACAGAGACTACTTCAGCGTTTGGGTTTTTTTATTGTTGTTTTTTTGTTGATGTCTACTTATCAGATAAACACCATCAGATAGCATCAAATAATTTAAATCCACCATTAAAAAAAACAATTAGGCTTAATTCTGAGGAGTCTTAAGTTTTTGAGGGTTTTTAGAGACAATAAAGTTTGGAAATTTCCTACAGACAAATATTGATTGAGCTAACACGTTACATTTCATTTAATTTATCTTTTCCAACTGTGTGACTCGTCGTAACTCATTTTAAACCCACTCTATTGATCGGTCACTATGCATATAATGGCATATTGATTCAACGTTTTTCGTATTTTTGCCCGTGTACAACATAATGTTTAAAGTGGCTGTTTTTACATGGTTTGCTGCTCATTTCTCAGGCTCTGTTTTAATGTGGAGTGCCAGGGGACATAATGTCCCCATTGTGCACACATAAAGAAGAATACAACAACTGGAAATAAGCCTCTTGGTTGATATTCCTGGAGAGCTCAATACTCGGCCAGCACAAAGCTGTTGGTTAATGAACTTGAGCTCTTCTGAGGCGTTGTGCTCTTTTTTCCGCCTGTGTTATTATTATGTCATAATTATTATAAATCAGCATCAATCAGGTGGGATTATTTACATTGTCAAAGACAGAGAGAAATGTCAAAACTACTGCTTATGAGAGTAAACATATTTTAATGTGTTGGTCGTTACACATTACCGCAATAATGCATTGACATTGAACATTCTCACAATTATGGATGTGCCAACATGTGCTCACACAGTTTCCTTCAAACAACAGGCTCTGAATGCATTGCTCGTTTCAAATGTCATAAAACATCGCCATCTACATCTAAAAGTAACATGCATTGGGCTTTTTTATTGCCAACTATTAGTTTGAATGATTCAGCACTGCTAATGTGCTATTAGTGAGCCTGGTGTCACCATTAGCCCACATTCACCAGGCCTATTGTGATCCATCTGGAAATTAGCCCGCGGGCAAAAGTGAAACATTAACATAAACATTTTATTAATGAGAACTTTTCTTGTAATCTCAGGATTAGCATTAGAGTAGGACCCATGCAGAAGTTATGGTGCATATAAAAAGATGCAGGCTGTTGTTTTTTTCCCCCAATGCTAATGCACAGGAAGTGACTGAAAGTGTTAGAAGATAAAAGGTTGTCAGCGGCAACATTAAAAAAAAATGCTTATTTTGTCCTGCGTGTCACCTAATTAATTTCACTCTGATGTCCCATTGTGACAGAACAAAGCTGTTTTTTTCTTGTCTGAGCTGCTTCAGCAAACAAAAATAAATACCATTTGATCGTGTAATAACATATCATATCGGTTGTGTTGGCAGTAAATGTTGCTTTTAGACAGTGAACCACCCTTAAAATATTCAGCCGTGTGCTTGAATATTAATACAGTAGACTTTAAGATGGCTGTGGAGAGATTTTTGACTCCCCTTTCTTTCTGAATTGTTTCAATTTTAGGATATTTGTTCTTCTGAAGTACTTCTGAAGCCGCAGCTTTGTCACCTGTCGGATGTGTCAGTTCAAGACATTTTAGCGTTGCCAGGTCACACCTTTTCTGTACTTTTTGTGTCATGTTTGGCCCTGAATATAATCTCTAACACCTCTCAACCACTGAATCCCACCACCACTGCAAATCTCCCAGTAACCATTCAAATAACATTGGAAATTATTTTCAACCAGAATGAGGAAATACTTTTTTCTGAATATGAGCAGTCGAAGAGTTTAGAGGAGTCGAAGATTTCTCTATTCCTCACAGAAGAATAAGAGAGCACTCACAGGGCTAAAATTGGAGTGGCATATGGAGTACGGGGCTGTTATGCTTCTTTATATGTTATTTAAATTACTGCAGGAGCCTGAATGGAGCTTTGAATGCAGGTGTCGTTCACCTCTTGTGCAGCTGTTGGGGAAAAAATTGCTGCTTTTTCTTTAAATTTCCCAACATGGGGAAAAAACTTGAAATGCAGTCTGGAATAAAGCATTCTCCTCAACATAAAGGTTCTGCTGTGGTCCTGATTTGGCAGCTGCATCTTCACAAATACATTCTCACAGATTATTTGTGGGTGGTTTATATAATTTCTTACTCAACACCAGCATGGAAGTGGATGTAGAATGCGCTCTGTGTGTGTGTGTGTGTGTGTGTGTGTGTGTGTGTGTGTGTGTGTGTGTGTGTGTGTTCGTGAGCAATGTACAGCTTTAAGAAGCCACAAAACCCCAGAGAGTCTTTGTTTAAACGGATATCATGATGAATAAGTAGCCTGAGTGAGGTTCACCCTGGTGAACAGTGGGAGCTCCGGATCGTACCGCCATCGCTGCGGGGGGGTGGGAGTGGGGGTGAGAGGGTGCTCTGAGGTGTAAGAGCCATTACTCCCCCGTGTCTGGCGACCCTTGTGGTCTTTATTTCTGACTCACTTGGGAGCTTATGCTTAATTCAACAGGATGATTTCTAATGAACCCACACCTCAGATTCAAAGTAAAACCAGCGTTTTTATGGACCAGTGTGCCCAATTACCAGAAGGTCCTTCAGGGATTTTATGTGTTCTGCATAAAAGCCTTAGAGAAGTCCCTGTGTTACAGGAACAGAGATCAAGATACAGTGATTTTAATAAGTTTTTCTCCTTTTCCTCTGTTGTTGCCATCAGAGTTGCTCTGGACAATCAACACAACACAAAACAACACAACACAACACAATGCAACAGCTCCCAATAAAACCATAAATCCATAAATAATCAACTCAGCATGTACATTTATATGCCCTCATGTTTACTAAACAGCACTGAAACTTTATCAGACCCCCCTTTCACATCACTAACTTTAGGGCCACCATAATGTTGCCATGGAAATGACCAGTGTCCTTGTGCTGCCATCATTTACAACACAACAAAACACAAACCGTGGAAATGAATATCTGATCTTATTTCCTCCTGCTGTACCACCTCAAAGAGATCACGGGAAGAAATAATGGTGTGACAACAGAAGAATACAGCTCTTCCATCAAATGGGGAATGTGCTGTTATAATATTCATTATCAGGGCTGTGCACTGCTAGCCAAGAGTTGAATGTTTCCTATCTTCATATCTGACTGTTGCATAACCATCAGAACTGTTGTTCTCACCCAAAGCTTCAGGCTTTATCGCTCCGAGCAAAAACACAACAGAAACCCATTTTGGCAGTGTCATCCTGATTCGGAAAAGGTCAACGGCGCAACGCTTATTACCTTGCAAACCTTATTGAATGATCATGTAATAAAAATCACACTTGTCCTGCTGCAGTCGTTTTTCCATAAAAACCCAGGGCCGAGGCCAGAGCCGAGGCAGAGGGAGGTACTCATTAAAATGGGTATATAGCACGATTAATGAAACGTGCAATTTGCAGAGGAAAAGGAGCGACACTGCTGAGGATTGGGGGAGGGGGGGTATTGCTCTGGCTGAAGGGCTAGGTGCCCCCCACTCCCCTCTGTGTGGAACCCACTTGCTCTGCCGTGTTGTGTTGCACTGCAGTGCTCTCAGGGACCAACTCTGTGGAGCACAATGACTTAATTTCCTTTGACAAGCACTCTTTCTTACCCCCCCCGTTTTTCTGGCCTCATCATTATTTCCTCATTTTGCATTCATTTCATCAGAGATAATTTATCTCTGCCTGCTTTAATGAAGTGATAATTCCATGATAATTAACGTAATCCTGCGCCAAAGCAAATTTGCCTAATGACTGTTGTTTTGATAGTCGGAGTTGCTGCATGGGAGAGTGTCCACACTGGGAGGGATGGAGGCTCTGTGCCAGGCAGCGAGAACAGGAAAGTCAGGAGCCATGGGCCAGTGAAAAGTGCTTGGTGACCTTAACTTCCTGTGCTGTGTTGAATCTCCTTTCAATCGGCAGTTCAAATAAAAGGTTGCTAATAGGTCGGCTCAGGGAAAGAAAGCCTGTTTGTTCGGGGCTCTCGTGTCTGACAGCCCGAAGATGATGAGCTGGGTGAAGCAGGGTTCGAGCTAAACTGTGATCACCTTTCATGAGTTCGGGGGATTATTTTTTATGTTTTTTAAGTGTTTGAAAGACTAGGGTCATAATTAGGTGATAGTAAACAGTTAATCAGAACATCATGCTAACATTAATCAGGCACGATAGGATTTTATTGGATTTCACTGGATTTCTCTGCAAATCAGGCCCCTTTTCCAAACCTCGAACTTGTATAAGGGAGGACTTTTCAGATTCCCTGGAATTCTTGAGGGTCGGGGCTGTGTGCTGAAGAACGCTGATTGGTGGAGCACATTGGCAGAGTTTTTACAAGCTTTGCTTTGTGTTTCAATTGTTTAGAAAATGGAAGAAAAGAAGATGCAGTAAGTGGATGAACGAGGCCCAGGCTCTTAGAGAAGAAGAAATTCAGCAGAACATCGAGTCTGCAAATAGAAACAACCGAGTCTGTGCTGAATATAGATACACGCTGAAACAAATTCATGAAAGATTAAGAATAAATCGGAGGTGTGGTGGAAATGGAAACCACACAGATTACCTGGATGTTGTTTTACCCAGGTAAATAAATTCCTGGTAAATTCCTGGAATTACAGTTGGAATTACATTATAGTTTCACTTTCAACAACAACCTCGATCAGAACATTACTTTGTGTGAATGTGAATTAAGAAGAAATAAATCGCTCCAAAAACTGTTTCTCTTTCTCTACCTGACAGAGTTGGTGGATTAAGGCCCCATTAACTTTGCTTCAACACGCTTGTGTTCATCTGGCAGACTAACCAGTGAGGAGCACTTCAGATGTAACTCCATCCGTCCATCCATCTTCTACCGCTTGTTCCTCCACAGAGGGTCGCGGGGGGACTGCAGCCTATCTCGGTGCTATGGGCAGGGTACACCCTGGACTGGTTGCCAGTCAATCGCAGGGCTAACACATAGACAAACAACCATTCATGCTCACACTCACACCTACGGGCAATTTCGAGTTTTCAATTAACCTAATCCCCATTGTGCATGTCTTTGGACTGTGGGAGGAAGCTGGAGTACCCGGAAACCCAAGCAGGCACAGGCAGAACATGGAAACTCCACACAGAAACCACCACACCACCGTGCCGCCCCAGATGTAACTCAACCTGACAAATTGAATTCATTATTTTCTGATAACTTGTCTTAAGGGGCCTATGTTTGTTTGTCCTCTCTAAAATAAAAAACATGGAAGTTCAGGCATCATTAAAATGTTTACAGATGACCACCATCAGCACAGGGGTTCAATCTGACATTGTCCAGTCAATCAAAACAAGGGAAACAAAAGGAATTTCTTAACTCAACAATTTATTCGAACTGGAGAAAATATTGTGATGTGAAAAAAAAGTATCAAATGAAAGAAGACTTCCGAAGACGTCTGACATGCTCTTGTGTTTTGTAAAAATCAGGCTAATAACCCAGCTAACTATACGAATTACAGTCTGAAAACATGGCCTTATTTTAACTCAACTATAAAAAGAGATCTTTGTTTTTCAATTTTTAAAGAATCTTCAGCAGAAATCTTTGGCAAATGTCAATGAAATGTCCTCTAAACTACCACCTGACACCACCGTCATGATCATTGTAGGCTGCAGTTTTGGACGTTCAATTGTTTCTCCAAAAAAAACAAAACATTATTTTCCAGAAAGTGCAGCAGTTATGTTGTTATGTCACCCATGGAGAGTGCAGACATCCATCATTGCTCTCTGATTACTGTCGTCACATAAATCCAAATTATACCCAAAAGGATGAAGAGTAAGAACTGCAGCAGCAAGTCTGTGCTTTTAAAAAGGATGTTTTTGATGAATGTATAGTTGAGACTTTTTAAGATCGCGGTTTTGCTCCTGTTAAATGATTCCTTCTGACAAAAAGAATTGTGTTTCGCAAATGCTGTTTCGCACTTGTTTGAAAGTGTGATCTGCTGTTGCTCTGCATTTTCCTGTTTTGGCACCGCATCCAAGAACCGTGGCAGCTCTCCTCTGGTGCGAAAACCCCGATCGATTTCAGAGGGTCTGTGAAAGGGGTTCAGTGGCTCGGCTGTGGTACAGTGGAAGGAAATGGCGGCACACCATCCATCTTTATTTATGTCAGAGCTCGTATGACAGATGATCTCTTGTCCAACATGGATTCTCCTGTAACCTTGCCTGCCCAGCTGTCCATTTGGATACTCAGACCTGTGGTGATGGTGTGTTTACTTGCCCCCTTTTCTAACACACCAGGCTGAAATCTTCTGTAATTCATCCCCTGTGTGACTGACAGCCAAAACGTGCCCCTCCTAGAAAAAAAAATAAAACACTCTGACTCCAAAGCCAGATATTTGTCTTTATAACCAAAATGCCGTTATCCAGCTGTATTTTGATTAATTACCCATCACGTCGCTAAACATTTGTAATGCGTGTTGGCAATTTCGCAGCATAAACCACAAGAAAACAAGTCATTGACATGCAGCCTGGAAACTGAACTAAAATGTGATGCTGCAGTTCATCTCATTTGCTCTTTCAGACTTGAAAATCAAGCTGTGGATGGCTGTGCCACAGACGGCGGTGGAGAGACAGGGTGGCCGCTCATTAAAACTGCTAATTTGCACTGAGAACAATAGAGATGCAGCACTGTAGTGTTGGGCATCTGTATACCCTCTCACAGCAGTGTGTGTCCGTGCACACATGCATGTGTGTTTGGATCAATTAGGGCAGCATGTTGAGGGCTTTCCTTTCAAACTACCTGAATAATTTAACCACGTGGGGTTGGACCCTATTAGGGCTGGACCACAATGGGTCTGCATTGTACTGCTGGTGATAAAGGTGCAAATTTTTGGGGAAGCGCATCTGCTCAGCTTACCCGGATCGAGAAATGACAAAATCTTTGTTACTCGGCGGCGAGCATCAGGACCTGGTGCTCCTCATCAAGTTGGGAGAGGTACAATTTGGGTCTGCTGATTCTTTAACTGCTTCCATCAAACCGGATTAAAACACATGAACGGGAAGTCAGATCCCTGATGGCTAATTGAAGTTTTATTAATGCTGCTGGAATTCACATGGAAAAACAGCAGACATGACCGCAGGGGCTAGTGGGGAGCCTGTCACACTGTAGTGTTTTAAACCAATTATAGGTTATTTTCCAGTGTATCCGCACATAACTGAAAAAGAAACCTATTTTATTTGACCTTGAATGTCCCTCTGTGGTTTCTGCTCTGAGGATACAGAATAGCTCCCTAGTGAGAACTTAATGTATTCTATAATTAATAATTCATCCATTCATTCTAACAGATAGCGGTCTGGTGGGGGGACTGGTGTATTAGCAGTTTTGTCCTGTCTCTTTACCCACCCTAATGAGCTGCTTATAGTTGATTATGTGGTCTAACTAGATTATATCTGACAATCTGACTTCTTCTTTATGTGGTAAGATGGCTGCCAGAGAAAAAGATGCGTGTATGTAGCATGAGCACAGACAACTTTGAGCTATCACACAGGATTGTGAAATAATGTATAACTTACACAGCATGCACATATTATACATCAAAACTATTTTCCTCTCACTCAAAATATCTAAATATGAGAGATGTGATTTTATGTTTTGTTACACAAAAGGAATTCTATGTTTTAGGATTTTTCTCTGTTCTTGTCCTCCGTAGTTGTCATGATATTCCAACGTTTTTCTGCCTGCCTGTCTGCCCGACTTCGACCCTGCCTGTCCCTGACCTGCCGTTTGCTCTGTTCCCAGGTAAACCTGACTGCTTTCTGTCCCTGTACAACTCTGCTAATAAAGCGGTGTCAAACTGCTGGTCCATAGAAGTTGGCGAACCCCAGGAACCACTGCAACTGTTTGCGGGACTCGGGGCGCGGCCAGTTGGCAACTGCCGAGACCTTCCCCGGATCCATCTGTATGTTCCCCTGGGTGATGACAAACCCGAGGAATGATAAGGAAGCGGCATGGAACTGGCCCTTCTCCGCTTTCACGAAGAGCTGATTCGCCAGGAGCCGTTGCAGGCGGACGTGGGGCCAGGCTTGGACCAACCTCCTACGGGCGGGCACCCGGTACGAGGCGGCGGCCAATTGGCACTGTACGCCATCTCCCAGGTACAGGGTGGGCCAACAGGTCTGGCTCTCCATGTGGGGCCTGCCATTCCGCGTGGAATCCCTGAAGTTGGCTCTGCAGTTTGTGGGTCTGCAGTTTGGAGGATCGTCGGCCGGGCAGCGGTGAGGTTCGAGCTTCCCTGGTCTATGTGCGTTCACCCTACTTTCCATGTCTCCAGGATCAAGCCCACTCGCGAGAGCCACCTGGTCCCGGATTGTCCAGCCCCTCCTCCTCCGCAGCTTGTGGATGGGGGTCCTGCCTACACAGTCAGTCGTCTCCTGCGCTCTCGACCCCGCAGCAGGGGCCTCCAGTACCTTGTGAACTGGGAGGTTGCCAGCCCGGCACATTCTCGACAAGGGGCTAATGCGGGACTTCCATGTCCAACACCCAGACCAGCCATCCCTGAGCAGGAGAGCAGGAGCCACACCAGAGCTCAGAGGGCCAAGCAGGATGCGGGAGCAGAGAACGGGGGGCAGTGACCTCGAGTCATCCGGGTACATGTATCAGTTTATATTGGTATTGGAAATTAAGAGTTGTACAACATCTGATTATATAAGTAAAAATAAAAAAAAAATCTCCCTAGTATTCATCCCTAATATCTTTACATTATACTTTCAGTATTACAGACATACACGCCCGCGCAAAGTCTGGTTAGGGTGTTCTGTGATCTCTCTGATAGGAAGCGTGATTATTTTATTGCTGGAGCTGAATAAATAAGTAAAATCCAATAAAATGTTTCACTTCAAATGAAGAAAACGTAGATTTTAATGGCAAAAACATCTGCTTTCAGATTGTACCCTATAAATGTATCATTTACCAGAGAAGTGTCCAGGCTAGGTCTGAAAATAAGGTTGCGTTTCCTGGTAGGCTTTATTTTATGTGTCACGTGTATTTGACTGGGAAACCTTTTACCAGCCAACACCCCCACAGACTTGGAAATGAGATGTCAGCTGCACTGCACACAACCTGCACGTGTCGACCCTCTTAAATAAACCCAAAGATGGCTGAGAAGAGCCCTTAGATTGACGACCACCATCCACTGCTGCAGCTTTCACTCCATGAGACATTAATATTCATTTTCTTGGTTTTAACGAAGCGGGGAACAGGCGAGGGGGGGTGCCCCAGGAGAACGGGGTTTAACATCAATGGAGATTCAGTCAAACAACCAAACACAGAGGGGGGACGCTGGCTGCCTCATAACCCTGGGCTCCATATTAATGAGATAATGCCACAGTGCAGCCAATTACAGCCACTTCCAGACAGATGCCTTAAGTCCAGGACAACCTCCCGCCACAGACTTGACCCCCTCCCAATCTCAGTCACCATTCCTTTACATGCATACATACTGGACATACCTTGTCCTTGAGACATGTTAAAAACATACCCCTCCAAGTTCTGCTAAGAAATAAATGTTAAAATCACATTTTATGTGCCTAACTCATCAACTATCTCTCCATATCTGAATTGCTCATGGAGGTGGTGGGGGATGGGGGTGCATCCCACTCCAGGGCAAACATTACTGTCCAAGAGGCAATGCTGGTCCAGAGGTCACCCATATATCAGAGCCCATACTGTCATCCCAGCGTGCACACACATCCGCAGTCACATATCTCATCTGCTTTAACAGAGCTGCATTCTGCAGTTTTACAGCTGTTTGAAATACAACACAGACTCAAGCATCAAGGCTCAGGTTATTGGGGTTGAGATTGAAATCACAAAGTTCTTGCTGTGTCTAACCACCCTGAATAGTCAATTATGAGTAATGAAAACCTCTCCAGCCGAGGAGTGTAAGAATTTCCTTCATGGGTTTGTGGTTTCCTGTAAAGATGCCATTATACAGCAGCCCCAAACAAAAAGCTGTCATCCTCCAGGTGGCCAGTGGAGCATGACAAAAGAGAGCTCTTGAAAGCACCTCTGTATTTAAAAGGCCTTGTCTAACCCATATGAAATGGCTCATTAATTGTGCATTACAAAGCTGAGGCAGAAGAAAAAAAGGGCTACCAAGGGTTACAGCAAACGCTGTATCACAAGGCTCGGCTACACCGTCCTTTGATAAGTCAAGCCAAGTCGTGTGTCTGCACAGAACACAATGGGAGCGACCAGCAGCTGCTGCTCTGGACTGAGTGCAGCGGAACTCCTTTGATGGAGTCTGCATTCACCCAGATGTGCGCTGATGCACACCGGCCCCAAAATAATAGAATCATGTGGACCCAAGAAATGTTTTCTGGAGATGTCAAAACCATGGTCATGGGGTTGATGGTGTAAATGTCATGTAGAACAAATATAATGAAGAAGATGAAACATGCAGAGTGTGCTGCAACAGTGGACAAATGTCAGGAGAAAAACATGTCTGTAAATGACAGCATATAAGGGATCATTTACAAGTGATTTACCTGAGATAACTTGAACAGTGATGCATCCTCTGTGATCCAAAAATAAATGTAATTCAATCTTTTCCTGACAAAATCAAACATTGGCTGTGATTACAGAAATGAACTGACCCTCTTATGTTTACAGACAAACGACTGGCCCCATTTGAAAGAGGAGGCAGGCACATCCAAACAGGGGCCCCGGGGGACCTGCAAAGTGTTGGGCTTGGCTGGTATCTGGGGTGAATCAGGGCCACGAGTATGACCCAATAAAGTGCAGGGAAGTGGGAGGGAGTGGCATGACTGGAATTAATTCTTGTGATTGAAGAAATTGCCAAGGTTACTGCGGAGAATCACATCACACAATGTTGCAGAAAGAGCTGGCAACACCTTGTCCTTGCTTGTGTCTGACAATGAGGGGAAGCTAATGGCAGATTAAGCCAACATCTTTTCAGAAATAACCAAAGAAAAAAAAGACTCAATGCTCATCCTTTAAAGAGTTGCCATTACTTTCCAAGTATTCTATATATTCTGAAGAATTCTATGGCAGTGATGAGGGGGCAATGAATTGAAATAGGATTAGGGTTAGGTAATGCAGAAAAAGGTAAATATGTTGATAGAAATGATGAAAGTGAGCAGAAGATACATTTTGCCGGATTCTTACTAGCTTTATATGTAACTTGCTGAAGAAAAAAAGTCAAGAATATTTCGACAAAAAGCTTTCACCACACGCATCACATACATACACAATCATGAAAATAAGCATAATAAAATATAATCTATATTTTGAACAACCCAAAGAAGACTGGGTTGTATTATTTGAGTATGAGTATTTGCATGTTTCCACAACAATAAAGAATTGATGTAATAATTCAGATTATTCACAAGGAAATAACAAAGAATAGGTGAAGATGCTGCTGACCGAGTGACTGATCCATGTGTCAGCTGCGCCTGTAGATTTGAGTGAGCCAAGAATCACTCTTTGCAAAAAGTAATGAACCTACCATTAAACACTCTCTTCTGGAAGGAAGTTTATTTTAAGTCCACTTGACAGACTGCCAAGATCAGAGGGCATTTTAATATTAATAATTCACCCAAATTGAAATGACCTTTCTTCTTATAATGAACCTTGTAATAATGAAACACCATAATGTAATGCAGAGAGAGTGAGTTAGAAATTGAGCCATTTTTATGCATTTCACGCCTCATATTATGGCTGACCAAAGTGCATCGCTATATCAGTGTTATGTTTTTAGAGTAATTTCATTTCTGCATTTCCTCCGCTTTAATGAGGCAGTAGACAGTACCGTACAATTACTATTATTAAGCAAAAATGGTAGAAATACAGAATTAACCATGAGAATCCGTGTTATAATTTCCAACCTCTAGGGGCCAGCAACGTTCCCACGTGGTACTGAACTACCGTAAAGAATTGAGCGATTTTTATTGAATCAAATAACCCTCAAAATTGATGTAATTCAAATTATTTGGAGTAATATTGATGTAATGTTATTGTTACATCCAGCTAGTGGCTAAATTGAAATCCAGGATGTAACAAAGTGTCAGAGTGAGACATCAGCAGCTGATATTTTATTAACATGGATTTCGTGGCTGGGCTGTCACCTGTACCGATGCATAATTTGTTAAACAGGGTTGAAGGGACACTTTCCATGGTGTAAGGTGGAATGCCATCATCGTCACATGGGTGCCATTAGCATTCAGAATATTTATTATATTTGAATTAAAATAATGCTCTGGATCTGATCAAGGGTTTAAATGTTGCAGTTGTGGTTATCAAAGAGTCAAGTTTTTCAAAATTTTTATTGTTTAAATTGAATCACCCTCAGTGAATCTGGCGTTGACTCTGTTTCACTGGCTCAGGAACATCTGACTCTGAATTGTCATTGCTGGCTGTTGCGTCTCGCTGTTGATCGATGGGCTCAATGATTGGATCAGTTTGCACCCAGAATGTCAAATGAGAAACTCATCTAAAAGGTGAGGCCTCGTTCTATTTACTCTCTGCAGTGTGCTGCAGTCAGGAGCTCTGTTCAACACGATTTACAGCCTTTTCTTGGCTGCTTCCTGTTTGGCTCAAATGATCTGACCTCTTTTGATACTGTGTTCAATTACATGAACACACACACATATATATATATACATATACACACACATATATATATATATATATATAAATAATAATAATAATTATTATTATTATTATTATTATTATTATTATTGTATAACAATGATTACAATAATATTATTATTATTGTAAGCATCGTCATGCCAAATCAATGTTGGCCCAATTATCTTGGCTCTGCCTTATTGAAGCTGCTAGATGTGTGTGAAAATGCACAGTGGTGTTTTTGTTGTAGTGATTATTTGTAATTTTGACAGTTAGCTTGCAGTGTTTGTGAGCATTTAATGTGGGGAAATTAACACCATTAACACGAGTGCTAGCTTCTTTTAAAAGGAAGTCTCAACTTTTTTCCCCAACAACTATTTTTTTTCCTAGAAGAGGGATGAGAACTGTGATCAACAGCTGGCAGGTTCTTCCTAACTGAGTTCCACTCTTGCAGAGCAGGATATATTCCTGTAAAGGCATTGAATTGGGAATTGCTCAGAATGGAGTCAGCAGGACGATCTGTACCATGTTACTGGCTGGTCTGACGGCTTTTCCAGTTCTGCAGTCCTCGCTTCGCTAGGATGAACTCCCAGTGACACGCGACCTCTTTGAAATTCTCCAAAGTAAATAGAGAAAAGCAAACAGTTCAAGGCTCAGGCCAAAGTCTGTGCTGCTTCTGCAACAGTGCAGTTCCTATATTCCTCTGCATCTAGCCCAGCGATAGTGATTCAGGTTGTAATCCTTAATGGCCATCTTATCTCCACACAGGAATCACACAGCTTCACCTTTGGCTTTGGTAAATAAATACTTTGAAGTTTGTGCCTCATTAAGAACTCTATTCTGGATCAACCTATGCAATTTTAACAGGAGCCAGTGTACCTTCAACTCTAGACTATCACCTTCAAATTAAAAGCACTGTACTTGCATTCTATTGCATTATTGGATACAAATGCTTGATTTACTTTATTGAATTAGCGTGGGCCACTCGGGGACCGGCAAATGACCAGATGTGGCCCCGGGGGGGTCTGATTTAACGGAAGATGCAGGCCAAGGTCGGGTTTGTTCCTTGCATCGATAAGCCCACATGACCTCACGACCTAACTCTTTTAACAAGGAGAAAGTCGTAGTAGAGTCTATCTAGCCTATAGATAAAGAAAGCATCATTCAAAGGCAAGGAAGTTGATGAAGAAAAGTTTCTTGAAGTTCAAACTGGTGTAATATGAGCCAGGCTGTTCCTCTAGGTTGTGCAAGTACACAAGAAGGTGTAAGGCTGCAGAGTGCTGAAATAAATACTGGAAGATCAAGGAAAAACACTAAATGCGAGCGTAGTCTTGACCTACAAAGGCAACAGTGTGTTCACTGAGTACTCAAGAGCTGCTCCACTCTTTACTACTGTAGGGGCTAGCAAAGCAGCTCTAACAACCTGAACACCGGTTGCTACGTACCTGGATTTGAGCGAGTGCTGCATGTAAAATCTGTGAATCCACATGAGATATGGTTATTGTGCAGAAAAAAGCCTTATTTTACCATTTTTGCCTGCAGAGACACTGAAGTGAAGTAGGGGGGAGAGGGAAAAAAAAGCTTTGTGCCAGCCATTGAACAAAAGAGAAAGAATTGGAACAGCCCTTCAGCATCAAAGGATTCAACCTAGAAAGCACACAATCATTATTACAATGAGAGGTGTTGTGTGACTCATCCCGTCTGACTGACCCCAGGTTCCTGTGTTGTCTCAGTACCATTGCAGTCAAAGAAAGAAAGAGAGTTCTGTCTTATTTCAGTCTCTCCACCAGTGAATGGGAAAAAACCCCAAACCACCCCTCCACCCCCGTCATCTACATAAAATTACAGGTAAATTGGTTCAGACGTGCCGTGCAGTACAGCAGCTACACACTGCTCACATCGCTGTTGCTCTACAGTCGTTACACTTGTTTTCACACAGATTAGACATGCCGAAGATGATGAGCTGTCCCTTTTTTTGAGCTTCTGCTTGCCTTCTTTTTTTTCCTTCCTTTTTAATGACTGCAGGGTTACGCAAACATCCCTGGATGATGTTCAGCAAAGCCTAGAGGAGAGGAGGGGGCGGGCCGAGGAGGAACCCATTACACTTTGGTGCACATCCAGATGAAGACAGGAAGTTTTTGATTGACTGATATGACATTAAGACATCAGCAAATTTAAAAAAGAAAAAAGTTTGATCAACAGAAGCCGCATCTGTGATGAAGTAATGGAGGATAATGAGAAGAGGAGACTGGATAACGTATCCCAGCACTCCTGATCCCAGGACTGTCAGTACGCCAGAGCGTTCCATCTTTCACTGGGAAGATGGGACATCCTTGTGTTTCTCTCGTTGCGCTGTTGTGGTTGAAGCTGTCCCAGAAGAGGAGACGATGGAGACGTGATGTCATCATTATTCAGCAAACACAAGCTTCAGTCTAACTGCATCAGCACCTGTAGCTGCTGGGTGGGATGGATGAGGCGTGACGTGTGCGGCTCCTGTAATTGGTGGCAGGACAGTTGGAACAATTTATTCAATTCCTTCTTGGAGCTGCAGTAAATTTGGGGGAATTTGCTGTCCTAAAATGTTTAAAAAAAAATAATTGAAAACGTTTTAAAATTCTGTTTAGTTCTTAACAGATCTGGTCATATCAGTGCATTGACAAGTGCATGCAGTGGTGAGCATTGTCGCCTCATAGAAAGAAGGTCTCCTCTGGATAAAGATCCCTCCCACACTCCAGACATCGCTTGTCTCCCAGTAACTGCTGTGACCTTGATTTGGGTGACAGAGAGAGGATGGATGGACAGCCCGTCTTTCCGCGGGTTTATCATAAACAGATCTAGGGCAGCGCTCGACTGTAACGCTAGTCCTTGTCTTTACACATTTTTCTGGTCAGGCAGCGGCTGAGGTGTACTCCACAGTGACAGGGTGAGGAGCTCTTCTTGTCAAGGTCAGCTTCCTGTCAAGCAGACAACACTTCAAACTGCAGCCACCTTTGAGCCATCGAGGTACCTTGCAGAGAGGCCTGGCCCTCTCCCATCCTATTATTATTGACTGCTGGGCACAGTGACGCTCGGCTGTTGCATCTGCAGACGCTTTAAAATAGTGTAAGCCTGTATATAAGTTGTGTGCCAGCACATATCAGAGTAAAACGCTAACCGGGAGGTCAAAAGCACCGCCTCCAGAGCTTTGGGAGGATTGTATCGAGGCACAGATCGAAAGACGGGAGAAAGTTGCAGAAGGTCGGCCATGACTGCAGACTGAAGCCTCTCCTCAGTGTCAGACACATGAAAGCCCACCTGGAATTTATAAAAGAGCACCTGAAGGTCTCAAACTGTAGGAAACTTGATTCTCTTGTCTGATAAATGTGGAGTGAGTTTTCTGGCCTCATTTCTGAGTTTTTGGAGGAAATGGGCCCTTGTCACGCTGAAGAGCTGTGCAGAGCGGAGGATTTAAACACTGGTGTCAGTGTAATATTTATGTTTATCTTTTTAAATAAATGTGCAAAAAAAGAAAGCAGAAAAGAAAAAAATAATCACAGTTTGGGGTTTTGAGTCATTAACAAATTTTCACATTTACTTTCTATTTTAGCATAAATCAGAATGAAAAAAAGCAAAATGTGAAACTGTAAAAGAGAAAGCTTTCTACCCCTCAGCGCGGTCAGATGAAGTAGCATTTACTGGTGCTGCTACAGAGGAGCCTCTGCAC
This sequence comes from Lagocephalus sceleratus, assembly GCA_911728415.1. Lineage (NCBI taxonomy): Eukaryota > Metazoa > Chordata > Actinopteri > Tetraodontiformes > Tetraodontidae > Lagocephalus > Lagocephalus sceleratus. Next base: position 1,187,267 of record CAJVRN010000211.1, on the reverse strand, counting down.
TCTTCCAGGCCTCTTCCAGGCTCCGTCGTGCATGGCTCGGTGACATGGTTAATCCGTCCAGGCCTTCAGCCTTGCTCACAGGTCACTGGTGGAAAACAATGCACTTGATTTTACTGAACTTCACAAATAAACGCGTCTTCAAATGTTGGAAGGAGGAAAAGAGAAAGCCGTCGCGTCGTCCGCATTTCCATCTGTTCGGATAACATTCGTTGCTTCTGCACTTGTTTAAATATTTTAGCTATGCAGAAATCCACGGCTCGGTGGGTGGGTGTGCGGGGGCCAAAGTTGGACTTCTGCACCGATTGATGCACGCCTCTTCAAGAATGTAACAATCACATCAACACAAGCTACAACAACTGTTTACTTCATCCATTCATGTGTATTCATGGAGCATTTCCTGCTTCCTGTGGACGTCCACCTTCACTGGGAAAGTGAGGAATCCTTTTCTTTTTTTTTCTCCTGTAAAAAACTCTGAAATGTTTTTAAGAATTTTTGGATTCATCTCCAACATTGACTCCTGGCTCCTGCTCAACAAATGCTCCATGGAAACAAAATGGGGGTGATTAAACCATTAAGCCACCTTTTTTTTTCTTTTTGATTGTGTATGCAGGAAGAAGAAAGAAAGGAAAACTGCTGCTAATGAATGGGTGCAGCCAGCCTCCAAGCTAAATGTTTCAACATCCTTTAGCAGCCGCATGTTCCAGGATTTATATTATAGTAATTAATCAGCTATTTAAGGAGAAAAGTGAAAATCAGTGATGACAGTAACAGCACATTTCTTAAGTTAAATGCTGGTTGCTGAACATAATTTCATTGTTACTATGCAACCCTTGTTTGATGTCAAACATATTTTCTTTACCTTTAAAATCCATCAGTAATGAGGCCCCCTTTCCAGAAAACAACAACAGCCCACATCTGCAAACAGTGGCACTTCTGTCATCAAAACCAAAGAAAAACTATTTACACGGAGAAATGCTTTCTTTTCCCCTCTTGACTTGACAGCTGATGTTTCCAAATGTACAAGCAGAGAGTAAAAAAAAAAAACAAGTGTTTCTGTTTGCTACTTGGTGAAGGAATGTATCGAAAATTCTGGCTTTACCCAGACCATAATCCCTTGACCTTGGCAGAGTGTCACACATTTTTTTCATGACTAGAGATGAGGGTTTTTTTTTTTAAGTCGACACAAGCTGGAATCAAATTCCTAGAATATCATCTCTGTGTTTTCCAGGATGGATTACGGTTGTTTCGGACTAGCAGAAGCAGGAGAAAGAAAGACTGAGTGCTGAAGACACAGTTGGAGCTCCTCGCTGCATCGTGTTCAACACAGTGAATCGTTTTCTGCATGTCCTGCAGCCACACTGTCTGTCTGCAAACACTTTCTCCACCTGGGCTGCAGATGGTCACGCCTTTCACATCTTTTATCCTTATATCTGCATTTTAGGACTTTCATTTACCATGTTGAATCAGTGTTTTATTGATGAATGTAACGATGATGTTGTGAAAACCCCTCCCATTTAGTCATCTGAGGAAGAACTGTTTTAGCAGAAGTGAAGGAGTGTTGGCCATGACTGAGAACTGACGGCTGCTCTCCTTCACAGTTTCTTCCAGACCTCCTGCTTTCTTTTTGAATTAACTTTCAAGGGCAAAAAGTTTCAACAAATATTTCATTTTCCAGGACGGTCATCATTCAGGCTATCACATGAACAACTCGAATCTGTCTTGTGCGGTGGAAAAATGGGAAAAGGATAGAGGGCATACAGACAGTAGATAACTGAGATTAGTCTCTCTCTCTCTCTCTCTCCCCCCCTCTGTCAATATCAGTGTATAGATGGAGAATCAAAGAGGAAAAGCTTTTTATTATCAGCCTCAGCTGAATACCTCTTAAGAATCTAAGGATGGCATTAAAAAATCTTTTTTCACATAATTTCATGTGTCAGTTAATTGGGATAGGTCCTATTTTGAGGATTAAAACAACTTTGACAGTGTTAAATGTTATTTTTTACTTACTTTAAATGTCTATTTTTAATTGATGGAGGCTCTTTTGACTAGTTCCTCCATTAAATCATTTGAAGGTGGGAGAGGAATGGCAGTTGCCCAGCAGCTATGTAAAGTGGGCTTCAAAGATGAAGTTTATTTTTAAAATCAAAGCTCGAGCGGCTCTTTTTCAGGTTGATCGTGTCCGCAGACAAAGGCTTTATGAAAGGTATTAAAGAACAAGCAGCAGCACGTGGAATCAATGCATTCCATTTCCTTTACACATGTTGAATCCTTTGAGCTCAAAAGAAACATCGCGATTGGCCTCATCACAGGACTTTGAAGAGTAATGGGCTGTTTTCATGAAGCACATCAGCTAATAACACATTTGACAACAGAGAATAATTAAAAAAATGGATTTGGAAAGGTAGGGCATTATAATCTGTCTGATAGTTCTGTTAAAAATCTATTTCCAGTAAGTATTATAGTTTAATGTGTGTGTGTGTGTGTGTGTGTGTGTGTGTGTGTGTGTGTGTGTGTGTGTGTGTGTGTGTGTGTGTGTGTTGGGAAGGGGTGCTTCTACAGGTCCTTGCTCTCTGCTACATTCACCATGTTGAAACAAGTGGCAGAGGTTCACATGACCGACACCAGATCATTATCCCGGCTTTGTTCCACGATCTTTACCCCCACTGGTGTTGCCGGTTCTTTGTCCTCAAGAATGGAGAGAAGGTCACCAAAGGCCATCCCAAATATCTGTGTCTGCCCTGGACAGACACACCAGCAGACCACTGGTGCTCCAGTACCTTAGTATGGGGAATGTCACCGCTCCTCATCTCTACCTGTGGTATTCAGACTGGCACTGTTGTGTTTTCACTGTTTGGTTTTTCACCTACACAGAAACAGAAGTGTTGTTTGAATCAGGGTTATTTTTTGTTGCCTTGCTTGTATTTAGATATGCAGTGTTTCTGGAGGAAAGCATCATTCCAGCCCAGCTGGGGTGCAGCTTGACATAATAAAAACTGCACCACTGCCTCATAGCAAGACGGGTCTGATACTTATGCAGGTTTTGTGTGTTCCCTCCATGCTTCTGTGTAGTAGGGGTGAGCCGGAGTGAACCGGTGACCTGTGGTGTATGTGCCTCTAGGTGTTGACACCAGGAGCCCCATGACCCTGAAAGTGGTGTTTAACAGACAACGGAGATGTTTTAACAACATCCTCATTCAGAAGAAGTCTCAGAAACACCAGCTGGGACTCAGCAGGTTGGTTACACCATAAATATATTCCAGAGTCTTCGTGCTGGCAGACGCATCTGCATCTCTGATAGCCTCATGTTTTTGCACTGGGAACAGAGAGGTAATTTCCTTACACAAAACTCCTAACGCGTTTAGAGGATCCGAAGAAACAGTGCAGGTCCTGACCTTTTGGCTCTCAGCAGTGTGTGTGTGTGTGTGTATGTGTGAAACGACGGATGTTTTCCAAAGTTATTCTAACACAACACGAGTGACAGATGAAACTTTGATGGAGCAGTTCATTAAAACCATTTGAAACGTTCCGTTCGCTTCTGTGTGTGTGAGTGTGGGTGTGTGTCTGTGTGTTGTTAGGTTCCCCTTAAGTGTATTTTCTCTCACCTAATGCATATGTCAGTGGGAGACAACATGTTCTCAGCTTTTTAGCATCGTCTCGTTAAAAGTCAACAGGCAGGAGATGTAGAGGAGTAAGTTAATGATAAAATCCCTGGAGCGAACCCCGCTTCATCCGTTCATGCTGCACCACAGCCGCTGCCTGGGTCCTGCACAATATCACAGCCTTCTTCCACTGTTGTCCTGCAGCTTGATTTAATGCTGCGATGCTGCATTAGCATGGAACAGCGTCAGTGGTCAACCTTTGAATTGTTCCATCCATAGCTGAAGCTCTACCACCGTGGAGAAGAAACTCTATAGGGTAAAAGACCTGAGGATTAACAGCAGAGTCCAGCTCAGCAGCGTCTCCATGTCCTGTAAAATGCCGAAAGATTTGCTGCACGCGAGTCAAACAGCGAGCAGCTTCGGGCGGGAATTGATCGAAACACGTTAAGCTGGCTTAAAGTTATTGTCTAATGTGAACAGAAGGAGCAAACTGGATGTTTAACAACATCCTAGTGTAAAGAATGTGTAGAATTCATTTTAATGCACTAGTATCAGTGGGTGAGCAGAGAACCAGTACAGTCTGTTTCATATGTGTCATCTTTGTGCCATTTACAGATCAATATTGAGGCTCAGTCTAATTCTCTTTTGCATATGAATCAGCAGCACTCATTTATTCAAAATTGCATTAAACAGACAATTGATCTCAGCAGTATTTCTAATCAAATATATTTACAGTTACTGGTCTTTATTCCGCTGACACACAGCAAGCATCGAACCATTGATGAGTCAATCACAATGGCAATTTTGATTGGTGAGTTGTGAATGGTCGGCTCACAGTGACTGGAGAAAAATGCACATCTTCTCTAATATTACTACATGAGTGTGATATATCATCCTCTTTCCAGAAAGAGGGCTTTGACTACCTTGCTCAGGGTTGGTTTCCATTTACCAGTTTCTCTATTTTGTGCAGCTTATAGTTGTTTAAATACATAAAGCATACATAATTCTTCTTTGTATCTTTTTAAATTTCTTTCTTGAGTTTGCCCTGAAACAGCTGCAGCTCAGGTTGCTCTCAGTCATTGGTCGTTCATTTCAAGCAAGCACAAGGATCTGATTGTTAATGGATGACTGTAGCACCGGTGATATGTATAACCCATCAGGGGTCAGCTGACTCCCAGTGACAGACTAGCATGTTGATATCAGCATGTCTGCTATAAATACAATACTCCACCTTTATGGTTGGGATAATTGCCATAAACTTAATTTGCTGGTTTGTCAAACAGCTGTTTCTTCTGAATTAACTGTAGGTGGTCGACGCTTTGGCATCCATTGTCTTGTGATTACTGCATTTACATGGCCTTTCAAGTTGTCAGCGAGTGTCACCAATTCATCAGGGGACATATTCTGTAGCTTTCCATTCAGCAGCTTTCTCCACTAATTAGTATATGACAGATGTGTCCGAGAGTTTCCCCTCTTGAAGATGATTAAAAAGCAAATCCAGACACCTTTCCTACACAAAGCTCATCTGTATATGAAATGAAGATGACATTTATGTTTAATATGTATGTGCAAATAAATTGTTGTTGGACTAATGATCATATTGTTTATCCATTACAATAGTGAGATGTTGTTTTTTTGTTTTTTTTGCAGGCTACTGTGTATGTTGATCCTCCCTTGTGTGCTCCTGGCTAATTTCCAGTATGGAAGCATCAAAAACCTAGTCTCTGACCATAGAAGCATAGCAGGCATGCAATGTGCAATGCTGGATCAGGTGACTTAGAACTATTGGTGCAAAACCTACAAGGTTGCCTCCCGAGGGAATATTTTTGGTGGCTTTCCGCACCGCTGCAGGAGCGTAAAACAACAAATTGATAAAACACAAAAGCAACTCTGCTTCGGAAAAAAAAGTTCCCTCTGGCTCTGGCGTTCTTCAAATGGTCCTTTTGAAAGCACCACCGGGCAAAACATTCCCAGAATTATTCAGCTTCAATATTCGAACACATCATATCCCTCCAGGTTGAGCTAAAGCAAAGCAAAGTGTTTGACACTGGTGTGTTCAAAGTTACATGTAAGAACAAAAAAAACAACAGTAATATTAACAAAAATCATTGTCTTCACAAAACATATTATACTATGTAAATACTTAAATACTTAAACATCTCTTAAAAGTTGCAATAGTTTGAAGAACCTTCAGACTTTACTCATGCTCTTCTGGGCTGGAGACAATGAACTTATGTCCTCCTTTTGGACATATACAGCAACAAAGTGATGATAAACTCATCTTAATTGTTGTATGGCTGCAAAATTGTTGTGGCTGCAAAAATAAATAATGCAAACAAACAACACCACATCATCAGCCAATCCTAAACCCCCTTGCTGTGCTTTGTATCCCACCTACTGCTGTAATATTGATACTACAGCTATCAATCAGCGAGCTCACTGCAGCAGTGATTGCTCGCAGCCTGAGCACAGAAAAGCTGTGAAGCTGAAAACAAAGCTGCTTACGACAGGGTTCCTAAACTGGTACCACCGCCATTTGATTTATACTTTTTCTGTGTATCGGGCAGTGGAAGTTACACACTGAAATACAACAATTGGAAAACTACGCCTCTCTTTGATGTTCTCAAGCCCTAGACGTCTTCCGGCTCCCATCCTGTGAGGGGATGGAATGGGTTAATCGATCTCACTCCTGGACTTTGGTGAACTCAACATATTTGCTGCAGGCCCAGGAAGAAGGAAGCCTGCTGCTGGCTGTGGGTAGTAAACCAACAGCTAATAAAAATGATCCCTCTCAGGATAATTCATGTAGTAAAAATAATAAGGCTACAGTGGCCAGGCCTCACATCTGCTGACTTCTCTATATTATGAATACATTGCTGACTTTACACCATAATTGTCCTAAAAGCTGGCTCACTAATCTGTAACTGTGAACATAAAGCACCAGCACTGCTGCGACTTCATTAAGTGGGAATGGAGCAGAGACGTGGAGCCAGTTCCTGTTTCCTGTTACTGTAGAGCAGCAACCAGCAGAGTTACACAAATTCTCTTTGCAGTACGGTCTTAGTGATGCTAATGCTAATGACGCCTGACTTTAAGGATGATCGGCCCTGTTTTGGCTGCAGGGCATTTTAGCAACCACTATTAACGTAGTATCTTGATTTTGATGACACCCAAAATGAGTGAGCAGTGAATTACAGTGACGCTCTTTCGCCTCTCTTTATGCTTTTACTGCTACTCGACCTTAGCCTGGCTAGATCTTCAATATCCTCACACACTAACGTCTCCATTAATCACCAGAAGAAAGATTTGATCCCATATTTATACCCCAAGATGAATTCCAATTGCCTAAACACAAAGATCAAAATATATCCAGAGCTCTCCAATGCTATACTTGGACTGCTGGAGAGCTCTTAAGCAAGCGACTAATTAACTGAATTGTAAACTGGCTGTCCGATCCTTCCTTTGGGCACCAGTGCATCCATCTGACCTGATTTGATTGGAGGAGTCACATTAATGAGCTCTGTGATGTCCCACATACTGACTCACCTCAGTCCCTCGCTGCAAGCGACAGCACACACTGTTTGGTGTTTGGGTTTCCATACCGTGTGAGATGGCGGCAGATAGGCGCTCCAGTGGATGTCATATCAGTGGAACTGCCACCTAAATGCATTTAATTATATTTTAAGGGTCATTTATGCAATTAAATGCGTATCCGTTAATTTTGTGCATCACTTGAGTGTACAGATTGAGTCAGTCGTTGGTTCGTTGGTACGTGCTGAGTCCTCTCAAGATGATAAATGTGCATCTGACTTTGTTGCCAAGTATTGGGGGGTGGGGTGTGTGTGTGTGTGTAGGTGTGTGGGTGTCTGTGTGTTTGTGTATACGTGTTGTGTGTGTGTGTGTGTGTGTGTGTGTGTGTGGGGGGGGGGTTCTAAGAGCAGGGATATCCTTAACACTTCATCAGAAAGCCTGGACCTCATGGCTAAGAGGGCTAACGCTGTGTTACAACTGTTTTACATCTATGGGTGTTATGAAAAATAGAAGTTATTTTCATGCAAATTGGGCTAATTTGCATAACACATGAATGTCATTTGCACCCCCCCCTCAACTTTAAAACAACAAGGAAAAGAAGCAGACAACAGAAGATGAGTCAAATCAATCATGCACAATGCGAGCTGGAAACTGAAATTTCAGCTTTGGGGGACAGATTGAGTCATTGATGCGGGCTCTCCTCCATGGCGTAAATCTTTGGAATTGACCTCTATACCTATTGATTACATTGCTTGTTTAACACACCCTTGAATGTAACGTGTGCTACTGAAACTATAGCCAAAGGTCATCTCCTTAAGTTGGCTGTCAGGGTAGTGGAGGGAGATTTTGTCAGGATTATGGTCTCTCCGTTGGTAAGCCTGGGGTTTAAACTTTCACTTCATACGCTGTTCTCTGTCTGATTCCCTACAGTGGCAGAAGTCGAGGAGGTTCACCGCACTGCCCCCTCCTGCATGGGAACGACTATGAATATAAATAGGTGAGCTCCTCGGGGTATTACAATTCATCCATGCTCAGGAGCTGGTCGAGAATGTCAATACCTGCAGAATACAGGAACTGTGATTTCCATTCCTTTTTAAAGGTTAGAATGGAACAAGTTCTTTCACCTGTTCAATTTATATTGGAGCGGTGAGTTCCCCCACTGTGAGGGTCAAGGGTATGACTAATCTATACAAATCCATAACAAACCTCTAGAGGTTTTGGTCCTGTTGAATATTTCAGGTGAAGACTTTTCAACACTGCGTCCTTCTGCTCCTTGCCTTGACCAGCCGCTAAGAAAAGATGGATGCTTGCAGCCCGAAACGCAGACTTTGCTGAGCTAAAGCTCCGCCCTACCCGGCATGAGGCTCTAAGGCAGGATCTACCAGGTGGAAATCAGATTTCCACTTGGTAGATCCACCAGAAGCAGATTTCCACCTGGTAGGTCGGAAAACCCGGCCCGATCCCGGCCCTCGAGGACCGAACTCCGTCACCTGTGCTCTAAGGCAAATACCATGATCAGAAGACAATGATGGAGGTTTAGGAGTGCGGGCCATTAAATTCTCATTTGGTCGGGAATTTGGGGGTATGAAGAAAAAAGTAGCAAAGCCGGGTTACACGTACATCCTGATGCGGAGACTGTGTGACTCAATCCTCCCGTGAATTCAGAAATTTTGCTCCTTCCTGTGATCAGTCAGCCCGGGGCCAAACTGGCACGGCTGGACTGTGAGTGAGCGAGAGGGGGAGAGAAAGCGGATCCAGGGTATGGGGTGGTGGTGTTGGTGGGGGGAAGTGTTGTGTGTACGTGAGCCGGCCTCTAGGCAACGATACCAAACTTCCTTTGAACTTGGCAGCTGTGAGCTGCAGGACTGGTGGAATATTTAATGACATAATTACATATTCAGAGAGAAGATGCACCTTTAACGTTGGAGATCTGGGAAACCGTAGCACTAATAGACATGATTTGACTAGATGGCCTTTTCTCTGCCTTCCTCTCTGTATAATGCATAAAGCGGACAGCTCTGATATTAAAATGTGTGCCTTAATCCCAAATAAGCGTTGGTAATATATGCAAACAGTAAATATATTTATTTCTCCAGGCCAAGCCTCATTGTCAGCAGTGTTATGAGAACCCCATAAAAATGATTATTTTCACATTTATGGCTTCAGCTGTTTAAAAGCAGAAATCGGGCCTAAAGTAAACATAATAAAATCTCAATCTGCTTATTGAGGAGTTAAGTTAAAGCTGCATTTTTACCGATTTTCTATATACTACCGCTTCACGTATGAGTGTTGAGTATTTGTGAAGACATGAAAAGGTCATTTGAAGTATAGAGTCACTTGAATCAGAAGTGCTGAAAACAGATAAATACGAGCATTGTTGATGTGTTTTGTTGTGGCTTTCACTTTGAAATGATTAGAAATGCGTTTGCATGAGTTGATCTGACCTAATACGAGTGGATCAGTTTCAAACGACAGGAATACAACAGGAACAACAAAGCTCAAGCTCGTTCCTTTTTCTCCCCCAGCACAAGTGCATCACCTTATCTGACGTGTAGAGATTACCAGTGATTTATACATATAATAGCCAGGCTGACAACAAGTTTGCTCAATAACAGATAGATGGTGTTGCCTAGCAACTGCCGAGCGCCATAAGAGCAACTAGTACCTGTTCTCGGAGGCAGACTCCATTTTGTTCTATCTTTCTGTGTCTTCTAATTGGCCAGGTGGGTAAACACCAATCCCTTGTTCCACCACCTTCCTTTTTCCAGGGTCTGAAGTGACACGGAGCAGCAGCATTATGCTAACCTCCGGGCTCAGGGAACATGTACGAATGCGGCTGTATTGGCATTCACTGAAATCTGAACACAATATATGGAGGGCATGTACTCCTCATAAATTCACTCCTCAACAATCACATATTCCTACCGTATATCAACGGACGCTGTCCTTGATTTCCATTCAATTAGGGAATTATTCAGGAGGTAAATTGCAGGAAATGTTTGTGACCATTGAAGCACAGACTCAACAGGCTGCAGGCTAATGTTCATAATTACAAAGGAGCAAACAGAATATCTGATCCGCATGTAAAATTTAAACACTCTGCCAACATTTTCAGCGCCTTTCCACACCCGGTGGTGCTATCACTGTCTTCCCACTGTGGATGGATCCATGGGGCAGATAATCAGCGGTTGTAGTGTTGTAGAGTACTAAAATTCTAATTTGCCGTAGTTTAAACTAGTTTGGAACCATTATGGTGCAGTCCAAATTACTTGTATTGCTGTATAAGTGATACATGATTCAAAAGGATTACATCTAGTAAAGGAATAAGAAGGGACATCGTGTTACTTACAAACAAGAAGGTGAGAAGGAGCCTTACTAATGTGAGATTGAAATAAACCAGCGCAGGCGTAACTGTGCACCAACCTGGAGAGCAGATGGGCGTGTTTTAGTCAGGTTTGCCATGTGTTGTGATTGAATTGAAATTAAAGCTATAGATTTATTACATAAATATGAATAAAATATTGCAGAAGTGGGTGTGTGACAGTCCTACTACATGTCATAAACATGAATCTTGAGTTGATGCTGAGCTACTTTTAGCATGAAAATGTCAACACCATGTAATAAGGACACACCTTTCTTCAATGAAATAAACACTTATTTTTATACAGTACATATGTGCCTATATTTGTAATTGTTCCATGTGTCCATGTGTTGCATATTTTACTGCCTATTCTGTTATGACTCATGAGCATTTAGTCCTGTGCTAAAGCACCTTCAGTGCTTTGGTGTCTGTAGGACTTGCAGTAATTGTCCTGACAGGCCTTTGAGGGGACTCTAACCTTGCAGATTTTCAGAGTATGTCCACATACATAAAAAATCATGTCTTGCCATTTCCCGTTGTCCCTGTGGCGTGTGCCAGTGTAAGTGAGAAGCAATGTGTCACCTTAAAGACAAGCAAGAGTTGCTGATTGTCTCAGGAGACCTGTTGGGGAGTAAATTCATTTACTGGGGTGCTGATGATAATCCAGGTCATCTTTACACACAGGCCTGGTGGCAGTCCCCCCGGGAGAGAGACAGAGAGAGAGAGGGGGTGGGGTGGGGGCAAAAGAACATGATGGCAGATTAAAGAGCCATTCAGCATCAACACCAAATCAGCAAAAAGCTGCAACACTGACAGGAGCCAGAGGAGTTTCACTTGGTAAAACAGACTCATTATCTGAGCTGCATGAAAATATATTCATTTAAGATTTGATTAAGGTTCACATGTGACTAAAAAACAGTGAAACTAAACTAAAAAAAGAACCCTTCAAACAACTGATTTAAATGGAATTGGGATTAGACAATGTCTGTGGGGTTGCAGCATCAGAATGTGTTTACATTTTAAATCAAATCCAGATGGGAATGGGATTTTTTTTTTTTGCCTTAAGTGCTGTTAGCCATTCTGAACAGCCTTCACTCTTCACATTCGACTACCTCTCAAGCAACTTGGAAAAAGCTATTTACAGCACTTTTTGCAGTTAGCAGATTAGGACCCCCCCCCACCCACACACACACACACACACACACATTTCCTTTGCCTCTGATCAGGGATTGTATTGGAGTAAAACTGCAAACTGCAAAGGATCCACACAATATACATAATATACCTCATGACCTAATCTTCCATTCAGAAATCAGCATGGTGTTGCATCTGTTTGTGCAAAGTGTCAGTGAAAGAAAAGATCAGTGTTTCTTTTTCACTTCCTGAAGGTTCTCGTGTATGTTGAAGATCTCATCCTTAATCTGTGATTAACTGATTATGATATTCTGTCCATGGCAGAAAAACAAGGATAGATGGCTGAAAGTCTTCAGTGTGCATCTGCTTCTGAGGCTCTAATAGATAATGGATTTTCTATTTTAGATATTCTTCACTCTCTAATGGGGGTCTTTGGCTGAAGAGAAATCTGGTAACTAAACACTAAAAGCTTTATTCGCAAACTTGGCGGGACATAAAGGAATGGTGGGCTTCTGATCTTTATTTTATAGAGAAATGTACTTACGGAGCTGTCGGTCAGGCATTGATTGGCCCTCACTCACCCCTGCGTGCAGTGCAATAAACATCGCCTGAAGAAGCTAACATTCTAAAATGAGTCACAGAACTCTAACATCGGGGCAGAAGGAGGCCGGAATCACTCGGCGTTGGGCTCTCTGAGCAGGGAATGATTTATGTGCCTCTCAAACGTGTGTGTCAGCGTGTCAGTTCAGGTCAGGAAAATGGTTGATGACATGTTTTATTTAAGTCACTGCCAGATTGGGACAGCCCTTAATCAAGCTTTAGAAGATGCCTCCAGAAAATGGCCTCTTAAAGGTCTTCATACGGTCAACGTTGCTTTAAGATGAAGCAACTCAGACATATGGTTGGTCCTCCCGCATGGAGAAATGCAAATTAGACCTGCGTTTTATTATGTGGTGAATAATTTGAGATGCAGGCCTCCAGTGAGCTCCATCATTCCAGATGTCCCCTGGTTTAATGTCACCGGTGTCCAGAAAATACAGCCGTCGCTTCAGGGATCAAACGTGTCACCAGATTTAGGAAAATATCGCCCCTCTTTGGCCGATAAACAAAACCCAGTCGGTGAAAACGGAGGCCAACCCCGTTCATCACCAGTTTTCCAGACCTTTCACTGTCAAGGTTAAACTCCGGGAACTGCAGCCTACACTGAATTATGCAGAAAGTAGGCAGGGGGATCATTATGTGACATCTGCAACACCACCAAGTGCTGGCGAGATTATAGCCTGCAGTAGCGTGTGATTGGCACTTAATGAGCAAATGTGAGTGACAATGAGCTTTAGCCCAGGGGCAGCAGCAGCATGGGGCGGTGGGAGGTCATGAATCTGGAATAATGAAACAGTAAACGCTCTCCACCACCGATATTGATTTTTCCCAAGTCTGTGTTTATGTCCCTGATATTCCAGCCACCACTGTGAGCAGTCACACGTGAAGCAGGCAGAAGCTTAAAGATGCTGCAGTCCGAGACAACAGGGAGGCAGAGATGAATGAGCCTTTGGCTCTTTTATGGACCGAATAAACAGGCTGGGTTAATTATTCACTATTTTGGGAGCTGCAGGTAAAGTTGCTCTGTCACCAGAGCGGAGGAGTGTGCTGCTGCCGCTTGGGTGTCTTATCCCTTCTCTCATTTGCATTTCATACATTGCACTAATTCACGGGAATCACTGCCCCCCACTGAGGCCTTCTCCTCCCCTTCCCTTCGCCCTGAGAGGTTACTCATGGTTGCCGCTCCACCCCCACCCACCTGCCTGCCCTCCCATCCGCCACTCACATTTTCATCAGCAACATCTCATCTGACTGTTCCTGCAAATGGGAATGATGAATATTTTTGTGAATAATTACAGTAATTCGTATTTCCCACATGTTGGATGAAACATTCTCACCCTGGATTAAAGATAATATGCGAGAACTTTTCTGTGTTTGATATAAAAGTATCAACGGTTTAGCCTGAACTGCTCAGGTCTCTTCTGAAAACTTTTAATGCTGAGCTTAAGAAGTTTGGAGGTATCTGCTGTACTTTGTTTCTTTAAACTATGAAAAAAGTGCAGGGGTGTTGTCCATCTCATGAGCCGTGTCAGTGATATCTCTGTGGGTTGAGATTTTAAACACAGCATCTGAGGAATGAGAAGAATTTCTCTTCTTCAATCAGCCAGACTCCCCAGTCATAGTGAAGAAGCCATGTTCATCCCCCCTCTCGTCTTTTTAATCCTCTTTCATTATCCTCTCTAACAGATTTGGTAATGAAAATGAAACCTTCATCCTGTCCTCAAGATATTCTCCTGCTGAAAATCTCCATTGACGTTTCCAACCCACTTTCAAACTTTGATTATTCACTGTCAACAGGTTCTGTTATCAAAAACAAGTTTGCTTCAGCTTGGTTTCAAAAAGATAATCACTTTGAGTTGAGTTTTGATTAAACACAAAGTTTTCAAAGGTGCGCTCCCCAAACTCTGTCCACTAGAGGTTGAACATTCCATTACGCTCAACGATTATATTGATGGTTGAACAATCCATCAGTGTTAGGGCTATTGATCAGGCTTAAAGTACAACAGCGCATTTGCTGCCCAGTTGCTTTCCATTTAACATTTTTAATGTTCTTCCTTAAAAAAGGAAGGCAGGTAACACAAAAAGAAACAAGGAAAAACTAACCCTACCCTGAATGAGATGTGCTAATATGAGCATGTTCTAAAAAAATCTAATTTTCAACATCTCCTGTCATCAAACCTGGTAAATCTTTCTCAGGAGTGGTTTATGTGTACAAAATTGCAGGTTGTACAGAATCCACTGTAACATCTGTACAATTGCTTCACCAATAATTCTGACCACATTCTGACAGTCCTTAGTTCTTTTAACAAAGTTCTTAAAACAAAATCAAATCGGCCCATTCATTCATTGTGCTGCAAACCCATGTGACAGTGGTTGTGAGACCCCCACACAGTCTAACAGCAGCCCTCATGCCCTCCATAGCCACCTGTTTCCACAAAATCGAAATCACTCATCAGTTACATTAAACTGGGTGATAAAACAAATATAGTATATAACTTATATGTAACAATGCTGATGGTTGATTTGGGAGTGTTTATGGCAGATATCCAATGTTTATGTGGTGGCTCAAGGGTATGATTTGTCACTGCTGAAGGGCTTTCAGTTAAGGAATCTACAGATGGACCTCATCCAAGATAAAAACAAAAGCCTTTGAAATGGCCTATTGATCGTTCACTCAGCTCTCCTTCTTTCATTGTGTTTAGTCATGACTTATTGTCCTTGGTGAGGAGCGACACGAGCACACGCACGCCTGGATCCCAGACGCATACATGGGTTCAGGCGCATGCACAAGGTGGGTCCAAGGAGTGGGATCTGAATGCACTGGGCTGTGAGGGAGGGGGGAGGGGGGGGGGGGGGTAATGGAGGACAGTATGTGTCCTGGGATCATGGCGGATGGATCCTCCATTGCGGGGGCGATGAGACCTGAAGGGCGACAGGGAGATGGAGGCATTGAGGGAGAGAGCAGGCACAGCCCAACGCTCTGTTAGGCGCCTAATGGAGAGACAGCGAAGAAGCAGCGAGCACCACGAGGCCCACTGCAGAGGAGCAGCACACACTAGACGGGGGGGGGTCGAGCGGTAGGGGCTGCTGCAAGACAGGGGCTGATTCCCTAATTCGTTTTACTCCACCATGTTCCTTAAACATGATAAAGTGGTGACAAAGAATGCACAGCCGGTTTATGCGTAATTATTGAATGATTTTTTTTAAATCAATGACATGCATACATAATAAAGCAGCCATATGAAGACAGATTATGTAATATGTAAGCTCAATATTTTGTTTTTAGCTGAACGTGATATAAGTCGTGTCAATATGCAGCAGGGCCATTAGCCTCTAAGCCGTTCACAGTTGGAAATACCCCAGGCAGGAAAAAAATGAACAGTGAATAAGGGGATAAATATTTCAGGCCAAAATGCAGCAGGAGAACATTATAGACCGTCCAGAGGAGGCAACAGATGCTTTGGTGCTTTCAGGGTTGGATTCTCCCTATGCATTGCAATAAAAGGTATAATTGATCCTGGATTACATCAGCCATTCATAAAAAAAATCAGTTACATAGTTTTAAAAGCAGTTTTGTTTCTCAAAAACCTCTTTACCATTTGTTAAGGGGAGTTATATTAAATGTACATCCCATTTTCTAGTACACACCATACAAATATTTATCTTCTGAGGTGGAACAAAGGACTTTGCCTCATCCATGCACGAAAAAGGCGTATGACAGCTTCTTTTGATGTTTTAGTTCAGGACAAATACAGATGGCGGGACTCATTTTTTCATTTCCTTCAATTCAGCGGGGAGGCTGGATTTTGAGATACAGCGCACAACTCGGTCTACCTTGAACTGCTGATATCACGCTTAATTGGATCAAAGTCCTCCGCTGCTACAAGACTCGCAATTATTCTTTCTCAGCGGTGAAGCAATTTTAATGAGTTCCTGTTCTGACATTCTCACCTTGCAAGCAACAATACGTCATTGCTGTAAACTGTGCAGAAATCCTGGTAGAAATGCTTCAAATAAATTACTTTATTTGGTTTAACAAAAGTGTAATTAAACAAGTTTCTAAGTTAAAACATGCACATATTTGCTTTGTTCCTCTGCACTAACAAAAGCCTGATCATGTCAGCATACTAAGAAATAATCTACGCAATCACAGCCACACAGCTAGTACCTAATAGTTGGAATACATGTATACTTTACTAAATCACAAGACTAAGCATGTTAGCTGCATAAAAGAATGTGAGTGGGCTTTTCCAATATGAACAACAAAGTCCTTTTCTGCTATTCCATGCACTTAAGGGGCATGGAATAGCAAGTAAGCACAGACTATAAATGCAAATGATAAAAAGCATCGCTCCTCGTGCATGGCTTGCCGTACTTAACATTCCTCCCTGCATGCAAGATGTTCAAAGTATGATAATCACCGGCACCAATTATGGCAACACCATGAGAGCAGGACTTAACATCCAGCTACTGTACATCAGCTTAAAAATGCAATGGTTACATAAAATACATTAAGGCTGCAGCAGTGACAACAAACATGGTCTTCCAATTACAGCCTCCTTCATCTGTGGGAGGTTCACTGCACGGTGCAGGTGAGACATGAGCGCAACATTGATTTGTCTGACTTTATTTTACATGTACAACACCAACAGATGTGTATGGAAAAGGCCACATCTTTCGGGCAAGCCGATCTTCTTTTATATGGACACACTATTGTGTGTTTATTGAAAAAACAGGATCGGAAATCCTCACAATATAATGAGTCAGTAGCATGCTCGGCTTCCTTAGAATTTAAATCTTTTAATGGAAAACTACCTCATTGCTCCTTCAAACGAATAGGCAAGACATCAATTTTGTGTTAACAGCTGCTTAGTGCTAATCAGGGTCACAGGGGTACTACCTAACCCAGCAGTCAACAGGCAGGAGGCAGGTTGCCAGTCCATTTGAGGGCACACACGCCATTCACTCACACCAAGGGGCCAGTGCAAGTCTGAAGTTGAGCTAATGCGCATGTTGTTTATGGAGAAGGGACGGCACGGGAAGTCTCATGCAAACGCTGTTTTAGCTGCTTAACTATCTGAAGTACTTTTATAAAATCAAGTTTCTGCTCTCAGGTGTTTCTTTACAGATATGTTTAACTGAAAAAAAAGACAGATTTGATTGCATTTATAGAGGCCCTTCAACAATAGTGCTTAGCAATGCCAATATATCAACAACTCATCTCAACAGGTTTACAGTAATTCATTGTGACATTAAAGCTGATTACTGGTTTGATATGATATCAGCTAAAGGATTCAATACTGCAGTGCATGGATAGTTTCTTACACCACTGATTTGCATAATTTTGCATCTACATTAAGAGTGAAGAGTCATAATCATAGATGGTAACTGAAGAGACACTGAAATTACTCTCTTAGTGCAGACTACCCTATTTGGAAGAAATATTGTGCCACAAGAGGACAAAAGGCACGGCATTTGTGTTGTTTTCCAGAGATAGTTTTCTTATTTTTAATGCAATGTCACTCCTGCTGTAAAAACTTTACAACGTTAATACAAAAGGTCATGTCTGGTGCTCCCTGTCTGGTGCAGCTGGCCTCACACCATCCCAGTTTCACCATGTTATCCCGATATGACCGCTCTTGAGTAAAACATGTACAATCTCTTGCATAAAATAATTATGAACAGATATGCACACTTAATTAATCTCATTCTCTTCCATAATTGGACAATCTGCCGTTTCTATGTCGAGAGCGCACATATTCATCGGTGGGAAGGGGCGTGGAATGGCGTGGGGGGGGGTGCAGGCTGGAGGGTGAAGCCCCAGAAGGACTCCACTCAATAAGAAAAACCCTAAACGGATTTCTGCGAAGGAACTGCTGAGGGAGAACTGAAGAGATTGATGGATACATGTCCCACATTCTATTGCTGGCAGAACAGTAACACCAAAAGCTTCTCATTGACAATTACAGCAGAGGGAGCAGTGCAGGAGATAAGGCCTTAGGAGACGACGCATTTCAGGCAGATATTAGGTTTGTGCAGGAGAAAACCATATCCACCCAGACTTTTTTCAGCCTGCTTCCAACTCAGTGTGTGGAGAATCCTTGGGAGTATTACACAAGTATGCGCTATTCAAATCCCCTCATTGTATTCCAGCTAGTTCAATACCTTTCAAGGTCACTCAGAGTCACCTGTAATTGATTATTACAAGCCAGCAGCACCAGACCGATAAGCTCCTTTCACCATCTTAACACAGATTCTTTCACGAAAAGGCACGCTGTTTACTGCAGACAGAGGAGGAGTGCATTAACAGCAGCACGCAACGTCCCCCTGAAATCTATCACTGATCTCATCTCACAGGTAACGGCCACGCACTGATACAGCTGCAGCTACATCACATCTATTCAGATCCTCAGGTGAGCGTGACAGGTTGGATCAGGGAGGGGAAAAACAGTGTGTTAAACTTAATAATGTAGTCAGGGCGCGTGGAACACCATCACAGTCGGGGGAATACACCATACAGTCCAAGTCAGGGTCTGTCTGAAAGCATGTGCTGGGGGAAAAGTAAATGACTCCAACATTAATGTGAATTTGTCCCCCCTTTCCACCTCTCCTTTCCATCACCACACAGCGGGAAACATGTGTCTTGGCACAACTTTTTGGATTCTCGCTCCAGCGTGCAGCGAGGGAGAGGGTCGCAGGTGTTGATTAGACGTCAGCTTCGCTTTGGGAGATAAGTTGCTGCGTGAGCAGGCCATTTCAGATTTTTCAAGGGCACGGGACGCATTTGAGAGACTGCCAAAGATCTGCCCTCGTGCTCCCGGTCACGCTCAAATCAAATGGCACTGCAGGCTTTTCCAACGCAGAGTGTGAAGCAGTAATTTCATTTTATTTTACACAAGGGAACCCAACGTTAGGTCTGCTTATGGAAATGCAAATCAGTTGGCAGATCAATGTGCCCTAAACTGTTTTACTCTGCAGTAACACAAAGGTTCAGGATCTGATCATCTCTCAGCTTTTAATGTTCAGTCACACAAACCTCATTTAAATTCCACACTAACCCTAAAAGGTAGGAGCTGCTGCCCACATAATGGTGACTCAACATTCTAATGTTCAGCTTATGGGACTTGAGCCGGTTGCCTGTCGTGCAGTGTGAAACAATGCAGGTAGTGATGACACGGTTACCTGGCAACTCTAATTCTGTAGTAATTTACAGACTAAAAGTAGCTATTCTTATGTGTTTGCAAGAAGGAATTAGTTTTCTATATTAATTTGAAAGAATAGTGCTACTTTTCAAATCTGTCTACAAAGATTTGGTCACGTGACTGGCTTCCCACTCCTGTGTGTTACTCATTTATTAGCCTGAGAATCTTGAAAATCGTAGAAATACTCCATCACAGTCTTTGCTATCATTGCCGTTGAGCCAAACAAACTGCAAACATGCCCCAGCCCTAGTAAATGAGCGCTGTACTAACACATTCCTGCCATTTCTGGAGGCAGCAGCATTATTCAGTCATGTTCTAAGAGCCTGCAATGAAACTGGTTTAGGGGAAATGTAGGTCACCCTACAAACTCACCTCCAAAACTCCCCCCTCCGGCTCAAATCCAGCTCACATCTCTGAGCTAGGAGGAGTCTCAGGCTGCACACTAATCCTTCAAGTCATACCAAGTTTCAAAATTCAATCTCGGTTTTCTCATTATAGGTTTAGGAGTTACTGAGACCCCGTATTGGTCAGGAGATAGTCTAGCTTATCTGATAGAGGTTTGTAGTAAGACCTATACAAACCAATGATCCTGGATTCCTGAGTTTGGGATATTAACAGCCCAGAGCAGGTGGTGAACTCTCCAAAAGAGATATGGAAGCTGAGGCAGGAAATCACAGAAATTCTAACCCCCTTCATCATCATTCACTCCTGACTTTGTTCTTTGTGAGCATTGAAAAGAAATGTCCATTTTAAAGCGATGAGGTCAACAAAAAGCACCACCGTTAACCCACTAGTGCCTAACATTGCTTTATATTTCCCTGTTCTGCATTCACTCCTACCAGCAGCAGCACCTGATTGGCTGGGACACTACGGGAATCAATGCAATGACAGCAATGCAGCAGAAACCAGGTAAAAGCAGGTTATACACTGAGTGGAGCAGACAGCACCTGGCTCAGTCCCAGTTTCTGAAAAAAAAGGAAAAAAAAAGGACTCAATATCCTTATCTGATTTAACATCAAGCCTCAAAGTATAAAAGAAGGAAAAAAGAGGTTGCACCAGTTGTGAGTGTAGCCATAGTGTGGTTAATACAGCTATAGCTGTCATAATCATAGGATGATTCTTCTGTTCATCTTGACATAGGTCAACTGCTGATGAATATTATTATTATGATTATTATAGTGAATTATCTCTAACAACCAATTATTTTATCCACTGTGCCTTTTTCAATCTCTCTCCTAGCATTACAGTAAATAGCCCATGCCCAGGTGGATGGATTATTTATGGCTGTTCAGTCTTTAAGTCTTCAGTCTTCTAATGTTGAATAATGTGTTGTACAATTTTGATCCCTAGTTTTATAAACTTTTATTTCAACCTCAGGGAGCTAATTCATTGTATGTATTCTTTTCTTTTTTTATAAATCTGCTAAAATGCTAGAATACATAATGCCTATGTGACTTAATTCCAGTCCCAATTCCAAAGTTCTGCTCGATCTTTGGAATTGGAATATACACACCTATCTGTGTGTTGTGTACATGGCTGTGTACATGTTCCTAATGTGTGTGTGTACTGTTCTGGCAAACTGTATATGTCTCCCCACCCCATATGTTCTGAAACTGATGAGTCCTGCCAACAATTTATTTGCAGTTCTTTACTGGGAATGAAAACCACCCCCCCACTTGTCTTCCAGTTACCCATGTGCTTCATAACCAAACAGCATATCTAACTACATTTGACCCATAAACCATAACAATCCATCATGCAGGAAAAAAAGGAGATATCCTCACCAAGATTATATTTAGGCCTCACGCGGTGGAGAAATCAGAAACTCTGGCAAATAAAATGCTGACTGACTGCGATTCAAATATGTAGCAACACAAACCTGGATAAAACACTGGCTAGTGTGAGTAATGTTTAGTCATTTAAAAGAGCCTGTTTCCTGTTATTATCACAGATGCACGCACACACACACACACACACACACACACACACAAAGTATTGGGAAATGAGCTCAGCCAGCTGGTCCGAAACTGTTGTGAAAGCAGAAGTCTGCAACATTTTCTTTGACTCTACTGGGATGTTTGTTCTAAGAATGACTTATCGTTTCCTTACTCAAGCTGCTCAAATGTTATCTCCAACTAGGGTCTGACCCATTTAGTCTGGTCTTACTTTTTTAATGTAAAGCTAAATTAAAGGAAAGGGAGATGCACATCAGTGGGCTGTTGAGCCGAGGATGACAAACCAAATTTCCATCCAGCTGGGGCTGGTTTAATTTGTCCCAGGCTGTTAGAACCATAAAGTTATGTATCACAGCGGGCCATTTGGAACTGTGCTACAGGGCACTAGACCTTGCTGTGGACCTGTGTAGGCTGATGTGCTGCTCTGATTGGCTGTAGGCTCACAGAAGCAATGCAGTCTGCGGGGTGTAGATGTGAAGATGGAGAGAGAACAGAGGTTTCTCTGCATAGATCATATGGATGCTCGAGAGATCTGGTGGGAAAAAAAAGCATTTGGCTAGGTTTGGAAGGTTGGTGGGTGTATTCCGACATAATTGACTCAAATACTTTCATTACTGCTGACAGAGTTAATTGAGCCGAATAGGAGTACGACAGCATACCTGCGTCAATAAACATTGCTTTATGAAGGATTCTATGTCCCCTGCAATTAGGTAGTCAAACCCAGGCTTGATCTGATTGTGACAGATTAAAGGAAGGTGGTAATTAAAAAGATCTGCCGTATGTTTGTCACTGATCAATCACGTACAACTGCTGCACTAAACTAGCACACAGCTGCTGTGATCTCAAAGTTTAGGAAGTTATAATCAGCACAAGCATGCATTATCAATTGCAGACTAAACTTGTACGCTCAGAAGTGCCAAGAGTGCTCTATGAGCGTGCACTTTACAGGGACCACCTACCAATGTACATGTATAAACATGTTGTAATTAACCTCCTATTTACTTCCACTGACACCCCCCATACACACACACACACACACACACACACACACACACACACACACACACACACACACACTGTGTTCGCAGTGGAATTTAACAGGAACATATTCTTAGTGGAATAATGTGGTGACTCCTCACAGCCCTTGGTCCCTTTTGTGTCCAGGCCTTCACAAAGAAAAAGTGGACTAGACTCTGGTAGAAATTTCAATTAGAATGAAAATGTGTGATTCTATTTTATATCACTGTGCAGCAAAGTCCTGAACGGAGACATAGCCTGGTTGTCAGCAAGGAAGGAAGATAAGCATGTTTAAATTAAAAATAAACGGAATGACAACACTTTTGCAGACATACACACAATGCTAAGTAACAAAATCCTTAATTAGAGCCTAAAATATAAATCAAATAATTGTTTTCAAGGTAATAAAAGATTTTAGACTTGTCATTCAAATAAAATATAGCAATTAATTACTCTTGTTTTTCCATTTACTGTAGTAATAGTTAATTTCTCTTTCTCTTGGCAATTGCCAATGTCTAAATTGAAATGGGCACTCCAGTCGTGAATTTGCTCAGCAGTCAACATCATCCAGCAATTCCCTGCATAACAATTCATGTCAGAAGAGTTTAGATCTCAGGCCATCATTAGAGAGAGGTTCCTGTGGTGCACGCTGCTCATCTGTGTGATTGATGATGGGGCTCTGCTCTCTGTGGTCTATGACGGGGCCTCCGTGGACCGGTCCCACAGTAACTACTCAAATGTGACAGGCGGACTGGGTTGCCAGACACCGGCCAAGGTGAGAGCAGGACAGATGGAAAGCCACTCTCCAGAGTGTGTGGCACAAACATGAACTGAAAGCTGCTCAAGGATTCACTCTACTCTCCTTTACATGCCCCGTGCTGTAAGCTCCGCCCCCTCCTGGCTCACCTAGAGGCCTTTTCCCGTCGTGTTCGCGCCTGTGTTCTTCATAATGCCTTGCTGCATTGCGCTTCAGGTCTTGAAGGTTAATCAGTCTAGTTGGTTACATGCCAGGATGCATCAATGGTGGTATTATCCATATATCAGGCCAAGAATGTTAGAGCGAGCAGGGACGAGGATTCCTCTCCACGTGTCCCTGTGGGCTGCTGTCAAAACAGAGGCAAGGGAGACGCACACGAGTCACCCGAGGGGCCGGCAGTCTTCCCAGAGCCTCGCTCCCCCTCTTCACGCCTGAACAGTATCCTAACCATGGCTGCGCTGACCTTGGGAGGAGCCATTAAACACCTGGAGGAATTGGCCTATCTAATTACATTTGCCACTGCAGCCCTTCAGTAAAAACAGACCCTCCTTCCCGTAGTGGTGCAGAGACAAATGTCAAAGTGTCCAGTTAGGGTCGGTTTCATTCACATATTATGATGCTGGGACTGGTACAGACCTGGATGAACTCATATTAACTCATGATTAGTTTGACTGAATAATCCACGCATCAACCGTCACAGTAGATTATTTTTGTCAACCACACCCACAAGGATAACTGATCTCCCTCCACTGTTGTTTTTGTAACTGTAATGCCTTTTTTTCCTCAGCGGTGCGAGACTCCCAGGTGAATTCTTCATCGCACACTGATGGGAGGATGCCTTTAAAGGTTTTCATTTGTACGTATCATCGATGCAGAACATGGAACACTGAAGCCAGAGCAGCTAAAGCCTGTTACCTTGACAGGACAGGAGAGAAAACCTGCTGGTTGTGGATCTATCAGGGCCAGCTGCGCCGTGCCATTTTTGTAATAAAAGACTATTTTTTTTATTTATTTTTTTCCAGCGGGTGGCTGACGACCAGCTGCTGCAGTGCATTTACTTGAACGTAAAACATTTACATACTGACCAAAGACTCTCCAGGTTTTGCTGGAAAAGACAAGAGATAACTAATGAAAGGAGTCACTGAGCCCTGATACGTGGGGGAGGGCCTGATTCCTCTTGGGGGAACCAAAGTCCTGGACAGTTACTCTTGGCAGTACACACCCAAATGCCCGGGGACCGCGCCTACCGGATGTCAGGAACATGGTTCAGCATTTGTGTCTCCTTCCTGAATGGCAAAGACTTTAATTTATTCACATTTGGAGCGAGACAGAGGAGGCCCTATTTTTAGGTCCCCTCTTGCCAGCCCAACCCCTCCAACTCCGACTAGGGAAGTTTTGCGCCGAGCTAAAAGTGATATTTTGGAGCCCTGCTCCGCCCCAGTTCCAATTGTCGTTATTAGAGGTGAGAAAACTGAAATTGATCAGCACCTTTACAGATGTGTTGGTCTATTTATATGCACTAACTCATGCATGAAACAATATTATTTCAAGAGTGACGTGCATGCTGCAGCCAAAGCGTGTCTGTTTAAAATCATGAAGGCCTCCTTCACCTGAAATACTGGTGAGAAACAAGCAACAGCAGGTCTGACAGAGCTATTCCAGATAGCCCTTATGGTTGAGCGAGCCGGAAGCGTTGGTAATGGCCCTCAGTTTACGATGGACAGCTGGGTAGAGCGAGGTGGGCGGGGCAGACGCTGATATTCTGATGTTGTTCGGAAGCTTGGCTGCGTTCTCTCGATGCAATTTCTGAGCTGTCATTGAAAATGAGTTGTGAAATTCAGATCACTTAAAAGAGCAGAATTACACCTAGACCTGACAAAAGTGACAACGTGCGATGTTGCTAACTTGACTTGACTGATGCCTTTGGTTTGTCTACAACCAGACGAGTAATTTATCGAAAATGAGCAAAAACTCCGCAAAGTGTTTCATTTAAAACTGCGAGATGAAGTTGGGTAAAATAATTCTCTCCTGTAACCCTTAGGGGCTGAACTTGAAGGTAGAGTCTGGAGATTTTCGCTCAAATGTAATCTTGACATATACAAATGAAAGCATTGAAACCAATCATCACCCTTCACCTTCTAGTCCTGT
This sequence comes from Lagocephalus sceleratus, assembly GCA_911728415.1. Taxonomy (NCBI): domain Eukaryota; kingdom Metazoa; phylum Chordata; class Actinopteri; order Tetraodontiformes; family Tetraodontidae; genus Lagocephalus; species Lagocephalus sceleratus. Next base: position 1,161,963 of record CAJVRN010000211.1, on the reverse strand, counting down.
CTGTGTACATGAAATCCCCCCAAGGCCACTTATGTGCACCAAGATGTTTCTTGGTGGAGAGTAGGCATGGTCTCTCCAATAACCAATAACCACCTGTAGAGAGCATTGGAAGAAATGGTGGACACTACGGAAAAAGATTTTCCAAACAAATAAAGCTTGCTTGAAAACTAGGGTGAATCAGAGTGTATTGTTTTTGGATTTAATGCAGCCGCCCTGAAATAAGCACTACTTTTTTTGCAGAGCTCATAACATTGATTGTGCGTTAAAGCATGGAGGTGTTGATTTAACCCTTTTTTAACAGTATAGCTTGTGTTGGCAGTGCTTTAGATTGGATTACACTGTAATATTTCTCCATCGCCTACATCCACGCATCGCTTTTGTTAACTTTACTTTGTGCTATTTCTCCTGTTGTCTGTTTATTTTTCCACGCAAAAATAGTTCAACATGAGTAACTGAGTTCATTTTAGTTCCCATAATTCTGGATCCAAGTTTTACCCATCAGATATTCAAAGGGAGGTGAAATACCAGATGTATCTGTATAAACACATCTTACAACATCAAGGGCGAGTTTTGAGAAGCATGTGATATGTGTCTCATGACAACGAGCTTTTCCCTCCGGTTAGAGTGACTCATGTGAATCAGAGTTCTTCGCCCCCTCTGAGGTGACGACCAACGGGGATATGACCAATTCACTCACAATTTGGAGTTACTGATGCATTGATGTAAAACAGTGTTTTCCCTGAAGGTAGTCCTTCATTGTACCTCCATTCCTGCAGACGGGTATGAGTAATGAGGAGATGAGTTTTCTGTCTTTTCTTTGTACATCTGCAACGTGTTGGAATTTGAATTTGTTAAATATTTTAGATTTCAATTATTTAAAACAAACCCAGCATATTCATCGTCCTTGAGCCTGAATGGGTCCATGGATTTCTTTTGTTTTGCTCGGTCTGTTGGTGCCTCTGATTTCTGTCAAACTGTGTGTTCTCTTGTACTCCTTCCCTGGTTGGATTAGAGAGACGAGCAGTTGTCCGGTTTTAGGGATGTAAACAGTTCACTGGTTGACATGAGCCAAACCCTGTGGGATGTGCATTCAGCTTCCACACACAGTCTTTTCTCCCACCTCCTGTGATTTAAGTCAACTTGAGCTGGATACTCTGAACCTTGAGTTAGTCTGACAGTCATCTAACATCTACACCCTTGCCAGGAAATCCGGATTGCTTTATAATTGCCGCCTTGTTTATTTTTTCTGCTGACAGCTTGTTGGAATTAATTATGTGTATCATACCAGTTAATTCACCTAAAAGCCTAATCTATCAGGAATTAATGTGGCAAATTTATTGGTATGGTGCAACTGGCTCAGAAATATAATGTACAGCTGTCGAAAGAAGATAATTAATTTATGAATGAATTGAAATTCTTGACCTTTATTCCTGTTGGCCCATTAGCATGTGCTGATAGCAACCACCCAAACATGACCTTATGTGGATAAATACTTGATGGTGGCCGAAAATTCTGAAGGGTGAGAAAATCACAGACAAGAGGTCTGGAAATGTTATGCAGTAATTTCTCAGAGTGGATTGACGATTATTCGTTTTCCAAGGCATTCTTTCTCTTGAGTCCCGCATTTATTTTTGAGTTGAAGCAGGAACTGGTAGGAAGTCCGACTGGGTCCAACTTCCATGACGTTGCTCATCACCTGGTTCTTCCTTCGCTGCTTTTTCTATAATCTTATCTTCAGTGGGGCAAAAGCAACAAATGACAAAGCTTTTAAAAATATCAGCTTTTAAACCAGACTCAGCCAGGGCAGAAAGCATCGTCTTTAGCAGGCGGGCGCTGTTATTTTTAATGGTAGCATCAAGTGATGCAGGGAGGAATAAAGTGATATTAAAACTCTGTGTTTGCAGGCAGGTGGTGGCTGCGTAGTAACTGCTGACTCAAATCAGACATTTTCAGGAAAGGGCAGGTCATTTGTATTAATGGCTAATTGACAACACATTAGTTTTCTGCAAAAGACAGTCAATAACAACCCCCTTTTGAGAATCAGCAAGAATATATGAAGGACTTTTGTGTGTGTGTGTGTGTGTGTGTGTGTGTGTGTGTGTGTGTGTGTGTGCGTGGGTGTGTGTGTGTGTAGTGTATGTGTGTACTATTCCGCCCCGAGATGTTGTCTTGATGAATTATTGTTACTCTGTTTGGCTGTATTGTTTTACTTTCAGCCAAAGCTGAAACTAATGCACAGCAGCACAAATATGAATAACCTAAGTTGCAGGATGTGTTTCGCCATCAAATCATTTTATAGAAAAAATAGTGTCATCTCATAGTTTCACCCTCTTTGGCAGCAGAAGCCACACTTCTCTGGTGGTTCTCCAGCAGTATGCCACATCTGCAGGTGAAATAACGCCACTGTGTTTTTAACGCGCGTTGCTTATGTCAGCAGGTGATTATATTCTGCTCATTATCGTGTTTTATTTTCCTCCATTCAGCAGTCCATTATGAGAGCCTCACCTGCCGCATTCAGTCTCTGAGGTGAAATCTTTACCTCCTCCACCTCCCAGGATGCCGTTTGCATCGTTCTCTCACCTTCTGAACCTGACAGAGGTTATTTATCCAGCATGCCCAATATTTTACTGCCATTGGAGGTGAATCCCCCCAGATCTTACACGGGCCTGATTCAAGATCAGGCCCCTCCTCACAGACTACTTGTGCACAGCACCAACTGTGAAACAGCATGGGATGTCAGTTCGGGTCAGAGTCGGCATTTGTGGATGGCGATGGTGATTCCATGTCCACGTGTTGCACTTCACATCCTCTAGTCTAAACTAATTTTTGTAGCAGTGACAAATTATCTTCTGACAGACTCCTTCTTGCACACTGATTCGGTTAAGAACCTCCTCACCTGCGTTGCATTCCCTCCCTAAATTAATTACAGCAATAACAGCAGAGTTGGAGGGAGAAAGACATGAACACTAAATGGGGAAAAAATATCCATAACCAGACTGTCAAATGGCACAGTTCCCATGTACGTCTTCTCCATAATGTGTCTATGGTGGCTGTAATTGCATATGCTCTCTCATTGTTTAATCAATGTACCATTTACATTTTCACAAGCACAGCTCTGGTGTGGAGCAACCCTGAGTGTGTGTGCTGTACTGTATGGTTACATGGGCTGGAATAGTAATGAGACTCGATTGCTGACTGTGCATCATCAGCAAAGCACCGTGGCCCTCGGAGAGCCATCAAGCAGAAAATGATAATTAATTAATCATGGAGTGTGAGACAAACTCTGTTCTATTAGCCCGTTGGCCATTCTTCCTCCTCAGCCTCCCCAGTATGCAGAGAGCGTGCTAGTTACTCAGCGGCTCCCTGGTCAGTGTAATCAGCGCTGCTGCCTTGTTCACTCTTTATGGCCTTTGACATTTAACAACCTGGAGCTGATTGATCGATCCTTTTCTCACGAAGAACTTATTTTTACGGAGACAAAAACCTCAATTAGCATCTCTCCAACTGCACTTTTGTGACTTCCTTTAAAATCATCACTGCGAAATATCGATATATAACCACTCTAACAGTTGAGCAATAAATAAATAAAAACACTGCATCACATCTCGTTTGTCTCTCAAGACTGCTAATTTCGCAAGTGTGAAATTGCGTATGACACAAGCTAAATGGTTTCTCACAGAAGTCTTCAGCCATTAGCACAGACTGTGTTGGTGTGCTATTATTGAAACAAAGCAGCTGATCTGCTATTTGAAATGTGAAAAATCTAAATTTCAAAGACAGAGGGGAAGAGATGGCTGCAGCCTGCACTGGTGTGTTCAGAGGTGTGAAAGTGAGGCATTTAAATCACAGAGCCTTATCCCTGCTGTCAACCATCATGGATGCAGAGGTCAAGTTATATGTCTGCATCAGGCCTACAGTAGCCGTGATGTGGGCGGGGCCTGTGACACAGGTCGCAGGAGCTGTGATCGGTCCACTCCTGTGCTGTGTATTTCCTTCCACTTAATTCAGTTTTATGTCCTGCCAGTGGCTCAATTAAAGAGAGATTGATTCAGTGCAGATTTATGAAAAATCTTTACAAACATCAATTTTGTAACACACCAGCAGATGAGTATAGGCAAATGCAATATAAACTGGAACCTGATACAGCTTTGGAGAATTATAGTCAATATATAGATGCTGTTGTAGCAGGGTAGTGAGCCTTCACATGCAGCAAAAATCTTAAAAGTTTGGTCACAGTAAATCCTTATTTTGTGTCACTGCAGGTCAGGACCTGTAACTGGAATTCATGTCCAATAACCATCCACACAAACCATCACGATCGATAGACTGATTTATAATTATGCAGAATTGAATGTCTAACTCCAGCTTTCATGTGAAATTGCTAAGAAAGCCTTTTAATTAGTTGTGGAATTTGCATTGAACGATAAGGAAATCTGTCACGTTCATCACACCGGCATCCCCCAACCAAATCCATGTTTTAAGAGAACCGCAGCGGCTGGGAGAATGACAACAGATAATGAGACATCCCTGAGGAGAGGATGAGGATTCTGGGAGAGTGGGAGGAAACTGAAATTCCGTGTTTGACTAAGCAATGTTTTTCTCCATGAAAAGCCTGGAGATACCAAAACGTAAAGCTCTGTTTTAATAACTCATACACGTATTTGATTTAATAGAACCTCAGCAAAGCAAACAGGTCAATCAGGAGGTAATATTATTCTAGCAGTAATAACACATCTATAATGTGTGCCTCCTCAGAAAGGAAAGATGTAGGTAAATATGCTGAAGCATCGGTGTAACTCACGTTATTAACGTGAAGTTGTTTTGTATGTGCAAATCACCTTAAACATCAGAGGGACATTATCTCAATTATGCTTAAGAACATATCAGCATGTGCTTTTAATTTGGCTCTGTGTCCCACGAGGGTAATGAACATTTCCATTTTGCCACAAAGCAGCTCATCCATGCAGGTCTGTACATATATATGGGTATTTTATAGGCCTGCGGTTTGGCAAGGACAGAAGAATTAGCCCGCTCTACATTCGTTAACCTCATTCTCATTCTCCGGAGCAGCGACGCCGTAGACCGATCTGTCACTGCGGCACAAAGATGATGAATTGGTAATCAGCTGAGAGCTGTCAAGAATGCAGAATTTATGCACTTGTCTGCCCTTGCATGAACCAATTGTAATCAAATCAGTAATCAAATCAGTATTTATTGTTGGTTCATTTGGACACGTTTTATGACCTCATGCCTGCATGTAGAAGATGACACTTATGGCTGACTTTGTCTCCCGTGGAGACACATTTATTTTCTACCTCTTTCTTATTAAGTTGCTTAGAATTTCTGCGGGCAAAATTTATCCCATTCTGGATCATCAAGCCTCTGGCCTCTGTGAAATAAACCTGTACGTAGTGAGAAATCTATTTGAAATTCCACCCTTAAAAGATACTGTAATTTACAATGCTAAAAATCAATGGATAGTTCAGTGACACCACGCTCATGTGTATCCTCAGCACCAATTATCGGAATCAGAAACCTGTCTTCCAGGGTTTTAGTGCTCAGCCTGACCAATCCAGGAGCAGGATGAATCAATACAGTGACAGCCCAACTCCAAAATCCCGTAGACCGTCCTAATTAGGGGGTCGGCGGGTACGAGCAGGAGATTTTCCCCCCGCTCGTACCTAATTGCGCTTTAAAGTTCAGGCACAGTGAGGAGCTGGATGGCTGACTGGTGGGGAGACCAGCCGATGGGTAGCCTACCAACTTGTTAATGGCTCGTGCTTGAAAATTTAATGACAGCCGGAGTTAAAAGCAGCATTAGCTAAAGGCTAGGTGGAGTTGAGCAACGTGGATTAACTTTTCATTACCTCCTCATTAGGTGGGCCTCATTAGGATTAGAGAGAGACCCCTCTATGAAATGTTGCATGAAAATACCAAAATGGGCCTTCATGATGTCGGCGTGGAAATAGGAAAAGAAGACAAGTTAAATGAAGTGGTTGAGCTTTCAGCCTCCTCCTCCTCCTCCTCCTCCTCCTCCTTCTCCTCAGTGCTCTGAAGCTTCCCACGATATTAGCTTGACAACGTTTACTCCCTATTAACAAATAAGAAGGCTGGTACTGGGTGCAGGAGAACCCAGGCAGGACTGGAAAGAGTGACTCTGAAACCTAGATTGGATCATTAAAAGTCGAATAAGGAGGCTATTATCATTCCAACGGTGGGTTTGCCATTTCTTTACATTGGGAAGTCCCTGGTGTAGCAGCTAAATGTCACTTGCCAACTTTAATGAGAGTAAAGTTGGAGAGTGTGGCTGGAGCTGATTAGTGTTTTCTAACAGCAACTCCTCGCTCAATGCTGTGTCCAAATGAATCATCCGCTTTTCAGTTCAGGAGACCACTGGACACTGCAGACCCCCTCACTCCTACAACAACTAGTACTGCAACTTAATTGCCCTCGATGAGACAGGAGAAGGCCACTGATCTTCAGGCATAGTACAAATGATTTGTAATGTACCGGGCCATCGGGATTTCCTCTAAAAAGCTGCGCGCAAGTGTAAACATCCTTCGTTTCCTACTCTATTTGGAGAGTTCATTAAAAGACCATTGCAAGTTTACTTCAACATTACACTCACCTAATTTATTGTAGATACTTATTATTGCAACCAATCTGGTCCAGTTGCTTCTAAAGAAGGAATCCGATTAGCAGGGTTTTCTTCAACAAATGTTTTGTTGTCTTTGCATATTGAGTCAGGTTGGTGGTTTTGTGCTGCAGGACCATTTTACCAGCCTGGTATGTCTTCACCACACCAGTTAAGTGAGCTCAGTCTCTCCCACCATCCTCTCTGTCACACTGCTGTCCTTAATACCAACTGCAATCTGGTTACAGACGATTGGATCCTGCAGTACTCCAAAGTTACATGTGCCAGCTTTCAGCTTTAAGCCCGTCAGAATGTGTCAAAGCTCTCAGCAGGCTGTTGCATGTGAGATGTACCTTTGAAAAACTTCCCTCCATCATACTTCTGAATCTATCTTTAGCTAAATTGTTGCTTTAAACACATGGTGTGTAACTCCAAAGCCCATGGTGGTGACAACCATGCACCGTCTTAGCATGTGCCAGGCTAGTTTAGCATGTTATCATGAGGCTCTGCAGCTCTGGTGTGTTTTTAGTTCACTGTTTATGAGCAAACTGCAAATGAATCTGCAGCTGTGTTTAAACAACAGGAAATACCTTCTCCTGTGGCTGCTCTCCAGTCTCACCAGATTGTCGGGCTTTCATGCCAATTTTAAAAAGAATTTGTTGCTTCACTTCGCTACAAATTGACCTTCTTGTCCACCAGCGATCCAGAGCTAGTGAAATGTGTGACTTGTGTCTCATCAAATGGACATACAGCCTCATTAATAAGACACAATTGCATGAGCTGTGATACAACTTTATGCCGCTTGTTTCCAAGATGTCAGTGTGACCGGTGAAGAACAATCAACACCTCTGGCAATATATTAAAAGGCACTCTGTTTAGGCACATGTCTACATGAAACCCCCCGGAGTATTCTTGTCCATTTGTGTGACCTGTGAAAAGAAGAAGGTAAAAAGAAAAGAAAATGTGTGAAGATTACCCCAAGAGGTGTGAATATAATCTGATTTAATGAGGGCATATTCTTTCCTGTAGTAAATATGCATCATTTGGATAATTAAAGCAACTCAGTTTGACATTTACCACACGTTTGTGTGTCTCATATTAATATTATCTGACACCAAGTCTAGACTTGGCTAATGTGTTTATGATCAGATGATTGTCCCGGTTTATTGTGCCTTGGTATTAGTATTATTAAGATTAAAAGTGGTAGAAACCAGCCATCACATCATAATGTCAGAACACCCCCCCAACATCACCCATTAGCTGCGTCGACTTTCCTTGGCCAAGACGTTGGTTGATGAAGGTGCTGTTACTACCAACGCTGGCATATCAGGAGCGAGCACATTGCCTGTGTCACCATTTCAATGGCTGATTTCCCCCACCGGCCAATTAAAGAGCAACCCAATGAAAGTAACTTACAGCCAGACCCCTGCTGAATGAAGCAATCAGCCACGAGCTCGGAAAACAAACGGCAGCGTCCAGAACAATCACTTCTCCAGTATTATGAGTCCACTAATACCATGATGGCTCGGCGCAGAGGAGAGCTAATGCTGCACAGGTGTAAAGGACAGGTCACCCCATGGAGCCTTGGCTTCCCCAGGCCTATGAGGTTGGAGTCTCTGATAGAGGCCTGATTTTCCAGTTAAGACTGTAAACTGTGAACGCAAATTATTGATCTTTGTACGCATGGGTAATTAAATTCAAGAGCTATGCTTATGATTGCCATCATCAGTTTCTCTTTCAGAGCGGTCAATCATTCTATTAGAGGCCTTGCAGGAACTCAGGAGGAACCCAGTAGGCCAGTGGCAACGCAACGCCTCGGGCTAGCGCAACTAATTAGAAGGTTGCCTGGTGGAATTTTATTACCCTCATGTCCAATTCACTCTTCTCTCTCTGCACGGCTATCTTAATTTCAACATACTGTAAGTTGCTCATTCTTTTTTCAGGTCAGTCAGTGGGATTTTCGTCATATGAATGAAAACACGTACGACACTTTTCACGTTCAACAATGTAACAATAACACATTTACACTATTTTCACATAATGCTGGAGATGTGACAATAAATGTTTCTTCTTAGGGAGGAAAATATTCTTTGTGAAAAATTCTAAATATAATCCTAAATATTCTTTGTGAAATGTATAATTACAAATTTCAAAAGAAAAGCTCTTAAAGACTAAAATAAATTTAATTTTTTGCTTGTTTAATGCTACAGATAGCCAATTATTGACAAACCACACAGCCATGACATATCAAAGAAAAATAAATTCTAAAAAATCTCTGTGTTGATGAAATGCAGCAAAGTGTAATATTTTGGCATTGCAGATAGAGTTTACGATACTACTTCAGCAATGCTGCCCTTATTAATGAAATTCTTTCATTTGAGTGATGAATGAGTTAAATCATGCAGAGGAAAAATCTTCTGCTGCACAGTATACATAATGTAATTCCTTGTACAGTTTATGAATAACTAGATAGCATAGGTTCATACATGCCATTTTCTACCTACCCCTTATATCTTAATTGTTAGAAATGACCCCTCCCTTGCCCCCTGTCCCTCTGAAACAGCCTCACCTCTGCACAGCCCAATGATCAATGTTGATCCACACCTTCTTAGCGTAGCACTCAGCGATCCTTCAGCTGTACATGATGAACGACTGTGTCAGCAAATTGCATGTTAAATTAAAAACACTAAACAAAGTGCTGCTAGCCCAGTAATTACACTCAGGGGTTCATTCAAGCATGGCCTCTGTCTTTTTTTTTTTTTTTTATCAATGAATTACTGTATTTCACAGCTCGAAAGTCAGGTCGCTTTCCAGCTTTTTTTTTTTTTCATGGATGCTTACGTTTCAAGTTTCCCATCAATTAGGGCCATTGCATATCCTTGTTTCCCTTTGATTTGACAGACACGCAACTATGAACACCAACTGACAGATGTAGGAGGAAACAAGGGGAAAAAGGAGATATGGAGACCACATAAGACGGAACTTTGAAATCCAGAGGAAAATTGAAGAACTGGGGAAAAAAACGGAGATGTCGACTGAGTGACATACACTAAAGGCATCCTCTGGAGCTCAGGGATGCTTCTACATGCTGCCAAACAATGATAATTGGTTATTTTGAGTAATTTATTTTTGAACAAAGCTCAGCTGCTTCAGCTCAACCTTAAGTAAACAACTCACCCTGGGAATAGCTGCTCAACCATCTCGGCTCCGGAATTCTGTCTGTTAACATATTAGTCTCTGCCTGATGTAAACAGTTGGCCTGATAGTGTCATTTTTGATTTTATCTCACACAGCTGAACAAAGAGGAACACGTAAAAATAGTTCAGCCATTTACTGGCCAATCTTTGTGTCATGGTGGTCATGATGATTGGCTAAACTGTTCTACCCATATTTCCAGAGTGAAACCTTATTGTCTCTCATTCTCAAGCAATGGAAGTTCTAAAAGTGCACCATACATCTCCATATAGTTGTTAGGTCTCTGGAGATGAGTGAAATCCAAATCAGTTCCTCCACTGAATATGTCATCAATAAAATCTTTCTATAACATCACCTATAAATATCTGTAGTGAAAGTGGCATGTTTAAATCCGTACACTGCCCAAGTTTTTCATGTATATCCATCTTTGTAGCAAAGTTTTGAACTTATTTTTAGCATTTCGTTTCACTACCCAGGTAATTCTCTGGAGTTTGAAGGGCTTTTTTTAGGCACACGCCTAAAATTTGCACAAAATGACAGAAACACTGAGGTTATCAAGCACGCTGATGTGTTTCCAACACCTCTGACTGAGTCACACAAGCTTTAATTTTAACAGATAATTAATAGAGTGATCTTTGAGTGGTGAACGACTGTTCAAACTTAGTCGTCCTTCAAGTAATTATCCTAAAATACAGTCAGACTCCATCTGGTGTCTCCATACTGTATCCTCCCCCATTCATGACAAACAGAATTCCACATCTGTTAGCACAGCTGGTTTCATTATGTAGATCTTTGAATAACCCACAGTAGATCTCGGTCTGATGGGATGGCCTTTTCTGAACAATGGCCATGGGAATGTCTCATCTCCCTCTCCCATTAAAACCATTGTCTACGCTAATAACTCAGTGGCATTCATGAAAGTATTCAGAATTATATTTTAATAACTTTATTAAATCTCTGTGCAGCATGAACCATTCAGTAAAATATAACCACTCTAATGTTTTTCAGTGTTTTACTAGCCTGCTAATATATTAAATGCTGAAATCCATCTAACGGTTTTTCAAATATTGTATATTTTATCATGTAATTTGCAGAAGTTCATGAGAATTTCGTTAAAGGGCGTGCATACACTTTTATTTAAGCTTTCTAAATGTGCAATTAAATGAGAAGAATTTGAATGAGATGGAAAACAGAAACACAAATAACTAAAAAAACATTTTTGAATATCAGATAACGTCCTTGAAAATACAGCCTTAAGTGTTTGGCTCTCTTGGCAGAGTGGGGTTAGGAAAATGTGGATGCGTTAAATTAAAATCCACACCAACAGATGTTCCCTATCAGGTGGACAGTTACATTTCTTGTAACTTCTTTTCTTGAGTATTACCTTTCCTGGTATTAACGGTAGATTCATTTTTGTATTTATTTCAAAAAAGTGTTGTTGGGGAGATTCTGGAGGGGGTGTTTGATTTACTTGAACTTCACAATCTGGGCTTGTGAGCTACAGGGTTGATGCGGTACAAGTTTTCGAGACTTCGGCACACCAACACGCTCTGAGAAATCTCTGTGGTGGAGGAAAATCCATGGAAATTTACCTGCGGAGCTGGAGGACGCGCTGTGGCTCTGGGATTTCATGTCCTTGCTTTTTCCGTGACATAGTTCTGATATTAAAAACCTTCAGCTGTTATATATAAAAATGAGCTGTCAGTACTACCTCCGCCACCCATCCTATTTCCGCTCTGTCCATTCTGATTAACTAAAATACATGATTGAATCCTCCAGTGGGCTTATATCAATCATCCAGCTACGTTGTCATCTACACATCCCAATTTCTGCAAATTCGCTGAATGATTTTTTTTTCATTTAATATGAATATATTCATATGAGGATAACTAGGATGTGATTGAATTGACCACATGCCCACAATCAAGTGAGGAGTCATTTTTCAGGCTACAATTACCGACAGGCCTGTCATTGGCCGGTGGTAGTGTGTTAGCATACAGAACTACATGATAAAGTGACAGAGGCAAATTTTTCGTGGCCGTGATGGTTTGAATCTTGTGGAATTTCAGTCTTTTTTTACTTTTTTTTTTGCAGCTTGTTTAGATGTGATCCTTCCTGGCGTATCTGTACTGGCTTTGAGCTTGTTGCCTCTGCCAAGGGAGGAGGTTACGTGACAGCCGGCTTTGTTTGTTGTTTGTTTGCTTCTAAACAACATAACTGGAAAAGTTGGGAATGGATTTTAAGTTAAGCAACCCCCATTATAGGGAAAGAACCGAGCCCTCTTTCTCTCTCCAAGTTCTTTGAGTCTCTAATTGTAATCATAGTCAAAATAGGACACTTAGACGTCATTCATATGATAGATTGGAATAAAAAGCGGTTTGATGCAGTTAATGCATGATTCTACTCACTGGTGAGGATTCAAGGACTCAAGGACTGGGAGCCCAAAGCTGTTTGTCAGCAGAATCAATGTGAAGAAGATGGGAAACATGTTCACCATCTCAATGGGATATTTAAAAATCCCCAAACTGAATGAAAGTTAAGACAATGTCCAACACAGTGGCACAGGAAGTTATGCACCATAATAAATAATGCACATCTCATTAGGAGCAATGCTATTGAGACAAAGAGTACAAGATCACAGAAAACTTTCTATACTACCTCTTTGCGGGACACACGCACACATACACACACACACACACACACACACACACACACACACGTGCACACACAAACACACACACGTAATTCAGTAATGTGTTTCAGTTTCTGACCCAAAATCAAGAAGCCATTGTTGTTGTTATTGCTGCTGCTACAATGACATTGATGTCATAATTTATCTTTATTATTTAAATTATTCAAAGTCTTGGCCTGCTCACAGGACTTCTCAGCTGATATATACAGATTCCCAGTCATATTTTATGTTTTGGACACATTTATGTTTAATACATGAATGGAGATTTAGATTGTGCACACTTGTTCTGACCATGATGAATTAACTGAATCAGACACATTCACCATTTTATACAGTAAATCTGCCATAAAGGTACATTTATTTTCGCGTGAAATTCCCGCAGTTGTAAATCTCCAGGAGAAATTATTGGAAACGCCAACAATGAGGGAAGCAATCGAGCAAAACACACTTATCTTATTTGCAGTGAGTGCCGCCTGATTCCGTACAGTAAAGTGCATTCAGCCTTTATGTTACTTCAAATGGCATCATTTGAAACAAAAAATGTAAAGTTTTACCCTTTGGCGGAACTTCCGTTAAATTACCGCTGGCATTCAGAACACAGGTATTCAGGTCTTGTCCTCCCATTTGTTTAAGTAGTTTAAGGTACAACTAATTACTGGAGAGGCTACTGTCACTGGGACATGACCAGACATCCGTCTCATATAATGAATTTTATGTCCTCACCTTTTCTGCCTTCTCCATTTCTATCTAGGATAGACAGCTATTACCCATGAGGGCCGTGTCCTTAAAAGAGATGCTGAAGTAAAACACTGGTAAAGTATCCTGGAAACCACCATTCCCAGTCTCCTCTATTATCCCTCGTCGAGGGAAGCATCTTTTCTGGAAGCGCTCTCGGCCATACTTTGACAGCTAATTAAGAGCGTGATGTGTGCTACATGGCTCTGTTGTTACGGCGGAAAAATTAAAGATGAAAGCCAAGATTATGTTTCTATTAGTGTGGTTTTTAGTTTTGCCGCCGCTGTCATCCTGCTTTGTTCCCTGAGAGGAAGAAAGATTCCGCGACAAACATTTGTCACAGTGGCTGTCACAGCGGCGTTTTCCAGCCACCTGGTCGCCGTCTCAATGACACGCGTTGTGTTTTCACGTTATTGTACTTAGAAAAGCAAGGACAGCGGCAGAATATTCACAGACACTCCACTCCATACGAGCGGCGGGAATATTAATGCGGAAGCAGAATCGAGTACAAAGGAAATCAGGTTACAAATGAAACATCACCTGGGTTTATTTCCACTCTGCTTTCGATTAAAAATATATATATTTGGCTCTACTTTTGGATTTTTTTTCTTCCTGGTACACATCATGTTGATGTATTTTTGTTCATAATACATCTGTGGAAGACTATATTGCATTGTTACAGCTCCTCGTTCCTTGTGTTATATATGCATTTTTATCTCCCTGCATTATTTTTTCATCACATAAAAAAAAAAAGCCACATTGATCCAGGTTCATAAATACAGCCATCGTGAGACGATTACAAATAGACTGCAGGGAATTTTCAAATCATTCTTCCACTACATATATGACTGACGGTGTCATAAAAATAGAAGTCTCATCGACCTCCAGAGCCCCTCGGACTAAAGGGAATGATGGAACTTAATCAAACCGTCAATGAGCTGATGTTGATTGATGGATCTCTGCTCAGTTTCAAGTGAATCCAGATCCTAACCGTATTTCTTTTTAATGCCCAAATGGTATTTTCCGAGGCAACCTGCCACACGCAGGGACACACATTATTTTATATAATACACACCTATATATAGATTTCTATTTTTGTGGTCATTATTCAGAAGTCAGGGTTCCTCTGACCTCTCAGCCCTTCCGTGTTCACAAATGTTGTATCTCAGGAGTTATTAGAGAGAATTTCTTTAAAGTTAACACAATTTTCCACTTGGAGTCAAGGATGAGCTGGTTAGATGGCAGTAATTGGCCAAAGGTGAAGGTCACCGTGATGGATTAAATAACTTTTTGATCATAACTCAAATAGCTCATTAGTCATATGCTAATTCTGGCGAGATAACAAAATAGTCTATGAGGACGAAAGTAATGAAATTTTTTTAGATTTTAAAAAGTCAAAGGTGAGCTCCACTATCATTATCATGTTATGTCACATTCTTATTACTTTCTTAGACTCTTTTAGGTTTTTTTTTGGGGGGGGTGGCGGTGAAATAGCCAGAGGCTTGAATCAAACTGTGTGAGAAGCTGTTGTTGGGATCTTGTTAGAGTCCAGTTTTAGAGTGACAGGCTCTTCTCTGCTCATTTCATCTGGTTCTGGGTTTTAGTTTCACTAAGATAAAACATTTGAAAGTCACTTTCATTCAAGTCTACCTCCAAATGCTACATGAGAGTTGGCAGCAGACTTGCTCGACAGGTTGTGCCCCCGCTGTCATGGTTGCTCCGCTCAGCCCTCCTTTGGCCTGTAAGGTGAAATCAGAGCTGTGTACTGACCCAGCTGTGGAGAGTGTGTAGTGGTATTAGTGGTCATATTAGAAATATTAATGGCTGAAATGATCAAACTAAAGTCTTGATTTACTGATTTCTGTTCAATTCATCTTAATTATATAGCATGCTATTCAAAATAGTCTTGATGAACTTTACAGAATCCCTGGGTCAGACCCCAAACAAGCAACAATGGCAAGGAAAAACTCCCCTTTAACAGGAAGAAAGCTTGAGCACGGCCAGGCTCAGATGGGGGCACTCTCTTGCTGATGGCCAGCTGGGTAAAGAAGAAGGGGGAGGTTCTACATTAAACATGCACATTTTGTAAAAAAAAAAGTGAAATGTGAAACAAAACACAACCAAGGAGCTGGAAAAAGTCAAGGAGCATTTGCCTGTCATGTCTTTGACCTTTGACCACGTATATGGCTATGGCTAGATAAAAGCCTATGACCTTAGAATCCTGCCAACAGTAGAGCTGGAGCCTGTCCCATCTAAACCTAACCCTTTTGACTGGAGGGCCTGGAAAAGAAACACATAGCAAACCATGGCTACTGAGGTAACCACTGCACCACCGTTCCACCCAAAAATGGGTTAGATATAGGTCTCAAACTGCCATAAACGTAAAGTTTCTGACCAGACACTCACCCCGATAAAGGTCAGAGCCAGAGAGTTTTTGTGGGTTCCAGCCACAGCGTCGCTCTTCAGAGAGTCTGAAGAGGCTTAGAATGAGAGGTGGTGTCGCTGTGTGATGTACTCGCCCTGACGCTTAGCGTGCCCACGCGAGATGGTGTGCCTGTCACGTGTGGGCGTTTGTTGACACGCCGTCGTGGTCGTAAACAGGGCTATCAGAAAGTGCAGCTTCTATAAATGTTAGATGATGTCAAATCCTGCCCAAAACCTTTTGGTTCTCGCTCTTGTGATGTGGTAGAGTCGGCATGTTGCTCTTTTTCAGGCTCTATAAACAAGTCAGTAACCTGCTAATGTTGTGCAACATTATTAATTATTGTACTGAAGTCATTTTTAAATATAGATCAATTTGTGTCTACACTGTTGGACATAATTTTTTGGTTTTAAAGCTGGTGCTCTAGCAGCCAAAGGTAAAAGCAAAATAAAAGGATTTGCTCTTAATTTTAAACTCTTTTTTTGTAAATGCTCACCCATGATTTTATTCTGCAACATGCAGTCAGTGAGCACCTGCTGGGAATGTCCAGAGGTCAGGTTGTGACCCTGTCGGGAGTCTTCAGCAGATTAATTTTCCCCTCTAAAAAGTGAGACGGGAGTAAATCTGAAAATGATATACATTTCAAAGGGATTAAGGGAGTCAGCACTTTTCTCATTTCCTTCATTCGTCCTTTGTCTCAAGCAAAGATTTCTTGGGAAAATTCTCTGTTAACCTTGTCCAGGTTATGGAAAATTAAGCTATATAGCAGACTCCATGCAAATATTCCAATGACCTCCCAGGTAATTTACCCTCAGAAGTGATTTTGGTGTTTATGGGATTCACCTTCAAAATTCAATGTGGCATGCAGGTCGGGAAAAAAAAAAATATTGACATGGAAAAAAAAAGTGTAGCTGCTGCTGGTAGACATGCGAAGAGAGGAGAAAAAAGTCATAAACTAATCTCCTCGTGGCGGTGCCGTGCAGACAGGTGTGACCTCCATCACCAGTGTCCTACACAACGTCCTTCACATGTGACAAAGTTGGGCGGCTGCAGCTGAAACATGCACCCGTCACGGCCGCCGTGTTTTGGATTCAGCGGGCGGACGAGAGCATCTGTTAAATGACTGAATAGTAAATTGTGTGCTGAGTACAGCAGGCTAGCAGGCAGATAAATGAGCTTTGTCTTATTTACATTTCAGCAGGTAGCCGTGTGGCTCAGACTGCCAACAGGTTTTGATAGTGTGCAGGCCTAATGGTGGGTGACTGAGGGTGGAGATGGAGGTGCGGGAGGAAGATATATGATTTTCCACCCGTCTAAGCAGTTTTAGCACCACAGCAGTCACTTTGTCCAGGAAGTGCACAGCGAAGACTTAAAAATAGCATTGTCTGTCACATTGTGCTAAGTGCCTCTGAGCTAGCTGGAGCTTTATGCCCTTGTTGTGTTTTTTGTATGTTTGTTTTTGTATCACTTGCAATTACAATTAATTTAAAAGGTAGATTTGCCTGATTGTTTAAGGCAGAAATAGAACTTCTGTTGTGTCTTGATTTGGAAAACACAATAAAGCTTCTTGTCAAGTTCTTGTCAGAATAAAAACATTTAGAAATTAAAATATACTGTATAGAACAGAGATCAACAAAGCACACATTTTTCCATAGCACAAGGGAACTAGTGCAGATCTGAGTGTGGGAATCATTCTATTAGTACAGTGGCTGCTCAAAAGCAAACTGTTACGACCCTAAATATTTAAGTTTAGGACAAAAGGCTTGTGGAAAAATCCTTATGTAACTGAAGTGTGGATTATCAATCACAACAAGAATTATCTCAAATAAATAAAGTTAAAAGTACATTGCAATTTTAGAACTCCTACCAAGATTTGAATGTATCTTCACTTCAATAATCCTTCCCTCTCCTGAAGACCAGGACTAAAAACCAACTATTATCATTATGAACATAAGCAGCAAGCTAATTTTCAACATTTAGAGTTGTTGCTGCTTATTTAGCAACAGCTATCATTGCTAAAGGCATAAATATCAATAATCTACATTTTAGTAGAGGCAATGTCAAGTGAATTTACACCCTGTGTTGTTTTGTTATTTAGGGTTCCAATGAGGAGGAGAGCACGGTTACTTGTGCCCACTGACAGGAAGTGATTGACAGTTCATCAGTCACACCTCCTGTCTCTGATTGGTTGTTTTTGCTCGGGCGTTGTCATGCTGGCATAAGATGGTGCCAGGGAGATAATTTCACAGATAGATAGATAGATAGATAGATAGATAGATAGATATATAGATAGATAGATAGATAGATAGATAGATAGATAGATAGATAGATGGTTACTTTATTGATCCCCTAGAGGAAATTAAGGGTCCAAGTACCTTAATACATGGATACTCTCGTAAGAAGCAAATGTTAGAAAACACACTTTGAAAAGGATTGTTAAGAAGAGAGATCCAATTGATCATTAAAGTGACTACAGATAAGGTGCCAGGTAGAATAAAAGACAGTGGTGCAAAAAGGTAAGGCAATACAGTGCAGGTATAGTCCAGAGACCAGTGATAAATAATAAATATGGCTCAGTAAAGATATGTAAAAATGTAGGCTGGATTGTCAAAAGTATGGCTCAGTTTTGGAAATTTTTTGGGTTCTTTTTCTTAACAAGTGAAATATACTAATAAATCACTACATGAATTGTGTTTTCCAATCTCTTGATAAAACTCTGAGTCTGAAAGCTCTTGTATAATGGATTGATTTCTATCCGTATTCGAAAAAAAAAGTCAATATAAAATAAATCCTGTTAATTGTGTAAATGAAGGAAACAGTCCTGAATTGTGCCTTGAAAATGGTCCAGAACACTTTTCTCACAGCTGATCGTGATTCTTGGCTTGCCTGGCTTTTTCTTCAAACCTTCTATTTAAGGCTCACACCCCCTCTGAGCTATTGTACCACTGCCACTGTGCTAATCAATCACACACCATGCTGCGTGCAACTGTGTGTGTGTGTGTATGTGTGTGTATGCATGTGTGCACACCCGCCCGCGCATCGGTGAAGGCATGCGCAGCTGAAACTGCTGCGATGATTATAAGGCCTTACACATCAACTTTATTTCAAAATTGTCCTTGACAAGGAAATATGTTGTTAGCGATGATTATGCTCTGGCGATTATTTTAGGCTATAGTGATTTGCCAGGATGCATGATAATTCAGGATAGTGGCAGCATGCAGATACATACAGTAGCAGAGAGGGAGGATATCCCTCTTAGTGTGCTGCCAGACATAGCCAAAGAGGAAAATGGTAGGTTATACCTGCAGGATGAAAGGAACTCTCTGCTATAGCCAGCATTTCGAAGGATCTTTATTAAAATGTTCTGATTCATCTGATTTATCCTGTATTTCAGCAGGGTCACTCTTTTAAATACTACTGTGTTTTCTCAATTCTGTTTAGTTTGAAATCAAAAGCATTGGGGCCAGACATTCGTCACAATAATTCCACTGGTAATCATCTCTAGAATTAATTTTACATTAGCATAAAGGGATTCTTGCATATTCATTGCTGCCTTTCATTGTAATTGCAAAAACTGTTTTTCCTTTATGACACATTTCACTTGTATATATTTCTGACTGCATCTTCTTCCCTTGACACACAGTTTTTCCTGCAGAACATATTTTGATTTAAATCCCTTCCACTCTGTAATGTCTTTGGAAGCACATATGATCAAAGGAAGCCTTTTTGGTAAAACATTACTGTAAACACAGACATGATGGAGAAAGATGGCTGTCGATTCATGTGCACCTAAACCACAAAAGCAGCTTGTTTCAGTACATCAGACATTTTCAAAGGAACCTGTCAAGGCAGCTGAAACAATAATATCATATAGAATAAAGTTGGGAATAGGGGAATTGTCGGAAAATGCAAGTGAAATATGTTTTCAAAGAAGCTTGAATAGTGAGTTCAAAGTCATCTAGCTTGAAAGTTGCCATTGCATGAGATGCTTGATGAATCAACTGTTGAACTAATAATTACAAAGGCAATTATTCTTGTAATTGATTGATTGATTTCACAGCTTTTCATCTTGCTTCCCTTGTTAAACTGTAAAATGGAAAATTGCAAATGTCTTCCACAACATTACAGCATGATGTTCTTCTGGTAAACATGTAACCCTGACCCTGTTTGGTTTTTTGTTTCGTTTTTGTTTTTCTCCCCAATTTCGAATCTCCAAAGCGTCCACAAACTACCACACACAATGGTAGGCCAAACATGGCTCTTCATCTTCTCTGAAGGTAGTTGAAGGAAGGAGGCTCTAAGTGCTGCAGGTCCTTCCACATTTAATGGCAGTTTAATTGACAGTTGACTTATGTTTTCATAAAAAGGAATTATGAGGTCAAAGAGGGGGCAGTTTAAAGTACTTTATTTACTTACTGTAATGCTCATCCTTCACATACTTCTTATTTCACCATGAAACCAATCAAAGAAGGAGAGGTTGTAGTTCAAGTTTCAAAGGGAATCAATGGAATCTGACCGCTAGAATCTGAGCAGTCTCCTCCAGAGCTCATTCCCGTCCTTTCATCCACTTCTGACAGGGATTATGGACCTTCTGGAATCTTAAGTTTACATTCTCAATCTGATCTTTTGCTGTGGTCTGAGCCCAACTTGACCTGGGGGATGTCTGTAAGTCTGGTCGTGAAGCTCTTTTATTTTGTGTTTAGGTCAAAAACCCTGTCAATAACCAGGTAATTCAACTTCTCCACCATGGATTCTGAGCTTTGTAACACTGATATTTAACTAGAACAGAGAAGCTCTGTTCTTGCTATTTAATTCCATCTATCAGTCTATGTTAGCCTGTTTTGCTCCTCTTAAAGTTAAAAAATATTCTTCTGGAAGTCTGGCTAAATGATTCCATTCACATTGTAGAAGAAAAGTTTGAGAGGTGGGAACAAAAAATGTTAAAATAAACAAGACTGCAGATATTTAATGACTCCAAATCTAAAGCATGTCAGAGCATTTATTTTAACCTTTGAACCACCTGGTTCTTCTCCCCAAATTTGAGAATGAAGAATTCAGAAATTACTTTATTCAACAATATGATGGATTCTCAAAACACCTCTTTTTGTATAAAGTTTCAGAAAAAGTTTCCCCTCAGGTTTTAAAGTTTATGTTTCAAAAGCTCTTTGAGAATATTTCGTCTGCTTTTTAGAGGCATGGCCTTAAAACATCCCTCATTAAAGTTACAAATGACCTTTGGTCATTAGCTTAACAAGATTCAGATTTCAGATTTTCAGACCTGAATGAAGCTTTTGACCCCGATCATTCTCGGAGAGCATCAAGGATGCTGCACTTAAATGGTTTTCCCACAATCTTTTAGAGAAATCTTTTATGGTAACCATAGTTACAGGAAGATTTTATCCCATAAGCTGTTGCATGTCTCAAGATACCATATATGTGTATGTGTGTGTATATATATAGAGAGAGATAGATAGATCGTGGCATCTTGTTTCACTTATATGTTGGTGACCCACAGATATTCCCTGAATATCTGCTATTATATGCTGGTGCCTTGACTTCTAAGGATTTGAACTACTACTGAGCTCTAAAAGCAGGAGCACAAAGACGCAACAGAAAGGCTTCTCACATCACCACCCATCCTGGCCGCCTCTCCATTCTAGACTTTCACTGATCATTATTAAAGCCCACTTTGGTCTGGCTCCCAGTTATCTAAGTGAACTGTTGACCCTGAATGAATCAGACAGCAGCTCTGAGATCGTCTGGTGGGGCCTCTTCGGTTGATCCAATATCAAGTTGGAAGACTAAAGGTGACCATCTGTGGTCCAGAATAACCTCAACCCTTGGAAGACCTGCCCAAGGAAATCAGGCTGGCAAGGTCAGTAGAGTCTCTTCTTAAAGCCTTTTGAACACAGGCTTTTATTTGATGTGATGTGTTTTTGTTAGTTCTTTAACTTCAACAGCTTTTTCCTATCATTTTGTCCTTTATTCAGGTCCCTCTGCTTTTTAACCTGTCAAACACCTTCCTTGTGATGAGGTGACAAGGTTCTTTCTCCATGCTATTATGTGATGCTTGGTCTTTTTGTTATCAAAGCATCATTTTTAGGTCATGTAGGACACAGTCCCATCCAGTACATCAACCCTTCAATCTGGAGTCAGATTCCAGTGGTGCAGAAAACCCAGTCTAAAGCTACATAGAAAACAAACTGGGAATGCTTCCTTTTTCGCTGATGTCATTCACCCCTCCAGGCGGAGGAACTGTATTTCTGGTCAAATCTTATTGCGGCATATTTGTAAAGCAAATTTTTCGAGCTAGCCGCGTGTGATTGAATTTCAGCAAAACGCGATTTGTGGGTAGATGTGACGGGCCAGACAAAAGCAAGACAAAAGAAGTGCCAAAGAAAATTAAGTCTGTACAGTCACATAAATAAATCCTCCTGTGTCAGAGGCAGTAAAGTGCTTTGGCAGGGAGTTTTGGTTGGCTGAGTTCTGGAGAAGATTATT
The DNA here is from genome assembly GCA_911728415.1 of Lagocephalus sceleratus. Classification (NCBI taxonomy): domain Eukaryota; kingdom Metazoa; phylum Chordata; class Actinopteri; order Tetraodontiformes; family Tetraodontidae; genus Lagocephalus; species Lagocephalus sceleratus. The sequence goes on along the minus strand of CAJVRN010000211.1, from coordinate 1,139,784 downwards.
TTTGCTGAGCAGAGTGACAGCTAGCTTATGAACATATTTAGCTGGTTAAGCCACTCGCAGTGAGGATGATATACAGTACCTGAGGAGGCAAGTGGGGAACACCGAGCCTGTCTCTGAATACATCTGATATGACCAAAGAACTGTTATATTGTGTGAATCATACTAAAATAATGCTGCTAAGATCCAAAACATGGTCAGGATCAAGGTGGGAAAGTGTGGTTGTTAATAAGGGCTAAATAATTACATGTATAGTTGAAACATACATCTGGAGTTTGTTTTGTTTTTTTTTAATTCATCTACAGTCTAATCTGTACTCATTTTTCTTCATAAATCCCCTGTTGCTATAGCAAGAACTGAAGCTAATATTTAATTATTGTCGGCTCAGGCTCCCCATCCACCACCGTGCTGCTTAACTCCTAAAGCTTCCTTCGGTGGGGCACATCTTTGTCTCCGTTGACTATATCCGACATGCGCGCTCAGCATTAACTACAAATCAGATACAGAGATGTTGAATTTCTATCCTTCTTTTGACAAATTTGGCCTGTCCTGTGAGTCACAGCAGCGTGTAGCTGCATCTTTCAACGCAGTCTCGAAACATCGGTATGGCAACTTTCCCAGCTTTTTATATCATAAAACACAGTTTTTCAGTCAGATGAAAGTAGACTGTTTTTTTTTTTTTTTTTGAGGACCATTAACAGCATTGGGGTCCTTCCTGCTTTTGAAATCACAGTTAATACAGGTACAAATCGTCTTTTCTGTATAACATGTGCTGCTGTTTCATTGATGGAGGTTCTAAATCCATCATCCACTATTAGAACCAAGTTCCCCATTTACGTAGCCTTGTAAAATGTTTGATCATTGTGATTCAGCCAACCTAATGAACTCGCCCAAATGAATAATTGATCGGTTCTTAATAGTGATTTAATACCTTTAAAGCCACATATCTCAGCCAGAAATGCAGTCTGGGTTTCAGCAAACTACAATTGCCTGCACGGAGGCAGACAAGCACAAGGTGGTAATTCTGGTTCCCTATTGCAGCCGTTAGTTAAATGAGGCCAGCGCAATCAGCCCTGACAGATTTGGAGCATGTTACAAGCCCTGTTTGTCACAAGCTGTACCTGCCACTCTGCTAGCAACTGAGAGAGAAAAGAGCAGAAAAAAAGGAAATCATTTGCCTTTTGAATATCTTTAGATAACCAGAATGAAAAATAATTTTAAGCCCCCCTGAGGCACGGCTTGATTTTGCTGAAAGGTACAACCCACTCAAAAGGACACATAATTCTATACCTGCGGCCATTTTCCCTTCCAGACTGTACATTCATGGGTAGTCAAACAGGTCTTTCTCTGGTTTGCATCACTTTATTTTATAAAATGGAAGATAAAAATAAAGACAAGCTAGAAAACGTTGCTTGAAAACATGTCTGCACAGTCAACATGGTACAAATACTTTGAGTGCTCTTACTTTGGACTCGTGCTTCCTTTACAAAAAATTAATAAATAAAAAAAATAGGTCAGTCATGAGTGAAAAGCCACAAAATTGAGACTTTCAGACTGCTGCAGATTGCTCGATTTCTACAGTGGCGTACCTGACAATTTCAGTGCATCGACGCCTGTTTCTTTGTCCAAACCTATAAGACGATCCATCGGAACATGAGTGGTTTGGTGAAAAATGTGTGTTCTTTTCATCCTCAGTCTTTCAACATGATGTCAGAAATAATGCCTTGCTCCTAAGAAATGAAGGGAAGATTTTGGGTTTAGCATCCAATATAAAGACACACAAAATGACCTGTAAAAGGATTGGTCCGGGATGCAGTGTCTTCCACCCTGTACCACCTAAATATGGTTGCCAGGAACCCCAGAAGGCCTTCTGTCTTATTTGGACCAGGCACCTTAAAGTCCCCCGCCCGGTAATCAAGAATGCGCCATACTTCTATCTTGTTGGTTATCTTTCACTGCTCCATCCAACCGTGTGGGTCTACAGCATATTTGTTCCCACTTCCTGTCATCAGCGTTGTTGATGTCAGTGGTTTTATCACAGTGGGAAATGAATGGGGTCGATCATCACATTTGTTATATCTATGTCTGTAGCATTCCAGCAGCGCCGTGTTTGCAAATAGAGCTCCGTCGCCCTCCTGTTTGAATGATAAGGAGGACATTAGCTTCTTCTCTGATATCAATTCTGCTGAAATTATTATTGTCATAATTTAGTGAGTTTGTGATAGGACCTGATGCAGCCAACAAAAATAAGAAAAAAGAATAGCTTGTTGAAAATATGGCAGTTTGGCTGCAGGCTTCTGCTTGCAAACGAGAGTTTAGTCTGTTTTTATGACATCAACTTAGAGAAATCAACACATAAAGTGTTGGGCAGGTTAAATATATGAAACTAGCATTCTGAAAAAGTTGTAATACCTTTTTTTTAAACTCATATTTTGAAAATACAGTACCATTTCCAACTTTAAGCTGTTGCGATGGCTTCTTATGCAAAGATAAAGGTTTGAAACACAGCCGGGAGAAAAGTCCTGCAGCCAGATATCGATCTCAGGTCGAGCATAAATGATTGCGATTATAACACCTTGAAGCCAACACTCAGTCTTTGCTTATCAGTGCAGAAGGACTCGGAAACACGGGAGCATCCTGCTGTTGCTTATCCCTTCCCAGCATGCTCGCTGCACAGATCAGATGAGGAAGACGCAGGTGGAGACCTGGAACGGTGTCATCGTCAATACTCCAACAGAAGCCAAACAGCCTGTCTCAGGTGCCAGGAGCTGGATTTAGAAGGGGTGGGTAATGCCTGCCAAATGTCTTTTTGCTCCTCTTGATTCTGTGGTCCTCTCTCATAACAATATCAAAGACCCTTCCACGGACCGAGGTGAGGATAATATTGAACAGTCAGGCCGGGCAAATAAGAGCAGGGCCTTCTTAGCCACCTGTGGACCAGCTGGAGATGAGGTAGCGTAAGATGGCTGAAGTCCTCAGAGATCCAATGTGATGGGCCAAATAAATGAAAACAACGGAGGCGGCGGACCTGCTGCCGCGCAGGAAATGATACAGACGCTCCATCGGAAACGCTGATCAATGCTCTTGCCACAGAGCTTCAAGGCATCTGTGACTCCATGTGTTCATTGTTCAGGATCAATCTGAATCACATGCAGGCTGAACTGTGGTGTTTTATCTTAAGTATCTGACATTTTATCTTAAGCATCTAACCCTGCTTTGTTTCATGTTGAAGCTGCAACAGACAAACGGAGGGGAGAGGAATCACTGCTGCACCGAATATGGTAATACTACCTATTGATGTCTGGTTGAAAGGGAAGTGAACTGAAGGAGGAGAGTATTACAGGAAACTACTGCATTTAAAAGGTTTGATAATACTCAGAATCGCTCTCATTTAAAGCGTTTGGCTCGTGTAAATGTCACAAACAAAAGTCGATTGCGAGAATTTTAAATTACACACGAGACATTTGTCTTATTGGTTTGTTTTTGCTTTTTTTTTTGTTTGTTTGTTGTTTTTGCAAAAATACCTTTTTCAGTAGATGTATCCAATACATGCTCGAAAGGCTGTGAGGTGCTGCATCAACCCCCATCTTGTTCAGTCAACAATTTAAGATGCCGTAATTAACAACACACCCCACATTACAGTCATTTCTCCCAGTTATTAGCAGCCTACAAGCTGTCAAAGTGGAAAAGAAAGTCAACATCATTAGTGAATAGAAATGCTGTCCGTAAAAACATGCAGGCTCTTGTCTCTGCTGCTTTAACGTAGCTGCACAAAGCCTGCATGCAGCGTTGCAGATGTGCTGTTGAGGTAATTGTTCATTACAATTAACACCAGTGGCCATTTCCTCCCAGAATTAAAAGTGTGGGCGTTAAAATGACTTCAATAATGTTTTTTTTAAAGGATTTAATCACTGGTAATGCATTCACAACAGATCTCTATATCCAATTATCTGCCCTGCGCTGACATCGGCTCAGCCTGTGCTCCACATTAGCACTGATCACTATTAATCTAATCAATTATAGAATCATTTGACAAGTCAAAGGCTACGCAAATCTTATACCCACAGAGTTGCGTAGGACAAGGGATGCATTGTAATGAGGCTCGATGATAACCCCGAGCTAAGGCTAGGCGTGGTGGACAACAGGCAGAAGTTCGGAAATATCTAGAATCCGATGGGAGGGAAGCACCATGGCATTCTCGCCAATTATGTTGTTCTGAGTAGAAGGACACAGTCCCCTGGGAGATGACTTTCCTCCACTGTGATGTGTGCCCTCCGAAGTATCATTTCCTTGGCGATGTTAGCCGAGCTATCATTTCACTCTCCTCCTATTCCACAGTTCATTAACCTATAGCTAAAGAACTCCCCAGACAATTGATCTAATAGACGGGACACACCACTCTGTCCCCTCTCCAATAACTAAAGAGTAAAGATAATTAGACCCCAGTTAACGAGATGAGATGCAAATCCTTGTTTCCATGGTAAATTTCAATTAAAATTTGCTCCCAGACAGGAATTCTCTGGAATACTCACTGTGTACCCTCCAGGGTCATCTCGATGTGCTCATTTTGCTGATATTGGTTGACATTTCCAGAGGAAGGCAGACGTAATCCTTGTGGTTATTGCACATCAATAACGGTAGCTCGAATTTAAACCTTCATTTAACTCGTGGGGCACTGGGGAAAGTTGGTACTTCTAACAAGGAGGAGGAAAGTAAAAAGGAGTGTAACAATACCATTGCATAATGGATTAGCTTGGGATTTCAGGTGGAATATCAAGTAGGCTGTCAAGTACAGTCGACCACCTGAGCTCTGAGCTGTTGGGTGGCAGAGCTTCACGCTCCATGTGTGGATTCATCACATCAAAATACCGCCGTAAACAACATCACACAGTCCGAAATAAAGCTTTAAATCTCGCGTGAAAGGCGGCAGAATTAGCATCTAAGAACAGCTCGCTGCAGTGGAAAAACTAATTAGGCGGTGTCACAACGTTGGTAATCTCAGTGACCGCAGCCAAGATGTTCACATAAATACGCAGATGTTGAATGGGTGGAGGATGTCAGAGTGAAAAGTTGCCACGGCTGCTGCCAAGATACACAGCTCTCGGAAACAGACACAGGTACACACACCCGGCACGGCCACCGGCTCCTGGCACACACTGAAGTGGACTTGGCACCGGGGCCCGCAAGCAGATGTTAATCTAGGACAGATAATTACATCAGTGAGCGAGCAGACATTTTTCCACTTAATTTCTGTCTTTTAAAGTGCCACCGCTCCCCAGAGGTTCTCCGCTGGACCTGGGACGAGGCAGGAAGCCCGGAGCACTTCGGGGAGGGTCTCGGCTTTGACCGCTGCTTTCACGGAGGCGCTCGTCAAATTTGCCCACGTCGGGGGTCTCCCTCAAACAGTCACTGAAGTCTTGACGACTCCCGCCCCTTTTGAGACTAAATATTACCACAGCTCCTCCTCCGTGTGGCACGACACGCCACGTCTCCTTAATGAGAGTCATCGGTGTCTAATTGGCTTGGACTCATCATATAGACGCCCTTTTAACCGCCGGGCTTCGCCGTGTGATAGCAAATAACATTGATGGGCTCTGCTCTGCTGTCAAATGAGCCTTCATTACTGTCTATCTAGAAACTGGTAAGTAGGTTAGACGTGAAAAGGACAATTTATCAGCAGCTCTTAGTTGTAATTTAGTGACGCAGATGTACAGAATGGGCGAGCTTAGCTGCGGGACAATGGCGCTCTCCTGCCCGGGCCACAGTAAATCTCACTTTAAATTAAGTTAGCACGTTCTTCTATGTTGCTTAATGAGCCGAGCTTGTAAACAGTATTGTGAGCCTCAGTCTGATTGATGGGTGACAGCAGTTTTACTGCTTTTCACCAAAGAAGCGAAAGGATGCAAGGGCATCATGGGAAACATATTTCCTTTATTCACTCCTTTCAAACAAAGGCGGCGCTTTGATGCCTCAATACTGAATAAAACTGAGGGAGTTTTCTGGGAATAATGACTTCAGGGGTGTTACGGTTGTGTGTGTGTTTTGTAGGCAAGTGTGGAGGAAGGACACAACTGCATTAGGGAAATTTACAGTCCATAAGACATTAGATAATTCATGGTGTGGAACCGTGCGATAAATAAAATAGGAAAGCGTGGGTAAACAGGCTGCGGAGATGAGTGTCACACTTGAAAAAGACCTTCCAAAGGTCCTTTTTTTGCCTTTGACAAAGTGAGTGCAGGCATCAGTAACTCCTCCTCACCTGCCACCTGTCTGAAAGTGCCCATTTTTCACAGTCACGACCCACAGCCAGGCTCCTCCACTCATCCACCCTGCGCGTTATAGCCTCAAAATGTCAGCCTTCATCATGTAATGCATCCTGCTCTGGTTTATTAGTGCAATTTTGGATTAGATTTATTCGTACACTGGATGCAGAGGAGGTGCGGGGAAAGGAAGGGTGCAATATCGAGTGCCGAAATCCTAAAAAGCCCTTTCTTATCGATCCTGAGCAGAACTTCGTTAAATGTCCTTGGAAACTGCAGCAGGTAATCTATTGGCTTATTAAACTGTGAAGTGGCTGCCTGCGACTCCTGAGCCAAAATCCTAATTCCTGCAAGAATTTTTGTATCTTCAAAGTGTTCACAGTTTGAATGGAATGCATGTATCTGTGAATATATGTTTCCATTCTGATGGAGAGACATGATGAAAGACACAATGAGCATTAAAGGCCCGATTACTATGTTGAGTCTGAGCACACTAATCCGTACAAAAGGTGTTTTATGCTATAGGTGCTTTAACTATTTTTTTAAGAAAAGAAAAAAAGCCCTTTAGGCGGATGTATTCAAATATTAAGATAGCAAAGACAATACCACATTGTCCACAAGTCATTTACACAGAATCGGTTTGAAAGGTTATTGACCCTACTGCAGGGGGGGCTTAAAATCTTGAAATCTTGAACTTCATATGGGTAAAACAAGCATGCAATGCACACAAGTACATTCAATAATACTGAATTTAAAATCTGCAGTACAAATATTGAGTTTTTGAGACAAAATTCCCTGAGGGTGTAATCGATCACAAACTATAATTGAAACAACACACTGACTATATTAAAGGAAAAAAAAATAGTCAAAAATATATTGTATATAAAATATATATAAAATACCCACAGATATATAAAATATATTGCTCACTTCTACTACCTTACATATGTCACATAGTGTAGAATTGTGGGGAACAACTTGTAAAACAACTACAAATTCAAGAGTCTCACTGCAAGGAGACATTATATGTGTTTTTAGTAAGACTCACACAAATCCACTGTTTAAAACTCTTGTGTTAGGAAATGTAATGATTTATTCTATTATAAAATAATACAATAATGTTTAAATTGTCTGTAATCATTTATTGTACTGTGACTGAAAAAAAATACTACTACAATAAAAAATAATAACAGAAAAGGTCTAGAGAACCTGCATCTGCTTGAGCTTTAGTCAGCCTGTGAGGAAACCTGAATCAAACGTCAGCTGGAAAGTTATTAGTGTGTAACTGTGCACAGATTTTTAGATTTTTTAAAAGGTACAGGTGGCAGCTGAGTGACGATGAGCACATATCCCAAGGCCAACACGCAGGGCTGAAATGTCCCATGTATGTTTAATCACTTGTCAGGGAGTAGTTATGTTCCGAGGCTCAGCTTGATGGAACTCAGAGAGAGTCTGACAGGCTGAGACGAGCCTCGTTCAGACTGCCGGCGAAAATAAATGTTCTTTTTGCATCATCTTGGACGTGGCACAGGAGGAGGATATCAAAATCTGTGACAGAGGGCGAAAAAGCTTGTAAAATGTGCTTGTTCGCTGTGAGATGGGGGACCTCTGTAGATGGCGTCGGCTCCGACGCGTGCCTGGGAACGCCATCATTGCCACAGTAACATAGGTTGTCACATGTGCAACTGTGGTTCCTTCATTTGAAGTTAACAGCCGCCATCTCCCACAAGGCCGACCGCAAACGTGCCTCCATTATACACATCATACACATGAGATCCTCCAGCGGCCTTTAAGAAGAATTCAGAATCTGAGGCATCACACAAACATGCCTGTGTGTGTGTGTGTGTGTGTGTGTGTGTGTGTGTGTGTGTGTGTGTGTGTAGGTGTGTAGGTGTGTGTGTATGTGTGTGTGTGTGACATTCTAGATTTTCCCATCTGGAACTTTGGTTCTGGAAGACCAGGCAGCTGGGAAAAGAAATAAAATGTCCAATAAAACTGCTTACACAGTGGAGAGGCTTTGCAGTGGAGCAGAGTTTCAGCAATATTGTGATCACTTTACAAGGTTTCTTCTCCCTTAGATATCTGGAGAAGCAGGTGTGGAAGCGGATCCTTTCTGAGTGCCATTACGTGAGTGATGCGCACAAAGACAAAACTGATATTTGGAACATGAAACCTCCTCTTGTGCTCAGATGTACAAAAACAATCAAAGCGTGTGCTTCCAGACAGCGTCTACACAGGTGCACCTTCTGATACACTGTCCCTCTAACACGTGCAAGCAGCAGAAAAAAATGTCATCTTCTCCCTGTTTGTCCTTTAAAAAAATAGCTTTATGGCACCTGATAAGGACACCATGTAAATTAGGCCCGAGGCTCCATAATACAATGAGAGAGCCTGTCATATCCAAGAATTAAATGCAAATCAAGCATTATCACCCAGCGCAGTCCCTATCCAGGAGAGTGATGCCTTTGTGCTCCCATCCAGCAGCCGAAGGTGGTCGTCAGGGAGAGAAATAAATAAAATAAAAGGGAAAAAGGCTTTTGACAGAAAACTGCTTTCAGCAGAGAAAAAGACGTGTCAATCGTGTGGACAATACTTGTTTCTAGCCACGTAATTCTGGGTCTCATTACACAGCCATGCCCTGCTCTCATGTCACTGCTGTGTTTACCCTGTGTGTGTGTGTGTGTGTGTATGCATGTGTGTGTGCGCGCCAGCATCATCACACACGCGGGGCAGGTGACAAGCCCGTTTTCCCCTAATCAGCTTAAAAAGTGCGCGGACAAAATAAAGAGAAAGCGGAGGCAGAGGGAGGAAGACCACCCAGCAACAGCAGCTCAATAGCGTGGCGTTGTTGCTGCAACAGGCCTGCAGGCAGCTGCTTTGGTTATTAATTTTATATTTACAGAGTCATGCGCCACAACACAAAGATGACAAAAAAAAAATTAATCAAACATCCAGATTGTAATGTCCATTTAATTATTATATTTTTGTTTCTTTCAATGCCTGTATCTCAAGGATGATGTTTTTGTTTATGATAATACGGCTTTGTTTTTCAATGCCAATCTTTATTTTCCCACACGAAATATCGGCGGCTGTGAGCTCAGTGTTGTTTTATTTTTAATTGAAAAATGAAATTGATTTGTGGGAAGAATCAGCACTGTGGTCTTTGATGATGGTCAGGGAGTCGGAAGTGGAAATTGAAATTTCTGCTCGCTTCCAGTGATGATAACAATGAGGTCATCAGGTTCATTCTCTTCTAGGAGCAGCTTCCTATAAGTCTGTGTTACACACAAACTGGTCCCCAGGACGGCCGGGCTTGTGTCTTTGTGTTCCTGCTCTGCAGCAACAGTTCATGTGGGAAGTGTGAATTTCACTAACAGCTGTCTGGCAGACTTTCAATGCTTTAATCAACACTCGGTTGGTTATATTCATGCATTTAGCAGCTTTAAGTTTGTCCACAATTAGCAGGAAATGAAAGTCAGGAGCAGGCTAATCGTATGTTCTCTGAGGTTTTGGAGCTCCAACTTGGACAGTTCTATGGAAAGCTGAGAGAATCCATTCTTCAGAAACCCTGAGCCTCCTGAAAGCGCATACATCTGACGGTGGATCTGTTGTGCACCTTCAAAAGCTGATATTGATGAATATCTGTGGGGTGTAATTGCAATGTGGAGTTTGAAATAGAAACTTATTATGAGTTCACACCCCACACAAATGTGCATTGTTCTGAATCTTGGTCATGTCACATTCATCCTTTTGGCATCTGATAAAAGACCCCAACATTTCTCATAAACTCTCCTCATGCAATAATAGGGCCCAGTGGCGTTAGGTTGGTGAACTCCATTCTTCATTCCCTCCTTTATTCTCATATGCATGCGCTGTAATATACTGGTGGAGGCCATTCAGAGCTAATGAATGGCTGTAATTGAGCGGCTGCAGTAATATACAATTGAAGTCTTTCATGGGTTTTATGGATCTGAGGCTAATTAATGAAAAATAGAAGCCTCACTGTCTCCCATCAAATCCAGTTTTTAATTCAGCAGGGTCCAAATCACCCCTTTACAGAACATTTTAATCATTCTGCCTCCAGAGGACAAGGCCGGTCTAATTGATGGCTGCAGTTCACTTTAGAACATTATTTACCACCACTGTGGTCCCCCTCATACATGAGTAACAGTTTGGTGTAAACCAAGATCCACCCAAAGATGGTCTGCTGACCATAGATTTTGTTTATCTGGAAGAGAGAGGACGGAACAATGAGACAGAAAATGGGAACAGTTAAAAATAAAAAGTGAATGGATGGATTGGATGGATAAAGGGACGCTGATGAAAACCACCCCATGATGGACCATCCCAGAGTGCATTCTATCCCAGTGACTACTGGACTGCTCCAGTGGCTTAAAGAAAATCCATACGAGTAGTGAACCAGATAAAGGAGCCTGTAAACTGGTAATTATTGTAACATAACCCTAGAAATTAGGAAAATAATCCATATCCATCCTCAGAGAACTGTATTTATACATTATACATTAGATTTAAGGTCAGAGTGTAAGGAGACATATCTGTGGTGTCAATGGTTCCTTCTGCTTCCCGTTTATAGGCCCTTTGTTGTTATTAATATACCAGTAAAGGTAGCTGGGTCTGTGCTGGTTGCCTCCGTCACACCCTGCTGGTGAAGCGAAACCTCCTGCTGCATGTCTCCCCTGGTTTGGCGCAGAGGACAAACAACCCCCCCCCTTCCCTGGGTTCTGGCGCTGTGTTGTCCCCTGGCTCCTGCCATTCCTGCCCAGACCCCTGTCAGATTGTGTGTGTGTGTGTGTGTGTGGGGGGGGGGGGCAGATGGGCTCCACTTTTTATGTACTAATCAAGGAGGAATTTGCTCCCTCGCAGACACGTCACCTCTGACCTGGGTGTCTAGTCGCATTCATTATTCATCGTCAGAGAGGTGAGGTGAGTCGCCATAAAGGCTTCAGAGCTGAGTGGAAGATAGGGGGGGGGGTTTCTGGTGGCGGTGGGAGGGGTCAACTGTTTCGGCTGCCAGCTCCATTCCAGCATTCAATTGTCTCTCCGTTTCCACATGAAGGTGGCAGATCTCATGTAACATTTCATAAAAACAACTGCGGCCGGTGTGGCAGCTTTATTGCCTTTCCTCACACACTTCCCGCGTCCTTCGCTTCTGTCCTGTGTGGCGGCAGTGAGGAGCAAACCATCTGGGGGGCATCATCAGCAGTTTAGAGGAGGCAGGAGAGGAAGCTGGGCAGCCTGGGGCTGCTCTGGGGTCAGATGGAAGATATTTACAATCCTGAAATATTCTGCTGCCATAATTCTTAATCCACTTGTGTAAATGACTGTAAGTATAGTATAGCTCATTAGCTTTATTAGTTATATTTTAAGTGTGACCTGAAAAATAGTGTGTGTAATCTTTTTCCAACACACTCACTGTCACCGTTTATCAGAATGAAGTAGCCAATTAACAGGCCAGCCATGAAAGGCTCTCATGCTCAAGTTGGGATTATGAGAGGATGTTTTCCACAGCACGCTTCACACACACTCTTCACCTGTACTCCCCATCAAAGACGGCGTTTCTGCCTTTCTGTACTGACTGCACCCACCCTACAGCCCTGACCAATCACACACTACTTACCAGCCCAGGTGGGAGTGCTAAGAACAAGCAGTGAGAGCTCCCAAGACAGGACTGCAAGGGGGGGGCAACGCCATTTTATTTTTGCAGCCCGGGAAAGGAAAAGGAAAAGGATGTGCCTCAAGTCCCACACATCATTTAAAACCATCCCATAAATGACACATGTTCCATTACAGTAACACGATATTTTGTTCAGTTTTGCTTTGCAAAGTTTGTTTGTTTTCCAGCTCCATCCTTCCTTTACCTGGGCCAACGTGAATGCCACATTAAACTATTCCACATCCAGTTTGAAATGAAATTCACCCTGCTTTGATTTTCCATTGTGGGTGTTTTAGTTAAGTTTTTATGTTCACTTACTTAATGTTTCTATGGTTGCACTCAAACAAGGAATACATAAAAGGATATTATTTGCATTAGTCAGAACACTGAAAACCATTTTCATAAGACTGTAGATTAATTAATGCCATGGCAACATACATTCAGTGGAGCGCCGCCATATTTCCATCTTGCCAAATGAGAAGGAGAAAAAAAACCCTCGACATCATAAACCATAAAGCAATAGCTGTTAGCAGGATACTAAACTGCTAGAACGTAATAAGGTCAGCAAGTACCAGAAAAATATGACCACACTTCTCAAAGGCTAATTCCATATTACATTCATGTTAGCACACTAATCATTTTAGCTTCAGCCATCAAGCTTAGTTAGATCATTAAGAAGCTATTTTCATTTTGCCGGAGAGTCCATTAGTTGCACGAGTAACGTTAGACTCTAAATTGATGTGCACAAATTGCATCTGGACTGAATTTGGAACAATAAGAAGTGGAGAAAATTACATGCAAATACATCATTAGATGTAAAAACACACTGGCAGTTACAGCCATGATGGTTTAAACACATCATGCAGTAACAGCCGCAATGGCCGCCTTGGCCAGGAGCTCCGATTGCTCTCTTTATTGATGTCTTTGTTGTGGCTTGAGGGTACCCTTGCTCCTTCACATTTTAATGGATGGAAATAGCAGCACGCACGCTCTGCCGAGCATCACAGGAAGTGACTTTCAGATACCTAATGCAAGGTGGGAAAATCAGTGGGGAGCAGTCCGTAATGGTGGTGTTGTGGTTCATTTGAGTGCTGTGCAGTGTGCAAGAAAACATGATCTTTCTGAGTGGCCAGGGATTTCTGCACAGCAGGGTCACCGGGGAGGAGTTGCCCCATAAATTACTGCTAATTACAGTCTTCTATTGAGCTGATATCCAGTCTGTTCTAGCCCACAGTTCCACAAAGACACAGGGGGGATCTCACTCCTCCCTACTTAAAGCTCAGCATCTATAGGAACCTCACAGACACTTAACTGTATCTGAAGAAGCTCATGAATGTAGATGCAGACCAGTCTGTAATGGGTAATGTGATCATATATACTAGATATGAACACCTAATTTTCATACAGATTAAATTATTTTTCACCTGTAACTGCTGCACTATTTAAACAGTTTAACACTGGCAGTTCCATAAAAATCAACTCAGGTTTTACCCACGATTCTACAGTTAATAAAAGTGGAATGAGTAATGCAGTTATCACATCTTTTCTCAATCTAATCCTAAGAAGAAGAAGAAGAAGAAGAAGAAATGACTCCATTGTTTCCTGGGAGACAGTAATTGTGTTTAGGTGAATCAATATTTATCTAGCATGCATCTACAGTTAAAAAAAAATAGAAGCTTTTTTTTAAACAAAAGGTACAAAAGTACATGAAGCTCCTGATTATTCTCCTGAATTTAAGTAAAAATGTTTTGACCATCTGGCAAAAATACTGAACATGAATAATAAATGAGTTACACTGTATGAAATTATTGTCTAAGTGGTACCTGGAACCTGTGAAAGCCAAACACCCGCAGGAGCTGCTTTGATCACGCCTGTCGTAGACTCAGCCCTGCCCAATGAGGTCCAGCTCTGCACTTAGAGGGAGGAGTCGGGACTGGTTAATTGGGCTGAAGGTAAACTTTTTGGCAGGCTGTTGAAAGTGGGTGCAGGAGCTTGGGCCACCACTGTTTGCCACAGATAAACGCCATCTCTACTTCAGACCAAACATACTGCCGTGGACCTGATCTAAAGTTGATCATTTTTTATCAGTGTATTTCATCATGCTTGCATATTTTTTTTTCTTTTTTATTTATCAAAGCCTTTATTTCCTTGTTGCTGTCATATTACTATCTGACAAATAGTAGCAATATAGGCAGAGCGGCCATTAAAGTATCTTTTTGTCCCAGAATGGAAACAACTGAATGCATGGAAATGGACATCATTACCAAGTCATACTTCCAGGGAAACATAATACCTCCCTTCTGGCTGACATTAATGATTGGCTTCTTTCTTGTGCCATGGTGGGCTTGTCATTGCAGCTGCTGCCATGGAAATAAGGTCTACCTCAGGCTAAATGTTGTTAATAGAATTCCCACACATGCTCATATGTGTCTTTAAGATGCTGTGCGGGCACCTTTATGTCCTCCATCTGCACCATGCCACAAACTATTCCATTGTTCTCCCCCTCCCTTGCTATTTTTCCCCCAACAACATAATAAAATGAAAACAAACCAGTCTAATCCATAAATCCAGCTTTTGTTTAGCAGTAGCGTGGCCTGTGGACTTCCTCGGATGTGAAATTTATGTTGCTTCCAGTCCTGCAGTTTGACATGTGGATAACTGATGCTTGCACGGGGCTGACAGCTCTCCAAATGAATGACATTGGGAAACAATGTTTTTTGTTTTTTTTTTCAGATGGAGTGTAGCGGTTTCCTGGAGGAGGAAGAAAGAAGGTCACCGGAGAACGGCAAGGATGTTCCAGAGGAAGAGTGGCGCGGAGACTGAAAGGGGCGCAACACCTTTGACCACATCCCACTTGATATAGCTGCAGCGAGGAGCGGGAGGTAAAAATGACCGCTGGAATGGTTAAATGGGATTGACAGAGGGCTGCAGCCAGGTAAATGCTGAATTCTGCCTGGCGTCTGTGGGATTAAGGGGTGACATGAATTCCTTGTTGGTAATTCTTCAAGACAAATAGCAGGGCTCCCTAGACACAGCCTCCTTCAAGGCAGCAGGCATCCCGCACTAATTAGCAAGGGAGGTGTGAAGGAGAAATCATTATTTTATCCACACACTGTGTCCTACATACCTCCTTTTCTCCTCCGTGCACGCCATCACTCCACCTCCCGTCCATCCGCTCTTTACAATCTGCAACATGGCGCGCTCTATTAGCACGTATCCTTTTGCGCATCTGAGAATAACCCTGACATCAAAATGGAGGGCAAATGGAGGATCGCGGATAAAAGATAAAAAGCCGGGATGGGGAGAAAAGAACACAGGAGGAAGACGATGATGGTTGTAGGTGCTTGTGGGGGATGAGGGGAGTGTTGGGATAACCTCTCCACAAACAGGATGCAGGGAGGGTACGCTGTGGAGATCAGAACACAACTCCATGGCTGTGATTATGATGGGATCGGCTCTGATAGATGTCTTGAGCCCGCAGGACCTCTAGAGCACCTCTACACCGTTCATGAGCCCATTGTGAGAACTGACCCCCCCCTCCTCCTCTCTCGGTGTGGAGCTCAGCTGGACTCCTGCTCCCAGCAGCATGATTCATGAGCACCGGTGCTGTCATCTGACCCAGGTTGGCCTGCAGTCCAAACCATCAGGCATGACTCAAAACGGTTGCCCTCTCTACAATTAATGAGCTGAAGACGCAGAGGCCAACTGACGCCGACACCTTCCGGTTTCCTCTCATCCCTTCACAAGTGTTCCCGATAACATCTTGTTAGCAGAAATCAACAAGTCGGAGGTATAAAAAGAGCCTCTCCTGGTACTCTGAGTGTGCTAACAGTTATGTTGTTTAGACGCTGACACAAACTGCCACAGGCTCACCGTTGGAGCATGTCGTTAGACTCCTCAGATTTTGGGCCCGATACCACAAGTAAAGTGGTGCACTTAGAAGATCCACGCCACCGTCTCTTCAAGAGCATCCTGAATATTTAAATAGGATTCAGTTTTACTTACAAGCTTTTAAAACGTGCGATATTTATTTCATGGGGACAGAATGCATAAAAGCTACCAAATATGAGTCCTGTTGTCGTCTTACCCCTTTTGGAAATGCATTAGCCTTCAGCAATGTTTGTGCCTCAGAAGTTACAGTGTACAATACATGGAAACACTAATAGGTGAGGGGGGTGAGAGAGGGAGAGATGGGGGGTGAGAGAGAGAGAGAGGGGTGAGAGAGAGAGAGAGAGAGAAAGGTTTGAGGTTTAAAATAATCTTTATTACAGTTTCCTATATTTACAATCCCCTTGTGTCATAAATTCAAGAAAACAAACTAAAAACAAACCAAAAGCAGCAGCAGATTAAAAATGGAGGATCACACTATCTTCATCAACTGAACACAGGATGTCATTCACAGCCCAGATGTTAAAAAAACCTGTATTTCCAGTGTCAATTCATAAAACCCAAATTCGACCCTGAACCAAGCTGCCAGCAGTTCTGTAGTCATGGACACCACATTCGCTGACCCCTGACCTCTCACCCTTTCCTCCTTGTCTTCCATATGGTTGGCTGTCCCGATATAAAGTTGATGAGCTGGTGGACAGCCTTCCTCCCAACCCGGTATTGTGGCCCAAAGATGAATAGACTATAGGAGTTGTCCAATTATCAACAGGAGGTTTGTACAGGGGCTACCAACAGCCCCTTGGCTGCTCCCACAGCTGAAGGGAGCAGCCAAAAAAAAGGGAAAGATGTATTCAGAGTCAATGTCCCATAGGTCAAATAGGCAACGGTCTGCCACGAACGCTCTGAGGGCGACTGGCAGGGAAGCGCAGACCTTGTCCACCAGCTGGTGCAGCAGCCCGTTGGACCTGATATTGAGCCAGTCAGAAAGGTGAGTGATGGAGATGCTCAGCAGGTGGCCCAGCTTCACAATTTAAGCCTCTCTCGGTCAGGACCTTAGGCTGGCAGAAGACAGGACCTGAGTGGTGACCAAGCTGTTCCCCAACAGCAGCTCCTCAAAAATCCACAACCCTTTCACAACTTTTCTTGTGGACATCAGGACCCACCATGTCTGCAACACTGACTGGTAGGGTTTAAAATCAGTCAGATCCATGGACTGGGGCTGAAACAGGAACTAATGTTTGTCGTAGCCCAGTGGTCCAGCCTTCCTCAGCAGCAGAGAGGTTTTGTCCGTCCATGGCAGACCAAAGCTGTATAACAGTCATCTGAGACATCTGTAGTCTCAAAGCTGTGACTGGAGATGTGATGTCCACCAGCCCATGTCCTCCCTCCTGTACCAGCAGGTATTGTACTGCCAACCATAGCCAGTGCTAGAAGAAGTTCACAATCTCCCTCTGGATTCCCTCAATCAGCCCTCCTGGTGGTGGTAAGACAATCAGGCTGTGCCAAAGGGCCAAAGAAAGTTATTGATGAACAGGACTCTGCCCCTGAGCACTGTCCAACCTGCAGAGCTTCACTCTTCTCCTAGTTCACCCTGGAAGAGGATGGTCTTCAGTAGAGAGTTAGGCATTCAGATAGGCTATCCATGTCCCTCTCGTTTCTACTAAATACACTGATGTCATCAGCATAAGCTGACACCAGCAGCTGGGGATGCTGGAGGAGTTAGACCTGGTAATTAGAGTCCTGACAGTCTCAATCTTAATTTGTTTAGGAGAGATTCAATAACTGTCCAGCAATAGGATATGCCTGTCTGATTCCTCTCTGGACTTTGATTGGACAAGTCAGCCCACAACCCACCTTCACCAAACAATAAGCGTCTCTGTACAACAAACCCAACACTGAGCAAAATCCCTTAAAGTAGAGAAAAGAAAACTATGATCCACCCAGTGGAACGCCTTTTCCTGATCTGAAAAAAAACCACCCCAATATCAATACTATACATTTTGCAGACAGACAAAAAGTCCTGCATCCCAGATTCTATAATGAATCTGTCTGGGGCGCAACATGGCAGGTCCCTGTGGATGATCACGTCCAGAATGTTCATCAGCATGTTGCCGAGGCCCTTTGAAAGAAGTTTGTGCAAAGCAATGCCACAGGCCTCCAGTTCTTCAACAGGACCAGGTTACCTACTTCAGGTAAGTAGGTAAAAGTCCTGTGTGGGTGTAGTCCTGCAGCATCTGCCACAGGTCTGCATTGAGACAACTCAATAAGTGTTTAGAAAAGTCTGTGGGAAGTCCATCCAATCCTCTGTGAATAGGACCTCTCCAGGTTAAAGAAGAGAGGTGGGACCATCCATCTCCCTAATGCTGGTGAACTGGGACCTTACCAGTGCTTCTTTCCCACAGGAACATGTTCAGTTCCTGTCTCTTGAGTAGAAGGGTGCTACTCTCTGTGCTGTTGTTGCTGTTGGTGGTGTTCTTGGTGATTTTGGTGGCGGCTTTGGTGGTGTTGTGTGCAGAAACTCTTTCATAGGTCTCTGATTTCCCCTTCTACGTGTTCTATGGCCCACTTGACCCATGTGGTTGAGTGGTGGGTATACTGCTGACAGAAGACCCTAATATGTGCTTTCCCCACCTCCAACCGCTGACTAAGACTCTCAAAGTCCCCCTTCCTTCCTCTCCAGACTCCTCAAAATACCTCACAACTGTGAAAAGTTCACTCTATGCAGTCGGAATCATACTTCATTGCCTCCTCCCCAACACTCTGGATCTCACCAGACTGCCCACTGCTCACCTGGACACCAGCAGCAGGATGCTGGGTCCAGCTGAGAGAGAGAGAGAGAGAGAGAGAGAGAGAGGTGAGAGAGGGAGAGAGAGGTGTGAGAGAGAGAGGTGAGAGAGGGAGATGGGGTGAGAGAGAGAGGGAGAGAGGTGAGAGAGAGAGGTGTGTGAGAGATAAGTGAGAGAGCAAGAGAGAGAGAGACAGAGGTGAGAGAGGGGGAGAGCAAGAGAGAGGTTTGAGATCTAAAATATGTCTGTGCAACAGAAAAAAAAGAAAGAACTACTAGAACAACAACTAGAACTTCACAGAGTTTCAATGTGTCTCTCAGTTCCAGCGAGAGCAGCCCTGAAAATGAAACGGCACTAAAAAGAAACAAAAACAAAAAAGACAAATGGAAATCTAATGTTCATCAGTGGTTCATGAGAGCAACAAGGCAAATTATGACACCGCATGTAAACCCCCTCGGACAACCCGTCCCCCCGCCCCTGAAAATAGCGCCCTTTCAGCATATATTCATAAAGTCCCTCTAATGGCGTCCAGGGGGACACAGGGGCCGTCTCCACAGACGGAGACGTTCCACAGGCCCACAGGCAAAGCAGAGCATAGCCCAGAGAAAAATATGAAATCTGAGATACACAGAGTCACAAAGAGGTGGAGAGACTGTGCAAGAGGACACACACACACGCATGCACACACACACACACACACATGCATGCACACACACACACACACATGCATGCACATACACACACACACACATGCATGCACACACACACACACATACACACATGCATGCACACACACACACACATGCATGCACACACACACACAGACACACACACACACAGAGTATTTCTTCATCATGAGTGGAATAGGAATGATGCCCCACTGGGGTCTATTAGTGAGGCTTTACATAGAATGGTAGCTTCACCAATGTGTGGCAACAAAATAAAGCAAGCAGCTTTCCAGGCAGCGGGATTGAGGCTGTTGCAGGAAATACACCTCCTGTGAAACCAAGTGCAGACTGAAGTGGAGAAAAGTCCAGATCCCAGATCAGGATGGACCGTCTTGCAGAAACAGCCATTTTGAGAAGTCTGCTTTAGGATGCCAGCTACGGGGAGCGGTAATCCCAACTGTCTAATGGTCCCAATTTACCCAGAGTTTGTTTGGTGCTTTTCAATCTGAACAAATCAGAGTTCACTAATCAGGATTTGTGACAAAGGTGTGTCATTATTTTTTCTTCTTAAAAGCATGTTTGAGTTTGCTGTTGCACCCACAGATTCTCAGACTACAGGTCTTTGCAGGATCTACTTTGTTCGTTTAACAGCCGATTAGATTTCAGTCACTGGAGGGGAAAATCGACGTCTTTATTTGACTTAGAGCAAAATGAACCATATGACAGTCTTTTTAGTTGTGGGGTGACGCCTCATAACTACGGATCAGCAACACTCACTTGTGCTCACACATGCAAAAAATATGGAAGTGAAGGAAGGAAGCCTGGGACCAGTGGGTTGCTGGTTCGAACCCCAGGAGTCTGGCATTGCCTCCACCCTTGAGCAAGACCTCCAAATGGTACCCTGGTACCAAAGGGCCGTAGCCCATGGATCCCCGTGTGGCAATACCACTACAGGGAACCAGAAAGGGGCATGGCCTGCATCACTTCATGGGTCATAACTCACCCATCCTCCCACCCCCTGTGCCCCTGACATGACTTAAATTCCTATGTTGTGGTGGTTTTGACATGCACAAGAACATCCTTCTATGGCTCTTGTTTTATTTAGCGGTTGGAAATCTTGTTTACAGCTTTCAGATTCACAGGAAACTTTGACTGACGTGTGAGGTCATCTGGACTCAGAGTCTTTAGTGTGAGAACAATGACCTCCTCTTCACGGAGGGAATCTTTCTGACTCATTAAAAGTGCATCGGGTAGGTGCTATTTCCAGTTATTAGGTTAATTGTCATGTCGTTTAGATTGGACAGATGATGACGGAGCGATCCACGCTACGGTGCCTCTTCATCTTCAGTCAAAGACCACTGCCACACATCAATTCCTGAACACTTCCATACGTCCGGCGTGCACGGGCCAATTTAAGGCTCTGACAGAGTCAAGCAGCTCAGTCATAAATTATGAGACGTGACGGAGACGCCTTATACATCACTGCCATGCGAGTCATCCATCATGGCCAGGTCGGAGGTTCTGGGGGACCTATTCTCCTTCTCCAACTTCCACTGAGGTGAGAAGGAGGTGTGAGAGCTCGCGCAAAAGATAACCTCAGGCTCAGACCACTTTCTGAATAAGCAGAGACAGGAAGGAGAGATGTGACTTTCTGAAGTAGACCCCGAACAGCATCGCGGCTATCAATATTTATCTCTTCCATCTACAGATCAGTTTGGTGTAACCCATAGCTAATGTGGTCATGAGGCAGCGAGTCATGCGGGGGACAAATATGCATGATTAAAACGCGCATTATTTCATGTTCACGTGACGTTTTACTGTTTTATCTCCACTGATGTTAATAAACATGCAGACATCACTGGAGAGCTTAGATCAATTGAGCAGCACACTGATGATACAGTCTTAAACACTTGTGTTATATTATAAAGCTTGACACACTTTAGCCTTGGTTCTTTTTTTAACTGTACATTTAATTTAAAGAACAGAAGCAGCAGTGTTAGTGTGCGTCCTCTACATTTATCACACAAACTGATGACCCTTCACCAATGAAACCCACAAAATGCTGGTAAAGGAAATATTCTATAATCTATTTCCTTACCAAGCAGAAAAATAAAACCCCTCATGTCACCTCTTCTTCCTCTCTGCTGCTGTGTTCTCTCATCCCTGAAGTCATAATGTTATTCCTCCAGGGAGCTGCCGTAAATCAATTACTGTATCCTGCATGGTTATCACTGTGGCGAAGGTTTAGGCACACTTTGGACGGAATCAATGCCTTGACCCTCACATCAGACCAAAGTAGGAGTCTGACCGCAACTAAATCCGGTGGATTTAAAATTAAAGGTTTAAATTTAAAAAAAAAAGGGCAAAATCATTTTTTGTCATATTTGAAACTGTCACTATGAGCTGACAGTAGAACATAAGTGAAATTATCTCTATGGCACCATCTCATGCCTCTAATTTGATTTGAAAGGAGCCACCGTGCTTGAGGAAAAACAACCAATCAGAGACAGGAGGCGTGACTGATGAGCTGTCAATCATCATAGCGAGCGCCAGTAACCGTGCTCTCCTCCTCTTGGGACCTATATAATGCTATGACTTAGTTTGTCGACATTCAGTGAGTCTAGCAGTTTTAAAATGGCAAACTGCACCACCAAACATTATCAGTGCAATAAAGATTTCACCACATTCTCTTGCATAAAATGTTCATCGTCCCTAATGTTTTTGATACGAGTTACGAATGTCAAGATGTGCATATGATTATTCAGTAAACATATTTTCAGCCCTAACGAGACCTTTATTAGATGAAACCCTTTTACGTTTCACACATTTTCCTCTAAATTCACCACTAAGCTGCCTCTGAAATGCATCAATTATGTCACCCGGCTTGCTCCGTCGTTTATGTACTTTATTTACCCAGTAAAGTCAGAACATTTGCCTTTTTAAAAAGCCCAAAGTAGAGATGATCCCTTAGGTCAGAAGATCAAAGAAACACAAGAAACATCAAAGCGCACTATGTGCAGGAATAAAATGGCGATTAATTAAACATTCAGATGCTAATCTGAGCTCCTGCTCCAGTCAGAGGTGCAATTCCCTGGGGAAATAAGCACATTTTCTCTGTCTCGCACCTTTGTCAAAAGTATGAAATCTGCCCTTTAAACCAAAAAGCCAAAAGCAAACTTTATTTCCTTGGTGGTGACCACAGGTGCTATTCTCCATGCTCTCTTAAACCAGCACAGTGCCTCTTGGAGAAATATAAAAGGGCGGAAGTGAGAGGTCTGCTCGGCGCTGCTCAGGTGAACAGCTGGACTGTGGAATATTTGGTGAGCGTGAAGTGTGAGGCGCAGCTGGCTTTTAAGAGGAAGAGCTCCCCCGGAGCCTCTGGGAGGTCACAGCCTGCTAGGCCGTGAAGCGGCGCTCGGCAGGAGCCGTGTGTGGCGGCAGAAGGCCTGGGCCATTGTGTGCAGATGTTCTCTCGCGCTCTGCTGGCTGCCTCAAAACACACACGGGCAGCGCGGGCCCCGGCGCAAAACTCATTTAACACACTTAACGCCCGCGCCCATTCTACGAGCCCTCCCCGCGTCTTGTTGCACCAGCGCGATACTTTATTGTGTTCTCCGTCGCGGACGAGCTCTGCTCAGGCGCGCCGAGGTGTCGCCGCCGGAAACAATAAAGTTGGGTTTAAATGAACTCTCCGAGGTCTGAGGAGCAGAACCGGAGGAATGCCCTGAAGTAAAAAAAGCCGCTCTTCACTTTACGACACATTTGGTTCTGCTCATCAGATCAAAGCCCCCCCGATCCCTCAAACGCCGCGTCACCTCTGGATCTCATTCACCAACAACGACGTCCGCCCCTAGTTCCACGAGCCCATCGACAGATCCCTCCGCTGGGACGCCCCCACCTGGGTCTCGGCCCGCGTTCGCGACGACCCTCAGCCAATAACTCATAAAGCGTTCCACGAGGGATCGGTTTCAGGTGGGACGCGTGGTGCCCGACAAGCTGCCACAGAGAGGTACAGATGCCTTCGGCGCGCTGACAGTGATGAATAGAGGGGGCGACAGCGTGAGTGGCAGGCCTCAGCGAGGGGGCGGCGTGGCGCTCGGCGAGCTCCGGCACGCCGTCTGCGCAGGGGCGACAGACCCTTACACGGACAGGCACATCTGGCGACACAGGTCCGCTGGGTCCACCGTGACAGCCCCAATCAGCCACTTGATATTCAATGTGCTCGTTTTCCTGTCAGGGGGAAGGGAGCGATAACCCGAGGGGGGGCTTTGACGAGGAATCAAATATTCATCAATCCAACTGCAGGCGGACGCTGAGATCGGATCAATCAAGAGGGGTTGATCAGGCGGTCGGTTATCGTGGCGTGCTTTTAAATATTCATCCAAACGAGGACTTCCAAACTCATCAGCGTGCAACTGTTCTCGTTTCCAACATGAACAGCGGAGATCGGGTGTCAGTTCCATACCTGTCGATGCTCGCCCCCCCGTCGCTCAGGTGATGCCCCCCCCCCACCCCCCCGCCCCCGTTATCTGTAGTCTGTGAACCTGCTGGAGCGGTGGGGGTTATTTTTTCACGCGTTAGCGCTGTTGTCATCATTTATGTACCACAAACTGGCCAAAGGCTACATTGTTGTCTGCAGCGTAAATTAAATATTGATAAAGCCCCAGCTTTCACCCCAGATTTCATTGTGTTAACAAATATGTTTTCTTTGCAAAACAATTTG
Source organism: Lagocephalus sceleratus (assembly GCA_911728415.1). NCBI lineage: Eukaryota > Metazoa > Chordata > Actinopteri > Tetraodontiformes > Tetraodontidae > Lagocephalus > Lagocephalus sceleratus. Next base: position 1,115,788 of record CAJVRN010000211.1, on the reverse strand, counting down.
GATTTAATAATTCATCAAAAGGGGGAGCGGCCATTATCATGCAGCGCGGGCCTTCAGTGGGCTCCAGATGTCAGGGATCGTGTCCTCCCGCTGACAAAACAAGCCAAGTCGGCGGCCCCGTTTTACATTATTGAAAGCAGAGTCCGCAAGGTGGGTTTGGACAAGAACTCAGGGACTGACCCGGGACCCCTGTTGACCCGAGACCACCTCGTCCGTCTGGGAGGAAGTGTGACAGGTCCACCATGTTTATGCTTACATCACCTATAGCCAGTCAAACTACAGTTGTGGTTAAGAAGTATGGTATTTAAATATATTTAGATGAGTCCTGAGCAGCTTGTTAATGTGCATATTTATTATTTTTTTCTTAATAAAAATGCCAGAAATGAAGCTGACCTAACCCAGATGAATAGTATGGAAATGAGAACCAGGGAAAACTTTCTCTCCTTTATGTTTTTATTCTGAATTAAATAGTTCATTGTCAACAGACTAAATGTCTCAGCTACTACAGCAACTCAACTACAGCCATGAGTAACAGAGCTTCAGGGTTCTGCGGGTGTCCCTAGGCTGAGGAGGAACGGAGGATGATGTCGATGACAGGGAAAAGGAGGAACGAGTAACGGGATTTACAAACAGCCAGAAACCCGGCCGCTTCACGGGTCGGCTGCTGCGGTCGGCTGTTCTGACCAGACACCATTAATACTGAGCAAAGAGAACGCTTGAGCGGCTCGGCAGCCTGAGGGACAAGTTCGCTTTAGACAAGAACAAAGCATGAAAGGGAGGAGGCCTCAGGAATAGACGAGTGGAAAGAGAAGAGTCACAAAGAAGTTTCAGGACTTTTTCTTGCTGCCTGGATGAAGAGGAGTTGTGTGATGGGGCACAGAGGCTCTCTGTGAAGGTCAAAGTTCTTCAGAGCTCCAGCGTGGATTCCAGCTCTTGCTTAGCTTGGCATCCTTGGGGGGAGGGGTCGTGGCATAATTGTCACGTTCAGCGACTAAACAGAGATTACACCGGCATGTGTGTCTCCGTCACCGGAGACTCTCTGGGCTCCTCATTACCTGAGGGGTTGTTCCCGGTTCATGAACCCACTGATGAATGAGTTTCCACTGCGATCCCGACGTTCCCAAAGGCGCACCCACACGTGTCTCTGCTCCAGAGCCTCTGTTTGCCTAAGCTCCAAAAAACCTGCTGATTACCACCCCCCCCCCTTCCCGATCCCACTTGAGCTGGGTGCGGGTCCTTTGTCTGCAGAGGGAGGAGCAGCAGCGGCCGACCGGCAGCCTTCGTCAGGAAGATCTGGCCGTCATCTGCCCCTTCCTTACTTTTACAACCGCAGGTACCAGAGGAAAATTACCCGCCGCCAGTGAATAATAAGGAAGTTTATGAAACGTGACGAATGCAACGGCGCGCTACATGAAATACCAATGAGGCGGGCGCTCTGGCGTAGCAAATGCTACACCGTTAATACCAACAGTCACCTTGTGCGGCTCTCACTCCCTCAGAAGGACACAGGAAGCAGGAACACGGGCCAGACTGATGTCGGGATGCAGGAACGGAGGTGGACAGAGGCGTGTGTGTGGGGGGGGGTCACCTGTGTCCTCTTCTGATGTTTACCACACGGTGTAATGAAGTCTGAGAGCGCGTAAACACGAAGTCACCGCCGGAGCGTCTGGGCTTTAATTGTGATGTCAGGTGATTCGCCACAGAGATCTTCACCTGAAACTTGGAGACTTTTACAGTCGATGCCGTTTTCCACGTTGGCCAGGCCCCTGTGAGTGGAGGGGCGGTGGTGCTGAATGAGCTGTAGAATTGATGTGAGATCTTTCTTCTGGGTTCCTCCACTCTGACACCAGCTTGAGTTGTCTTCGAGAAATATATTTTTCTGGTAACATTCCAGTCGGATTAAAACTGGGACTTAATCATACAAAAATGCCCTAAGGGGTCTTGGTTTAACTTTTTGTGTAATATAGACCTCAGCTTGCAATTAAAAAAAAAAAAAAAATCCAATAAAATCTGACAGTCTGTCCAATTTCATTCTGCATATGTTATCAGACAAAATTATTAAATGGCATCAATCAGAAGGTAAAAGAAAAAAAATATCCCTGAGGAGCCTCGTCAGCTTCAAATATTCTGCAGATGTTGGGAATGGAAATCTGAAAACTGGTTAAATCTGTAAATGCCACTAAAGAGGACCAAACAGGTGATGGAGGCCCTACTTCTTCTGGCGGATGTATCAGCAGATGCTGCAGCTCCTCCTGCTTTTCATCAGTTGTGAAGGAAGCAGCTTCTGGCCGCCTGTTTTCCTTTGACCTGGCTAGTCCTGTGTTTGTCTCCAGGTTCCAGCCGTTAATCCCGTCCTTGCCCTCCTTCGCATCTGAGCGACATAAGTGGCCCCTGAGTGCAGCCATGCGTTTGGAGGCTGCTGGACGAAAATGAAAAGCTTGTTTTGCTTCAAACCCTCCGCTGCTAAATGAGTTGTCAGGGCATTAATAATCCTGGTATGCAGGAGCCTCGGAAAAGGAGGGGAAGTTACCTAGAATGGGGCCTGAATGGAGCTGCCTCTATATTTTATGAGGATTTCTGTGTGTGTGTGTGTGTGTGTGTGTGTGTGTGTGTTTATATGCTTGCGTGTAAGTTAGCAATCACGGGGTCCTTTTATCATCATCTTTCTGGTGAGTGTGTGAGTGTTTGTGTGTTTCAGCCTCTCCGCAGGGACTATTTCAGCTGAGGCCAAAGAACACAGAAACTTTGAAAGAGCTTTTTATGACTTTTGAGTGAAATGGTCTTAAGAAAGGCTTTTTATAGTTAAAAAAAAAAAAAACAACTTTTCATTCAGGCTTCTACATCCAGAAGAGCACTTACCCAATTACCGAGCTCCCTTCCTCCATCTCCACATCCATCAGCCCCCTTCCGTATTCTGCATTGTGTGTGCGCGCGCTGCCTCGGGCCTCGGCTCACTGGTCCTGGATGTAGGACATGGGGGCCAGCGTTGGCTGACTCAGCCCTTTCTGCTCTCCAGGACTTGAAAAGAGGACGCTGCTGCGGGTGCATTTAGCTCCCGATGCTGCTGCTCTAATAACGTTTTCAAGCTACTTCCGCAGTTTCGCCGTGTTGCTTGACAGGAAACGCTTTGATTTGGTTAAGGGGGGGGGGGTTGAGCGAGAGGTGAGCTCACCCTGTCGCCCCCCCCGCCGTCACCTCCAGGCCTGGAAGGCGAGACCTCACACGCATTTGACAGATAAAAGTCTCTTCACTCTGTTGCTGTTTGACGTCTCCGAGCTCGGAGAAACTTTCCTTTCTGCTGCCGCCCCCCCCTCCCGTTTCATAAACGCACCGGCCTGGACGTGAGCCCGTCTCCTCCCGTCCATCTGACAGGCAAAAATGGAGGCGCAGACGAAGACAGAGGCTAACTCACTGATCTGAATCAAATGGCAGGAGGGGGAGGAGAAGGAGGGCGAGGAGGGGAAGGAAGAGAGGAGTGATGGGTGCCACAGAGGGAGCGCAGGAGTAGGATGGTGAAGGCAGGCATGAGGGGCTTGATGTGGATTTTTTCTGACAGGTTGAAGTCTCCTCTGAGCTGACCCTCTCCCTGCTGGGAGCTGCGTCTCCTGGATGTGTGCAGGGTGAGGCAGGGTGAGGCGAGGGGTGTGTGTGTGTGTGTATATGTGTGTGTGTGGGGGGGTGAACTATGATCGCGGAAATGCCATGCTGAACGTTGCGGCGCTAATCAATCACCAAACATGCGAATGCCGGATTGATTCTGCCGAGAGCGTGAATAAAACGGCAACAGGGTCTGATTGTCCAACACTGCGCTGGGTGGGATTCTGGGACAGAGTGGGAATGCCGTCAGCATCACACCAGAGACACATCGGCCGCTTGGGCCATTTTAAAATTGAATGTGTTAAAGAAAAAAAAAATATATATTGATCTGTACGGAGTGGCTCTGCAGCAGGGCAACATGGTGCTGCAGTTCCACTTCTGACCACCAGGAGTAGCAACAATAACGACATAGAGGTGTGGAGTTTTCTGTCCCAAAGTCAGTTGAAACAAAAAAAAAATCATGAGGTGGACAGGTAGCAGCAGAGGTGTCAAGGTGCCCTTGAGCAAGCTAATGAACACATAAACATTCTGAGTGCCTTTCGAGTGCAGCTGATAAACCTTCACTCAATGAAGCAGCAGTTTCCTTTTCCTCGTTGGGATTGAATGTGCACAAAGTGAACAGTGGCATCATGGCGACGACGGCTGGTGTTTCAGAACAGGTCCACTCTGGAGGCGGAGTTCAAGCTTTGCTCAGTGAGATGCACCGAAAACAAGTGTTGTATGTCAGAGATTTCACGTAAATGTGGCATCTGTTCGCGTCCTCTGAAAGTAGAGAATCGAGTTATGCTGGTGTTAGTGGGAGCTCTGGCAACAGCTCTGAGGGCTCCGCGCAGATCCAGATCAGGTCTAACCCAGGGAAATAAACAAATCAACAAAAAATACGTAAATATTCCGCATTATCACCAACACACAGCTCTCAGCCAATTAAAGCAGAGCTGACAAATAATACACGTAACCTTCCGGAAACCAGCTGGAAAGTCAACGTGATGCGGTGTTGTCGTCGCCGCAGCGTTGGCTCGCTGTAGTTTGGCCTCTTTAACGTTGTTTACTGGCAGCCAAGTACAAATTAACCTCCCAAGATCGACAATAAACCTAATTAGAGTTGTGCTGTGAAGCGCGGATCACAGCTTGTTCAGAGATGAATCTCCATCTGTCTGCTGGGGGGGCTGGATGGGTGTGTGGGTTGGATGGGTGTGTATCTGTGTGTATGGGGGGGGTCAAGTCAACCTTTGTCTTATGATGTTGTTCTGCAGCACAGGAGTCAAACTGTCATGAGGTCACCACGGCAACAGAGAGCTACAGGAACGTCAACAGGGAAGAGTGAAAAATGTGTTTTGTTTCACTAAAATTGCCTTGTGGTATAAACTGTGTCAAACTGATTGTAATCAGATTTCGTCAGTGTTGTCACATGACTGGAATCACATGAATGCTCAAGAAACTGCAGACATTAAAAGACAGGAACCAGAACACGAGATGGACGATGTTCAAAATTAAATAAGAAAAGAAAAGAAACATGCCGTGGCATGAAAACTCCCCAACAGGCGGGTAACGTTTGTCCAGCTGCAGGGTAATAAAGCGGTAATTACACCTGGGCAATCATGACAGACAGCAGGTGAATTTCAGAACTCAGTTTATATAACAAAGTGGTTATTACTTAGTATCATATTCCATTATGTATTTTATGGAAGGGCAGTGTTCATAACCATGTCGTTTCATCATGGATACAAATAAACATACAGCGTTACAAATATAAACGTTTCTGGAGACAATAAACCGAACTCGGTGAACACAGCGTAGGCAGGGATTCGCTAAACTTCACGCTCGGACAGCATCTGTCAACACTTATGAGAGTTATTTGTTGATTCAGCTTTGAGCAAACTTCCTGGAGAAAAAAAAAAAACACAAAAAAAAAAAATACAACCCAAAATCAATCGCTTGCGTGAACGTAGCGGGAAGGAAGTGCGAATGTGGCAGCTGCAAATGTTTACCAAAGACTGATTTGCAAATATTTCATTCTGTTGTGTTGCGGCCTCCCTCAGCCTTTCCAGCAAGAGTGGAGCACTGTTGGGTGGAGCGCTGAGCAGCGGGCGCTGGTTTGGTGGCGCTTCCCTGCCTCCACGTTCTCCGAGCTATCGCGAACACAGCGGCGATTTGTTGGTCACGAGATAAAAACTGACGAAACAGCTTCAGAGCTAAAACGACGGAAGGGTCTTTGACCTGAGACACTCCTGCTACTTCCTATAAAAAAAAAACCTACACCATTTGACTTTCCTAAATTATGGAATGTGGAGGACATTTGAACGATCACTTTACACACGTCGAGATGTTTTCACCTCCCAGCCCGTCGCATAGCAAAAACTGCTGTGATACATGCTCTTTATTGAGGCTTCATCACGTACTGGCCGGTCCACACGTCAGACGTTACAGATGTTTATTGTTATTTCAGCCAGTATTAGGCAGATGTTGATAAAGCCAGAGAGAATCATTCTCTGTAGCACCTAGCATGACAAGTTGGGGAGTGAAAACCGTCTAGAAATGACGTCATTGTGGAAGTTTCCTATATGGTTTAACTTGGACATTGTATCAGTTAAACAATGGTGAATTTAAACATTTCAGATGAATTTTGGAGGAATTCTTCATAACTTCTACAATGACTAACACCTCAGCGCTTAGCTCATGATCTCTAATTACAAAACAAATGTTGGATGAAACGCTATAACGCTATGTTGGATGAAACGCTAAAACCTCCTACTTTAGATGACACGATTGGATCAATATTTATTCATAATTAATAAAATAAAACTTTAAAACATGTCTGTACACACTTTCTCTGACTTTGACGAAGAGACATGAGCCCAGTTTAATAAACAAATGTGCTAGTTTCATGGTCAGAACAGCTGTTGGCACATGCGCAAAAAAAAAGAAAAGTCAAAATATTCATCAAAGTTTTAAATTTTCAAACAGAAATCACTGGTTCAGCTGGTTCTCCACATGCAGAGATAAACTTTTAAAAGTCTTGTTTGATTTTTTTTTAAACAGGGTTTAGAGCTTTAAGGTCATTTATGTTATCAGTGAGTTACGTTGTTTTCAGTTCTGTTATCGCCACAAAAACATCAAATCCTGTAAAAATTCCTCCTGGCAGGTTTGATAGCGTTAGGGCTATCTGCTCCTTGTTTACAAGTAAAGGATGCAATGTTCATTTACGTGTTTTCCACTTATAAAGACAAGTGTCTAACTTCTTTGACTTCTATTTTAAAGTCATTATTATGTAACCCGATACTGGAGCAATTCTTTCATATTACCTTTCATTATACTCAAAAGGATATTATCACGACTCATTATTTTTTATTTATTTTCCCCAATGTTTGAAAAATGTTTTTACATTTTTTAAAACCTGATTTTAAAGAGTTGCCTGTGCATCAGAACAGGAATACGGCGGCATGTAGTGACAGTTTTAATCTCTTTGTGAGTCGTCCCTCTAGAAGAAACAGCAAATTACACTAGTTAATATCAAAATTTTGAATACTAAAAAACGTTGAAAACATCAAAGGTCAATAACCGCGGTGCCTTCTCCTGGCAGCCACATGCATTTAGAAATGTGTCAGTCTCTCATTTCAGTGGCAAAAGCAACCTCGGTACAAAGGTTGGCCACCCTGGGGCTTCCGAGAAATATTACACAACTAGAAATAAACACGTGTTGTCAGGATGGAGATTATGGTTTGACGAGCGGTGAATCACAGGCTGTGAAATACGGCCGCGGACAGCGGCTGCTCACGTGGCTTTGCAGGAAGGAAGTTGGAAATGATTCATGTGGAGTCTCGATGTCGACTGAAAGATTAAAAACGAAGGAAAAAAAAATAAAAAGAGTCTGCAGCAGTCGCCGACTCTTCTCTCGCAGAGCAAACGTCAGCAGGTTGCGGGATTGAGTGTTGAAATCCCTGAAGGACGGCTGCCCTTTGGTGAAGTGTTGTGGGCGTGGCCTGTTTCTAAGACCCGGTCCTTCCTGTCTGCACCAGTTAAGGGAGTTGCCTCACGAGAAACTCGATTCTAACATCTTTCATTTTCCTCTTCTTTTTTCTTTTTTTTTTTTTTAAATGTAGCACAGGAACATTTAGCATGATGAGAAAGTTCTAAATAAATACGTAAGGCGTCAGAGGAGAAACGACCTGTCGTGATGTAGATTGTTCGGTTCTGTATGTGTGCACGCGACTGTGTGTATGTGTGTGTGTGTGTGTGTGTGTGTGTGTGTGAGAGAGTGTGTGTGTGTGTTCCACAGTGGGGGGGTGTTCTCTCTTCTCTTCTCAGACGTCTTCTTGGTCTCCACCTCGCAGGCCTCTTTGGCACTTATCGAGCGTCTTGTGGTAGACGCGCCTGATCACCGGGCCGAGTGGTTTGGATTGTGACGCGAGCGGGACCTTTCCAGGACGGCGCGGCGGTTGTCTGTCCAGATTAAAAGAAATGACAAAGATGGAGAAGTTAGATTGTGTGAGGACGCGAGCGAGACAGAGGTGAGAGGGTGGGAACAACAGGAAGCAAATCCGAGCTGATTGGGAGCCAAGCAGCAGGGAGTGATGGGAAAACTGGAGATTCTACTGGAATATACACTGCTGTCATAGTAACTCCATCCCTGCTCCACTCAAAGCCTGTCAACGTCTCTAAAATCAGATGCAACATGCACACACATGCGCAAATACATGCGCACACACATACGCGTGTGCACACACACACAGTACGGTCATGAGACCCCGCTGCACGATTGCATCTTCAGAAGACACAGACCTTCCATCAGAGCGTAGAACTCGGGAATGCAAACCCGTGTCCCTGCTCATTTGATCCATGCGTGACTGTCTTTGCTCTGGTGACAGGAGCAGATCAAAGCTCACTTCAAAGGAAAAAACAGAAACATCAAAGGTAGCAATAAAAGGAAAGAAAACCAGAAGTGGCTCCCGTTCTGCTGATCATTCCTTCATTACTTCTGACCACAAAGGTTGACGTCTGTTGCCCCTCAGGGGTTTGTCACATTCTCTCCAACACTAACACTTCCACCCCTCTTTGAGCTGTCCAATCAGGCGTGTCAGTGTATTTTCTGGTGAATACACCACACACGGGGAACAACTACAGTTGAAGACGTGGCAGAGCCACTCAGGATGCTCCGGCGTGGGGGGGGGGGCAGAGTCCTGGTCCGGGCGTTGTTTAATGACGCTCCCTCCATCCATCACGTCAGGTAATGAGCTGAGAAGAATGAGCAGGGGCGTGCAACGCCGTCACAGGGACAGAGCGTGATCCTTCAGATGGGAAACCAAGCAAACAGAACTTTCTGTCACACTGTGGCATGTTCAGGTTCTTCCTCACGCGGGTCTCCGTGCCCACAGGTGAGTTTTCACTTTCTCCTCATCGTCAAAGGAACAGAAACGGAGGGAAGGAGCAGTTCGCACTTTCTCCTCGCCAGACATTCGCAAATGACCTCATTTCTGGGCATGCCGCCCCCTCTACTCTGCCAAACTCTGACAAGAATAAAAATTAGTCTGTACTTTAGCGCGGGGTCTCAGATATTAGGTCAGTGTCGACCCATCAGGCTGCAGGAAAGACAAGAGAAAGGATGTATTTTTAAAAAAAATGGTTTAAAATGCAAAAAGATTTCAGGCCTGGAAACACTTTTCACATTTTTAGTCATTTGAGCAGATTGATGTCAAAATTCCCACCATGGCACCAAGTCCAGTTGTGACAGGATTCAATCGGCGCATCTGATTGGCTCTTGTGGACTCTTTGACCTCATGACTGGAGGGCTGTGACTGGTGAATCAAACGGACGACAGTAACGAGTGCAGGAGTTGGAGTTGGAGCTTCTTGATTCTCACAAACCTGTTTCTATGTTCAGAAGTAAGGGCTCCCCGCTCCTCTACTATCTATCACAACAATTTTTCCAAAGAGCAGATGAGAAGTAACTAGCAGGCTGCTAAATCGAGCGCACAGAGCAGCACGAGGAGACGACACAAGACTGAGGGGGACAGATCTTCACCACAGGAAAAACTACTCTTTTCTACTCGCACTGGTTTTGATGGCTTCTTTACCTGCTTCTCCCAGAGGCTGAGTCTTTTTCCGAGTTACAGTAGGCGTGACACAGAGGAGCACAGGAACAGAAGAAGAAATTGACAAAAGAGGAGCGAGTAATCCGTGCTACAGCCGGGGAGATGTCGGCATATCAGAACTTAATTAAACGCTGGCTGTGAACATTTCTCAGAATGTTGCTAAATGCACTGAGGACCCCAGTGACGGTGAGCAGATGGAGGGAGGGGGGGCAACTGACATGAATACAACACACACACAGACAGACACACACACTCGTCACATGAGCATATCGCAATGTTGATATCATGATGATCCCTGCCATTGGGGAATGGGGTATGGAGCAGGGGTAACAGACGGAGGAGAGAGCTCTTGGATTACTAAACAGCTGGAGTTGAGTCCGACCTTCTCTTGAGTGTCTGCAGTCAGATGTCATTCCATGTCAGGACAGACAAGCTCCCCCCGGGACCCCCAAAAGAATAAATATCCTAATGAGCTTTGCGTTAGCGTCGTCTTTGGATAATTACACAGAATTACATCAGGATGAGACTTCATGATGCACAGACGACGAGTCGTCACTCGTCTATCAACCGCTGTCACTCTGAAGAGGCTTGAAATAAACAGGAGGGGCTGATCTGGAGACAGCCACGTGCATGCTCGCCACAAATTTTTATGAATATATAAACCTATAAAAGGATAATGTACATTACATATTATATTATATCTGTACAAAAGTACAGATATAATATACACATAAGTATTAAAATGGGCGGAAGATCTGGTCGCTGCTTTTTGCGAATGACGTGGTTCTTCTGGCATGACTCACACTTCACACTCACGACCGAAGTGTGAAGCAGCAGGGAGGCAGAGCAGCATCTTCAAGTCAGAGTCCATGGTCCTCGCTGGGAAAAAGGTAGAGTGCCTTCTCCGTGTCGGGGAGGAGGTCCTGCCTCAGGTGGAGGAGTTTAAATGTCTAGGGATCTTGTTCACGAGTGAGGGTAGGATGGAACGGGAGATCGACAGGTGGATCGGAGCGGCGTCAACCGCTTAACGGATCTGTCATGGTGAAGAAGGAGCTGAGCCGGAAGGCGAAGCTCTGGATTTACCAGTCGATCTCCGTCCCAATCCTCACCTATGGCCATCAACATTAGGTGATGACCAAAAGAATGAGATTGTGGATACAAGCGGCGGAAATGAGTCTCCTCCACAGGGTGGCCGGGCTGAGCCTTAGAGATAGGGTGAGACGCTCGGACATCCGGGAGGATCTTAGAGTAGAACCGCTGCTTCTCCACATTGAGAGGAGTCAGTGGGGGTGGCTCGGGCATCTGGTCAGGATGCCTTCCAGACGCCTCCCTTTGGAGGTGTTCTGGATATGCCCCACTGGGAGGAGGCCTCGTGGACTCGGTGGATGGATTATATCTCTCGCCTGGCTTGGGAGTGGCTGGGGGTCCCCCCCGGAGGAGCTGGTGAGAGTGGCCGGGGAGAGGGCTGTCTGGGCATCCCTCCTGAAGCTGCTGCCCCCGCAACCCAGACCCGGATAAGAGGGAGAAGACGAGACGAGACAAGATGAGACGAGGATATATATATATATATATATATATATATATATATATATATATATATATATATATATATATATACATATATATATAATATATATATATATATATATATGTATATATATCACTATCATGTCTTTATGGCCATAAATTGTGGTAAATGTAAATAATTACTTATTAATTAGATAGAGCAGCTTAAAATGAGCATTACCAAGCCCTGCCCACCTGATAACAGGGAGAATCGATCTAAATATGATGTTTTAAAATAACACAGCTGAACTTCCTGTTCAGTTTTTGTCACTACTGAAAAAAAGATGAGTTTTATAATAAAACTTGATAAAGCAATGACCTCATGTCCGATAAAACCGATTAGATCTCTGCTCACCAACATGCTCTTAGCTTTAGTGAGGAGGGGGAGAGTGTCACCCTTCTATCATCCCCCCAACCACACACACTCATGCGCGCACACACACACACGAGACAGGCCGTATAAATGGGATGCAGACACAGAGCAGCTATTTCTTGGTGCTGGCAGTTATGGGCCGATTGTTGCAGAAGTACAGTTGTGGCAAACACAGCAGAGAGAGAGATCACCCCGGAGAGAGAAAAACAGACGAGGTTTAGAGAAGGATGATGGGAAGGGAGGGGAAACTGTGTATCACGGAAATGTTACAGTTCAATTCCAATCCCAGGGCCTGACACCCCCCCCTCTCGTCTCTGTTTGTAGTCTCAAGTCAGCATTGCCCAAACCGCCATCCTTGGTTAAGCTGCTATAGTTTAAGTGCCTAAAATCTGCATTGTTTTGAAGTTCTGGTCTGTGTTAAAGTCTTTTAATGGAGTTTAGATGTAGATGGAGAACAGTTTGAGAGAAACAAACACAGAGAAACAAACTCACAATGACAAAAACCGAAGGGAAACGTTGCGATTTCGAGGCAATGCTTCGCTTCTGCTGACGAGTTAAAGCCGAACACCTGAATCGGATCATTTACGCCATCGATGCTTGCGCCTTCTACCTCGCTGCCGTTCTCATTTATCGATTTCCTTTACGTTCCTACTTGACTCATTCCTCATAGGTACACGGTTGCAACTGTCTGATCCTCTCGGTTTATCTGAACCTGGAGTTCCGGAGTGTAAACGATGACGATGGCGTCAGCTCTGGTATTTACGGTTGATTTCCTGAAAACACTGCGTTTTTAGGGTGCAGCCAATGGTATCTGGACACACGTCTGGCCCTGCGTGTTTACAACCGCAGGCCGTTTCCTGACAGTTTGTATACAGAATGGGGAAAGCGAGTTTAGTCGACGGCGTGTTGAGATAAACGGTAACCAGGAGGGCCTGGCGCAGAGCAGGCTGGTCATAACACATGCGATTGGTTCTGACAGCACGGGGATGTGGTTAATCTCTCCAAGCCTCTATCACCACTCTATCAGAGAGAGGCCTGTGATGAGCACGCTCTGACCCAGATACTGAATACAACCTCTTCCATTTAGGTTTAAGACCCCCTTTGGCTAAACAGGGGCTGCGTAAATAAAAAAGAAAAAGGCGGATTTTCGCGGTGCTGCTCCGTCTTGGGGAGCTGGAAAACATAAACAACCTGTGTGTAACGCAGCCGGGGCGATATTGGGCGTGTGCAGATTGATGGTCGGAGTGTTTAAATGTGAATGATTATTGTGGGGAAAACGACTAATTTATCGCTGAAGACGGCTGCTTTGTCAAGTCTCTGCTGGGATGAGCCTGCAGGGAGCGTCACGTTTGTGTCTGTCAGACAGATCCTCGGGAACCTGAACTTCTGTTTTCTTTGTTAAAGCGCAGACTGAGGATGATGAACCTGGCACGAGCCGCATCGCTCCCTGAAAGCCCCTCCCTCGGGGGGACAGGAATCTCCTTAAAGGATATCGTCTGGACTTTATTTCTCAGTCACGGAGCAATGCCCCTTGGCATTCTGGGATGCAGCAGAGACTAATGCAGCCAAATGAACAGTTATAAGAAAACACTTTCTGTGATCGATCTGGGCCTGGAGCAAAACTCCCATTTATGATTGTCCTCACAGCAGTGGTGTTTCAGGAGGCCGGCTTCAACTCGTCTACAGCCATGAAAGAAAACAAATATCCTTCACTATCCTCACCTGGCTGCATCTGTCACTCCTGCGCGGTAGTCTGACACAGAGGCACACGTGCTAGAACCACAATCTGAGGTCTGAGGCTGCAGCGTCCGTCTGTTCATCTATTCAGCTCCTAACTTAATAGCAGGTGAGTCACACCGACTGCAGAGAAAACAGGACAGCTCCATACTGTCTCATGGAGACGTGGGTGCATCCAGAAAGGAAGCAAAGACGTTTCCACGAAATCTTCGGTTTCTTCACCAACGTCAGGTGAAATTAAACGTGACTGGGTGTGTAGTACCTGCGTTGAGCAGCAGGTGTCCAAGGGGTTGAGAAATTCAACACTTTCAACAAATTTGAGTTTGCAAGCGTCAGAAACACAGACAACTATAAGTACTCTTTGATATCATCAGCTAAACTGGAAGTAGCTATGGGTGGAATGTACCAAGTCCAAGCTCATATTGGACTAAAAAGATCTGCATTTAAGTTCAATTAATTTATTTGATCAGTAATCTAATGAGCAGATTTTGGTTCACAAAAATCATCACTACGTAGCTGTTTTTTTTCAAGCGAAGACTTCAGACAGAGTGTACAAACGGCCGGAGCTTGTGATTTGGGGCTTCACCAGTGACGCCGCATGATTGACCACGAGGCGTTCAGGAAGCGTGGGGAGCGCAGATGGGGCGTGTGACGGAGGCCTGTTTTTCTCAGGCTGGGGCCAGGAGAGAGAGTCATCCATCAGGCTAAGCCGCTCTGCTGGCTCGCGGGGCTGGAGGAGGGGCCAGCCGCTGACCCTCTAACACTGATTGGCCCTCTGTGGGAGTCCAGACCCCCCGACTGCACGGACATCAGTGCCTGGCTTGCTCCACTGAGGATCTGAACCACATCAAGCCAGAGCGGTGACCTGTTTCTGTTTGGATTCTGTAGAGGACTCTTTCTAGTTCACCCATAATTTTATGCAAAAAACTTGTTTCGGGAAAAAAAGAGAAACTTTGACAGAAAATAAAAGATTGTGAATAATTCTGGACTTCAGAGGACAGGAGCCTGATCAGAGGCGTCAGGTCAGACACAGTTAGCGGCTAAATGAGCGCCGGTACCTGCAGAAGCCAAAGCACGGCGGATGATTGGCAGCTGAGCGAGTGAACAGAGAGATAGTTAGACAAATGGAAGCTAAGATATAGTTTGACAGACAGATGGGAGCATAAATGGATGGTTTGGCAGCATGATAAGGTAAATAGCCTGATGGATCACCAAACAAATGTGGGAGGAGGAAGGAGGAGAACAGAAGAGGAGAATAGTCTGCGAGGGCATGACAGGAGATGGAAGATAGCCTGATAAACACAGATGGATTGTGTTGATATACGGGGAGGTGGGGCCAGATCGATAGATTGTTTTATTCCATTTGTTTGGCGAAGTGGAGATTCGATGCAGCCGTATCAGGAGGATCTGTTAGTGATGACGGGCGTGACTGTTACAGATGGCTGGATTGTGACACATCTCAATCTTAGCTGAGCGCCACTGGAGTGTCAGCGAACGCTCAGCGTACATCAACCAACCAGGAATTTAGAGCCCGGGCTCTAAATAAACCATAAAATAAAGTGAACCAATGCTGTCAGGCTGGCGGGGGTACGAAGACAACAGCAGGCTGATTCTTAGATTTGAGGGAAAAACAAAATGGACGCCCTGACAACCCAGGGCCTCATTACCGCTACTTGCGTTTATCATGTCACAGTGGAAGACAAGGGTGGGTGAAGCTCAGAGTCAAGGGCTCTTCTGGTTAGGAAGGTGGCTTTTTTTCTGAGGCAGCTTGAGGGACACGGGGGTGCACTGCAGCAGCCTTGATGAGTGTTGCAGGGCTGATAATAGACAGGAAAGAGCCAGAAAGCGTGAACTTTAGAGGTGCAGCATCTCTCACTGTCTGACAGCTAACAGGGCCCCGGTTCCACAATGACACCTTCACAGATGACACACAAACTCTCCTACAGGTGCACAACACCCCCCCCATCCTACATACACACACACACACGCACGTGCGCAAACACAAAGTTTGGTGTCATGCAGCAACGATTACACGCAGACAGCAGCGCGGGCCCGCGTGCAGTCACGGACTCACCGTAATCCATTTATGATGTGGAGATAATACCTGACAGGCGGAATATCAGCAGCCTGCTGACGGTATTAACACTTATAAAATAAGCAAGGCTATAAAAACACCCAGTTTTCACTCCAAGATGGGGGTTGTGGAGACAAACAAATGCTTGTGCTGCGTTAAGGAAGCACTGAGACTCCTTCACTGTAAACAGCAAATATAGCTGGAGCTCCATCTCTAGGAATAGAGTTGGAATTCTGTCAAAAAACAGCTGATGAGCATAAAAAAGTAACTGCAAGTGTTTCTTTAATGAAACGGCACAGGAAAAGAGCAAGTCCTTGGAAATTTGGGTGAGTCGGCATTTGGGTCACCTGGAGGCCACCTAATCACTTTTTTTTATCCTCCGGGGCACTTTATTACATTTTCCTCACTGGAAGGGCATCTGAGAGTGCAGATAATGAAATGACCCACAGGAGGAGAATCTATTTTACTCTGAGTTTCGTCTGCTTTTAAACCAATTTCGCAATTCACCACTTAATAAAAACATCTGTATCTGATTGTGTGCGGTGGAATCATCTGATGTCATCTGGAACTTGGGGCGTTCAGGACCGCGTTTCCTGGAATGTGTGAGAGAGCAGTGATAATAGCAGATCTGGGATTTAATGCTGCTGTAAATAAGTAACGTGTAGCTCACACGATGATCCAGAGACATACAGCAGCTAGTGTTGGCGTTCCGTCACTGAGATCAATGAGGACTTGCAAAAAGGGAAGAGAATCCAGCAACAATCCAATCTGAGGATCCTCTCAGACCCTCCAGACCCTGGAGCCTGACTCGGGTTAATAAAACATGCTGCTATTTCTTACTTATTTATTAATCTGCTGTTTGATGTGTCTCAGCGCACCGTGAGAGTAGCACCGGAGATCAGAGAGGGCTTCACCATCACCGTCAGACCACGTGAAGACGCTCCACTCTTTTCACGCTAGAAGGTGCATGGAGAGACTGGGGGGAGAAGGGAGGGTTGGGGGGGCTGGTTTCTGGAGTGTCTTTTCACTCCCTGTTTAGATATGAATCTTTCATACTTGGAGACGCTCTCTCGTGCACGTAAAACACCAGTATCGCTGCGATGCTACACTTTGCTTCCTTCATGTTTGGGCTTGAGCGGTGCTCGTTCGGCTGTCGCTGCATGTTTCAGGACCGACAGAGAAGAACATGCAACAGGAGCAGCAAGTAAAAGAGTACAGTGAAAGAAGGGAATGATTTTATGACTTTGCTGTCCTTTTTAAGTGGAAAAAAATTGCTTCAAGACAAAGAAAAAGCGGCATATCAGAAGCGCAACGTGTTTGAAGGCGTGAGACTTCATGTGGGCGGGGCCTGGCCACGTTCACGTGGGCCGGTGTCTTTTTTTATCTGCCTGCAGGGCGATGCCACAAACCCGCCGAGCAGACATCTCTGGCAAGGGATGGATCCAGCGTGAATGAAAAATGCATCCGTCGCCTTCACTTATTCATCGAGGAGGAAGATATTTCTGCAGGGACGCCCTCTGGAGACGTGGCACTCACATGCCAGGCGGCCCGCCGCCACATTACCCACCAGGTTTTCAATAAAACAAGCAAACAACACAATTCCAACACCCATAAATAAGTGATCATTCCTGAATAAAGTGGCGTACACGGAGGCCCCTCGCTGAAGCCACTCATCACAATTTAATGGCCAGCCATAGCGGCCGGGGCTATTCCGCTCCTTCTATCTTTATCATTCAGCAGGAGCAGCAGATGAGCCATTATCAGCGCCATCAACGCAGCTTCACCTGGTTCAACACAGGTTAAGACGCGGCACTGTTTTATGATTTATAAGACCCCCAGACTGTGATTTCCCCCTCCTCTTTGGATCATCCATTCTTTTCCAGGCTGTATAAACAAAGATACGAGGCGACTTTTCTTCTTTCCTAGTTAATTCCCCCCCTTTCTTCCAATGGTTCACAGCAGTTTGAGCAGTCGGAGCGGTGGCTCGCCAGATGCTCGGGTGTCTGCCGCCACGGTGCTATTGTTAGTGAGTTTTTGATAAGATTTACATGGCAGGAAAGCCATCAAATGAGATATTCTACAGAGAATATGAAAGGGATCACGCTGAATCCACACACCTGCTTCTTCTCAGTCTCTTTTCCATCCAGACCAACGCACACGCTCACAGGCGAGCCGCCGCCTGCCCGTCCGCACCCACACAATCAGGAGAACAAACTTGGAGCCAAAATCTGGGAGTTACGCAGCAGCTTGAGTCTGATTTAGCTGTGGGGATTTTTTTTTTCTGAGGCTCAAAGGCTCAAAATTACCATACTCGTGTGCACACACACTTGCTCACACATTCTCTCTCACACACACATAGATGAGCATCTTACTCATGTTTATGTTTTCCTTTATAATAGCAGACAAACTGTCAAGGAAATACATCCCAGAGGAACCGTGGCTGGTCTGACAACGTGCTGAACAAAGCTGCGTCTTTACTTTTGACTTTAAACTTTAAACCAAAATCTGATGTTGGACGTCGGCACAGCTCAAAAGTTGCCTCAAACGTTTGTCTCCAACACACCCACACTTCACACAAGAGCCCTCCTGACTGGGAAAAAAACAAACAAACAAACAAAAAAAACCACCCAGAATTGGGTCAGTTCTGCTGGTGGCACTTTCGGCCCTGGCTCCCGCAGACCCTCGGTTATCCAGAATCCCTTGGAGCCGCTGTCGAATCCGGGGCCCGTGGCGATGCACCTGTGTCCGCACATCTTCTCTGGGATCAATTAGCATTAAAGTTTCAGGGCTGAGCTCCGGCGGCGTGGACGCGGCGTGCACCAGAGGGGGTACGGCCCGAGAGCAGCTGCACTCGCCGCTACTTCACACGCCTCGCGGTCTGGAAGTCTCGCCGGCACGCTGGAGCAGCGGACGAAGGACAGGCGAAGGTGACAGTCGCAGGTTCACTTATTTTCTACATATTTCCATTATCAGCAGCTTTTAAGGCCAAAAATACCCTTATTTCCTCATCCGCCCACGCGGTGTTTATTGTACACGAACGCTTCGAGCTGCTTCGTGTTCGTGTCCTAGGTAGATCCACGGCGCTGGTCCCCATCTACCAATCACCGAGCAGGTGGTAGCGTTTATTTTGAAGGCTCTGTCGCATCCTGGGGCTCTAGCCATGAGGTTTGTTTTTTTTTTTCCCAACCGCAGCGCGTCTGTGGGTGTGTTTGTTTGTGCCACAGAGGAAAAAAAGAGCACCGAGGGCAGCTGTACCTGCGCTGCCTAGTGGTTGTCTCTTGACAGCGCCCTTCACATCATGCCGTCTCCCCGGATGTCTGATCTGACAGAAGTGACCTCGGTGCCACACATGCCTGCACAAACACGCACGGCCTTGGACGGACAGGACCGCAGACAACAGCTGACTGTCTGCCGTTTACACACACGCACACACACGCACACACACACACACACACGCCACAATGCTGATTCAGGCGAAAGATTGCTGTGGGGAAAAAAAAAACAAGATAATACATTTAGGGTGACCATAGACTGAGGCACGCACACCTCCCTCCGGGCTCCTCAGCCCCTGTAGATGCGGTCTGTTAACATCCCTGGAATTCATTTAGGGAGAGTTTGTGACTCATGGTCAAAGATTTGGTGTGCGCGGTGGCGGGGGTGGGCCGTGTGGTTAACGTTGACTTTCAGATTTAAAATGTCAAGCTTTTGTTCTGCAAAATGCTGCTGTTTCTGGAGAATCAGCATGGCGTGTGTCAAAACAGAGGGCAGAAACTGATGGGATTCGGTGTAATTGATGGATGCCTGGGTCGGGGGGGGACTTGCTTCTCTTGTATCTGTACTCTCCACTCAATGCTGCAGCAGCTGAAAACTGGTCAGTCTTATCTTTATCCCCGTAAACACAGCGTCATTACAACTAAATCCATTTCCTCATCAGCCTCCGTGCCATCGACATACATTAACCGGCCTCACAGGCGTAATTGAAATTAAGTTTGTTGACCTTTGGGGTGCCTACGGGGGCCTGCTTGTTCCACCAGCCCCTTACGATATTTCATTTGCCGGATCCTCATAAATCAGCCTGTTGAACTAGGCAGCAATGACGGTCTCGACCTTTCTGGTGACATTTCCAAATGGCCATATCCTCTACCTAGGATCATGGCACCATGAAACGCACCCAGCCATAGTATATGAAGATGAGATAGAGTCCACCAGGCCAAGAGCATAGAGGCAAACAAGCCAGCAGCGTTGGGAAATGGCACCAGGGACTGTTGCTGAAAGAGCTGTTCTACATGCATCATAAGAGATTCTCTCAGAAAACAGGCTTCCACTACCCCTTCCACCCCCACCCCCCAACATATTATGAGTGTGTGAAGAATGCTTTTGTGTTTGCCAAAACGCAGTCGAGCAAATTTACAATACGCACTCGCAAGCTGTGAAGACGTTTCGATTTGCTGAGGACGCCATCTAAAGAGACGGCTTATCTTCCAGGCCAGGTGGGTTTACATGTTCTTCACTGTACTCTTTGAACAAGATCCTCATTGTATGCAAATCTGAAGTGGCACCGGAGGAAAGTAGCTTTCCCGCCTGTATCGCTGGGAATATACTATGTATAGACTGCATGTGTGCATGTATGTGTGTGCGTGTGTGACTGTGTGTGTGTGTGTGACAGAGAGAGAGGAGGAGAGAGAGAGAGAGAGAGAAAGAAGTAAAGGTCCACTTGTGACAAGCCTTGTGGGAATAGGAACATCTGGTGGACCGGCTGCTCCTCTGGTTAACATGCTCCTCCTCGGTGGCCTCCTATGACACACAAAGTGCCGCATGCACCGAAAACATCCAAACAGCCGCATTGCAACCATTAAATGTCCGACCGGGAAATTATTCAATAGCCTATTGTCAAGAATTAACTAAAGACACACTGATGTGTTTTTATAAAGTATAATAGTATTGAGACCGATGTGCTTCTGTTTGATGAGTCAGATATTGATGTGAATATTGAACCCCCCCCAGACACACACACACACACACACACACACACACACACCCTTCCCCACAGCTGCTGTAAAGCTGCTCCACCATGTTTCTACAGTACCCCAAATCAACCAGGACCAAGAGGGCAGACGTCAGAGTTTCATGAAGGGGTGCGAGTCATCAGTTTCTCTGATCTACAGCTTGTTACATGTGGGGTTCATCCTTTTAACCCCAAACTACATTCTGGTAATGTCTTGTTAATAGGATTCTGTCATGTCAACGCATTAGAGTCTGCCAACACACTCAGAAACATACAAACAGGGGCCCCTCCTTCCCGGAGTGACGTGAAAGAGCAGCTATGTCCAATTTACACCAGATGCTCTTCAGAGTGGAGTCGAGGCTGCATCACCGCTGGAGGAAAATGTCACGTTATTGGCAAGGTGAACCCCCTCCACTCCCAGCACTCCCACTCGCTAACACCTTCACTCTGAATTGTTGGCAAATTCTCTCTGCCATGGCCTCAATTAACGCTTCCTGTTGGTCGGTTGCGTCTGGCGCTATAGGGGAAGGTCGAGTGTATGGTCAGGTAACTGGAAGAGCGTGTCACTACTGGTATATGTGAGCGGGAGTTATTCGTTCAAAGTGGAGGCAGTCTTGCTAGAATCATTCTGCATTGCTTCTGGGCATGACATCTGGCCCCCCAGGCGAGATTTTAGACTAATAACTCTGACCTCCTGTCAGCTCTTCCTCACACAACATCTCAGAGACACACAAATGTCCCGCAAATGTCTTGTTTTTGTGTCGAGAGAGCACGCACACACCTCATTTCCAGCTTTTCTGCAGACCCCAGGCAGGTCCCCCAGGAGTATCAGAGGCAGAGAGTGTGTGGGGGGGGTTGCCGTGTTTGAGGAAACAGACAACGGCTCCTGCGTGACCCTGCCATCCTGAGGAACACTCGCCTGGTCTCCTGCCAGAGCCTCAGTGCCCGTCCTTCACCAATCTATGTAATAGCTGCACTAATGACGGTAAAGCAGCCGGCTCCTCAGACAGCAGTAATTTAGACGCTACAGTCATTACACGCCGATAATACGCTCCTGAAATCAGCTGGCCTATAGGAGGATCATGGAATTAGAAAACGGAAGACGTGCTCCCGCACTTTCGCTCAGATGAGACTTAAGAAAAAGAAATCCTTGAAGCAAAAATATCACTCCAAAGTTATTTGAAGTATTTACTTTTTCAGCCGTTTCTCACAGCTGGGAAAGGTAGCACATTGATTTTTCCTTTCAGAAAACTCATACTGGAGAAAGGGACATAAATAAAAGCCAGAAAACTAGAGAGTGTTATGGAGAGGGATAGTAAGGGGTGGAAGGCATCGAGGGAGGGAATAAATTGCCAAACATGAAAAGGCTGAATGTTATTGGGAAACAGTGGTAAATAGCAGCATGCATGTGTGGAGCGATGGCTCGGGGATGCATGGATCCGCCCAATATTGAACAATACCAGTAGCATGTAGCCTGTAGTTGATCAGCACATGCACCCCCCCACAATCCGGATCCATATCAATGGATCTTACCAAGCTTTCCTGTGTTTTCCCATCTGTTATCAATCTTGTTTGTGTGCACTTGCACAATTTAGTGCGTGAAGCTGCACTGGAGCCTTTGAAAGAGAACCAGCGTGGTCCAGGAGGAGAGAAACACACATTTATCATCTTCAAGAGCCAGCACTCAGGACCCCTGTGAGACATCTTGCCCACACCAAACCCAATGATCCGTTTAGTCCTCCTCGCCTATTTAGCCAAAGCTAATTCTTTAGAAAAAAAGTTAAGCAAGGATTACACTCCAAAAAGGGTGATCTGCTGACCCCAGCTCAGTCACCTTCATTCTACTCTGTTTATAACACGTGTACGAGCCAAGATTGTTCCTAATTGCTTTATAGAACCCCTGAACCTGAACAAGCAAAACAGCCAGAGAAAGTCCCTTCAACAGGAAGAAACCTTGAACAGGACCACACTCATCTGGAGCAACCTCCTGTTGGTTGGAAAAGGAGAAGGGGAGGTAGGGCCCTTAAGACTAATAAAGATGACCCACGGTGGTAATAGTGCCAAACCCTAACCATTAGACCAACAGGGAGCTACATTTTGTTGAATATTTATCTGTGTTGAGGGTAATATCACGAGGTGAGGGGTTAATAGGTGCCTCATCAAGGGGAGGAAAACTGGGCTTTTTTATACACAGTTTTCAGTTATCACTCATTATTTGTGTTGATGGGTCCACATGAAAGTAAAAGACTCTTTCTGGCCTTGAGTCAACTGTTTTTAGTTGACAATGACCTTGCAGGCCCCAACAAGTGCTGAGTTGTTGTGAGTTGATGAGTTGTGAAATATCCGTGGAGGGAAAATAAGAAATAAGACATTTTAGATCATGTTGCTTATTTAACCAGATAACATTATCTCCAAACAAAACCACCCTCCTAAAGCAAACTGAACATCTGCACTGATTAAAAATATAACCATGGATGCATCAGACTGAGCTGGTTAGACACATGCTGAGCTAAAGCAAAGTTGTCCAACTAGCTGCAGCTAATTTGACTGTGATGGACTTTGACAGAAAATAAACTTTTAATGAAGAGCCGTGTGGTGGGAGAAATTATCCATTACCCTATAGAGCTGGCATAAAATGTTCATAAATGACAATGATGTTGGCACCGACTAGAAGAGGAGGAGAGCTGAGGGAACACGCTGACGTTCCCACTGCCACAGAGTGAGGGGTAGTGTGTGTGTTGTGTGCACGTGTGTGTGTGTTGCGTGTGTGTGTGTGTGTGGGGGGGGGCTGTTGTGATGTGCATGAGTGAGGGAGACAGTGAACGACAGCGAGAGGGAGTTTAAAAGGCATGGCGTCTGTTGGCTGGCAGGACGGACGGAGGGAGAGTGGGAAGTGTGCGACAGCGGAGCGTGACAAGTGCAGCAGAACAAACCAGTGGTGACTCACGGGCTCCTTCATTCACGGCTGTGATCAGATCGAGCAGGACAGCCCACCATATGGGATGGCACAGCTTATTCATCCAATCGCCTGCGTTACATACATGGCTGCGGGAGGAGAGAGGATCGTGTGTGCGAGGCCATGTGTGTGTTTGTGTATGTGTACGTGTGTGTGTGTGTGTGTGGAGTTGAGTGCTGAAGTCTCAAACATGACAATAAACAGAAGAGCAAGGACAATGAGGCTAATTCAAGTTTAGTAATGAGGTGAAAGCCCAACACATTTGTACAAACAAGGATGCTGTAGATGAAAATATCAGATGAAAAACACAGGCTGCTGTGAAGTTAGAACACCAAAACAGGAACAGAGCAGTGGGCATCTACCAATAAGTAAAATTTTAAGGCAGAAAAGTGCCATTAATACATTTTTACTTTAAAAGACAAGATATCAGCCCTCTGCCCTTCACCTGCAACTGGAGCTTACCTTCTCTCTCAGGGTCCATTAACTGACTGTAGGGTTACATGAAAGACCTGTGCTAACAAATGTGTAGCAAGATCATTGAGAACAACATATTGAGGTGATATCAACATCATTAACCAGTTTTCATCAGTGAACTTTAAGACAAATGGTTAAATAAAGCCTTCCGAGCACAAAAGTTGTGTCTTTCCAGGCCTCTGGTAAATGTAGATTACAGCTAAGCTCTGAGGTGACGGGCCTGGCGAATCGAGCCCCAACACACCGAGCACAGGAATGGAAACGAGACGGGTATTTTTGTGGAGCGAAGAACGTTTCTACCCAGTTGGCAAGAGGCATCATAAAGCCTTTTATAAGGTAGCTAAACTACACTGCGCTTCGGTGAAAGCAGAACCAATTTGCTTAACTTCACAACATGCAGAAGCCGGCTGAATAAAGCGTCTGTCTCATGCAGTGGCTGGCGAAGATATTGTTATCCACTTTGTTCCTCTGCCACCTCTCGAGCTTTTTGCCAAGCAGATAGCAATCATGGGGTAATTTGAGGGATTAGAGTGGGGGTGTGTGTAATCGTATGTTTCAGGTGTAGTCACAGGAAGGCTATCCAAGGTTTGGCACTTTCAAAGCAAAACATTCTTAGAAATGTTCTTAGAAATCCAAGAAGATGTTTTATTTGTAAATGGAGGCATAAGCAGAAATCTGAGATGAAATCAGATTTCAATCAACCTTTCTCCATCACAGGCAGATGAGTTGCAATGCTTTTATAGGCCAGGAAACCAAAGCTAACATTAGGGACTGATTGGGAAAACAAAACAAATAAAAAAAAAAATAGCCAAATGGTGAATGTATTCACTGTTACTGTTAGATAATGGCAGCTGTCTTGGATAATGGGATCGATCAAAATGTCACTGAAGACTTTAAACTGATCTGTGCGCAACTTTCAAAGCTCTATTTAGACTTGGGTAGTGATGAATCGACTCACGCCGGTCACTTAAGTGAACCTCAGACTCCAGGATGATGCCATTTTGACTGAATAAGGGGCAATTTAGAGTCTCCAAACAGCCTCATGTTGACTGGACCCATGGAGGAAGTGGAAACCCAGAAGCGTCCTCCTCTGAGGCCGATGCTAACTGCGTTAGCCCTTACTCCAGTCATATTTCACATACCGCTCCTGCCAAAGCAGAGGTGGTTGGAAAACATTTCCATCTTGTTGGAGAACATGTTAATGACCTCAGGTGTGTGGTGTAACTCAAATTATAAAACCAGCTGCATCTCATTTCTTACGATAAACCACCTCACAGAAGGTCATGATGCATAATAAGAGTATTTATAAAGTGAATATGGGAGTCAGATTTTGGCACAGGCCGAGGTAAAGAACCATATCAAACATCCCGAGAGGTTAGTTACAGAGTCAGTGAGTCTTATTCACAGCAGATCTGTCTGCCTCCTTGTTCCCCGCGCCCTCTGCCACAGGCAATCTTCTATTCTTAGATTCTCCACTCCAAATGATCTACTTTTCACTATTTTGTCCTCATATTACAGGTTATTCAGCAGCAATTCAATTTGGCAGGTGTGACAGTGGTTGGAAAGAAGGTATATTTGTTGAAGAATGAATTCAGAGTCATGCTGTATCTTGTCAATAATAAAAAATGTCATTTAGGGAAAATAGCAGCCTGATATCAACCAATTTAGATATAGATGCAATACAAAGCTCACAATTAAGATGAAGAATTCACCTACTCTATCATTAAACAATCTGCACATAAAAAAGTCATGCCCCTGGTGGTGGACTGCAGTACAATATACATCCCTGATAATGATGATTCTTTTGAGCATTATAAAAGGTTTAAATGTGTGTGTTTATACTGGGATTATACTCCAGGCAGAGGTGTGGCTACAGGTGATGTCCTCATTCATACCAGCTGTATGCTCAGCCAGTTGCTTTAGGAGGAAAATTTAATCTCCGAATGTGCTGATATGTGAAATAGACAGAAATATGAGCTGCAGCCATCAGGGCATTTACATTTCTTCCATAGTGTTTGACCGCTGCCTGAAGGCTTCTGCGCCCCACATTGTGCCTGTTGCCCTGTCTGGAACAACAATGTTTGATGAGGTTTGACAGTCGTAAAAGACTGTTCGCATCAGGGGGAAAAATGGTCACATTCTAACTCCAGATAATAGATGTTGCCATTCTAAGCCAATAATAGTGTCTATAATGAAATCAGTGGGGTAGAAAAGAGGCCCTCTTTCATTTCCTTATTCAGGGCCCTGCTTTTTGTACATCCCATTATTCATCAAGTCTTGGCTGCTGATAACTCTCCCATTTGCATCTGAATCAAGAATGCCTCATAACCTCCACCCCCCCGTCCCTCCAAAAGCACCCCCCCATGCAAATGAAGTGACCTAAAAAGAGGAAGTACTATTTGTTATTTGTGAGTTACTGTGACCTACTCTGAGTTCAGCTCTGCTAAACCTGCACCTCCGTGCCTGCAGTTCACATGTTCTACTGTCTGTATGTTAAAATGGCCTTTGACAGAACTGTCCAAAGGTTTTCTATATTTCATCGCCCCTAAAACGGGACAGATTGGCAGCATTGTCCCCTCTGTCATTGTGCCCTACTTCAACTAAAGTCAGGGCAACAGCGCATCATTGAAAACAGAGAATAATCTCAGAGAGTGCATCATTCAAATGTGTGGTTCAGATCTATTTACTTCTGCTGAAAGTCGGAAATGCATTGTGCGATATTTGTAATCAATCACGGCCTATGGGGAAAGAGTGACTGCACTGGCTCAAAATAATAAAAAAAAAGATGCTATCCATAAAGTGGTGATGTGCTGAGGGATGAGCTCCTCAGAGGACAGAGCTGTGGCTCAGTAGATGGACACACACACACACACGCACAGTCTCATATATCTTAAAGCCGAGTACAGGGTTGAGTGAAACACCTGAATGTGGCGGGGTTATTCACACGCCCACATCAAGGTAACAAAGAGAGAGGAGCTTCTCCCTGCGCAGCAGCACAAACACTTCAAAATGCCACAGGGCAAATGGATAGAAAAAGGAAGTGGGGTTTTTTTGTGTGCACTATGAGTTTAGGTCCTGGCCATTAAATAAGCTGGCACCGCAGAGGTGAGCTGCGCTGACAATGATGTATGAGACAAACACTCTCCATCGCTGTTATGAATCGGTTGGCGCTAACGCGGACAAAGCGAGGCGCGCGCGGACAATCATGAGGCATTCGTCCAGCTGATCGCACCCTCCGCTCTTCCAGACAAATTCAATTTTCAGCCTGGACATATGTAAGCTGATTAAAACAGCCAACAAAGGCTGGAGAAATATGTCACTTCCTTCAGGACTGGACACTATTGAGCGCTGCTGCGGCGGTGGGACGTCTTCTCCCCGTCGCTCTCTGTCTGCGCTCTCGGCTCTCGTGACATTTCTGTGTCCTTCCTGCTGCCGCCGTGCATCCGTTCCCTTTCATTTCCCCTCACACAACCTTCCCCCTGATCCCCATAACCGTTGTACTGGGACTTCTCCCTCAGTATTTACAAATCCACATTTGATGCTCACTAATTATGATGCAAGTGTGGATCATGTGACCATCATCACATAATAATATAAAAAGCCTCTTGCTCTAAAATGATAAATGTCTTGTACTTGTGGCTGGGGCGCAGCCTTGAATACCAAGCGTGTCAGGCAGACGCGCTTGTTCCCACCTACCGCCAGGGCGACGCAGCGTCTGTTTAGCCATTGCAAAATAATGTCATATCACGGGAAGATGTGTGAAGAACAAATGTGAATTATGGATGGAGGAAGGTTAATTATGGATGGAGGGAGGGCAGGCGTAATGCCCCAGACATTTCCCTGGAACACACGGTGGGGCGCGTGGCTCCGGACCCTTCGCAAACTCCCTGGCAAGAAACAGTCAGACAGACTGTGTAATTAGCTCTTCGGCACGGGCGCGAGTTGGTCTTTGTTGCATCTTTGACGCATTCAACTTCATTTTTGTTAAGGAAGGCTCTTCAAACGAGAGCGGCAGATGAACGAGCTGTGTTGACAGGAAAAAGCAATAAAGCGTCATTACGATTATATAAAAAGCAATTATAAACACCAATCAGGCTCACAGGGCACGTGGATAATAACTGTCAAGGCAGACACAAAGGGAAGCCATGAGAGGACGGAACAATGCACTGAAGCTGCCGTTCCAGAGGAAATGCTGCACTTCTTTAACTTAAAACGCACATTTTGGTGGATGACATGCATATATTTGACAGGTTTAATATCAGTGCTTCTCGTGAATCTGAAGTGTAATTTGTTTGAGGCATTCGAGTGTGGATGGACGCTCTGCACCTGGAGCTCTGACAGACTGGGGGAGCTGTCAAACATGAACAAAAGCTACACAATAAAACAAGGAGGCCGAGAATTTGGCATGATGGCGAGGCGGGGTTGGAGGGGCGGCTTTATGGGGAACGGAGGGATGGGAGAGTTCCTCCGCTGCATGGGAAAGAACATGGCAGGGCCACTGGGAGAGGACGACTATGGAAAGGTGGGGCCTTTGTTTCAGGGGGGCTTTGACCCCTGAAGATCCTGTGTTAGAGGAGGATTAGTCAAATGACCCCCCGGCTTTGTGCCGGTGGAGGCGCCTCGACCTGTGTGGTTGGTGGTAACGGCTGCAGATTTACAGAGGATGCCGCCCGACCCACCTCTCAACTCCTGGATTTTATCAGCGTTTTGTTTAAATAAAGCTTTTCCATCTCCACCATCTGCGGAGCCATGTTTCTGTCCATCAAAGAAGCCTTCACTATCCTTCTAGACAGTGAGATCGCTGCTAAATTGCACCAGTGTCCTAGATTATTCAGGGAATGTCTGTAGCTGAATGTGACAGCCCGGATCAGTGCAGATCCACTCCTGACTGTACAAGAGGCTAATAAAAGCACAGAAGTTAATCCTTTGTATTTGTTTCCAGTGTAAAGCAGATAAAAGCGGGGCTGATTCTGACACTCTGGGCTCCAGAGGAAGGCGAGCGCTGCGGCGGTGGCGGCCTGACGCCTGCCTGTTGCAGCTTCCTGAGGGCAGGGGGACGTTCACATGGCCCATTCATCCAGCTCCGCTGAAACATTCAAAGTGCTGCTTCTAAAGGGCCAAACTTTTGTTTGCTGACAAAAGCCCTGACCAGAGGTTCTCCTATAGAGGAGAGCTCTGTTTAAAATCAGATTAATTCCAGCCAGATCCTCCTTTCTCCACCTGCCAGTTAACTATGTCAGTGCCATTGTGTCTTCCCTCAAAAAGCTCTCCATTTTGGGCATAATGGATGCTGGATGCATATTACTGCTTTTACTGCCCTTTGCCTGTGGAAGAAAGTTGTACTCTACCCCCACTTTCTCTCCCTCCATCTTTTTTTTTTTTTTTTTAGGAAAAATCTGGGCCACATGCCCCACAGGAACGCAAAGTGCTTTAATTCATTCGCACCTTTTCTCTCTGGCTGCCATCTCTGAGGCTTCTCTGTATGCCCAGAAGTGATTTGCTCAGGCTGGACCATCAAAGCAATTATGGTAGCGGCCTGCTTCTCTATTATAAGACAAGATGACTGACAACAGAGGGGTGGTGTGGAGGTGGAAGGGCACTGGGCTTCAATTTATTTGATCTGAAAACATTTTATTCAGTGGGAGCAAAATAAAAAAAAAAAAAAAAAAACTGGTTCGATTATCTCCTTGAGATTTCTTTGGACTAATAATATCTTTTCCATTCTTCTGTACAAGATTTTTCAATTACCTCTCCACCTTTTAGAGTGTTTGTGGGCTGTAGTTGTGATTTAAGAGGAAGAACGCAAGCTGTGTAACAGAATATGGAAGGGTATGACAGGCAGCGATGTGTAGCAATTAATGTAATGGACATGTGAGCGCTCGCGATCCCAGGACTAATGAGAATGTCTTGGATTACACAGCAAATGCACATGGTCGCCAATGCTGCTATCATTACTGGACTGTAGGAAGATGGCTCGCCACAAAAGGCGATACGCCATAAATGGATAATGCAGAAAGAGCAGAGCATGGCGCCACTGAGCTGACGCTCTGTCCAAGAGTAATAATTCTGCCTGGAGTGATACAGGGTCATTGGGATGGATGGAGACAGGATGTGAGTAAAAATAAAGCATTTAAAGAAAACAGGGCATTAGGCTGAAGGGGCGGGAGGGGGTGAGGAATGGGGCAATGTGAGGCTCATAAGAAAGAAATTGGAGTAATACAAGAGTGAAGAGGCAGAGGTGGAACAGATGAAGGAAGAGAGGAGAGGGAGCCGACGAGGAGAGGAATGGTGGGAGGGAGGGGCGGGGGTATGTATGTGGGGGGGGTGGACAAAGATGAGGCAATATGGCATATTGACTAATCAGTCTTCTTCCCTTCTTTCGCAAGCTGTCAACTTGGCCGTCAAGCCATCAAGACCTTGCGCCTGTTCCCATCTCATTGACTGATTTCCCTGTTCAATAATTCAAGGTTTATAAGCAGGAATCGTCTATTCAGCGAGCGGCACATCCAGCGCCCTAATGCAGGGGGGTGGCGGTGGGGGCTTCCTCAGCCACACACTGTCATAAAACTTTTACAATTGGCAAAAGAAAAATCAATTTCTCAGACAGAGCGTTGCCACCGCCGTAAACATATTAATGGTGGTAGCAGGAGAGAAGAAGGAGCCCTACCGTGTAAGAGACTTTAATAATGCAGCTCATAAAAGATTTTACATGCTCTCTCGCTAATCATAATGTATCATGGCTGACTATTTACAAGCTGCGATGCTATATTTAGACCACGGTGGATTTAGTAATGTCTGTGCTGCAGAAGTGAATAAGCCAGCCTCTGCTGGAATCTGAGCAAAATAACGACAGAGACGCTTTCGCTCTGACCCCGCAAACAGGACACACGCGCGCCCCCACGCACACACGATGGACAATCGTAAAGAATAAAAAGTCTCATCTGCCCTAATCCACCCCAGGGCAACGGTGACCTAAGCCACGGGAAAGAACTCATCAAGAGGAGTTGGGGGGGGGGATGGTGAAGTCATCCAGTGGGCAGCCTCATCCTTTACTCAGCCGCCGATGTCTTCGGGGCAGAGATGTAACAAACTCGGCGGCATCCACAGGCTTTGCACTAATGCACGACCCCTGTGCTGTCTGGCCGGGCCCTCGTCCCACTGCCACGTCTTCGTGGAGGCCGTTTACATATGGCCCATGTATACGACGCATGAAGAACGAGCGTATGTTCAAGTCAGACATAATAACACACAGAAAGCCAAAACCACAAACGCTCCCCTTCCCCTAGTCAAGGGGACAGACATCCCCTTCTCCTAGCTTAATCCCCATCCACTGGAGGCAGAGGGTCTGAACTGTTGCAAAGCGGTTATTTTTAAACTTGACATATTAGTCATCTCTGAGGGGAGCAACAATGTCATGAAACTCGTGAGCATCGGGCCGTTGTTTCCGTCTTGCTTCGGTCTCGCTGTTGTGTCTGCAGATAAGATGCTGCTGGGGTTGGACCTCTGCCTCCATGACAGAGCAAAGCCTCATCTGCTCCCGAGGTGGGAGTTTGCCTGATTACGCAACATTCGGAGTGAGGACCCTAATCCTAATCCCCAAATTAAGACATATTCTCAATGTCGAAACTGGAATTCAGCTCTGATTAAATTGTGGCTCCATCTAAACTACAAGGTCATGCTGAAAGTCAACCAGTAATTTTTCCACCAGTATGAGGGATTCTTCATTCCAGCCCAGTCCGAGTGAATCAAAGGTCCTCTGGCAGACCTCTGGCAAAAGATATTGGCTCACAAAGTTAATGACCTCAAATTGTACACTTGGGTAAGTGGGTAATTAAAGGCTGCTCCCTGAGCAGCTTACACCAGCAAATATGTCATTTTTAAAATAAACAACAATTACACTTGCGCTGATGACTCTGTAATTGCATCATGTTATGCAAAGTGTCTTAAAAAAAATGTATGAAGACCAACAAAAACAAACAGATCCACTCCGGAGTGAACGGTTTAAACTGGGAACGCTCAGCGTTAAGTAGAGAATGCATTGAAAACCCTTCTGGGTATTTGGTCAACTACAACAGCAGAACACTGTGCACACTTAATGTGGCTCCGAGTGCTGCCGGAGCTGGGGAACACTCACGGGCGAGGGAGTAATCTGACCCCACTCAAATCCTTCCATCAAGCACTAACCAAATAGGAGTCAAAAGAACAAATGGTGAAAGAGATAAAAGGGTGAAGAGAGAGAGACAGAGAGGGAGACAGACAGAGAGAGAGATGCGGCTAAACCGTTGGGATTACTGCTAAGTAACTAAATGGACCATATCACTTTTCCATTACCAGAGAGGAATAGCTATTCCAACTGCTGGAATCTAAATAAAACGGCTGAATTCCGTCCCCCTGTCTTCTGCTCGTTCACGTGTAAATGTTGCACACCCGAACCTCCTATACGAACAAAGATGTTCCATCACATCCTCAGGTCCATCAATAAATAAAGCCGACACAAATAAACAGATAAATAAATAAATGTGAGGAGTCGTGCAAATGGGCATCAGTCACCATTAGTGATGGAGCCACGTCAGGCACAATCACGCTTGACTGGAGGAGCGCCTGAGTGCAGGGTGGTGCATTCCTGCTGATTGCACCACCCGCATGCGAGTGTGTATGTGTATGTGTGTGTGTGTGTGTGTGTGTGTGTGTGTGTGTGTGCGTGTGTGGGAGTCGGGAGATGAATTATTTTACCTTCATTTGAGACTCAGTCTCTCTGCTGTCTTTAACTCTTTATCACACTCAATATCGATGTGTGCCCATCACTTCACACACACACACACACACACACACACACACACACAGAAAATGTACTGTTTAAAGATGATAATCTCACCTTTTCAGAATTAAAAATTTAATTTCTTCTAGGACCAGCGGAGTTGTTGCCACCTACATTTCTGCGGAGTCAATGAATCAGCCCGTGAGCTGTGAGAATGTGTGAGGGCTCTGCAGGCTAATTGATGTTAGCAAAATTGCATAACATTTGTTTCCTTAATGTTAATTGAAGAGTGAGAGGGGGGAAAAAATGGGTTTGCAGCCCACAATCTGCAAATGAGGCAGAAACAGCGGCCAAGTTTTTAGCAAGTACATTTGAAAATTGAAGTATGATACACTGTGAAACTGTACAAACAGCTGTTAACACTCGTAATCAATCTTTCTGGTCTGCATTTCTGGATATCTCAAACATATTTTTGTTTTAGGGACTCAACTGAATGTTCTCTTTTCTCAGAGCTGAATGAAAAATAAATGTTGACTCTATTAAATGATTCATATCAGATGGATGACTCTTGTTACAGAGTTGCTCTGACTTGTTGTCAGGCCCACAGGATCACATAATTCTACATTATATATGTGAATATAAACAATTATGCTGCACAGAAGGAATCTTGCCGCTCTGGTACATCAGAGCGAGGACCTGCCTCACGCAGGAGTTTGAACATCAACAACATCATCATCATCATCATCATCATAATCAGGTAGATGTCTGACAAACCTCTGACATGACGTTACATTAACATATCATAAAGTTACAATAGAGGTGATGAGGGGGCTGTTACAGCTGTCATTCCTTCAAGTCATATTTCACATCTGTGAGAAACACCATGATTCTGTGTAATTCAATGAAATATCTGTGAATCTTTAATGTTCTCAGTATCATCTCCTGCTTCATTTGTGTTGTACCATGTCTTTACCTTCTCATCAGATTGCTTTAAAGCTTTAAGTAGATCCTAGAAAGAATATGACGGCAAAGGAGGACCAGAGGAAGCGCCTGACTCCTGGCCCCACCCCTTGTTGTCAGAGGAAAACATCAGCACTCAGGATGGCGTCCTATTCCACCACATCATTTGTTCTCTAGCTCATCATGAGTCGCCTAATGAGCGATAAATAAGGTTTAATCCGACCAACACAAGTTGCCCATCCTTCAGCACTTAGCGTGATGACTCGGGCGAGATTTCATTCGAATTATATGAGGGCAATTTTTCAGGGAGTGGGCTGGTCGGTGTGCCTCCCCTCCGTCTGCCTCTCCACAGACATTCCTTCGGCTTAAAGCTCTGCAAGTTTATAGGTCTATTAGGAATTCATCAAACAATGAATGATATCAATCTTTTTTTTTCTGAATGTGCCCTGGGTAAAAATAAGATGAAACCTTCCATTATGGGGCCTCCAAAGCATATTTGCCCTGCAAAATTGATCCAGTATTGACAATTTACACTTAGTGTGACCTTTCATAACTGCCCACATACTTGAAAGCCAATATTGTTTGGAGAGTGAGCAAGAAAAGAATGCACCTCCTGCGAACGCTCTCGAATATTACTGAATATGATCAGTCAGGAGACGTTTCTGCCGCCTGGCCGTTCGCTGAGGGGCCGCTAGGAGGGAGGGCTGAGTCTCTTTACAAGAGTAGGCTGCATGCCAGGAGAGACAATATTGGACGCCGGTGTTGAGAGCTCCGGGCCCATCGCAGCACTTGAGCATCAACTTTATTAAAGAAAAAGAAAATAAAAAGTAAGTATTACCACCAGAAAGCAGTGGCCTCCACATAACTTTTATCAGATGGGGCGTAAAAGGCCATATCGATATAAAAAGGGCGAGAAGAACCGGCCCTGTGTTCAACCGGGTTTAGGGGGGATAACTACCCAGGGCAGGGGTGAGAGGACCCGGCTGAGAGGCCTTTGATTAGGAGAACAGTCCAGTTAGTCGGAGCTGGCGCTGACGTCACATGATCTGCCACACAGCACGCAAAACGCCACACGGAACTCCTGCTGAGCTGTGAATCGGACCCAGGACCGTCACCCTGTGAGGCGTCTATCTGAGAAACAGCCTTATCTATGAAAAGCAGGTGATAGATTTCAACAGGGCTCTGCTCCCATCTGCTCATTTGATATCTTAACATCTACTAAGCTGTCCAAGCTGAAGCGCCTGCACCCTGTGGGGGTCTACGCCCCAAATCGTGTTTGCACCCCCCCCACTACCCACCCAAAATGACCTGTGGTGTTGCCCCGATGAATAACATCTATCAACTGAAGTGGAGGCAAACAACTTTAGCCCTGAATTCAGAAACACCCCACAGCAATGGTCTGTCTATGATAGAGATGATCTGTGCATGCATGTGTGTGTGTGTGTGTGTATTTGTGTGTGTGTGAGAGAGAGAGAGAGAGAGAGAGAGAGAGAGAGAGAGAGAGAGAGAGAGAAGACAACTGCCACACTGCTTGAGAAACAACCCAAAAGATAAGACAAAGGGTACAACATATGTGTGAGCAAATTAATTCCCCAGGGAATTACGATCACTATCATTTTGTGTAATGTAATTTAAGAAACAAATGGCTGATTTTGCCCAGATCGGAGGACGAGGAGGAAATATCTGCCAGGCTGAACATATTGTGGCTGTCTGCATCAGGGCGATGTGGATAACAAACAGAATTAATAAGTGTTAAAGAATAATTCATGACACTGATGAGGTTCGAGGGGAATGTTAGACAACGAAGGGCACTTCTCCATCTCTGCTAATGTCCCTGTAAAGAAGGGCGCACCCTTTGGTGTCTTCATTTCTGCTCTTTTCAGGTTTGCCTGCTTCTGTTAAAGTTTCATGAGTGAAAATAGGTAATTTAATCTTCATTAAACTTACAGGGGGCCTTACTCTGCCGGACCTGCTGAATTAACTGCAAGGCTTCAGGGGATAAGATGGTTGGCCCGAAATTTCCTAACCCTGACAGGCATTATATCACCGCATCTCTAGTTTTTAATGGGAATGAGATGATCCCTCCCCGCTCAATGTCAAATAAGTCCTTAAGAGGCTTACTGTGGAGAACACAGGCTGGAACTTTTGATGGACTGACCTGTGAAGGTGAAGCAGCGCAGAGGAACAGAGAACGGGGTCTACTTTGGGATTTTAATGACAGTGAAACGGGAGTAAATAAATAAGATCGGCTCCACTTTGAAATATGATTGATGTGTCTTTTGGGAGAGCCCCTCCCACCCGAGGGTGGAGGATCTACTGAGTCTGTGGCTTTCATGCCTGACCAGAAATCGATGATCCGGGATGTGTGAGAGGCTCTGGCCCTCTACCCTGCTGTCACAGACCTGGGTAAAGAAATGCAACGCAGAAAAGGAGTGCAGCCGACTCACTTTTGCTGCTTTGCATATGTTTTTCCTGACCAGAACCTGGAAATGAAAATGTGGTTTCTGTCAATCCGTCCACTTCCTGTGTGCTAAATTAGGAATGGCTGCTGTAATGGTGCAACACCAGTATGGCCTCCCGGGTTAGTTTTTCAATCTCATACAAAGTAAAGAAAAAGAAATGGGAAATGCTTGTGGAACAGGGTGTAATTGCGACTGGCAGCATCAAGAATCACATTTGGTCGCAACCAGAGCACAGTTAGATTTAAA
This sequence comes from Lagocephalus sceleratus, assembly GCA_911728415.1. Classification (NCBI taxonomy): domain Eukaryota; kingdom Metazoa; phylum Chordata; class Actinopteri; order Tetraodontiformes; family Tetraodontidae; genus Lagocephalus; species Lagocephalus sceleratus. The sequence continues at coordinate 1,079,492 of CAJVRN010000211.1, read as the reverse complement.
AAAAAAAAAAAAAAAACGAGTTGTGAAAGAGTTACTCTGACGTAGCCAGAGACTTTCACTGGTGCACGGATGCTGGTTTATGGAATGACCTGAGGTTAATGAAGCTTTAAAGTGTGAGATTACAGCAGACATGATGAACAGGAGTGAATATATCTGGCTCGCTGTGACACCACCTCCTCCTGCAGTCAGACCGTACAGGTACTGTATCCACTTCATTGCTAACAGACGTTAGTTTCATCCCTCAGACTTTGAATAGAACAATGGCAGTTCCCACCCTGTAGTGGTAAGTGATAGTGGTGTTTTAGTGAGGCCGCTGACACCAAGCTGTCTGTGTTTGGGGGGGGATGAATGACTCCGTTTTTTTTTTTTTTTTTTTTTAAAAAGATGGGGCCCTGTTGCTCTACAGCAGCTGCCGTGAAGGCCCCCCCACCACTTCACCTCAAAGCAGAAAATCCAGGCAGCTGTTTATCCAACCACAGCATGGCCTACGTATCAATAAACAGACAAATATCAGTGCAAAATTCATTCTGGGAGTATACTATGCAGGGAAAAAGAAGTGTGGAGAAGGGTCGGATGCACACATGGGAGAGAAGTGTCAGCAGGAGCGGTGGTAATCTCAGCCGTCACACCAGAGGAGAAGCACCGAGCGAATATCAGGTTCAATCTAAACCTTATTTGCAAACCAATAGACATCAACAGCATTTCAGAGATCCCTTGACATATGATACAGAGCAAGGGTGGCAAAGCGTTTTCAGGATCCACGTGTGCACTGAACCCCAACCACACCGGACAGGGTGACAGGTAAAGCCCCACACAGGCGCTGATAGACCTGCGGAACAGTGGAACCAGCCACTCGCTTCACTTCCTGCACAGAAACAGCCCAAACTCAATGAAAGGACGGCTTTGTTCCACTGAGAAGACCCATTCAGGTGGGAGAAATCCAAACACAAAGCAATGGAAAACTGATAAACATAGCATGGCCACATACCAGCAGCTAGACTGGGAGCTGGAAATGGTCCAGACCAGTTCCCAGGCATTTGTTTCTAAGATATTTATATAAATGCTGAATCCTCCATGGATGCTCTTGATGTTGCGCTACCTAGGAAGGTCACACCGATTTGAGTGCACATTACTTTATAGACTTGGTCATCTACAATCTACTACAAACCTCTGAACTGGTCATACAGTTTGCTGTTGGTTCTCTTCCTAACAAAGAGCTCATTTCTACCTCTAATAATGGAGCGTGAACACACATCATCATATCTGTTCATTCAACAATTAAACAACAGAAAAACATAACAAGAAACATTTTCAGCCAAGCAAAAAAAAAAAAAAGAAAGATTTTGGATTTGAATCGGGTTGACATTCACTGACAAACATGGGGAAAAAGTGATGCACATAACTACCGTTCAAGGCCAAAGCTGCCAAAAGAGCTCAGCGGGACACTTCCTAAACATTCCCACAAGACAGGAAGTGACATCATGCTGTGAAGGTTAATCTATCGGGAAGAGTGAGGAGACTGGATTCTAACTGGAGCTGCTCTGCATTATGCTGAGTGGGTCAAACACACATTAAGCACCATTGTCTTATTAGCAGTAGCAACATTTCATTATTGTTATTAGTAAATTTTAAATTAAAAAAAATCTTTAAACATGGTAGCTATTGACAAATTTATGTAGTAACATTTTTCTACTTATTTCTTTCTTTCAGGAGACCCAGTTTACCTGTCTGTTCTGCAGCTTCTACTGAATCTAAGCTTAAATTTAAAATTTATACATATTTTTAATTATGGTACATCAAAAAAATGCTTGTCACTAAAGCAGCAAGTTTTAGTCAGGAGGAGGACATATTAAGTACATTTTAGTTTTAGTTATATTTCATTTGTCAAACAATTATCGGAACTCTGCATGTTGTAGACCAGCTCAGTTTGAGGGTTTTGACAAGACGAATGAGTGATGCAGCCAGCAGGAGTGCAGCACAAGAGCGTCAGGCCATGACAGGCACGCACCTAAAGTTCTGTTACCATAGTTAGCACCCGGCCACCGAGAGGCTGGACTGGAAGGACTCTGATCACCTGCAGCGATGATGGCGATAAAAACAACAGAGGAAGAAAAGAGACAACAGAAACAGGTCATCAGAACCGATTCCAGGCAGATGACAGGAGGGTTCACCAAACCTGAACAGACGCATGGAAGAGGGGGTCGGCGTGGAGACGCGAGTCAGATACGAGCCAGTGGGTCACCAAATTATGAAAACTAGGAGCTGTAATCACGTCTGAGTTGACTCAATACTGATGTCACACGTTTAATAAGGAGGCTTGTGAAACGTTACCGTTGCGTGGGGTCCGTTTCCGACGGTCACGGAAGGCTGCTCCGGACTGTAGCGCTTCCATCAGACTGTCCATCACACCAGTTTCATCTCCTTCTGTAAGAGATAATAGAGGCAACGTGTTACTGGGCAACAGCGTCAGATCCCTGCGGGAGGAATGGCAGCAAGAGACACACAATCACACACACACACACACACACACACACAAACACACAGGGAAACATTTCATTCCAAGTCAGCTTTTACTTTAGGTGTGAAGAGACTCCCACTCACTGCAGGTGAAAGAAAACACTGTGATTCTGATTGAGACATTAACAAATCTTTTGGATGAGTGTTTGGCTGCTGTCATTTAGGCCTTGGTTCTCATTTCAGCAAAAAAAAAAAAAAAAAAAATTAGAAAAACAAAAAACTGGGGAGAAGGAAAACAAACTGAGAGTACTAACACAAGCAGAGGAGCCAGAGGATGAAAGCATCTACTGATGCTCATTGACAGATATTTTTTTTTCTGCGGCTAACACAGGGGAGCTAAGTGCTCTTTACAAAGATTTAGTGTGGAGCCGCTCAATAGGCGGCCGCTCTATCATGGTTCAGTCAATGATGCTGGACCGGCATTTGAAAAAAAAAAAAAAAAAAAAACCCGCTAGCTTTTCCAGAGTCTGGAGGAACCAGGAGACAACAGACCTGGAGCCAGAGGAGACGAGCCCAGAGGTAAATGCAACAACCAACGAGCACGTGCGGAATAATGGAAACATGAGTTCCAAAATAAGTTCTATATGTGGGTCATCTGTCTTTACGCTCGGATGCTAATGAGTGAGAAGGGCACCCCTTTAATCATCCCAGGCTGGAACAGACATTATTTTAAACGAAGATCATTAGGGTGACTTATAGTAGAGCAGGAGGCTCAGCCATCAATTCTTACGCTTACATGAGCTCTCCTCCAAAGTTAACCATTACTTTCTGAGGAGCTTGCTTCAGTGATTACTGACCTAATGTTACATATTCAAAAACATTCAGAGCCTTTCAGGACTGAGCCGGAGACACTTGCTTTAACGAGGAGGTCCTGGTTCAGCAGCAGCCCGATCCAACCCACACATCATTCATGCAAGTAAAATCAGGCTAAAAATAGAAACATGTCACATATTATTTTATTTAAAAACATCAACAACTTGTGCTAATTTTGCTCTCTAGCTCGTTGCTTCCCTTTCTTCCTCGAGTCTTTCCCAAGGGCTACTTTGAAATCAAAGTATCTGTTCTGACTGTGTGCTGTGCTTAAAAGCAATCCTGATTAAATCAAGCTTAATTAGACCAGCTTTATCAGAACAAAACCAAAGCTGTGCCAAGTAGTGCTTATCTCAAATTGCAGCACTACACCTCAGATAACAAGCTCGTTGGTTTAATAGAGGGAGCACTGGCATTGTCTGCTCCCGGCCCCAAGAACAATATGGTTAACAACTATTGCAGCCACTGTAACTTTATCAACCGCTGTGATCTTTGACTACTCTTTCATTATTGGCGGTGTAGCAAGGACACATCGTGCTGAGTGTCAACTGACAGTGAGCATATATCTGCCGCCACCTTGGCACCAGAAACTTTCTGACACTTCCTTCTTCACTGCCTTCTTGGTGGAGACCGAGGCGTCACAGGGGGCACCTGACACTATGATCAATTTGTCCTACTTCTCGCTCAACTGTAGCACAATTCATCATTGGTAATGGCCAGGAGCCGCAGTTTCAGGGGGGAGGACTGCAGTCAGAGAGACCCAAAATGACTAAAATGGGAAACATTCTCCCCAGTCACCCCAGAGTGCTCAATTAAAGGAGTCCTGTTGGGCCACGGCCAGGTTTCCAGGTTGAGGATTTCTTACATTGAATTAATTTGCCTTTCTCATTAAACCACTATATATTTGCATATGTTCAACAACACTGTGATCGCATGCAAGACTTTGGCAGAAAAATATTTGACAATATTTATTCTAGTAATCCTGAGCGGGGACCGTCTTCATTATTTACCACAGTATTTTCAGTTCTAGACTTTTCTGGCTTGTTCCTCCAATTCATTCTTCTCAGTCTTATTTTGCGCTATTAAACCTAGGGCAAATATTCATCCACTTCTCATTAGCACTGGTGGTAGATTGCATGTTGGGGAATTCCGGAAAAGCTAACCTTTTATGCAGAAAGATCTTTCTCGAGAGGAAAGATCCTCTCTGTTTGCAGGAAATTGCCTTCTTAAATGGGTTCATTTTCTTATTAGAGTGTGTGAGAGTGTACAACAATGATGTGGCTTTTGAAAATTTAGGTGTCTCTTAAAAAGTCGGATCTAGAGGTGTGGGAGAGTTGAGAGGATCCTGCCCAATCAGCCTTTTCTCGAAAGCATCATGCAGAACATGGACTGCTGGGCTGGAATGAACCCTGTGCACGTTATGGTCCGGTTCAGTTTGGAATAGGACAGTTCCTGGCCTGTTTCCAGTCAGGAGTCCAAATCAGATGGTCAGAGCTGCGTCAGCTACTGAAGTCATGTGACACAACCAAGAGATTCAACATCCAGTCCCACAGTTTCAACTACTATCTTTATGAGGACAGTCATAATACATTCCTAACCTTACCCTTTCCTCTGACTTTAAGTCTTAATACTCAAACAGCCCTTAAAGTTGTGGAGACCAGCCCTCGATGTGCAACACTGTCCTTGGAATGCACATCATGGAGGAGAATACACAGTGTCGTGTGGAGCTTTTCACATTGATTTCTCATAAGCAAATATTGACTCCAAATCAAAAAAAATTAAGCAAAGTTAGAGAAAAACCCCCAGACGTTTTTACCGAGAGAAAATTTAAGAGATGAAATGGACCTGCAGCCTAAAAACTCTCCGCCTCGGGCCACGGCTATCTGCAGAGCAGACAGATGTAATGGAAGAAAACGGAACTTTTGAAAAGAACAGAGAATAAGCCCAGATACTGTCAGGGTGGGGGGAGAAAAGGTGTAAAGTAAGGCCTGAGGAGGAAGAGAGAGGGAAGAACTGGAGGCAGCCTTGGGACTGAAGTGAAGAGTGTTTTTGTGGATGTGTTAGCGAGTGTGTTGAAGTGGGTTATTGAGAGGAACTAGTGGAGTGAAGCGAGACCGGAGTCGTAAAACACCTTCCTGCCAACTTGACGGCCTGATCCCTGTGACACTTAATTATGTCTAAAACCTCCTCTGCAGTATGCAAGCTCAGACACGACGACCTCGGCGTGTGCTCAAAAACCTGCCTCCCTGTTCTGGAGATACAAAATATTGTCGCAGGCTTATTTCAGTGGCAGCGAGGCTTCCACTAAACGAATCTAAATTTACGGGGCAGATTTGTCAGCGGAGGAGTGTTTAATGTGACGGACTAAACCGGCAAGCCCGAAATATTAAAGGATGGCAGATGGAGGGAAAGCGTCAATGGGATGATCTATACTCATCACTGCTTAAGATCAGTTAAAGAGACATCGGCCTCTGCACAAACTCCTCACTTTAAGACCCAAGAATGGTGACAAAACATTCACTCAGTCATCCAGCAGGCAGGACATGCACGTACCTGGACTGCAAATTAAAAGCACAGCTGCCGTCTGGAAATCATGACAAAGCTTTTCGCTCAATCATCCAAGCAGGAAACGTATGTATGCATCAAATTAAACAGGCTTTTCTCCCACTCCCTCTTCTTTAACACCAAAGGCACTGCATTCTCATAATTACACAGCAGTGCCCACAAAGCCTGCTCATAAATTCAATTTGCTATCTGTCATCTCCTGCATGTTGTGGTGGGGAAAAAAAAAAAAAACACACCCAGTGCAGATCAATTAAGAACTCAATTTCTGATGGCTCACATGTAGCCCTCATGATTCATGAGGGAAACGGAGACAAATAATGTGGATTCTTCAAAAAAAAAGCTTCTGTCTGGAACATTTGGACTCCGACATAATGGAAAATAATGATATTCTATATGCCTTGAGTGAAACTGGTAGCGGCGGTGGCATGTTAATTGAAAAGATAAATAACGGCGTTACAACACAAAATAATGACATTTATCATTGTCTCATATTTGAATAAATTACAGCTCCATTTCCGCAGAGTTTATAAAAGCGGAGGAAGTAAAGTGCTGGCTATGAGAATCATCGGGGTGAGCGGAGAAGTCTATTACCCACTATTCACTATCCCTCCAGTAGCCAATCAGAGTCTAATTTGCACTGTAATGAGATCTAATGAGAGCTTACAGACCTCGCGTTTGATGCATCAGAACAGAACACGGCGAGAGTTCTGCCCCGGCCACGTAACCCTTGCTGACACAAGATGAGAAAGAAGACAGAGAGCTGGGGGAAAGAAGGAGTCTTTCTTATTTATTGATTTATTTTTTCGTGCCGGTGATTGTTTTTGAACACATCTTAGCCCATCTGTTCCCCCACAGAGAATGGCCCGTGCAATTAACCCTGACCATTAGCGGTGAAACAACACCGCGAGAGCTGGAGGTGTTGCTGGAGCCTCGGAGTCAGGTGGGACTGCAACAACAACACTTTCTCTGGCCGTCACCCGCTCTCTCCTCAGACTTGCACCTGAGCTTGTGCTGCTTTCACATCTGAATTCAGGCCCAGACGCCTTGCAAACACCTGCGGTGGCCAACGTTCTCTGCCAGTTCCTGAAAAACCTGGGCGGACGCGGGGGGGGCCGCCGCCTCAGACTCTGCATGCCTCTCTCCTCTCTGCCCCCAACTCCCTCAAGTCCAAACATCCCATCCAAACAGAGAAGATTGAAGGAATGACCCAAGAAACTTTCCTGACATGCTCGGTTCTTTAATTCCTGGGATTTTCTGCATGTGTGGTTGCACGAACTGCGTCAAGGGCGGGGTGAAATGGCCAACGGAAGGGTACAATGGCTAATAAATAAGACAGATGGGCCTCCTGATTCATCTGAATTGTTTCAATCTAACAAGTTGATGACCAAACCCACTCATGTCCTTGCTAACTCAATTAGGGATGCTCCCACAAGCCTCCAATTGGGGGGGGGGTGGGGGGTGTAGGAGTAACTCCGACCTCACTCCTGCGTCGAGTGCCCGTGTGGCGCCAGGGTCAGGAGGCGGGGAGGGGGTTTGGGGGGGGGTCTGGAGCTGCATTGTGTTTGACACGCATGGTGCGCAGGCGAAGAGCGGGGGCGAGGCCGGCCTGGACACTGCACGCCTGATCCTGTACTGCCCAAAGACACAGACATGTCCTGACTGCAAGAGACTTGGGGACACACTGAGAGAAGTTGGATGTCGACAAGGGAGGGATGAAAGTGGATTAGCCGCCGTGGCGATTTGCATTCTGTGGTGGAACGAAAGCCCCTGCGATGCCCTGAATAGCTGGATGCATGAATAAGTAAACAAACAAAAACAAAAATAAACCCTCCATCTGGATGGATGCTGCCAGGCCCCAAGTGAGGAAAAGCTAGGGAGGGGAGGCTGGGAGATGGGCAAGTGGGGGGAGGAGCTCGTAAAGTAGCAGCCACCGCAGTCTGCTTCCTGTGATATAATTTGCCCAGTTACCATATTGTTATCACCATCTATCCATGGGTTTTGGCCAGCGTGCCAGGAAACACCGCCAACGCACGAGGGAGGATTCAAACGCAGCGCTGACAGATGTTAAGTTGACACACTTTCCCTGAGCCAATCGGGGCAAAATGTCAGAGCGCCAGCAGCCATGGGAGCCTGTCCTCGCAGCAGATTATACCGCTACTGCAGCTTTTTCAGCGTCAGAGGGAGTGGGGGTGGGGGTGGGGTGGGGGGGGGCAGCTCGTGAAAACATCTATTTTAACTGTATCCTCGCGCTTGCTGATGGTGTCACTTTAAATTGGTCTTAATATAAAATGACATTTCAGTTGGCCATGTCAACATTAGTTATATCCTGCGTTGGAAGCTGGTCTGCCTCGCTCCGTCCATCCCTCCTCATCTCATATATTGAGTTTTGAATATTGTCTGATCTGTGCAAATATATCAGAGCAGCTGTGACAACATAGACTGTAAAACGCTCCCAGGTACAAATTTTGTCACTCTTGTAGCCCCTTTAAATGCCACTTTAGAATAGCGGCGTGTTTGCGTAGGTACCAACATAAGAAAAGAAACCATAATCCCGATGAAAATTGCTGTAGTCTTTGTTGATGCTTTCACATTTCATTTGAGTTTTCTCAGGTTGGATCCTCAGAAGGGAGTTTTGAATCGGCGCTCACTGTTGTTTAACACGGCGTCGCTCCAACAGCTTTGCAGAAATGAGAAATCCATTGAAGGCGCTTCTTTGTTCGGGCTTTGTGATGACTGTATCTTAACCGGCTCGTGTTAAACCGCCTTCAAGCGCCGCTCGCCAGGAGGCAGGCGGCACTTTGTGCCGCCTCCCCGAAAGGAAGTGCTGAGTGCTCTTGGAGTTCAGGGACAGTTCCGTGTTGTCCAGGAGACCGCTTTTAAACACCGCAGAGGAGGGATTGTTAAAATGGATCAGGGGCAAACAAACGAGTGGATGTTCCTGCGGTCTGCTGAACTCCAATCTCTGAGCATTGACTTAACTGCTGGTCTGATGGATGAATACAAACCAACATTGAACTGCTGCTGCTACGCCAGCACGGAAGCCTTTGATTGGGGCTCCTTTTTGTGTGGCACCGAGCAGACTGCCTTAAACGAATCAGGTTCTCAGCGGTAAAAAGCAGGCAGGGATCGCTCTGAGGTTACCTTTTTGGGCCCCCGTCCTTCATCGGTGCAGCACATGTTCCTTCTGAATGGCAGGGTTCACAGGGGGAGGTGGTGCCAACACATCTGACAATCTGATTTGTAGTGGAAGTAATCTGGCCTGATTGACTGTAAAGCGAATGGTGAGGTCCAGGTCTGTGGGGGGATCAGATACTCCAACCACCCACGAATTAATGTGATTCAGCCGTGTCTGAGCTGATTCCACCGAGAAGAAGAGGAAAATTTAGAGAGGCGATGGGAGAGAGGAAGGAGCTCGGTGGGAAGCGTATAATGAACGCAGAGACGGGGGCCACCGAGGGAAAAAGACAGAGAGATCAGGAGGAGGCAGAAATATCTGGTGCATGTCTCACTTCCTTGATTGCAGCCTTCAATAAACTAGGTTAAGTTAGCAGATAAAAGTGATTAAAGCAAAGTAAATTATTGTTCTCTGTCTTCCTATTAATACACAAGATGCGATCGCAAAAATATATTAAGCTTGACAGCTTAATTCATAAGGAGGAAATATATTCAGGATGAATGAGTCCCAAGTGTTTATTTTGATTTCTGTGAACTACATTATGATGCAGGAATCATTTTTCTCCCGTTGACATTTTATTTATGGAATTACTCTGGGAATGTTTTAATGGGGTGATGGGTGGGTGTGGGTTTCGCGTCACCTTTCCTTAAAAGAATGTCATTTTAAAATCAATCAGATGTGTTTATTCCCCAAATTAAATCTGTTTCTGGGGGGGGTTCTGCTTCTGCTGCTTCCTCCTATAGACCTCAGCAGAGAAGCAGTCAGCCGTACCCTTCGCGCCGCCGTCGCCTTGAGGCAGATTCTGATCTCGACTGGAGAAACAGCGTAATCTAACACGCTGTTATTTATTAGAATGGGTGTATGACAGCAGATAATCCTGTTGCCCTTGTTCTTGTCTTTCAAGGTAATGATGGAATTCACCAATCCGTGCCCAGGAGCCTCAGAGCAGCGCGCCTTTCACTTCCTGCCGTCTGAATCGACACAGCAAGGATGAAAAAAAAAAAAGAAAAAGCAATCTGCTATCGGTTTAGCATCGTAGCTCTCTGGCATCCATATGCAAATATACAGATGAGTCCTGCTGGCTGTAAAATCAGACGTTCTGCTCCACGGGTCATCATTGTATTGTGTAGGCATCCTTTTGCATGTTACATTCTCCAGCTTTAGAATTCCAACAGCAAAGAAGAATAGGCTCTTCTTTTATCTACACCACTTCTGACCTTCATCTGTCTGCATGCCATCTCTCCTGGAAATGCTGTTTGCAATGCCGGCTGCACTGCGGCGACGCTATGCAAACTCGGGGAGCTAACCTGCCCACCCCGCCGCCCGCCTGTCAGCCCTCGTCTGTGATCACGTAGCTGGCACGGCGGCGACACAGGTACGCGCCGGTCCACCGGCAGCTGTCAGTGTCTCCAGGAGCCATCAATCCACATCTCTGGCCCTGTCACTCCTGACACGGCCCTGCAAGACACATCCCTACATCCAGCTGCACAATTTAATGGAGGATGCCACATTACTGGACACCTGAATATTTTTTTTTTTTTTGGGGGGGGGTGCAAGTCCTGTTTCCTGACAATATAAAAACGGTGTATCATGCACCAAATATGACCAAATATTTACCCAAAACTGATGCGGGCTCAACCTGCGACTGTTGTTTGTATGTACTGAGATGGAGGCTTTTTTTAGAGCAGCGGGGCTTTATTTATGTAAACACACAATAGTTCTTCGTCAAAGTGTGAAAGGTTGACAAGGAGGATGCATAAATAGAAGCTGCAGGCCCATCATTGTCAAGATGCCAACTGCTCTCTGCAGAGAATCATAGAGACACAGAGACCTCATTCTAGCTGCATATCAGGCTGGGCTCAAGTCTGCGTCTGTGTGTGTGTGTGTGTGGGTGTGTGTTGGTGTATCACAGCATGTGCAGGAGAAAGGAACAAGCTCAGTGTGAAATGTGCCAGAGACGATTTGGCACCACCATCACAATGTAGATGGAAATGTTGCAAATATGACCTCTGGTTTAGTAATAAAGTATGTTTACTACATTCAGAAGCTAAGCCTTCATAAGCGGAGGTTCTAGCGCGGCTCCTGCTGCAGGAGCTCAACTGTCACATGATTGGCTGGATGCTGACAAACATGTGACATGACAGAAATGGAATGTTGACAAAGTCCTGGGAATTGTGAGCCGACACACCCAGATTAACCGATTGTCAATTAATTGTAATTAAGTGCGATGCTAATTGCGTTACTGTACTTTTATTCTGATGATAAAAATTTAAAGTGTCTAGCTGACAGTTAGTGCGACCATCATGCTGCTACTTCATGCTCCTCAGGCTGATGATAAAAACCTGTTTTGGTCGGTTGACATGGTGAAGGAGATTGTTGCACAACTGAGCGCTCCCAGTCACACAGTCATGGACGGAAACGCACTGTTCTCTGAGCAGCTGATCATATTTCATCAGCATCTCTGGAAAGAAGCGTCTGGATGGAATCAAATGTTCAAATAAGTTTCCACTCTTTTTTTTTTCGCTTTTGTTTATTCTTACGTTCCTGATGCCAAACTGCGTTGGCCTCAAAGAGGCGGATGTGCTTGTGGGCTGTTTTCAAGGCTTAGTGGTCCTGACTGGGGTACGCAGTTGACACGTGGGTGCAGACACTTGCCCCAGACGGGGGCGATGACCCTGGTGGTGGCAGGCGAGTAGGTGGCCAGAGGGGCCCACTACTCTTCAAAGATGCCTTCCAGAAACACGGTCCAGATGCTCTTCCATGCCGCTCATGACTTTGAATTTAAAAAAAAAAAAAAAAATGCCCTGCTGCCACGAAGTGTCCTCCTTCTTTGAAATGGAGACATTTGTTTGGGTTTATTCTACATCTATTTGTGTGGAAGTAAAGCAATTCAGCAAATGGTGAACATCTGGTCAGTTGAGGAGAATATGAAAATCCACTTAGGGCGAATTAAAACAAATGGGGTGACTGGCTAATGCTTTCCAAAGCAATTTACTACACTAGGATTTCTAATACTTCACAAGGAAAACACATTTAGCTCTGCTCCTGTTTCACCTATCAGTCATTCCTGTTGAAGGGCCGTGCATGTCAGCGAACTTCAGCCTGTAATCTCCAGTTTTATCAAACGAGAGACTTGATTTTTTTTTTTAATCAATTTACTAAAACCATTACCCCCCCTCCCCGGCTGCTAACATCCTCACGACAGCTAAATGAATTAAATCTTAATCAAATATGCATTTCATTGTTAATCATATGCAAGAGGATTAGGCTTCAATTTGTGAAATGACAAAAATCTATCCTTCCTCGAAAACAGTCATTCAGGATCGCCTTAAATCCAGTCATATGATCCAGCGCTCAGGGGTTCTGTTTAAAATGATCTGTAAACGTAAATATGTCCAACAATCTGTCATTCCAGCGAATCAATGTGGAAAAGCCTCCAGACGTGTTTAATTGCTGGTGGGATGAATGGGAGCGCCTATGTGTGCAGCGCGGCCTTGTCTTCATCAACCTTCACAGAAAACACGTCTGATGCTCCGCATGAAATATTGATGCGAAAAGTCTCCTCAAATAACTGACTCCTCAAAATATCTGAAGTACATGGAGGATTCTAGACCAGAGCGGGAGAGCTGCTTTCTCAAGCTAGGCTGTCAACGGGAAAATGCAGAGGCTCAGAATATCCAGCTTCCCAACTGGAGAAAACGGGAGAGGAGAGCATGAAGTAACCTCCGGCCCACAATCAGTCCTCTGATTACAAAAGGAGCCGTTCGGGGTTTTAATGACAAAAAAAAAATGTTGTCACTTCAGGTAGGAACCATGACAACCGGGTTCAGCGTGTCTCAAATTTCAAAGTGCGGATTTCGTAAATGCCAAGGTCACCGTGATGGTGACAGTCAAACGGGCTTGACGCTGGCGTGGAGGACAATCCCCGCTATCTCGGAGGCTGCAGGCTGTGTTGCCCATGTCATCCTCATGTTTTATTCATGCGGACCATATTATAGCAGCCAGAAAGCCAGATCGAAATCTCTTCTGGCAGAAATATTTAATCCCATACCTACTTCCTTTACTCCTCCGACTGCTTAGCCGAGATGGAAGATGGAGGTAGACGGCCTCCATCAGCTCAGCTGCGTTATTAAAAGTGAAACTTTGAAAGAGGTCATTGCTCAGGGACAGAGGAATGCAGCAGCAGCATGCATCAATTATGTTCGAGAGTTTGTGGCATACAGAAGACCGTCTTGTCACTTTTCCCGATGTGGCTGAGCTATAGAGCGGTCCTTGGCTGGTGCTGACATTTAGAAGCTGGTGAATTGTGGAAATCCCAGCCTGACACTCCGAGAAAGAAAAAAAAAAAATGGACAAAAGATCAAGCTGACTGCTCAGAGAGCTCCTCCCGGCTTCAGATTCCTTCACAGTGTCATTGGCATAACGAGACACAGGCGCGCAGCTCTGCTGCTTTAATTTTTCATGTCTAAAATTTTAGCTCGCAATAATCGATGCACGGTTAACAGCCGTTCCCCTAGGACACGGCCATTTCCAATTCTTAACAGCTTATATGTGGAAAAGCAGCTCACTGTCACCCCCAGCTCCGAAAAATATGAAGTCTGTACTGCAAACTACCCTTTCTATAAAGAACAGTTCAATTTGAGGTTACAGATGAGTTAGCGGATCAAATATTTCTCATCCTGCATCAAAATTCTTCTGCAGATAGCACTTGTAGGATAATACAGGACTTTAGTCGGAAACACGCCCAATGGAGGCACACGGACCACAGACCAATGGGAATCTTACATTTTCACTAAAGACGTCATTTTGTGAGGGAGGTGTGACATTCCAGAAGCAGCTTAGTATTCTGTTCAGCAGAGAATAGACAGCAGATTGATTTTTGATGGAAGCTGCCTGAAGCCCCACTGAGCAAACTGCACCGGCATTCATACTTTCTGTACAATTGTAGCGGCACTTACTTTACAAAGAAGAAATGTGGACACGTGGACTGTAGTAAAGCTAAACACTGTACAATATAAAAGAGATGCCAGGTTAAAACCTTGCAAAAACTGCAATTCAGTCCTTCGTCTCCTGTTTAACAGTCATTTAGCCCTGATCGCATGAATAGATGGCTCTTACCCCATAGCATTAGAGGCAAGAATACACTCTGGAACCCTGGACACACTCCACAAGCTGACAGGTACATGCGAACATGTTCCCAACCAGGCCAATCAGGAATGCACAGCTAACATGAGTAACAGCCCAAGAGCTGGCCACCACCGTCCACACTTCCCAGTGCAGTTGAGCATTCAGTGGATGTGACAGAAACAGAACAGAGGTCCCACTCCCAACCATGTAACACCCAGAGGGTCCTCTGTCACTGCCACTATGTCAGCTACCGCAGGACGCCATCAGGGCGCTCCTGACAGGTCAGAGCTGATTTAATGGCAAACGGGGAGAAGGTGCACACAGCGCTCCTCCCGCAGAGTGTGTTTGTCTGCGCGAACGCGCCTCCGTCTCAAGTGCTGGCTAAAAACAGCCTCGTCTGACTGTTGCAGAGCAGCACTGACTCGGTTAAGTATGACTCCCCCCACTCCAGCACATCAACCCCTTCGTTTCAGAGCTCAAATCTGTAGAAACCGCAACTCCAGGAGAGCGCCCTCCCACCCTCCGATCCTCCCTCCCTCCCCATTTCTGTCTCTTTGGTGGCAGAAGAAGTGGCATACCTTTGTTCATGTCAATCAGCTGCTTCTTCTTCTGCTGGCGCTCCTGCTTCTCCCGCTCGGCTTTCTCCTTCGCCAGCTTGGCTCTCTTGATCTTCTCCTCCATCTCTCTCTTCTTGTGGTTCTCCTTCACTGCTTCCTGATGAGGCACACACACAAGCGGATAAAAATCAAAATGCTGCTCACGGAGCCACCACTCTTTTAGCGTCTGTCACTACTGTATGGTGCTCACAAGCAGCAGTGCATCATTAGCACATTGTTATTCTGGGAAGGGTTTGATAGTTCCAGATAAGCTGCTGGAATAAACAAAACTTGTTAGTACTGGTGTACAGTATTTGTGTGCAGGGCTGCCACTGGAAACACTGGACCTCCAAAATGGTCCAGCAACTGGAAACTTTTCCACCATTATAGAATAAGATTTTAATTTGAATTGCTGTATCAATTCATATTATTCTGGACTACAACTAGAACGGTATGTTAAAAAGCCTTATTTATTTTTTTGAATGCAGATGTAACCTTCTGGGTTTTCTATTTTGTCAAAATTGTATGAAGAAATATAAAAAATCATAAAAACAGAAGACTTGTAGATGACAGGTGAATAAAACAGAAAGCCAGATAACTATAAAATGTTTGATTCACAGAGCAACAAAGGTTGCTTTTGGACAAAAATGGAAAAGTGGGAACATTTACAAAACAACATGAGAAATAGAGAAATGGGCTTCGGCAGCAGTGGACCACATCCAGAGTGCTGAGGTTAGGTGAGCTGACTGACCCAGAACCCTTCTGCTGTAGGTTGGTAGGGTCAGTGGATGAATGGATAGATAGACAGATAGATAGACAGAAAGATCGAAAGCATTCTCCCCCGGAGTCAGAGAGTAAAGGAAGGTATGGCTCCTCCTTTATGAGTTGCTGAAATGTCAGGCTGGAGTCAGCCACAGAGAGATTATCTGAAGTATGGCATCTGACTTTACAAACGTGTCAGTTTGCTCTTGTGGCGGGGGGAGGAGACGGAAGAGGAGGAGGAGGGGGAAAAGGAGGAGGAAGAAGAGGAGGAGGAGGAAGAGGAAAAGGAGGAGGAAGAGGAAGAAGAGGAGGAGGAAGCTGTGTGACCTTTGGAGACAAAAAACACAAACACAAAAGGTCTGATCTGGGGCTGTTGCTCTGGCCTCCTCAGGACCCGTCGCATGTGTGCGAGGCCTCCGTGCTGCAGTGAATTCTGCTCCTTTAATATGCACACGACCTGAGCGCTGACTGCGCCCCTCCCCCTGCCTCCTCATCTACACCCTGGGGTCCCGATGTCCAGAAAAGACAGGGGGATTACAGGGATTCTGAGGAAGAAACAAGGAAAAGAGCAGCTGATGGTGCCAGTCAATAGCGCAGCTCTGTTGTCACTGTCCCCACGCAGGAGGACGAGGGCGGTGATGGAGGGAGGGACGGACGCAAGTACGACCCTTTCGATGGAAGCAGACATTGCTTTGTCACCTCCGACAATTCAATGAGCACTCAAAAATCAACCTGCGTTTTATCCCTTTGCCAAGGTCGCGTAAACGACAGATGAGGGCCGTCGACCGCGAGAACTCTGCCACCGTGCTGAATTAGAGGGGATGAAAGCTGCGGCGTGTGCAAACGGGTGGTGTGAATAAAATTGACTTCTGGTCCTTTTGATGGTGGAAAGCTCTACACGGCTGCAAAGGCATCAGCTGGAGGATAAATTATGCAGATTACAACTCAACTCCTGCTGGCAAAACTTACTTTAAACAAACAAATAATTCTGGCTGTAAACACAGTTACGCAACATAATTATGTGCTCTAATCACACAGCACTACTAATTACCATAGCAACTAATATGTAGTCAATGATCTCCCTTCTTCCCTCTCTTCTTTTCTTTGTTGTCCTCATACTCCATCTGGGAACACCCAGTTGTATCAGATCCACTATTTGTTTTTCCACTATTGTGGGCAGTAGAAGAAAAAAAAATTTCATGTTTTTAAGAGTGAGCACTCGTCCTCACTGGTGAAGAGCCTCAGAGCTTCATCGATGCAAATGAGAGCAATTCTAGAAAACCTTTGATCTTTATATTGAGGTTAATAACGTGGAAAATGTACAATATTGTTGGGAAAAGCTGCTGTGACTAGTGGGAAGTGGACAGGAGGGATTAGATTCAGAACTCAATCAACAGATTAACACAGGTTAAAAAGGGGGATTTGCTTCAATCTCAAAAGGGGAATTAATCAATTAAGGAATGTAATGAAATATTTCACTTAATTTATCTATATGAACCCACACACAGTGCAGAAAATCATTATGGAGCGTCGCTTGAGACACATCTCATGTAATTCTTACAATTATTTCAGTGTGTAGACTGTCACTAGTAGTGTGTAGTAGTAGGCTGCCAGTGCAGTTGTTTTGATCATCAGATGACTGAAACAAAGGAATCTGTGCATTACACTGGCTGACTGTGACTACTGACCACCTTTATATTTGACTACGGCACACATTCACTGTGGCATTGTTTCAATAAGCTTCTGCAATCACAAGATTTATTTCCATCCAGTGTTGCATTACTTTGTCACCCAGATGTTGGACTGATGATGGTAGAGTCTGACCTTCTCCAGCACATCCCAAAGACTCTCAATGAGGTCAGGTCTGGACTCATGTGTGAAAATGAAGTCTCATACTCCCTGAACAACTCTTGAGCCTGCTGAATCCTGCCATTGTCAGCTTGGAATATGCCTGTGCCATCAGGGAAGAAAACCCCATTGATGGAATAACCTGGTCATTCAGTATCTTCACGTAGTCAGCTGACCTCACTCTTTGAGCACAGACTGATGCTGAACAACCCATAATTATTTGATTAGTTAAATCCAGGTGGACAATTTGTTTTTGTCAGGCAGCGTACATTATAATTTCTTTAAATTTTGACACAAACGCACAATTCTGTGCATTTCAAAGTAGTACATTAAAGCTTAAAAAGATCAACATTTTGATTATGACTTTTGATCTTATATTCTTTCACAGTTTTCAAATTATATTGGTAAATTATGAATATCTATACCAATGACTCCTCTCTTGCTGTGCTTTTTAGAACATATCTTTCTTCTTTTTTTATTTTACTTCGACTCTTGTAAAGCTGTTGTTTCACCACCAATTTTTATCATTTTATGTTACTGCACATTGTGTGTGTGTGTGTGTGTGTGTGTGTGTGTGTGTGTGTGTGTGTGTGTGTGTGTGTGTGTGCCCTTGCTCAAACTGCAAAACATCTAGGAGGGAATGAAACAATACAGCAGTGGACAGGGAAATACAGAACCAATCAGAGCCGCTCTGGGATGCCTAGCCAGTGCACCCCGGGTAGGATTCCATTGAGGGTCTCCAGCGAGCTAACCTGGGCCTTAATGAGTCGACATAAGTTCCCATTAAAGTATAAAAAAATGGGGCACTGGAGCTGAAAAAGGCAGGACCACGGCACAGCCTTGCTTATTACATGGTCGAGGGCTTTAACGGAAAACCTCTGCATGCAAACTTAACCTTCCAACAATCATTTAGCCAGCATGGAGGGCAAATATTTAGGATCACAGGGACATGAGTGAAAATGAGGTCAAAACTCAGGCAGGAGAAATGATCTAATAAGACAAGCTTCAGCTCAAGTGTGAGAAGAACCTGAAATGACCTCAAAGATTTTCTCCTCTGATGATCTCACACGACAGATCATCCTCTCACAGGCTCGGCTGTACCTGCATGTAAATAAAACATTAAAACCCTGCGGTCCACGGGCCATGTCTGCGTCTGGCTCGACGCCCTCGTACCCTCCGGTGTGAAGAGGAAACTGTGGTGCAGGTGCTACATACATATTTCTTAGGGAGTTATGCAAATTTTAAGCCTGCTCGCAGAGACAAAACAACATGAGTGCTTTTGCATGAGGGCACCGTAATACCAGGTGGATCTGCTACAAGACTGCAGCTGCAGAACATTTCTGCTCCAGGCTCACAGAGCATGAGACAAAACTCATCGCCACTGTTGTGTTTATGACAGTAAACGTGATAAATAATCTCCTATCTGTACCTGGCTGCAGAACTAAATGCTTTCTCAGGTACAATTTACCAACAAAGGCCTGGCTGCATTTTCCTCTCTCCAAGTCTGTCCTTTCAATAATTCATGGAATGTGTTTCCAGTTCTTCTCTGACCCTACACACCACACAATGCATCTCCCACAGCATCCTTCTCCTTCCAAGCATACAAGTTTGGTGGTCTGGTGAGAGTAATTCCACATGCTCAGCTGCACCAGTGATCTCGAAGGTGGTGTCGCTGCTTCATCTCATTTCAATTTTACCAAGACTGCAGCACCCAGACTTGAAGCAGCAAAGGTGTTTATTAGCCATCTGTTAGCACCGTGAGTAAAATGGGGGAGGAAGACATAGACTTCACATTCTGACACCTCCCAGGAGGAATGACATCATTGTATCGTCACATTGTCTTAAAACTCTGATCTATTGTCATCATTGAAAATAATATGTTTATAACTGACTCATCTGTTTAATGGATTACTATTTACATATTCCAAGAATCAAACTTATAATTTTCAAAACACCCTGTCTGGTTTTATCGAGTGTGAGGACACCAAAATAGGCTTCATTTATCATTTATCCTCTGCACATTGTGTCACATCGTGACTATGTCACTCCCATTTTTGACAATTTAGTCATACATACCGGGTGTAAAAGACCAAAATAAATCAGATTAAGAGGTATAGATGCACTAAGACATTGGACTACTGAGGAGAAACCTAGGTGTGTTAATCCAATTTCTCATAAACAAATTACTGCCATTATTTGAAAACACTAAACATTACTACACTACCTGATTGTTTCAAACATCTCCAGAAAATTGGACGATAGGTTTTACATGGTCACATAAACAAGCTCATTGGTCGGACAAATCTTACACTTCTAAGCCATGTGACACGAGGAAAACACAGCCACATCAGCCAAAGTATCATTGCATGTGTAAACACACTGATGGTGTTATAGCAATCACATTTATGAGAATCACATTTATGAGAATGGCTGACAGCTAGTGCTGAAGTTAACACACTGGAGGCATGGATGGTCTCAAGAATACACCCACACATCATCATCATCATCATCATCATCATCATCATCATCATCAACCCGGGCTGGGTCTTTTGGACTCAGAAAGTCACTCAATTACCAGGGAGTGCTGCTCATCCCATCCCATCTGCTGTGCTTTGATAACTCATTAATGAAAAAAAAAACCCTCATCCCTGGTGCTCCTGGTCAGGATTACACATGCACACCCCGCGATTGCATTTCACTCACACTCGATTTCAGAATGCGGCAGCCGCAATAAATTAACAAATTGGGCTCCTCGAATGCTGACTCCATGTGCTGAAATAAAAATTCACTGGCCACAGGGAATAAAAAGGGAGAGGGGGAGGGCGGAAGTGGAGGAGTGGAGGAATGAAACAGAAGGAAAATGGAGTTAATGGATTCTCTTATCAGTTACATTCAGTTCTGTGAGGACTGTCCGTCAGTGCCTTTACTCAAATGCCGTCTGTCGGTCGGACGCATTAAGCTCTTGCTTTTTAGTAAAAGCAATTTAGGGTGGCTGTTGCGATGGCATTCTTTAATACTGCGGCCGCTTTGTGCCGTGAATGCATTACACAGGCCGATGCAACAGAGGGAGGTTAGCAAAGACGGTTAGTCTGCGACAAACAAGTCGGCGTCTGGGTTCTGAAGTCAGAGGGGTGGGAGGATCAAGACGTTCAATTCAAGGCTTTCCACTGGAATCATCAGCCGCTCAGCCCCTGTGACGTTTATTAGGTTTGCCATGCGGACGAAATCAGCGGTGGCTAATGCGGGTCGACTTTGTCAGAGATAAATAACTCGCGGTTATCTGCTCGCAAATCCTCCAGTGACAAGAAAAGCTGAGGAGGAGGCCGTGAAGGATGGCGGGCTCTGGTTTTAAAGGAAGGCGAGGACTGGAGTGGAAACAGCCGCTGATTCCGTGCTCTCTGCAAGCGGATGGGATTAGCGTTCCTGTCAGCAAATGTTAAAGCCAAAAATCTATAAATAATATCTGAAGAATGTGGTGATTAAAGGATTGTTTTTATATGAATACATTAACTTATAACCAGCCCCACATTTCAACCCGTCCACAACACTTTATCCCACTCACTTCGCCTCTCTTATTCATAGCAGGAGAGTTTAAATCACTAATAAAATATTCACACCAAGCTATTTGCTTGAGAGAATAATTTATTTTCTTGGGTGGATGCCTCTTTTAGAGATATGCAACTGTGGAATCCTTGAGGGAGTGTTGTGTTGGGCGCTGGTGCACTTTGATCAGCGGGAATGAAAAGCGGGATTTGGATGGTTTGGAGTAAAGAGAGGAGGAGGAGGACGGGGATGAGGGGACGCTACCGTTCACGTTAATGGAGAGTGGAGACGGAGAGAGGCCCTGACCTCTGAGTGTCCGCTGCGATGGCAAAGACATTTTGGCTTTACTGCTAAACTTCAGCATTAATAATAGTCATGTTGAGCTTCTGGTGATTTATTATGTTCTTGAAAAAAAAAAAGTCCTTTACAGTAAACAGGAACTTTATTGTTTTCTGTTAAGAACAAACCAGACAGGTCACATTTATCTAAAGTCCTTCTCAATGACTCTCACCTTTTATTCCACCATACAAATACAACAATACCTCTCATTAATATAATTTCATCCAAAAAAATAAACTTTAGTTTTGGCTCAGAAAATTTATTATTTTTAATCTACTTTAGGATTTGAAATCTTCACCTCCTCTCTTAACTTATTACCTCCAGCAGTGCCCTATACCACACACACACACACATACACACGTGTGTGTGAGCATGCACACCCGCCATGCTCTAATGAAGCTATGCTGAAAAGGTTAAGAAGCTTGGCCGTGCTGCTTTTATCAGTGAGACGGCAACATTTAACATTTCGTCTTCCTGGCATCTCTCCTTCCTGATTTATATATTCTAATCTGTTCTGAACCTCTGTCTTGTTCTTACAACTCCAGACTTAATTCAGCTCAATGGTAAAAAAGCCTGAAGAGGAAGTAAAAGTTAGAAGTTCTGTATATTCAAGAGTAATGTCATACTTTTTTTTTTTTTTTGTGCATGTGCAGGAGGACTCACAATAAGAAGGTTCTGGGTTCAAACCCTGCAGGGGTTCCCTCAAGGGCAGGAGCTTCATTTCCTGTCAGTACCACTGTACTACTGAATAATTGATCGGCGAAGTACGGCCTCTGGAGCATGTTCTGACTCACAGCTTGTCAAATAATGAAGCTTGGAGGGACCCAGAGGTGCCGGGCGTCAGACCTGCAATATCACTGTTGTACTTGGAAAATGTTTTTTATAGCCATTACAACTATATTTGGTGATATTGCCTAAATATAACTTGGCTAATTATAGATGGAATTTTGACATCCTAATCATGAGCCAAGGTGCTGCTAATGGACGTGATATTTACTGACCAGCCTGCTTTTGGAGACACGATGCCCCTGGAGAACCGTCATTAGCTTAGGATTTGAGAGTGGACATGTTGCATTTGGGGGGAAAAAATTATAGTTAATTGGTTCCAAATATGAAGTTTCTATATTTACAGTTTTAGCTTTTCTTTTAAAAAAATATGGCATATGGAGGAATTCATGAAGCAGATGGGCCGTTCTTGGTTTGGTGCTGACCAAACTGGTGAGGAGAAGCTGTGAACTCTAACAAAAGAAAAAAAAAAAACTTTCTGTCAGCTGCCGACTGGCTCGCCGAAGTCGCTTCGGAAAAGTGGTCAAAAACCTAGAACGCAAAGCCGGAAAATCCCGGCATGCGAGGCGAGCTGGCATCAGCGACGGCTGTGATTGTAACACTGTAATTCTCAAGCACGATTTCGCCCTCATCCTGGACCTTCTGCCTCACTCGTTAACACGCACCGGCTGCTCGATGACACCAAATGTGTGTTAGTGAATGAATGTACGTGTAAAATAATGTAGGTGTGGGTGGCAGCTGCTGCTTGTGCACCCGTGTGCTCATGTAAACGTTAAAAAAAAAGGAGACTTTTCAGAGCGAAGCCACACTACTCACCATGAAGAGGGCACGGAAGTTGGCCAGATCTCCAAAGAAGTCCTCCATGCTGACTGAGTGGGGGTCAAAGGCAAAGAAGTTGCCGAGGCCCTCGTAGAGCTTCTGCATGTTCTTGTGCATCATGGCCAGCTTTTCATACTGCTCTCGGGAATGCTTGGAGAAGCCGTGAAGAGAACAGAGTCAAGGTAAAAGGAGATTGTGTGAAACATTTGAAATGCAAACAAAGTGCACAACATTGCAAATGAGAACTGAGGGGAAAAAAAAAACCAAACTCTTCATCAAGGTTAGAGGAAGAGAAAAGGAGGGTCAGAGACAATCTGATGTGCAATATACAATAACCTATCCTACTAGTGTCTGAGCTAGTGGTTGGTGAGTTAATAGCTGTGGCCCTGCTGCAATGAAAGGTGGTTTATAGTCAGCAGCACAGCAAAGATGGCTGCTGGGAAAGCTGAGTGTCGTCATTGTTCTATTGTTTCTCAAACAACAGTGGGGTCAGGTTGGTTTGAACCTGACAGCTCACGCTGTGCCGTGTAATTTACTAAAGAGGCAGAGCACTTTTCTGCCGGTGAATGGATATTGACAGACGCCATCAGTTAAGCATTATCACAGTAGCCACTGGCCTCATTCAGACTGCACCCGAACACCCGGGCGCCCCGGTGCGGCAGAGGGTGGAGCCACGTGACAAAGCACGTGCAGACACGGCTACACGAATCCCGAGTGTCAAAATAAAATGAATTATTTGCATAGTAGTATCAGTTCTCATCCATTCCAAACTAAGCAGGCTTCCATTCCAAACTAGTCATGGATAATAAACCAGTCCGAACCGGAATTCGGAATATTTCATTCAATTATCATTAAGAACTTCAATTTGCTTTATTTTTTTTCTGAGGTCAACTGTTCATTTACAGGAGCAGAAAAATCAGGAACCGATAACTACGAGGAGAAGAAGGTAACTCAAATTTTTTGTCATGCTGTTGGATTCTGAAGCAGCTTCTTGTTCTCTGCATGGTGAGTTTTAGTTTTAGGCAATTAGTGCTCATGTGCAGTCGCCTTGGCAACGAAGAGAGGCTGCTTTGCTGCATGTGGCCTGTGACTGTCAGGGCTAAACTGTTATCAAGACGTTGCTCTGTGTGAGCAGTCTGCCATTACGCAGTGAAATCCACCATCCATGTAAAGGTCTGGGGTCTGCTTGGTTTCCCAGGGCAACGCTTTACCTCACTGTTCTATTCCATTTCTACATATACAAAACACTAATAGCTATACATACATGTGTTCAAATGCAATGCATTTGTGGATTAAAAGCAGGAGCAGGCCGGATCTCGCTGTCAGTCCAGGTTAGCAGCACACCCACCCACAGGCCCGCCACTTCTGAACATCCTCTTCTACATCTCCATCTACCTGTCTGCCCAACCCTGATTCATCATGCCTGCTTCTGTCAGGCCGCCTTCATCTTCCCTTTTGCATCCCACCCCCCAACAGCCCCCTTGTGTGGGAAAACTCAGAGGCCCTCACAGACAGATGCAGAGTGAAAGTGAAACTTCACTCCACAAAGATCTTCAACAACCAAAGTCTCAGAAGAGCTGTGCAGCGGCAGAGTCATAGATGCTCCATTCTAAAAATGTCATCTGAGCAACAACAAATAAAGACAGGGTGAATGACAGCATGTGTTTACTGAAGCGATTCAGGCCTGGGAGCCGCGGAAAACATTGATGCTGAAGGATACCATGTTATTGGAACATGATAATCTATCAATAACAGCCAGATTGAAATTTTATCTCAGGAGGTGTTCAAGCCACAACAGCTGCCTCCAGTCGGTCATGTTAGTGAAGGAATGACTGGAGCACTGCTTTCTGAGGCATGTCTCTCTCTCTCTCACACACACACATACACAAACACACACACACACTGGTGGCTGGTCTGTGGCTGCCTGGGCTTTAGCTCCTTGTATTTCCACATCAAAGTCGTGTCATATTGATGGAGCCTGACACACTTTATCCTGCAGCAGCCAGGACGGTACAGGCTTCATCAAACACACACAACAGATGCAGAGAGAACACACACACACACACACACACACACACACACACACACACACACACACACACACACACACACACAGCTCTAAAACCACCTGCTGTAGATTTCTCCTGACTTGAGAGAGCATGGGCAGTACGCCCGCCGAACTGCAGTGGTAGCACTGGTAACAGATCATTGGGGTTATTTCACGGGTGGGGTCACGTCACATGACTGCTCGGCTGCACTGAAGGCATCCGTGGTTGTACTTTGAGGTCTTTGTTCTCCATTAGGAATTCAGGAGACAACAGATCTGGACTAATGTCTGAAGTGATCAAATCAAGACAACACTGGTGGGTCTGAAGTTGCTCCATCTTTAGGGTGCATATGTGGATCGTGCGTCCGTCTCCAAAGAAAAATCTTTGTTTTATTTTTCACCTCCTCCCATCCAGCCCTGTCTTTTTCAAACACATCCTCTTTATAATTCTCTTTCTACATTTCCCCTTGATATTCACTCCATTAAATCCTCTCCCTCAAACAATGGCTCCTTTTCTTCTCTCCTACTCAGAGTGAACTTTGGGCTCTCTGCTGTCTGGTATGTGCATCACTTGGGCTCTGAGGGGAGCAGGGAGCAGAGGTGACGGGTCTCAAGGTAAAGCATCACACAGCCTCTGGTCGTCCCAGCACTGTTTGTCAGTCTCTGCTCTCCTCCTCCAGCCGTCCGCCGAGATGTGCTACCGCCTGCACTTCCTGTGCTCTGAACCTCACCAACGCAGTGCAACACGATTGCTCCAAGGCGGGAGGGCTGCAAATGTGGACGCTACAATGAAGAGCTTGGTGTTTTGCGAATGATGAGAATATTTAATATTGCAAATGCAGTCATTTCGAAAATGCTGTTTATTCTTTTTTTTTTTTTAATCCACATGAAGCTAACTCAATGCCAATCACTTTCACATTTAAACCCACGTACATCTATCCCAGACAAGGATGCATGCATGGCAAAATACCATGCAGATATGGGTTAAAATGAAACAACTGTGTGGGTTTTACAACAATTTTTGCATTCTGCTCATTGTCACATTCAAACAAAGTCTCTTCGGCGCTACCAGGGTGCACTGAGTGGCAGCGAGCTGTGATTTAGGCCACTCACTTCAACACCATTGTCATTGCAATCATATCTGAGTCAGATTTACTGGCTTTGTAGAGTCAAACTCCATTTAACCCCATTATAACAACCCAGTGATGGACCCATTTAAGGGCTGAAAAAAGGCAGCAAGTCTTCACAATGGCCATTTTGACATGGGAATAAATTACCTGGTTTGTTTACCTGTGTGCACGAGAGAGTTATTAAAGTGCAGTGGGGCCCCAAAAAGCCTCCTTAATAAATCTCCTGTAACCTAGTTGCATTAATGTTTATTTAATGCTTTTTCTGCTTGCTGGCCACTCCATCCGAGGCCACACACTAAGCCTGCTTTCCTCAGAATCCTGCCATTCCGGCCTCTTTTTATCCCCACACCTACTGCCAACAGCCCCCGAGGACCAAATTACACCAAATCTGCCGAATGACTGGAAGCCTCCAATTGTGGATGAGGGAGGCAGGGAAGAGAGATGAAGGAATGAAGTGTAGTGGCACCACACTGTGTGAAAGTTAGAAAACAGAAGACAGTGCAGCCGCTCGTAGCTCTGTATTAAAGCACCGACTCTTGTTACATCTTAAAAAACCTGTCTCCGTGGTGAGCGTTGGCTTCTTAAAATGGCTACTGCTATTCTTTTAATCCACATTTTTACAGGAAGCGTCAGTGAGCTCACATTCTCTTCTCTTCACCTGGAATTAAGTGAGGAGGACATCGGCGGTGTTCTGTGGGAGGAAGGGCAGAGTGAGTCTGAGCTGGAGCTGGAAAGATTCTTGGACCAGACACTGGTGCTCTCCGAGGGGATTAACAGAGAGACAGTTCTTGTAATCTGGGCCGTGATCAGGTGCTGAGGTGGTCAAAGAGAAGGAATGGGGAAGGTGAAGGGAGGTCGCAACAGTCACGAAGCTTCAGCTTCACCTGCTCATTCCAATTAAATCACAGATGAGTCAAAATGCTCCTTTTTCAGCTTAACAGTTTATATTCCAGAGACAGTTTTATCAGACCTTTGAATGGATCAGATAAAGCTATTAAAGAAAATCATTGAGTGCTCTAATGTCAGTCATTGGGTGATTTTATGAACTGGTAACAACATCCGTACCATGCATCACATTAGGTTTTTCAGCGTATGTGATCAGGATGCAGACAAACAACTTCCTGAACAAGTGCAACATGCGTCACGTGGAGGGACTCCAGCCAAGGTTTGAGTCAAGGATTCAAGGTTAATTTTAAATGATGAAAATAATGAAAGTCGTTCAAAACTGGACGGTGTGGTGTAACAACAGTGTGGAGACTTCTGGAGTCTGTCCAGATTAATCAGCCCAACACCCCCGATGGAACTCAACAGTGTACCAACGTGAAACTCATAGATCCATCTTTGTCACTTCACACACACATGCACACACACACACGTGCTCCCTCCCCTTCTCAGTTATTACCAGTGGTGCCAACTGTGTACAGTTACTTCGCACCCCACCCCTCCTGAAATGTAATTAATGTAGTACTGGGAGGGGCCCCAAGGAGTTGTGGCTGATGCATCATTAAAGCTCCGCCTACCGAGTTTAGTCATGGTTTTATTTCACAAATCTGGTTTAAAAGCATAGAAGCACACTAGAAGAACGGAAAAGCACTGGCATATTCATATATATTTTAAAAATAGCAAGGGGCTGCATTTCCCATTCATCACACATTCTGTGAATAATGTTACGCTGACACAGGGGTCGTGACCTCTTCCCTCCCTACACTCCTCTCCATCATCTCCCCTACAGCCTTTACATCATTCCACTCTTAAAATTAAAAGCCATATTTGATGTCAATTTTACTGTCAATTTATTCTGCCTCACTGTGCCTGAAATATTAATACGTGTGGAGGAAAGTTTCTGCTCCTTAAGCATTCAGGACCCAGCTGGTGTTGGAAGAGCCTAATGGGGAGGCGGGTGTAATGACTACATCTGATAAAGGAAAAGAGTATAAATTAGACATGAGTGGAGGTATGAGGGGATTAGATCCATGGGACTGACCTGTTGAATCATGTAAAGGTTATTAAAGAAACGGGGAGAGTCAGCGAGGGGGGAAAAAAGACAGTCGGCCACATGCAAACACACACCGGCGTCTTTAAATCTACGGTAACCTTTAATGGTGTAATGGTCTCACTTTCACGCTCATTGAAATCAATAGCATGTCACTTCAGAGCCCGAGGGTGCCGGCTTTCTGCGAAATTCACCCAGAAACATAAGCATGCAAATCCACAGTGTTTACAATGTTCGCTCTTGTCCAACTGTGAAAGGTCAAGTCTCTGGCTTCTGCCGCCACTGATTGAATCGGTAAACACAACACATCACAGGACGCCTCTTGACGGAAAACCAGGTGTCATTCCTTGGACACACATGCAGATGACAGTTAAATAAAGGTAATACACAATACACATTAATGTTTCTGTATTTAAAACTTTTGTTCTTCGTGTGTGGTCTTGTATAGACTACATAGTGAGGACCAGAATATAAATGAATAGAGTCAGGAGGACATTTTAGAGAAAATAGAGACATGTTGGTTGTTTCTCTGAACTCCAAAGGGCTGGTTAAGGTTAAAGTTAGCGTTGAGTTATGGTTAAGGTTAGAGGTTTAGTTCTGATGGTTAGGCTGAGGAATGTATAGGTGTGCGTGTCACACCTATAGTGCTCACAAAGAGAGAAGGACAAGAACATGCATGTATGTATTAATAAATGCATTATTTTTCCTCTGATGACTCACCAAATCTTCTTGTCAAGCTTGACTCGAGATGTTTTAGTTTTGTTTCAACACATTAACAGCAATCCTTTTACCTCTAAAAATAACCTATAGTTTTATTCCTGCAATTTCTGACATGGCTGCTCTCAAAACAACAACATTAATAATATTGATAATCAGAATAATATGCATGTACGCACGTACACATGCACACACACACACACACACGCGCGCGCGCGCACACACACACACACATTCACCCAGTCTGTTAGAGGAGTGAATATATTTAAAAAAATACTGTATAAGAACTAAAAGAAACATTTGAGACATTCATGTTATATGGTACAAAGAGCAGCATAACCAACAGTGACGTGTCCTATATAACAGCCTAGATTAAGAACTGTTGAATCCAACTATGAAAGACATCTTTAACATTTGGGGGCCAATACTTTACCAATCAAGCAAAACTAGATCGGTTTGTTCAATGCAATCCTTCATTTATGTAAATTTGTGTGACAAAGGCCAAATACATAATCAATCTAACAGACAATTTTAAAAAGAAAGGAGGAAAAGCAAAATCAATGGCTCAATTATAAACTTGATTATGAAAAATGATATGCAGCATTTTAGGGAAATGGTATATGGATTTTGTTTTTTTATTAATAATCTGCAGCAAAGATGAAAGAGTGAATGTCACATGGTAGGACATATAGAGCAGATATGATGAGAGGGAGGGAGGGAGTGGGAGAAACAGAGAGAGAGAGAGAAAGAGAGAAAGAGAGAGAGAGAGAGAGAGAGAGAGCACATATTGATCAGATTCCTTCAGTAAGACCACTTGCCCAGCAGCAGCGTGACAGAATACAGCTCCATTCAATAGCATTATCATTACTACTGCACAGACCCATTCAGCAGGTCAGCCTGTTTGCCCCACAATCCCCTGTGTGTCTGCGTGTGTGAGAGTGTGTATGTGTGCGTGTTTCGATTACCTAAGCCGATGAATACTATTAGACTCTCAGCACAATTCTCACTTTAGAGAAACTTTTCTTCTTTCATTATATCTGAAAAAGGCTGCTAACCAAAGCGTTTCGCGAAGCAGCTGTCCAAGGGAACAAGGGGCACAAACGCCATGTTTGGTGGGCGTCATGAAACAAAAGTGGCTTTGCAAACACAAACCGGAGGTGCGTGAAGTTAATTTGCTCTAAAAAAAAGGGAAAAAGTCCGAGCTGGTGTTTGAAGTCCAGTTTTGGTCAAACGTGGCAGACAGAAATCCAGCCTGTTGGAAGTGAAGCGTGAGGCTTAAACTGGGTTAATTTAAATACAAAAGACAGCCTCCTCCTTACAGATTACAGTCAGACATGAGTGGCAGGAGAAGCTGTCAGGGACAGAGAGCTGGAGCATTCCTCCCCGCAAAGGCTAGGAAGGAATAATGGAGCTGTCTCCAGTGGCAACACAGAGGCACAGACACTATTTTTAGCAAATTAATTTAAGGCTCTAAATAATTAACTGATAATTATCTGGCAATCAAGAGATAGAGCGATCTCCCCAAGAGTTTCTTTGTCATGTGGCTCAGCAGGCAGGCAGAGGAGCTTTGTGTTACTGTAAGGTGTTGTGCCGCATTAAAAAGAATAATAGAGAAACTGAAGCTGGAAGGAAAGTGGATTTGCTGATGATTAATGCTTAATGAGTGACAGAAGAGTGGCACTTGTGATCCGTTTTTCGTGGAACAGCAGTGGTGACACACACATCTGCCTCGCGTTTGGATACATGTTGACTCCCGGTTGCTGTGGATCTTCTTTGCGGAATTTCTGGACATAATGTAGCTCTTGAAATGTAAGTAACATGCAGAACACACAGACTGCATGATGGTTTGGACATCAGAAGTTCAAGGCATTTTTTTATTATTATTTTTGAGAAATATAGGCCATCCATCATGAACTCTCTGAACTGCTAAAGCAAGAGAAGTATAAACTGTTCAGCAGTTTGGGATGAGAAGGTTAAGGTGGGTTTTGTTTCCTGTGTGTGTGTGTGTGTGTGTGTGTGTGTGTGTGTGTGTGTGTGTGTGTGTGTGTGTGTGTGTGTGTGTGTGTGTGTGTGTGTGTGTGTGTGTGTGTGTGTGTGTGTGTTTGTGTGTGCGCTAACGTCTGTGCCTGACCCTGAAAACACAGCCTCTGAAGGGAGAAGAAGATGGAAGAGGGCGCTGACAGACAGCTGATGAGCTGCCTCTGGCTACAGATGCATGTGTGTGTATGTGTGTGTGTGTGCGTCTGTGTGTCCTCTAACCCGTAAAGGTAAAGGAGTGTTCATTTCCAGTTCATATCTGTTCCTCCTTCCTCCAGGATCGGGGAAAAACTCAGTTTTTCCTCGATCCTGTTATTTCCTCGGTCCTCTATGAATTAGCCAGGAAATAAAGAGGCGATCCGCTGCGGTTTCTGGGGTCTGTGAGGCCCTGGACATGCGGTAAAGGCATTGCAGCTCTTTTAACACACACAACTCCATAATAGGCCGATGAAATAGACCCGGTCTATTTTTCAGGCAGACAGGTTTGCACTGCGTGTCTCTCTCAGGATTTTGGATTCGGGGGGACAATTATCTTGATTGCGTGACATGTTTTGGTGAGGACTACGTTTGACAGGCCTACCTCGTCACCATACTGTGCAACCTATTATAAAATCAATGCTGCCACAAAAGACAAGTCTCCCCCGCGGAGCTCGGGCCGCCACTGCAGCCCTCCTTCCCCTTGTAGTATGTGAAGAAAAACAGAGAGAAACAGTTAAATTAGAGCCTCTGCTCTGTCTAGTCTTGTGTAGTGACAACAGCGCTGTCAGGAGCGAGATAAATAAATAAATAAGCCTTCTATTGAAACAAGAGCCCCTGCATTTAGACTTCACTTTCTTCAGCCAATTATATTCCCTCCCACCCCAACAGAGATGCGCTGTTATCTCGGAAAATCTTTGTCATTTGGTAAGATCAATTGCCAATGGGTGACAAAAGGTCCCGGAGCCTGTGCACAAATCCGAGAACGAGATCTTAACAGCGATTGTGAGGAAAACATGCCTGCATTATCTGCGCTCTGACACGCGAATTGTTCCCCTTAGACTCGACTGCAGGGAACAAATATTGTCACTGCGCATGCAAAAAATAAAAAAATAAAAAAATAAACAAAAAAAAAAACAGAAGCATGAGTAAGAAGAACAAAACGAGGTGGAAGAACGTGTTATTGTAGGAAAACACATCAAACATCTTGTGTTCTTTTTTTTGGGGGGGGGGGGGTTTGCACCTGCTGGAAGAGGTTCTATAATCAGACAGGCACTAGCTTTGGGCGCCTGCTAACAGATGGCATTGACGACATCACTGGTGGCAAATTAAAACACAAAGGTCGTTCTGAGCTCTCGTCAATGCAGTTTACAGTATTTCCTGGCAAGTGCCAGTTGAAACAACAGAGATAAATTTGCCATTTTAGTTTCCCGGGTGTGTACTTGGGCTGTGTGACCCGCTCCAGCTCCTCACCGTGGCTGCTCTTGGCAGGCTCGGACGGGCTCATTTGCATTAGATTACAGGCCCGCTGGAGACGCTCTCCTTAATGGGAAGCATCATCCTCTGCAGGTGGAAGGGGAGGCAAAACAACTCCTGCTGGATCCCGCGCCACGACCAGTGACAACTGGTGTTGACTGGTCTTTAGGTAGGAGTGGTGCCACGTTGTCTTTAAAGCGCCCGGCGCATCAAAGCAGGCTGTGAACGCAGCGTCTTTGATGGAGGCATCAACTGTGAGTCACAGCGTGCTCTCAACTCGAATTTATGGAAGCGATGTTGCATTTACGCGGGGCGGGGAGGGTTGGCGGTGGTATCGAGCAGACGAACAATCCATATCAGTCATTAAAATGCAAATGTGCATGCCGCGTCTTGCTTTGATGTCGCGCTAATAACGCAGGTTGGAGAACAATGGCGGATCACAGTTAAGTAGCGACCTATCGAACGTACACGTGCGCGTGTGCGGAGCTGCCGCGCAGAGAAGCGAGAGCTGAAATAAAAGTCATTTTTTACTGCCAATAAAAAAAATTAAAAAAAAGCGCTGTCATTATCTGCAGCTGTAACACAGGGAATTAAGCAGCACATGATGACGCTGGCACAATTCCAAAGCTGCATTTCAAAGGAAAGCTCCACGCTTGAAATGAAAGCCCGGTACAGGTGATGCACACCAGCTGCACCGGTTTTGGCAGGTGTAGTTGCGTTCCACCCTCCTGATTATGTTGAGTCAAGTAAGCAAATAAGGAGAGATATTATATCATTTATAGGAATAAAATCTGGATTTTAAGAGTCAGAGGGTGCATTAAATGAAATGTTGACATTAAAAATGTCAACATTTCAGGGGCTCAGGCCTCGTCAAGCTAAAGCCCAGAGAATCCAGTTGATTAAATTCTGTGACTCGGTGGCTGGGGGGGGTAAAAATAAGATTAAAAAAAAAATAACAGTTTTATCATGCGGGGTAAGAGTTTTTATGTCTGTGGGTAATCAGACACAATCCGCAGCCAATTGTGTTGATTGGACGTGGTGACAGAAGCCGCCTGTGCCACACATACTTGCAGAAATGAGCTACAGGACATAACCACCTTGAGGGAAATATTCTCCCATATGGCTGATTTTCTGTTTGCGCTTGCACCATCAGTGGGAAGTGTGACCCCAAAGGAGCAGCCACACCTTATCTCATGATGGCAGGGCTGGTATGCTTCTTAACTGTACATGATGCTGAATATTAAATATACAAGCGCGAACCATCTGTGGCCGTGAGCACAAAACCGGACCGTCGCAAGAAACTGAAATATTGGCCTTTTATACCTGCTGCAATTAAATATGCCTAAAACTCACCCAGTCTTTTGGCAGATTTATCACTGTTCCCCTTCGTTTCAATGTAAGATAGTGACTATGTGAGTTTTCCGAGCGTTTTATGGCCACTCACGATAGACTCCATAATTCCTCATGTATTTAAACTGAAGTGGCAGTTAGATTAGCTCCAACAGAAATCTCCTCTGTGACTGGAATGCTAAGCAGACCTATTGGACAGGTCCTCTGGTGTTAAAGGACCTGTCTTTGTGCCCAAATATAATAACCTCTCAGGTGCTTCCATGCAGGTTTGTGCTTAAACAGAAGTAATGAAAGAAGAAAGACAAACAGGAATCTGCTGAACATGACTGCAGACACATGAGAGTGCACATAGTCAATAACCATCTACTGTTACCCAAAGACCCGGAATAACACCAATAAAGGGGGTATAGAATGCACTATAATCACTGCAGTACTGGGATGTAAATCAGTGGAAAACACACATTTAGCCTGCGGTTGATTCATACTTGACCCTGCTATTGCTTTTGTTTTGCTTTTATTGTTCACTCCCTGAACTATTATTCCATTTTCTCTGTTAATTGTGATATTAATCCAGATTAATGACATGAGGAGTATCAAATGTTGAAAAAAAATCCTGATTCTGAAAGGGGCGAGCCTGCTCTCTCGCTCGTGCCATCCAGTCCTCTCAAAATCATAAAGGAGGGTTGGAAACCCACTTTTGAGCTTAGTTAAACTGAGAGAATGGGATAAAGAGAAGAAAGGAGACAGGTAACATGAGAGACTGAGTATGATGGAGTAATAGATGGATGAGGCTGAGAGAAAGAGGGAAAAGAGGGGGTCTCATCTCGTGCAAATCGCATCAACACGGTGAAAGAGAACAGAAAGATGAGCATTACCACTAATCTCCAATCCACACCTTGAAAAGAACTCTTTAAATTACCAGACAAGTTTCCTCCCGTGATCTCTCTGGATGACAAAAGCAGAAAATGAACAGATTACAGTTTATTTACTGACCTACAGGAACCTCCACTCAAAGTCTACACTAAGTGATCCAGTCCCTCAGAAACCCTGTTTTTGATCTTTTGAGGATGTTTAAGACAAACACATAAATAGCTCTCAATTTAATAGAAAACGGTGGCAGACCTCATCATTAAAAATAATCTCAGATAGGATTATCATCCCTAATCAGACTTGCATTGGGGAAAAGACTTGATGCTGCTCTGTTTCAGATCAAATCTAATAAGCTTAAAGGTAAGTATAGGGCTTAGTATTCATTTGTAGATAGAGAAAGCCATTCTGTACATAGTTCACCTGTAATATGATAAGAAGATATTGTTGGGGGGATTAGGTTATCTCCCAGGAGATCTATTAGTGGGTAATTTCTACTGGCTGTCTTTTGAATCATTACTTCCCTGGCTCCAATCTGATCTGCACAGCCTCTTCTCTCCTTTCAACTAAAAGTACCGACACAATTACCGCACACACAAGCACGACGGAGGTTCAAATGGAATGCGGGAAGAAGAAAAGGTTTCTGACTGGAGCTGGTGATTTTTAAAGACGCTAAAAAAAAAACACCATGACACATCATCAAGAAGCACAAATGTGCTTTACTGCATACCCAGTGTGTTAACCTTTTACCCATCACACCACAGCATAATTTCATTATTTCCCAGAAGAAATCCCACATCTCACCAAGGTTAAATGGAATATTCACGTTGCCTTTATAGCTAACAGTGCATAACACGAGCAGTCCGCTTTAATTTTTCCCCCTGTTGTCAGTTTATTTCTTTTTTTCTCGTTGTCAGTCATCAAAACC
Source organism: Lagocephalus sceleratus (assembly GCA_911728415.1). Classification (NCBI taxonomy): domain Eukaryota; kingdom Metazoa; phylum Chordata; class Actinopteri; order Tetraodontiformes; family Tetraodontidae; genus Lagocephalus; species Lagocephalus sceleratus. Next base: position 1,044,084 of record CAJVRN010000211.1, on the reverse strand, counting down.
CTTCTTAATTAAAGATGGTGAGACCTGAGCTGGCCTGCCATTGGGCTCTGGAATGGGGACCAGGGATCACGTGACTGCAGCACAGCGGGATAAATCCATAACCCTTTGCAGGATAATAACCATGGAACAGATGCTACATCCACTGGTAATCATATCATAATGGCTAAAGCAACATCAAATAACAGAGTCTAATCTTAATAGCTTCAGTCAAGCTGGTTCCAGCAGACTGGCTTTACATTTGCACAATGACCGCGGGAATAGAAGGGCATTAAACACATCAGGGGATCCCGACCTGTCTGATCACATGGACCGGACAGGAGACCAGTGGAGACTACTCACTCATAAACAGTATAAATATTAAGGAAAACTGGACCAAAGCCATCAAATCTGTAGCCCTGCAGCCGACATGCTGCTACTGGGGACCACAGCTACGACATGCTGGACTATTAGTGTGGGTTTCACGGTCTGGATTAGGCCCCACCCATGTCACAGGACCTTATTGGTTATCACACAGGCCTCAACTGGAACATTAAAAAAACCTGACACGGATTCCATGAATGTCATTATGGACAAGCTAGAACTGGAACCACAGTAAAACACTCCCAAAAAGCATCAGAGCTCCTGAGCAGAGCCTGAGAGCTGGACAGCTGAAATTCAATCCACTTTTTGTACCTGTTAGAAATCTATTACGGACCAATAAGGACGCTGATGGGAGAAGGTTCGAGATATTTCAGGTCAGACTTGGAGGTTAATTGTGGAGTTGTCTGTCTGGTCAGTGAAGGGATCACTGCGTGAAACCAATCCAGCGGGCAGGGCATGAACGTTGAGCGTGGATGGCATTCGAGAGATTAGAGCGGGCTGATGGGAGAGGCAGAGCTAGATTGAAAACCAGAGAGAAGGCTAAAGAGATAGAGAGAGACAGGAATCTATAGACCTCAAATCAACACGTTTGCAAGGCTGCCGATGCTAACTGGGTTCAGAAGTGTGTTTAATGTGGTTAGAAATGGTTGTGAGGCCGACAAGGACAATGAAGACAGCTCCGCTCACATATAAAGCACAGCAATGGAACAGATGTCAGCAAAAATTACACAATCAGCACAACAAAGTGCAATTAATGAGTATCCACTGAGCACAGAGAAACTCAATCATTGAAATCTCGATGAATTCTTGTCGCCGTGATTTCCACTCAGCCATTAACAACAACTAGATATGACAAATAGCATTAGAGAACAACAGCGCTGAGGTTTGCAGTGAGGGATTCTCCACTGTACTTTGTTTTGATGAAGGTCAATTTAAAATGTAGTGCGTGGGCTTTGTCGCGGTGGATAAATATTTTTGGCTGTCTGCTCAGATGTACAGTGAACAGACATGGCGCTCCTGTGGGCGTCGCTCGACAACAGACCCATTTTACTACTTGCTCTACATATGTGACCCCCCCCCCATACACACTCAAACACAGATATGTGGATGCACTGAGGCGATTTTTTTCCTTCACCGCACACACATACGCGGTGTCCCTCGTCACCTTGCTCAGAGATGAACGAGTTTGCCACTGTCCTTAATCATTTTAATCACCTCAATGGAAAATGCCTCATTCACAGCTATCTTTCTGTCCTGCCTAGAAGCTCTGTCATGTTGCACATTCTCTCAGCCCCACAAACACCCCTAGACAGACACACATGCACAAACACAATGACCGTCTGGTGATACAGTCTGCACCCTGTAATTCCCACTACAAGAATGCGATTATTATCATTATTTTTATCATTCTTTTTTTATCATTATTATCATTCTTTTTTTTTTTCAAGCTGACTTTGCAGGTGGCTGAGTAACTGGGTTTCATCATCATCTCAAGAGCTTTAAGCTAAAGGTCAGGTTGGATATAGGTCTGTAATTGGCTAACATATCTGGCAGCAGAAGTGTGAAATCCTGGGGTATGTCACCTGTTGCTAAACTAAGGTAATCTAGCTAACTGTATGCATTTTATAATCAGTTTAGAAAGGTTAATTTAAGGGCTCATTGTAGCCTTCAGATGTTTGTAGAGCTGAAGGAACCTCAGGTTGTTTGAGTTCTCTTAAATTAGAGAACATAAAGCAGCAAGGATCCTTTGAAAAATCTTTCCAGCCTCACATTTTGGAGGAATATCACAACCTTTGTACCTTTTTACTCAGAGTTACAACAAGGAACAATCAAGGAAAACTGGAAGATCATGAAGTAGGAAAGTGCTCTGCTCTTCCGATACTCCACAGGTGAGTGAGCTGACACTGAAGCCGTCTGCAAGATGGAGTGAAGCGCTCAAAAAAAGGTGGAGGTAACGAGATGAGCGGCTTGAAATTTCATTTCAACCATTTGTTAAAACTCTTATTTACACATCCAGACTGTAGGAGGAGGGCAATGGAGTGCACAGAAATAGAAGGCTCCCTCAGATGGAGCATCATGACCTTGCACACAGACGTTTACGAATATGACCAACGGATCAAACAAGCCCGAGGCATCATAACCCTTACTGTGGCATCCATCACAAACGTGGCCCAAGAGCATATTCAGCCCACAGACTGCATAAAAACTGCAGTCAATCATTCAAATTACTCCACATATATTTCCTCATTTACCTCAATTATACGAATAACATGTATTTTAATGCTTGAGTGCACATCTCATGTGTTTAACCAACAAGCACACATGTTATATTTTGGCGTTAAAATGACATCGACCTTGGAACGCCGCTGTGTGGCTACATGTTGTCAACACCGAGCTGTGAAGGTAACAAATGGAGGTGTCCTCCGTGTTAACACCTGTACCTATATACACCTCTAGGTGCATCTCTTCACAACTACTGTCAGCTCTGTCGGACCCAGTTGGACACCCGCTGATGGAGAAAGCTGGGTACCATCAGTCAACCGCAAATAGCATGTTGATTTATATATATTCAGACTAATTCAGCTAGTTATCTTTTCTACAATTTTAATAAACTGCCATTGAAAGCTTTGCATCCCTTCAGTGTGTGGTCACGATGAAGACTCTAGGTAGAGGTGCAAATTAGCCTTCACAGAAGACTGTAACTGGTGCTGCACCTGCTACGAAAACACACTGGCTCATACAGTCATTTATGTGCCCATGCACACAAATGATTTATTAACAAAGGCATGAATACAATGACAGCCTACTGCAACCAACATCTGCGACATTTGTTCACCCTTACTCTATCCATTTCCTGTTACTTATTCCAGAGGAACCCACATAGGAAACACAGACCAGCCACACACTCACACTAATTAAAGTCTCTAATCAAACTAATGTGCATATGTTAGGTCCGTGGGAGGACACTGGAGGCCCCGAGGAAACCCACACAGGTAGACAAAGAACATACAAGTCCAAATATACAGCCACAAAATAGAGATTTTTTTTTTTTCTATGCAAACGACAATTGCTGTCAGTATGACAGTACAGTCATGACACACACCGAACCAGATAAAAGGCTGAGAGCTCCAGTTGAAATCCGCTGTATCAAGGAACCATCAAGGAGAAAAGCCTGGGGATCAACCAAAAGTCTCCATCACCGAAAGACAATTCAAGGTCAAACGCTGGTTCAGGTGGCGATATGTCTCACAATCCCCTTCGATGTTAAATGAAACATCTGAGGCCGAACAGCACTTAATGGTCCGTGTGCCGGCCTGAGAGAATGTGACCGCTGCGTTTTTAAAACGTTTTTTTTCAGTTGCTGTAAACTGAAATTTCAGCTGAAAGCTACATTTTAAAGGGTCACTTTGGGATGTAACCTGATATTTTAACCTGCCGACTAAAAAGCAGAAAATGTTTTGCTGCTTTGGCTTTTTTACTGTAAGATGCCATTATCAGGAAGCAGCAGTTTGTTGGTTATACAGAGAGAAGCATTATTTCGTAGTTTTTCAGATCCTTTAGGATCCATACGCCGTTTATGCCAGTCATTCAATAGATTACTTTAACGGAGCAATAACAACAGGTTTAATCATGTTAAACTCACAAAGGAGAGGCTGCATCTCTTCTGCCTCATGAACATCACACCTCGATTGGTTTTCCCTGGAGCTAACACCGCACTTCACTCCAGGTTACCTAGCACTAATAAGACTGCAGCAAACAGCCCGGCGCCTTTTCATTTACACATGCAGATGTCTCTGAACAATCTCATCAAAGTTATTCTCAGCAAAAAAAAAAAAAAAAAAAGAGCAAATGGTTTCAAGAGCAAAGTTTTTGATCACATTTTTGCCAGATCTTTGCATCAGAAACCCAATAACCTTACTTGTTATTTTGATATTTGTATTTGTATTTACTTGTTTTGAAGGCCACCATTTGGCCAGCTAGGTGCAGTCCCTGACTGGCCGGGCCTGCAGTTGGTGGAAAAATAATTCAGAACAAAACGATAAACTGTTTAATTCAGCATAATAATCGTTTTCTCTTTTTTTTCTTTCTTGAAGTTGCTAATATTAGCGAGGCGCTACGTACAGAGAGAGATGAGGAACAGTCGCTCGAAGAACAGGTGTTTAGAATTACAAGCCTCTCAGCTCATGTCATCAGCAAAGAATATCCTCCAAAAGCTGAAATTCAACACTGTTTTGACACGTCTGTCTGGGCGCTGACTGGCAGACAGCACCAGCCAATCCCCATTTGAAACGCGACAAGGAAAAACAAAGCTTGTCAGAATGAGTTGCAGAGATGTCTACTGAGAGCCACATGTGGAGAGAGGGGAGGGTAGAGAAAGAGGGAGAGAGGAAAAGAGAGAGGGAGAGAGGGAGAAAAAGAGAGGGGGAGAGGGAGAGAGGGAGAAAAAGAGAGGGGGAGAGGGAAAGAGACAGAGACAGAGAGAGAGGAAAGCGGAGAGGGAGAGGGACAACAGCCCTTCTCTCTCCACACGAGTCTGTCCCTGAAACACATTTCCAGCTGCTCCCCCCATAGTGGGTGACTCTGACAGGATACTTTCTGTGCAACATCCCCCTCTGTGTGATTGATGAGTCTTATTTTACCAATTAATGATGAATCCCCTGTTGACTGCCATCAGATTGCCATTTTTATCTGTTACTCTCTCTGACTGTGATTCATTTTAATTAGTCAACTCATTTCCCACCATCACTTCTATTACACCTAAAATCCAAAATCAAGTACTACCTACTGAAATACAGTGTCAGTGATGTTATATAGCTGTTAATTTATTCACATAGTGTGTGGCTCGTGTTGTTCAAGGCCAAGACTCTGCACAAAAGTCGAGACTAATGTCGACCATATAACATATAATCAATCTGCAAACATGAGGGAAAGGAATGTGCCCGATTTGCATAATGAAGACTCTAATTTCAGCATGCAACAGCAGTCAATAAGTTTATCTAATCGCTCGCGGGGCTATGAATGTGAGCAGAATACAGGGGACGACGCAATGATCTCAGAGAAAATCACCGAAGGAGACGACGGACAATCAGCAGGGAGAAAATGTAAAAATCATCCTGCAGAAGAATCTTTAGATCTCCAGTTTGTCTCTATGCCTCTAAATAATAAAAATCCTGCTGCCGATCTATATTAGGGGGGGATAAATAATAGTAACTCCAGTCACGTTTTCCCCTCCACTTGCATTTGATAGAATAATTTGCCAACAATGGGCCTGTCATTCAACGGAGTCTAAAGGATTTCATTAAAACATCAAATGAAAGTGAAATCATGAGCCATGACGCTGGAGAGTGGGGATGGCTAAGCAGAGAAGCGTGGCTTGTGTCTACTGCAGGATTAGAGCTCAGCAACAAGTGCTCAAGGGGGGCTTTGCCTGGAACCCAGGAGCCCATGACAAATGAGGACGGCTGGGCCTCTGTCTATTACCCTGCACTAAGCCCAGGCCTTTTGGGGGAGTAATGAGGTGCAGATTGCTGCTTCTGCCACTGGGTCCTTAGCCTGAGTTTGTGCAGAGCAGAAATAATCAGCAGAGACCTCGGCCAACCGGGCAACGCTACAGATACAATAATATACACTGCCTGGCCAAAAAGAAAGACCACCACAAAAAAAAGGTCACACACTCATATATTTCGTTGGACTGCCTATAGCTTTGATTACGGTAAGCATTCGCTGTGTCATGGTTTCGATAAGCTTCTGCAATGTCACAAGATTTATTTCCATCCAGTGTTGCATTACTTTGTCACCCAGATGTTGGACTGATGATGGTAGAGTCTGACCTTCTCCAGGACATCCCAAAGACTCTCAATGAGGTTCAGGTCTGGACTCATGTGTGAAAATGATGTCTCATACTCCCTGAACAACTCTTTCACAATTTGAGCCTGATGAATCCTCTCTTCAGTCAGCTGACCTCATTCTTTGAGCACAGACTGTTGCTGAACCCAGACCTGACCGACTGCACCAACCTCTACCTATTTGATTAGTTAACTCCAGGTTGAGACTTTTTCTTGGCCAGGCAATGTGCATGATATGCAGCACTAACAGTCAACAATAGACATTCGTACATACAGTGGCTGTAAATAAGTACAAAACAGGAAGTCTGAATCACAACGCAAAAGCACAAGCAAAAAGCACAGCCCTTGTGCATGTAAACACAAACCAGGCTGAGCTTTGTGATTGCTCTGCAGCTTTTTTACACCTAGCAGCAGCGGTTTATGTAGCATCAGCTCACCCTCAACAGCCATGCTACCAGGGTTCTCTTAGCAAAGGCATTTTTTCATTGATGGGGTGGTGAGTGATGGCTTACAAACAACTTTTGTTTCCAAGCTTGTGTACTTGGACAGTTGTGTATTTGAACTACATCCTTTGCTTGATTGTGTCCTGATAGGGACAAAAAATCATATAGGCTGCTGTGTTTCCATGACAGTATGAACAAAAGATCTCTCAAACTGTTAAAAATACAGAATTACTGCAGGTATTTGTCTCACAGTGCAATAACGCACGCCCATGTCTTATTTGAGGTAATTATAGACATATAAATGTGTTACATTTTACAGGCTGTTTGTCATCAAAGGTAATGAGGCTGCAGCCAGTAAATAACAAAAATGAAATCCTTACACCACAGTAACATAATCACTGGCGCCGATTCTCTGTCTTTTCTTTGCAATGATGGTAATTAGAATTCCAATTTTAATTTTGGCTAACATTTTTTTCCTCCAAACACATAAAACTGTGTTAATTAAAACCTCAATATCCTCAGAGTTTCAGAATGCAGCATGAAAGGCGGCTGGTTTTTACTGGTGAGGGGAACAGAACTCAGCCAGGGCTATACTATGATTTTAAATATCTGTGTTTATTTATCCTGGGTGGGTAAATTATACATTTGAGATGATTAAAATGCTCCACAGCTAATCTGTTCTCTAGTTAATTGGCCACATAGTTCCCAGTGAATTTCATTAGTGAGGGAAAACACTTGATTTGGGTGGAGGGATGACAGAAGGTGGTGAATTACAGACACTTTTTTTTTTTTATATATTATGAGAAGCGTCTTAAAGTGCCACCAGCATCTTTTAGCCCAGTTTTCTTGCACAAACAAGCAGAAATAAACATGAAGGGTTTGTAAATAATCCCAGTTATTTCTTATTCAAACACATGAAAGTGAGAGCTTAATGGTGGAGGACTTCTCCAAACAGAGGTGCAACATCAAGAGGGAGGGCTTAAACATCCAAATCCTCCATAAGCACTGTGGAAAAATAAGGGTTAAACCACATATGGGTAAACTGGACTGAGGGGTTGACTCCAGTCGAGTCACCCATCAAGATCCAGTCAGACCAGTCCCTTCATCCACTGAGCCGCATCACTACCATTAATATTCCAGTATACGCCTGCCCTGAGCCCACAGCTCTACTCAATCATATCCATAACTCTGTGTGTGTGTGTGTGTGTGTGTGTGTGAGAGAGAGAGAGAGAGAGAGAGAGAGGAGGGAGGGAGAGAGAGATACCCACAGCCTCTTGGGTGAAATAGAGCTCTCTGGGGGCTTGTGCCTCAACTCTACAGCCTTTGTGGTCTCCCATTACTTCTGACAGATAGAGATCACTAAACTGCTGAACAAACACCCCATTCAGTCATTTGCATATATTACTGTAATGGAAAGAGAAAAATGTATCAATAAAACCAAATGAAGTGCTACCACTGAGTTCTTTCTTTTTTTTCTTCCTCTGGTTTCTTTTTCAACTGTTGGTATGAATTTCGTATGTCATTTTGGGTTTTTAAAGCAAACACTTTAGATTTACCATTAAAATTGCCATTTTAATCTTCAATTAAAAAAAAAAAAGCTAAAATAATCCTTGTGCCTGTGGATTTTTGTTTCATTTTTATCCCTGCATTGCCCTCTCCTTCCTGTCTGTAACACCCTCAGAAACACAGGCTGACTCATCAGTCATCCCAGTGTCCAGCAGTCAAGACGATGCAGCCTCACTGAACTTTTTCAGGGGAGCTCAAGCATCAAATGCATGACTTTTACTTGTTGTTGTTCTTCCATCGTTCACGCTCCGAGGAACCGACATTCTTTATTTTTAATCCCTTACAAAAGCAAAGAAAAAAAAAAAAAGGTTTGTTGTTGACTGTGTTGTGCTAAAGAAATGTCAACCATTTCTTGTTTTGTTTTTTTTATTGTTATTCATAATCGGATGTTTAAGTTAAGTATTAGGGAAGCTTGTGTAAGATCTGAAGCTCCAGGAAGTTCATATGTTGCTCAATTTTAATTCTGAAAATTCTTTTAACCCTAAAAAACACCAGACCATCTTTCATGCTATCCGTGTTAACCACAGATAGGCTAGTTGCATCTAATTGTTGTCTCTTTCCTATCATATTACTCTGATTTCCAAGCACAAAAGCCCAGTAATACCTACAGAATCTGCACTCACACACTGTGACCTGCTCCAGAATGTTCACTTAAAGTCAATTTCCAAACATATTGCTCCATTATTTTCGTGCAAAAACAAGATAAAACAAGGCCAAAGAATGCGGGGGTTCAACACTGAGAACAAATGAGCACAAGATGCTCTTCACTTGACTCCTCCCCTCACCAGGATAAACCTACGTCTGGATAAAAACTGTAAATAATGACTGCTCTGAAGCCATTCTTCAAGCTTTAAATCCTAGGAAACAGAAGGTCCAACATCATTAAACCTTATAACATCAGCACAAACATAATACAAAGACAGTATCTTATAGAATTAGCACAAACATTACTTGTCTGCCAAATCTGAGCTCCACTGTCTTTTCCTGCCTGGATGGACAGAGGAGGGGGGGTCATTTAAGGTCATGGACAACCAGTTTCTCTTTGCCATGCTCTGGGGAGGAAGTCCAGACAGTGAAGGAGATCCATCCTGCAGTATATCTGCACTTCTCCATTTCCTCTCACTCCGGCCTCCAGTCCCTGAAGGACTCTGCAAATCGATACCAACATTTGGTGGGGGGGGCGGCACTTTCTGCTGTACCTGCTCTTCCTCCAGCCAATGCCACCAGGGAGGTTTCGGCTACGGTTTATTTATTTTAATTGCATGAGTTTAACTCCAGCTTCTGACTAGGAGCCACCAGTTAACACGTTAAAAGGGATGGATGATGTGCAAAGTCAGCCCCGATAAATCGGAGACACAACCGAGTCAAATATGGAAACACCAGCTCGCTTGTTCGATTACCTCTGAGTAATCTGTTCCTTTCCTCATAATGTTTAAGACAAACGAGGCCGTTTTTCTTCTCAGACTGGCAACCTGGCCTCAAGGTATTCACTGATTTCCACCATTGATCAAAGCCGCAGAAAGGGACCTTCCATCCGAGGAAGGGCGTCTGAGAAAAGTGCAGGGACGAGGCTAATTCAATTTGGGAGCAGGGAAGCTTGGATGTAAGTGAAACGCTCTGTTATCAAAACAGGAGAGGTGCCATGAGAGGAGATAGAGCTCGCACGCTTGTGTGAAGAGGCTTGTGGCCGGTCAGGAGATGAAATCAGGGACGGCCGATACGTTTGTGCAAGGGGCTGGAGCCCCTATTAGAGCGCCCCGGGGGACAGGTGGTGGCGGCAGAGCCGGGTAAAAATAGCCACAGGCGTGATTTCCAACTCAGACCCTGGAGCAGGAGTGAAGAGCGGGATCTGATCAACATCTCACAGCGAGGCAGCCGGATTCATTCCTGCGGGTCCCCTGGGCGCCACCGATCACAGCAAGTGATTTAAAATGCTCGCAACTGCCAGGCGGAACACAAACAGCACGGCCCGCTATTGACAGAGTGATACATGAAAACGCTGCCATACGCTACGGCGGGAGGAGTCTCAGGCACAAATCCAGGGGACGGATAAAGGATATCGACATCTTTTCCACAAACTTATCCTGCTCGTCGTCCGTTTTGGGGAAGTGCTCGATGTCGTTCTCCAGCCTCTGGATGTGCCGCTCCATCGTGGTCAGGCTGCCCTTCAGGATCTCAGCAGACACTGCGGAAAGAAAGAGAAGGGAGTTTGGACTCAAACACAGCAGGGAGTGGCCGAGAAAGCAGTGCGTGCGCGTGTGTGTGTGTGCGTGTGGCTCATTAATCAGTGTGTAATCACTGTGTGCAGAGTTAATGTGGACTCCACCGTGTTCAGATTAGGACTTTCAAGTGGAGGCTTCAAACAGCATCGGAGGATCAGACGGGACCAGGATGTAGAGCCTTGTCAGGGCTGCTCTGAAGGCTCTAATCTTATTGACAAACAGGCCACACGCATTCTGTCTCATGATTAAATCACGTGTGTCTTATACAAACGGCAGAAGTCGGGCACTAATGGAAGCACGTGGCAGAGTCGGGCGGTGACCTCTGTGACCTTTATTGGCATTCTTGTTGTAATTGTGCGATTAGCTGCACAAAGCAGAAAAATAACTCTTTTTTTTTTTTTTTTTTAAACCTAAAACTTGTTTTCACTCAGTTGCATTTTAATATTCTTTTATAATTACAGCCCTTGGCCCTTGGGGCAGGGAACTGAACGTTTGAACACCAGAAGAGAGAGAGAGAGAGAGAGAGAGAGAGAGAGAGAGAGAGAGAGAGAGAGAGAAAGAGAGAGAGAGAGAGAGAGAGAGGAGAGAGAGAGAGAGAGCTGCATATGGTTAGAGGGAAAAGAAACAATATTTCTATAATTATTTACTTTTACGTTTGTATCAGAAAATCCATGGTAATACAAGACAATCCAGGGAAAGTGGGAGATGGATTTTAAAGCAACAAGTAAATGTGATAATGCTTAAATGAGAAGAATGTCTGAGAACAGTTATTTTTCTTTGGTCAGACTGTTAAAGTGCAACAGAGGAGTTGTGCATGGTGAATTCTCAGATTTAGTCGCGACCATTCTGCAGCCAAACACTTTGATTTTCTTCAAACACTGATTTAATAAAGGATGGGCATCAATAATGACGCTTCTCTTCACGACTCCGCATTTTAAAGCCACGTAGCTCTACATCTGCGGGACGCTCAGCATTAATGAAAGAAAGCCGAGTCCTCACTGAAGTTAACTTATTACTTGATCATTCTCTGAACTTCTTAAGTTGAACTGTGGCTACGCTGAAACACACCTCGATTCTGATCGATTATCGTACAGACTCAACAACTGGTTAACTCTCCCAGTCTGCCTTATCTTCCCTTTATATGTGTTTCTTCTTGGGGAATTTAAATTTCCTGTGAGACTAGCATTACCTGAGCATGCAAGCCTCACTTTTGGAATTTATGGATTATGGATTTTGTTTGATTTTCCCTCCAGTTAAGTCTGGTTTTAACAGGAACAGCATGCCCAGCTGGACCAACAGAGCAACGCATTCATGCACTGAGCGAGAGAAAATAGCAAACAGTAATTAATAATTAATGTTGCTCTGAACTATAATGTTCCTTTGATTTGTTTCTTTTGTCATACTAAACTGAGGCTTTGGTTGAACTCTAGATCCTCGTGTGACAGTGGATACGGGAATATATTTCTGTCTGGGATCTCGGAATATTTGGAGGAGATTGAGACAGAAAAAGGGCATGATGGAGACAGTCGTACATCTGAAACATGTAAACTTATTCTATTGATTCCTGACAGCAAGACCATCCAGTATTTTCCACTAAAGTCTCTCCTTGGTGAATACTCCATTCTGATGCGCTGCAAGGTGAGCATTAATTATTTAGACCAGACAGATGTAGCTCTAGTCTGAAAAGATCAGCGTGCGCTGACATCTGGTCAAAACATCGGGCTTCTTCTGTTGTTTTGGAAGACTTGATGTAGTCTGCATCTCAACATCAACAACAGGAGGGCACTCCTTTTAGCTACGGCGGCACCATCTCCAACCATCAAGAAACAACAACAACAACAAGCCCCCCAACACGTGTGCAAACCACCCCCCATAATCACCAGTCTAGTCTCCTCTGACCTCTCGACCCCTCTGGAGTGCCCTTGATTATGAGATTAGCAGCCATATTTTGGCAGCTCTGATATAGCTATCCTCCAGCTAACAAGCCCCAGCAGGTACCCAGACACATCTGTGCTTCAGAGGTCAAAGGGCATCAACAGGTGTTAAAGGTCGAGCCCCTCACAGTGAGATGCCCTAATAGCATCATCTGGGCTGTGTGCTTTCCAAGACTCAGCGCCTGTTTGCTGATGTTTGTGCCGCACCATGATTTTTAGTTTGTTTGTTTTGTTTTTTTTCCTGATATCAAAAGTTATAATAAGCAGAAAGACCCAGAAGAAGGAGAAAGATCAGACGACTGATCTCGCTGAGCTAGCAAAGTTCAGAGATGAACGTAGTTAGAACAGAATTCTCCACAGGCCACACATCAACCAGACCATCAACCTCGCTTGACAGGTCACAGAGTTTGATTTCCTAAAATAAATATCATCCATGCATCTGCTGTTGTGTGTTCCTTTCTTTTTTTTTTTTTTTTTTTTTTGTTGTTGAAAAAGAACTTATTAAATTGCTCTGTGCCTCTGTATTGTCTGCCAAAAGCAACTCGGCCATTTCAAATTCCCTTTCAGAGGTTGTGAGCTGAATACTAACAAGAGTTGGAGACTCTTCTGTGCTCCATCCTCAGCCCCTCCATTTGGACCAAGTTTATGAGTGAAGAATAATTTAGGCACAAACCTGGACTCTATCGATCTGTGAGGTCAAGATATGAGAAAGAAAAAAAAAAAAGTTAGAGTTGGAGTAAGTCTATGCAGACGACCCAATGTTCGTTTGATGATGTCTGACTCCCTGCAAGTCATTTCCAGCAGGTATGGATGTGCAGGTGATGGATGGATGGAAGGGAAGATGATAATCAATAAAAACAGGTTAATAGAGCAGAACAAGAGAAACTGTAGCTATAAAGAAGGAAATCTTGATTAGCGTCTCATAACAGTTACCCCCCAACCCCTCCTCTCCCCCAGTACTGCATACTGGCTCTTGATTACTCATTCCTACGAGCGAGAGACCGACTAGAATAAAATATTTCATTAGGTTTTTGCACATTTCCATCATATAAACAGTGTATGAGTCACAACAGCAAATCATCGGCTGTAATGTGAAGTTGCCACATTCACACGCCATCATCTGGAGGAGGGGGCAGTTTTCATTCTGATTTATGGACGAATAACGATGATGCTTCATGCGGGGCCGCTGCTGCACTGCCAAAGGTTACAGCCGAGATTGCCTGCATTTAACATTCCTACATCGAATAAAAGCTCAGCATTTAAAAATGAACACCCTCGTGGAAACAACGAGGACATCAGAATAAATCTAAAGGAAAAGGCTGCTGACTCTGTCTGGAGGACAGACAGAAGCTTTTCATTCAATCCTGGTTTAGTTCTTCTTGCTTTTTTATTTTCATGGATAACGTTGGTGGAAATGCACCAAGGTTCCCCAGGTTCAGGGGCAGTACATTACAAACCATTTATTTTACAACTTGTCTCTGGAAGCCTCACAGATGTACATCCATATAAATGTTCCAAAATGGAACCCTGAACCTTCTCACTCGTCAGAAGCTGCGGTTTATTGTAAAGGACAGGTAAGTGAGAATAATACAATCACAAAGACACATAGAATTCAGTCTACATGTTCCTGATGGATCATTAGAATAACCTACCTTTTAACCTAATATGAGCAGGCAATCTGATTACTTCTTTGTGTTCACAAACATATATGGGTCGCCTATGAGTTAACACACCCCCCCAGTCCCCCCACCTCCAAACACATGGAGACACGAATGTCTGATGCAGAAAATGGTCCTTGGAATGATTATCCAGATAGAATATTGGTAGAGAGCAACTTTACAGAACATCATTAACCTCACAGTGACGGTTAATTTTGCATTTTCTGACTAGAAAAAAATCCCAACTTGTTTTTAGAGATGAAGTGGAGGCAAAAAAAAAAAAAAAAAAGGTAGAGCAGAGGAAAAAAAAGACAAAAGCATAAACACAACTCTCCATGTTCCCCTTTCAGCAGGAATCAAAGCGCAGCTCCAGACGCAGGAGTGAAAGTAATATCGTTGCTGTGACAAAGCAGCCGCATTGTTCTTTCTGATTACCTCGGATCATGATGTTAAAAGCAGCAGGCAGAAGAAAGTGGCAAATAAGGAAATTTAATGGGCAGCATTAACAGAGGAGGCGGAGGAAATGTGCTGTTTGTAAGCTTGTTTTGAATTTCAGGCCTGTGCTTTTATAATAAAAATAAAAGATAAATAAATGAAAATGTGTATGTATTTGACAATAAATCAACATGCCACATATTTATTTCACCTTATATTTGTACATAATTACACCCAAAGAGACAAATTATATTGTAATATCATACCAGAGATTAGAAAATGCTTTTTGCTGCACAATTAATGCTACCGGGAGGGACACAAATCCACTCTATGCACAAACAATCCCAACTTCCCATCAATAATTCACTAATTGCACACCCATAAAACTCCAAATCCTTCTTAATTTTGCTCTACTTCCCATTTTCATTTGCATTTTCCTTAAACCTTGCATGTAAATAACTGTTATTACGATTAAGGATTTGATGTGTGATTAGAGCTCTGAACACCGTAAGGTTCAAATATGCTGCTGTTAATCTGCTGCCAAAGTGATTAAAAGCTCCAATCTGTATGTCAAAATGACAATTAAATGGAGATATATTATACATAAGTGAATGTGTGCAGGTATAGCGTGTCATTTTTGCTTTTGTTTCATATCCACGCATAAATATATTGCTTGTGGCATTCTGGCAGTGCTGTTACATATTGATCGGTGTAAACATTAATTATCAGAGCAACAGCATGCAGGAGGACAATCACGATGCATTTACTCTCTTTAATTCCAAACAGAAGTATCTAAAACAATGTTAAAAGGGTCCCATTAGATATGCAAACTCTAAAATGCAGTTTATAGGAGAGGTTATTCCGACAGAAATAATTGCTTTTGGCAGCCATCAGAGCTCAACATGAATTCTCTGCAGAAATCACAAACAAGTCGACGAATTTGCAGGAGAACTTTAGACTTTAGACAACCTGGAAACTGCCTGGAAAACCAGCCAGGGCTTTGAACCGGTGCCATCGGAGATAAAGGAGCAGGGGACTCACCGGATTGAGACTGTTTACAGACACAAATGCGTGGTCGGGACCGGCTCCAGGTCGGTCATTTCTCCTCACCCAGGCGTGTTTTTGGGCTGATGTTGAGATCATTTTGTCAGATGACAAAGGACTACAGGCTCCGCTGACCCATAAGGTCAAGCACACACCGGCCTGGCAAAGCTACAGGGGACTTAGCATAAAAATACACCAACAGTTGGTTTTAAAGACCAACAGAGGAGAAAAATGTCCGTCACAACCTGTCAGAGAAGGTAGATGAAGGTCCAGTCTGACACGTCTACAGCGTCTCCATCTGCTGGTCTCTGCAGGGCCCCATCTAAACCCTCCGCTCCTGCGGTAACTAATATATTACCTCATGCTAATGAGCATTAAGTGGCTCAAAAATAAAGATGCTTTACTTTCTTTAATTAATCATTTAACTCAATGCTTCTCAGAAATGAACCTGAGCATGTGAAATGAAGAGAGCCTGATTGTGAAGGAGCCAGCGACGTCAATGCGAGAGCGCCAGGCACCGCTCAGCTTTTTGGGTGCACGGTGGACCCGACTGCCTGCAGACTTTGACTTATGCCTCTAACCTCATTCAGCACTTCAAAGTTGCAATTCCTCACACACGGTCCAGGCAATTTTACCGGACGCAGCCGAGGGACATGCTTGACTTGGCATTTTCAGGATCCGCGGGACCTAAAATCTGACTGGACTGATACACAAAGTGAAAACTGCAATTTCTATTACTATCATAGGAAAATACAGGTGCATTAAAACACCAAGCAGAAACAAGGACAGCATCTTCAATTTAAAGGAATAAATAAGGATTTTTGAAAAGTGTCCTTAAACGCTGAGTCCATTTGCTCCATATCTATACATATAAGGTGGGGAGGATTAGAAAATGCACTATCTGATGAGCTTCAGAGTCTAAACAGATGAAGCTAAGTTGATTTCATTTCCAGACATAAAGCTAATAAAGTGTCCCAGGGTTCTGCCTATATGGAAGAGACACATATTGATCGTCACTGAGGAAGAAAAAAGGGAAAAAGGGGAGAAATGGATACACGTGTTTTCTAAAATGTCAAACTGCTCCTTTCAAATGAGCGCACGTCTTCAGCACCAGACAGTGTGTCTGCAGTTCCAGCGGCTGAACGACAGGTCGAGAAAGACAGACATACGGCTCATGTAATAAACATCCGCAATAAATGAATTATGTGCCGAAATCAGATCCAGATCGGTTGCCTTCGTCTACCGGTATCGTGTTTATGGGCGGACAAAGTTGTTACTTCTATGTGTTCAGGTGTGTTTATGGGGTGTCAACTGCTTGTCAGCAGGTGTGATCCTGCAGCCGGGCCACCTGCCTACGTGTGTGACAGCGCGATGCTTTTCAGCACAAATTCCCCAAGTTTCGCAGGAATCCTCCTCCTCCTTGTGCTGCATAATAAATCTATACGACACATGCAGCCGCCGCCGCCGGCGTGAATGCAAATCAGAGCAAATCAGCCCGTAAACACATGACGCAAACTTCTTTTTGCATTATGAAGGGTGTCTAATCCCGGGCTTAACAAGCGGGGCGTGAGTGCGGTCTCATCATCTCATTTTAAATATTATGATGAATAAATCTGCGGTTGCATTCAAACCTGCAGTGTTTTTCCGTTGGCTTGAAGCTTTGAAAGTTTGTAGAAGCCAGAGGCGCGTGGGAAAACGCTTGTGAACATACGGAACTTGTCGCAGCTACGTGGCTTAGGTGCATCCAGGCATAGGTGTCCCAGTTTGGAGGGTTTATTAATACAGGAGTTGTGGGAAGATGCTGAGTGGAAAAAGGTCAGATCAATTCCGCCACCAGCTCCATCTGTCTTCATTTAGCCGCCGCCATACGAAGACGTAATATCTGGTTAGAGCCATTTGTTTAAATAACTGTGCTAACACGCTGGATGTAAGCAAGACTGTTCCGTATTAATTTCCCCGGAAAGTCCACATTCCCTTTGTTTTCCTTTAACGTGAGAGTTGAACAGGCGCGGGCCCGGCTGCATGTCACCTCTGGCGGTGCTTAAACTCATCAGCGGGGTAATGAGACTTCTTAGCGTTACCCCGGCTGACCTCAGAGCAGCTGAATGGAGTCGAGATGCAGACGGGTGCAGACAGACAGCACCAACCGTCTTCAGAGGGGAGCTGGACGAGGCGTCAGGCGCGTCGCATTAATCGACGCATTAAAAGCGCATCCTAAGCGGTCATATCTACACGGCATTTAAGCTGGGAGAGCGGCAGGAAGTGACTCTCGTCTGGGTTTTCAAGGCAGCTTTTGCGAGTCGGCCTCGTCACTCGCGGCGAGAGGTGAGGAGCGGCAGCTGCGCAGGAGTCTGTGGAGACGGGCTGAAGGACTGAAGACAGAGGAAGGAAGAGATCCGTCTGTTTATTTCCATTAATTACCTACGAATGCGAGGCATGCAAGAATCTGATCATGATACTAGACTGTCGTGGCCAAGCTCCTGCATATTACTGACGCATTTTGCTAAATCCTAATTATTCGGAGCAAATTAAAATTGATTGAGTAATAACAGCCACTGCACCACACAGTGGGCGAATATGCTGTCATTAAACATGTTAAATGAGCTGCGCTTTGTTTTTAATCAACCAAAATTCATCTGAGGTAAAAAAAAAAAAAAAAAAAAAAGAAAAAAAAAAAAAAAGGCGTGTGATACCTTACCCAGTTGAGAATTGACTGTTCTGGGTGCCAAAGGCCACAAGGCTGACAGGAACACTCCAGCGCTGGCAAACAGCGCACAGGGATGTTTGTGCTGTTATCTGGTAGCCGGAGGCGGATTCATTACTTAGTGGAGGTTGTAGCTGGGAGCCAATCAGGCTATTGTAATAACCAACAGCTCTGGGCTTTGCTGAAAGCTGTGTTGCCCTGAATGTGCTGCAGGAATACAGGCTGCCCGGGGAATACACCGTTAGCCTTCCTGGGAGCTCAGGAACGCCTGGAAAACATGTCTTGAGGGTGAATCATCATCTTGGTTTTTCTTGGGTTACACACCATTTAAAAGTAGAGGCTGGATTTTTTGTGTTGCTTTTTTTTTTTTTTTCTCAAAAATAAAATCTTGACTTATATGACTGTAATGTGGTTTAATGGTCAGCTATGGGCCTATAGATTTTGTGCGCTGGTGTCTGTGACTGCAGAGCCCCCTGTCCCTGCCTGTGTTTTGGTCTTTGCTTTGTTTTGGTGTACCGGACTTCTTTCTGGGTGGAGGGAGAGAGCAGAGAGCATCGGAAGGAACAGCGGATACCACGGAAAAAAAACGATTTCATTCAGAGATGAAATCTCTGATTGTACACATCTGAATGTATCAAATAAAGCTCGCTCGAAAACCAGGGTGAATATCAGCTTGGATTTACCAGCTTCCGAGCCCTGAAGAAGAGGCTAGGGATGAATAGTGACGTGGAGTTGGCCTGCTTGCTGTTGGACACTAACACGGGATGTTAGCTTTTAGTCGTTGAGTTGTAAGTAACATTCCAACCACCTTTATAATTGCAATCCCCATTTTGGGATGATCACCTAGGCTAGAGCAGTATGGATGCAGCCTGCACAGCTGTAGTGTGTGGGTTTTATGTGGGGGTGGGTTTTGACATCGTCAAAAAAAATAAATAAATACATTTTAAAAATAAATAAATAAATAAATAAATAAATAAATATATGTCATCCTCATTCATCCTCTCAATTGCAGAGGCAAGATATATCATGTGAAATAATATCATGTGGACACGATGACACATTTGATAGTATTTTTTCCCTCATCACTCATTCCTGTAGCAGGCTGCTTCAACGCCACTCTGACTGGGGGTGTCATGGCAGGTGCTCGCAGAGGCCGGGGGCGTGCACGCTGAGGAGGAGAGGATAGGCTCGGTTTGTGTTTACAAAGGAAGTGGAAAAAACTCCAGACTCGACCTTTAAGCAAGGTCTCCCAAAGACAACTCTTCTGAAGGTTTATTCAAATGGTAAAAATACCAAACTGAGCAACGATCTAATGGATTTGGATGAATTCTTTCACAGATTAAATTCTATTGTTGCAGCAATATAACGAAACTGCAGCCGCACAGGTAGAGCCTAAATCCCTGCACCTCCACTGGTCAAAAGAGAAACATGTGCTCGTGATGCACGAGACACGACAGAGTGAGAGAACAACACATGCTGAATATTTAACACTCCATCTGTTTCTTTTGGACCAGATGATTTCAGAGTCAGATAGCGTGACTGTCTACGGTGTCACACTCTTCAATGCTGAATTTACTGTACTGCTAAGTGTGAGTAAGTGTGTGTGTGTGTGTGTGAGTAAGTGTGTGTGTGTGTGTGTGTGTGTGTGTAATTACTAGGTGCAACCTCCCCTCCTGGTGCTTGCTGATCTCTACACCTGTTTGGTCTAAGATTGTTGCTCTTCTTATATCACAGCTCACCAGAATAGAAATGAGAAAAGATGTTTCTTCTCCCTATACTGACTCGGCTTTGATCAAAATCAGTCAGCAGCATGAACCCACCACACTCCCACATCCTTCCAGGCCGGGGTGACACAATAGTCCAGTAGTTCATTGAGGACCTCCAGCTGTGATTGAACCAGGAACACCTGGATGCAGATGTGGGCCCTCACACAATGTGCCTCAAATGTGGAAGGCGATTTTAAAATCCTCTGAAAGCGAGCTGTGCCTCGTGTGGTCACAGGACAAATGTTACATGGCCGGTAAGATCGAAGTAGTTCTTTGTGCCAAAGGTCCTGATTTAGGAACCTTTTATCGACAACACCTGAGTGGAAGCTTGAAGCACCAGAGACATTCAGAGGAAGTGGTTCGTATCCGTCCCGGTGCAGTCACGCTGCAGTGACTTACAAAATTTAACATTCTCCTTCAGGCTTTACTGGAAGGTGAAGGGGAGGAGCACTGGGGACCATCCAGCATGTAAACACGTCCCAGAGATAAAGCCTGTGTTTCTAAACAGCGGCGGGATGCTATCCTCGGTACTTGATTAAGCTAGCTTGGAAATGTTGCCTGAGGGCAGAGAGAGGAGATTGTCATTTTCTCCCTCAAAGAAAGAAGCTTTAAACATGCCCATAAAATTACCTGAGTCACAGTCATTTCCTGCTAATGGCCTGCCTGATTAGCTATAGGGCAGTCACCCATATTACAGCAACAGGTGGGCCGTATTTAGCCGCTCGCCCCACGTTACGAGTTTGGTGCTGCGGATGCCGGGAGGGCTTGGCTGGCCCCATGTACATTTTGAAATCGGAAAAAAAAAACCCAAAAAAACAAGCAAGGGTCACGCAAGCGGGTACAGAGTGTGCCGCCGGGACCGTAGATTCCTATCAGAGGCGGCGCAGTATACGTCAAAGCTCTCTGTCAAGGTCTGACACTTTAAGGAGAACTCTTGGTGACAAAATATGGCTGCTGGGAGGGGGAGAGAGGCTGACAGAGGACACCGCCGCCAGCCAAAAACGGCTTATGATGGCGGCGGTGGGGAAACAGGAACAAGACTCCGTGAGAAATAGTTGTGTTTGTAAGTAAATTAGTCAATTGGTTCGGCTGCTCGATGTAAATGTGTGCGAGATAACAAGACTAACCGGAAAAAAAAAGTTACATTTGTAGAGGCGCAAAATGCTTCGTGGTGATAAAATGTGAACAGAAATGAATGCAAGGTTCAAATATGAATACAAAAACAAGCCCGTTCAAAATGAAAATGCAAGTCAGTATAGACTGAACCCTGAGCTGCCAAACCAGAGACAGCCTTTCAAGGTAAAAATATATAAAATAAAAACTATACTCACACCATAATGGGATGCCATGAAACATAATTCCTCCTGTCTGCGATTTTATTGGCAGCCCCTCCAGAGATTGGTGGCTCCCCTATTATGACCTAACACATCAAAATCGCAGCACAGCACACACAGAAAAGGCCACCTGATGATAAACACAGCAGACAGCGTCAGAGGCTTTATCTCGTGGCAGCCTGCAGCTCGACACAGGTTCAATTTGGCCTGCAACAATCGATTCTGTCCCTCCTTACCTCGGCTCCGGCTGCTGGAATAAAAACAGACCTTTCCGTAAAGAGCCGGTATGTCACGCCGAGGCTCCGAACGCGGGAGGCTCGAGACACCTGAATTGTTCTTGATCTTTAAATTCTTCCTGACAAATCAGTTAACGGGTGAAGTACGATACAAAAAGCACAAAGAAATGATGGAAATGAAGATCTGATGTGCGATTTTAGCTGAACTCCTGTTCAATCCTTTTTGCAGAAAAGAGAAGCTTCCACAAATGCATGTCCTTCCGTGTCTAATTTTACCTCCATGCGGGTAATTCTTGTGCCATTTAAATGCATGTCAACCCTCACTCCAGTGAAGGCTGTCCCTCTAATCAGTATGCAGGTGACCTGGCTTCAAATCCTCAATTTCACATGCAAATGTGGTGCAAACGATTTAAATAGCATTTGAATATGGATCACACAGCACGACTCCCCTATCACTGCCGTAAAATCATCATCAAGATCTGAGACGGAGGTCATTTCCAGGACCCGTTTCATTTATTTTAGGTAAAGGAGAGGCTGCTGAATTAAACTCATCTTGTTGGAGCTCAGAGGGGATCAGGGTGATTAGCATCTTTCAGGTAAACAAACACAAGCATCTCACACATCCCCCTCATCATTAGACCACCCCCCCCCCAGCCCATCAACATCCCAAGATGCTCCTGGAGGTGGGAGATGGATCCTCCTGACACAAACATGTCAGCCAGTCTGTTCTGACCCTACTGAGGAGCGTGAGTGTCAAATAAATGTGGCTATAACAGCAGCGAAAGCCCGTGCTCGGCTCGAGTTTCGGCTCCTCTGAGGGGCGTATATCACCGGTGATGGTGAATACTCCACACACGGTGGCGTGCATTAAGTGGAAGGGGCACAGGAGAGCCTCCTCCCCCGGGTTCAGTAAAAACTCCGATGAGGAGTCCTGCCGTGCTCGCTGTGGGCTGAGCTTTTAAATTATATATTGATGGCAGCCCTTGATAATAAATGACCCAATTTAGTGTCCAAAATCAATTCCAACCCCCAACTGACACGCTGGGGAGGGCAAAAAAGCTGCCCAGATTCTTTTATTAAAGCATTTCAGTCACAGACATGTTTTCTCAAGCAGTGGTCAATAATGGCAGGGATGGTGGAGGAAAGGAGGGAAGAAAGAGGCATTTGAGCACAATGACCACCAATAATCTGCTCTCTTTCAGAGTAACGAACATTTCTGACTTGATTTATGTCCTTCTGCACAAAGTGCACAAAGGAATTATAAAATTGATAGCTCCTCATTTGAGAGAGACTTGTTTATTTATGTCTATGCATATCTGGACTTGTTTTTTTTTTCCAACATGAGGTGATGGCCTGAGAGGAAATATCAGAAGAGGACAACAGTCAATGTGCAACAAAAGACGGCAGTGGGCTTGCTGAAATCAAGTTCAAGTTTAAAAACGTTTGGAAAAAAAACAAAAATCTTTAAACGGAGCCATCACATGGACTTGCAGCACGAATCCCCGAGTGTGTGGTACAGAAGAGACGCCTCTGTCAGTAAGTCAATATTAAAAATCTCCCCCTATCTGCGGCAACATTTCCAGTGCATTATCTGAAGGGTGCAGGGATCACCTCACAGAAAACTCAATTTCCTGCTCATTTGTACAACAATCAGCAGCACAATCTCACTCATCGGTATCGCCTGACAGACTCCGTATCACAAGATTCGCCACGAAAACAGCCCCGAAGTTCCCTAATGTCCTTTCAGAGGCTGCCGCAGTTCAGCAAAGCAGCGTCGCGCCATTCAGCGGCGGCTAAAAAGCATTTGATCAGAATGGGTATTGCGTGATTTTATCAGCACGGGGTGTAAATGAAGTCTGGAGATAACAGATAAGTGAATGCAGATGTCAACAGATGTCAAGCATTGTGACGCCCTTCTCAGCCAATCAGAGGAGACCGAGGTATGGACGAACACTGTCAGACACTTCAGTGCACGCAAGTGCTGATGTAGTCGATGAAAACGATTTTTGGTAAGACTTTCGCTGCTGATTAGATCAAAGAAATAAGTTTGTTTCTTTTTCTTCAGAGAAAAAAAACAAGTTGTTGACAAAAACAGATGAAATTACTGCTGGTGGGAAGCAGCAGAGGCCTTTATTCAGAGAAAAAAAGTTGCAATATTATGAAAAGAAATAAGTAAAACTGTCTTTATAGAAATTTAGCAGTCGTTTGGTGTTAAAAATGAGGAAAGTGGAACACCCTCTTAAATTATTCTGTGGAATTGGTTTAAAGATGTAGAAATTAAAGGCTTTTTTGGCACACCAGGAGTGTATAATTATGAGGACTTTGACAAGACTGTGAAGGAAAACGGCTCTATTCAGACGAAACAACGAGCAGCCTGTGGTCATCGGCAGGGAGGTAGGAACCAGGCTGTTGCGGCTCTTTCTAGGGTTTGTTTGGTGAACATGTTACCTGTGCTGTAATGAGTGTGTCACATCCACCATCATTCTGTCATCACTGCTCTAAGTTCTCTCAGAGACTCTCCAGACTGGCCCTGTCTGGAATTACTGCAGGAAAAGAAGAGTTCAATTTTAAATTGAGCTTCCTCGTTGAACTGTGCTCATGAAACACTCCTAGAATAGCAAATGTTATACTGTGACAGGCTGGATTTCGAGGCTGGCAAACAGCATTATTCTCATTCGGGGTCCTATTGTCAGCTCTCATTGAAATCTTCTGTCACGGACTGGAGGCTGATGCTAAGCAGGGCTGCTGGCCTCCCTGCATGTGTCTATCTCTGTCTACATTCATACAGGCCGGTCCGAGAGCTGCGGGGGAAAGAATCAGAGGTGTAGAGAAAGAGAGATAAATAAAAAAGAAGAAAGGGAGTTGTTTTTGTCTCACGACGCTCCACTCATCCGCCGTGAAGGAAGCGAAAAACCCGTTCCCTAGATCTCATCACTCATTCTGGAGTGGTGAAGTCTGACAGGTCTGTTTCCAGTTTCTAATATTCCTCATGACAGACTGTCCATTTAAACTGCTGGCCTCGCCGAAACTGCTCTATCAGTTTCAGGCTCCAGGGAGGAGCGCACCTCCGAACAACTGGCGAGGACACCGTTTCCTGTGGCAACACTGGCGTGACTAATGCTGCTGCTGTTCACGTTGGCAAAATCAAGCTGCTGGTTGATCTGAGTGTTAAAAGACGCTTTGCAACCAGGCAACTGATGTGTTGGTGTGAGAGGGATACAGATCTGCTTTGTTCTACCGCTCTTAATTTATGCTGGTTTTACAGTCGGAGTTACTGGAAAATCTGGTCTCTGCTGGGCACTCTTGTGTGTTATGTGTTACATGTATTTTCTTTGTCTCTATTATGTTTTACAATAAAAAAAAAAAGCGAATTCTGGGTGATGGATCTAGATCTTAAAAACAGTGATTCCTTAAATCCCAACAGGGACCATAGGCACGAGGACAGTTTAAACTGGTTTAACATTATTTCCAGGCTGAGAAAAGGGTAGATGCCCTCACAGGCTGATAACGGTAACTGGTTCCATTTACATTACATCATTATTATTATTATTATTATTATTATTATTATTATTATTATTATTATTCCAAAGCAGATTACTTCCCAAAATCCTATAAAATAATCTTAATGGTATCACACAATCAACAAGAGAAATTATCTCAAATCTGACCACGCCCCCTTCTGGGGTGGGGCTTATAGTCATGACCAGCCTTATCCACAGGGTAAAGTGTATCCTTGCACAGTTAGCAGAGAAAGTTTCCAAACTCCCAAACTAGTGTTGAGGCACTGGGTTATAAAATAATTGATGGAGTCCCTGACCTACCTGGAGGACAGCTATGCAAACAAAAACAACAAAATTGATATTTTGTGCAAATCTTACAGATATTCATCAATAATGCATTTTTTTCTGTTGAAATTTTCAGATTTCTACCCTTTCTGGTGTGATGCTGATGAACATTCCTCATATATCAACATGGTTTCAGTCTGCGTTTATTTATGACTGATTCAGTGGCTGAACCTCTTCTTTGCAATTACAGACCCTACACATGCAATTAAACACATCAATACATTCCATTCTTAGTCCCATCCTACACCTTATTAACTCCTATGATAAAGCAGTAAATAGAATTCCTCGAGCAACACCTAAATATGAATGTCATGCAATTACATCTAAAAGAAAATGGGAAAGTCTGACCACAAATCTAAGACAGGCGGCAGATAGAGGCTGTACATGTTAGCAGATACCTTCTCAGCTGGAAGACAAATGATAGATTTCATGTTCGCTCCTGTCCAGAGAGGCGTTCTGTCTGTGTAATGCAGGCCTGAGCATTGCTGAGAGTGTAAATGGGGAAACGGGCTCTGCTTTATTATACTGCAGTGTCTTGAAATGAATGTGGATAATAGATATATTCACAGTGGTATTAATATCCTCAGAGTTCATCTTTTTCTCTCTCTCGTTCCCTCCTCAGTCTCCATTTTCTCTTTCACAGGCGTTAAAGTACTTTGCCCTTGGCTATGCCTTATACTAAATAGATTTATGAGAACGTTTGTATAATATTTCCTCTATTCCTGGATTGTCAAGACAGATTGTCAGCGCAGCACTGATGGAGTAGAATCAATGCACAGTCTAAGTTCCCATTGTTGGGCCCCATAGCTTCATCTCTGGGGGGCATTTAAACAAGGCAAATTGGCCAGTGACACTTCACTCAAGGCTGCACTGCACCACTATAAAGATAGAGTCAGGGGTAGAAAAAAAAAAAAAAAAAAGATTCTATGGCCACATTTTAAGTGATTCAAGTTCCAGTAACCAACAGACCATTTACTGTGGCTCAAGCACAATGGCCCAGGAACATTTAGATGAGCGTAAAGATGAGCGGGAAAATCAGCAGAAGGTCACAAAGGTCCTCAAAGATTATTTAATTTTTTTTTAATTCAAAACCTTTATTTATTCATATGCTAACTATGCTCATATTATATTTTTAGATCCCATATAAATGCACAAATATATTTGCAAATAAAAATGAATGTCAGTCCTGTGAAAGAAAAGCTGAAGGATTTCTTTCACAGGAAAAAAAAAAAAAGCAGAATATCTACAGTTCTACAATTTTAATAGAATTATAATCACACCTTGATTGGAGCTGATTTGGATTAAGAGCAAATATACATAAAGTGTCCACCTGGGTAAAGACTTCAGGGAAGTTAAAAAGACATTGACAGCATTTATAGCATTTTTATTTTGTTGTTACTACAATAATTGTCTTTTTTAGTTCTAACTCATTACTTTTTAAATGCAGTAATCATTATAAATGGGGAAACATGGTGGTGATGACACAGTTGTGACAGATGGATGGGTGGATGGATGGATGTTTGATGGATGGTTGGACGATGGTTTATTGCTTACATATCTCTATTGATATTATTGTCGAAATCATTTCCCAGCAGAAAGCAATGTGCTGATTTATAATTATTCAACAAGGAGACCTGTTGACATGGCAACAGTTGTTGTTTTTTAATTAACAATATAGAAGTTTTTTCTTTCTTTTAATAAATGATCGTAGTTCTGTTGAAAGAGAGAATACACCACCAAACTGAAGTTGTAGCAGAAACTATTGTAAAGACCAAGGAAATGAGTGGGGATCAAATGTAAATAAATACACCAAAGTGGGTGTTTTACATTTGCTGCATAAACTCACAGAATAACAGGCAAAATAGGTTATTGTGAGCTATTCTGTACTATCTTAACTGGCACAATACCAAAACTGAGGAAAAAGATCCGGAGAGAGAAGTAAATAATTCACTGATGCTGTGTTGTTCCAGAGGCAGTAAAAACTTTTCAAAGTAAAGCTATCAGCTACTGGAACACTTGGCCTCTGATCACCACATTCTTGCTTCTGCCTTAAAGTCAACCCTGCAACGAGGAATTTCAGAGGGTCTCCAGCTTCGCGCACGCGTGGCTTCAGCTAAAACCGCCATTGATATTTATTTATAAAACACAGATAAAGACACAGAAGTAGCACATCTGCTTCAATTTAGCAGGATCCCGCTGAAAACCTTGTTAAATTTCATTAGAAGAGACAAAGAGAGCGACTCTGCTCCGAGCAAACCCGTGTTTTCCCTCCAATCTCTACCCCCTTAAATAGTTACAGAGGGTTTTCTGCAGGAGACGTTGATTTAGTCGCAGCCAAATTAAATGGCATCTCTTTCATTTCCATGAAATGACAAAGATGATTTGATTCCAATTTTGTGTACACAGACATCTAAATATACCCTTCGCCACAAAGGCTATTCAGTCCACTTACACAATGGCTGGCAGCCTCAGTCAAGTGCATAATTAGTTGAATTAAATAACCAATTACTACACTAACAAAGTAAATAAGCCTGCAGGGATTCCTCCAAAGGCTCGGGAATAGAATTAGAGTGGAATGAGTTTATTGACAGGCTGAATGACAGTTTGGTCAGGCAACAACTCCATTTCCGACACAAAGTCGGCGCTTGATGCCATCAAACTATCAGACGCTTTTAAAGGGCGAAAACGTCCAACAAAAATAGTCTAATGACTGTGCAGCAACATTTGTGGAGGTCAGGTGAGCGAGAGACCTTAACATTGTAAAATTTCTATTGTCTGAAAGTAATATTGAGGAAATAATGCAGTTCCTTAGGGTAGTGTCTTGCTTCTTTGTACTTATTAGCTTGTCTAAATATGTCTACTACAAATTAAAGACTGAAAGAAGAAAGATCAGAGTAACGGCTCTCTTTAACCCGTATTCTCCCCACAAGATGTCACCAACTCTCTCACAGCTTCTGCACGTGTGTTAAACATGCCATTTACGGTGGTCATACCTCTACTGGCTGCCTCCACGTGTTCCAGTTCATCCGGGAACCTCAGAATGGGATTATAATTCTCTTCACACTTTTCAGCCAGGAAATGAAGAAGTGTTGTGTTCTGACTGATGGATTTTGTGTCTCGGAGCTAAAGGAAAGAAAAGGAAAAGGTTTTCTATCAGTCATTTTTCTTGTCAGATACACAACCCGCCGCTCAAAGCCTGTGAACACCCACAGATCTACACCAGTATAGAGATCCCGAACAAATTAATGAACAGAATACTGCTTTTATCCACTTTTTCTGTTTTCAAATGAATCCCAATCCACACATGGCCACAGCCACGGCCATCGAGATGACATGATTTGAAGCAGGACAGAACAAAGGCACAGTTCATGCAGTAAAAGACTGCATTCTGATGAGATTGAACGCATTTTCTCGTCTGAATACAGATTCCACAATATAGACAAACACACCCGTGTGTACACATGCCTAAAACAATCTCACACTCATGAGACAAAGGCAATGAGGCATGGAAGTTTAATGAAAGTATTGTACTTGCCATTACCAAGTGTGTGTGTGTCCGTGTGTGTGGGTCTTCACATGGGTGCATGGGGAACTTGTTCCATATTCATTCACCACTGTGCTACTGCAGTGGCGTGCTGAAAGAACTAATTAGCACAGCTCACTCCTGGTTAGCCGAAGCGATATAATATCCAGGCTGAAACCGGCCTGGAGTCGGACATGCCAGCACAGGCAGTGCACGTGCACGTTTATACACATTTTGGGAGAAGCGCAGAGGCACAAACCTGCGCAGCAACACGCGCAGGTTATTACGTGAGCGTTAACGATTAGCTCGGGGCTCTTTGTTGATTGCTTAACTCAGACTGCAGAAGGCGCAGCTCTGCTGCTTTGACTCAGAAAAAGAAAAAAAAAACCACACTAAAACTGTAGAATAAAGAGGAAAATGTAAAAAGATATGATGCAGTCAACAAAGCGGGTCTGTTTTGTAGCAGCTCTGTCTCGACTTTAGCCCACTGTGCTCTGCCTGACTGATGATCCACAGCTCTATATTTAACCTGAACTAATCTAGTCCTCATACAGGGCAGCAGAATTGGTACGATGGGGGTTTTAATATGGCTGTGAGAAGAGAAACCATGTGGCTGCGAGTAATAAGTTAGCCATTAAACATATCCACTGTGAGAATATTAACATTGTGACACGAACATCAGTGGGCTCACTGAAAGGCCTAAAATACACATGTGGAAGCAAGGCATATTACTTTGTTGGTATTTAAGTTATTTAATGTTTTTCTTCCAATTTGATCCATAAAATTGAAGTATGGAGTGACCTAATACATCCTGATCAAAGAGACAGTTTAGTGCTGATTAAAAACAAGTTCAGTCAAAGTCACATAAACAGTTTTATTGTACTTATCTGGGACTAAATGTTCTATAAAGCTTCCAGATGTTGATTTTTTTTTGTTTTTGTTTTTGGGGGGGGGGTTCAATATCCTAATAATGTTGTGAATTTTCCTGTTAAACTAAAACCACTGACACAAATATTTATGTGGTGTTGATGTCAGCAGGTTCCTGTGTTTATTGTGAACTTGCTACAGAAGCAAACATGTCAAACATTTCTGAGAAGGAAACGCCCAGCAAATGAAAAGAGAACGAGGTCAGTGGAAGCAAAACTCCTGACACATAAAGGTGGATGATGTTTGCTTGCCTCCTCCTGCTGCCATCCTCTGCTAGTGTAGGGCACGGTATTAATTGTCCATTGGAGGCAGAGGAGGCAGTTCTGACCCAAATACTGCCCCAATCAACATGAAAAACTGACCCCTTCACAGCACCGCTGTGACTAATTACTAACAAAAAAAAAAAAAAAAAAAAAGGGCTTCGTGATTTAGAGATGTCTGCATTCATAACTAGCACATTTAATCCACCAGTAACCTTTTCATTTGGCCCGTCTGTTAACAGGGGTGGGTCAGATTAATTACCTGTCCTGCAGCCAGCCAGCAGAGGGCGACCTTTTGGAGCACTCATGCTGTTCAAATGCCAATACAACTGAGAGAAAGATGTAGTAAAAACATGTGGAAACTGGTGATTTGAAAGTAGCACACAAGGTCAAACGCTCTGCAGATCTGTGCATTTTATAAACCTCAGAATTGGCTCTATGGAAAATACCGACAAAAAGCGGGAAAAAAATATTAAAGCCCTCATTGTTTTCACTAAACCCGTGATGTTATTGAACACCACTTTCACAGATGCCCTCGTAGGGCCACAAAAAGGTATGGAGTGATCTTGAATGTCCGAGATGTCTCCCTGGAGATGTGTGTGTGTCCTTGGCTGCGGTGTCAGGCTGAAGGTGGGTTAGCCTTCCCATTGCTGCTGGTTCCTCTCATCACCCCCCCTCCTCCCTGATGAGCCCATTAGGTTTCCTCGACCTGTCGCCCAGGGGTCCACTTACGTGATTGACTCGATTGAGAAAGCAGACTTTCTTTTTTTTCTGCACTCATCCATAATGGTCCAATCAGCCCCCTGAGGAACGTATACGCTCCACACTGACATCTCACAGTAAGTCGGGAATATGGAAAACTCACATTTGACATAAATTTTGTATTATTTGCACTGAAAATAGGCAGGACCATAGATTTCCAGCGGGGTTTTGATGCAGAAGCTGTACGTTCATGAGAATGAGAGGAGCGTAGCATTCAAAGCGCCTTTAATGAGTCTTCATTAGCATTCGCAGAGCTTCCTGTTTCTACACTTTTACATTAAAAAGAACTGTTTTAACAGTTCTTCTCTTCTCTGGGTGGCTGAACAGGAACAGTGTCTCTCTTTCGCATGTTTGCCATCAAAGTTTCCAAAACAGACTGGTTTCTGCTGCGTTCTGCACCTTTTCCATTTGCTGAGCTGAAATAAGTTGCATTTATTTATGATAAAGCAACACACTGAGGCAGGAAACCTCAATGCAGACCCACTTGGGAGGTTCGCCCCAGACACAGATGTCTCCCTAAAATGCATTTCAACTGAATTCCACTTCTTCTATTCACACATAAAGGCTGATTTTTCATAATAGCCCCATGAATGTATAATGCAGAATCTTCTGTGTGCTCCTGGATAAGCAGGGTCCTGATTCTCCTTCAACAATGACGTTAAAAGGAGCATCACCTTGTGGAGTAATCTCTAGGGAAATGTTTCCAGCCCTCCTAAAGCCCGTGTTTTTTTGTGCACGTCTCACTCTGTCTCTCTCAGCTGACAAATGCGGGGAAGAAGGATGAGAAAACACAAATGGAAACAGCAGGGATGCACTTTCTGATCAGCTGTCAGTCTGTTTTCTGACTGAAAACTGGTAAAAATAGAACAGACAGCAAAAATAATCAATAACACCAAACTGAATTCGCTGTAGATATCAGTGTGAACAGCCCAGAGACGATATTGGACCGCCACTACTCTGATCCTGCCAACTGACGGCATCAGAGCTGACGCCATTACCTTGCAGAGGAAGGCGATGTTGAAGCCGAACGTCTGCGCGTTCCTCGAGCCGGAGTTCATGTAATTCCCGACCAGCAGCACCAGCTCCAGGAGTTTGCTGAAGCCCTCGCTCTTCTTCACCTCCTCGCAGGCGAACGTCACGTTCATGATGTCCGGCCGGATGTTGTTCACCTGCTCCTCGAACGTCAGCTTGAACAGGATGCCATTGAGCCGCGGCCGGAGGAGCTTCACGGAGCTCATCTGAGTGAAAACGAGGAGACACAGCGAGAACAAAGCGACGGTTATGCCTGTTTTAATGCAGGCTTTTATGATTTTGAGGGTCACACAAACCCTTGACTGGATCTTGGTGCCTGCTGCTGCTTTCCCAGCGCTAGCAAGAAAACAGTAAAGCTTCTGTGAATGTAAATAAATTCTGAAAACCTAAATATCTGAGATATTTCTATAACAATATACCCGGCTATAAGAATTAGCTTTTCATGATGTGATGAAATGGAGAAGAAAACCTATTGATTTATGCTGCCCCGTCATATCAGCCATAATTATTGCACTGAGTTTCAACAGGAAAAAAAATCTGCTGCCATTTTTTTTTTGTAACCAAACCTGGTTTATGAGCCTCCCGATGAAAAGATTTGTCATAAATAACAGCAGTCAATAATTTGTGAGCTTGGAAACATTGAAGGCAAATGAGGGGAAGAGGAGAAGCCGAAAAATGGGAGGAAATAAATAAAACTGGGATTGGGATGTCAGAAATGTGGCAAAGAGTAAGCACATAAATACTGCGTCTTGATTCATCTCGGAGAGTTTGAACACGAAACCCAGCCGCTGCATCTAATTTTTCATTACTGCTGCAGTTTATTCGTCTGAACAGGTGAGATCAGTCCATCAAACCACTCCTCCTCCACGTGTGTGCAGCTCCCTTCGCCAGAATTAATGTTAGGCGGAATGAGAAGAAATCACAGTGAAACGGCGCGCGTCGGTGACAGCTCTGTCGGGAAGGAGCTCGTTTCCTATGGGAGCGACATCGGCGTGTATCAAGGCTGTGCTTCATCAGCAGGGAGGAGCATGATCACAACTCACAATGTTTGCTTCATTACTGTAAATCTCCTGAAAGGCAACATCTGAACTGCAGAAGTGTAAACAGCTATGGTGATGAGAGGGTGATCTCTGGGTCTGAATGGGGCCTTTTATCTGAGCTGACTCCACAGTAAGTATATAGAAGGAAGAAATAAATGGCATAATTGTCCCTGAGCAGGAACGGGGATCTCTTTCCAGGGGTCAGAGGTCAGAGGTCAGGTCACCTCCTAAGCGTTGTGGCTGCAGCACCCTGGTGGTTGTTAATGCTCAGGAATGGAGGAAGCAGCAGTTAAGTTCATTTTTACGGGATTTGCAGCCTCGAGGTACAATGGGAATATCAGAGGGCGCCAACAGCCCGTGTCAAATACATGGTGTTCACTCACTTCCTGATGGGCTTTTATTAAAATCATTTAGCTGTTTAACCCGGCAGTCACACTCGTACATCCTTTAGACTACCAGCTGGGTTTCCATGTAAGCTTTATGATTCAGTTCGATCGCTATGTTGAATGTTATAACCATTTTGAAGTGGCTTGTTTCCCAGTGCTTCGGGGGTTGTTTTGCCTGTGTGAGCCAGTTTGCACCAGAGTGTAGATAAGACCACAACTAGGTGTGAAAGCACCTTTCAACAAACAGGCCCCAGCTGTAGTGACTCCACAGCCCACTCCCACAGAGTAGGAATTAAAAAATGTCATTTCTCTGCTGCATGCCCTCTTCAAAAGTCACAGACAGGAAGTGTGATTGTGCGGTACGTCCTCCTGGAAAATGTGTTCACCTGGAAATTATACTCACCACGATGCCAAACTGCTCTGATTCCACCAGCTCTTCATATTCAGCCTTTAGTTCTGCTAGTGCACTCAGTTCTTTCTGCTCTGGCAGGTTCTTTATTAGGTTCTACAAATGGAAAAGAACACACACACAGGCACACGCGCACGTGCGCACACACACACACACACACAGGAGGAGAGAGAGAGAGAGAGAGAGAGCTACAGTTAATGCAAATCTCTTTTTCTGCCAATGTCAAGGCAGGAAGAAAGAAAGAAAAAGGTTGAGAGGATACCACTGAGGCTCAGTCTCAGTAGGAGTCAAGGAGCAAAAACACCGAGTGGGTTCATATTCACACATGTTCGGGAATCAGTAATATGGAAGTGGCAGTGGATCCAATATATGTTCCAGGTTTCGACTCATGCTGGAAGATTCCAGCAGTCTTCTCCTTCACCAAACCAGGACAGTCCGGCCGTTAGTGCTGAAGGCAGGAGAATCTGAGCCCATCTTTATTTACTAATGCTGATTTTTATAGTTATGTTTGTTTATTTACACGTCACTGACTTTACTTAGCATGAGTATTGCATACAATGACACTGGTAATTGGAGCTTTATTAGGAGGATTAGAAGGAAGTCAGTCAGATGCTACTTTTTAAATGTTGCTGAAGCTCATTACAAACCGTGTTCAAAAAGATTATCGACTAGCCATAGCTTTTTCATTTTGGATGTGTTTTCCTCAGGCTTCACTGTGATAGCGCACGATTCAAACTGAGAATCTGGTTCAAAAGGGCATTAGAAGATGGATTCATAATAATATTCTCCTTGACAACATATCAATAGTGCTGAATGGAGCAGCATCAACACAACAGTGGACCAATTATCCACCATAATAAATACAGCTAATACAGTTGCAAATCCTATTTAAACCATTATTTCTTCCTGAGCAAAGAGGGTGCAGTCCCCCTATTTGTCTTTCACGGCTCCTTCCACTTGAGCTGGGTTGTTTTGGTAGACTATAGAAATGACGTCCTTGGCTGAGTCGTTATTGGTGAAGGTATTATAGCCCATTTCTAAGTTTGTTTCCATCTTCATTGATGCGCAGCCATGACGGGGGGAGGACGGACATAAAAATAAGTTGATTTGGCATTTTAAAAGTAGAGTCCTTGGTAATTATGTTAGGAGTTGATTTAAGGTTCTAATTGAGGTAAAATTACTCTACAAATGCTGCAGCAGACGGCCTCTGAAAAGCACAGAATTGTAGGTCGGAGGAAATGTAATCCATTTTCTGCTCACTACCACATTTGTCTGCCATCTTGTTAATTATTAGAAACCCCATAGCGTGCATCCGACGCTAACGCCGGGCCATATGTGTAGCAATGTGGGAGCCGGGGTTTGACACCGAGCCAGACTCGACGCTGCAGGCCGCCAGACACACACAGCAGTCTGGGGGAGATTAGCAGAAGAACGCTAGCAACATTACACATTCATTTACCACCTCAGGGCACAGACAAAGTCACGACACGCAAATATTTACCTGCACACAGTGCATCTAAGCGCAGCAAAGGCATGTCAATGTGGGGCTACATGCTATCAAACGTGTTCCCCGAAAAAACAGGAAAAAAATATTTTTAAAAGGAGTTAACTTCTGAGTTCCAAGCGTAATGTTAAGTGATGTCACCTACAACTCGGAGTGCCTCTCTGCATAACTGGAGGTGATAAAGGAATGCCCTCGGTGGCAGAGATCTGAAGTTCAGCGCATCTGGGATGCTGAATGAGAATCAGATGCTGTGCTGAAACACAGACCCATGACTCAAGGCTTATTGATTGTTTCATTCCAGACACATCTGCTGATTGATCCCACTGTTTTTTTTTTTATTCTTTTCAGAATTTTTTTCTTTTTAGTCCTCCTTTCACTGTCCTCCTAACAATAACCACCTCAGTCTCACCGCTGCACATCGGCTCCTGTGTTTCCAAGGCGATTACTACGTGATCACTTTGGGGAACAATCGATCGAATTATTGTGCGTGAAAACACGGGCGGCTGCCTGGTCCATGTGAATGAAGACAAAACATGTTGAACTGCAGCTGACAAAGCTGTTCAAACCGGGGCCAATGCCAGGCGCCAATCAGAAGAACAAGGTAGGGCCAACAGAGACTGCAGACACCAGAATTCTATTTGTTGTCCATCTTCACAAACACCATGGTCAAAAACAGCCCCCTGATCAGTTTTCAATCACTTTTTGATTTGTAGGAACTTTTAAGCACAGCTACAGGCAGAGCTCATCGGATGCTGTACAGTCGGATCTCTGACTGTGCAGCATATAGAAAAACAACTTTTAGTCTAGTTCTCGCCAAGTTCGCAAAGTAAACTCAGGATGTTCTGATGTTATAGTAGTTCACTTTACCACTAATCCAGGAGCCAAATTGGCCAAAAAGAAATCAAAATACCACAGTGAGAGCTAAATGAAAGTTTAAAAAAAAAAAAAAAAAAAAAAAAAACCACCGATAATAACAATAACTGTGTTTTATGGCCTTCGCGGTTCTGGCAGTTGCAGCCTCGTGTCATCTAACTACTTTTCAAAAAAGCTTTAGTCATGGAGAGGTTGTGACGTGTGCTGCTGAGAAAGGCAGGTAGTGATGCATGACAAAGATCTTTGACAGTCCTTTGACTCGCGCTGAACAACGGGATCGATTGTCAAGGTGTATT
This sequence comes from Lagocephalus sceleratus, assembly GCA_911728415.1. Taxonomy (NCBI): domain Eukaryota; kingdom Metazoa; phylum Chordata; class Actinopteri; order Tetraodontiformes; family Tetraodontidae; genus Lagocephalus; species Lagocephalus sceleratus. The sequence continues at coordinate 1,007,679 of CAJVRN010000211.1, read as the reverse complement.
TAGTGTTAGCACAGATGAAGCATATCCCTGAGAGAAATATCAGACTGGTAAAACCCAAAACCACAAGAAAACCTCAAGACGTGTCAATCGATGAGGCTTTTCCAAAGCAATAAAGTTTTTATTAAGCTGGGTTAAATAAATGAGAAAAGGGGAAAATAATCCGATGAGAGAGGAATGCTGAGGACATTTATCTTCATAAAATGAAGAATTCTACAACAAGGAGAGGAGAGCAACATCGTCTGCCACGTGCTTGACAGATTTGATTTTCCCCTCCAGACTGATTTTCACCTTAATTTTCCCAGACAGAGAAGACAGCGGTGTTTTGCCTATTCCCTCGTGATGAAGAGCAGCGTGGGGCTGATGTGACACCTCAGCGGGGTCCCTACCTGGCTCTTTAAATCACTCACGACTTCACTTTGAATCAATAACAGGCCCACAAAAAAACCCACGTTTGACAGCTCCAAAAACAGGAATTTCAGGAGGAACTTTTGTCTGAGTTTAAATACTCTTCCTCTCTGTGTTTACTTGACTGAAACAGCCCCAGTTTTCAATATTTAATCCAGCAATCACAGGGAAAACTTGAGGGGGAAAAGCAACAAACAACAACAGCGGCAGCACCAACAAATCTTGTCTTGCAGGTAAACATGTTAAACAATGAGCATCAGTCACGCGGGCGGCTGTAGTCTACAGCCTGACAAAACACACAAACACCTCAAATCTGCCTGTGAGCAAAGCTGCGGTGACAGGCTGACAGGCAGCAAACTGCGTGTGACAAATTCCAAAATCGCATTAAACTAAATGAGAAATGCAGTCTGAGAGAAAGAGGAGGAAGAGGAGCCCCGGATAGAGATAGATGACGCCGGATTAGTTGGGAGGGTTGGAGCCAGAAGAACCTGATAGACTTCCCGTGACATTAAATCTGTCTTTCTGAAAGAGACGAAGAGGAATTTCTTCAACGTGCACACCTGAGTGCTTATGTTTACTGTGGGATGTATAAAGAGGGATTTGGAGGGAGATTAACGAGGAAACAGAAGATGAACCAGAAGAGCGATCTCTTACTGTTGTGATACTGTTTCCCAACTTTTACCAGTGGTGCACCAGAACAGTTGAGAACATGTTTAAGCATTTTAATGAGTTTTACCAGCTAAAACTAAAGATTGTCAGACTTCAGGTTAATAATCTCATGTGTGCCATCAAACTCCCACAACTGAACGGGTCCAAAGCCAGGCACCTTCAAACTACTGAAGAAGAGCTGGCCACGCCCGTCAACAGCTTTGCAGTCAGTAGCAGTGTGTTGTCAGAGCTGCGTTGTTGTGACGCACGTGTCACTGCAGTCACATGACCGGGTATGTAATCTGTGTAAGAGTCTAATTAACTCCCTCGCTTTTCATCCACGCAGCGATGCCGCAGATGGACATAAACATAATGCAACAAAGGGGAGAGAACAAACGTGTCAAGTTTGAGAGAGAGAGAGGGAGAGAGACAGAGAGAAACCTGCGATGTGGTGAAGAATCTATAATTTCTAAACACCCTCCTTTCATAATGCCCCACAGAGTCACGGTGATACAATGTCGGCCTGTGATGAGACTGTCAATCAAATAAGAAGAGAGCAAGCATGCAAAACAGTAATAGAAATTAATTTGTTTGTGGAGTCGGCTGTCTGAAAGTGTTCCCTGAGTGATGTGCCATCTGTCACAGAAACAAAGATGCTGCGCTGGAGAGCGAAATCAGAAAGCTAATGTTTTTCTCACTCACAGAAATACAGGAGCCGCGAGCCTGAGGAGAGACTGCACAGACTCCACCTCATCAAAATGTAACAGGGATAATGTACAGAGCAGGGAGAGGGGGAGAGAGAGAGAGGGAGAGAGAGCGAGTGTTTGTGTGTGTGTTTGTGTTTTTGTACTTGCTATTTACTGAGTAATCCTGAGAAATCCTCATTCTACGAGCAAAAGTGAGGACATTAATCTGGTTCTCACAACTTCAAAGGACAGCTTGAGGGTCAAGGCCTGATGTCAAGGTTGAGGGGAGAATTGCGTTTTGGTCAGGGTCAGGGTTAGTTGTGATCACCAGGGTTAGGGTAAGGTGCTGGCTATTTTTATTATGTCTATGAAAGTCCTCACAAAACAGATGTACAGAGATGTGCGTGCGTGCGTGCGTGCGTGCGTGCGTGCTTCTGAGCTGAGGAGCTCGTCTGGCCACACATCCATGCTGTGGTCGCTGAGATGTCCAAACCTGGGCCTTTGTTATCAGTTCAAGAAGTCAAACCTCATTGGTTTCCCCTCCATTTTAGCCTTGTTTCTTCAGAGCCCCTCCATCTTATTTATCCATTCCTGGCAAATCAGCATAATGTTTTGCACATTTTATTTGGGCAGTTGATGCAGAAGAGCGTTGCACCCTGTGTGCCAACAAACACAACGTGATTAAACCCAGGGGAGGACCCTGTTCTGCTGCTCCCACTCTAATCCAACAGACCCGGTGTGCAGAAATACTTATCACCTCGGCCCACATGTGCGCACTTCTACACCGTGCAAATGACGCGCGACGATGCGCCGCGCCGCTGCAGTCACCTGTCTTTGCGTGAGGAAACAAAACCTGCGACGGCCGCTTGGCAGAGCGCACGGCCGATGGTCATTCACGTGTACCAAAGGCATGTGTATGGATGAGCATCGCGCCAATCTGGGTGATTGACAAGAGAGATAAACAATAATAACAAGCAGGAGTGTGTGTGTGTGTGTGTGTGTGTGTGTGTGTGTGTGTGTGTGTGTGTGAGAGAGAGAGAGAAAGGCTCCTGTGAGACCTGGCAGGAAAAGGTTACCATGGCGAGGGGAGCTGCAAACCCGAGGCATTGTTACGCACATGAGGTGGCGAGCTTGGGCTCATGTCAAACTGATGAAGCTAAAAAAAATAAATGAATAAATAAATAATAGACAGAAGCACCTGCAGAAAGCGCAGATGGGCACAGGCACAGAAAGAGCGGACGCTTCCCCAAAAAGGCCGAACCGACGCTGGCCACCGTCAAAAGCACGGTAGATTCCACTTGATGAAGGAGCGAGATAAAACTGGGGGGAACGTGCTCGCTGTGTGATTACGCATCCAGAGGAGAGGAACGGAGACTGCTGCCAAAAAAACTCAAAAATCCAGAGACGGAAGCTAATGGATGCTGAGAGGCAGATAAGTAGGTCAGGTGCAAAACATCCTCTTCGGCGGGGCCGGAATTCGACGCCAGAATGGTCAGAAAACGTCTACAAACACTGAATACGATCTTGGTTTAAGAGATCAATGAGTGCGACGGGATTAAAAATGTAGGAACATAAAGTGTCTTTTCCTCTTTGGTTTGCAGTGTTTTTATTGTAATTGCGTCACTTCGTTTCTTTTTTTTTTTGGCAGTTTAGCGAGGGGGTGGGGGGAGAAAAACGGCATAAGTCATAAAAAAGAATACTAAAATGCTCCTCTGTTCTATAAAAGCCACAATAGAAATGGCCACATTTCCTAAAAGGCCACACCTGGTTGATAAAAGAAGAGATGGACGTTTACCGTTCGCACACAGCCCAGCCTATAAACGAGCGCTGCCGAGTCATTAGCATTTCCTTTTGAAAAGTAGATGGGCTGATACAAAATGCATTGGCAGACATAAAACATTAAGGAGCCGCTCTGATATTGCACAAAACAAGCCCTCAGGTCTATATCAGCCACTGCTGAGCGTTAGCTTACCACACACCAAAAACAGGGCGTGCTTAAACATAACTCAAGAACTAGAACGCCGTTTCTTTTCTTTTTTTTTTTCTTCGATAAGATGCAAAAGTCCGTGCTCCTGTCTGGGCCCCCTCTCCCCCTCTCCCTCTCTCTCTCCCTCTCTCTCTCTCTCTCTCTGTTCAGAACCCGTGGACTCCACTCTGGTCTTAAGATGTCGGTTCTGAGTGAGGTCAAAAGCAAAACAGTCGCATTTGCTGCTGCAACAGCGCTTTCCTGCAGTCCAGGGTCAACAACACTTGACAAAACTGCTGTTAGTTTTGAACAGGGAAACAACATCAATCTGGTGTTGACCGAAGCAATGCTGAGGACTGACCATTTAAAAACCTCTGCGCAACACTTAGCTCGGGCTTATAGAAATCTGTGACTTCTGAAGAGAAAGAGAAAAAGTCCATTTGTTTATTTGATGGGCGAGTCTGAGCAGAGAGCAACGCTGCCCCCACACCAACACAAGATTACTATGGGGGTCAAAGATGAGCACGAGTTTGAAACAGAAAATTTGTAGGTTAGCTGCCCTGGCGAATCCTCCTTCCAAAAACTTTCCATGGAGCCTGGAGGCACGGACTTAATGCGTGTAATTTTCCATTGGGTTATGTGCATGTGCATCACATGTCTCCATTTGAATTACAAATATCACAGTTTTTATCTTTTATTTCCACAAATATAGCTGAGCTAAAAGCAACGACTGTGGCTGCATCAGCACTGAGTCGCTGATGTGAAATATGACAAATGTTTCAAATAAAAAAAATAAACAGGCCACAAACGGACACCATGGGGCCCCTGCAGCAGCTAATGGAATAAAAGACGAAGGGCCAGTGCACAAACGTTATAGAGAACAACAGATGCAGAGCTAGGAGCGCACACACACTCAGCATTAATATAAATTTCTGCAAACCAATACCACTTAATCCCTCCTCGTGTGAGTAAGAAATCTCAGTAATGGTGCCTTTGGCCACAGATCCTTCCACAGAGTGTAAAGCATGTGTAATACAATAACAACACTGTCAGCCACACAAACCTCTCTACTGGTGTTACTGGGTCCGTTGCCGCAAGAGGAAATGGTTTCCTGGAGTGACTAATCATCATGATGCATCATCTTAAAACTGATTAAATTAATTTGTCGCCATATTTACAGGATGGGGGGGGGGCATAAATATTTCAAATTAATATTTCACTTGGATGAACACTGCGGAAGTGCGGAGAGATACCTTATAAATTCATGACATCCTCTCGGTTCAAACATAATGAGGATGAACGATAGCGCTTGGCACTGACAAAATCATTCATTTTTTATATAGATTACTCTGTTTTCCATTTGTAGTGTGCATTACTGTTGGGGGTCGTTTGGAATAGTTGCCGTTTTGTTCGTATTCATCTTTTTATAGCAGAGGAACATATAGTTTTACGACACAATGCTGGCAGACTAATGAAAACGAAGCAGAGGTTAAAAATGAGGGAGAAAAATGCTCCGTTTATAAAACCACAGCTACAGAAGTGATTCAGGCAGCATGGAGATATTAGAGTATAAACTTTTATCAACAATCCCTTGATTGGATCATATAGAATCTGAATCTGCAAAGGCTTCATAATAATCTCTTTTATTTGTCCTGATACGTTGGCAGGAAGCGGAAGGGCAGCGACCCGGCCTGCTTGGTGAGCCAGGAATCCTCTCAGGACTAAAGAGGCTGCTGCAGAAACAAGTGTGGGAAAGCAGGACTCACTGGTCATAACAAAGAAACACAAAAGAGGAATTATAAACTTATTGTCTCAGCTGGCTTCATTCTAGCTCCTTCCAGCGGGACCGGTGCATTTCAGGGCTTCTATCAATTTCCGCTTACCGACAGCGCACTTGGAAGGGACATGTTTAAGGTTTTCCTTGAAAATCTGGTAATGGACTCCTACATTGTGTTTTTTATTTCATTTTCTAAAGAGTGATGTATTTCTTGCGAATTTATTAGAATACACTGAGTCTATGCTGAGGAAAAAGTACCTCAGAAATCTTTTTTTTTTTAATATTATGGAAAGAATATTTGGTTGGAGCGATGAAAAGATGAACTGCTACATGTTATCTTGCTGGAGGCTAAACTTGTCATTGAAGATAGATTTCCCACGTATCCCTCCGCCATCGAGGAATTAAGATTCTAAAAAGTCACAGAAAAGCCAGTGAGGTCAAGAACGAGGCCGCACAATGGTGTAAAACAATGTGAGTTGGGCAGAACTACTAAAAAAACAATGTCTGCTGGGGGAGGCGCACGCCTCCAGAGGTGCTCCGAGTGCACGTGCCTGACTCTTCCCTGCAAAAACCAGGTCCTGGGAGCCTCCTGTTGCCGCTTCCATCGCCACGGCTGAGAGCGATGAACGGCTTTGTGAGGCAGAGCAGAGCTCAATCCGCTCGCGGAGCCAACGTTCATCACCGACTTTCATTGTGTTCTTCATCTCACGGGGGAAGGCGGCGGGGGGCCTCTGATGTCTTTTTGAATTTGATGAAGCTGACCTGATATACAAAAGTGCCCTCTGTCCACCAGCTTTGTGCATATTAAAGGAAATGAGCTGGGCCGAGAAAGAACGGCAGACTGCGCGCAAACAATGGCACGTGCGTGTTTACACACGAGCGTTCGACCTTGAACACCTTTATTGGCCAGATGATAGATGACAGAGCCGCGCGGAAAAACGTGAAGACGGAGGGCGGACTGTGCGCGGCCTTATCCGTTTGCGTGTACTGTACGTGCGCTTTTGGCCGCAGATGAGCGGAGGGAGGGAGCGCGGGGGTCCGTGTGAAGTCTGGATGAATGGCGAGAGCTGCAACTGTCTGCAGGCATTCAAGGATGTGGACATCATCCGTGAGGCGCTGATGGGCTCTAATGCAGAATAAGGAGAGCCAATCAAGCTCCATCCATTCCCTCTGCCAGGGTGACACATTTTAGGGATACTTCAAGGCCGGCACGCTGCCACTTTCTGCTGACAAATCATTCGTGACGTGTTGATGGGGAAGGAAGATAATAACACTGAGTAACAGTTTCAGATGCATCATAAACACAGCGGACTCCACTGATTCTATCTGCCTTCACTATCCCACCCATTTATCAACCCCCCCGGGTGTGTGGCATTCGTGTTTGCATAGCAACATGAGGCAAGAATTCAAGTTTAAGCAGAGATTCCTCATTTTCTATTCTCATCAAAACAAATACATGCTTTATAATCCCCTCCTGTCATATCTGTGTTTATCAGATGTCTGAAAAGAGGAGCGCCGAACATCAACAGTCTGTTAAATCATTCCCAGATATTCAGCCATTGCCCAATCATGAAGTCTGTTCAGACCTGAGATGGCAGATACGATGCTCTAGTTATCCTGTAGCTTTAGTTTCTATATCATGAATGTGTTTTAATGAACATTTGGTGAGTAATAATTTGATTCTGACACTGGAAGAAACCCAATGTTTACTGATCCTCCACTTTTGCATCAATTTGTCGACATGCGAGGGGTCACGTGTGAGAAAAACACCAAAAATCACCCCATTATTATCTTCACCACCTTCTCAACCTTGAATAGCAAACATTTGTGACTACGACTGAAGCAAATGTTTCTTCAGAAACTTCTGCAATTTGCATTTAAATAGGAAACTAGCAAACGACTGAGCCATGTCTACGTGGTTGAATTGTATTGGGTTCCAACCAATGCTGGAATCAATAGAATAGTAACTAATGTGAGTACATTAGGACAATATGAAAATGAAGAGGCGACAGGCTTCATCTCGCCGGTGCACTAAATTCCTCTGCTGTTAGACAGGAGATGGATGTATTTCCCCTTGGTGCTGCCAATCCATGCAGATGCTTCTTCCTACTCACTATTTGTATGCAGTTGTCCATGTGGATAAATGGTGATTGGCGTGTGGCTGAAAGTGGGTGGTGTAGAGTGATTAATCAGCATAATGAGTGTAGATGAGCACAGTGCAGATGGAGCCCACACTCAGGACTGTGTCAACCAGCAGGAGGCCTCTCTGCTTCCCCTCGCTGCATCTCACCGTCTGACTGCAGGTCTCAAACACGCTCATCATTACCCTGGTTAATTCTACGACTTATTTCTGTTTTCTTTTTTTTGTCCTCGAGACATTTTCATATAATTAAAAAAAACAGAAATGCGCTGGCGCAATTTCTCTGCAAATCCACAGTTTGAGTTTGGATCTGACATGAAAAACGGAGAGCCGTCCGTCAAACACAGGAGCGGCTCTGTTTTCTGCTCTCATGGATGGCAGATGCCACCCTCGCAGCTGAGCCACACAGGAAAACTGGCAAGGTTTATGAAACACAACCACCTCCGTACATGCAGTAAATGCAGGGAAATAGGCATGTGGCCATATTGTCAATTAGCAAAGGATAAATGAGGAGCGAAGATATGTGGATTCACTGTTTTTATGGCCGCTGAAGGTGGGTTTATAATAAATACCTGTTTCTGTTTATCACTTCAAAGCTTTGATGGCTCTATGATAGACGTGAACGCGGATACAGACTCGGATTTTCGTACTGCCAGAAGACGAAGCAAATGTTTGCTGGCGCCCTCTGGTGGAGACTTAAACCAATGCTGGTAAGGAAAATACCTTTCAAACAGCCACGACATGCAGAAACGCACACATATTTTTTTTTAACATTACGGGGCACAGATTCTTCCATAGGAATGTATATCACTAAGGGGAACATATGGGAATATCTGCAGGTTCCTGGGTGATTTCTTGTTCAATATGAGGCTGTAAAAGGAAACAAATAAAAGAATGCAGCTAAGGTAGCTGTGAATTACGGAAATAACCAATGAAAGAAACCAGATGCTGCTGCCTCAGTGACCTACAGCTGATAGCACTGTGGCCTTTATTTGTTTGTTAAAAGCGTTTTCGGTCAACGACAGGTCATTTCACCGACCGTTCCCCATGTCAGGGGCAACCGTTAAACTCATCACTGCGGTGATAAGACGACAAAAGAAACAACTAACTGACCCATTTCCGTCTCATGTCTCTGGCTGGTAATGTGTGATCATCATCATCTACATCATTTTCTCAACCATGAAATTGCTGTTGCACGCTGAGCTCAACCACAGTAACACACACTCGATTTCCTCGCCACGGTTACGAAGGCAGCACTATGATGCAGTGAAGTGTCAGCTTATATGTTAACCTCCGTGTGAACCTGGTAAATATCCGTCTATACTGAGGTGGTTATTTTTAACATGAAGTGGAAGAACTGAAGCATCTGTATCAAAAGCGGTTCTTAATGAACTTCAGTCTCTGTGATGCCTTTTCACCTCATCTGAACCCTCCGTGCTTTCAATTAATGCTGCCTGAGACGAGAAAAATGGCAGCCAAGATGAGCAGCCTTTATAGGAAGCTCATCAATTATGTTAAGACAAAGACAGGAGGAAAGGAGGGTGGAGTTGGTGGAGACTTTGCCAAGTGCTGTCCTCCTTCAGCCATTGTGGGAAGATGAATACGGGGGGTCTCAGCGGTCCACATGTGAAGGGAGAGACCGGCTTGTGCCAAAAACAGAACAAACCAAACCTAAAAGGGGTCTTGATAAACCATCTGCCACAATCTGAAATTTAAAATTGATCTTTTCATGTGCACACAGAAAGGCTCAGTGTGTGTGTGTGTGTGTGTGTGTGTGTGTGTGTGTGTGTGTGTGTGTGTGTGTAGGTGTGTGTGTGCGTGTGTGTGCATGTGAAGAACTCTCATACCATAGAGAAGCTCACTCTTACCTGGATGAGTGATTCGCTCAGTCTCTCCTCGTCAACTTCCAGCACAATGTCCCGGATCTCTTCATAAGGCAGGCGGAACGAGCCTAAGAAAATTGCTGTCGTGATGAAGAGAGAAGAGAGTCATTTCTCCTCCTTTTTTTTTCTTAAATCAGACAGTCGCCTTCAAAGATACATTTCAGAGATCATCACTCCTCAGACAATATTACATCTCCAACGCGGCGCTGGGAAAAGCTGATATCTGTTTTTGCCTTCACCGGGAGAGGCTGCCTGAATTTTGGAACAATGTTAGTTTGACCTTTCACCTTCACTTTTACTGGCATCAATAAAAAGTGTCAAAATAAAACTTGTGACACTTATAAAGAACCTGACCTCACATTTTGGTCTTTTTTTGTGCTTTTGCTGAAATAATAATCACTAAAAGCATAACAGATCTCACATTAAAAAAAAGAAAAACGTAAAAGCTTCCATCTGATTGGCTGAAGGCTGAGCGTCTGTGTTCTAATATTGTGCAGCTTTAACGTCCCCAGCCCCTCGCCTATTTATGTCCAAACTTTTTTTTTTTTTTTTCTGTTGGAGTCGGGGTTGAACTCCACGTTTGCCTCCAGGGACAGCAGGAATGGGGCCTGCCAGTGAATCCAGGTGGAAGCCGCAGGTGGAACTTTGATAATGAGCTAAAGAAGAGCTGGTAAACAGCTGTTAGACTTCTGCAGCAGTCGGACCTGATGTCTGCATGTGACAGCAACAAATGCTGGGCTAGTGGACCCCCCCATCAACACCTACAATATTATTATTTAATACTGTTGTTCTACCTTAACTCATTTGTTTCATCCGGTTTGGTTCCTCATTTGCTTGTCTGATTATGACACCATTGTTCTGAAACAGCGTCTCGGTTTTGACGTGTTCTGCACATCCTTGATGTAAACGAGGATCTCTTGGGGGCGTCGTCAGTGTTCTTGACTGCCTGCATGGTGTCTGCATCCATATGCAGGCTGAGTTTTGAGTTTTGCAATCATCATTAGCAGCAGCCGTTGGTCGCCACATTAGAGTTTACTTAACGCGATAAACTGCTTTTCACATCGCATGGCGGGAGCAAAAACAGCTTTAGTGAATCAAAAAATTTGTACACGAAAAACATTTTGAGCAGAGTTTGGATGGCATCCTGCTTTTTAAATGTTGCTCCCATAAAGTCAAATCTTTGTGTTCAGCCAGATGTTTCAATTATTCACAATTATCTACTGCAAAGTCTTTAATTGGCTTCATCAGTTGTTTCATTGCTCCCTTTCTGTTCTGCTATCCTTTCCTCTGCTTAGAAAACAAAGGCTTCAAACGCATGTAAATAAGCATTAAATGCTTCCAATTGTTTGGTGATTGTAAGCGAATAAATAAACTGTTGCATCCTCGAAATCCTCCAACTGTACACTCTGGCTTCTGTTTCTCGCTAGCATGAATGAACTGATTGATTATGCAGCCGCTTTCTATTGTAATTGTTGTGGATGCGAGGTCACAAATGGCTGCAACAGGCCAAACTCTGTCAATAAGGAGTTGGCTTTGGCTTCCTGGTGCCCAGCTCGATGCCCTCATCGTAGATCAACTAAATTAACCTGAATCATTTCCTGTCTGCAGCGTTTAAAGTGATGCACGTCGTGGGTATTTACTCGCTCGCAGAGTTCCCAACAGCCTGCTCGCACAGTTGCTGTTTCACTTCAGTAGGATAAACAAACGGCAGAGTTAGATCGCTGACATGGTTTATTCACTACATTTACCACTGTGGTCAGACTGCCTGGGCTTCAAAGGCTTGGTGAAAACCCCGTGAGTACCTATGGATCTGTTTTTAACTCTACCCCTTTTGACCACCGTGCACACAGACCAGAAAGGAAAACGGAGGTCGGCGTGTCAGGTGATAGACCGCGCCGGGTCACGCCTCACGACGTCAGGCCCCGCCTGCGCGGGACCACGCGCCCCCCTGCCCGTCGTCACATCCTCCGCTTGTTTTCGCTCCCTGCCGTCTTCCCATCTGCCGCGGCTGCAATCAGAGACGACTGTGACGCCCGTCTACGTTGTCACGGCGGAAAGGAAGGAGCGGAGTGACACATTTACACACGCGGTCGGCCCACGCTGATGTGAACGCGCGGTGTGAGCACGTTTAGCATGATGTAGCGCTTGTTCTGAGGAGGGGCGGGGACGTGCCTCAGCAGAGCGTAAATATCATTTAAGAAGAGAACGGAATCAGCGGGGAACGCCTAACTTTCAGAGACATGAGTTCGCCTTTAAACTCGTCGCGCTCTCCGGGACGCTGCGGCCCCGTGATTAAGCGAGACAAGAGAATGAGGATGGACGAAATATCAAAAATGTGTTGACGCGTCGATGGTTTCCAGCTCCAGTTCAGGCACAGTAAAGTACAAGGCTGCTGGTTTTGCGGCTATAGTATTAAAGGAGTGAAATAATTAAAAACAGAACACTTACAGAGGTTCTGTGCCGTCTTTGAGTCCAAGATTCGGAGCTCTTTGGCCTTCTTCTTGAACTGCTGCATCCTGTCATCGGTCTCATCCTTCACGTCTTTCTTCACTGCAGAGAATAGAGCGAAAAGAAAAAAAAAGAAAAAAGCGGCGTTAATGCCAAGCATTTCTGACATAGATGTACTCTACATTTATGATGGCATAATCAAAGCATGAATGCGGGCAGATAAACATTTGTTAGACTAATGGATTCTTTGCATATCTTCAATAATAGACTCATCACGTCGCTTTGTCTGAGGAATCTGCTGAGAACACGATTATATAAGAAGCAAAATAGCAGCAGTTCACCGTGGCACACTGGAATGTGTGGCTTCTTTTGTTGGGAGCCTTGTATTTTCTACAGCCTGTGGTGCACATTTGGTAATCCTGACATTGTCTTTTGTTACAGAGAGAAAAGGGTTGGTGGTAGCCAACTTTTAAGATTTAGCTGGAATTCCATAATGAGAGCGCGGTCCTGGGGAGGCCGCGCTGCCTTGTATTTGAATGGGTGCGTGCCGAGGTTTCTGACATCGTGACGATGGTTAGATAGCTGATAAGCACAGCTTCTTCCCTCGGGCCCTGCCTGTCAACTTACTGGAGCCAGGAAGATAATTGTGTTACCCCCCACAATCCCCCAAAGTGGCATTAAGTCTGTGTTACACGGCGGAACAACAATAGACGAATCGGTCCGAGAACCAGGAGACCTCTGTTTTCATAATGGAGCATTATTGAATCTCTCAGGGGGAACGACCACCCATCAGTGTGCATTCATTTTCACTTATATTTCAATATCAGTCAAACTCTTAAGAGAAGCAAAAGGTCAGTGCTCTCAAACAGATGTCCACTGCTGGGGAGGGATAAATGAGATGCTTCCATTATGAGGACGCGGCGAGATTTCTTACGTCTCCTGCTGATTGTTTATGAAAGAAGGAACATACTGTGTTGCTAATCATCACAACAGCCCCGAATAAGCCCAAGGTGGGAGTCTCCGAGGGAATCCAGAACAAACATTCGGCTCCCCAGCGCCGTCTCGCATATTTCAAGAAACAATCAAAAAGGAAAACATCTTGGAGGCAGCCTGCAGAACAGAAGGAACCGGCCCATCTCTGCTGTTTCCTGACATCAGGCCTGATGTTTTTTGTTTTTTTTTACTCCTTCCAGTGGCACTGAAAGGGTCTGTGTATGTGTCTACACTACCTGCAGGACCTTGGTTCCATTTTGATTTTGGTTTCTGAGGACTCCTTTGAGTCTGACAGGAGCCTTCACACTGCTTCTGTTCGAAACCTCTCTTTTTACTCAAAACAAGCTGTGTGTGCATCTGCAGTGGCTGCAAGAATGACCACGGGATCCCGACACGCTCCTGGTCCTCAAGGTTAACATTTTCCTTCTTTTCCACAAGCCCTGACAACCGAGCGGTATTGATGGCGAGCTCGCGCGGCCTCCAAACTCATCAATTAAAGAATGAGTGATGAATTTCTGATGCCTTAACCTGAACTGTGCTCGTAGTTCAGGTGGATACATCATCGACCTGCGGGGAATGGCGCTGACACATATTGACCTGCTCCCACGTGAGGATCTAATTCACATGTTGAAACATGACATTATATATAGCAAGGATTTAAAATGGATTTTTAAAAATCTATCACAGGTCTCAGACAAGCTGGGAGTAGGTGCAAATAAAAGCCTGCAGATAAAGGCCCAAATTTACCGACTGTGTGAATTTAGCCACTGCGTGCTAGTCGTTCTCTTAAGCTTCCATTTGTTTCTCCTCTTCAATCTCTCACCTTGGAACCCCAGACTCTCAGCAGGATGCTTCAACCCCCCATTTGTCAATGCCCAGATGGGAGCCTTTAATCATCTAAAACAACCACATTCCGTACCTTTACAGTTCATCCTGAGCACTGCCCCCCCCCCCGCTGGGCCCCGGGCGCTTGTGTGAATTGGTTGGTTACTCGATTGACTCGATTCCACGCGTCACGAATTTTACATCGAGAACCACATGTGAACTGTTGACCCCCCCCCTCAAAGGACATGTGTGGGGGAATACCAGGTGTGGAGATGACGGGTGTAAGATAGCATATTTGTACCAGATGGTTGCCTAAACATCACTTTTTCATAAATATTAAAAGAAAGGATAGAAAAAAAAACAGGTTTTCCAATTAAGAGGGAGGGTAGAGTCACCCTTCAGAGCTGATCAACATCACTTCTAGCATTTAAATGTGGAGGCTAACATCATTTTACTCCGAAAACAGAGCAAACATTTATATTTATTGACGTATCCTCTCCAGCTGAGCGTAAAGAGCCCTCGCAGTGACGTCACCGCTCACACCGGAGGTTTGATCGCTTATTTAGGAGACGTCTGGTGCAATAACATCATGGGAAATTGTTCTTGTCCAGCAGATCTTTTGCCAGGTTGTCCTCTGTGGGAACATAACAGGGTCAGACTTCCCTCCGAGTTGACATAAACCACGCACGTCCGTGAAGATGGATCATAAATGTTCTGAGCCTCATGATAATGTGCGGTGAGGTATTAAATTACACAGGTGAAAAGCTTTCAAAGCCATGACAAGACCTTCTTTTTTTTCCTTCCTAATTTCAACCAAATGGGGAGCAGATTTCAGCCAATGAAGCCACTTGAGAAGACGTTTCTGTTACTCGTCCCATTAATGGTGGGGGAGTGGAAGGTTGCTATGTGCCAAAAAGAAGTCACCAGACTGATATTAAGAAAATACATGCATGTTTGTGCAAAAACATATTTGGCATATGAAAAATGACTTGGCATACATGTTGAGCCTTCTCTCTGGGCCTTGGACCGAGGTAGACTCAAGGGAAGCTCTGTGAAAACAAGAGTTGTCCAACACTTGGACATGGAGTCTGTTTGCTGGCCCGGACTCTCTCTGCTGGTCGCCTTCCATACGATATCTCCCTCAAGACGTCCATAAAACCCCGGGCATTACAAAGCTAAACACTACCACATGTTCACTTCCGGACACGGACCGTTCCAGCAGGGGCCCGAGAGCCAGACAGCAGAAAAACCAGCAGGCCTTGAAAAGAAAGAAGCGAAACTGCAGATGACAGGTTTTCAACAAACATATTTACTGTAAAGGCAGAAGGAAAACAGAGTGCAGCCAGTGCGCCTCATCTTCTACCAGGCAATTTATTCCCTCAAATGTGCAATCTGCTTGCAAACATGTGCCCTGTCCTCAATCTCAGGGACTCGCACCGAGGATTGTGCTGCTGGAGAGCTGCCAGCCTCTTTACCTGACCTGCAAATATACTCGGAATCATTCAGTATCTCTTCCATTTCTGAGGTACCAGCCTCCCTCAAGACCAGGATGGGAAATAAATAAATAAACAAAAAAACAGATGTGATGTGCGGACCTTTATTTTTTTTAAATATGTTTTCTAAAGAGCGAGCACAAAGTCATACTTGAGTATGGGAGAGTAAATCATTAGCCTGACCTTGTTCTAGCTGGACAGAAATGAGTGAGACCTTCAGGAACAGACGTCTAAACCTAGCAAGTGTCCAATTTCTCCAGATGATGGAAGCTAAATAGAAGTTTCCTCTTCAAAGAGGACATCAAGGATCTATGTGAATCAACACTTCAGTGTCCATTTTTACCAGGAACGTTAAGAGACAGACTTCCACTCAGGCTGAGGCCAGCAGATCAGACTCGGAGGCTTTCATTTACCCCCAACAAACCCAGATAGAAAACTACTCGCTTCTTCTCTTTGAGTCAAATGTTGCATTGGTCCCATTGGATGAACACACTCAGGCTAAAGTGATGAAACGTGTGTTTGCGTGTGAAATCTGTGGCCAATTTTCACTTTCCCCTTTGTTAAATTCGCCGGTGAAAGTGTTTTCGTTCCCTTTCAGAGGGATTGACCTTGACGCTGCATATAGTTTTTTTTTTTTTCTTCGAGATACTCATCTCAAGGTGAGCCATTACTGTGCGTCTGTGTGTGGGAGTGAGCCAGCAAGTCTGCAATCATCATCACCACTAATGATAACAGGTTGTGGTGAACGTGGAGGATAATGACGATGTCAACTGTGGCATGTGTGCGCATGTCACCTCTAAAACACACGTATGTGGCTTCTGTAAAGTGCGCAAATAAACATGTTTTAGCACCATCTGATCCATTTGAAGCCATGTGGTTCTGGTTATTGGAAGGATCTGAATAAATAGGAGTCTTTTAAGGGGGCAAGACTCCTGCAGAGAGCCTTTCTGACCTGAGGCCAGTAATGTTTTCAGTATTCAGGGAGAGGCTCGGCCCAGTGGAAGGTCCACAGCTGGCCCTGGAGCAGGGCCCAGTAAGAAAAACGCCTCCTCTTCTAATTGAGACAACACAGTTCTCCCTCACTGACCTCCTTCCCTCTTTCGTGTTCAAGAGAAGAGGAGAGAGACTCCAGCAAACCTCTAATGTTTCCCAATAAAACACTGCTTTGGAACAAAGTGGATTATGTGAACAGACATGTCAGAAAATCTTGACTTTACAGCAGTTATTTCGTGGCTATATTACCGTAATAGAGCGTATATTTGTCGAAATTGCCTTGTAATTAACAATAGAAGTTGCTCTAAACAACCAAATAATTCTATTTATAAGAGATTTATAATGAAGAAACAGGAAGCAATCAGATCCAAAATGTGTTTAAAAGAGAGCCCAACAATGTTGAGCAAATATCATAAAATCCAACAAATCAATAACTCTGAGCAGCGCCAATGACCCAGGGCTTTCCACAGCCTTTGAACAAGTATGTATTTAATCTGCCCACATCTACACAACAGTTGTTCTGTCTCAGTGTCAGGGAGTGTGGGAAGGCTCTGACTCTGCCGCTTAAATTGGTCATGGAGACGTGCTCCGGAGGGCAGCGAGCGGATTGAGCCTGACAGCCAATCAGTTGCAGGAAACCGTCCTCTGGTGGTGCCGAGGCTGCCGGTTGTGACTCAGTGCACTTGAGCGATGGTGGGAAGGCACCGGGCTGATGGTCCAAATGGACGCCCCCGGTGTCCGTTAAGATCCCGAAACACTGGTCAACTTTGGTTCGGTCGACGTAAACACTGACGGCCGGCTCGCCTCTCCATGAGGCTAAGACAAACAGAGATCTGAGGCCGGGGATATTCTTTGGACAGCGGATGGGATTACTGGCGCCCCCGTGGTCTCCATTACCTCTCCCAGCACCATGCTAACAGGCCCAGACTGAGAGAAATGGAAGATTTAAGGTGGACTGCTGCTGCTGCAACTCCTGGGCTTAAAGTGATCTTTCAGCACAATATATCTGTGCAGCTTTTAAACACACTTCTGATCTAGTTACAGTAAAAACCCACATAAAGATTCTCCCCACTGACTACCGTTTAGTATGCTGATGTTATTGTTTACTATAAAAACCAGCATACACATGTACTTTGTACTGAATGGCTGAGTTTAGAGTCGTACATGCTGGCCCTCACAAGTCCACTCTTGGGTGTGTCTGCTCTGAAGTCAGATGATTTTTCCCTTTTGTCAAGAGCAAAAGAATAAACGACAAATCCCTCCACTGAAGTCTTGAAAGAGATGTTGTTCATTTTTTCCAACCCCTGGTAAGAAATCAAAGGAGCCTTGTGACAATAGATTAATTGTGTTCTTTCCCCGACATTTCTAGTTGTTTTCTAGTCACAAACACACAGAAGTAAACATGTTGATGCTGTTAACACTGTCAGAGAGGCTGCTACTGTCTTACTTTGGAGTGTATCGGACAGGGTTGTATTTTGTACATTTGTCAGCAAACACAACATCCTCCTCTTATCTTTAATGAACTCTACTTCTTTGCCCTTCTTTGTTTCTGGAATAGTCAGTGCAGTGCCCCCGGGCTCCATAAACACGCCTCGGTTGTATGATTTTAGAGAAGAAAACCCATGACAGGTTGTCACGCACCTTATTTTTTAAAAGAAACATGCTTAAGTATATATTTTTTCTTATGAAGGTTAACTGATAGATTGATCCAATTTGTAAAACTGAGGCATGAAAGGACTTAAAGGAAACTTCATTCCCAAGTCAGGGAACGTCAACGATTGCAGGCAGACGAGGACAAGAGGAGGGGAAATGTCACTCTCCCTTTCTGGCAGCTCACCGCACGCTTGTTAGAGGCAATAGGTTTATACTTGGCAATCAACGCGGCGACAGACCCATAGACTTTCACGAGGGACACAGCTGGTCTGACGCAAGCGCCGCTGCTCCAAACGCATCAGGATGCGAGCGCGTGCCACAGAAGGACGTGCGGTGTGCACGGACATGCGAGCCACTGATGACTGTTTTGCAGAGAGGCATGTAATGGTAACATGGAGGTGTCAAGGCAGACATGCCCTGATTAAAGATGCAGCGTGAGGCACCTGGGGATCGAGTTAAAAGCGAGGCAGAGAGAGTATAATGGAAAGAGCGGCACTCAGGCATGAACTGCATTCCAATCTAAAGATCACAGTAGTTGAGCTGTTTGACAGTCTCCATGTTTACGCCCTGTCTTTTTCCTCCTCTGGCTTTCATGTTTGAGTCCATTTTATTTCAAATTTGCTTAACATTTGTTGAGTGTGTGTGTGTGTGTGTGTATTCTTGTACTTGCTACACAGTGAGGTCAAGACTACGCACTTTAACAACAAAATAAGGATAAGACTGAACCCTGGACGAGACATTTTGTCTGGTTTAAGGTTTAAGGCTCACATTTAAGATTAAGCTTGAATTGGATTTTGTGTGTTTTGTTGTGGAAAAGGAGCACTTGTGCACATACATTTCGGTTAATGTAATTGTGACACACAACCTTGGAGGACAATGGGGTCAAAGTCTTGATTGTAATTGTCCTTCCTTTTGTCAGAGAGGATAAATCTAGGTTAGTCAGGCTAATGAGTGATAATGATAGACTCACTCTGAACCGTAGGAGAAGGTTGCCGGGTCAAATTCTGGCGCTCATAAAACAAGTTTTTTCGTCCCTGACACGGTGACTGCCGTAGAAGTGCTTTAATTGAATTCCTGCTCCAGTCGGACTGTTTTTTATCTGTGGGGTTTCAGAGGCAACCCATTTAATTGCAGCCCACCTCTCAGTGAGCTGATTATGATATGTTTATGAGGCCCGTCGCTGCCCTGCAGGCTGCAGGACTTGATTGCGGTTTGAGGTTGAAGCTGTTGACAGAGCCGAGATGCTGAAGTAGTCGCTGAGGGGAGTTTGTCTTGTGAAGTGAAGCCTGTGTTCGAGGCGAAGATCAAACTGCTGACCTGTGCTTTTCACTGCACTGGCTCCAAAAATGCAGTTTTCGCTTTGGTGGGGAAAAAAATAAAAAAAAAAAAACACAAAAGGACAACCAGGAAGGTGTGACGATGTGATGATGTGGAAGTGTACCGTAAGACCTCCGTGAAGTCCAGCCGGTGAGCCATGCTGTAGATCTGAGGCAGAGATTCTGTGATGCTGTAATCAAAAAGCTGCAGTCTTGAGCTGCTCTCAGCATTTCAGCAGGTACAGACACTTGAAAAGAAACTGCATGAAGGTGAAAGTATACACACTGAGGTAAAGCTACACAGCAGTGTGTTTTTTGTTTGTTTTTTTTTTAAACAAGTATAGTCGTAGAAATAATCTAGTTCTACCTCCTGACTGACCACAGGCGTTACAAACACAGGGTGATTTTCCAAATGTCTCTATTATTCTCCTGAAGCTCTGGGATTTTGTGCGGCAACGAGTGCATTTATACGTGTTCAACGCACCTTAATAGCCGCAAATAGCAAATATCAACCTGGACCTTCAAAGGAATCGCACTCAAACCTGTCATTTCATGCTTAGTAGCCATTAACACCAGATAAACGCGGTCTGTGCTGGCACCACGTATTTTACTCCACCAAAATGTCACTCGTCAGGTAAATTTTATGGCTGTTCCCATTTGTCTGACACATCAAGGCTTAAGTGCAGCACACAGGCAAAATTGCTGAATCTCTCCAAGACAAAAAGAAGAATCATAATGGCATTTCTCCAAGTGCCGCGACAGAAATGGGTCAAAATGTGGGTAAAACGTACACCCGGAGAGATTGAATATAATATGCACGATGTGTTTATTCTGTCATGCGGAATAATTGAATGCTCAATGCGTGTTACACCACAGAGCAGATCCTGTGATTATCAAGGTGAAACGGAGACTTGGTGGAGGCAGGTATGAGCAGAACTGCCACACAAGGAAAAAGGCTAACCCCGTAAATGGGTACAACTGTCAGTCGCATACAGCAGGGCTCAAAGGATCTGGTCCACCTGAGACACATGTTGACGGGAATAAACAAATGATACTGCTAAATACTCATTAGCATACTAAGCAGGACTTTGCAGTGCTGGGGTGCGAATGCTACATCCTCTTAGAAAACCCACCTCGCTGGAAACATGACAGAATTCAGGGAGATGTTTCCTGAGTCAAACGGAAGGATAAATGCTTTCAGAAGTGGAAAATGTCACTGATCCAGGATCGTGTCGACAGAAAGTGTACTGCGATTAAAGTGCAGCTTCTCCCTCCTGTTTCTACCCCCGCCCCGCCATGTCAGAACCCGAGGTGTGCCGCATGGGTCCGGAGAGGAAGAGGAGGTCCGCAGGCACACAACAACGCAGGCTGAGCCTTCTGTCAGAACAAGCTGGATGGGACAATCCTGACGGGGATGCAGAGCAGCTTCGTGATGGTCATTTATAGAAAAAAAAAAAAGGTCATCCATAACCAAGCGCGTGCCCGTGCACACGTCCAGTGAGCCACCCCAGAGCGCTCACATGTGGGTTTACTGGCACAAATACCTCCATTCTGGAGATGTTTTTTTTTTTTTTCAGCCTGACGGACATTTTCACTGTTGCCTCATCTTTTAAACCCTTGAGCTGTTATCAGCAGCAGCAGCTGAGGTTGGGGGCGCTGGGTCACCTGCAAGACGCTCGAGGAAACAGAGAGACCAAACCTCTTTTTAAGGGGGAAGCTACCAGAAATAGACAGAAAACCGCCATTTATTAGTTTGACTTAAAATAAAAATGAAATAAATACATGGAAATTATATGATTTCATTTTTAATGTAATCTATAAGCATGTAGCTTTTACAAGAATAAAATTTTATTTAGTCAGAATTTGACAGTTAAATATTATTTCTGTGCATAAACTCAACTTTATGGACTTTACTTTTCTTTTTTCAGTCTTGAAAACTTTAAATTTCTGGTTTCATGGCTGGAGTCACGCTTACAAATTACTAATCGAATCATTCATTATTTCAAAGTAGTTTTCCAAAAAAGTAACTGTAAACTGAATTATGAATGATATTTAAATTCATTTGAAGTAAAAAAAAAAAATCCCCAAATCTTTAAGAAAGAGAAAAAAAGAAAAAAAAAAAAAAGCAGGAAACATCTAAAACTCAAAGAGGAACATTGGAGCCTTGCTAATTGCGTGGCAGCTTATTTCAGAAAAGCAGGTGGCAGTTTGTGTTTTTGAGGCTGCACCACCAACAATCAGCGCCGTCCTTCAGGACTTCAAACACTCCCTCTGTACTCCAAACCCTGCAGTCCTCCATCTCTCGGGGAACGCAGCACCTGGCCCCAAGTTTCATATTCCTCTCAGGTGTGCCTCCAGAGTGCTGCACCAGCCTGATATGCACGCATATTAAGTACTGTATCGGCATTCCATTTTTCCGATACTTGCTATTTTACTTTCAAACTAGGCCACCAGTGAAGGACAGAGGATCTTTTTCTGCATAGCAATTTCCTGGGATGAACAAGGGGCGGTCTACGCATTCCCTCAGGTGTGGAAAGTTGGTCTGTTTACGCCTGTGTGAACTCTAACAACATATATATAGAAAAAGAAAATCACAAAGTTAGACTTTAATGAGCTGCTCAACTATTCAAAACAAAGCATGCTCCTGTCCCTAGCTTCTTCCCTCCATTGACTAATTCTGCACATGGCTGAAGCTCATACTCTTTCACTATCTCCTGTGTCCATCTACGTCCTGTTTTGACTGTCTTCAGGAAGAACATCAAATATTCCCAGTGGTCAGTTGGTGGTTTCTGCCTTGTGGGACTGTGCAGATTTCAAAGGAGCAGTGGAGGCTCGCTCTGACTCCATTTCCCCTGAGAACGTAACAGAATGTAGCAGAAACCTTAACAAAGCTTATTCCTCGCTTTCAGCGTCAGCCTGGACCCTGTTGCATGAGCCTGAGCAGAAAATGTCTCATCAAACCATCACTCAACCAATCACATTAAAACCCCAGTAGTGCAACATGATGTGGCAGGATAGAAAATCCATATGAGCTTTGTTTCCACTTGACAGATGCACACCAGGTCTGGAGCAAATTACCTGCACTGCTGTGTTCCAAAATTTAAAAATGTGGCAGCCTTAGAAGCTCAGAATACAGATGGGATCAACAAAACATGGTTTACATTTCAGACAAATATAAAGCAAAGGATTTCTTTCGACACCACAAAATTAAAACAGGTAATGTCAATATTATATTCAATATACACGTGTCACATACATTTCAGGTTTAATAAATGTTGCCAGATAATTCCACCCTGATTTCAAGCTGTGGCTAGCTGCTTTGACTGTTTACAGGAACACTTTTTGCCTCCATTTCTCAGACGGTGAAAAACAGGACAAACAGATGCTACAGAAGCAGAAAAGGCTGTTTAAGCCACCGGCTTTCTTTCCTGTTAGAACTATTGCCAACAAAGAGATGCCTGTTAACAGCAGATGGAGGAGTTGAGAGTTCAAATCCGTAAACTATCTGGATACCCTAGTACCAAGAATCATCCCCCTAAAATGGCCAATACTAAGATTATGTCATTATTCCTTTTTCCCTATAGGTTGTTAGCAGTCCCCACAGTGTAAACTGCTTTAATACTGTTGAAGCTGGAATTGTCTGCAGTCATGAGACGACTGTTTGGCTCCACTGGCTGTCAGGGATGTGAGCACCAAGAGCCTGTTTCACTCATGTACATCACCTCAATCCCACTGGTGGATGAAGTGAGTCTGTATTATATTTCTGTTCTGCAGCACTGCAAATCCTGCAGGGGGGGATTGTATTTTCCATCTAATGCAACACTATCACCCTCCCCTCTTCCGCCTCCCCTTCTGTCCATCACTTAAAACATTTGGATTCCCTTTAGAAGGTCAGCGCTGGTGAAGCAGAAATTGTCAGTGGAAGATGTCTTGATGTGTGTCATGAAAGGGGGCAAAGAAATGCCACCCTCAGACGGAGCAGGAAATAGCATTTCTGGTGAAGATATCCCAAAATGTGAGGAAGCTTCAAGGTGAAATCTTTAAACCATATGCTGCCAAAGTGCTGGAAATTTACATTCACATTCATATGTGATTAAAAAAATAAAGATTCACCACAAAAGCTGCACAAATCCACATCCATTCATCCGGAGGTGAAGAAACACTCCCTGTATATCTGCCTCCGTCCAAAAATAACCATATTTTTTATTACGCGTCTCTTTATTAGGTGTGTGCTTTTGGGTCTTGGTTCATTTCTTCGGGGGCAAACAAAACGAAGCTAAGCAGAAGACCCACGATCCCTCCCACCCGTCTCGCCGCGCCAACACTTTGCTCTTAACTTTTCTCCCTGTCCCTCCTCCAGGATTAAAAACTCTTAATTTTCACTAATTACACAAACCCATTTATTTTTCTCCATGTCAACATTTCCGCCTGTTTTCCCTCCCAAGGCTCATAAACATGGTTTGAAACCGGCTTTAATAAACCCGCCTTGTGAGGGTTTAGGGCCTTTAATGGACACAGAGCTTGTTTGATAAGTCTCCACTTCATCACACGCTTTATTAATTAAAGTTTATATTACATTAGAAACAAAGTTGAAGCTATTTGCTCCCCATTAATGGTTTCGTGTAGCCGCATATCTGCAGCCAATTAACGGCAACCTTTTCTTATAGTTTGCATTTTTTTTTTTTTTTCCCTTGTTTGACAAAAGTGTGCTGGGTTTAGCTGCAGGCGATATGTTGCAAACAGGAGCAACACCGCACGTGTAATACAGAAATATCAAAGTGCTGATTGCCCAGGCTGTTTAGGTGGTAAAATATATGGAAAAACGCTGTTTCTGTCTATATTTATGAAAATTAAGATACTCATTAGAATAAAAAGAGCAAAGGGAACTGAACATATGTATCTTTATAAAATATTCAACATCGAATAATGCATTTAATGCAAGCCGGGCTGGAAGAGAAAAGCCTTTGCAACATATTTAAAGCTTCATGATAGTTTTAATCTTTCAGTTTCCAAAAGCAATTTTTGCACACAGTGCGGGAAATATAAGAGCTCTGTTTCTTTAGCAGCAGAAGAGCAAATATTGTGCAGAAAGTTGAGTGCTGACAGCGTTGCTTTGTGATCGGCAACGTCTGCAAATCCCAAAAACACACATTCTGAAATGTTTTAGCGTGGGGGAGCGATGTAGGAGGCAAAGCGCTCGAGACAGCAGGAGAGCAGAGAGTTGGAGTGGCCTGTCAAACTTAATGAGAGAGCAACCAGACGCAGTGTAATTGTGGCCAACTCCTGAGACCACCCCGTGCGTGGGGCTGTGAGGATATCGGTGAGGGGTCTGTGCGCTCACACAGAGACAACGAGACCATGTAGGTCAAAATCACTGAGCTGGTGTCAAACCAGCACATTTCTGTGGGGCATACACTCTGATAACCCTCAGATGAAGATGTGGACGATTCTTACCGTTAACACACACTTACTATTGCTTTAATGATGACATATACGGCAACATGTAGTATTCAGTTGCATCCAGAGGCGAGATCACTACGATCAAGTACAAAACTGTGGTGGAGCAACATCCATCGAGTCAAATTTTAGATTAGTATTTTACTCGATATTGCATAAAAGATCAACCGTTGCTCAGCTGAGGTCATTTTGTCTTATAGATTCAGAAAAATTTAACTTTTAAATCCAAACTAATGACTCAAAGCAAAAATACAAACAGAAATTCCCCTAAGAGTTGGAAATATGAAATCATGTGGTGGATGGTTTTCATGTGTGTTTAATGTGTAAATGTAGATTGATGTAGGCGAGAATAATTAATGCAAGAAAGAGAAAGGCATATTGATGAGGGAGTAGTTGTTATTATTAAAGGGGGGAATGTCTCAGGAAAGTTAACAATAAGATTAGTCTGCCCATCAGCATAAATACATACTTTCATGTCCAGGCTGCAGGCTCTGACCCCCCAGTCTTTCATTAACTAGACATACATATGCAGATGAGCTTGGCCTGCACCGGTCAGCTTTTTGTCAACACCCTGGCCTGTGATTGACCACTCCTCTATTTTCACCCTCACTCCTGGAATCAAGGAGAGCACAACCTTTTCAGGAGGGGTCATACCTCTGCTTGCCTTGTGTCAGAACACCAGTGCAGGGCTGAGGCGATGCTAATGTGCCCCTCCATTGTGCGTTTGTCCTCTTTTGTGCATTTGACAAATGAAGTGTATAGCTACACAGTGTGGGAGACAAAGAGAGGGGGACGGGGGGGGTGTGCGTGGGGGGGGACGGGGGACAGAGTCGCACAATAGCAGCAGGTGCAACAAGACAGCTAATATTTGCACAGCAGCCTCTGTCGCAAACAAGCAGGTCCCCCCTGAAGGAAAAGGGCCAGGCGTCTGCTCATAAATGGCTCGGTTACCGAGGGCAGACGCCACCGGCTTGCCTGCATCCCCGTCCCTCGTCTTCTGCCTACAAATCCCTTCAGTGCGGCACAATCGCCAGGATGCGCCTCGGCAACTTGTGACACTGCAGAGGTCAAGCTGAAGCCTTGTCGGAACGTGCTGTGTGCAGTTCACCCCCCCCCCCCCCCCCCCCATTTGCGCACACACACACACACACACACACACACACACACACACACACACACACACCCGGCTGCAGTGTGCCAGGTACAGAGCCGGCCACATGTCGGTCTCAGACACGCTTTCAGACATCGAAGATAGGTCTCTGAAAGGAGGAGCATACCTCATCAATCCAAAAATCTGAAATTAAACATGTTTCAGTGGCAATGCTAAATATTCTCTCGTTATATACTGCAATACTGTTTATTCATTCACTGCATAATTGAAGTATGACAGCAACACAAAAGGCATTAATCCCTCATATATATGTATAAGCTTTGCTGAAGCAAATGTGATCCGTTTATTTCGGTAGACCCCTAAACCATAGGGGTCGAGTCAAAGGGGGCTGAGAAGTGACTAAAGGATTGTGAGCAGGCAAAGCTCTTTATCTCATGTCTTTTTTCCATCTCCACCCTCTTGTTTTGGTGTTTAGGCATCCGAAATGAAAGCTTAATCCAATCGGATGGAAAATCCATGGTAGCCACCCCGGACATCTGATGGTATTAATCAGATGACAATGTGGATTCATCAGCAGGACCAGACTGCTGGGCGACGAATGAGCAACATGACAGCAGAAGTGGCTGATTCACAAAAGACTTTAAAGCAAACCCGTGGCGCTTGAGCAGGTGTTGTTTATGAAAGGCTAGTTTAAAGAGCTATGATGACATGTTTGTAGCCAGTTAAACATCAAACACTATCATGTCAAAAAAAAAAAAAAAAAAATCTGCACTTGATCCTAAAATGAAGAGTATAGAGGATGCTTTGGTTGATCCAGAGGTCTCATCATCAGAACACTCTCCTGCTCAGTGGTTGCTGTTTGACACACACTTGTATAGGAGTGGGGGTGTCACAGTGTTACGTGTTCCCTAAATATCTGGCTTCACAAATGAACTTAAAGCAACCACTTCACGATGAGACCTGGTTTGGATGAAACGGGTAAAAACGTCTGTGTGTGAGGCGAGGATTGGACAGGTTAGGACTACCGGCCTGGCTAATAAAGTGGGCGCCTGCCCCAAGGCAACAGGCTAACTCCTGCTGTGAGACAGGACTGCAGGTCAGTGTTTAACTTTCATCCTCTCAGCCAGTGTCTCTCCCACTGCTCCCCCACCACTTGCCACTCAGTGTGACTTTCACCTCTTCTTCACCGCTCACTCCCTCCCTCCATCAATGAAAAGGCGATCAATGTGCTGGACCTGCCTGTTCGGTAGCCTCGGGCATGAGCACAAATACACAGTCAAGAGTTTTCTGCATGAAATGGCACCGTGGGCAACAAATTGCAGTTCTGACTTTGCTCTGATGACTATTTGGACACGTCTATGCAAAATAACAAATTCTTTTTTTTATACTGGGCAAGCTACAGGTGAAAATCCACAGGTAAGGAGTCTTACTAGTGTACAAATATGTCATCTCAAATCAGAACTCTCATTCCCGCATTGTCGTGAGAATTTGATAAATCAAAGTGGCGGACCCCCACCGCTGTCTGGAGGAAAATGACGAGCGAGAGTAATTTCATAGCTCTCATTTCTGTGCCTCAAAGTGACAAAAGACAAATCTACAGTTGCAAATTAACCCCAGAATAATGAATGAGGAATTCAGGCCGGAGGTCTTAATTGAACATTTTTGCCGGACTCATTTTGTTGACAATGATGGATGTTTCCAGAGAAACGAAAAAAAGGAAAAAAAAGAAAAGAAAAAGAAAACGAGGGGCCCTCGTAAAATCGTTATTCATATTCCACCGTTCCCCACATCTGACTTGAGCCGTGCCCAGTTATTGATCGGTAAATGATGAGTTTTCATTGAGCAGCTTAACTGAATGATGTCTGACACATTCCGGTGGGGGTTGATGAATGGCGGCTATCGAGGGTTGGGCGAGAGGGACCCGAAGGCTTGAACATGTGAAGCTCAAGGTCACGTCAATTGTGAAGCCTCCATTTTCTTTCCAAGAAGACGGGCGAATTCTGTGTTTGAGCTACTACAGACCCCAATCACGATATTCCTGCAAGCCGGAGTTTCATACTTAGTGTCGCGCTGAGTTAAGTAACAAAATTGCCATCAGGAGCTTAACCAAAGTGTTTTTAATTCTATAAATTGTCTTCATGGTTGTGACGGCATGCTGGAGGTTTGATTGACTTTGAAAATGAGCACGTCACTTCAAGCCTCTAAAAGGCTTAAGCATCCGTCAGTGACCTTGTTTCGGAAGCTATTTCTGTGTTAGCAGAGCGAGATGATTTAAATGGAGAACTTATTTTAAAAAGTCAGGCTGCCTAAAAATGTTCTTTTTGGAACAGTTGTGCACAATTGGTGCCGATCACTGACCGTATCTGTTTAAAGATGCAGCTATGTGTCAGAGTAGCCCTCAGCATATCGATTTATGAGTTTAAAAAGAGAATAAAGTGATAAATTCCTCATATTTTGCCCTTTTTGTGGCAACTGTACTTCTTCAAAAAACGAGAAAAAAGAGGGCAGATTTTAGTGAAGAAAAAGAGGTTGGGAACAGCATGTGGGTTTTGATGGACTTCAGCTTAAGTTATCAAACCACAGACACAGAGTTTTCTATTTCAGAGAGGAGATTAAATGAACTCCATCTCTGAACATGTACATAGAACAGAAAACGGAATACAAGAGTTCATTTTTAGGAGTGCAATAAAGTAAAACAGTGAGAAAAGCTAGAGAGTTAAACAAAGCGATTCACATTCATGCACAAATGTGAATCAAAATTTCAGTAACTGAAGCAGGCAATCTTCCTCATATTTGAAATGTTGGTGTTGCCAATTCACCAATGAGTATTTAAAAGCACAGTTGAAGCAATCAAAAGTTGATGTTGAGTAAACATTGCAACATTGATAACAATGGCTATTTAAACTAAAAACTGAGAAATGAATTTCATTGGAGTGTTTTTTCCTTTTTTCAATAGTTGAGGTGGATTAAATTGAATAACTTGTTGGAAATAGTTGTTTTTTTTAATTTGGTGGAGAACTATTCTTTTAAGCGTGTCATGATACAATATTCCAGTGCATTTTTCCACTGTGACTGTTTCAGAGCTGGGTACGATCTTGGTATTCACATGGTGATTTGGAGAGGCTCTGAGTCTGGGGACCTTCTGTTGTGTAAGTTTATAAGTAATAACAACACTGGTGGAAATGCAGGAACTGTGCCAGCAAGAAGTGCTTTGTAAGAGTTACAGAATGCAGCGAGATCCTCTCCTCACTGCCAAATTCTGCCACCCAACTCCCATACGGTAAACAACAAGTGCTGTAAAGGCAGCTCTTAGCCTCCCGGGCGACAGAGAAAGAAATATAGATCAAACCTGTGTCACTAAAGTCCATAACCGTGGGCAGGAGGATAGGAGATACAGCTCTTTAATGCAATATCTGAAACAGATTGTATATAACAGGGATAATATATTTAGAATTTAAATCTAAAGAGATGTGGGCTGATGTATGAGGTCCATAAATGTGCTGTTTAACATGTGCAGACTACAAGAACTCACAACCTTCCTTCATTAGCACTGAATTATTATGAAGAAAGTTGATAAAAAAAAAAATTGAGATGTTTCAACACATTGTAGGTGGCAAATCCTGACGTTCCATATGGAGCAACACTATTAAACATTAGCCTCTTAGCTTCAGTGCCAAACTAGACATTTTGTGTTTAGAGGAATAGCAATGACAGTATTCAGTGTTTTACCGTGAATACTAATGCTTGCAGAGCAGCTGTGCAGTGTAAATGTAACTAAATCTATCAAAATAAATAAAGAAGTGGTCAGACTCCACTCGGGGCACTGCCACCGCCTATGACCTCCACATCCACTCTCATCTCTGACTATGCGGGTGTTGACAGCATGCTGACGGGCTGAGGACCGCAGGCCTCTGTGCATCTGTGACCGCACAGGTCACTCCGGCCCACACACACACACACACACACACACACACACACACACACACACACACACACACACACACACACACACACACACACACACACACACACACACACACACACACACACACACACACACACACAAACAGGTCAAAAGGTGCACTCATGCCCTGAATTTTTCAGTTTCCTCTCATAGTGAACTCCCTAAAAAAAATCCTTTGCATGTTTTAATTTCAGTGTAATAAATAAAACCACTAAAGTCAGGTTGGTAGTGCAGAAATCATTATCACTATTAGTTAGTGCTACATACTGTTAAGGAATTTAACATGAACCATTTAATTTACACAATTGACCTCATACGGAGTGTGAAAAACACACTCCTGATCCACCACTCGAGAAGTCCCAAATGTCCTTAACCTGAAAGTCAGCATTCATGGTCTTAAATTTATGATTTATTTTAGAGTTAAATATGCTGGAGTAGAGCCAGGACAATGAAACCCTCTGAAAGGCACTTGTATGGTGTGTGTTTGGGTTCAAACCTCACAGCGTTAAAGAGGAATCGTCCCTCCCCCATTCACCTTGAAAGCAGAGAACTCTAAACAGGCAAAAAGAAAACTTTTTTCAACACTTCCAAGGTGAGAAAAAGGTAGCTGTGGACACAGGCTGCGTGTGTGAGTGTGCACACAGGAGGTTAGATAAGGAGTGGGGATAAGAATGCAGCTATCTGGGGTGTATAATGGGCTGGGGAGGTTCGGAAACATCTGAGCTGCACCCACCCGCCCCCAACCATCTGAGGGAAACAGGGGAAATCTTCAGTGAGAGCCAGAAGCTCAGGCAGTATTTTCAACAATGAACAAAGTCAAACAAACACTGTCAGTTCAGCTTCAACTTATCTCCAGATATTAGTCACATGCTGATATTCAAAACTGCAGATTTATGTTTGGAGACAACAGTGTAACCTTAACAAAATATGAATTTAATATACCTGAAAGCAGATGACAGCCTCTACTTGCTACCACCTGGCTTTTATATCACTGCTCAAAAATGCCCTGATGACATTGAGTTTCCAAACAAAATCCACTTTGGCAACTTCTCAGACTGCTGCTGATGCTGTATCCGTGGAACGCCGATACAGTCAGAACTATACGGCGCATTTAAAGGCAGCAGATGGTGCGTGCACGTGACAGCAGGAGCAGATCTGACTTTCAAGTACTCTCCGTATGAGAAGTAAACATGTTGCAGAAGTGTGCAGATCGCCAGCAATTACGCGTCTGCTGCTGAATTAGCGGACGGCGAAGGAGAGTGAAAAAAAACCCATAGATGCATTTTTACAGGTGATATTATTTTAATTAGAGAGGAACGGGAAACGAGGCAGCTGTGAGAGGTGTAGGTGTGAAGGCGCTCAGGATGATTTTTGGAATAAAGTCACTGACCAGAAAGATCCTTTTTGTCCTATGTTAACATGAGTCTACCAATGTGTGGGGTTCAAATAGAGCTCTGGCCAGGAATTAATGTAATGTCTGTTCATAAAAGTGCGAATTATAATTTCCTTTTCAGAACATCTAAAAACAGACATAGCTAGATGAGCAAACGCTAATTTGAGTTCTTTCAACATCTGCCCCTCAACGGCAGCTCAAGAATTACCTCCAGTAATGATGAGGAGGAGGTAGCTCTAATCACTCCAACGTATTATTGGAACCAAGAGCGGAAACCTCCACTGTGACCTCGCTATAAATAACATTTTAGCATAGTCATGGCATAATTCACTCCCTTATGTCCGTCTAAGTCATCACACGCATGTTTAATGGTATTCAGGGTCAAACACTGAGTGGAAAGTTTTAAAAAGTTCCTCGACCACCCACGCATTTATCTCAGCGTGCATAGAAACACGGCAATGGTGCAGACAACTGGCATATTAGGAGAGAAGAAGCTGCAGGACGAGTGTATAGAGTATCTACGCTGTATCTGTGAGTGTGGTGTCACCCAGACAGATGGCCTCAGTCGAGGCCCGGCAGGGAGGCGAGGGGAGGAGAGCAGACTGTAACTGTCAGGCGAGGTCATTTCAATCCCACAGATTTCTGCTACACCGATCCCCATCAGCGTACACCTGCTCGCCGTCTCGCCCACTTTTAAACTTCAGCCGTACAACACACCAGGAGATTTAGGATAGATGTGGAAAAAGAAAATTACTTCTCTCAGTGCTAAAGCCCCAACTTTAGACCAGAGTGAAAAATGATCCCAGACCAGTGTCCAAAACACTTTTTTTTTTTTTTTTATACTCAAGCGTTTGCACTGAACACACAGACTGTTGATGCATGGAAGATTAGATGAGGTCACAGTGTAACTGCAGGCCATCTGCCCACTCATAATGTCCTCTGATTGCGGACCTTATAGGACTCCCTGTGGTAAGAGAACGCGCAGGGCCAATTGAACTCATGTTTGTCTTCTCCAGAAAGGAACGACTTCAGCATATCAAGTCCGCCTCGTCAGAATCGTGCAGATCCTGCCTGAACGTTTGCTCATAAGTGATGCTTGTCAGCAGATACAGCAGCTGCGTTTGGGTGTTGTAACACACGTGTAATAGTGCCGTGGGTTTTCCACAGGGGCAGTGGCATTTGAAGTGAACGTTGATGACAAACACTGTGTTCCCTATTGTTATCCACAGCTGTTTATGGTGCTGGACTTCCCAAAGTTAGCTCATGTTAAAATTCTACTCCATTTAATAAAAATGTAGTGGCGAATGTGATTGCTTAATTGTCATTAATAATAACAGATGGCACATCAATCTGAAAGACAGGGTGATGCACTGAAGGCCAATAACTTGATGAAGCCATGAAACGCTCATTTGTGGTTAATAACAATTACAACATTTGTAATTCAACAGCATACATGTACTCTGTGCCTGCCTGTGATTGTAACACAGTCACATTAATTGTGAACACGATCATGTTTAATGAATTAGGAACCAGGATAATGGAAATTCTACTGGTCTTCAACTAATGTAGAAGTACTTTTGGTATGCTTGAGCTATTGTTAATTCTTGTACAATCCTGAACCTTTCACTTATTACATGCTTGAAATCCTACCGTTATGAGCCCAAGTTCACAGCAATTAATGAATCCTAACGAGGGGGTTGCCAAAATTGGTACAGGGACAAAATGGCCTATGGCAGAAAACTATGCACATTACATTTATTATGCATTCCCTGCAAATAAAAAATAAATACAAAAATAAATAAATAAAAACATGCCAAGCCCAGGAAACTTCTGTTTCTACTAACATATCCCAGGGACATTACAGTCATTCTCAAAGGATCTTTTGTGTTTTAGCTGATGTTTAAAAAATAAATAAATAAAAAAACCTTTGCAAAACGTTGAAAAAAAAATTGCCTTTCAGAGAAATGAAACAACTGCTTGAGGACTAGCCCTCTTCACCTTTTCAGCAGTTGGGAAGCAGAAAAGACCTTTACATCAGTAGCCTTCATTTAGCCACATATTGTATCCGACAAAAACTCTGTTTTACAAGGGATGGAGGTGAACCAGAAACCTGTTAATGTATGTTGTACTCAAGTGCTCTTGAAGTCCACACAGGCATTGAGAACATTCCAACTCCCGGACATGCAGGCTTTTTGAGACAATGTGCAAGAAAATAGTGCGAGAAAACATTATTTCTCAGAAGGAGCCCATTGTGCCCACCGGTTCAGCCCCCTATCCTACCGTCAGGAAGTCGAAGTGTCCTTGAGCAAGAGCCTGAATTTGCTCGCGATGGTGCATCTACAGGGTATAAATGTGTGTGGATGATTAATTCCTTCCAACAGGTGGCGCCCTGTGAGGCAGCCTCTGCCCTCTATGAATGGTAAATGGAAATATAAGGCTTTAAAAAAAAAAAAACCTCCAGTTCTCTAACGGCTCTAAATTATTGAGCAGCTGTGTTTCCTCACTTGTCTACCTGACGGTTGGATTGGCATCTACCTTTGCACACTCACTCTCCCTCTTGATTCCTCCCACTCACAGGTCCAGTGCATTGGGATCAATTTAGAGACACTCTAATTGCCTTGAAACTATTGTAGCATCATTATACCAGAGTTCTAAGATGGCATTTGCAGGGAAAGAAAGGGCATAGCTACAGTTCTCCATAGCTCTAAAGGTTACTTTTAATCACCAATGAGGAATCCTCCTCTACCAGCCAATTCCTGGTTTAATTTTACACACAGTCCCAGTTAAGAGTCCATATGCACAATCCAAGTGCAGGTCTGCCACTCCGCTAATTAAGAGGGGTGGGTTTGTTTGTTACAGAAAGTTTCTGACCTTTGCCAAGCTATTGGATAGTACAAGGAATTGATTTTTACTTTCTGGTACACATTTAGGTACCAGTAAGGCACCATAAAAACGAATAGGAGTGAATTGAATCCAATATTAATAAACATCAAGAAGCCCCTGGCTGATCAATGGCTATAATTACTACATAATGTTCAGTTACAACATGCCATGAATATAGTAATTAATGCAAATTAACATAATCAATGTTGACCATATAGAGCTGACCGCATCTGTCAAAGTCTATAAAGAATTGAAGTGTGCAGAAAGTGAGTGATGTTTGTCCTCAATCATCATTTTCCAAATCACACTTTGAGAAAAAGCAGGGCGGCAGCTCTTTCTACGTCAGTGGAAGATGATTTCACTAGAGAGGGCAATTCATTCTTCCATTCACACAGAACGCTTCATTTTGCTTAAGAGGTGTCTTTACCACACTAGCAACAAAACAAAGTGGCTGCTGCACAATAGCAAGCTGGCAAAGTAAAATAAAACAAGCTATAATTATTTTTTCCCCCCATCCATCCTGTCAGTGCATCAAGTAATCCATGACATGATTGCCAGTGATGAAGCCTGACTTTTTTTTCCTTTTTTTTATGATTTCTGTCTGTTCTGTCTGTTTGACTTCTCAGCCTTTTGATTATTCAGAGAAAGCAGCTTTTCACAGACGAAAATCCTAAGGGGGACTTTTTCCTCATAAATGTATAAATGGGGGGGGGGTAAATAATCATACACAGCAAAAGCGCTGGAATTCAAAAGTGCCGCAACGTGCACATTTATCGGCAGCGTTGCTTTCTGTGACTTCATTATTTCTTTTAAGAGGTGAGAAACAGTCTCACACAGACTGTCAGAAATTCTTGCTAGCGCTACACTTCCCCTCTGCACTCATCCCCACATCATCTTCAACTGGCAGGAGGAAGACTGACATGTCTCACACAAATGCATGCACACACACACACACACACACACACACACACACACACACACACACACACACACACCCGCTTCAAATCTAGGTCAAAGAACCATTAAAATTTCAACAAAGTCCTGAGCACTGCCATGGAGGTGCAAAGAAAACAATTCAAACAGATATGGAATGCCCAGAGGGATGCTACACCACGATGGCCTGGGTACACTGATCATCAGCACACACACCTTTTTACTTCTAACTTTATGAAGACTTTCCCAGATATAACGCAGCCCTTTTCCATAACCATCACAAAATAAATCCCTAACCCTACTCTAAACCCAATTCTATTCACAAAAGCCATGTCTTCACAGAAACTTAACTTGAGAATGAAGCCTTAACACTCAAACAGCCTTTTGAAATTGTGAAGACCGGGAAAAATTCTCACTTCCAAAAAAAATCCTTACTTTTGAAATGTGCAATGTGGTTTTCACAGTATAGCATAAACAAGAACACAACACACAGAGACACAGCTTGTACCCATTGACTGATGTCATTTTCAATCTTTGACTCATTAAGCCATTATCACCAAAACCTCAAAGTAGCACTAAATTATATCAACATAACAGTTAACCTGCACCCATGTGATGAACAGTCTTCATGAGTGCCTTCCCCCAGTAACAACGTGGAGCATGATTCCATCTCAGGGTCAGGGAGGTGTTGAGCAATCCTGAAGCCGAGTAGCAGGGACACAAAGTCTACATCTCAATGGAAGATCCAATTTTTACAGCATTAAAATGTGGTTAAATATTGATGTTCTTTACTACAGGAAAGAGAGTTGAACACCAATGTAAATTAAGCTCTCAATAATTCATGAAGAGGAAAAAATAAATGCTGTCAATACAAAAAGTATATCTGGAAAACAAACATTATGGCCAAGAAACAAGGCTTCTGTTTTAGTGTAGAAAGGTCATGGAAGTGACCTGAATACAAGATAAGACTTCCAACTTAATAACACTGAGGAAAAGCAGCACTCTTCGACAATTCTTCAACAAAGTATAGCTGCTTCACTGAAAACCTTCTAAACTGTCTGTTCCCTGTGAGTAATCTTAGAAGCAATGGAACATG
The DNA here is from genome assembly GCA_911728415.1 of Lagocephalus sceleratus. Taxonomy (NCBI): domain Eukaryota; kingdom Metazoa; phylum Chordata; class Actinopteri; order Tetraodontiformes; family Tetraodontidae; genus Lagocephalus; species Lagocephalus sceleratus. The sequence goes on along the minus strand of CAJVRN010000211.1, from coordinate 971,616 downwards.
GAGGAGATGGTAAGAAGAATTACTCCATCTCAGAGATGAAAGGTCCTGTTAACACCAGGGTCAGAACGCGTGCTTGCCGCACTTCCTGTTCTTAATTCACCTTTATTGCTTTTGACGTCGTTGCCAAAACTAGTTTATAAAGCGTCAACATTAGCGGTGTGTTGTGAAGACGTTCTCCACAGAGGACGTTCCTCTTGACTGACAGCAGGTAAAGTCACAGGGTACAATCCAACCATATCCTTTGCTTTTCCATTTTTCTCTTAACCGCCATTTATTCCTAATCAGTATCGCAGGAGGTCCTAGAGTCCCAGCAATCACCAGATGAGAGATAGACACAGGACACACCACCGTCAATCACACTGAGGGGCAATTTAGCGTCTCCAATCAAGATAACATGCATGTTTTTGGACAGTGGGAGGAAGCTGGAGTACTTATTCTTCTGTGCATCATTTGTCATGTCTTTCAGATCGACTGCCCCACCCTGACTATTTCCATCAGCACTCTAGTGTGCATTTCATTTGTGTTGTGCACTATTGTCTCCTTGATCTTGATCAGTATTTGTGATTCTGGAGCTAGTCTATCAGCACAAGTAGCAAAAAATTACTAAAGAGGGGGAATTCAAAGAATAAAGTTTAAATCCTCTCTTCTTTGCAGCTTGATTTTAATCTTTGATTTTCTTCTTTTCGTGTGGAAATTTTCTTTATTATGAAATGATAATCAATGCTCTACTCTTGCAGCCACGCTGAGTCTGATAGGGCTCAAAGTCCTGCTAATTATGAAGAAACCCCTGAGTGCTGACCCACAATACCCTCTCATAGCAAGTAGTTGTGTTAATGTGGACTGGTGGGGCAGATGCAATATGATTTTAGCTAAAAAATATAAGAAAATAAAGAGAAAACTGCCTATGAATAGCATGAAAATGATCTTAGCCCACAGACACTGGCATCTCTCCATTATATGTCACAGTGACAGCAGCCCTGATACGTCCCTCGTTAGCAGCAGAACAACCTGCCTGTGGTTTTAATTGGGACAGTGAGCCAGTATTGGCACCGCATCAGATAGGGCGGCTTGATGGTTATTTCAAGTGGTCTGATATGAATTCCAGGGGGCCTGATGGCTTTGTTGTGCTTGTTAGTCATCTGAACAGATAACAGATTGCATCTTAATTAGAAATCCCACCAACAGCCTTTCATAACCTGACTGTAAAATGACCCGTACCTTTGGAATCCAAACATGAGCACTGGAAACAGGTAAAAGGCAAATAATACAAATGTTATAGAGTAAGATATGATTGTTTCATTCTTGCTTGTTTCATTCTAGCAAGGAAAATTATACCAAATAAATAGCAATGGAGTTTAGTATGATTGTAATTAAAATCATTTTTATTTTCTGCACCTCTCCCATCCAAACAATTACAGAGAACAGTGAGAACCAGCAAAACAACATTATTATAATAATTACCAACTTCCGCAGTTGTACAAAACATCTGTTGAGGAGCCACTAACCGTCTATTCTTAAAAGAGTTCACAAAGAGCTCTCCAAAAGAACTTCTACCAGCTCACCCCATGCTGTTACAGGAGGGATGCAATCTGTCAGCCATCAAAGTGTGTTCAAATTTAATAATTATTGGTCTCTAATGTGGAACTGAAATGAAGGCTTTGGGAAATAAATTAAAGTGTTGCTAATTGCTTTCAAAAGTTCAACTGACGCTAGCTAACATGAGAAGACACAATCTCCTAAATGTTCAGTCTGATCGATAATCAGTGAACTAACATTGATATGGAAATAGCAACCTTAATTGCTTGTGTTTACCAGTAAATGTTGTGATTTGATTCGATATTGACACACATTATAGTGCACCATGATGAATGGAGGCATGAGGATTGGGATCAGGAGTCAAATACCGATAGCAGTATTGATTAGAATGATCTGATGTGTGTACTTTATACAAATATGTAATTAGTGCACTGGGGGCTTTCATCCAGCTTACATAAACTGGTATTTATGGCAGTAAACCTCGGTAGAGTCTGCACAACAGCAATTTTTTATATATCCAACCATTCCCAAAGGGATAAATATAGTGAGAACATTAGCAAGAAGTGACATCACTGTTATTTAATTTATAACTAAATCATCAAAAAATGTTGAATAAATGAAAAGGTCATATTTCACAAGGTACGACCCTGCTGGATAGGTTTGGAATTGATTGTTAATGCTCCTGGAGCTGTGCATGTAGGGAGTTTGATATTAAATATTGAACAGAATTTCCCTCCTCAGCTTCACACCAAACTGAAAGGAGCCCTAACAATGTGCACCACTACCATGTTTTGCACTAAAAGCATCTAATAATGTCTGAAAATTGTTGTTTTTCTCCACTGTTATGGTAAAACTAACAATTAATAAGCATTTTAGTGACATCCTGTAAGGATGAGAGAAGGGTTCGGATATTATGATGCAAACTTTGGCCATCAGAATGAAAACAGACACAGTGGGATTTTATTAGGCTTAGTTCTCTGGAAAATAAAACATGGGAAAGTTTCTATTTTCATTTGAGTTCACATCAGTTCTGCTCCAGCAAGGGGGCTCTTGATACAACAAAAAGCTGTGTGTGTCTGCGTGTCTGGGTGTGTGTGTGTGTGTGTGTGTGTGCGTGGGAGATCTGATGAAATTCTCATGGTGGGTGTGTTGTCCTGGCTCGAATTAGGTGTGTCTGCGATTCATAAACGTCAATGAGGCTCTGACAAAACGTGCTCTTCCCCTCACACGGTCTGGGCCCTCAGAGAGGCTCTGACTACTGGCTTGTATCACAGTGCCCCCTAATGTCAGAAAAGCTCCCTGACCTCGCCACAGTCAGAGAACACAATAGGCCTGTGCTCGTCTACATGTACTGACACACTGAAACTGTTTATAAATGAATTTGTTCTTAACTTAAAGAGTTTAGAGTTTAAATTACTATAATTTATGATTATAACTGGCAGTATTCTATTTAAATTATAACTAGAAAACTGATCTACACTCATACTTCAAGCCCAATATAAATGAAGGCTCAATCAGACATCAAGGTTAATGGCACATACTGCAAGCATACCTTTGTATACTGTTATATTTCATTAATTTACAACAGACAGATGGCTAAATGTTTCAGCAAAATGGAACTTTTCCATATGGCTTTCAATATAATAATACATATGTTTAACCTTTTTCCTTCAGGAACATGAAGAAAGGTCAAAAACGATAAAATCAATGACAATAAGATTGAAACACAATGAATGGATTCCACTGTTACCCTGAAACTATGGATTTTTCTGACAAAAGGGACTTTAAATATTAGTGTATCTCATCAGGAAATCGTAAGCAGTTTTTATTCTAATTTAACAGTGCCTGAAAACAAGCACTAACAGGCATTTTCCATATGAATTTGAACTGTGCAGATTTCCTGCTGTGCTACTAACACATTCTGGGTGTTTCCCAGTCTGGTTTCCTTCCAAAAAAGTAGCAAAATGACAGTTTCACATGTTGCTGGTGATAGACTGTTTGAGCTAACTTGCTGGAGAGAGCAGAAATATATTTCCTGCAGGTTTGGCAGCTGGCTCAGTGATGATTGTTAAAAAACTCCAGGATGGCCCCGAACCAGAGCTCTGCAATGAACTCCTTCAGAACCGTGGAGCCGTGGTGCTGTTAACACCTACTCAGATTATTTGCTGGTGGTTAATCACGTTAATTGGGGCTTATTTTGCTCCACAGAAAGATCCCCTCCATCAACCCATGATAAAAAATCAAATCCAGTTAGCCAGTGCTGATTGGTGTTGTGACACTGTCTTCCTTAATTGCAGCCGACAGAACAATAATTTTAGTGCGTGTGCCCAATCAGGAAGCGGTTGTGTATCTCCACGTGTGAATTTCCACCCCTATAGCCAACTGGCTGATTTGGAGCTCCAGGTCTTTCTGAAATGAAAACTAAATTTCCCTATTTTCAGATGAGGAAGATTACTTTTGGAATCTCAAGGTTCGCTCCTCGTCTAATAAAGTCAGTAGACGTGTCGTCCTTTGCAGAGAAATATTATCAATTTCCGGACTCTATCCGCGGAAATTCTTTCTCTTCCATCACAACAACAACAAGGTTATCGGCAACAATTACCCTGAGTTTTCTGTCCCTGCCATCTAAGCCACTAGCAATGCCATTAGTGAAAACAATGCCGGGAGGTGTTTTTGGCCAACAAATGTCATTTGGATGTGTTGCAATGCTCGTTCTGATATCAGCGCCCACCTGTGTCTCAGGATGTATCTGAGCACCCCAGGGAAGGCTGCGTCACATTCTACAAGACGCCACCGCGTTTCGGAGCACAATGGCGCTCCGGCTGCTCTGCTGCGGGGCCCCTGGTACTTCACTAATAATCTACCTAGCATGTGTTTATCTTTGTTGGACCAGGCTGAGCGGAGGAGGCAGTCGGGAAGGGAAAGCAGACACAATCCTGCCAGCCGGCGTGCGCGGAGCCCCGAAAATCCGGAGGGACCGCCGGCATTGTGGAGACGTGCGTTCTTGTTTGTGCGCGCGTGCGCGTCTGGGAGACAGGGGTGGTAACGATGCCAACGGGGTTACGGTCTGACTTACACACAAACACGCAATTTAATTGACATTAAAAAACAGTCTATCCTGGGCTCCATTGTGTCCGACGTGTTCAACGTTAATGGTACCCTCCGGGGACGTTTGCTGTTGTGTTAATTACACAGCACCAGGAGTCCTCATTAACACACCTACAAATGCATGCATGTAAAAGAGCACGCAAAAAAAAAAAAAAAAAAAAAAAAAACGACATACGACTTAGGTGCAGTGAGTAAAAGCAGAGATTAAATGAGACAGGCAAAGCAATCGGGAAAGCAAACCTAATGAAGCGCACAGAGATCGGGTCAGCTGGGACTAAAGTTGAGCCTTCTTCTAAAGCTCCAATAAACAAATGTAGCCTCAAATAGAGAGCCATTCCCAGGCTCAAGTGGCCAGCATGCCCTGCTTAGTCATCCAGTACCACACCAGCTCATCACAGCCTGGCACGGGAATGGCTTACAACGTTGTGCTAGATTACTGTACAGTAAAGCAAACGGCAACCATGAGAGCACAAGCAATTAACTCTCCAGTATTTCCACCAACCCTCTGCTCTCCTACAAATATCATTTAGGGGGAAGTCAGATTCACTATAAGGCTGTTCTTTTATTGCCCTGGAAGCAATCTCCGACAGGGCAGACCACTATTGTCAGGGCAGAGTAATGGGCTATGAGGTGACCCTTGCACACCTCACTTTCACTAGTTTTCACCTCACTGCAGGACCTCTAATTGTATCACAGTGGGGGTTTCACACAAGCCATTACAGATAATCAATTATAGATAACGCTGTGGCAGATTTGTAAAAGACTGTGCTTCCTTGAAATTGCCCCGGATCAATCGAGACAGGTGAGATGAGCTACTTCCATGAGGAAATATTCGGCCACATCAATAAGCATGGAGATGAGGGGCAAAAGTGTGGAACATTCTGCGGCTATTTTTGCAGTTTTATTGAAACCAAGTGTAGTTTTAAAGCATTCCACACTGACAGAAATGGCTGATTCAAGCTGTAAACGACGACACCATGACGTCACCTAACCTTAACCCGACAAAACTCAAGCCAGGTGACTGAAGACTTCACAACTGTAGCTAAGATGTTCAGATTTTCTGGTTTTTCGCCAGCTGGCTATTAGCTATCCAGAGTGTTCCTTTGTAAATTACAGGTTCCTAAAATTAATATGGCTTACAAGGTAGAGTCATTTTCCGACATTTTTCCATCCCTGTGAATGTCTGTGGCCCCTAAAAAGGTTAATAAGTTCTTTACCTCAGCGTGAGATGGATGGGGGAAAGGTGAAAAGAGAGGCCAGAAGAGAAGAAAGACCTTAATGCAATTCCATGCGAGTAATCCAAGTAATCTATGCAGCCTTTAAAGCCATCAGGTCCCCTACTTAACAGTCTCCATCCACATCTGGATCTTTCATGCAGAGAAACCTTTACGTGTGGACCCGACATCGAGGGAACCTTGTCTAGAGATGAGCAACTATGGGCAGAGGTTGAGAGGGCATCCAGGGACGATACCCGCACAACCGACTGTTTCAGGTGAAATGCGCTGGGTTTGGTGTGCCTTACATCCTATGTTGTGTGTAGAGAAGGAGCCGATAGAAAAATCCCTGGACGCTGGTTCTAAAGTGTTACTGATGCAGGTTGTGTAGATGTGGGTTGAGTGAGAGTGCAATATCACTGCAACACTGCTGAAACAACATAGCTGAGGCCTGGTAGCTTGTTACTTGGCCTCTGCACAACCTTGGCTTCACTGGAGCAGCATTAAAAAAAGAGACATGATTCCAAACACTGGAAAAACAAGTCTGGAAGGCTTTAGCTTCTTAAAATAAAAGAAAATGAGGGAGTTAGTGTTAAAAGTGTTAAAAGCAGCTGAATGAAGGGGGGGTGCAACAAAATTTAATCATTTAAATGATGACGGATAACAAGGAGCTTAAGGTTGAGAGAAAGATAGGATGGGAGTACTGGGATGCACACAAAAAAAAACAGGTCGATAAATAAAAGAGAAAAAGGCTAACTGGACCAATATTATGAGCACCCTGAAGGGAGAGAGAGTGCAATAGAAAGTTTATGTGCTTGCCATGAAAAGATTCGGCCCAATCTTCCTGACGGATTCAGAAAGTGTCGTGCTAGATGTGGTGAAGCGACTCCTTGAATCTCAATTCTAAGTTTTGTGTATTTGTGCTATTTCCCAGTTACCACCTGTTATACAGTCAGTCCAAAGCTTTTAAACAGATGAGCACTTGATTAGCTTTGTCTGTATAAAGGCACTGAGCGATGGTGCAGTGGCGCAATCTCCGTCAAGGATTCTCATTTCCTGCTATTGTTATGGGCTCATGCCTCATCCTTCTTGCTTTCCTTTAATCTTGTCAAATCTGTTTTTTGGCTCCACCTGGGTCTCGCCACTTGGTTTACTGTGTGGATCTGTATGTTTTTTGCTCTGTCTTTGCCAGTTCCTTGTTGTATTCCGTGCATCTGTGCCAGCCCTGTCTCCCAGCGTTACCCTCCCAGTGTGTGTGTTTTATCTTTTCCTTCGCAGATTGTTTGCTTATATTGGATTACAGCTAGCACCAGTTAGCAGCCAAATCAAACTGGGGGGAAGGCAACAGAAAATGTCTGCAAATTAGGGAGACGACTTTAGGAACAGGATACATTACATGACTTAATGTGATTTCATTGTGCAGAGCCCGTTGTTTAAGTCTAATATGTTGCAATAGATGGCAATCAACAGTCTGTTATTGGTGGAAGACATTAACTCCCAGTATCTATATTTTGACCTAGGAAGAGGGAGGAAATCCTTAGTTTGCTTCTTTACAGACAGTATTAAGGAGATAATCTCACAAAACCCACCAAAAGCAAATTTAAAACCTCTAGGTTTATAGAGAAAAATTGAAAAATTGATTCTCTCGGTGTGCCCCACTGTGCGTTTCTGTCCGTGTGTTGTGCTGTTTGTTGCTGTGGTTTTGCTGGTCCTGATTATATTTAAGCAGTGACCATCTTGGAGATGTAGAACTCTGATTGTTTGCACATCATGCATGCAACACCGTGGCCGCGGTCTTACTCTCCTTGCTGTCTGTTTCCATACGGGCAGGCTGTGGAATGTCATCCCGGGGCACAGTACAATGAGCCAACTAAGTCCAACAAGAGGCTTAGAGACAAATATAACTTAATGCCTCATGACAAACTGGCCAGGCTGTGATGCAGCAGCAGGGGCTATGGGGGCTGGATAGCAAATCAACAAGGAGGAGAAACCAGAATGTGAGATGTTGGTGTTGGAATGGTGGAACTAAAGACTGATCTGGAAAAACAAGGGGAAAAATGCCAACATGTATTCTAGCAACTATTATGGAAATTAATACATGGAAAGCAGAACGAAAGGAAACAACTGAAATAACACTGACTTTAAGGGATTCACACACTTGGGAATTAAGCATTGAGATAATTCTAGTGTTTACTTGACACACAGCTAACACAGATATATATATATATATAGTATTAAAAACCATCTCCTTCCCGAGCTGCATTGCATATGCTCTCCATATTCTGCTGCCTGGGATCATGGGGGTGAGTTAATGAAGCTCTACTGGGGCTTCTCCATGTGAAAGGCTCCAGTGACGACGCTGACATTGTCCTCTTTTTAAACACCAGCACTCATGTTAATAAGCATTCTATCACTCAATTAAGCAAGTCCTCCCACACACACACACACACACACACACACACAAACACAGAGGCTTTAATAACAGAGGAGACACAACTGAAACGTGCATAAATTGGAAGAATCCAGTTCTAAAAGGAAATATCACATTTGAATATATTAGGCTGATGATCGACTGTGCTGTCACATCATTTCTGGGAGGCAGCGAGAAGATCGTGGTTAATATGCATGCTGCAACAAATGTCATATTGGTAAATGCCATGTAATGGAAGTGCATGCTCCAGATCCTCCAAGAGCTGTGGTGAAAGATCCAAATAAGCACGATCCAAATCCCACTGTCACTTTAACAAGTATCACCGCTTCAAGGTAAAGATGAAATCAAATGGAGGGATTATAAAATAAGAGGGGAAAAAAATAAGCAAATTTAAGAATAAAATAATATTGCTGAAAATAAATATGTCTTATTACATTTCAGATTTTTAGCCTTCTTTCTCTTAAAAATGTTCAGCCTGCTGCCCAATATATCGCAGCACTGCGTTACATTGATTTGTGCCCTGTAGTGTTTGGCAAATGTGATATTCCAGAATTTTTTGCAGAGAACATTGAGCAAACCTGCATCCTCAGATCACAGTGTTCCAGGAGTGAGAACAGTGAGGAAGAGGGTGCAGCGGAGGAGCTGGGTTACCGATTGTTAGCCGAACGAAGCAGCTCAATCTGGACTGGGAGTCGTCCAGCTTTTCTCCAGGACACAGCCCATTTTCAGACAGTTACACAGAGGTAAAACGTTTGGAGTCCTCGCAATCAGATTTGTGCAAGATAACTTTAGAATTGGCATGAAAACAATCTGGAAGTCACATCAGCTGTAATTATATAAAATGTTTATCTGCATGGGGGGACCATGTGATGTTGAAGAGACAGATTTACAGATATATTATGCTGTACCTGAAAGCACATAAAGGTTAGCAGTGTGTAGACTTGGGGGGGCTTTAGCGGCAGGTATCAAAGAAAGCCAATATTCAGAAGGCTGGAGTTAAAGTGCATCGTGATACTCCGAATGGCTCTCATCTGAGAAGAGAAGATTAAAATCAGTGGGACATCACAGCGAGGCAATATGAAGGAGGAATGAGAGGAAGTCTCCCATGCTCGCCTTCCCTCTCACAGACACAGATACACACCCATATAATAGAGTCTCCTACGATAAACCAATTACTTGTCATTAATATTTAAGGCCCTAATTTCCATTCATATGTGATATATTAAAAATGTGCGGGGATGAGCGAGGAAAAGGGCTGACCCTGAAATATTTGCTGTAGGCTGGCTGCCTAAATCAGGGAAATGAACATCAGGGTGTTTGTGCTTTATTGAGACAAATCTCCTCTGCCTGTGCCAGCAATTAACGGCTTTCCACGGAAGCAGAGCAAAGGATTCGGCGCGAGGAGTGATATTAGCCCGGTCGGTTGCTGCAGAGAGTGGACGTTTAATGGTGGAAGCCTGGTACATCTAGGAAGCATCTCCAGCGCGAGAAAATGACCAAACAGCCAGCTCACAAAGTAAGGTTTGATCCTGACTCGAGTTTGCTCTGATGCTTCGTTTGTGGAGACGCGCAGCTGTGAAACAAGGAGGTCCAGTGAGTGGGTGGGTGTATCGTTCACCGCTGGCACACCATCACGACCAAAGAGATGCTTTGAAAGGAGAGAAGGAAAATGCTCCATCCTTTCATTAGACACAATCACTGACAAACAGCTTTAATCTCTGAGGAGCTGAGACAAACCAAAGAATCCTGACTCCTCTACACAACGAGCGTATGAAAACCACGTTTGTGTACATGTAGTCAACACCATTGTGTATGTCACACAGAGGGCCGCGGTGTCCTGAACTGGAACTCATTAGACCGGAGCCATTGTTACACCGAGACTATCTGCGCAGGCAAAGCGCCAGCACGAGTCTCAGGACAGTTTTCCTCAAGAACAACAAGCTTTAATCAGGAAGACACATTGTTAGTGAGTGAATAGAGCTTAACGGGATTAAACTAGTTTCAGTCGGATTCATGGTTGGCCCACAGATTTTGTTCCGGGGGCCAAGAACTTCCATCTTTAGACTCGTCCTGCGGTTGCGCAGGCGGAACTGCAAGCATTCTGTGTGGTGGTCAGCGACAGCTTTCACGTCTGAGTGAGAGATGGAACGACGTGTGAGGTGACAGACCACGAAACGGGGCGTTTGATCTGGTGCCCGGGTCAGCACTGATGTAAACAGAGTTATTAGAGGACTTATTAGGGAGAGCTAGAGAGCAAGTTAAACCCCCCACTGATTCCATCATTACTGCTGTTGTGGCAGGGTCATTACCGCCCAGCTGGTGGGGCTTTGTAGCAGGGATGGGAAACCCACTGGTGTGCACACAGTGGGGAGTGAGTGTGAGTGTGTGTGTGTGTGTGTGCACTCGCGCATGCATGTGTTTTGTGGAGGTGTGTGGGGGTACAGTGGGACGAAAACGCAGAAGTCAGAAACAGAATCTGCCACAGGATTTGATCAAATTATCAGTGTTTTCGACAGAAACTTTGTCGATGCTCATTTCTTTTTCTGTCACTGTCTTACTGTCTTTTTCTCTGTCATTACTGTCGGTCCAGTTGGAAACAAAGTCTAGCCATGGATAATTCCAGAATTAGAAGTCAGGCAGATGTCACGGCCCACATGCTGATACAGAGCCAAGCGTGTTATTTATATTTATGTTTTTGAAACTTCTTCATCTTGGTGGGGCTAATGGCAGAACATGCTAATGAATGGGTGAGATCGTGGCCCCACAAACAGATTCAAACAGACTTAAGCATCTGTGGGATGATGAAGTTTAGTGCTGAGGAAGGGAGAGTGTCCCATAAGATCCACGTGGCTCCTCCTCTTCCATATTTATGCACATGTCTAATATGTATTTTCAAACATCTGGATGGTAAATGAATTATTTTAAAAGATCCAAAGGATGTCAGCATATGACATTAGATATACTTTGTCTGCATATGTATATATTGTGCACAAATACTGTGGAAATGTTGACATAACTGAAGTGGGAGGAGTCTACAGCTGAAGATCTCCCAGCTTAAAATGCATCAAAGTAAAAGATAAAGTGTCTAAACTGGAATAGGACAGAGCAGATCATTTTTATTGCATTTTACATCCACTATGCAACAGATACGTAAAGCTGGGGAGACCAAAGAAAAGGAGTCAGAAAAGCTACATAAATTTAAAAAAAAAAGAGAGAAACACACACACACACACACAATATCCAAACTCTTCCACCTAACAGATTATCCTGGGAGCAACTTCCCTTATTTTGCTGTGTTGCTTTTACAGACATCACTATTACAAAGTGGCATGTGCCCTTTTTCCATCAGCAATTGATGTGTGCAATAGAGGAAACATTTTGCAAGAGAGGGGTGTGAAGTTTGCCAACATCAATCTTGTTTCAAATTGAACTCCAATGTTCCAGCTGAATGAATTGCCTTTCAAATGCAGCAGGCCATGGCTACACACATTCAATCCCGGAGTGAATCTGATTTGATCCCGAAGAGCAGTACAAAGGCACAGCCCACTGATTGATAAAGCGGACAGAGGGAAGATGAGGGTAAAAGAACAAAAACTGGAGCTCGGTCAATGGAGAGGAGGTTAAAGAAAGAGGAAAAGGCCGATACGGCCAAGTGCAGGCAAAGAGGGGGAAAGAAAGCAAAGAAGGAAGTAAAATAACTCAGCTGTGCATCCTTGTATACTGTGACCTTTGTATCAAGATATGAAACACAGTGAGACCGCAGCACAATGAAATACGGATTTTTGTCCCAGATAACACAATTTTCACTTGCATGTGTGGAAAAACTATTAAAAACACGGTGTTGATTCAAAACTGTCAGTCTGCAAGCAGTCAGTCACTAGAGTCACTGTTAGCTGCAAATGCTGTTATAGGTCCATCAATGACCATTCTCATTGAGATATTAGTAAGAAACTACGATAAAATATTGATTTGATTGATTGATTGAATATTTCAAGATGACAGAAAGTCCAAATTTCCAGTACTTCCCGTAGGAAATTTTCTTTCAGTTTCTGGAATTTTCACATTGCAAATTAGTTTCTGGAACATAAAAAAACATATAACTGAAACAGCAACATGAAAAGAGAAAAATAAATAACACGGCTAGAGAAGAGACACAACTGGCCATTTTCAGATTAAAAAAGGAGACTCCAGTCGATGATCATATCCACGCAGCTGTGAACCTTCAGAACTGGAAGTTTCCCATTAAAACCACAGTCCTCTGGAGCAGCTGGGTTCGTGGTTCAAGGTGACCTGTCTGGTAACGATGGAGGAGCGGTGCGTGGTTATTTTTCTCAAATCAAATGTGTCACGCTGGCTCAGGAAAATGAACTTCTGCATTAGCTTCACACCACATGTGGAGACAGTCGTGGCCTGGTGGATGTTTTAATGAGATGTGGTTACACACACCATCCATAGCAATGTGAATTTCTGTCTTCCACATCTAATAAGTTAAACGTGTTAATTTTCACTCAGACCCAATATTTGTCTATTAAGGAAATTACACAAGGACAAATACATATTTCACAAGGCTGAAGCCAAGCATGAAATCCGTCTTCATTATCATTTCTTGGAGAAACTCATTAAAGAGTGAGACTCATAAAAGCAGCAGGGGAGATGACAGCCATGTTTTCTTAGTTGTTTTAAAGGCCTCTGAGCGCAATAAGGATGTAAAAGTCAGAGACTGTTAAAGTGTTTTTCTGTTTTACCGCCTGAGCGTTGTTCTTCAACAATGCAAGCAACAAGCAAGACTCCCGAGGAACGTTGAGTAAAGACGAGCCTTTTTTGCACCATTTTCCGAGGGCAGCTCTGCAGGGAAGGCATTTACACCTGCTTGCCTCATCTTCCACGAAGCACCGGTCCCCTGAAGTGTGCTCCACTTATAAATATCCAAGTCTGAGATGTGCCAAAGATGGAGAAAGTAGAAAAGGAAACAAAATAACAAACAAGTAGCTTTTGAATTTGTCACGATAGAAGGATGAGTCACGCCTGGTTAAAACGCCGTCAATTTTAACTTCAGTTGAGGGCCAGGAAAATTCACTTTTCATTCATACATTTTTTGGACAAAACACTTGACATTCCAGAGTGTGAGAGGGGTTGGAAAGAATGCAGATTGTATAACGAAAAAAAGACAAAAACAAATGAGTACAGACCATTTTTAAGATCATTCAAGCTAGTGCTGTAATAGCATCCACATCAAAGCATTCTCATTGACTTTCAACTTCACTGTGGGGGGGTGGGGGGGTGGGGGGTATCAAACATTAAACAGCATTTTTCATTCATGAGCAAATCATGTTCTGTTTCAACAATAGAGGGAAAGAGCTGATTCAGTGAAGTCGCTGCAGGGGTAATTGATAGGGATCCAGCAAAGGTAAGTCCCTGAGGAAATGCTGGATCATGAATTCCTACCCCGCCAGTGGGAAAATGCGCTATCTATAGAGCTCCGTGTTTTTGTGGATCCCACTGGGCGAGAGAGTGAGTGTAATAAAAAATGTAAAAGGACATTTAAAGTTGAATTAAAACCAGAGCTGTGCAAGTGGAAATAATAATACGTTTTATTTCGCATTATGAATCCACCTGCAGCAGAACCCCCCCAAAAAAAACTGCTGATTTACCACCAGCGAAGCTCGAACCTGAGAGAAGATGAAACACCCAGAGACAATGATGTCCAGTTACCTTAGCAACCAGAATGAACCATTTTGAACGTAGACCTTTTGAAGGAATAACGTGAATGCTTTTCTTAAATTTAAAAAAACAAAAAACACCTTTGTTTGTTTTAAACTTTTAATGGAGTCTGACCTCTGCCAACGCTGTTGTAATGAGGAGTGTTTGGATCAATAATTCTAGCCTATCTCAGTTTATTGGTAAACACAGACCTTGTAAAGAAGGTATGGCTACAAATTTAAGCAACAGGTAGGCCTGGGGAATGAAAACTATATACAATATAATATTTACCATTTTTTAAGTCCACCTTGGGTTTCTTCTAAAAGAAAAAGGACTCAAATTAAGCATCAAGAAATTACTGATGGTGTGATCAACAAAGTGGACTTTAATTTATGTTTTCTGTAAGAAATGGTAGATCCTTCTGCCACTTCACTCTGAAACTGATTTTTGTTCCCTCCCCACATTTTCCTCCTGTCTGAAAAATGTGAGCAGTAACTGGGTCATAAAAGTTCTTTATTTTGGGAGGGAGTAAAGATGTACGTATGGAAGAAGTTGCAGGACTCTGTAGGTTATGTCCATTCAGCGTGACGGAGCTCAGACTCCACTGGTTTGAGGAAGTACAGAAATACTGTACATACTGTATGTACCCTGTCAAATAAGTGTGGGGGGTGGGGGGGGAGCTCCACGGGATCAGCCCCTCAAGTGCCTCCACACCCGCCTTTCATGAAGACTGAAAACACGATCTGCTCTACTTGTGGTATTCATCAGTGAGTTAGCCTGGTTTTGTATCTGAGAAACAAACTCCAGGACAAGAAAACTCCCAGAGCTTCCTTCACAACCCCTCCCTAACCTTCCCTAATGGAGGACCGCTCTACTGGACTGTAAAAAGCCAAGCCAAGGAGCTGTACATAACCGCTATCTGCTCACGCATATATGTAGCTCTTGGTTGGATCGTGTCCTCGTGCACACCAGAGCACACACCCTATCAGCAGTGCATTTCTGCTTTCACGGGGATCTCCCAAACACTGCAGCTGGCCTTAATTGGCACAGACTGGAGAAGCATACATAGCTGTTCAAATGCAGTGGGAAAAAAGTGCAGGGATTTAAGATAATTAACATTTCAGTGAGGGAAAAAGGGGTTCTTAAAGTGTCACAAGATGAAAGTGTCTTGGCATCTATTGCCCAGGAGGCTAAATGAGGCATGTGTGTGTGGATTAATTAAGGAAGGTACTGGAGAGATGGTGTCTCCTTACCTTTGCTGTGTGCTGAGAAGGAGAGCGAGAGCTGAGCAAATAGGTCAGGACTCTCAAACTTCTCTTCTTTAACTTTGATCCAGAAGCAATTCTCTGGCATTTCCTGAGGCACAATCTGCAACGACACAAGGCTCCCATTATCAGCACAATCACACACTGTCATTCCACCGAGCTGCCACTCAAAAAGTTCCCCCTACTCGGGGGGAATGTGTGTATCCTTACACATACTAAGAATATGAGGAGCACACAACTAATCAAAAAAAAAAAAAAAAAAAAACAGATATAGAAACGCATGTGATCGCATGGCCACTGTGTTTGGACAGATCCCCCTGCCCCCCAACCAAAGAAAACCCACCAAAGAGTTGCTGAACTCCCCTGAGATGAATGGAATATGTGGATTTCAGATCGGAGCATCTTGTTTACGTACTCCTCCCACCCAGAAGCGCCTGAAACAGCAAAATCTGAGAGGCAACCGAGCACCTACACACCGAGGTGAGTGTTCCACGGGGAAGCTCTCTTACTCCTCCTCCTCTTCCCTTTCATGCCCTCCGCAACGCTCGGAAGACGAGCGAGAGAGTGGGAGTGCACGGAGACTCAGACATAAACAAACCAGCCTCTAATACTGTTCAGATATTACGGGTGACACTTCATCTGCTGCTTGTCGTGCTATGTGTCACAGTGAGCGCTCGCACTTTTTGTTTCAGTGGCCACAACAGGCGCTTTAATGAGGGGCTTCTGAAGTGAACCTGCCGCGGTGCAGGTGTATGAACCGAGTCTACGCATCTTTGACATGTCTATTTATACGCATTTATTATTCATATCTAAAAAAGAAAAATCCAAGAGCAGTGTTCGACTGGGACGCGACAGATGTCGTGGAAAGCTACTTGCAAAGTGACACCAGCTACCCACAATTTAATCATCTGTCATCTAACGTGTTTTTATTCCAGGACTAAACTCAGCTTCATGTAAAGGAGGTCAAAGCAGTGGGAATATAGAGCAGGAGAGCTTCATCTGTCAGCTGTGTGACATCGCTAACCTGGATCGATCCAGTCAGAATTAAATCACATCAAGAGTTATTCTGAGCACATATGAACTGATTTGAAGAACAGTACAACAGTATAAAAGATGGACAGCACAGCCATGTTTTCATGCAAACATGTCTCGCTGGTTAGACACAAATTCAATATTACAGCTGTATGATGACATTAATAACTTCCCATTATGCTCAGTATGCTCCCACACAAAAGTCAAGTATGTGCATACATTATATTTAAGTCCTTGAAGTGGCAGAACAACAACATTTAAAGTCTTCTCCACTGCTGATCCCACAAACAGTTTTCTTATTCCGACTTGTTAAAAAGCCTGAATTATCACCTCAGCTGGATGCAACGTTTAAGAAGAGGAGCTTTAGTTTAAATTCAGTCATCTTAACTGTAATCACCAGCAAAGTAAGACCGGTGGATATCTGCCGCTGAAGCACATCAGCAGGTAAATACGCTGTAAAGAACAAAGTGAATTACACTGACGGGAAAATAAATAAATAAATAAAGGGGAGAAGATAGACATATATGCAGACACACAGATATATAGACAGGTACATACACACACACACACACACACACACACACACACACATTTTTATATCCTTGAATATCACCAGACACTTGACAACAAAACCACTGTGATAGGAAAATATTAGCATTGCTATGACAACAGGCAAGCGTTTGAATGCAGATGCTGCTGCAGGAGAAGCGCTCGTCCTGAGAAATAGGAAAATATACACAAAATATTATTAGTTATGGTGAGATGCAAGAAAATGTACTATTCTAGACTTTTGGAAAATGATGATAACTTCTTTTATTTATGATTTATGCTACAACTGTGCGAAGCCAAGATGATCAGAGAGGAGAAAACTGTTGTGGCTGCAGGATCTGAAAACTGCACATGTGGAATAACATGACTTGCGCTCGCGCGGCTGTGAATTGAGAGACAGAATTTACATCCTGGTCTTGTGGATCTGGTGTAAAAATGAAGACAACTTCATGTTTGAGTGTGAGGAATGTTTTACTGTTCATTGTGAATGAGAGGAGTGTGTGGAAGATGTTACAGAACTAAAATACAATCCATACCTTCGTCCAGTTGACCCTCTTCATGACAGATTCTGGCTTATAGACTTTCTTCGGTTCCAGCCCATAAGGCAGTTTAATGACCGGCAAAGAAGGAGGTGGTGGAGGGCAACCAGGGCCTCCGAAAAACGGCGGAGGAGGTGGGGGCCCACAGCCAGGTGGGGGTGGAGGAGGTGGAGGTCCTCCACCTGGAGGGGGAGGGGGAGGCGGCGGTGGGGGAATGCAGGCATGGCCAGGAGGTGGTGGAGGGGGAGGAGGCGGTGGCGGAATGCCACCAGGTGGTGGAGGAGGTGGTGGGGGAGGCGGAGGCACTGCTGCGCCCCCTGGTGGAGGTGGAGCTGGGGGTGCAGCCGGACCTGCTGCGATCTGCAAATGGGGAGCAGAAATATTAATGATGCTGCACACGTCAATCCAAAGAATGAGAAGTTTTTCAGTTACAGGAAGAAAAAAAAAAGAAAAAAAAAGTTTTACTCTTTTGTAGCTGTGTGACAACAACATGGCGGAGACTCTCCATCAGCTTTGCCTAGCTGAGGAGTTCCACAGTTTCCCAAGGTCTGTGCAACAGTTCAACTTCAGATTACACCAGGAGATCTTTCCAGTTTTCAAAGCTTTTCTTTCAAAAGAGAAGTTTACTACAGATTTCTGTGGATAACTTGAGTTGACTGCAGTACCAGTCAGGCGAGAAGCAAAAGAATGCCTCGTCTGAATGTGCTGTGTTTGTAGAACAAGGCTGTTTCGTCACTTGTAGCTTGTAAGAAAACATACATCTAAAATTACTTTCAACATGCAACTGCTGCTGTTGAAAGCTGTTGATGTGAATTCCTGAATTACTGCTTTCAGCTAACAATTAACAGCAAGGAATGTGATGCATGGCCAGATGGACGGATGGATGGATGATTGATTGATGGATTGATGGATGGACAGGTGAAATAATGGACGCTTAGATATCTTGCTTAGATATCGCCATCTGCGGACAAACTACAGTAGCTCCAACGATTGGATGAAAATATGCCTCTAATTTAAGAAACTGTCAGAAATTTAAGCTTAACATTAAAAAGCAGAGCAGACAGATAAATGTATTTCGATCAGTGTTGACAGATGATCTGATAATAAAACACTAACGTTGGAATTATCCTTCCCCAGTGCAACTCTGATGTGGTCTCACTTTGTTGAGGGATATAAATATTAATAACTGGACAGAGTAATAGTGATTGACTATGATTTTAATTTACTAAAGATAAGAAAGTTGCGTTCCCGTCAAGCCATTGTCACGTCACCGGCAGGCTATTACACAGCCGACAGGGACGTGATTAGACCTTTTGCTGATAAGACCCGGGCTTTCAGTGCTCGGACGCATCTGCACTATCACACTGACCACATACATCTGTTGGCCTCTGATATTCATGGAAATCCCAAATTTGAGAAAAAAAAAAAGAAAGAAAAAAGAAAGCTGTGCAAATACAACAATTACAAACAGTCAGTGATAATGATTGGTGATTGGATGATGATTCCTGGGGCAGTTCCCAAGATGAGGTTTCCCCTAGTCACCTGATTATGAGATGGGAAGAAAGTGCCTCCATATTCATGATATTACCTCGTGTTTAGCATTGCTGGATTGCTCATTAGGGCGAAATGAAAACAGTGTTCAGGAAGGAGCTTCAGCGAAGGCTCACAGATAGATTAGATGTCTGTCAATCTGGAGGTTTTTTTTTGCCCTGTTTCATCTCTTACAATTAACATGACAAAATGGAGGAAAATTAAATGGGAAATTATGAGGGTTGATTTCATAGGGAGGGTGCGTCTGCGTCCTCGTCATTCTCTCTGATTATCCAGATAATAACTGTGAGTCTCTAGTTTTCCAATCCCTCCAGCATCCCAGAATCCTCAGTGTTCCACGCCGCTCCCTCACTCAAGTAATAAAACATGTTTCACATCTAATTCACATCAACTTTTTTTCATCAATGACTATTCCACTTTGTTTAAATAAATATATGGAACCAAGTGAGGGGGGGTCAAATATAGTAAATGTAAATAGAAGCTGTGTACAAAGTGAATGATGATGGTGCTTCTGGTTGATGCTGGAGCGCATCTGGAGGTCTGTCAGAGGTAAAAGATGGGGCTAATATAAAATCTCACTCACCCAATTTGGATTCATAGTCTTCAGGACTCAGCGGGGAGGTCAGCATGGCAGGTAATTAACTTTGAACGCTAGGTGATTAAATCTATGCCCCAATCTCATCTCTGATAGAGGAATTCAATCACACAGTGTTTGCTTATGAAAATTGCATTAAACGTGCAAAAAAAAAAAAAAAAGTGCTCTTAGAAAACACTTTGCTTTTTCCAAATGATACGTTATTCAGCTTAGCAGAATCACAGTTTGGAAATATTTTTAAGCTTCGATCGCTTCTGTTCGATTGCTCTGATGTTGGTTTTCAATGATTAAACAGCGTTAGTAGTTTCACATCAAACTAGGAGGCGTCTTAAGGTGTGTTTGTGTCGGAGGAGGCTACATGCACAGGGGACACCCACCTTGGCTTCAGATTCCCTGAGGAGTCTCTGAGCCTCTTTGAGCTTGTACCACACACACACACACACACACACACACGTGTGCGCACGCACACACACACACACACGCAAACACGTACACAATGAGGAGACAGAAAACAGAATGTAACACACATGGGTGAAAATCACTACTTTTTTTCATGATTGGCTGTTTTATTGATTATTTTGTAATCACTGATAACACAAAGTCTATCAGTCTATATAACTGAGCCTTGACGCAGCCACACAACGCAGAAAAACACACGGTTTTGAAAAAGACAGTCTTAATAGTAATGTCATTATTGTCTTGCTGGTTCCATCTGATCAAGTTTTCCTCTGATGTAGATACCCAACCGATTATTTAGAGTTAGTTTAGGCTTAATACGATTACTAATTATCATAATTAGGCCACAGAGATTTCAAGATGGTGACAGACTAATAGTTAGATTTTCTGTTAATTTGAATGTGTTTCGAACCAACCGATCCAAGTATCAGCCTAGAGCGCTGGATCTTTTACCATGCTGGGAAGAAGGAAGAGCATTAGCACATGAGACGCAGCATGTTAGACTGATGAAACCGATGTCACCGTTAATGACAAAAGTATTACACCGTCAATGCCAATTTTTTTTTTTGCGAATGAGTTATTTGATGTGCAAAAGGCAGAGTTTACCGTACTTTCACACCTAAAAGATCTCATCTATCTTCAAAAGAACATCCGTGCGCAGCGATGGCTGCAGCACTGATAGTTTATACACCTTCAAAAGCCTTTTCCCCCCATTTTCCTTTCCTTTTTTTTTTTTTTTTTTTTTTAAACAAAACATACTTCAGGTTAAAACTCTCAGATGTGTGATGGGTACCGGTTCCATCCGCTGCCTTTGTTTTGTAGTTTTTATTATTAAAAAAAAAAAAAAAAAAAAAGCACCTATTTTGCTTTGATATTTATCTGTTAGAAGAATGGTGATGTGAAAATGTTCCAAAGCAGCAGGTTTTGTTCAGTTAATAATTTATTTATTTATTGGCATACAGTTGTGGCAGGAACAAACTATTTCTTGTTTTTTTTTTTTTTTGAAAGATGAATTAAAAAGCTTTCATTATGGTTGGATTTTCTTTTTAAAGGGAGATTTTGAGGATATACGCAGGTTCCGATGCTTCAGAGACTTGAAGGATCTGGGGAGTCTTCTAACAGGCAGCGTGTTGCTTTCAGAGAAAGGCAGCGCTTTACCTCGCTATAATGTGTTCAGCTGCTAACGTAAGGGGGGCGAGGCATCTATTGCGAGCTAATGCGATTGTGTACTGCAGGATAATTGCTGGATAACCTGATAACCCCACGATAATGCCATAATGTCACAACAGCTCTGAGCTTTGCTGTCAGTATTGGCTGAATTGAATATTACCGTCGGTGGGGAGGAGAGAGAAAGTGGCGGACTTTACCTCCAGCTCCTCCTGGGGCCAAGCGGGGTCAGCTACAAGACCGTCACGTTGTTGAAATCTATTAACGGCTAACGCCGCGGAGCTGCATTATTCATTACACACAAAGCCGAGTGACTCAAGATCTTTTCAGCCTTTTTTTTTTTTTTTTTGAGAAAGTTTTTCGCACCGGGGACAATTTCTGCTTCTGATTTCTGCGTATTTCTTTCATGTTTACAGGCAGAACCTGCGCTCATCTCAACTGGGGGATAATCAGACAGACACATCAAACAAGTCGCTTGTTACAATGGCAAAGTTCCCAGAGAAAGACTCATTAAATATATTCACAAACAAGGTGAAGGGAAGCGACGCAGCCATGCATGTGATTTTCCACCTGACAGGGATTCTGTGGCAGGAGATGAAAGGTTAGAGACGCCTTTCTTTCCGTTTATATTCAGCAAAGTAACAGTGACAGTGCAACGACTTAAACGGACAAATTGAATGCATGTCGTCTTAACGATTTAAAGGCTCTGCGCTCTCCGTATTACAGTTTCTTTACGGTGCAGTGTCAGACAGGGAGCAGGGTTCCAGAACGTGTGCTTTCATGCCTCATATTTTCCAAGTATCAGTCACTATCACAGCTACCACGTCTGAGAGGGTGGCTGGGCTGTCTTCTTCATCACTTGAGGAACCCACTGAATGGGCTCAGTGAACGCTCGCCAGTGATGAGGAGCAATTACCATCTGGCTTCTTTAACCCTGCACCAACCTGTCGAGATGCCGGGATGCAGCCACAGTGAGAGCGGTCGTGTATAATTAGTATAGTCTTATAGCGTTTCTGACCACGTTGTCGTGCAGTAAAGCAGCACGATTAACTCTGAGAACACCATTTATAACAATCTATGGATACTTCTCCTTAAGTGCTATCAATTTTTCTGGCCTAATTTAAATTTCCTACACACCGTGGGGACACAAATAGGCTGCAAATGTTGAACAGTGGATCGCATCGGCGAGATGTATAAAGTCGGAGGCAAATGGAGTTCAAATAGTGTTTCAAATCTTTGAGAAGCTTCTTTAAAAGCTTCAGATACCAAGGTTTCAACCTTCAGCGCAACACAGCGCAAATAGGTGCATGTACTTTATTAGACACAGATATACTTAAACTCTTGTAAAATGTGATATTAAAACCTGTAGAGAATAAATGGATGAACATGTGTGGATAGAATCTGCCTCTGTAGTGCTGAAACGCGCAGACAGGACATTTAATGTATGGGCACTTCCGTGCACACGTGTGCCAAAGAACATCTGACAGGGTTCCCTTTTGAGGATAATGTCTGTTGATGTTCAACACTTCAATAGTGGCCAGGCTTTGAAGGAGCATTGAAACAAACAGAGGAAGAGAGGCCTTGGCTCTGCTGCGCTCCTCCGCTCTGCACTACCTGTTAATGCACCACTGTGAGTCGGGCTTCAAAAGACAAAGGCCTGCCAGGGGAGGCTGAGGGGATGTGTACAGGAGAAGACACAGATGAAAACAGCATCTAAAGCTTCAATAAGTGAACAATGGCAAAGAATGCAGCCTGATGAATTCATTTCTGACAGAAAAGGGAAGAGAAGAAGAGTATGGGAGGGAGAGAGGGGATGGGGCGGTAGATCGGATTCTGAGGGTTTGGTTAGGGAATGCATGTTGGGCAATCAATCATAAAGGCAGAGAGAAAGAAATAATGTAAATACAGCCAGCTGATGTCAAGGGTGGGGATCCAGGCGTTTTGTTTCACAGAAGTACTAAAGTGTTTGAAATTGGGTTAAGGGGGAAATGGTAGTTATTTTCAGGATGGACTGAGAAGAAATGATGTGAAGGCCAGGAACAGGAAATGCAATATATCATTCTGATGATAGAATTACACAGGAAGAGCTGCAACAGAGCAGTGATCCCACAAAAAGAGGAGACTGGTCCTTATTAAATCACATGTTCTTGCATGGGTGATAACTCCACTTACAACAACAGCGTATCTCAAATCCCTTTGACTCAATAAGACCTTTCCTGGTGGCCAAATGTTTTATTTTATCATATATGACAACGTATTGATGATTTTCACAATTGTAAACTAAATAAAAGAGCTTCTGGAGACGGTTAGCAAAGGTCTTGTTTTTTTTTTTTTAATGCAGAAAAAAAAGACCTTGTAGGGGGAATGTAAGTGTTCTGCAAAGTAATGGGATTTACCTGAGACTCCAAGGCCTGGATTTTCCCCTCCAACTCTTTGATTTTCTCGTCTTTCTTTTGAGACTCGGCCTGGGCCTCCTGCCGTGCGCTGAACTCTTCATCAAACTGCGGGGATACAGAGAGGAAGCGTTTGTACGTGCATATATCCGATGCCCGTAAACACACGTGCTGCCTCCAGAGGACAGCCACGGGGAGCGCGGACAGGCACCGCCAGCACGCTGCCGTACGCTCTCTGGATGATTCCTATTCATATCTCTCGCGGCCCTCCAGCTCTGTTGTCCTTTGCCTTTGTTTCAGGCCCGGCCTTCGTGACAGATCTAACCTTTACAGAAGCCAAGCCATGTCGCTACGATGATTTCAGCAGCCCAGCAGGATGTGCGGTGAGCCACGGGGACAGGAATCTTAAGAAGAAAACACATCCAGGACCCCCCACCGGGCTGCCAGACAGCAGCAGTCAGGCAACTTAAGCTAGATAGCATTCAAAACGTGGAGAAAATCCCAGTTGAAAATTTGAAATCTAACAAATATTTAGTATCAAATACTCAATCAGCTTTAAATGCAACCTTTTCCTCCCTTAAGTGTCTCTGTTTAAGCTGCGTCTGGGTACGTTGTGTGGCTTTACTTTGCACTCAAAGCAGGAATCAGCAAAAAAAAAAAAAAAAGGGGGAGTACAAAAGCATTAAAAGCGTATTCATTGATTGAGTCTATAATGGAGAGCAAAAAGGAGACAGAAAAGCTGCCAGGTTCACTATATCACCGCTCAACCTCCAGAGAGTTCAGACCTATAGCAGACAAAATTAAACCGTACGAGCGAGGGTTGCAGACCGCTCTCGACACTGATGGTGTCATTAGTTCACAAGTATTAGTTTGCGCAATCAACATTTACTTTAATGAAAAACAGAAAAGCGTATTGGTGGCTTATTCACATTAACAGGTGCAGCTTAAACAAAGAAGCAGGCAGTTGACCAGCGTGGAATGTAGACTTGCATCAAAAGAACTGAAAAGAACTCTGGCCTGGCCCAGCGAGCAGACATCAGCTTCTTGTAATACTGATAGGGATCATGTAACTTCACAGGCAGACATCGATCAGGTCATGGAAAATCAATAACTTGTCTCGGAGAGCAGGGGAAGAAGAAGCTCTCCAGACTGAGCTGACCAGACCAAGAGGGCTGTTAGTGTGAACAGTGTCTCACTTTTTTGGAGAACTCTGCAGCCTTCTGCTCGCTTTCGTCCACCTTGGCTTTGTCAACACATTGATCTGTAGAAAAGAAAACAGAGAAATCACGCTTCTGTTTAAAAAAAAAAATACAAATAAACATTTCCGACTACACTTCCATTCTGTCTCTTTTTTTTAAAAGAGTGGAAAAAAAAAGCAAAGAAAAACAGAAAAGAGTATAGACGAGGTGAATGGAGTTGAAATTGAATCTCAACTTTGCACACAGGAAAATGCTGCAGTTCCGTGAAGATCGGAGAGGAAAAGGAGAAAAGAGACCACCTGAAAGCTGACCGCAGCGGCTGGATCGCTGAAAACGCATGCTGGGTCAAAACAGTCTCCTTAAAACATCACATGAAAGCTGCCTTTCATCAGGGCTGAGAGCGCTGGCATATTTAGGTTAGCTGAATTCAATTTCAGGAGGAGATATTTTTTCTGCTTTGTACATCTGAACAATATCTAGATTCAGAATCCAGCAAACCTTGAATTTCTGAAAAGAAGAAACTAAAAAAAAAAAGAAAGACAGTTCTCCATGAATCACGTCACAAATGTGTAGTAGAAACACTTTTCTATATAACCATCGCTTATTGAAACAGTATTTGGGAAAAGATGTGGTGGTTTTAATGGAGAAAGAACGAAATAAGAGACTGAAATATTCAGAGGAAAGCAAAAAAATAATTTGTTTTGTTTTAATGCCATGAATGCATCAGCGATTAACGTACAAACATCAAGATGTTTGAAGTGTAAATTTTGGGAGATATGAAGTGAAGGTGGAAAGGCAGCTTTCAAAGAAAAAAACTGAATATTGCATCTAATTACATGGCTTTTATGTGAAATCAGAGAAAGTTTGATAAATAAAAAACAAACCGATTCAGTCTCAGGACATCAGAAGAAGATCAATTTTTTTTTCTTTTGTTTTTTTATGTTAAATAAGGATTAAGAGTACCAATCAGATGCGTGAAATCTACGTCCAGTCTCCTGCTGTAGCCGAAGTCGGGGTCCATCCCACTGCGATGCAGCACCACCTGAGACACGCACTCCTCGATCACCTTGTAATACTGAGGCCTGCCGGGTCAAAAGGACATAAAGCCCAGCAATCAGACAAGCCACATAAAGATATGAGTGACACAAACTCTGCAGGGCTAATTAAGCACAAATGATTCCCTGATCCAAAATAGAGGTCAGAGAATGCCACCAGAGGAAGGGGGGGCCGAAGAAAATAGGCACCCTATTAAATCTGATCACTTGCTTCGCCTCAATCATGAAATTAGCAGATTAATGGGCATACAGAACACAAGTCCGCATTAGTCGGTCCATTTCAAGGTGAAAAGATGGTAACCAAGGCTACGCTTGCCTTCTTGCTTAATTTGCAATCATCTTTGCCAATTAAAGGGACCGTAAAAAGTGAAATGTAAATCTCATCAGTGTAATGCGTGTAACCGAAAGCCCTACGAGCAGGAAAACGCGTCAGGCTGTTAGGAGCGCTCGAGACCGTCTGGTGTTGGCCCGAGAGTCCCCCTCCACCTCGCAGGTTGGTGTCTGACCTTTTCCCAGTAACATTATCAACTTTAATTGCAAGTGACATTTAGCAAATACAATGCGGGTTTAAGACGAGAGTCAAACTGAGAAATATTTATCTTCCAAGTTTGACAGTGACTAAAAGTTGATGAATAAATTAAAGACAGTGTAAAAGCTCCATTAAAATCAGTTTCCAACATAAAAAAAGGACGGCAATTATCTTCGTGCGGAACAACAATGACAATGAGAAGAAAAGAGTTTTTTTTTGTATTTTGTTTTTTAAACAAAGCTGGGTCTGCGTATGATTTAACGCTGCAAGTTAACAGAGGAAGTCCCATGTTTAGTCGAAATCTATTTTGATTTCACGGGACTGTTCAGCAGATTGATATCAAAATAATTGAAACTCAGAGATGACGAGTGCGATGTGGATAAAGTCTGATTAAAGTCTGTCTTTCTGGTGGCGTCGTCTGAAAACGCAGAGGGAGCGCCGCGAACGGAAAGACCATCGATTTTCTGGCTTAAATTTGCAACATCGGGCGACGGGGGAAGTTTATTTTCCACGTTTCCGTGCAGCTGCCCGTAAAAGCACAGGCTGTGTTCCGGCAGCAGCTGTGGGTGGACGGGCCACATCATGTTATGAACAGAAATGTGAAGGAACACAATATTCTGAGCCAAAGCACATAAGAATAAATCAGCGTTTAGGTACTCTGATTTGGAAGCATGAAATGCCATACATTAAGCTGGAGCTGGCGGATACACCCACTCGTGATCTGAACAAGCTAGTGAGAGCTCACGCATCGCCCTGCTTGGCTTAAGCGCTGTGGCACTCGGCTTACAACTGTCACCAATGTACACCGCATTATTATCTCAATAAGCCGCCCTATTTTGCCTTCGTCCTCCATCCTCCGACACAGCCGAGCAGATAGAGGCTGCGGGGAGATAACTAGTGAGTGACCCAGAACTGTCAGGCCCCTCCACAGTGGGCAGGGCTGGGCTCCAGAAGCCAGCGTACGTCCCCAGCATCATTCGACACCTCTTCTTTAACTCTGGCACCTTCGTTTCTTCCGATGATAGCTCGCTGTTCAGCAGAGCCCCAGCCGTTTGATCCAGCTCTGCTCCACATAACCAGTGTAATCCCCATATCACCAGGCTCCAAAAGAGCAGATCTGCTCTATATTTACTGGGTGGGTTTGATGTGCTCCCATTCATTAGGCTTGCAGAGAGAGATTAATTATCAAAAATAAACCAAGCCCTGGAGGGGAAGAGCAACAACTAATGTGGTGTTCCGAGGAGTGACAGTAGGCAGAATACACTTTGCCCACTGTGGACCTGCTTATGTTTAATAGAATACTAATTATATCACTTTATATTAATTATCATGTCAGGCTGATCACCATTTGACACACAAAGTCAAAGTAGCAAATGTGCAATACATATATAGGCCATGATGACTAACAACATCTTTTTTTTTTAAACAGATTTTACAAACACACAAGTGCTCCATGAAGCCAAAGACGGCAACACATTTTAGCGAGGAATCCAAAACATTTTGACTTTAGCAACACGCTCCGACCTCCCTTTTCTTTCCCAAGTATGAATGCGCTCCGTCGCCTGAATACAACCACAACCTAAAAAGATGTTAACAGAACGGGCAGCGGCGGAAAAATAGATGCATGTAATCTATTGAAAAACTCCAGTGTGCACTGCAGCCGCGGCAACGTGTTACATCGTCCATCACGCCAGCTCACGCTGCTGTGATGGATGAGGAATAAAATGCATCACTTGGACAAAACGCTGGTGTAAATGTTTGCGTGTGCACATGTGTCACTTTG
This sequence comes from Lagocephalus sceleratus, assembly GCA_911728415.1. NCBI lineage: Eukaryota > Metazoa > Chordata > Actinopteri > Tetraodontiformes > Tetraodontidae > Lagocephalus > Lagocephalus sceleratus. The sequence continues at coordinate 943,514 of CAJVRN010000211.1, read as the reverse complement.
TCCTTGTATCTGCGATGAAGGCTGAGGGGAAAAATGTATCTCAAATACATCAAACATGAATCCTTATTGGTTTTTAAACAGAGCATGGGCGCTGATCCCTCTTCATTCCTGATTTTTAGAGGCGTGCACGGACAGCGCGGCTGAGGTAGATGTGGCTGCGGCTGCTGGTTAATGTGAATTCTATTTCTCACACCCTAGGAATAGATGAGGAATACATTATTCATAACTCCAAGGGAGCAGCAACTTGTCTACGGTAAATTCATCTTCCTCCTCTCATCCTCCATCTTCAAAAATAAATAAATAAATAAAACTTGCAGTCTTATTTCTGCCCAAAAAAAAAAAAAAAAAAAAAAAAAAAAAAGAAAAATCTGACGCAGCACAGATTTCTCCAGTTTTACTCCATTTACAAAACTGGCGGCCTTGCTGCTCAAACAGAAAAAATTACTTTACTATTGCAAAATAATGCTACATATCTTGTTACATATGTAATGGTGTCACTCTAATGGTCACAATAGGAGGTTATAAAACACCTGACATGTATCATCATTTTCATTTGTTCTTTCACTTAAATGTGCTAATAACTGAACTGATAATATTTGTGATCAACTTTATTTTATAATGTGTCCCTGTGTTAGGATTTCACAGTTAAAAGCTGCATCATTTCCCAGTATTTCACCATGTTTTGTGTAACTGGCTAATTCATCTGTCAAAAGTGTGAACAGTCTGAACGCTTTGACAATTTCAGCAGAAAAGTGGTACAAAAATTGGTCCTTTCTCTCAGATATCAACCCCAATCATAGCTTACAAAATAACTTGATCACTTTACTAAAACAATTGTTTTAGCCTGAGAATATCTTCTTTCTGGCTTGAATATTTAAAAGCCCAAGTATTGCAGAACCATTGAAGCGCATCGGCATGCAACACAGTCCCATGATGTCATCAGGCCAAAAAAGTAAAAATGAAATGAAGCTCTTACCTGATGTAATAGTCATTCCTGATAAGCAATAAGTGCTGGAGGATGGACAGGAAGTAGGTTTCTGAGCCGGTGTCCTTCACCATGTTGGACAGGAGATGGTACACTTCATTCATATCAGTGCAGGAGTTCGGTTAAGGAAAATCAAAACAAAATGAATTGTTACGGAGAAAGCCATCAGTATGAATTTATGCTTTTTTTTTTGCTTTTTTTTCGAGAGGGGGGGTATACATTTCTCTTTTACTTCTGTGTTCACCGCTGAGTTCATCACTTACATCACACCTTCTCAGCAGATATCATCAGCGATGTGATTTCCCTTAACTGCTCCATCTCAGAGGAGCTCACAGTGTAAACAATGAATTCTGGCTGGAGATCAGCAATAAAAGAACCCCCCCCCAACAGTTCACCTGTCACTCCAAACAATTCATAATGGTGGGAAATGATCACACCGAAAGCTTGCTGAGATTAATGCTGTGGAAAAAAATGGTGGCGTGGGTGGAGGTGGTGCAGAAGAAATTCAGTACTTTGATTGAAACTGGCACATATTCTCAAGAGCAAAAAAAAAAAATCTTATGAAATTTGCAAAAGGTATTGATTATGTGTCTAGTGCTTTTCCCAGGAGGACACAGTGATGGCTCTGACAACTAAAGCAGTAATTCAGCCAGACTGTCTCCTTTGCATGTTGAATATTACATACTTCAGGTGCTCTTATTTATTATTCACTTAATGGCAAGCCTTTAAGCCAACCAGGAAATCCTGGTTGTTGTTCTATCCAGACTTGGAGCAAGCCTTGCATATGTTCTCTCCTGCCAATTCCTATTAATTCCTTCAAGTTTGCTGGATCAAACCCTGCAGTACCACTGCAAAGCATGGGGCAGGGGTCAAGGAGGACCAGGGAAAATATGCAGAATAGTTGGGAGGGTTTTCTATGTGAGCTGTTTACATAATTAGAAATGTGATTATTGATCTTCCAGCAGTGTTGTTTTTGAAAGCAACAAGTCGCTGAATAGCAGCGCATTCTGCTGGATTTATTATTTCAACATCAATAACACCGAAAACCACAGCAGTGATGCTTAGCTCGCTTCAAATGCAAACGTCTATTTCTGATGGTAAGTGAGAGGTAAAAAAAACAAGACAAATAAATGATTCAGTCTGTGTTTTCCTTTTTTTTTAACTGAAAATGGATGATTTCTCTGAGGAGGACGATGTTGTTGGAAGAAAACAAGAAAGAACTAAGCCTCACACATATGGATATACTCAAATGCATCTATAAATGAGTGAGGAGAGTGTGTTGAGGTGGAAGCACAATGGCCATCTAAGAATCAAGTGTGAATCCTGACATTTGCTAAAATATTTACGGAGCACAACAGACGGGCCACAACACTTTGAACTGACATTTCCATCATACACGCTGTGATTCACTTCCTTCTGTGATTAGAAGTGAAAATATTCAGATGCATGCACTGAACTCCTGCTTTCAAGGGAAGACTCCTGCAGCAATGGTAATATGCCGGCTGATGATTTCATAGCAACCGGTGTGTGTGTGTGTATGTGCGTGTGTGTGTGTGTGTGGGGGGGGGTCCAACTTGCAGAGTGAATATGAAGATTTTGTCAATGCATTATCTGTTTCCTCAATAGAATTTGGCAGCTTCTGTCAGTAGCTAATGAAGGGCGACTCTTTTAAAGGATCCCAATAATTTCCTCAACATAAAGGCTGAATCGGACTGCATTCTCTATTCCCCCTACTGCCATCGGCATGGAATAATCTGCAGCTGCTCATACTGGAGGAGATCAATTCTTTTCAACAGTGTTTGACACATTTCCTATTAATTTCAACAATGTCTGTAATTAAACCTCCATCCCATATCAAATTTTTGGAGAGGGAGAGACAGGGAGGGATGGGATTACGGGCTCCCCCACAGTATCATTTCCCTCCCTTATATTAGCGGAGTAAGAATCCTGGGAGAATTACCAATCCTATGAGATTCAATTATAGCTTCACCACAGCAGCATTTGAGAGGACATGAGAAGGAGCTCAGACTGGGAAAGTATCCAACTAGCTTCATCTATCACTAAGCTGCAGACATAAACCTAATGTAGAATGCCAATCCATTTGATTACCCCCTTCGTCTGCGCTCTCCCCTGTCTCCCTCTCTTTACACTCTCTCTCCAAATAATGAATAAACATGAGTGACAGTCAGCTGTGACGTAGGCCAGGCAGTAGTGGGGGGGTCAATCAATCACCATTCCACAGCTTATTAATATTCATTAGTGGCCTGGAGTCACCTCCGTGGCACCTGGACCCGGGCCGGACACAGAGGAGATGAGCCGCCTTGCTTTAATATTCATGAATCTACTGAGAAACAAGAAACATATGCTCAAATAGTCAGAGTACTACTACCTGTATGATATCAGGAATGCACTAGCAAGTGTGCATGTGTGTGTGTCTGTGTGTGTGTGTGTGTGTGTGTGTGTGTGCCTTGCAAGCAGAAAGGGACAAAGGGTAGCCAAAGCATTCAAGTCATGCGCCGAGTTTGCAGATCAATACGGCATTGTCCTTGGAAACAAACAGTGGGCCTTCTCATTTGTGAACCTGCTCGAGCACATCATTAATCCAGGTGCATTTTTCCTCTCCGTCGTCTCTGTGCGCAGACACACACAAACATGTGCACACGCGGCACCTCCGATCACCTGCATGTGTCAACACAAACTGTCACTCACTGCAGCTGCTTGTGCCACAGCTAAAACTCTCGCTGGGATTTGCCAAAAAAGGGAAGGAATCTGCATAGCCATATCAGTGTCAGGTCTGTCACATGGTCTGCCATTCCTACGCACTGCAGGCTTTAAGAAACACTTGTAAATTATTAAAACCTTCTTCTCTGGAATGCTTAAAAACTTGCTAACTCTGAAAGTAAGGACATTTTTAGAGAGTTCTAGCACATAAATAATATGAGGACTAATAATTGGGAATAAGCGCGTCTCCCTTTTTAACAATCTATGTTACAGTGACAATAAGGAAAACGTATCATGATAATTATAATGAAGGTAATTCTATATGTATATGTAGGATGATTGTTCACCTGGAACTAGAAGACAAAGAGCAGAGAGTAAAGAGCAGCAGAGAGGAGTCAAGGAATAAGGAAAAAAGAGCAAGGAAGTGGGAGGTTAAGAAGGAAGGATTATTTACCCAGTATACCTGGCTGGAGATGGCGTTATAGATGGATATTGAGAGGCGGCCCCTCAAAGCCTTTTCTAATGAACTGAGCTATGGAAGTCTTTAGTGTGTAAAGCTTTGCTAAACCCATCAAATAAACTCTTCTCTCCATCTCCAGGTCTATTCATCTGTATATTAACACAGAAGGATATTCCATCTCAGCACGGATGTCATCCAGGCGATGGGAGAGCTCGATGGCATCCTCCTCCTTGTTCTCATTGAACACCTTCAGCTGGATGTCGAGTTCTTCTGTTTCTTTGAGTTCCTATGGTGACAGACACATGGTCAATATGAGACAACACACAAAATATACTGCTGAGACATCTGTGATGAATATTTGAGATAGAGAACATTTCTACCTTTGAACTCTGAGTCAGAAGCTTGCTATTTTTTTCATAGAAAGGATTGAATTTAGAAGAGATGAAATTTAAACGACCGATTTAACTAGCCTTATCTTCTTGTGCAGGTTGTTCCAAAGCCTGATGCCTTCTGATTACAGACACATGGTTAGCTTCAGTGCTCAAGCTCAACTTTGGAACAACCTGTCAGCAGATCTCAGGCTGTATGAGGTCAGATGGCCTGAACAATACACACTTTAAGAGTGATCAATAAGTAGCAGTAGTCTAATCTGGGGAAGATGAAGGAAGCACGGGTCACTTTCACCATGTTGGACTAGTTTCAGTCTGGATTTATTCCAGTGTGCTGGTTCCTGCTCTCTACCATCAACCACAAGGGGCTTTCACAATTATTTTACTATGAATCACCAGCAGTTTACAGATGGAGACATGGCCGAATGTAACCCACTTCCCGCAGGTATCAATCATCCCGCACTGTTTTTTTCCAGTTCACCATCTGTCTTAAGTACCGTGGTTCAGAGGGAGGTGCACAATGCCACAAAAGGAGGCAGGCAGCCAAAAACATGTGCCAAGGACTCAGAGAACAAAACCGTCCATTCTCTTTCAGCAAAGTTCACTTTTTCTTTGCCAACTGCTCCCGACTCCCAAGCATAACTCATAATTAGATGAACGAGTGTCAGTTTAAATGTCGGCATTAAAGCCGGTGAACGTGGCATTCATAAACGACTGTACACCGAGGCTCGTTCGTACCAGGGGGGCAGAGTTGGAGATAATTAAAGTAATGACAGTAATAATCAACAGGAGCAGCTGGGATGACTTATTAACAACTGGCTCTGTGACATGTTCACCCCACTTGCTACAAATGAGATCTTGAGTGATGAGCTGGATCTTCTCTGCCTCTGCCCCATGTGAAGAACTGGCTGCTAATGATACCCAGAAATACTGCAGAATGGGGTACAAGTACTGCGTCATATGCAACACGAGGTACTGGTGGTGATACCAGAATATTTTAAAGTATGACCATTTTGTGCATAGTCTTTATTGAGTTGAAGTTGTTCACTAGATCAATTATTATGTCTGTACGAAGAACTTATTATGTATTTTATAATACTCCATTACTTAATAATACTATATTGATCTTTTAAAGAGACACAAAAAGAACGGACACAAGTTCCCTCAAAATAAATGGTCAGCGTTCTAAATGTTCTGTGCATGTGAAAACTGGAACCACTTATCATCTTAGTACTCACGGGGAGGATCTTCTTGAGGCCACATCGTAAAAACTCATTGCGTAGATGTATCCGGAAGTCCAGATCATCTGGTGAGGTCACCAGGGCATTGATCAGCTGCATGCACGCCACCTGAAGAAAAGAAACAATGAATGGAACATCATAGACGATAAACGTAGTTTCATGATCGATCTGAGAATTCTGGAGACTGAAGAGAGGCGTTAAAAACAAACATGGCGAATCCAGCCTCCATGTGTTTATTGACAGATGTGCATTATTGATGGAGGTATTGGCAGTGGAAGGATGCTTGTGTGTGTGTGTGTGTGTGTGTGTGTGTGTGTGTGTGTGTGTGTGTGTGTGCGTGCGTGCGTGCATGCAAGTACGCGTGTGTGTGTGCATGTGTGGGAGTGGAAGAGTATAAGCAACAAGGTGAGAGGAAATAGTTGATGAATCATAATGAGCATTAAAGCGTTTAAGGGGCGTGAGCGATGGGTAAGGTGTTTTTCCTTGAAAGGACAATCAATATCAGACTGAAGGATTCCCATGAACAATATGAAATGTGTGAACTGTCTGAAACCTTGACCGTGCACTGCTGGCCTGTATGTATTATTAATGTGAACCACACTGATGGATATTTTTGCTGATCACCTTTACTGTCTGGCTGGATGTCATTTGGAATCGGTCATCTGCATTAACACTATTCACATTTCATCTTTGCCTTGCTCATCTCAAACATTTGTTAAGAATTGCAATTACAAGTTCATTCTGCCCAATATAGGTGCACAGACAGTAAATACCTCTGTTAACTCACCATGTGTTCACATCAGCAACACAAATCTAGCCTGTTTTATATTTCCTAGGGAAAGCTTGTTGCATTAATAGATGCACTACCACAAGGGCAGGCAACAGAAACGTGGAACACTTCTCCGTGCCTCAGAAAAGCTCTAGGGCCTCTGAGCAAAATCTGTGCATTGAAACTTGACATTTTACTGTATCCACCAGAGGCCAGATACATAAAAGAACCCCGACCGAATCTTCTCAGAATTTATACGAGTGAAGAAAGCCGAAGAGCTCATGAAATATTCTTTCTCTTCTCCTGCATACAGATTGATACTAACATCAAGCAGCTCAGCCGCACCTCAGTTATGTTTCGCGGGGGGTGCTGTCGTGTTACAGACGGGGCATTATCTGTGTTGGGTTTGGCGATCGGTTTCGGTGCTACGGGGTAGTTCCAAACATATTAATTAAATGTGGCACTCGTGGGACAGTTTTAAAGTTGAAATGGGGAGTTTCTCTCATGCACAGCACACGAGCAGAGTCTGAGCTACTACAGAAAAGCATGTTTTAATCACTTTGGCAAAGTCGTGCTCCACAGCCTATCACAGGTTGGATAAGTCTATTAATTTCTTTGAACGCCCTGAATCAGCAAAGCATTTTAATTTAGTTCACAATTAGCAGAGCTTCATTTCATTAATGGCAAAATTTAAAGGAAAAACAACAGCATCCTATTAAAAGAATATCTACTTTCCCTTGCTTCCACTCGCCTCATCAGTTTACTTCATGACTTCACAAACCCTCCGGTTAAAAAGGGTTATTCCTGAGGTAATTTCCTGCTTTCCGTTTCGCAAAAAAACCCAAACATGTTTTAAGTGGTGTTTTTATTGCAATTGTATCACCACCCTGCCTTTCTGCACAAGTCTTGTGAAAATTAAGGAAGGTAAGGTGCTTGAGCTGGCCCATCATGAGTCCTCTGAGATGCAAATTGACAGCAGCAGAGAGGAAAAATAGGTGCAAAGGCACATTTGCAAGATGTGAAGCCATTTTAAAAAGTTGGTAAAAGCAGAAACATCAGAGGAAGACTAGAAAAAAAGTTTTGCACCCTAGAATATTGGGACTTTCCTGGTGTATAAAAAGAAGAGGAGCGGAGATTTTTATGAAAGCAGTGACAAAGGAGTACATTTCAATTCTCCAGTGGTCATCTTCACCTTGCGCAGAAACTGCAGCAGGTTTGATGGGTCAACCAGAGCAGGTCAGGGGCACCAGAGTGACACAACTGTCAGTTTCATTCCAGGCTGGAAGTCAATGTGGTCTCTGGAAACTGGACATGCATGTTTCTGCTGCATATTTGACTAGTGGTGTGTTCACTGGTCAGCCACAACATAAAACTTAGTAAGATGAATAAATGATGGTCATCTTGTCACAGCAAATTTTTCACATGCTGCCAGTTGTTGTGAACAACCTAACCACAAAGCCAACTTAATTTTGTTTATGTCCCTGATGATGATGATGTTTGTAACCTGTATTAGACGCCTTAGGGGAGAGACGTCTTGATCGCTGTGGTACCAAAGTCGAACAGATCACAATTTCTTGGTTTTTAGGGTGATTTCAATATGAAAGGAAGAACTTATTGTAAGTGGTTAATTATTTCTGAATGGAGCAGTTCTTTAGTCTGCACTTCAGCTCATGATTATAGTTTGGTTCAGTGCAGAGACAGAAAAGAAAAAAGAAAGAACCTGCCTAGAAACTCAGTTTCCACCATTGAGTAGAAAGGTTACAGAATGTGGTTTTTTCAACTTTTTCAAAGACTCTTCCAAATGTGAAATTAGCCTCCTCACAGAGGAAATGGCCTCACTCTGTTAGATGTAAGTGCACAGGCAGATGCTTTTAATGCTGTGCAATACACAGATGAATGCTGTTCAGGCTATAAAGGTGACTTTTATTTGGTCATCTATTTATTTGAAAAAGCAGCAATGCTGAATGTTGCAGTGTGGTTCCAAACCTGGAGCTGCTGGGCTTCGTGGTTTTCCAGCCCTTCCACGATCGAGGCGAATCTCTCTTTATTGTTCCTCTCTGCAGCGATCGTCATGGCGGCCAGAATCTTATCCAGGCTGGGGGGAAAACAGAGGAACGGTGAACGGGCCTGACACTACAGTCCACAAAACAACATGTTTTTTTCACCTTGCTGACAGGACATGTTCTTGCAATTTTCAAACAGCCTGTATCTTCTCGAGCTGGATCACACAGACCTTTCTTTGGTCACTCCTTTAATGCTTTTGCAGAGTGTAAGATAACCAGAAATACCTGAGTATTTCTTAAGTCAAGGCTGACCATGCAAATCTATGTAGACCTTACAAAAGCTACAATAAAAGTCCTGATGTTAAAATCTGCAAGTTTTTTTTTTTTTTTTTTTACAAAAGCCAAGACTAACAGGTGGTCTCTGTCACTTCAGTGCTACAACAGCCATTTTTACCTTCATGAAATAAAAGAACCAAACTCCCACAAGCGCAACACTTTTCACCTAAGTGGGTGTGAAAATGCTCTCAGCATGAAGGACAGGTTTGCGGCGTAGCTGAGTGAAGAAATATATAAATGAAACAGTCACGGTAGTCAAATGTTTAAAATGTCGGCGGCAGGGATCATCCAATTTATGCACGCACGCACACATTTAATCGCACGTGTCCGTCAGCGCACCCTGAATGTTGCCATTTTGTATTAGTTTAAATAAATGTGAAGCAACTTCTGGAGGACAAGGAACGATTGGTTTGTGAGTGAGGGAGATCATATGTCTGACCAACAGTATGGTGTGTGTGTGGAATAAGCCTGACACGGGGATAAATGGAAAGGCCATGCTCTGCGATAGGGGTTACAAAGTGGCAGACAAGCACTGGGGAGCTGCATACTGAGCAGCTTTAAAGCCAGTTCAAAACAGGCGAGAAGAGATCTGCTTAACTTGTCGTGTTCCCTTTTGATGCTGTCAGCTGAAGCGCGTGCGAAACATCACAACAGCGGCTGCGAGAGAAGTTTCAGAGCAAGAAAGTGACGCCTCAGCTCCTTTGGCTGTCACTTCTACATGACATGTACATTTTAATGAAGGGCTATGATCATGCCAAAGATTTCTGTGTTTACTTCAACCTATGCTTCAATATTTTCCGGCTGAGAGATGCAGTCAGCCGCTACAGAGAGAGATGTTTTTCTATTTACACTGAGTGCATCCCAGTTGTCAACAGGCAGCCAAACTGTCTGAGTGATGACTGTAATAGAGAAGATTTAAATGGATATAAATATGCATTCCTTGGATCAGTGCATCAATTATATGTAAATTTAATTGTGTCTGCAAAAGTTAGTTGTTTAATGAAAAAGTTAAAGTATTATCAAAGACATTCAACTCAAATCAACTTATTTACACATAAAAATTCTTACATAATTCAAGATATTATACCACAACCTATACTGAGAACTGAATCCAAGAAAGCTGTTTAAAAATGCTTCGTTAGCTAATGTGAAAGGATTAATTGAATGCAAAGGTGAAGGTGAACACCGATACCACAGTTTATCAATTCCATAAACCACACGCAGGTGCGGATCTACAAGAATCAAAGGCCTATCTGGCCGGCAGGAGGTGTTCGATGTGCTGTAGAAATCGGCTGCTCCAGAAGAATTTGTGGGTTTGTTTATTTCCACCAGTGCGTTCAGCCTGACTTTGAAGTGTCATTGTTATTCTGGTGTGGCCCTGAGGGAAACAATAAAAAAGAAGACTCCCCTAAACCCAATTTATAACCTGTCAGCCAAGTTGTGTGTCCAAGGAAAACGACACTGAGTACCTCAACACATTAAAAGACACTGAACTGTGTCCCACAGCATGATCTAAAGGATGTCTATGGAGTGTAATGTCTATAAGTTCAAAATAAATTCCCTGGAAGTGAATTCACAACACTCTGAATTCCTGACACAAAAAGTGAAAAGATCAAAGTTGTCTTCCTGCCTGTGCCCCAGCTCACCTAGGTGAAGGAAAGCTTCTGCATTTTGGAATGTTCTCATATTTCATGGTATCACGCCATCTTGGTGCTTAGGGTTCCCTTTCTTCCGCTCTTCCTAAACTGACTTCACCAGGCACTGTTGTGTGATTTCACATGTGTGATTCTTTGTTTTCCATCTCCCAGACAGCGAAAGAAGTGGAGCATTTTGTTGAAGTTCTCACTTTTGTTTGCTTTGTTGTTTACTCTCTTGGTGTTTGTAATAGGAAATGGTGGGCTGTGTACTTGAATGGTTCTTTTATTGTCTGTTCTGAGACGTGGAAAATGACTCAGGTTGTTTAAGTGCCTCAGCTGTCGATGCTGTGCAAATGTGTTGACTTGTTGCTTATGAATGCTGCTGCTCTGACACAGCCAGAGAGAGGTGCACAGACCTTTTGGTAAAGAGCAGAATCTTTTCATAGGTTTTATTCCTGTCTGCTGCTTTGACCGCCGTCATCTGTCGCGATGACCTCCACCACAGACAGACACGTACCTCTAGTCTCCACTCCACCTGCTCCCAGGATCAACTTGTGACTCTCCTTTCACATTAAACCCCTCAGAGATGTCTGAGATTGTCTGCCTTCCAGCCCTAAACTGCACCGAGGGTGTTAAAAAGCGACACTTTTCCCTGCTGTTTCATAAACACAACTGAACACACTGTAAGAGACTTTTGCGATGACATTTTCCCTGTTCTTCCTTTGATTCCCAAGAGCTCAACCCTTTCATTTTGCCTTCCCCACCATTTACCTGTTGAATGAATTTGATGAGAAAGAACAAATGTGGTAAATGATGGAGTTATCAGATGTCCACTTACATGTTTTCCTCTCCAATAATGCAGAATGCAGAGAGAATTTTAACAATCTCTGTCATCATGCTGGTCTGTTTGGGGTCAATCGCTCGAGCCAGCAGCAGCAGGCTTCGCTCATCTCCCAGGATCCTTTGCAGTCCATACTGTGAAAGAGACAATAATGAGTGCATTTGTATTCATTGAGAACTTTGAAAGTGAAAAAAATTAATATCACAAAGAAGAGCTAATGTACTAAATTAGGGTTAGTGGTAATCTTTTGTTGAAGGACAATCGAGTCTTGGGGGAGGGGGCTGAAAAAGACTGATGAATTAATTAAATTCAGGCCAGGACTGAAAGGGACAGAAATGGATGGCCTCCTTTACCTCAAAGGTTCCTCGCAATAGGAGGAGTGCGTGTGGGGGGCATTAAGTAGAGTATCAACAGTTCATCTATCTTTGAAATATGCGCCACTTTAGAGGAATGAGCCAGACCTCCTCAGAAATGATACAGAAAAGATCTGAGACGGAGCATTTAAAATGGTAAATTTAGCCTCACTTCACTGTCTCATCATTCCAAGTAAGGGTGTAAAGTTAAATCTGGATCTATGCCCACTTGTTCTATTATTGGAAGAGTTAAATAATTAAAAAGAAAAATTAATATAGACAGACAGTCTCTATGCTTGTTTTCATTTTAACACTGAATTTTTGCGGTATAATATCTTCACATTCATGTTAGGTCACGCCAACAAACTTTATAATTTTAGCCTTTTCATCATTGACTCGTGCTGACCTTATTGTTCATGAAAGCCTTCAAGCATTGGATAAGTTTATGCTGGTTCCTTTTATCAATGTTCTCTTGCCTGAAAAACATCAAAAAAGAACATTTTGATTAGATTACCATCTTGGAATGATACAAAATGCAAAACAGATGAAATATGATTGCAGATCACTCACTGTTTCTTGTCAAGAAGCCTCTCCAGTGCTTCCAACAGAAGGCCGAGACCCTCATGACCAAAGTTATTAACCCAGCTAGAAAGAAGACAAAGACAGAAATCAGAAATGTTCAGAATGTTGATTTAAATTGCTTGTGTTCTACTGGTTTATTGTTGAATCAAAGAAGAAAACAAAAATAAAACTATATTAACGTCAAGGAATGCTGCTCATTGTGACTAATATGAAGGGTCATGAGAGTCACTTGAATAAAAGTTGGTTTTTTTTTCTCTTTTTTTTCCCCAAAGGAATGAAAACAAAAAGAACAATGCAGCTCAGATTGGTATAATGAAGTCTGAATGAGTTTGAATTTAAATTGTAGCCATCTACAAGCAAAATGAACACCAATTCATCTTAACAAGTGCTCCCACTGTTAGGCAGTTCACATCCAAGCCCCCCCCATGAGCCACGCGGCTGCTGCGCCGAAAGATTAAGCAATGCGAGTAAGATAACGCTTTAATCGATAATGGATTGTGAGAGATAATTGGCTATAAACCTTAGCGTACCAGGAGACGGCAAATGATCCACTACAGATGAGCCTGTTTGTCTAAGATACAAGAGAGGAGGAGGAAGAGGAGAACGAAGAGGAAGAGCACGGGGGGGTGGGGGGGTGGGGGGTCCACACAGCAGATTAGCTCATTAGAATCGCTTCTACTAAAAGGCCCTAACTGTCAATAATACAAATGCATGGAGCAATTTCCTGACATTAATAGGACATAAGTCAATGATTTATCTCGCCTTTTTGACAATGATTTGAAGTAATAATAGTGTGTGTATTAAAGTCATTTGTATTGACTCAGTGAGTCGGAAGAGACCCTCAATTTGGGGCGAGATGCATTAGCTTGCGGGAACAGCCGAAGTTGAGGTGACGTATTTGTTTGATCTTTGGCAAAATTATCAGGCGCTCCAGCCGCTCGCCTGTCATTACCGCAATTCCATTAGCACGCACGCAAAACCCATTTTACTGTATAAGTTATTGCCGTTTGCTGCGATGTTTCCTGTAATAATGATCTGTTTTCCCAATAAGAAAACTGAATATAATGTCATTTTATAAATGTGTGTTTATGAAGAACCGGTTTCCTCTCAGCAGTTGCCTTGCTGAAATTTAAGGTCATAAAAGAAAGAGAGAACAAATTGGCTCAGTGAACCGCAGCATCACAACACGGTTCTACGCAGTTACTGCATGATCCAGGGGTGACAGGAGTGATGGAACAATAAGGCAGCGGGAGAGGAGGCGACACGGTTGAGGGTGTTCCACACTCGATCCACAGTCTTTGTTTATGCTTCACGGAGCTGGAAATGGAGCTCATATTTGTGAAGACAATTTCTGTTTATTTTACAGTGCAAGTGCAACATGGAGGTTTGGAAATAGTGCACGACCTGAACTCTGGGTATGAAAATGATGCATAGAAAAGCAGCTGGAGGCTGCACATAATTATGAAGCCACGACTTGTACGCCGATCAAAACTTGTTTTTTTTTTGCCCCCCCACAATCTGCCTCATTGCTATTCCACCAACAATAAGACAACACTCAAAATACAGACTTTGCCCCTCTTATTGCTTACATTGTTTATTTGGGCTTGTCACGCGTAAAAACTCTTTGAAAGTTGAAGCTCTGAAATGAGGAGAACTTCAAGGAGAGGTTGAACTAATTTGAGCTGGAAATTGCACAACAGATGTTTTGCTGCCGCCATGTTTACTTTCTCTCTGAAACTGCTCCGACAGATTGGGCTGGTGTGAGATGAATATTCCTGCGTTAAAAACCCATTCATTCTGCTGCGGGTCTGCAACACAATGCTGCAGACGTGTTCTCAATGTAGTTCCTCGTTTTACTCTGGTGCACCTTTAAATGCGTCGACATGACTCTGCCTCTCAAATGCCCTCAAAGTTATTGCCATGACGATGAGCACTGTTACTTTTACAGCTCTTATCCTGAGGCTATGAAATCTATTTTTGTTCATCAGAGTAACTGCTTTTGTGCACGAGATTACAGCCATTAGCTGGAATGGCGGTACGGACAAGACGACAATGACTCCGACTTAAGCAGTAACACTGCCAAGAAAAAGAAAGCACTGGCAGAATCAGCAGCGTAGACCGCTTCGAGGAAGGAGAGGAGCAGCCAGGTTTAAATGCAAAATGTAAAATAAAGTAAGAAACCTGCTAATACAGATGTTGCCAGAGGGACATTTGCCTTTGAAGGGAGACCGTCAGCTGAACTGGAAGAGTCCAAAAGTGAAATAAAACAATGATAACTATGGACGGGATCTGCAGGGTCAGCCCTTTCGGTCACTAAAGACCTTTTTTCAGGTTGAGAGAATGTCACTAAACACAAACACATGCAAATTAAGGATTATTTAAAGATAAGAGCCAACGCTATGAAAGCAGCAACATAGACAAACAACATCCATGAATATATTATAATCATGTTTCCTCACACGGCTGGTATAGCAGGCTCCTCCACCGAGTCAGGCTTTTTAGAGCCTAATTAAAACATGCGTGCACTCATCAGTTGGACGATAACATCTAGTGGTCTTGCTGTCATTAGCATGAGTGCAGAACTTGCTTAGAAGCTGTCAGAAGATAAGCTAATTAATGAATCTGCAGGCAGGAAGTGCTGATGTTGCTTCTGTGGAGCCTCCTGAAAACTGAAAAACGCCGCTTTATAATTTGTTTTTCCGTATAATTTACTGACTGTAGTTGCTTCACAGATCATCTTGCAACTTCTCCCGAGTTAATGGTTATTTTGCTTTCGATAGATTTCGGCAACATCGATCGTTTTTAATTCAGCTGATTGAATAAAGATTTTGATATTTCCATGTCACAATGATGCTGCTGCATCCACTTTGACGCCTTCAGCAGTTATTGAAAAAAATACACGGTTATTGTCATGATTGGGACAAGGTCTGCTGACATCTGGAGCCTGTTGAATCACTGAGGCTTTATAATTCTGCATTAATCATGACCATCCTGATCAGCGGCAGCTGCACTATTAAAATACTTATTCACACATTTCTCTGACCTCCTGACCTTTTAGGTTCCCGTTCAGAGGAGCACAGAACCCCTTAATACCGCTGCTCCTCTGGGCCGCTGTATCTGATCGATATTAAAGGAACTGAAGATCAAATGAGTTCTGCATCATTCTCTTCTCTAGCGTCAGACAATTTCATTTAACTTATGAGAAGACTTGTTCATCTAATATTGATGTCTGTAATTCGCTGTTTAAGTGCCACGAAATGATGTGACTTTCTGCAGTCATGTAATCCCCACAGGCTAAATGAAAAATTCATGGATACGTGTGAGGGAGCAATTTTCTAATTTTACAGTTTATGTTATTTCTTCTGGTTTTGACACATTATCTCTCTCTTAATCAAATAGACAAAAGTCTGACTGCATTATTTTGAGGATTGCTTTCATGTTGGCCCTAAAGATTTGAGCAGCAGAGGAGAGGCATGCTCTGCACTTTGACAGCACTTACTCTTTTTTTTTTTTTTTTTCGTGTTTTTAAATCATTCGCAGTTAAAACGCAGCCATTGATTCAATCGCTTTTAAATTTGTTCAGGAAGCCACAACCTGCCCTGCCAAAAACAGCCTTGCTAAGTATTCTGCAGAGAACGCCACAGTAGCCCTCACATGCATCGTCATGCTGCCAGCGCTCTGTATTTAGAGCCGTCTCCCCTTTCTCAGGGTACATTCATTTTAACCAAGCTACTTATAAATGTGAGGTCTAACCAGAAGACGATGCAGATTCACACAGATAACCAAAACCGATGCTCCATACAGGAAGGTGTAGAAATGTCCTCTTCAGGTCACTGCCGATTCTAAAAATGTGTCTGTGGTTGCTCTGTTCTTTGCTGGGTGGCGAAAGCAAGCTTGGAGGGGCCGGCAGCCTAAACAAGCCGACGAGGAGAGCCAGCTGGGAGGCTGATACGGAGCTGGACAGCCTGCAGCCAGCAGGAGACGTGGAGGAGGATCATGGACAGGATCAGAGCCATTCTGGGTAACCTGGTTCACCCTGTGCATGAGGAGCTGCAGCAGCTCCTTCAGTCGGCGGCTCATCACAGACGAGCAGGACGGCGTGAAGGACCGAGCCGGAACCAGCAGCCTGACATTGCAGCTCCTCCGTCACCGGGCCACAGCCACACTGTCATCATTATTATGAAATGGTGCCAGGCTGATGTGCTTTGCGATGGCTGCGGACAGGGGCCTCCTCTTTATCCGAAAGTTTGTAGAGCATCTCGGAAAAAGTTACAGACGCACTCAAACACTGCCTTTATGGGATTTGTGGAATTAAAAATTATGCAAAGCAGACCTTTATTGCAGAGTTAAAACAGTTTTGATGAATGAAACCTTAAGGCAGAGCAGGGGAACAGAAGCATTATCAATCAATGTGAGAAATAGAGCAGCCAGAGTCAACAACCTGATCTCAAATCAAAGGTGAAGAATCCCATCTTTCTGGGCTATAATGTACATTGTTCATGCATGACAATGTAACTAATGTTTACAGTGAAGGTTACTTTTCTACACTGTGCCATCTAGCACTACAGACAGCTGGTTAAACGCTTCACTTATGCATGTCTGTGTTATTATTATTGGCTTTAAATAGTGTTTGTTCTAATCTTATTCAAATGGATTGTCTGGATTATTAACCTGAATTTCTAGAACAATAAAGCATCTTTTCTTTTAACCCAAACTTGTGATGCTGACTGTGTACTTCAGTCATAACATGTGTTGCATTACAAAAAATGGTGTTTAAAAGGTCAAAAACAAGATTTTCCGCAGACCAGGGGACTTAAAATGGCATTTGTTCCTCAGAAGGCAGAAAGAAAAAAACTATTGACTTTCTGGGTTGCTGACTTAATAAGCAAAGTTATACAGGAGCAAATATTAATCCACCTGTTCCATTTTCTGCTCTGTTTCTTAGAGGAGGAAGTGAGAAGGAAGAGCAGCAGGTCGACACTTTGTCATGATGGAATTAGATATTCCCACTATCCATACACAAGGAAAATCTAAAGTCACCTTGACACAAAGATCTAGAATATTGTGTATATTTTAAAGAGGCTTTTTTTGGAAATTCTGTGGACAATAATGTGAAAACTGTGTGTAAAACTCAGCTATTGGGACGGAATGATTAACAGCCTCAAGATGAAACAGAGCATCAGGAAGGTGCAGTCTTTCTTCTTTTTCTTGGAGTGTGCACACACCCCTAATTCCCTCCTACAGACTACAGCCTTATTATTCCTTGCTTGTGCGCTGGCGAAATATGTTTCATCTCATATTACAGATGCAGCTATATGAGCGCACCTCACTGGGGCTGTTGACCCGCTCTCTGCCACACGGCTCCATGCGACAGACGGCTTTGAACATTACACCCTGACACCAAACACCAGGGTGGATACTTAGCAATTTACCATCGCAAACAGGGGGATGCATTGTATTGCAATCAATGAAAAGCTCTACAGAGAACTATAACACACAGGTCACATTAGATCAAACATAAGAAAAGAAAATACTGAAAACATTTTTTTTTTTTTAATTTGTGAATTTTTAAAAACATTTTTTGAATTTGTGAATAAAACAGGCAATAAAACAACATTCAGCTCAGCAAATGTGTGTGAGTAATAAGCACACATGGCTGACAACAGGACGCACTCCAAAACGACTATGAAAATCACCCCCCTAGGTGCACTCAACAAAAATAAAATCCTCCTAGAGTGTATCTAAATAAGATCAAATCAGGTGTGATGTGATTCCTACACATTACCCAGACTTCTGCAGAGATTAGTTTCAACTCATGGAGGAGGAGAAAGCGCAGCGGCAAGCACTTTGAAAGATTTCATTCAAAGCAATTAAGTTGGCATTTCGATCAGACATGCTTTACAGTCACCTCGTGCAAGGGCTGTATAACAATAAAGTGTCAGAACGCAGCCCGCTGCTTTACGTGACGTCTGCTGGAAACCAATAAGATGCTCAAAAGCAGCGGTTAGTTAGAGGTGTGTGTCAGCTCAGAATCCTTCACCGTTCAACACGTTTTCTAAACCGATAGAAGGGGTTTGAGGAAGTGGATGGTAAGAGCAGTTCTTTCAGAGAAGCCTCCAGCAGCCCGCCTACTCTGCTCGCACACAAGCAGCGCGTCGTACCCACAACTCAGCACTTCTCAGCACTCTGTGATATACTGTGTGATTAAGGCAGTAAAGGAAACAGCGCGGACGCTGCTGGGAAATGCTTCAGATTGGAGGAAAACAAACAGACTCTGATACACAAACACTGCTCTAAAGCGTCCCTCTATCTTATACTACAGCATTTATAGGAATCCCAAAAAAGCTCATGCTAATTAAAAGCAACAAAAACATAAACAGAATATTTAATGATTTTAAAATAATTTAGTTAATTAGTGGTTTTGATGATGTTAAAGCCCCAAAATGTACAGGTTCTATCATCTCCAACACATATTTTTGAAATAAGAAGATCACACCCTCTGCTGTAACAGATGTGGTGCTTCTTGGAGGTTCACAGATGGCATCATAAACTGAAATAGGCATCACTCTTAAAAACGCTCTCAGATTTTGAGAATGTTTATGTCTCTCGGACTCATTTCCGACGCCTCTGTAGAGGAAGGGGCGAAGCCGGTGGCAAGGGTAAAATGTACTTGAGACAATGTTGTAACAGTAGTGAGACATTAAATAGTCAAATAAAACATAAAGCACTGACACATCTTTGTGGAATTAACACAAAGCTGAGTGAGCCATTAATGACTATACTACTTCTGCATGTCCACCTCTGCTATGCGATGAGGAAATCTCAAAATATGCCCTGTCTTCTTTCCCCTTGAAGAATGACAGATGGAATGAGAGTGTGTCCTCAGGGTGACAGTACGTTGGACTGACAAAAGGAGATGTGAGACTTTTACAGGTAAATGAGTGGTCGTAATGGCTCAGGGTATTTCTTTATGTCTTGTCTCATCCCTTTGTTTCATCTTCTTTCTATGATGTGTAACTCTATCATCCAAATGAGATCAGTGTATTTATTATGTGACAGCATGGGGGGCACTTGATCCGAAAATTATCAAAGGTGTTAGATGGTCCTCGGGGAAGTAGCCTGTCCCTCTGAACCCCATTCAGGGACATTTTTTAATGTTATATTTAAAAAATGTTCAAAAAAAAAAAAAAAAAAAAAAAAATGCGAAGCATCAATATGGATGTAGGGAATCAATTATGGACAATTCACTGAGACATTTCCATATCAAAGATGAGCACACTGGAACACTTATTCATCTCTGTGAAGAGGCAATGTCACAGGGATACAAGTGCATCATTCCTCAGCGTTCTGAGGCAGCGTTCTGTCCTTTTCCTGCAGCAGCCATCAGTGATTTAGCACAGAGGAACGCAGATAAAAGAAACAGTCACCTTCTTTGTATAAACAATGTTGGGAGCTGTAGCGTGACACTCAACTGTGATGTTGTTTTATCATGGAACGATAACAGCTGGAAATGATAACAGTTGGACAAATACGTTTTACGTTATCCTCCAATGGGACTGCTTATTTTCATGCAGTATCATCAATCATGCTGAAGCAGAATTAATTTGTCTGAGGGTTCAAAGCTGAAAATTCATATTTCACTATGATGTAGGTTTGGAGAACTTTGGACATTGGAGATGCTTCTCCTGTCACCATAACACTGTGTGCTTAAGACATACCAGTAAACAGTAGGGCTGCGCTGGAAATTCAAAACAGGACGTTGTGATGCTAACCAAACTGTCTCTGCAGTGTGGACATGTTTCATTATATCTCACAAAAACCCAGGGACGGCAATTTGAAAACGCACAATGCTGAAATTTCAAGGTGGGGTGCATCTGCAAAGAGCTTCACCAAGTGGGGGGTTTAATTTATCACCTGAAATCCAAACATCCCCACCTCTGTGTTGAATATGAGAAGGACGCGGCGCAGAAAAGGAAAATCCACCCGACCATGCCAAGTTTGTCTGTGGCGGACGTTTATGAAAAGGCAAGAAAGTTTTCCACTGATGGTGCCAAGGTAAAGGGCACTACACAAAAGATTATGGAATTCATTGCCTTAGATGATCAGCTGCTCTCTGTCATAGAGGATGTGTGGTTTTGTAGGCTGATGGCTACACCCCGCCAAGTAGACCAGTGAGGATCGCACACGGTCACAGTCATAAATGTAATCACACTAACAATAACAGCATAATGATTTCTTTAGGTGATTTGTTTTTCGGCCTTGGTTTCCTTGTTCATTTTCAATATGCCGCAACCCTCGGAAACAGTCATGTCAATGTAATTCTGCTACAAAAGCTGATGGAAAGGGGGCATCAGAGTGGAAGGATGCTTGGGTCAATGTTTTGTTTTGTTTCGGTTGTTTAACATCCAAGAATTTCAGCAGATAGACCTTGCACACAGAATCTTTCATTCTACATTTCTGTCTGAGTTATTGCAAGGTCAGATATCGTCTCGGAAAACTAAGGCTGATTAGTGCTTTCAGCGTGCTGTCATCTGAGTCCCATTAGTGGATGAAGAAACTGATGGAGAGAAGTGACTCAGTCTAACACATGGACATTAAGGAGCGAGCATCCAAACAGCAAAAGTAAAAGTGAGGGGGGGGGGGCCGAGGCAAAGAAAGTGGACAACGAGTCAGCGGCGGGTGCTCCAGGCGATGCCATCTGTGGGTGGATCTGCAAAGGCTTGATGCCACACACCTGTGTGGACCAGCCTGGGAGATAAGGCCCGGAGCACAGCGGCCCTGTGGCTACTGGCGCTGCCAAAACAGGTGCACAGCCCAGCCAATTAAACTATTAGACAAACACAGGCCTCTGGGAGCAAATTAGCCGGCTGCCCAAACATCAGAGGAGCCCCAAAAAGCAACAGTAAGCACTCACTGTAAAGAACAACAAAACTTTGATGATGAGACTTTGGTTCTTTGGTTCGCGCACAAAATAAAAACAGTGCCGCAGTGTTCTTCGTAGGAATGTGTTTTATCTGGACTTCAATCTGAATTTTCACGGCACATTTATTTTTTACAACTTCATTAATGTAAGATGTTTAATATGACATAAGGGTCTTAAAAGTCCCATCTGAACCAGCAGACTGCGATCCCTCAGAATTTAGTTAATAATCAGCAGTTATTTCATTCATTTATTTAGGTCAGTATGGGCTTGTTGTGTAGTTGGTGCCAAAATGCATAAAAAAAGGAATTACTATGTTTTTCTTAAAGTATTTCAAGTAAATTTGCAATATCTTGAAACATACCCGATGTGAATTTATGATCCTCGTATTAAAGATAGTAGGGGCTCTTTTTAAATGGTTAGACCTTGATGCATTTGTGTGAGTTTATGTACTCCCATGTTGAATTTAATTTACAATATCAATTTCAGTAACGCCATCATTCCTTCAACGTAAATTTTGTTTAAACAGGTCGAATATTTGAAACCACTTTGAGGCCAAACAGTTTTACAGCTGGTTGTATTCCTGTAAGAAGTAGGCTGAGCTATTTATTGCTTCCAATACTGGAGCGGTGGATAAATATTTAAGGTGTAAAATAAATCCAATGAGTGGAAACATATAAGCTGTACAAAAATATTTGTATATTAGGCAACATTTATCAATAATTGTGTGGCTTTCCCCAAATTCTCAACATGCAAACCAGGGTAATCTGATCATTATTCCATTAGCTACATTATAAGTGCATGACTGGAGTTCTCTGACATGTATTTCATGGGTATTTTCAGTACATTATGGCATATCGTACAAAGGTTACATTACCATAATGGAGTCAGAGGAGCTGCAAACCAAATGTGGATTTCCTGCATGTTGGCTTATGTGACAATTAATGCATTTTAATTAGGAATAACCTTATCTGTGCTTCAGGAAAACATTCAGCTCCTTTCCCCAGGTCACAAATGAGCAGCACAAGCACAAAAGGAGGGACACACACACACACACACAGACAGACACACACACACACACACACACACACACACACACACACACACACACACACACACACACACACCCCTGAGGTGGCTTTTGTCCCATTGGACCTGGCCATCAACGGGGGGCACGTCTTCCATAAAGCCCTGCTCACTTACATCCCGGTCACTGGTTGAGCTGCTGAACCACCCACAGAGCAAGACTGCCTGACCTCACTTGCGTTCCCTCACCATCCTCTGGCCTTTCTGTGTGAATAAGCTTTATTGAATCTCCGTAGGATTCCACAGACATCTCTGAAATGAGCCAAAGGATAATTGCTTTGCCTTTAATTTTATATACGAGTAGCATTGGCACGGGGGTGTTACACATGTGGCTCGTGTTAACACCTTAGCTCTGAGATCAAACCAAAAACGCAAACCCTGCAGGTCAGCTCGCATCTGTGTCCAGATATGTAGGATGAGCATTGAATATGAATGGAAGGCTCTCTTCAACAATGGGCTGGTGAATAATTTAAGAGATCCACTGCTGTACGAGTGGGACCAAATTAATTTTGAAAATCCCATTTATAGGATGGGAAGGTACGCCCAGAGAATCAGAGTAACAAGTAAAGACAAGGCTCAGGAAACCAGTGAGAGCTCATAATGAATGATTAAAGAGCTAATCAAAGCTCAACAAGACAGAGGTGATACAAGAAATATGTGTAGCGGTTAATAAGAGATTAATCAAAAATGCACAGCCATTGACCATCTTTGGTTTGGAAAGAAAACAGAGTCAGCTCTGATTTTTTGTTATGATCTTTTCGGATAAATTAGACTAGAATTATTTGCTCCATATAGCCCTACAAACTACATTAGAGCTCCACAAAAATGAGACCAAATGACTTCTATTTCTCCTTAGTGGTTGGCTGCAGTAGGACCAGAAAGCCCCTTTTCATCCCTGATTGACATGTGAATGAGCCTCACATTTGTCCCTAGTGTGCAAGCTGCGGCAACACAAGACACTGGCTCACTGTCATCTTTGTTTTTTTTTTTTATATATTCCTTTTTTTAAATGCTGCCTTTGAAGCAATAGAAGCTTTTATAACTCGTCTTCTCATAAATTCCTGTATAGAGAAACAAGGTTTTACCGAAATCTATTCTGAGTCAGCCACTGTTGTTACCTTTGATGCTAAAGGATTTGTTTGTACTTTATGTTTTATGACTCACCAACAGAAGGTCACACGTGTTCTGACGCTGGTATTTGCACCTCTCATGGAGTAATTTATACTGGGAGCTGTGGTCTGACCACCCACACCTTCTCCCAGCAACACACGCATGTAAGATACAGCTGTGGCTTCCATTCATTTTTCCATCTAGTCTTCCAGTTCAGACTGGATGTTTAGCAGCATATTGTGTCTGGTTGTTTCTTAGTTCATTCAAACGGGCTCCTTGATGAGCAGGACAATGTCAGCCTGAGCGTCTATTGTTCAGCATTGCACGAGTGCAGCTGCACTGTATATGAAACAACTGATCAACAATCACACCTCGTGGTGTGTGGGAGTGGTGTTCTCCACCCTGCAGTGTTATTTCAAAGAGCACATTTCAACAGAAAGCAACAGGTAATATCTGCTATGGTGACGAGGGACCGCATCGCGCTGAGGGAACAGAGGCGTTGCTGGCCTGATTTACAGACGTTACACAGCTGGTGTGTGCAGCTGGCGAGGCGTCCACGAGGAGATGGGTGTGTTTTCTATGACCATACACTCACTGTTAAAAAAAAAAAAAAAAAAAAAAAAAAAAAAAACACTGAACCCTGAAAAGTTTGCTGAGTTTCTGCTTTCAGCTCCACATTCCTCTGATGCAATTTGAAGATGGCTGCATCGTTCCTAATTTCATCATTTTGAATGCAGTTCAGATCTCTCCTCTCTTTTACTCCGGGGGTGGAGGGGGTGGGAGGGGGGAGCTAGAATGGTGAGACGGTGCTGATGAAAACATTAAGACTGATTTCTTTTGGCTAATGTCTCAAACTGTAGTCCATTTGGAATAATTACTGTTCAAAACCAATAGTACAATAAATTGCATTGAAAGTAGCGATGATTACTAGATGTTGAAATGGAGCCTTTGATTCTAAAGTTTTTATTTTGAGGAAATAGATTATGACAACATCACCCAGTGTATACACAGATGTTATCATCATTTAATTTCTGCTCCGTCATGTATTGTAAATTTTGAGAAATCTCCAGACTAAACAGAAGGTTTCTTCAAACCTGAACAGTAACCTCTGATCACAGCAGCAGAGAACTTTCATAGTTTTCCTGTCAGGATCTCTCAAAACCTCAAAAAGCGCAGATGCAGAATTGCTGAAAAAATAAAATGTTGCGCACGTACATGTAGTTTACCACTTAGTCTGGGCTTTGATCTATTCCACCGCGCTGTGCACTATTAAACAGAGCAAAGTGATTCTTCCCTGAAGTTGGGTTCACGTCTGACATGTTTCCTTTTTTTTTTTTTTGAAGCATATTCGAGATCAAAGAAAAATACCACGCACTCATTTTACATCTGCTGTGTGTATTTGTAGTTTTCTCAAGCTGGGGTTTCCTTGCAGCAAACTTTACGGGGAATGCTGTGAAGAGCCTAAACATCCCTCTCAGCACTCAGGCGGTGACTTTTGTTTTATTCTGTGAATGAGCCTTGGATGCCCCACATACAGGGAACAGTGAAGTGTGAAAGAAGCTGGAACAACGAACCTGACAGGGTTGCTGGTGAGAGACACCCGGAGAGACTCCAGGCAGTGGAACAGCTTCTCTTCTGTGATGCCTGAGCGCAGCTCGTGGACGTATTCCTGGGATGAGAGCGTGAACTCGTGCTTGCTGTTTCTCAGTCCACCCTGTAAACAGAACAGGACCGGGATTCATTTACCACAGTGGTATCTACGACAGACGACGATGGCGTGAAAACATTCTTCCGTCATTAGAAAAGCTGCTGAGAGAGATGCCGAGTGATGCTTGGCCAAAGTCTGGTTTTCTTAATCAGTGGAGGATGACAGAGAGCCAGACACAGCCTCTCCATGTTATCTGCAGCAGCTCCTGCTTAAATTAAAGGGATTCTATTACATAATCTCCAAAGAGGGCTCTGGGGACATGTTACTACACTGATTAGACAATGAGACGAGCAATTGGCAGCGATGCCGCGGCGGGGAAACATGTGAGCGCAAAAAGCTACGGCGTGTAAAAACCCAGACGTGAAATAACCCAACACTGGTTGTCAGCCTTCAATTTCTGGTGAGCTTACAGCACGCCTCGATTTTCTGTAGAGCTGACCTCCAGGTCTGATCACTGATGTATTTATGAGAGAAAAGGAATATGATCAATGCTGTGAATACAACCATTAGTTCACCCCAAGCTTACGTATATGAAAGGTACCACTGCTTTACCAGACTAATTAGACAAGAGGCTGCCGAGATGACACCATGTGTCGTATGCAGGCTGCTAGATGGCATTGACACCTCTGCATTCATCCCTACATTGCTGGTTCCCTACAAAGTCAGCTGTGCTAACAGACAGTCTGGATGTAATAAGCAGGCTCGTTTATCTGGAGAACAGAGAGGCATGCTGCTCTACTACAACACAGTCTACACGAAAAAGATTGAGCTGCGTCAGTGAAAACCAGCTGCCAATAAGTCTGTTCTGTCGGGGGGGCGTGGTTGGGGTTAGTTTCTATACCAAAGTTCAATGGAAAAGTTTAGATTTCAAAAATCATGTGCCTCGAACTGCAGAGATAACAAACTAAAAACGTATTCTAACAGAAAGTCAAATCATAGGTTCAATCAAAGTGCACGTTCACAAATGTCTAAATTATAACTGTGCAGTCGCAATTTATAAATAACTCATTTTTCTCTGCTTCATCTCATCCATATGAATGAGAGGTCCAGCTAGCTTAATTTTTGATGTAATTAACGTCCGTAAACAGCCCGCGGGGAGAGGTATAAATCATTCACTTTATTATGTACTGTACTTTGGCTATTATCTAACATGGGGACTCTATTGCATTAAACATAGTATGAGAAATCAGCTAAATGAATAAAATACAGGCACATGAAATTCTACAGTGTCTTTTGGCCCAGACTGACTTTCAAACTAGGTATGAATTTGAAATTAGTGTGAAGAGAAACAGGCTGCACCACTTCAATAAACTAAAGAGTAATTTGCTTGTAATTATTTATATTAACCCATTTTTCCTGGCTGTACATCTTTAAGAAACCAGAGAGCATAGAGAGAGTATTTATGTTCTTATCTCTCAGTAATTCCTGACAGTAATACTAGTATGTCCAGAAAAGCTGCAGCTCTGGTTTCACCACAAGCACTGACCTCTGGAAACCAGAGACACTGACAATAAACTACTTTTTCATGCCTACCCAAATCAATGGGATCCTTCAGGATAATATCAACATTATACGAGCACACTGGCAGCAGAGGAACAATCTGAGAAATAAGCAGGAGGGGGGCAATGCCTGCTGGGTAAGGGAAAATAGAGTTTTCCCCTTCAGGCAAACATAGTCAACAGAAGAAAATGGTGAAAAGAGACCCTAGAGAAAGGGAGCCAGGAAAGCTATGAGGAGACGGATGCTGTGTGGTAGTGCGTGATGGGGTAGTAAAATATGAAATGTGAAAGCAGCTGAAGGGACGGACATGGAAAAAAAATATGGTTTAGATACAAAAAGAGAGGGGTGGGCGGGTGAGAAAAGGCCGGGCATGAGAGATAAAGCATCAGGAGACACCGCAACCTCGACAGCAGAGGACACACACACAGCCTTTTGACCACAGCCTAGAGCCTCATCTCCTGCGGCTTATTGAATCCCCTATTTGTCGATAACAGTATTTCCTGCCAAAGAAAATAGTGCTGGGAGCAATTACTTCAGGGAGCCTGTCAATTTCATTTTGGGGGGTTAGGGGAGCATTGAGGCTCATCCCCTCCTCCTCTATCACCACAAGGAGCGAGGGAGCAAGCCCTGCCGATTCCATCACTGGCGGTGAGAAAACGCCAAGGCTGCTGCGCCTCCACGTCAGCTACACCTGTAATGAGCCCATAACAAGCCCGGAGCCAACCCTGCGCCTGGTGGTCAAGCGGAGTCTTGATATATATGATTCAACTTTGGGAAGTAGGAAGATAACCAGCTGTCGCACTGCTCATTCCTTCTCTTAAATAACCCAACACAAAGGGCAGTGAGCAGAGAGCGAGCATGTGCTGAAGTTCCTGACAGCGTAACATTAGTTCCTTGCTGTAACAAGGATTTGTATGTTTGTAGGTGACCAGGATGAGACCAGTGGATGAAATTTGTATCTCTGGGTCCTCTGAAAATAAGGAGATGGGAGTTTCTAGTACTTTTGGGGGAATGCTAATTTGGTGGTGGGGAAAAAATCCCAAATAATTCCTCAGTAAACATAATGACTTAAATTTAAATGGATCAGAAGACATGGATAAGTAATAATTTCATATTCATTATAATAATTTTGATAATTTAATCAAAAATTACTTAATTTACCATTTGATTCCGCGTATGTGCATTCATGCAAAATCTAAACATCCAAAACATATTGAGGCACACTCTTCCCACACTGTCAATACAAATCACAGACAAAAAGCTGTCCCGAATTGAGAAATCTCATTACTCCTTGTGTATAATTAATGAGAACTGTAGGAGCACCCGGCTGTTCGCCGTAAAAATAAAACAGATAAAATCACAGCAATTAGTGCATATCACGCTGTACGATAGCTTTGTTGCAACTTAATTTCCTGCTCATTAGTGGTGAGCAGATCAGTTAGAAAGAAGGCGCCACACGAGTGGATCGGAAAACAACATTCTGGTGAGGACGGGGAGGGGTTCCACGCGTAAGCTGCCACCAAGCCGACCGTAAATAAATAAATAAATGAGGCCTGCCATGCGCGTGACGTAGTATGGAGACGTTGTTTACATGAGCAACCTCACATTTAACACAATCTAAAGTTTGGCTTGCGTCGGTGGCAGCGGTGCTAAAGGTCAAAGCGAACACGGATCAGTTGAGATGCCGGTAGGCTGGACAATGAGTTTTCCCCAGCCTCTCTTAAAGGACAGAGCCCTGCCGCCGGCTGATAAGACATTTCTTCTGAACACCAGGTCGTGTGGCTCCCAGCTCAGCTGGGGATTTCCCAACAGACCATGTGGCCGAGAATTTCACCCTTTCCCCGATAGCAGCTGAAATTCCCCATTCTGTTTTTTTTTTCCCCCTTTTTCCCTATCCGTCTGTTGCCTTCTCTTCCAAGCCTTTGTGACAGCCATAAAAAGTGTGTACACATCTGTAGGTTCTTTTTTTTCTTCTAAGTCATTTCCAATCTCCATTTCCTGTCTGTTGTGGTTTAAAATCCAAATCCAGGAGCAGACTTATCCTCTCATATCTGCCGAGACCTTTCCAATAACACCAGTGCAATTAAGCCCACAATATTCTCCCATAATCAGCTGGTGGTGGTGTTCCATCCTCTTTCCAGACATCATCACTGAAGTGATGTGATGAAGATATTATTATAACTTTATTATAAACAGAAGTCAGCTGTAAAAACCTTTAATATGTTTTGGTTATGTACACTTAAAGGTCAGGTTTTGAAAGAAAATATGGCACAGCTCAACCAAAGACCTGGAAAGATATAAGATTTATTTATTTAGAAGTACATTTTAGACTTTTTTAATATTACACAAAGACCTTAGAAATCTTAGAAACATCTCTTAAAATATT
The DNA here is from genome assembly GCA_911728415.1 of Lagocephalus sceleratus. NCBI lineage: Eukaryota > Metazoa > Chordata > Actinopteri > Tetraodontiformes > Tetraodontidae > Lagocephalus > Lagocephalus sceleratus. The sequence continues at coordinate 914,487 of CAJVRN010000211.1, read as the reverse complement.
GCAGCTATATAAAATAAAACTAGCAATTATTTGTGTGAAATTGTTGTCAGTGAGCTAACATTCTAAATTCTAAAACAGAAAAAAATACACATTCCTTCAGCCTTAATTATCATTGCAGTTGAATAAAAGAGGTTGTTAGTTTTTTTTTTTTTAATTCTTAGAATCTATAAATAATTACTCATTACTCATTAGTATACAGTTGGAAGGACAAAGACGTTCATGCTCACTGATGTAGCTCTGCAGAGGTTCCTGTGGCAACTGCTTGGAACGTGTTTTAAGCATCACGGCAAAAATATTTCCGTTTGTCTTCCAGCGTTTTAACTCCAAACCTTCACCCACTCGCCAAATCCTGCCAAAGTCAAAGTCAGCTGAAGGTCAACTTGTTTGTGTCTCGATTTATACCTTGACCTTCACCGGGATTGTTTTAAACGCTGGAAAATGGCCTGACTGCTTTGGTTTGTTTTTTTTTTTTCTTTACACTTTTAACTTTGGCCTGATCCGAGCCAAGCGGTTCAAGCTTTGATGGAGGAAAATACGTGTGCGGCCGTCACCCGCCCACAAGCCAAACGTGTATTCTACTGGCTGTGTCCCAGGTCTGGACAAGGGGAGGGCAGGTCTATAGACACAGTCAGCACAGTCCCTTGGCTTTAATCCCACGGAAATTTGACCTGCAATATCATCAGAGTTTCAAACGGTAGCTCGAAACTGCTCACAATTACACAGAAGTCAGGAAAAGATGGATTTCTTCTTGGCCACATGACCCAGGCATCCACCAGTATTGAAAAGATAGGGAAGTTTCAACTCGATACCGATCAAGAGTCCACTGTCTGATGTTTTAATAGGCCCTCTGGTGCTAACACCACCAGAGCTGGAAGAAAATGGCGGATATTATGGGAAAGACTATGTTAACCTGGCAACAGGCCAAGTGGATCTTTCAAACAGTCAAAAACTGTTGTGCTATGTTATCTGCACCGAAGACGAGCCGCTGTTTTATATGAGTTCGTTTAACTATGCAGGCTGACTCAACCCAAACACAACCCATCCACATCAGCTCAAACAAACATGTCTGAAACCCTTATTTTAATATCAGAGTGTATCAATATTTCAGATCTGAGTTTTGTCTGAACGCATCAGGAGTTTGGTTATGGGCTGTGTGCGGCCTAAAATTGAGCCAAAGTGACTGCAAACCTATAAAACGGACATGAAATATTTCTGTCTCACATGGCGTGACCTTGGACACTCCAACACACAATCCAGAAACAAAAAAAGACAGGATTCGTTAACAAGTCTTATATTCCACTGAAGCATTATTTAATAAAGCTAAGTGCACCAGAAAAGAGCTGAGTGATGCTGTCTACGTCCTTTCCTATGCCACACGGATGTCCTCAGAATACAAACTGGCCCTGAACTTGTGACTCCCTGTGGTTTTTCTTTATCCCTCCTCTCTGATATGTCTGCTGATCTCCTGCCCATCTCCCCTCTTGCCTTCCATCATCTCCACGGAAACAATGTGGAAACACGGTCTTCCCCGGATTCTGCTCCAGCGGAATTATTACTCTCCCACTACTTAGGTGCTGTGGGTCTTCTTCCTTGTGCTTCAACCAGCATCCTTGTGCCTACATCTTCTTTGTGAACCTGCTGAACTCTTCTAATCAGTGATTGTTCCACACCTCAGCCACTTCCTGCAATTACCTTCACAATCACCACTCAGCCACTGCTGAACCGCTCTCATCCTTTCTGGCTTCATTGTCACTGCAACCTTGCACACTGTTTCATCCTCTACCTTTCACTTCCCTTTTCTCTGTTGCCAATTTTTAGTTCATTGAAATTCAACTTTGACTGGAGAAGAGTAAACAACAGGCATTTGTGTTTGTAAAGATAACATGCTCCAGCTACATTTTATGCATGCATGTTATTCATGATGTTCAGGGTCTCCTCAGTGAGCAGCCAAACTTTCATGGTACTGTAGTGGTGAGAAACTGCAGATGGGGTCTCCTCCTCCTGGAGCCATGCCTGTGGAAGGCCTCCAATTGAAAGTGTAGTGATTGGTATTGGCCCATTGACTGAAATCAAGGACATGGTTGTTTTGTAGATCAGGGATCAGAACTCCTGCCTTGCTGACTGAAACAGCTCTGGATGAAGTGATTACATAGGAGTTACATGAATAAAACTCGGTGCATCACCTGACGCATCTGCTGTTGCTCTATTGACTGCCTGATTGCTCTGGAGCTGGACGGTGCTGTGGCTGTCACATGTGGTCACTGGTTTGAGGCTGTACACACCGGCATGTTGAACAGCTAGCATCAACGATGACCACCTGCTGCACATGTGGCCCAAAAGCCCAACCTGACAGCCAAGCGGCCTACATCTACTCCAATTTCATGCATCTTTGTCTCTAGATCTTTGTCTCCCTCAATCTGTCTGGCAGTGTATCAAGGTCAGAGCCAGTCAGTGTTCTCTTCGCTCTCTCTGCCGCCGTCAGACTGCTGGACATGAGTTCAGCACCTCACCATTGTTGCCTTAAGTCCTGCTGTATTTTTTCTATTTTTCTTTCCTCCTAATTTCACCAGCTGCACAAGCAAATGCAAAAACTCTGTTGCCTCCAGGCCCTGAGGCCTAGGATGACTGACCAAATATTTGTTTTCTTGTGTTTACCTTTAACTTGATTCACTTCAAAACTCAACCTCCACGTGTAGGCATCATAATAGAAATAAAAGTGAAGTGATTGAAGGAACATTTGCTGGTTGAAGTGGTTCTTCAGGGATGGGATATGCCTTCATCAATTCATCTATTCTGGGTACCTCACTTTGCCCCCTTGCCAATGGCCCCTTCAACAACAACTCCTCACTCTCATAACATGTAATGTTGTATAATTATATAACTAATTACACGACAAAAGAAAACACTGTAGGTCTTTGAAGCCTCCTCACTTGTAATTAATGAATGCACGCTTGTGCTTGCATTCTTACATGCATGCTGTTTTGGCTTCTGCTTGTGTGGCACAGAATATTCCTCTGAGCAATCCTCCTGCTCTTTGCAGGACTCACGTCTGCACTGAATTTCAATGACACCTCTATAAAGATTGGAGCAGATGTCAGCCAACTCTCAGAAAGTGAGGTAGAGGAGAGTGCAACGAGTAGATTCAGTAATATTGAGTGCAAGCTGACTGCAGAGAGAAATCTTGGGTATGCTGCTGATATCTCTATGTCTGCTTGATAAGATATGAAGTGATTTAATATAAAGATGTAACATGGAGTAAAGTGGTCTCAACATGAAAAAGGTGATTTTATTCCATCACCAAATCTTTCTAAAAAAATAAATACTGCTGTGACTCACCTACACAGCTTTCATCACAATGCACCACACTCAACAGTTGTTCTGAGGTCAGCAATGTCATATTATTATCCCAAAAGTTCCCAGAATGCACAAAGACTGAAGCTATTTTAAATGCAGATAAGAAAACAAACTAGAAGCATTTCAATCGTTCTACCAAAGTGTCAAATAACAACAGAAAAATACTTGAAAGGCATGTTCAAACACCTTTGTACTTGTTTCCTCCTTGAGAAGTCCCAGTGTTATGATGAAGGAGCTGCTAAGGAGATAAACTCACACAGGAACTAATTTAACTTTCTGCCGAGGTCTCACTGCATTGATTGGAATGTGAGGGCCTAATGAACACTGTGCTCTTGTTTCCAGATTTGGGATATACCCAAGTGTTGCCACTACACTGACTAGAAATTTGAGAAAAAATGTTGACTGAAAGAAGACTGAAAAGAAGCATTACCAAAAAAATAAGCAGTTACTGATATTGGATTCAAGTGGATACTAATTTAAAAAATGTATTTTCTAGGTTTCCTCACAAGAGGATTCATGCAGTAAATAATACACAAAACAACATTCTGTGGGACAGAAGGTCAAGATTAGGTTTTCTCTTGTTATCCAGCTACATAATACCAAACAACAAAACCTCAAATATTCAGCAATATATGAAATATTCAGCAATATATGCTGACTTTAAAAATAGTGAAATGATTTGTGCAGAGATAATATTGTTCCACAGATCATAAACACAAGCCTCAAAAAGTGAGATAAGTGACTTTAAGTATGTGTACTTGTTCTGATGAGGACTGTCTGAACACTAACACACTGCATTAAAGAGCTTGACAGTTAAGGTAGTAAGATATTTTAGATACATCGTACATGCTTAAAGGCCAATTGTAGACTTAATCAGTGTGAATGATATATATATATATATATATATATATATATATATATATATATATATATATATATATATATATATATATATATATATATATATATATATGGCCTTTTATGTTCATGTTTTAATTTTTTATTCATTCTACTACCGCAGTCATTATGGAGGTTTTTATTACTCACCGATAAACAGCTCACAGAAGTGAGCACAAGCATGTGAAAAAAAAGCCAAGTGTTAATTATCTTGAAAAAATCTTGTCAATTTTAAATTATATTGAAATTCTTATGGACACATTAATGCTAAGGCTAACTCAAGTCCCTTATTAATCAAGACTTTGTACAGAAAAATGTGAAAAAAAAACATAAGTAACAAAATATGCAGGCTGAAAAATCATATTGAGCCAAAATATGTGTCCATTCCCAGTTTCCCTGTCCAATAGGTCAGTGAGCTCCAACTGTGCTGTTACTACAGCACAATCCCTTGTGGCAGTTGTCAATACAGTATCATGGTTAGTCACATTTTCTGCACATTCTCAGAACTATGTTCGTAATATTAAGCTAAGGTAAACACAATTTGCCATCAGCACTGTCCAACCCCTGTGTGGGTTCTCTGGACTCTGATGGGAATAAAAACAGCCCTGGTTTACAACTACAGTCCAGGGAAAAAGCACCTGCCAGCAGACAGAATGATGGCTATCTGAGTGTGTATCAATCTGTATTCATGTTTGTGTGGACTCTCAACTTGGAGCCTGAGCTCTGGCCAGGTAAGCCAACAGTACACACAAAAAGACAAACACAGGTGGATGAATGCACAACCACAAACTCAGGGGCAAAGGCTTTGCATTCCTGGAAACTCAGAACCATATGTTGCCTAGATTGAATTTAGTTATTACTTCCAGGGAGGTCAGCTTTGATCTCCTTTTCATGTCTGTATTGGAGTTGTCTTCTTTCTAATAACCGCAGAGACATTTCCTCTCCCCTTCTCTGTTAAGCTAGATAAATAGGATTTCAAATTGTGTGGCGCTATCCCATCACAAGGAAAGCATGATCTATGATATATCATCCCATGAAAAACCCATAGTGAGAGATTATCTTCTCATCACTGGGACAGCACAGCTAACCGATAAGGGCAAAAGAGGTGGTCCGTAGTGAATAAGAAACAAGAAACAAGAGTTGCTGTTTGTGTGTGGATGGTTGTGTTTTTATTACTTCAGGCTCTCTCTTAGACCCACCGTAAACCTGGTGTGCTGGTGATGTCGCTAAGATTGCCGCCTTACGCCCAGCGTAAGATATCTCTTTGGCCACACGTGTAAGGTAGTAAATCCACCTATGCTGCGCCTTGTTGCCCAAGGGTGGAGAATCTTTAGCAGAGGACAAATTAAATTCCTGTTCCATGTATCTGGTAGTGCGCTTGATGCAAAGAAAGTCAAGAGTGTTACACGTCAAACGGTGTGCTACCACAAGAGGAGGCACAGCTGGCTCACAATTTTTCCATGTCAAATTATAACGTGTTCTTTGAACGAGCTGTAATTTTAATCAGCTTCTCTTTGGCACCATGCCTCTAAAACCACACAAACTGTAAATCTATAATTATTGTGGTCATGGAGATCGTTCAATCTCAGTAAAATACTGCTTTATTGCATTTTACTGGTGCATTTGTGTGCGTACTAGATCCAGAAAAACAAGGATTGAACACCGAGATAAAGATTCCAGTTGTATACCTGATGAATAGAAAGTAGTGTTGCTCATTGGTAGTCTAACTCTAAAGAGGCACTGCTGTCGCTGGTGACAGAAGCGACACTGCGGTGTGGATCTGTTGAGCTGAACTGGACACTCCTTCGAGATATAATTAACCCACGTACCTCATGCTTTTCACTTATGCTGCGAACGAGTGCACAATGAGACACTTTTGTGCACGGAGGAGAAGAGCAAAACAAGTTTAGAGTAAGAGCAATGTTTCTGTAATGTTATTTCAGCTGTTTTGTCTCCAGCCCAAAGCGGCGCAGAGTCTAATCAAACATTATTGGATGCATTCACACTGAGGTCTTAGGAAACACAACAGTTCTCTCTAATATCCAACTCATTTCTTTGTCTCCATTGAGAGGCTGTGGTCCACTCAATAGCAGTAAAAATACCTATTCATCAAGATGTCTGTGACCAGGCCCTGTCTAATAACAGATATAGAGATATTTAACTGCCTGTAAATGAAGGATCTCAACTTGTGAGAAACTACTTGCGTCAGCAAACTAACCTGCAGACAAACTCCCTCCCAGGTTAGGTTTGACTTCTCCAACAAAGCAAGATTAATTTGCCTGTTGAATTGAGCCCAAAGCCTCAGCCGCCGTATGCTGCCGAGCTGATGCTGAGGTGCAGCGGTGCCTCCTGTGCACCAGGAACATCGGTCTAATGTCAGCGCTGCAGCATTGCAGGGAAGAGCAACACTGGCTTATCTCACTTTAGCCTCTCATCAAAGACTACAAATATTCTCTATCCTGCATACAAAAATACTGGTTTAGCTAAATATACAGGATGGTAAATAAAATAGTAAATTTTAAAAGGTGTATTACTGTGCAATAAACATAGCCAAAAGAAGGGCTTTTAGGTCAATTATACAAATGAATTTATTTTATTTAAGAAGTCTAACTCCAACTATTGACTAAACCACTAAAAACAGATCAGAAAAGAATTACCTGGATTAAAGCCTCTGCCTCATTCATGTTTCAGTCATGTTGAGATCAATTAACTTCTGTCTCTCTTTTGCCTAAAATTAAAGGTTTATCTCCAATACTACAATACTAGATATGATTGAGCTTTCTAATAAAAAACTGCAGCACTCCAGAACTGGACCATTCACTAAGGAATGGCTGCAGCATCCAGAATTCCTCCATTTTGATATGATAAGCTCTTTGAGACACCTCAAAGTCCCTTTTACTCTACCTGCCTTACATTTATGGCACTTTTTTTTTTTACCTCCACCCTTGACAGGTGTGACCTTTCAGCTGAGACGGCAGCAGCCGTTCTCACCCCCAGACAGTGGGCCTGGATTTGTCGCAATCTTTAAGGATCGGGGCGCCTTGCACGAGCGAGCACGTGAGGCCCAAGCCCTCTCCAGCACGGCTGTGGGGCCTGCAATGAAAAATAGCACACCTAATGCCTGGAGATAGACACATTCATCAAAGGAGCGGGGCCCCTGCCTGCCCGCTTTTCTACTGCTTATTCTCTATTCAGAAGTGAGATGCAGAAATAACTCACTTATTGAAAAGTGGTAAAAGAGAGATGAAGAGTTTTATTATTACTGCTGTAAGAACGTTATATTCTCCCCAACCCCTGCTCTAGTATTTTTAACAACTCTCCACCTGCTTTGAGCGATCTCTCATGTTTAGAAAGTAATAAGGATATTGTCGTCTGATCAGAGGAGACATCAACAGGCGCGTATGGACTTTCTCCACTGCTCACTTCAGCACAGCATGCTGTCTTTGCTGGCCACTGTTCGAATGAAAATAGCAGGAAGAAGAAAGGGAGACTATGACGGAAGTGGTAGCCATGCCAACAGGCATAAAGCAGCCCAACCTGTTAACCTCTGAGTGCAGTAAACCCCTGAGTATGACTTGGTAATGGCATCTCTTCTTCTATGTCATCTGTTCATGCTGGCACAGATGTGGAGGGAGGTGGAAAAAAAATGTCAGGATAAAACAGGACAAAGGAAGCAATTGCTCTGTCTTCATTTAATTCAAATCCCAGAGCATCCTGAAAAAAAAAGCGTTTGATAACACAAAGAGGGGGAGCCTTATGAAAGTCACAAAGTTGCCTTGAAGTGTAGACTTCAAAATATGTCCCAGCTGTTACAAACCCAGACGACTGACCCAAAGTAGGGCAAAAGTGTGCCTCTGCCACTTGCTGCCATAGGATGCTAAATGAGGGCCCCTAAGAAGATCCTTGCCTGATTTTCCTCCCGTCTCCTCAACAGCGATGCTTCACAATATCTGGAATCTCTGATATGAATCCGATGGCTGTTTGAGATAAACAGAGCTACAACACACATTACCAGTTTGGTTTATGTGCAAACCATTAATCCAAGACTGCCCACTGCTTTACTGGGAATGCTATTATCTGCTGTATGGCTTTTGTCTGTCATTTTGTTTTAACTAAATTAGGGGGGTATGGCTGCTTTTCTTTGTGTCGGTTGCATATTTATGATTTCAGGTCACAAAGAAAATGCAAAAAATAATGGGACATTTAGTCCCAGTCGCTTTTCATCACTGCTGCAAAATGGTCATAAGCAACAGATTGATGTATAGCATTACTAAACAAAGCAAGAGTAAATAATATTTTGCTGTAGCTGGGTGAATGTCATAGGATGTGAAATGTCTGATATTCTGTAGCATGGTCTAAAATCAGGAGCAATGAAGGATTTTACACTAATGGTTTGTCTTGTCATCTTTAATTTGCGCTCCAATTTTCCTGTGCAAAGGGAAAGAAATGTATGCTGACAAGAAATGGGCAAAAGGACTGTGTTTCTTTCAGTATGTGAATGTTATTTTCCATACAGAGCCTTGTACATAACAAACTCAGAGGACTATGCCAAAGGCTAGCCAGCAGGATTACACACACACACACACACACACACACACACACACACACACACACACACACACACACACACACACACACACACACACACACACACACACACACACACACACACACACACACACACACACACACACACACACACACACACACACCACATTTCTCAGTAACACCACAGCTCTGGGTGCCTCATGGGGCCGGTGCCTTCCTTCATCCTTCCATCTATCCACGCATACCTCTGTCTCTCTGATCCTCATCTTTCCTCTCTGAAAAACTCAGGTTTAGATGGGTCTTCAATGTGAGAGTCCCTGCTGTCATATAAAGTTCTTCGAGGTGCAAGAGGAGGGGAAAACGAAGGAATGAGGCAATACTCAAACAATAGTTGGGCGCAGAAGCGTTCTTCCTGCTGGTGCATACGTGGTAAACAACTGCAAACCGCACTTTGTTAGCAAAAGTACTGTTTCACTAATAAGACACACTGTAATGCTGTTTCAGGAACCAAAATGTCTCCGTTTGCACCTATGATTGCACATTGCATCAGGCATGCAGATTGTGTTTGTGTATGTGGCTTTGTGTGTGCATTCTCTGCCAATGCCAGGAGCCTCGCAGACGTGGGGGGTAAAATGCTCTTTGAGAATGGGATTTAGTAACACAGGCAGCTCTGGCAGAGCCGCTTCAAAGCGGAGGCAGCTGGAAATGCCTTCTCTACGTGTGTGCATTCGATGTGATTGTGGGCCCACATGCGTGTGATGTTTGTGCTCTCATGGATAAACCCACTCCCCGTCCAAAAAAAAAAAAAAAAAAGTTCATTTGAAGAGCTTCCAGTGATAGTGACGTCACAAAGATTCATCACGCACACAAAAAAAAACAACAGCCAAATTTTAATGTCTTATGACAAAATGTGTCAGACATGACACATGTTACACGTAGGTGTTGAAAATTACCTGAACCATCGACAACTGTGGGTAAATGCTGATCCTAAAGCAGTTCTTTCACGTCTGGAGTTTCTAGACTGGCATTTATAGGGAGTTTCCTGTTCTTGTGTATATATTTACAGCTGACCCTTCAACACAACAGAGTAGGCACATCGCTAAGTTCCTGCTGACTAGTGTTGTTGTGCCCTCTTCCCACCTATTCCAAACAAATTCCAATTGACTATTATAAAAATAAAATCATTACAGCATGTACGCACCAAACCGAGTCTGTCATAAAGACAGAACAGATTAGGGGTGTAACAGATGCATTGTGGTTTGTACAGATTGCCCCCCGCCGATGATCCGCCTGTGGTTCGAGCATCATTAGCAAAAATGCTGTTATGAGGAATACAGTTTTATGGCTGCCATTACTATGGAAAGAGAAATCATCTCATATAAATATGGAGTAAACGGATTAAGAAGATAGTATTTCACACTTGCATATTCATGCATGTTTATGCATACATGAATATATGTGCAGGAGATGATGTGGAGTCAACTGCATGGAGTCCCAGTGTGCTGAGATACTGGCGGTCTCATTTATTTTCATATCAGGCGACAGAGGAATGTGTCTATTTTTCCAGTGCTGTGTCACACATGCGGCCTCACTGCTTCTGATGCCTGAACTAGAAATCCTGTACGTCCGTGTGTAACAGCACATGAACATGTTACCTGATCCAGAACCACCCACCATCTCATCTCAGTCCATTTGATTCAGCGGGCTGTAATGCTGTCTGCCTCCCCGGCTCATGCCAGCCGCCACAGACCCATACACCTCCTGCAGGAGAGCGATGATGATTCAAAGACTCCAACCCGTGCTCAGCGAGATAATATCCGCCAGATGACGGTCCAAGTTTAAGATTTATAATTTAATCTGAAAATTAGTTATCTAAATTTGCCTTGCGACAAGGACGGGATTTTATGATTTTTCAATATAGTTTCCTGGGCCGCCTCAAGGACTGCCAACATGCCAACCATAAAATTCCATTATCCCAAGAAGTTCACTGCTTCCGGAAGATGTCCAATAACAGAGGGAGAGAGAGCTGGAGGAGAAACAGATGGTAACATAAAAGCATTTATAATCATGGATAGTTAAATTCAACCCCAAATATTTTTGCAAATTAAAGAAATATTGGCAGGAAAAGACCAAATTTTCATAAGAGCAGCAACAGTTGGGATGTGTATTGTTTTATTTATGGAAATGGAAAGATGTGCTGTATGGATGTTGAACACAGGCCTGTCAGCATAACAAAGACTTTTTCCAGAAAATATCTCAATAGCACAGATTCAGCTCTGCCTCCCACAGAGATCAGCCACTGTTGTGATGACACATTCAGATCGTGCCTTAACTTGTGTTAGCAGGTCACTGGGAAGATAAGGCACAGAGCGGAAACTAATGAGAGCAGACGTATTCCAAGTACAGGTGAGGACAAGAAGGGTAACGGCAGCCGTGCCCACCGCTATCTGCTTATCAGCATTTGAGCAAGGCCATGCTGGTGATTAGGTTTCAAGAGAAATGTGCAGAGTGAGTATGACTCGCCTGTCACTGGATCCACAAACACCTCAGAGAGTTGTCACAATAATGGAATTTCTTGTTTGCAAGGATGGTGGGAACAGTGAGAAGAGCAGGGATAAACAAGAATGTGGGCTCAGCTGTCACTGCAGATGTGAATCGGGGCACTGGATTATTAATCTAATTCCGCATCAGAAAAGACAACACTGCTGCAGTTTGTTCGGAGCATCGGGACGCTAATATTCCAGTTTTTGTTCCTTTCAGTTAATCTTCACTGATGGCAATTCTATTTGACTCCACTTTAAATACATCTGCCATAAAACCAATACCAGAATCAATCTGTCAACACTCAGCATGCACGAGCAGAAGCAAGGGCTGCGAGCAGCTGTTCTAACCTCTGACTAGTGTCTATTTCCACTGCCTTATCCATATTTAATGCTGTTGAATGAACCGCTTCTTAGCGACTGTTTAATCATTTCAGAACACACGCAACCCCAAAAATAAATAAATAAATAAGTAAATAAATAGAAATCTGCTCAGTGCTTCAGCAGAAACACGACAGCTTTGCTTTTAATTTGGAAGTTTTCGCATCGGTATTTTCTCACCGTAAGCCGAGTTCAAAACCGCAAGACGATTAACATGCAAAAAGGTGCGCTGGACCTGCTATGCATCGGTGACAGCAATAATGTCCCAGCGTGTGGACGCAGAAATCCCCGAGGTTTAATCACCTTGACGGAGAGGCTGGAAATGATGACCGCGCCCCGACTCTGAGCAGGAGTAACATTAGCTCAGTCAGGCTAAGACAAGCATCGCATTCATGGACTAACAATGGAACCAGGCACTGTGGTAAATTGGCCTGTATAAAGCCCATAAACCATTTCAGATAATGCGCAACTGGTGAGTGGGCAGACATAATGAGGGTTATTGCATTGCAAATGCGCACAATCGGCCCTATTTGGTAAAATGTGTCAAACGAGCATGGCCACCGGGGTGTGAGGTTTCCCCAGCAATGTTTGCGCGTGTTTTCGCTAAAGAAGCTGTCATTATCTGACTCGCAAAGATGATTTCGGAAGCACTAAGAAATTGAAAAAGTGTTTCAAAGAGTCAAGAACCTCGATGCTTTGTGCAAAAATCCCAGGGACCATCCTGTACTCTGTTCTCAGGGTTGAGTTCCATCAGTGAAAACTGCCCTTGTAATATTAAAAAACTGACCATTATCTAATGAATTCTATTTAAATCAGTGGACAATAAATACAAAGGGTAAAACACAAAAGCAGAAAGATCCAGGCAAACTAATTGAACAAGAGGATTTGACCTTGAAGGTGAATCCACCAAGTGCAGGTGTTTGTTGACAGGGAACAAGGGCAGATTTGCTCATTCGAGATCGGAAGATCAGGGAGTCGAATTAATGACTCTTTAATATTGGATGGCATTAGAACACATTTGCTGAATGCTAAATATAAAAGTACTTTTGTCTCCCTCTCCTATTGTGCATGTATACTGTCGGCAGAGATGCTTAACGTCGCCATCAAATGAACAAAAATTCAGGAAACGGGAGGGAAAAACAGCATTCCGGCTTTAAATATTAATGCCGAATGTGTTTGTTGTAAAGCTAGTATGACTTCCTTGATCATATCTGAGATTAAAAGAGGTTCTGGTTGGCATCGGGGTTTGAAAAATGTGTTTCCTGTTCATCTCCATTAACCTAGACAACACTTCAAAACTAATCCCAGGAAGCCATTAATCTAAACTTTCAAATGTGTGCACCTTAGTAAGAGGGATCTGCTGAACTCCTGGAGACTCTGCCAAAGGATCCAGCTTTTATTCATCATTATTGACTCACAGCTGAACAAAACTGCTCACACATCAGCATACAACCAGTCCACCAGGACATCACTGTCCTTGGCTAAGTCTTTATTCCCACACCTGTGAATAAATATGGATGTGTTTGTACTGGAACGTGCTCTGGTTTCTCCTCGCGAGCGTCGCAACGCGTGCTGCGCGTGTGTGAGGGGATGACAGGTGGTGGGAGATCTTCGGAGACTTGTGGCGGTGTTCTGGTTTATGAGCCGATGACAGGAGACACACACTCATCCACATCAAAGTTTATTACACTTCATCACCTCCTCACCTGCGGTGTAATGACATTTAGCCAATCCCATAAAAATCCCAGGAAACCTGTGGGTATAAATCAATGCCTTTCCACCTCTCCAGCTGCTGCTCACATCCATTATTAAAGCCTGCGCGTCACATTTGATCGAACATGAGTGTGTTGCTTTGACAAGCATGTCTACTGTTGTGTTTGTGTCCATCTCCCGCTAAATTTAAATTGAGAGATGGGATATACTGAGGGCGCGTAACAACCACACCCATGCAACACACCGCACCGCATCATCCGCCCTCCCGGTCCCGTGTAACTCAACCGACAAGCAGTTTACATAAAATCCCATTTTGTTTCATCAGTCAGTGCTGGTAACTCTGCAAACTGGCACTAGGCAGAACCAGCTCCACCTGTCTGGGACAGGGCTTAGTATGGTTTGTTACAGAAGGGAAGTTGTCCACATCTGGCGCAGTCAGCTTCTGACCTTTCCAATAATCACATACAGATGTGAGGAGCAGGTTTGGTCCCAAATATGTGCGATGACTGAGGCAGATCTGAGGGTATGTGACGGCGTCTGAAGGCCTGCTTGTGCATGTATGTGTAACATAAACCTGTTCTTTGTTACTACGTGAGGAGGAGGATGTCCTGAAGCAGTCAGTGAGTGCCCTCTGCAGGCGGAATGTGGGATGATCCAATGAACTCTGATTTGAGAACTGATGCACAATCACGCTCACATCAAACATACAGGGTTATTTCATTGAGAACATCATGAAAAAGATCGATTTTTTTCACTCATTTTAGAAAATGAAACGTATATTATATAAATCCATTGTATATAGAGTGAAATATTTCAGATTTATATCAAGTGTTTCTTGAAATTAGATGATTTTGCTTACAGATAATGAAAACCCAAAATTCAGCATCTCAGATATTAGAGTATTGCACAAGATTTAGATATGTATGTATGTATGTATGTATGTGTGTATGAATATGTGTGTGTGTATGAATGTATGTGTGTATGTGTGTGTATGTGTATGTATGTATGCATGTATGTATGCATGTATGTATGCATGCATGTATGTATGCATGTATGCATGTTTATGTATTTATCTAGATATGTGTTTATGTATTTATATGTATTATACTATGTCTACAAATATTAGACAGATATGTATATATCGATAAAAGCAGCTTTATTAATTATTATTAGTTTGCGAATAGGGATGAGAGAAAATACGTTTTACTTCTCACTCCTTCTCAAATGTGTGTATTTGATTAGGTTTTCTTGTGTTAGTTTATTTATGTTTACGAGTCTTTCGTCTTGCTTTAAAAAGGAAATGTTTTTTTCTGCCCATTCAAAATAAATATTTAAAAATCACAGAAATGTCAGGCTTCTGAGAAGTGCTTGTTTCTACACGCTCAGTACTCGGTTGGGCCTCCTTTTGCATGAATTACTGCATCAATGCAGCGTGGCATGGAGGCGATTAGCCCGTGGCGCTGCTGGGTCAGGTATCTCTCATCTCACTCTTGACAATATCCCATAGACTACTACTCTACTGGGGTCAGATCAGGTGAGTTTGCTGGCAAATCAAGCAACAGAACTATCATGACTCTCATGGTTCCTGAACCAGATGTTGGTACCTTTGGCATTGTGGCCAGGAGCCAAGTGGAAGCTGAAACTAGCATCTCCATGAAGCTTGTCAGCTGAAGGAAGCAGTGCTCCAAAATGTCCTGGTAGATGACTGTGGAGAAAACACTGTGGACCAACACCAACAAAGGACCTGCAGCCCAAATCATCAGTGACTGTGGGAACACACACCGGTCTTCACACAACAGCGATTCTCTGCCTCTCCGCTCTCCCTCCAGTGACTGGGAGCTTGAATTCCAAATGAAATGCAAAATCTATTTTTTCTGGTTTTATTGATCTTATGCAATATTCTAATTTTCTGAGAAACTGAGTTTGGTGTTTTCATTATCTGTAAGCCATAATCATCAAAAATTTAAGAAATAAAGGCTTGAAATATTTTCTTCTTTTTCTCAATGTGTAATGAATCTATATAATACATGGGTTTCACATTCTGAAATGAGTGACAGAAGTATTGCACTTTTTCCTGAAATTCAAATTGTTTTAGATGTACCTATATACATCTATCATTCTATTGCTTCAGTTTATTTGTGATTATAAGCAAACAGCCATCATCAGAAGAGCCTAATGGCCACGCCAGAACATGCATTTTTATTTAATTTACAACAGATGATTGTCATATGGCTTCATGACTACTTACTGAAAACATTATTTAAAATGAGCCATCAGAGCAGTCTATGGGCACATTAAGCATAAAGAGGGAGGAATGTGTTTTCATTGTATCTCTGTGCTGCACATCTACAAACATGTAAATGGCAAATGTGCGAGTCTCAACTATGGCTCATTTTGTGTATTTTTCACATTCAGCAGCACGTTCAGATGTAAATGTTAGTGCCTTCAAAACACAATACAAATCTGTGAAGAAGGATGATATCCCCCATGACAGCAGCGGCTCCATTCTGAATGCTGAACCGAGTGCGACGTTGGTTCAAATGTGCTGGTGATGGGTTTGATAATAACCTAATAGAAATGTCAACAACCAAAATGAAGCAACAGAACAAAATCTTATCTTTATTCAACCAGGCACTCAAAACAGTGCTGCCTCTGTGGCTGATTACTCAATCTGACGACTTCAGACCTGCAGAGAGTTCAGTTTATGTAACTGAAGGAATGCATTAATTGCCACCGGGATCGGCACAAAGAAAAAAAAAAAAAAAACAGCGGCAACATAAAAACTGTGCATGAACAAGACAGCCACCAATCAATAGCACGGAAAGGTGTGTGTGCAGCCACAGCAGTTCCATTTCCACCTCTGTGAAGATGGGAGATACATCAAGCTCTATTCCCTACAGGTTAAACAACAGCAGCTCAAGTACCTCGTTGCTGCACATCAAAAAACAATGCACCGCGTGAGGCTTTGAATGAGCAGCTGAAAGAAAACAGTTGGTTTCCTGTCAAGGTGAACATCCTGAAATTATTAGCATTATTTACCACACTGACACGCTGCGGAGAAAAATGAGGCGGGGAGGGAAGCGTACCCGACAACTGCGAGTGAAAGGTGAGCGTTCGGGGATGCTGCAAATTGTAGAAGAAAAACAGCTTTTTTTTCTTTTTTCTTTTTTTTGAAGGGAGTGGTGCCACACATGGTCATTTAAGGGGGTTGTATAAGAATACGTGCATGGATTTTCTTGTCCGTGTTAAATGTGGTGGTCAGTTGAATGTTAGTGGTCTGCCTTTTCGGCAGAAAACAAGAATCAGCTTATTAAAAAGTGAGCTCTAGAGGAAGCATCCGCGTTTCACTTCCCACTGCACACAACCACTTTTCCTAAGCTAATTAGCCAGTTGGACCATTTGCTGATGTCAGTGGGGAGAAACAACATATTTCACCCTGTCAGCTTCTTCCCATGACCCCAGCTGAACTTTTGGTACAGTATTTTAAGAAGATAGCCAGAAATGTCATTACTGCTCAGGAAATCTCCTCTTGTGAAATATTACTACTAGCAAGTCTCATAAATTAGCAAAGTTGGGCTCAGATCTCCCTAAATAAGGTGAAGTATTTATCTGCAATGTGTCTTTTTGTTGTGCTGAACTTTACTAGCACTTTTTTGGACCGTACCAATTATTAAAGTAAAATGAATTGCCAAAAACTCCCTGAGCCATTCATTTCAGGATTAATCATCAGCCCCGACTTGTGAAATAACTTCACAAGTGCCACCCTGCCTTACTTTGTTGGACTATCCTTGAACAAAGCCAAGCTCATTACAACCTACAGTTCCATTTTAAATAGAAACTCCTCCGCTGATTTTGCTCAAGTCAGATTATTACATGTAAAAAGAACAGCTGATGGAGCTCAGGCCATAAAATGTCTGTGTTTAAAATGCCATTGTATTAGGAAATCAAGGGTGGGGAAATGTGGCTGTTATTGAAGCAGGCTACCAATTCATTATGTAGCGCTGTAATTACTTTGAACATGGCAGTATTGTTTTCCTGGCTCTCCTGTTTGCTTCAATAGTCCAAGTGCTGCACCACAGCATTTCCCCACAATATTCCTATAAATACCAAATACATATAACACAAAGAACACAAAGAGCCAAACAGAGTCGGCTTAGTTTGAAGTTGTAACTACGAAAGATCAAATTCAATTCAACATCTCTGGCTTTTCATCCATCTACACTCCTTTCTGTAATCATAGCTGGAATCACAGTAGCTAAAACCGGTGTGGCAGAAACAAAGTCTTGGAAGATTGCTGGAAATGTTTGGCGTCTCCTTTAGCGCCCCCACTTACTGATTGCCTCCCTGTGTTGCCTTCAGGCAAAGCAGCCTGCATCTTTGATTAGCTGAGACTCCCACATAATCACAAGTGTATGATTATGGCATTAGGCTAGATTCTTCACATGAGAATTCGCAATCAAGAAATTGGTGTCGGGGATCGATACGGTGTAGCACCTCATCTGATGCCCAGGGAGGGGGACGGTGGTGCATGGGAGGGGGAGACGGCGGCTTAGGATCAATTAGGAAGCAACTGCCACATCCAGACATTACTTTTAATCTCCTAATGCATCAGCGTAAAGGCGTGGAGGCCAGCATTTGTCGTCTTCTAAGGAGAGGGAATCGATCCTTTCTGCGCGTCCTGACGACGCGCTGTCCTGGGCCGTTTCAACAGCATTCAAGCCAAACTGAAAGGAGAGAGCCTAAATCCTCTTACCTTCCCTAAGTGAAGAAACTGTATTTGATGTCACACTCTAGGTGAGGCTGAAACACTTTAATCCTTTGAAATAGTTTCTAATACATCTGAATTCCTGGTTAATCTCTCTGATGTACTGGAGTCTGCAGTCGAGCTGGAAGATTGCCTACTGTGTTGACATTCTCTTCATCACACTGGTGTATCAGGCATATTAAGCCAGATGAGAGGCCCACATTGACCCACAGCCTACTGAAAGAACGCTACGGTACGTGGACGTTTTCCAAAGAATCCAAATATGGCCCGATGTGTTGACAGTCTACTGTGGCCATTGTTTCTTTGGATGGTCTAAATTGTCTGGAACAGATTCTGGCTGTGACTGCTGTGAAAACAACATCAGGGGATTTGATTTGTTGTATTGAGTCCTTATCAGTGCAGCCAACGCCTGGCATGTGACTCTTTCAATTAATCAGGCATCGTTTAAACCAGTGAAATTTTTGACAGGGGACCCGATCGCTGGTGAAAGAGAAACGTTCCCGACATTCCCATTACGCCTCCTGTAACTAATGCACTGTGGCAACCTTCTAACCATCCAATTTCAGCCTCAGACCCCCACTGTTTACACAGCTCTTCCAGCCCTGATCACTTCATGTTCAAGAGGCCTGACAGCAGAGAACAGAAAGAATTGGTTTCTCTGTCTGCAGCCTGTAACGACGATGAAAACACAATGGCCCCGCCCTTTTCAGACTGCAAAAGGTTCTACAGCTGGGTCTGGTCTACAAATTACTTGTGGTCATTCCTTTAATTCAAGCTCGTGTTCAACCACTGCTTCCCGCTGTGCGGTGGGATGTACTTACAGCCCATGCAAGGAAAACACTTCCTTCCATCAGGTGCCAAAATACATGGGAAGAAAGTAGAAATGGATCACAGCCATAAACTAGAAATACTGGCAAACCAGAAAAGACACGAGAACGAATACCATGTATTTTTAACAACATGCTATTGTCCTTCCATAGTGTCACCTAATTTGCATCTACAATGTGCAACAATATTGAAATAAAGGCAGTATAAGTAACACCACCACTATCCACTATGGAACAGTTGAGGAATGAGGGAATAAATGTGTTTTAACGCAACATCAAGCCCTCTAACGCTGTCTCGTCTTGCTGACAACAGCAGTGTGAGACCTCCTTGGCTATTTTATTTTGTAGAGGCTGTAACAACGGCGCTGTCTGTGTTAGTGCTGCTGGCAGAGCAGCCCTCTGCTTGGAGAATGTGAGAACCTGCGCTGGCTGCCTGGCCAGGAGGATGCCAATCACTGCTCTAGTAAAAGCTAAATCGTCTGGTTTGGGTAAAAATAAGAGTGGAGGGAAAATTAAAAAAGGGAAAAAAAAAAAACTGTTCTAAACCATCTTAAATCATTTTTCTATTTAAAGATAAACATGTCGTGTTTTTATTTTAGCAAAGAAAACTATGTAGAGATTATAGAATTCCTACATATTCTCAGTTCATCTCTGAAGTGAACAAATCTAAGTGAACGACTGCCAACATTGAATCCACACTCGCCATAATTTACTGACATAACAGCTGGAACAATAAATAAATGACAGGTTTTGATTTGTTCTTCAGGAAGCTAACTGAGATACTGATTATCACTTAATTTGTTGTAATTACAACAGATTCAAGAGCTATTCTGATTTCCATAAAACCAGTTAAAAGATCTGGATGACAGCTTAAACCAGTAAAACTTCCCTGAGTGTCTCAGTGCAGTAATAACTACAGATATTCTTCCCCTCCAGGGAATATATTATATTCTTGCGTGTGTATGTGTGGGGTGCGCGTGTGTGTGTGCGCGCCAATCGGAGAGAAGGAAAACTATTCCTGCCGACGGATTCTAAATCTGACCTGAACAGTGACCCCAAGCAGCAGCGGCCCATGTAGAAAGAGACGGACAAGTTGGCAAGCTGCCTGAACATCTTCTCTTCTCAGAGCGCTCTCAGGAACTGACAAAGCTTTAAAGGTGCTACTGAGATGCTGAGACCAGCAGCGCAGAACCACCGCCCCCACGCGCGTCTCAGAAGAATTGCTATCCGGTCCTGCGGAGACAGGAACGTATAACTCTGCTGTCTTTAACAGCGAGGTGATTAAAAAGGAGGCGTGAAGCTCAAAATGACTAAAGGAAGAAGGAACCAGACTGTGTAATGGGCATTCTAGGAGAGCATGTGTGCCTATTTTATAAATCACAGAGGCAGGAAATGGACAAAACAGCCACGGAGTCATAAGGATATAAAAGTGAGAAAATGAGGCGGTGGCTGATGACTCAGGCCTGGTATTATTTCATATGAGATAGTAGATAAATGTGTGGCATCAAAAAAAAAAAAGGGAAAATGAAAGATAAAAGCCTTTGCTGCTTCGTTCCAATATGCAATTTTCAAACTCCAGTTTCCCATAATTTTTAATTTCCACCCTCCCGGTGTATTTTACATACCTTACCGAGAGGCGTAACCCCACTTTCAGAGAGAACGAGCTTGCAGGATCTCGTTCAGGGGTTCACACGTGTACATTAGCGCGCCGATAAACCGACGCCGTTTAATCTGGTGCTGCATTCCTCAGAGCTGATGGACTCCAATAATGATCCCCTTTTGGAAAAGCTGATAGGTGGGATGTGTAGCTTATATCGAAGAAAAATAGAGGTGAGGGTGTTAAATGAGGTGTGTGTTGTCCAACTCCAAACAGAGCAGCGTGTTTGCCAACTTGCGAGTTGAAAAGTGTACAGGAAGACATAGAAATAGGAGTCCCTGTGGGTCCTGAGCGCTAAGAATTCAGCCGTTGCGTCCCAATTAAAAGACTTGCAGGGTAAAAGAGGGTCCTCCTCAGACATGGATGACGAGGTATTGGACTGCATGGTTTTAAATCGCTGGAGAACTTGCTGTCGATTTTTGTGACACCGCTGATTAAACAGAACTTTGTGCTGTCAATATGACTGCACGATATGTTGATGAATATCACATTCAAAGTAATTAGGACTGTGTTATTTTTAGGCTGTGACAAGAGATGCGTTCCTTTTTTTTTTTTTTGAAACAAATTTTTGCTGTAGATTTGACAAAGCCAGGTCAAGAGGGTCAACAGAGCGCAGCGGCTCAGAGTGAAATCAAGACTTTAAAGCAGACTGACGGTGGTGGTAAACTTTGTTTTGACTGACAAGCCCCCCGTCAAAAAAAGAACATCACTAAAACAGCGTGTGTTTATTTTTGCATCAGCTGCCACTCATTAGTTCCTCTCAACCTCACCGGCCAATTAGAGCGTTCGTTTTGAGCAATTAGATTATTCAAGAATTTCTTTTTTTATTTGTAGTCAACAATAAAACCAGCAGTCATTATTTTGGTACCAGCTTTGGCTCCTTAAAACCTAATGAAACAGGCACAAATTGGCAGTGTAACTGCTGGGCCTAGGAAATACTTTAAAAAGCCTGTTTCTTTGTCTGTAATGGACGCAAATGTAGACATTCGTGGGGGGGGGGCTGTAGCCCAGAGCTTTTATTTAAAACTGCAGACTCCAGAGAACAGAAAACTGCACAACATTCTTTGGTAAAAAGGTTGAATCACAGAAAAACAAATCTGTGTGCAAAAGTTTTTCTTTTTCTTTAGAAGGAAGAAGGCAGGCTGTAGTTGTGCCATCGCTACTCTGTTGTGTTTCATGCTAACTAACCAGCAAAAGTCAAATAAAGCTGCAATGAATAAAGGCATTATTAAACATGCCAACTCTAACAGATTGTTTACATCCTGGACTGATTTCAGTGTAAAATTGTATCAACACAGTAAATTATCCAGAAACGTTAATTTTATTTTTTTTAATCTTCCACTGTACAATCCAGAAATAAAAGAAAGAAAGAACAATGCCTTCAACTCTCAAAGAGTTATAAGGTTTTAATGAAATTTCCTCTCCATTATCAGAGGATCCATTATCAGGTATGCCCCCTTGATGTACTGTAAATAACTGGAAAGCTGAGAGATCATTGATTTTTCTGACACTGCTAACTCAATGTCGACACAGGAGAAGAATATGCAGGACATTAATCCTCAGAATGATGTAACACAAAGACAATCAGCCTGCCTTATTTACATCATCCCAGGGAAGTCCCACCCCTGCAATCTACAGGGAAACCATGCAGTCGTATGGGTGCACACACGTGTGAATGTGAAGGGCGGATAATTATCTGTCTGTCACCTCATATTAGAGCGGTGGGAAAGCTGACTATCAGGGGACAAAAGTGGCCAACAAGGATATTCGTGCATGCCTGACTTGATTTTCACCTTCTGCCAACAACTGGTGGGGAAGTTAATGTGGTTATTCCAAGATTCACCACCAAACCTCGTGTCCCCTCTCACCTCCATGTTTCTTTTTTCTCTGGCCATGTTATAGGCTCCTTGTGCTGTGATTCCTCAAGGAATGTCTCTCCCCAACTCTCTCTCTGTTGGCTTAAAAGGGGAGACACATGGCCACTGTGTGTGTGTGTGTGTGTGTGTGTCATGTCACAGTAACATGACATGTATATACAGAAGTGTCAACCAGTCAGGCTCCAAAAAGATCAAATCCTGCTGATGGTGAAAATGAATGTTCAAATGTCAAGGACAGAATTCTGAATTAATAAAACCTGTGCGTGCGTGCGTGCGTGCGTGCGTGCGTGCGTGCGTGCGTGCGTGCGTGCGTGCGTGCGTGCGTGCGTGCGTGCGTGTGTGCGTGATAAAAAAAAGTGGTTGAAACACTGAATTTGACAATCAAGTGATCCATATTTAATCTAGTTACACAAAAATAATAGATAGACACAAAGTTTCTGGGAAGTTTGTGAGAATACAGCTGGAGGGGGACACACCGCAATTCACCAACTTTGTCAAATTGAAACCATCACCTCTGCAGGAGATGTGCAAAAATTTCACAGATTGGCTGAAATATAGGGAATCAATACAGAGATGGTTTAATGGTATTTTAATGGCATTCGTACACAATACAGCTGAATATCACAAGAAGCCCCAATACTATATTGTTGTGACACTTTGTTCTCAATACAATATAATCATGATCCTAAAAAATATATTTTACTGTTTTTCAGCTTTAATTTATGTCTCCAAAACAAAACACCTGCTTGTTCTTATAAGATAAACCAGTTTGAATTAGTAGAAGGTGTGCAAAGTAAAGCTGCATCTTCCTTTAAGATGATGATTTAAGATGATTAAAGATTCCTTTAAAGTATGGCTCAATCTGGTAGGGCTTTAACCTGAGGGACATAACTGAGAGAGGGGGCCATGTCAGATGACACTCAGGTGATGATTTTCTGTCGGTAAGGATTTCAGAAAGCTAATGAAGGTCTACTGTACCAATCTGACCCAAAGTGTTCCGTACCATTCCAGAACACCGGGTAAAAATGTATTTTAGCCTCAGCTCATGATGCTGAGGAGATTAAAACTGGCAGAGATTATTTTTAAAAAAAATCAACTTGCAAATTGAATAAAGGTAAAAATTTCTGTCTGTATTTAAGATTTGTTTTTTTAGTCCTTTGAGTGTAGAAGGAAGGGAAAAATGCTTACCTTCTCTGCACAATTATGACTGTAGTATAAGCTGTAAATTATTAAGCCAGTGTTACAATGGCCTAACCTCATCCAATCACGCTGGTGTGATCTATAATTCAGCAAGGGCTGCTGAGGTTCCCTTATTATTACCAACACACTGGAATTCTAAATAAGCTTCCTCCCTAACTCTGTGTCACTCTATCTGGCTCTCTGTCAAGCTTTTTTCTCTGTCAGTCTGGTCTCTTTTTTCTCTGACTTCACTCAACGGCAGCATGCACTCATAAATCTGCCACATACATTCATTACTGCCACACATGAAAATAATCATTACCAGACACTCCTGGAGATAAACATTTTAGTATAAGCTGGAAATGCGGCGACAGTGCCGGTATTACCCCAGTCGGCAGGAGACAGGGTGAAGGAGCGAACGATGGAGGAAAAAAGTGTCTGTTTGATCATCTTCCTAATTACGTCTGTAACAATACCCAAGTTGTTTTTTTGCACAGAATCAGCTAGAGAATATGCAAATAGGCACTGCTGCTTTGCACTTGTATGCTGAGCCTGGGCAGAAGAAAAAAGTGCATTGTGGCACTTTCTTGTTTTGAATTTCAAAAGAAAGCAAAAAAAAAAAAGGAAAAAAAAAACTCCAAGAATTCTCTTTATACCCCTAGGCATTAATTCTGCATATTACAATCAATTATAGAGATCTGAATAGTAGATTTATCTATGGAGAGATCATCTGGCGTGGAGCACTTCAATGAGACTATTGCATCAAAAAAGAGTCATCTGTAGAGTAGCTATGCTGCGACCAAAGGATGCAAGAGAAGAGATGGGGTTAGGGGTGCAATTAGGACAGAGGAGGCGGCAGAGAACTCCCTGATTGATGGTGTTGCATATTCAGTAACACGCAGCTAATGCAGGAGGACAGGCAGCCGCGAGGGCACGCATCACTTCAAGTAAACATAAAAATGTGTCAAAAAAAACTCCACTGAGGCAACACAGGCAATAGTAGTACTGTAGAAACTACTACTAAAGCTCATTTCAGGCAGCTGGCTCTCTACTAAACTAATTTCATCCAAATATTAAACCACAAGCACTCAAAAAGAAATAAAACAGGAGCTAATATTGGGACTCCCCAAGGTTACATATTCTGTATTATACCTTTTATCACAAAATATTGGAGACAGGTGACTTGCTATCTACACTCCGTAACATACCGAGGATGAGATTTCTGCATTTTCTTCTTGTTTATCATTTATCTTGAATGCTTCTTCCATTTTTGTCTAATTTGCATATAGACAGTAAATACAAACAGTATTCCTCTGGGAAATCTAATCATGTGAAATGTATTTGTGCATCTACATGTGTTCTTATACATGTTATTTGGTGAAGACCAGAATAGGCATTTCACTTGCAAAGGACATTTTTAGAAAGTGAGGACATTTTGTCTGGTCCTCACATTCCAAAGGTCTGTATGAGGGTTAAGACTTGCTTTAGAGTAAAGGTTCATTTTAGGGTATGGTTAGGAATTTAGAGGTGATGATTAGGGTAATTGGCTGGGGAACGATGCTGCATCATAGACATTAAACCCACAGTTCGAAGTACAGATGGTTTTGTGGTTTGATTGCACCATATTCTGCCTTTGTCTGTTTAATAACAGGGCTACAGCGGGTGACCAGGTCATCTATGTGTGATCTATAAACATCCACTGAAAAATGTGCATTACATAAAGCTATTAACAAGATCAACCCTGAGAGAAGACGTTTTGTTTAACAAAGAAAACAGGCCTGGGAGACACAGCAGAATGCAGCCACAGCGAGAGATAGGTGAACATTTTATTTCGCATGCCAGCATCACAGGATGGATGAGGATGTAAAATGGTATGATGTGAATGCTTCTGATTTAGAAACACTTGCAGCACACCGATGTTTTGAAAGTCTGATCTAGATGTTTTTTGAAACTCTAACTCTCTAATATACAGAGACACAGATAAGAGTCAGTGAAATATGCAGCAAGTCAAAATCCAGAATAATTCATCCAGAGGATTTTCTTGTTCATAAATAATTTGTTGTATATGTTATGATCATGTTACATATATGGTGACTGATGTGATTTAGTTTGGTATATGGTGACTGATGTGTGTCCTCCCTTTTCAACTATGTGATAACCATAATGCATACATATAAAATACAGTTGGGAACCAAATATTTGAGACAAAACCAACAATAGGGTATTTGCTGAAATTACAGATACTTCTAATGGTACTTATTGGCCAGCATGTAAGGTTTCCCCAACTTTCATTATTTTATGAGTGAGGAGTAGAATGCAAAAGAAGAGTAAAGCAGGAAGCTTGAAATATTAAAACTAAACAGGGTCGCTTCCTGTGAAAATCCTTGCAGACAATAACAGCCGTTGTCCATAATCAGCAGGAGACACTAGTTATTATCCAAATTCATAAACACTGTTCAGATCCAGTGTTTGCAGCCTCGCTGACATAAAACAGAAGCAGGCCCACACAAAATAAAGTATATATAACAGGTAGTGCAGCTAGAGAATAACCAAGTATGCAGTCACAAACTCGCACAGATCGCACAAAGGACTGCACAAAAACCACAGCCAGCCTTCCATCTCTCTGTGGACAGTAGGAACACTCCCGCCACATCATCTCAGAGTGCTTTTCATCACAGTGTGACAACGTGTCAGCTTCAGTCCCTGTCACTATGCCATGATGCATTGATATTCACCAACTGCGCTGCAGCCAGGGATGCAAAACAACCATGCCAAAAATAAAATACTAGGGGGAAAGAAACACAACAAAGCCGGCTATACAGCCACGTACTTACTCTTTTAGGTATGGGTGTGAACGTATGCAATAACTATTCACGCAAAAGCCTCATGAAAGTTTGTCGATCCCAGTTGTTGACTACAAGCACTTGCCGTAATTGACTCAGTATCAGTTTCTGTATTTGGGGGTCGGGTTTTGAGAAGAGCTCTGCATGTCTCCTGACACGTGTCATCAGGAAACCTCCCACAAGCCACTGTCACCTCAAATGACAGATTAATTTATTGGGGGGCTGGAGGTGCCAATTCAGCCTATATTCACTCCAAACCAAATGTGATAGCTACACTCAGAAGCTCTATTTAGCACCCACTCAAATTTACACCCCCAGGGTGAGTGTGATGGTGCATACAATGTGTTTGCGTGTGTGTGCTTGTGCATGTGCATGTGTGTACGATATGGAGGTGTTGCGAAAGAGCATGTTGTTATTTAATCACTTCAATTTTTATCCTAAAAAGAACCAGCAATGTAACAACCATCAAGGGTTTCATAGAAGAGGGACTTTAAGGTACCAGTGGGGGTAGCTGTGCTCATGATTGTGCTGACTTTGAGGAAGCTCCTGCAAAGAAGACTGATTCACTGATGATACCCCTTGACGAGGAGAAGAAATGAAATTGATGAGGAACCGTATAGGCAGCCAAGTCAATCTGCTCGACAAATATTGCCTGCGCTGGAACACCAGGTAAGCATGTAATGAAATTTCTAGTGGAGTCTGAAAATCCAGCACAAGAGTGTGATTATGTATCCTCCCTCTGACTGCCGTGTGTCTCTCACACAAACGTGGCCCCAGATGTGAAAGCAAACACATTGGCTGGGGAGATGCATTCAGTGGAGCAATTAAACGTCCCTGCGCGTCTGCATACAAACTGTCGGCCAAATCAGACTCTACAGGTGTCCTCGGTGGAGAGGAGGGAGAGTGGATTAATCCACCGCTGTGTGTCAGAGCAGTATGGCTGCTCCAGCCGCCAGGACTTCTGGGCTTGTTAAAACTGATTTATAAGGCCTCTGTTTACTCTGGCTTTCCCAGGCAAAGCAAGGTCAACAGTAATGGTCCTCTGGATGGGAATAAATCTCAACATGGCTTTCAGGCCCACACAGCTTTTTCCCAGCAACCTTTCATGGCATCCAAGCTGAAAATCCCCCCCAACAATCCCAATTTCATGTGCACACCCACACATTCTATCTATCCCTTAAATCAAGCTACTCAGGAGTGCTCTAAATTGGCGCTCCGTCTGCGACTTCTTCCCGTACTGTGTCCTCCACACCTCCGCCCCTCTTCTTGATGCTTCATCTCTTCATGCACGTGGGAGTGAACACCCATTTAATCAATTAAGGCCTTTTTCTCCACATAGCCTGAGGAAGGTGAGAGGGAAAAAGAAGAAATATGGATCCAAGAAACCTTGTCTGATAAAAAGGTGCAATGCAGAATAGTGGATGATATAACACATGAAGGTTGCCAAAACTTTAGCTAACTCTTTCACCCTCTTTAAAACAAGGCCGACAAGGTGATTGCTGCATGGAACGCGTAACTCCCATGAACAAGGGCAGAAGGGGAAAACAGCTTAGCTTTATTTATTATTTATTACATTCCAATGCTTCCCCTCTATCTGTGTCGGCAGGGCACGGAGCCATCACTCCTACAAGTGATGAATTCTGCTCACCATTTCGCCCCGTAAAAATCAAACCCACATTCTGGTAAACAAATAAAACTGTGTATACCGAGTTGTTTCGGAAAATGTCTCACAGCCACAATCACTTCGTATTTTTATGTACACATGCCTGACAGAGAAGGGCCAATGAGAGCATGTACAAGAGTTATTTTCTTAGCATGTAATAAACAGTTTAATACTCAGAAGACTCTGCTGCATGGCCAGAAGAGGATAAGTCTCAATTCCCTGAGCACTTGTATTTGAAGAAAGACTTTACTGTGCTTTTATTCTGCAATCGCTGCAACAAGCTGCTACTGTGGTGCAACTGTGGGCAACCACCAACCTGCTACTGTACGTACATGATGCCCAAATACATTCCACATCCAAAGAGACAGAAATGACAGTCTGTCTAGATGTCATATCTATATAAAAGATAATTGGTGAAGGCTTTGGGGATATAAAAATTGATTTTAAATATATTTATTTTGTTTTCATACTATGACATATAGTTTAGAATGTTGGATATTATCCAAACCATGATTGTTTGCGTAGCTGCACAAGTGAATCGATGGTCAAATACAAAACTCCTGCAAGCATCTGTTTGGTCAAAGAGGTATTATTATTAGAGCTAGCCATTGATTTTGCTGCAAAGGCATGGGGCCTGTCATTAATCCAACAGCCTTGTTTAATTTCAGGTAGACTGTCTCCACTTTAAAGTCTCAAGGACTTGATTTTAAGGTAACTTTGGAAATTTTGCCATTTAAACCAGTGAGAACCTTGATAATAAATGAAGCTGTCCAGCTAAAGCTCCCAATTCTGAGTCTGTCGATACTGTGTAACAGCATAAATTGATCTGAGAAAATACACATCAGAAAGACTGCATGAATTAGGCCGTGAAAAACGCATCAGTCACAACCTTTATTAAATGTCATCCACTTTTTTCCGCCCACATTTGATGCATTTTGAACTGTATCTAATAAAGCAGAAGCCCCAGAAACTGCCCTGTGTGACTTGTCAAGATTCTGACATGCTGGTGCAGAGCCCGGCCTGACATTCTTTGATATATTCATTATCCTCTGTCTGATAGCAGAAACGACTTCAGCAGAACCAGTAACCCTTCCAAATCCCACTAGTGCTTTACCAATAAACTGAAAACTAATCCAGTTATAACAAACAACCAGCTGATTAATATTCCCCTACAAGCACCAAGATTGGTGTAAAGCCTCAGAGGCATGCTAGCATGATTACCATAAACTTCTGTACTAATATGCTTAGTTTAGTTTTAAGAATTTAACTTTTGCCTGCAGCGTACCTCCAAGTTGCATGTCAATGTGTAGCCACTGGTGCTAGCTCTTTCTGAGCACACTGCTGCAGTTTCAAAGACTACTAGTGGATTTAAACATTTCTCTAAGA
Organism: Lagocephalus sceleratus; assembly: GCA_911728415.1. Lineage (NCBI taxonomy): Eukaryota > Metazoa > Chordata > Actinopteri > Tetraodontiformes > Tetraodontidae > Lagocephalus > Lagocephalus sceleratus. Next base: position 884,857 of record CAJVRN010000211.1, on the reverse strand, counting down.
AGATAGCAAGAGAAAGTTTTCATACACATGTGGAGATCATTTCACCTTCCTGAGAAAAACAGTGTGTCTATCTTCAGGGCTTAATCAATAACACTTCTGAAATGATTCTTGGTGATATATCATTGATATAGGATCATTTAAGGTTCATTGCTTGCATTTTATGTGATTAACATAAAGTCTATTGAAGTGTTCATTAACAGAGTCATAAGGCTGCTTCCCTTTCCCAGTAGCACTCCACATCTATCACACATGCACAGTTGGGCGCACACATGCATGGACTCCCCATGTGCTGCTCACTCCTTATCATTTAAAGCAGTCTTCCACACGAATCATCCTTTCTTGCTCCAGCAGCTACTGTGAAGTGTTTTCTCTATCTCGTGAGGCTTCGATGACATTGAGCGAGCATCATTCCAGTCATTAGACGAGGCTGAAGTGAAACTCTTGATGAGCTTGAACACGGAATAAATGCACCGCTCAGTCGAGGACTTTGATGAGGCTTTTGATATGCCTTCACTCCATTAGGCAGTCAAAGGGAATGTGCTTGCTTTTGAAGAGTTGAAGGAATTTCATCCATACTATATCCTGAAATCAAAATCTTTAATAGTGCTTTCAGCCTGTCTGCAAAACAGCCATATGCACGCAACTGTTTCAGGTAGCAGCAAGTCTGGGGGAAAAAGAAAAAAAAAATGAGACAAAATGCTAACCACTTAGGATGCTTTTTCAGTTCAAATCAAAGCCGTCCATGTACGGATGTGCACAAGTGTGAAATTATAGATGCTCAAACTTGAGAAACTTGGTGTCCTTGTGTTGATCTCTAAGCTCAAGGGGCCTAATAGCCAACAAATGATACAGTATTTCTGAGGTCTGACAGCTGGGGCTGCTAAAATCTCATCATGTGTCTGTGAGGACAGACATATCTTAGCAAGTTCAACTGCAAACAAATCACCAGACTTAATAAACACTCTGAGACTGATACAGTTTTAATTGCCGTGAATCAAAAGGAAACACATTTATGAATGAATCTGGCCTTCAAAATATGTGTCATAGTTAAGATTGTGAAATGTCTTCTTGCTGTGCAGCAATTACACTTGAATGTGGACACTCAGACACTTTTTAATGTATATTAAAAAGTGTCTGACCTTATAAATCTCATGTGCATGGTAAAAACATTTGTTCTGTAAATATACCAAAGTAGTGAGGAGTTTTATACTGGATAGAATAAATGTAGGCAATCCAGAAGAATCCAGGAGAAACTTTGCAGCGGTCTGTAATCGCTACAAGTCTGAGATACCAGGTCTCAGTCTCAGTTCCGGCAAAATAAATAAAAAATAAAAAAAAGCGTCTCATCCCAACCTAAAATTGGGTTGACATTACTGTCAGCAGGCTGCAGTGTGCAACAGTTGAACTATGAGCTATTGCGCACATACTAAACCAAGGATTGCTGCTCATTCTAACCCTAACCCATCAAATATTAAATTAATCATAGGAAGATTAAAATAATCTCAGACTCAACTTGATCAACTTTGTTTATCTGAGACAGCTTCGATTGTGAATTCCGACCGTTAACCAGTTTACCACCGACATGTCGCTTTTGGGTTTTTGTGCACAGAAAGACAAAAGCAAAGGTGACAGAATGGGAGTAACACAAGGTCATGGGTGAGACGAGGAGGCAGGAACAAACATGAGATGAAAGGAAAGTGAGACGATGGAGATGAATACATGGAATGTGGGAAGCTCACAGGCAAAATGCTGGACAGTGAAAGAGGAAAGAGATGCACAGAGATACGTGTGAGTAGCGGCGACCAGCAGAGATGTGTAATTATACCAGACAAAACAGTTTTCCCCAGATGAGAGTTGAGTAACTCTCCAAGAACAGCTCCGCTGCTCGCTGGAGAGAGGAACACTCATTTTCTACCCAGCCATAATAACCTATGTGTAATAGGTTTATCTCCAATGGCTGCTTGTGATTGAAACAAGGATTTTTAAGTCTGGAAAATAATCTCATGAACGCAGGTCAAACATTTCCTTCTCCCCCGGCCTGACATATAACTAATTCCCTGACACTTTTCTAATAGGATGAGCTGTGGCTTCTGGTAATTGTATTGCTGTGCACATGCGGCACTTCAGCTCATCTGTTTATCATGCACAGCACTCAGTCATGAATGGCTTCTCTGTCTTTCTCATTTCTTTATTCTTTCTCTGTTTATCGAGGCTTTCAGTCAAATTGAACAAGCCTTTGTAGTCATGCAGTGTGGCATGACGTGACCGGCTGGCTGGCTGGCAGAAGTGCACGAGTGCAGCTACCCGGCAGAATCGATGCTGTAGAACCAGGACAGCGTGGCGCGTTTGGGCTGCAGTGCCCAAAATAATCCAATTTAAAGTTTGAATGACACTGGAATTGAAATAAGTGCAAAGAGGTCACAGTGGAAGGTGACCTTCTCCTAATATTGCAGCAGAAGTTTACATTCTATTAAAATTAGAACAAATGGGCAGAACCCAAATCAGAGTCCAATATTTCTACAATTGCAAACTATTTAATCAGACTCAACTAGGAGATCTCAATAAGCAATAAAATGTTTCTGATTACTGAAGAGGTTTTACTTGGGGTTAATTATTAAGTTTCTTTTTTATATATGTAATTAAATGAAAATAACTATTATAACTATAATCATGTTAAACTTCAGGGTTCAGCACACTGCAGCTCTTCTGGAGTGTAGCATGCGTAATTTTAGTAGTCAGAAGGCGTAAAAATCACCAGCAGTGGATGGTTTTTAAGGGTCTTAATCAATTAATTATCTGTGTATGGTGCCGAGTCCAAACAGACAGCCCCCAATAAGATTACTATCTTGATTTCCCTTTGAAAAGAGCTTGTGCTGGGTCCCCAGCTATTGTGATGGTGCAAGATTTACAGCGAGGATGGCCATATCACCTGTCAGAAGCTATAACAGATGCGCTGGAGTGTTGCCTTAAATGAGTGTTAAGTGAATTAAGATTGAAATCTTAATCACAACAACACAATGTGTCTGCTCACGCATTACAGGCCGAGCGTGCTTTCCTCATGCATGAATGCACTTAGGTTTGGATAATCCACCACACATTACTTTTACTTTCTTAGTATACACTTTATTATTTATTATAAAATATATCACTGCCTTTACCACTAAGGACAGTGGGCAGTCACCATGCAGCGTATGGGGAATATTCGGGGGTTAAGTGGTGGTAAAGCCACTCTGGAGATTTGAGCCGAGCAATCTTCTGGTGGAAAACAGCCCAAAGTGGCCAGAGTTTCCTTTTCTCTTCCTAAGAGTGAAACAGAAGTGGTTGTTGTTATAGAACTAATCTACCCAGGGTGTGGTAGTTATTTCATTTTTTTCAAGAGACCATTAAAATCCCCACATCAAGGAATTAAAATAATAAGGATCTTAATTTGCTGCAGTTTTGGAAAGCACTGCGATAAGCAAGTGGCAGTATGAGACCATAGCTATTTGTAAAATTAGGCAAATTTCCTGCCAGAGAACTTTATAATCTCTGACAGCAGTGCTAATAATTTACAAATTGCACCCACATGAAACATCACACAAAGTGTTTTTAAAGAAGAATATTAACTTGTCACAGAAAGATTAGCCACTGAGGGAGAAGCGCGCGTTTGGGGTGATTTTGGTTATTTTTTGTCCGAGAACACGGCGTGTAGTTTCCATTAAAGAGAAAAGGTGAAATTGCTCCAGCCGCCAGGAAAGGAAAAAAACCAGACCGATGCACATGGCTCTGCAATTTCTTACAACAATCCTTCCACCATCCATCATATCTAAGGAGATTTGGCATCCGAGAGGCAGGACAAAATGTGTTATCTTAAAAATCAATCTGCGGCTTTAATTAATTCACACATTTGCTGAAACCTGCTGCAGGTCGATAAAAGCCAGGCACTGCTTGAAGAATGTCAAAGATACCACTAAGATAACTTACGATATCAAACTCCCCTTTATCTGCAAGTGCTATCCAAATTGCGGCTATGCCATCGATATTTCTAAGCCTTCCCGTGACAGGGTCTTTTCTAATAACGGTTTGATTTTGCAGCCCTGCTCGGGCTCGCTGCCTGAGAATAAGGCTGTTAGTCATGTGTTTATTGAGCTGAAAAAGGCCGTTAGCTCAGTGATTACGAAGCCATCTAAAGAAAAAAAAATCAACACGTGATCATCGCAAAACACAAAAGCAGCTTAAATGGCCGGAAGCGCCGTGTCCGAACGGTACTAAAGCCTCTTATTCTTCTGACTTTTCTTTCCTAATCATTTTACCTCCATGCATCATCCCGATGGTTTTGAAATGGCGCTATCAGGGTTTCAGCTTTAAGAGTTTTCGCAGAATTACGGTATTTATTATTTAGGAGGTACAGCCATTTCATGCAGAGCGCCATTTGGAAAAGTGTCTGACCAGCAGTTTCAAAGGCACGTGGCACATTCCCTCGCGCCTTCCAGACAAATGTAGCAGATAAATATTCCAGAGCTGATTTCAGACAGTGAATTTGCATTTCGTGACTGCAGCAGAGTTAGTTAGAGTCAAGAAAAATAAGTCCTGACCTGCATGACCGACTTTTATTTATAGTTGAAATCACTTAATATTGCCCTTTTCGTTCCAACCCCTCTGGTTGTGTACATTGGAAACATGATTAAAACATCCCTTCCCAGATCATTAAGGACCTGGCTGTATCTCCATCATAACAATGGTAATAAAATGTGTTTCAAGTCTCATTTGTTCTCTCTATCCTCTTCTCAGTCCATGGTTTCAGCTAGCCCAAATCCTATTTTGTCACTAAGCATTGCACACATACTGATCTCAGCATGGCGTGAACAGCATTCCGACGGCTTTCTTTAGCTTTGTGAGGGTGAGAAAAAAAAAAAAGAAAAGTCTAATAAAACTAAAATGCCTGCTCTTCTCTCCCCATGCTGGGGATTAGGCCTCAATAGGAGCCATGGTTTTACACGGGGAGGGGATAATACCATGGAAATGGAGCCCTGCTTCTGCGACAGACTCAGTATGAAAGAAACTCTGCTGAAAGGCCACTAGAGTCATGTAGAGATATTAAGAAAGAGGGAAAATACTTCTGAGGGACTCTGATGTGATCTGGTATTACAATGAGCTGATAACATAGTTCCAGAAAGGCTTTAAGAATTCTAAAAGAACAGTTCACAACATATCTGAATGCAAAGAAAAGCTCAGACACTGACATTTATTTTAAAACAGAGCATTTTATCTAAGAATATAATAGTGTTTGACTAGCAATAAAAGATGCATTTTGTGCTGGATTTCTTCTCTTGTAGTTTTTTCTGTTCTTTTTTTACATTTTTTAATCCAGGCGCTAAATTTTGACCAACAGAGGACCTTGTATACGTGTTATGGGTGGACTCTTACATAAATAATGCTATTCTACATAAAAAAGACACAACTGTTCAGAATTGCTTTTGATCAAATGAAAAAGATGCAAATATAAGAGGAAATACAGTGACTGTTAATATGTATTTCCAAAGACAACTGAAACTAGCAGAAATAAGAAATATTGAATTGGGACCAAAGAAAAATAATCTGCATACACAAAAGAGTTGTTTTTAAATTTCAAATGTTGTAAATCAAATGGGACTCTCTCTACTCCCGCTGCATCCTGAACTCTGCTTGGAGTCAAATGGAGAGAACCAAACTTTAAATAGAGCAGCAGTGAACTTTATCAAACTCCTCTTCCTCTCTCTCTCTCTCAAGTGGAAAAAGAACTCTTCATTCACAAAAAAACAAGATGATCACGAGGAGCCATGAAAAACACCTACCCTGTGATCAGCGTGTCAAACTGATCTGAATTAAACACCAAAAACACACACATGGGGAACGCCACCTCCTGCCATAACATACAGGATTTAACATTCTCTTTGTGAGCCGAGACGATCCGATGAAGCAGCCACGGATGTGTTTACATGGCAGCGTGCATGTCGCTGAGGGGGGAAAACATTAAGGTTCATGCGCAAAATATGCATTATTAATCATCTGCATGGATGTAAATCTAACTCCGTTCAGTAAATACACGCCTTTGCTCCCGCCTGCACTCCGTGAAGGCACGTTTGAATTTTGACTGTAGATCAGAGAAACAACATTTAGTGGTGGCTTCATAAAGGATAAAGAATAAGTGGAATAAAGAGGTGTTTTTGTGGGTTTTTTTTCCAGGACAGACTGTAGTGGCTAACCTCCTACCTTCACAGTCGAGTGTTCAAAGCTGCAAGAAAGCACCAGTTCAAAGGTGAAACAGATACTCCGCCCCCTCCTTTGGTGCCGCGCTCACTGTGCAGCACAAACCAAAAATGTTTCCCAGCTCTTCTCACATTAAACACTGAGGATAAGTCTCCCCACTCAGTACCACTTACCAACTTCAAGGTGATGCAAACACCAAAGCGTTAACTCTACAAAGTACATAAGTTTCATACGGAGACGCGTGCTCTCGATAGAAACCTGAGAAGAAAGCACTGGTGGAGGAGGAGAGAGGTGACAGGCATGTGAGGAACACCTTCTGAAGTGTCAAAAGATGGGTTCAGCTGATGAAAGAGGAGAGGAAAGAGGAAGGGAGTAGGGGAAGAGCAAGAGACAGAACAAGCTGATGTCACATCTGAGGTGGTGGAGAGACTTTCAAGTCGGGAGGATTGGTTATGTATTCCGCACAAGAGCCTCTCTGGCTGAATTTGTGCTGTATGGGCATTTGCATTGTGTATGTATTTGATATGACGGGCATCTGTGCAAATGTTTCACAGGTGTGTGTGTGTGTGTGTGTGTGTGTGTGTGTGTGTGTGTGTGTGTGTGTGTGTGTGTGTTACACTGGAACAATCACAGACGAGGGGAGAGGTGTGTTTAAGCTATGTGCTTGTGAAAGAGCAGCATGGTTGCATAAATACTTTATACATACATGGAAGTATCAGCAATGGAAATAGGCTGGGACAGTCTGGCAACACACATCTCCCAAAGGTCCAGTGGGAGAGCTCCCTAAGATAACCCACATTTAAACCAAAAACAAGCCAAGAAAAGACATTTTAAAATGTCAATATCCAGGCCTGGGGTTAAAATGCATAGAAAAAAAATCTATATAAATAAATGCCAATGGGATTTTGTTATACTAAAAGACACATTAGAGGAGAGACTTGCTCCTAATTTCCTGTTCTTTATTTATTTCAGGGCATAAAAGGAATTCTTCAGCTCAAATGTCAATGAAACCAAAACAAACATCTTTTGTCAATGTTCATATAAATTGTGAAAGGTTGCACATCAAGGGTTTTTCATCTACAGGCATTTCTATTCAATCAAGGTCTTAGAGATTTTTTTATTTTTTAATCATTGAGCAAAGTGTTTCAGGTTGTGAATTTAAAGGACTTTCAGCCCAGAGAAGAAAAATGAAATCAGAGGAAAGTTGAGCAGCACTAAATGAAAATGAACGGTTGCAGGAAAATCTCAGGATTTTGTACCGCCAATTAAGAACATAAAATTAATGTTATCATGAAAAGTCTGGTGTCCAGTTTCTATCCAGACTGACTGAATATATAGAATCAGACAAGACAAGACAACATGTTTGTGGTGCAACTAATATTCTAAAGATCAGATGCACATGCACTTGAGTGTCAGTCACATGTTAAAACAAGTGAATGTCAAAGAGAATTTTAGAGAATACAATGTATTCCCCAATAGCTATATATACTATATATAAAACTTTAAAGAAAAACTTGTATTGTATGTATTTTACAGTTGTGTCAGTCATCAGAAGTATCAGAAACATTGCACTTGGGATATTCATATGACAATAACTTGACTCATTACTACCAGTGAAGAATGATGATGAACAGTACTATAAGACCAGAGCCTGCAGAATTGATTGGCTGGCCTGTATGTATAGAAAATTGCTGCAGAACAATCAATCCTTCTTAAGTTTTGTGAATCCAGTTGGGTGGCTTAGCCTAAAGGAGCTGAGGCCAGGGCATCAATGTGGGCACAGGGGAGACCAGGGGAAAGACAAAGACCTGTCAATAGCACTTCATTTTCCATCAACTCTGTTCCTTAATCACCCTGGACTTAATGTGCCTTTCTGTCCAATAGGCTCACTCCCATTCCAATATATCCACCGTGAGCCAGCCCTAAACAAACATCTACCTGCCACTTGCTCATTTGCTCTCGCACAGCTGCCCTCATCCATCTAAGTCAATAGCAAAGGTCTTCATTACAGAGTGTGCAGCAAGAGAATGAGGAAAAGTTTGTCCTTATTGATGGTGCCTCCATTGTCTTCCCCTCACTGAAGACAGCGGCCCTCTCAGTAATTACCTCCTCTCCTTTACCTCCTTCATGGTCAGATCACAGCTTTAATGGATATGAAAACTTTTGGGGCTTTTTTTGTTGTAATATGCCACCCTTCCCTTATCCAGACAGGCAGATGCATACCCTCCTGTGGCCATGCAGGAAGTAAAAAATAGATCACCTGTCACACCTTGGCTTAAATGCAGACGGCTAATTCTAGAATGCCTTAGACAACAGCAGCCATTTATAGTTAATGGGCGGTGTGCAGAACTTCTCATTAAAGCTGGGGAAAAAAATAAAACGATGTCAGATGGAGGAAAGCTAACACCAAGAGCAGTAGAACAGAAAGAAAATATAACAGAGCTTTATTAACACTAAAACAAGTTCTGAGTGTTATCAAGGCAACTTTCTAATAGAATTATCTGTGAGTGCTTTCAAACAAAGGTAGTGGCTATCTTCATTACAAAAGATGAAACAAAGTAGAACTAAAGCCAAATGCGTATTAGAAGGCTGTCTGCAGGCACACCTGAGCAATGTTTAAGACAGCTGCCGCGTAAACCTCCTTCTCCCCGAGTTAATTAGCAATACCCCACAGTCAGCATCTCAGGGTGGGGGGTGGGAGGGCCTGAGGGAGGGCACGCTGTCTTTGTATTGGCTCCGGTAAATGACCGGGCTCCCTGATGAGCTCCCATCAGCCCTTAGAGCCTCCTGCCATGACGTACCACTTAAGTAATTATTTGGAAGGCAAGCATTTGGAAAATGTCTCTTTTTTTATGATTTGGGCATCAATTAGAGGAGCCTTTTAGTTTGGATCTTCTGACATGCCAATATTGACCCAGTAGTTCAAAGTGACAACTATATTAACACTCTAAACTGGTCTACTCAAGAAATTTCTCAAGGGAGGCAATAATTATATCCAAGAAATGCAATATATATATTTATATACAAAAGTTGAGGGGTCCAGATTATAGCACATGACCATGAAAATAACTAAAAACAAAACACTCTCACTTGCAAATATATAAGTGGGTGTTTAAGCCAAAAATAATAACTGGAAACAAATGCAGAAAATAAGATTTATCAGTATGTGAGATGCAGGCGTGAGGCTGTCATGTTGCTGTTATTATCTGTGTCCCACTTCCAGCGAAGACGAAGAAATTGAGGCAAGTGCGGCTACGTTTCACCAACCTCCATGCTAACAGTGTTAAATCTGTGTTTGTGCCAAGCAAACTCCAACACAACACATCTAAGGGAGCTTTCAGAGAGTAGACAAAGAGTGATTTGTTGGTTTATTTGTTGAAATAAAACCAGACCAGAGCTGCACATGTATCTGAAATGTGTTAAATAGCTCTGAATTAATGTCGCTACAACCTAAAATGTGTGGTAAAAGACACAAAGTCACAAATGGGAAAAACACCAACAGAAGCTGAAGATTGGGGGGGAAAGTGTAAAAGTACAATTGCCCTGAGGTGCAGCAGCACATAGAGACTTCTATTTATAGAGGCGGGACTACAGCAAAAGAATGACAGGCATCTAGGGTGCACCAGGAGCATCTCGGCACCTACAAACAACACACTCAGACATATGCACAATGGTAGACTTTGGGATCTATTTTCTCCTCCTTTTTCTCCAGAACACCCTTTGTATCGCAAATACCTCTGCTGCTCTTGATTGACAAAACTTGTAAGATACAATAACCATTCAAAGCCAAGGGCCAGGGAAGCAAGGTGGGGTGAGGTGGTCTGTCCAGATGCATAGTCTGGCAGTTCATCTGACAAGTGAGCTTTAATCTATATCTAATAACACAAGTCTGCCACAGTGGCAGCTGCATATGGTAGGTAAACAATATTAGATGTACTTTTTTTTCCCCATCTGACTTGAAGAATACTGTAAGAGCACAGCAGAACAGACACCTATGTGCAAAATCCTTAACTTATAACAGCTCGTACACGCGGCATCAATCCAGGCTTTGACATCTGCGGCAACACATTGTCCCTGATTAAATTTGCAAAAGCTTAATGAAGTCCAACCTGGCACAGCAAATTGGCATACAATGTAAGTCATACATTAAATGCTAAGCATTAAAAACATCTTATGCTATTTAATGAGTGCTGATGTATATTTTCTTAACTGATAAGGAAACTCAAAATATTCTTCTGCTTTAGTTCAGTCAGACCTTGAACCTTTAAAGGAGCAGCTGAAGGATGGTAGTTTCATTTCATTTCCTGTTAACCACCATTTATTCTTCATCTGGGTCATGGGGTGATGAGAAAGAGGCAGAAATACACCCAGGACCGGTCTACAGGCCATCACAGGACACGCACGCACACCATTCACTAACAAAGCCACACCTAAGAGCATTTTACAGTCTCTAATTCCTAATGTTTGTGTTTTTGGACTATTGAAGGAAAGTACCTCGTGAAACCAGATTAATGATAGAACATACCACAAAAAATCTAATATTGTAAGTTAATGTAAACACAAATTTAGATTCATTTGACTATTTAAGTAGAAACTTGCTGATAGTGGAAAAGTTTGTTTCTTATATCTGCCACATTTGTGATAAAATACAACCAGAAGGGGGACCAGCAGGGGGCACTTTTGAGACTGTGCTTTTTATATCAAAGTAAATGTTCCCTTTCCTACAGTCGATAAATTTATTTTTGAGGTCCATCTTGGATGTGTCTATCGCACCAACCTCTGGTGCTTTAATCCAAGCATCTGTTGTGAGACATGTACAATTTACAGATACTGTCTAAGAAAAATGTGCGATGTGTGGTGTAGGGGGGCAGAAGATGCCCGTCCCGATGGAGTGAGTTAAGAGGCTTAGCACCGCAGTCAGATCCACCTAACGGGGCTCTGCTGGCTGCCCCTGGGCCCACCCCATGCCCTCATTATCCCCCTGACTCTCTCCTCTCATCCTCCACCAGCGGAGGGACTAATCCAGGCTGAGAGCCAAGGACCTAACTGAGGCAGAGGGGCCGAGTAAGAACAGACACCTGTGCTGCAAACGCGATGCTGCAGCCATTTGCTTTAAATCTGAAGCAAAGTTTTGATTCTCGCTGTAAGTAATTAGCTTACAAAGATGCTGCAGTGAGCAAGAAAGACATCTTACACAGCAGCAATCTTAAGTAGAATTTAATTCTGTGTATGGTAGAATGGGATAAAAACATATTCCAGGATAAATCCAGACAACGGGGTCCATTGAAGCCTGCCATTCATAATTGCATTTTTACTCTATATATCAATTGCTCCTGGATTTTTAGACCTTAAAGAAAGGGTCAGTGTCAGCGGTGTGGTCAGGGACTGAAATACATCATTTTGTGCATCGGTTGTACTCCTGCAAACCCATTATGGCCTCTGAGTCTTTTGTGCATTTGGGAACTTGTACGTTTTTTCTTTTTTTAGGTCCAAATGAAGCTGGAGGCTATTCCACAGACACTGGAGCCGTCATTCAGTGTGACTGAAGTCTGAAGACGCATGAAACAGACCGTGTGGTTGGGGAATTGGGGGGGGGGGTGTTAGTGAGGCTTGGGTAGGTTTGCCCAGAGCAGCGCCTTCAGCAGGAACGCAACACAATTATCTTTCTTTGATGCCCAGCACAAAGCTGCGGTCAACAGGCCCAAATTTTTCAGATTCTGACCATGAAATACACATCAGGTTTTCAGTCAGCGTCATTCATGAAGCAATACGGCAACAGTTAAGAGAATGTCAGACCTGAAGAGCACCAAAATCAGAGTTTGGAAAGTTGGGTTTGTATGCATTTTACAATAAATGGCATGGTTTTCTCTCACACATTCAAGTGGGAACAGATGTTTCAAACAGAAGAATCAAAAGTTCTTTGACCAAGGTTGTTCAATTTAATCAAAATCATAGTAAATTTATTTAGAGCCCAAATTCAAAATTATTTCTCATGTCAGGGGTCATTCTAATCTGCACAGTTGAAACACCCTCTGTCCTTAAACTCTTGAGCTGAAAAACTCTAAAAACCCTTTTAGGGTATTTATTTTCATTTTAAATCACTGTTTCCTGGAAGTACACATTCTAGAACAAAATGGGAATTATTACATTACAAAAAGTTGTTTGAATGTAAGTGAGAGATACTTTAATCACTGTAACTGAACATTAAATATATGTGTCGCATTAAACTGGGAACATGTGAAGGTTGAAGGGTGAAAAGAGGCAAAAGGGACTGAAATAAAAGGGTAATTACACTGATTAAATGAGCATATACAAAAAAGCGCGTCACTAACAATGCATGGCAAATGCCTCGCTCACCAAAAATCTGGGCATTGTCTTTAATCAGAGGGTAATTTATTGAACTTCCATTTCCAAAGCTGTAATGCTGGTGATCAAGCCCTTCACCCGTAAAATACAATAATATAGGGAAGCGTTTTGTGAATAAAGGCAAATAACTAGGCCCCGCACATCATTAGGTTCCTATCATATCTCATTATAACTTCCAAATGGCTTTTAGGTCAAGGAAGGCACGCAGCAAGGATCATGGGAAGAATTATTAGTGCTCCTCTATAGCTGGAACTTTTACACTCTAGCAGAAGCTAAAGTAAATAAATACTCCTTTTACACATGAGGAACTTAATAGAGATATCCCTGAACAAGTCAAAAACCAAACCTCCACTCACAACACAATGATCTGACAAACACAAAGGACAAGGAGACAATGAAATATATTGTATATTAAATACAATGGCCAAGCGACAGAGGGCTAAACTTTAGAGCAAAAATCTTGACACCTGTCAAAATCTGAAATTCTACTGGAAGGAATACTGGAAAAATGTAACGCTACATATAAAGGACTAATTCGAGTCTACTCATGAAAACAGTCTTGCCACACTGGTGCTCTTCAGCGCATAAAAATTAAGCCATCTCTACAGCTGTCAAGCATCATCTTCCTCCCCTAGCACCGATATGCAAAAACACCACATTCTCATAAGACGAAAGAGGATACATGAACCAACAAAGACAAGTCAGGCCTTACCTGAAGCAGTAGATAACAGGAGGATACAGCCACGTTTATGTGTCCCACCCCTACAGCATTATCATTTATGTGTCCCCCGGCAGAGGTACAAGTGCTTGTCCATCAGGGAGAACAAAGCCATGTAATTGGCTGCTTCCCCCATTTGTGCCCCTGATAGCACCACGTTAATAACAAACTGATGAGAAATTCATTAGGGCTCCAAATAAAAACAATCTCTCCTCGATAAGGGGCGAGTACATTATAATTAAACTGACGCTGCTCCGTTTTCATGAGGCTGCGCGGCCTAAAACTGGGAGGAATGAACCGCAGAGATAAATGCAATTAGGCCTGATTGTTTTACTACATATTAAAGTCTTAAAGTATAAAACAGGGGCCCCGAGTTAATGCATTATGTATTCACGCAGCAGGCGGAGACTTGGAAAAGTAGCTGACCACGGGAAAAAAATGTTCAGTGCAGGTTTAAAGGGAATGTGAGAATTAGTCGAACAACTTTCTCATAAAGACAAAGAGGAGAAGAGAGGAAAAAGAACCAAAAGACTTTGTAATATTTTTTTGTTATTATTCTTTGTAATATTCTGTTTCTTATTGTAGGAAGGGAAAATACTTGACCTTCTGCTATAAGTGAGGACCTAAAAAACCTTGTATATGGAAAAAGAAATATTACTATATTACCAATCAATATTACCCACAATTCTAAACACTGAATACTATCGGCTTGAATAGAAGAAACGTGCACAATACCGAAAATCCTTGCTTTAAAAGAATAAATGAAACTTTCTTTCACACACAAGGTAACCGGTAGACACCCTGTACTCTCTCACACTGAGCAGAATGGAAAGCAAACAAAAACATGCAGTCTAGGCCCATTTATCTATTCATAAAGGCGAGCAATTTGTGCAGTGACACTAGGGCCATTTCACAGATGCAGAATGTGTTCACTAAACATTAGCACATTCCTAAAAGCTAGAAATGCTTGAGCCCATAAATTATCCAATTCCCAAACTATTATGAAGTCACATGAGCACGTTTTACAGTTGTCAATAATTACAAGGTTAATCGGTACCGTTACTTTCACTCGTATCTTATACTTCCTGGTGACCTTTTTTGGGGAGGGTCAAAAGGAGAAAAGCAGAAATGAAGCCATCAGGATATGCTGATTAGTAAACAGAATATTCTATTTTCACAATTCTGGTCCACGCTCAGGCATGAATGAGCCCGTTAGCTGCTTCGCTATAATGTTACAATGTCACTTCTGAGCTTATAGTTGGAAATAATATATGGCAACAGTAGTTCTCACCGATTCAAAAATGCCTAAAATAAATAGAGACCTGAACTGGAGCATATGGCTGGGTGAGACTTTTGTGTTTTGACCTCCGGGAACATAGGAGCGAACAGGTTACACTAATGTGGACCAATAATCTCTCCCAGAGTCATTAGGATGATCAATGCCATTGTAATGAGATAACATCTGGAACAAAGGGCCGTAATAGCAGACAGCTGCTAGGCAAAGTGAGCTAATTAAGAAAATGTTCAGCGATGCTAACTCATGCTACAGCCATCGAGTGCAGGTTCTGAACCCTGTCCTGTTCCCGGGCAAAACAAAACATCTTGAATATTTCATCCCTTCTCTAATAACCGATCACAGTGCTGAGATATTGGCAGTAAGGCGGGAGCAGCACAGGTGGGTGAGGGCGGGGGTACCGCAACATCTCAGCTTGACATGAATGCTTATCGAGCGGCAATAAATTGGTCAATTAAGGAGAAAATCTGTTTTGAGGTAACCTTTCATCTTATTAAATAAGCTCTAAATCAATCTTTAGGGCAGTATTCGTGTCTGGCTTTTAATGTCTAATCCTCTGCTTTACTCTTTAATCTCTTCTGTACTGTACACATCTGCGTGTATGATATGCATATATTCTATATGCACATGTGGACATTAACTGATGTGGATATTAACTGCGCCACAGTTTCTTGGGGTCTGGTAATGCTCTTCTCTGTACATCCAAAGTTGCCACTTGAAGTTGCACACAGGTGATTCGAGTCAAAATAAGTGGCTCTATTAGAGGATTAAAAGAAAATGTGAGGGTAAAAAAAAGCAAACAAAAAAAGGTTCACCACCAAACACTGAGAGCAGAGTCAGGATCCAATTAGTCCTCTGCCTGCCTGGAAAAGAAAATAATGGAGGCCAGAAAAACATCCTCACAGTGTCTGTTCCAGTCTATGGTGATTGGGAATAAATATAATTTCAGTGAACAAAAGGACACTGTGCAGACTAACAAGATTTAAATGACACTATTGTTAAACCACAAAGCATTAATTAAACACATATAGAGAAAAGACTGAAAAACCCTTCAGGATTAGAAATCCGCGTAGACTTTGTATCTCATTGCTAACCACAAAAGCACGTATACCGTCCATCTTTTATGAAAGGGTTTATATAATTCAGAAACAAACTGCCATGTCGATATTTAACATTATTAATTCACTATTAAACTAAAAAAAAAATGTGCAAAATTAAGAAACATGTTTTGAATTTTAAGAAACATGTTTTAAATTTCACAAAGAGGAAAGTTTGTATTCCATTTTACTGGATTCCATTTGACTCCATTAAAAGAGAACTCCTCCATTGCCACTTTTCCTTAAATTCTAGTTATCCTGAAGACTGCACGCAATAGATGCTGTTTGGTAACACCAGAGAATTACATTAGTATGGATGGATAGGGAAACAGAAATACCATCAGGTTGGAGAAAACCCGGCGCTGCAGAGGCAGAATTCCTCAGAGAGCACGACAACAGCGGCGAAAAAAGCTCCCAACTAACAGTAATTGGTTTTAAAATAATAGAATTCATTACAGTTATGGTGCTTGTTCAGAAATGCAAACAGAGGAAGGGGGGAAAAAAAGCTTCACTAGAGACTTGAGCTGAACTGCTTGACTAAAAACCACGGGGAGATAAAAGGCATAATTCAAATGACAATTTTAGAAGCCTTAGTTCATTTATATCAGAATCTCAGAAGATGTTTCCAGAATAATAACATCAAGATTTTTTTTTCTTCTTTTGTTCTACTTAGAAGGCTCAGAAGGAACTTTTCCCCATCTCAATTTCATTCTTTTATGGCAGTAATTTCCTTCTTGCATGGTGACACGCGGGGTGATGCACAAACAATCGCACAAACAACACCCGTCGGCGACGCGGAGACAGCCGACTGAAAGCTAACATGGGAACTCTTGACAGGGGGGAGGGAGGAAAAAAGAAAAGAAAGCACCTTGCACTAGATGCTACATTTGCCTTGGTGTCTTAAACGGCTGCGTAATTACGCACGTCGGGAGCGTGACCCTGTAGCTCATTGGGTGGAGGGCTCAATCGGAGGCGAGTGTCTCAGGTGCAGAGAAGGCGTTGGCGGAGGAAGCATAAAAAAAAGGTCGTCTCTCAGGACGGCTCGGGACATACAGAGAGACTTCGGCCATCTCAAGATGATTGGATGTCACCTCACACGCTGCGTCTATAGCCAGCATCAAAGATACCTCGCCACACAGCCGCCATAAAATTAGCCTCGGGCCAATATCTGGTAATTGGACCTATTTGAGAAGTGCTTGATTTGTTTTAGACCCTAGCTTGGTGGAGCTGAAAGCATTTATGACACACGAGGAAGAGGTTCGAGGTCCTTTTTTTTTTTTGTGCTTTGTTTAAGTCGTTTATTTGGCAAAGCAAACAAGACAGCCATATGGCTGCGCATTAAAAATGGATGAGGAATGGTAGCATGGGCACATGAGCTGAATGAAAAAGGGTAGACAGTGGAAATACTGGGCGCAGCGCGCGTTTAGGGGCGAGGATGTGTGCTCTCTGTCTATCCTGGGCCACCGAAATGAAAGCTGGAGCCATCAGAGAGCGTGTAGTGGCAGAAAACATGTGGCCGGGAATCTCTGCCATGTCAGGAGATCAGAGAGTGGAGGAGCAAATATGGCCCCGCATGGAGAGAAATAGGCAGAGATTTGATGTTCATATCTTGGGGAAAAGCTGTGTCAGTCTGCTTGCAAAATACATTAGAGAACCATACAGAAAGAGGCAGGGGAAGGACGGTGGTATCAGCACCGGAGTTCTGGTGGGGAAGGAAGTGCATCAGAGTGGGGCCAGTCCGATGAATAATTCAGGTATGATTGCATTAAAGATTGGTCAATACAACAAGACCTGTCGATAGCAGGTCAGGTAACGTGCTTCCTTCCAAAACCTGATTGTTCCAGTGGAACGTTGACGGAATTTAGAAGAAGCAGAGCGGACAGTATGGAGATTGGCTGCCTGCCAGTGATTCTGAATCGGTACACGGAAAGATAATAATGATGAATCTGTTCTTCGTCATTCTTCTCCCTCTCAGTCTACAGTAGGAGGGTGGATGTATTGATCAGAGAAGATGGACCAATCTGAATGCTGTTGAGCCATTTCAGTTATTCTCCTCCTTAAAGATCAGGCGTCTAACAAATGGCATTAGGGGTACACATGGCGGGGTGTTACGTGGGATGAAAAAAAGAACATTAGGTCAATTCCATAACACAAAGACCCCCCCCCATTATATTCGTTGCATCAAGTGACCGATTCCATGGTTAACCAGTGTCACCTAGCGGTGTTCTTGGGTACTGCGCGGCCATCTGGAGCGCTCCAGCTGGTGTGGACCCTGACCGTGGATGACTAGCTGTGGTGTTTATGGTATGGACTGGAGGATGATGCCCTCACAGCAAACACAAACGGAGCTAAACAAACTAAAACAAACTCGTCCAAACTGCGAGACGTCACAATCTACCGTGTTCTGGCAAAGAACAAAAAAAACAAAAATCAACAGAGGGAAGAAGAAATCTGTATACAAAAAAAAAATCTGTACACAGTCTGGCAATTTATGAATGCCCAAGCATGTGTCAAATAAATACACTGCCAACTCAGACAGTTTTTCTCTAGCATAGCCAGCCCACACTTTGCCACGGACTCAATATCTAACAGAGTTTATGTCTACTTAATTTCGTCAGTTCACTGTCCAGCTGTGTGCCACTGGTAAACACCTGTAAAGTCAAACAGCCTGAAAGATTATATTTCAAAGTGTGGCACATCTCCCCTGAGCGCCGTTGGAAAATAAATTGCGAGCCAAACAATAGCACAGCAGCGATCCGGCCTTGATCATGTCACCAATCATTACAGTGGAGGGTTGTCTGGGGAATCAAGAGGAACCTGGCTGTTGATGAGGCGATTATGTGGCTTTTCTCTTGTGCGTCCAACTATGACAGCACTTTGGAAGCTGTGCAACCGACAGGAAGAGACTATAGCTTGTTAGCGCTCTGTTGTGCTGAGTGGACGGGTTGGCCGAGCAGTGAGGCGGTCCCGCTGGGTCTGGTGGGCTTACTGCAAGGGTGAAGGGATTACACACAGGCCATCGATGAGACTCTCCAACAGCTACAACTTTAACTTCTGCCTCGTGCGTTTTTGTGAACACACCACAGGTCAGAGGTCAGCAAGGACAGAAAAACACATTAATATTAAAATGATGACCGACTACTATTATCCATGACAATGCTAAAACAAAAAAGAAATAGGACTAATAAATGAATAGGGATGATTAAATGGACATCAAGGAGCAAATAAAGAGATTGGGAGAGTCTGGGGGAGCAACCAGCCATAAAACATGGGGATACACAGAATTTCACAGCTGCGTGAACATCTAAAGCAGATGTGGTAGGATGTGATGGTGGATGCATACAGAGAGACGGGTTGTAAAAATATGCTATAAAGTTTATGGAGCCTAATGCAGCCCTGCAGGAGCCTCCTGTCGAGCCGAGCGTGCCGACAGTGCCGTCAAGTGTGTGACAGAGCTGTGGGGGAGAGATGTACAACTGTGAGCGTTGCCGGTGCTCACAAGCAGCGCGACGGCGGCGGGGATGTGGATCTTATAGTGTCTAACGCTCATGGAAACGCAATCAACAGAAATCTGAGCAGATATGTTTTCCTCCCTCTCTAAAACACTACATTCTAGTCCATCTTTCCTGCACGGAACCCAATCCAAAACCCATCTATCGGAACAGCATGGACAAAGAAAAGGGGCTACTTACCATGTGCACAGACAAGCATGTGCACACATAGATGCAAAACAGAAAATAAAGAATGGCCAGACTGTTCAATCCAATATAAGCATACTGTAGCCACTTCAGCCTTTCTCTTCAAAATAATGAGATCGAGCTCTCTCCTTCTGATTGAAGAGGAGTGATTGTTTCTAGCTTTGAACAGACATATGTCATACACAGAGGAGCACTCCGACAGGGGAAGGAAGGAGTGGAAAAACAGGATGAAAACAAAAAATGATTAGACATTTTGCAAAAATTAGTTTTTTTTTCTGTTCCTGCATTTCTCTTCCCAGTGGAGGTTGGTGTTTACTTAATCATTCCCACCGAGCCCAGCCCGAGGCAGAGCTAAACCTGTACATCCAGGGACTCCAACTTTCAACTGGTTATGAAACCAGGCCAATTCATTGTCAATGCACGATAGCATGAGACCACCGAAGGGTTTATTTTATTCTGTGGGACTGCCTCTCATACTTAAACACATGAGTCAAAGCTGAAGAGCCAACAGGAAAGTTTTGTGATACCAGAGAAGGAAGAGTCAAGAGAAAGGAAGTGACTAAATGGGTCAATGAGAGCACAAACAAAGGACAATAAGTCATGTGTTCAACATCACCGCAGGACTTCTCCAACCCTTCCACATTGGGAGGTAATATCTGAAGCTAGCTCTCTATGGTTGTTCTGTTCGGGACGACTGCTGAGATGCTCTAATCAATTCCTGCAATCCTGCTTCTAATCAGAGATGTAGCTTTCCTAGTAGTTGTGTTGTAGCGTTGAGTGGTTTGTTGATGGAGGGGTGACACACACAGTCTCACGCCTACAGAGTGCAGGCTTCATGTATAACTGATAGGAGGAAAGAAGATCGATAAAACTACTAAAACCCCATATTTGATTGTTTGAAATGTAAGAATATCTTTTTTTTTTTTTTTAAATCAAGAGAACAAGTTGCTCGGGCAATTTAACCAAAATGAATTGAAAGACTACGACGGAAATATGCATCTAAAATCCAATATGAGTTCAGTGGTGTCATAAACTAATATGAAACTGCCGTATCAAAAACGTTTGACACAATTTATGTATGAAAATTCTTCAGGAGATGGATAAAACACTCCAACTGGAGAAGTTGGGCATGGTGCAGATTAAATCAGCTGTGAAGAACCAATACTTCGATTTAATTCCCAGATCCAATATTTGAGAGGTGCAATAATCCAATAAGAAACTGTCAACAGATCAAGCAAAATACTGCATCTGAGAGCAATCGCTCCGAGTCTGGGCATCCGTGTTATGACTGAGAGAAGTGCTGCAGTCATAATAACAGAAAAAAGGTTAAATAAATGAAAGGATCAGCTGTGACTGACAGACCAACAGAGTTGACAGAAGGATAAGCTGCATCATCGTGTCCCTCAGCATTGCTTTTGTTTCCGTGAAGCAACTTTAAGTGTTGTTCTAATGTTTACAGCTCGGCCAAAACTCTGCGAACATATTTCGGTCAATAGTCATGCAAACATTTTTGTTGGGGAACACCAGAGGTGCATTCCATGGCGAGAGAATATACAAGCTCTAAGGAGGATTTTGTTCTATTCCAGTCACTTGAGTAGGCCGTGTATCTCACCGTCCAGCGTACCAGTGTACTGTCTGTGATCCTGCTCTGTAAACTCATGTTGAAGTAAAGAAAGTAAAAATAAAGAAGGCTTGGGTGAGCATGGCTCTTTCGATTTCATATCAGCTCAGGAAAGATACCCAATGACATCTTGTTTTGTTTGTCAACAATACCCTTCCTCTTCTCATTGCCAAATGAGTTTTTATCCACATCACAAACTCTGAAAGATGCTTTCAGGCTGTCAGAATACATAAAAGCGTGTTATTCAAACAGTCTCATCCAGAGCATGTTTCCTTGATCTTAATTTAAGATGGAATCTATGGTGAACCCAGGGCATTGGAGGCATATTCAACTGATTAATTTTTCATTGCCATTCTTTTAAAGCACCAAGGACATGTGCCACATCAAATCTGCTCCAACCTTAGCACACGCTTTAATAGCTTCCGTGAAACAAAAGAGCCTTTTGAGGCGTATTTTAAAAGGTACGGTGGGCAATGAAGGTTTGAGCCTTGATTTCCTTTCAGGCCCACCATATTTTTGTAAATAAGGTCCTTTATAAACACTCTTGGCACAATGTTTGAGCGCTTGATTAGAATTAAAGAGGAGCCAGATGTCTGCACGTCCTCAGATTCACCAGCTCTCTCACTTTATTTCCCGTCTGGATGCTTTGCAATCTGGCCTCATCCATAACTAATAGTTTACTGGTTATCCCGTATTCACTAAATTCACAAATAAAAGAAAGCAACAGTACAGCAAAGTAAACAAACTGTTTAGCAACTATAGCAAGTTGGGGTTGAACGTGGGTTCATGGTGTTACGAAAGTTGATTCTCTCAAAATCCCAAAACTTAACTGTATGTACATCAATATATATTATATATGAATTTGTTTATCCTCATATGGTTAAAAACTTACCATTAATTATACCTAATCAAACTGGGATGCTCACATTTCTAGAAAAAATCTAAATATTATTGAAATTATCAATTTAAAGTGATCAGATAAACTGTACAATGTGAGTGGCAGTAATCTGATTACAAGGAATCAGATTAACATGCCTGGATTTCACCCCAATTGGCAAGGCAATAATGTATAAAATTATATTAATACTTGATTAGAGAGAACACTTGGTTTGACTCATTAAAACTCAGTCATCTGATGGTGATCTGTCAATGTTCAATGTTAACAGTGTTGGCCGAGTGTCCAACAATAAAACACCAGTGATTTAAAATAATCAAAAACCAAGGTCCTGCATGTAGCTTCACTGGAACCCATGTTCAATGTCAATGTGTCAAATTTTCCATCAGAAGTGATTCACCTTCATCCCCACAGTCATGAAAATGAGATTTTAAAAGTGCACCCTAAGAGCAGACTAGCATCTTCATCGCATCGACAGGAAATGAAAACAACACTCAGAGTAGATGATCACTGTCATCTGAGCTCTCTTCAGGTCTCAAATTCTGCCTCCACATGCTGACTCAATAGAGGAAAATGTGCAGGTTGACACAGCGGCAGCAACTATCACCACCTGACATCCTATGTTTCCATGGAAATAAGCAGTCATCTGTTCAGTCATACGGATATCGATCGCTTCCGTGTGGTCAGGAGATTTCTACATTTCAACAACTCTCTTGTTTTCCTCGATTATGTGTGGTTTTTACGCTCCCCTGCCTGTCAGAGGTAGTTTACTGAGGCAGCCTCCAGCCCCCCAGTATAACTTCAATTTGCTGATGAATTGTTACCCAGTGTCTGCTTTGACCTGTAGGGGATAAATCACCGCAATTTTTACAGACTGACTTATAGGGCCATCCTACTGGTCAATGTGCATGTGCAACATTCTGCAAAGGGGAGAAGCAGCTACAGCTTTGAGTCCACACTTACCTCCCGGCAACCATTTCCACATTACCGGTAGAGTATATATGCGGCTCGTCTTTTCCCCGATTTTGCTCGAGGAGGTGAAGAGAGCGTATGAGACTTAGTAGTGTTGCACGCTTACACGCTGGTCGGAGTGGATTAAAACCAATTCAAACAGTCCTCTATTCCCACCTCATTCTCTGCTGGGAGAGAGGAAAGTGCCAGACGGATTTCATGCCTGAGACAGAGGAGTTACAGTGGCGCGTTTCCTGCCACAGACGGCCCGAACCCACTCTCTCCTCCCACCACATCTGAGAGCGAGTGTTCGCTCCCCACGGCAACCGCTGACAGCGTGAAAATAGAAATCTGCCAGCAAGGCAGCGAGCTAACTGCGGCTCGGCTAGCTGCCCTGTTTTCTTCGACTTTCAGAGTCTTAACTGCTGCCGAGGCAACAGAGGGTTTCTGTCTGCTTCAGTGTTGGGTTTAAAAATCTAATCAGCTCCAATTTTTGGCTATTCATATGTGGAATGATCTGCAGTAAAACTCTCATTGCCTTTATTGGACGCAATCTGGTCGCTGCCACCGTTCAGCAGCTGCTCCGTCCATGTACATAAACCCCCCCACCGCCACACACCTTCCCACAGAAATAATCACCAACAGTTTTTCAAAGCTGGAGAGAGTGCAATCGATATAAAAATGTCTTGGTAAAATGCCTCTAAGAGGCAGGGTTTGTCTGACAGAGCAAGGCTGGGTCACAGAGCCCCGCTGTAGCTTGTATTCAAGTAAGCCGCCTAATCCTGATGAAGCCCTCTGAAAGCAGCGAAACACCATTTAAGGTAACAATTCAACACCTACACCAATAACACAGCAGCTTTTTCCTAAAAGTACTTAAAAGAAAAGAGAAAATACAGGCCTCCTCAATCATACAGAGAGGAACTAAATGAGCTATCATATCATTGTCAGCACAAAATGAAAGATATCTGCTCGTCTTAGGGAATAAAGTAGAAAGAATGAGGACATGTTTGTAAGAAATTTTGCTAAATATACACCCAAAATTGTCTATCAAACAAGCTACTATTTAGGTCCAAGAGAGAAAAATGCATTTGATATCTGGGTTCAATTCTGTGTTATTGTGCCTATATATGTCTGCAATCAGAGTCTTATTAACTGATACACACCCTGACTTTGCAAAGTGTCTCACGGACAGAAACCCATTTACATGCAGCCTGTATTGATAAGCAGATTAGTCTGCAGGCAAGGAGTATTTGTGCAAAAGCTATCCCTCTCAGTTGGTGTTATAATATTCAGATGCTAATATGTGTTGCGCCGTTATCTATTTCAAAAGAGAAACGGCAAAGAATCAACAGAAGGGCAACCAGTTCATTTCCAGGATGTATAATTTCAATATCCCTCCTTTTCAAAGTGCTAGAATTTTACATGCAGGGATTGTGTTGGCAATTTACAGCATTTGCAAATTACAGCCCATGAGAAACACTGGGGCTGGAAATAAAAATCTATGCCACAAAAGTCACCTTACTTGCACTTTTTCGAACACGATCCTTGACACCCTTCCAAAGGAGAACGCATCTGTTTGTGTGTGCATGTGTGTATGTGTGTGTGTGCGTGCACGTTTGCGCGTTGAGGAGAATGAGAAGAGTTACACAGAGGGAACAGGATTCAGAGGCCAAATAAATAATGGGCTACTCACCGTAACTTTGCTTCCAGTTATCTGCATGCAGCGATCAGCGGAGAAGGTTAATGTGCAAAAAGACACAAACAGCACAATCATTAGTAGGCCAGAGAATACTCTCCATCACACGTTGAGGCATTAGCGCAATAAGTGTGGCGTCGTGAACATTCTCCACATGATAAAAGCACACTCTAAACGAGAACATGTAATTAAAAACACACTGGGAGGACTTTCATGGACAAACACTGAAGATCACGTATGTCTGAGGCAGTTGGGAATCTTTTAATTCTCAAATCAAGGCAGGTTTGGGAGAATGGGCGTGGCCCGAACATCTGTGGAAGCGCGTGGATGCCAAGCAGCTAGCGCAGCTACGGAGGGTCTCCTCGGGGTGATATCGCTCACCCGCCATTAATGTCGACTTTCTGAGGCAGAGCTACCTTGAGCTCCAGCAGTCAGCACGATTCCTTAACCTTGTTATCTGTCAATAGTGGCAGGTAGCAGGAGCCTTTTTTATTACTGCAACTGCGGAGCTTGTTTCACGGTAGCAGAGTGTCTGTCACCCGAGTAAATATATTCCAAAACGAGGCTGAGCTCTTCTTTCCCAGCGACATGCTGCCGAGGAAATGCATTCTGACTTTGGGGAGTGACGAGACGCAAAGATCTCGTCCTTAACCTCCTTCCTTCATCCTTCATCTTCTTTTACAGTCAATCTCAAATTCTCGGCATTGGCGGCCATTTGCTGCTTGATTTCTCTTTTTAAAATCCTCTGAGTAGAGGTCATGACACTCATCAATGCTGCAACTTACTGATATGTGGGTAAGCATATATAAGCTTGACAATGACAATGTGGACATGGTGGTAAGGTCAACGGGGATTTTATGGGGATGTTAGATTCCACAGATGCTGAAGCCCAACAAAAAAGAAAAAATCTTTTAATTCTTTAATGCTTGTCAGAGAGTTTCCGCCGACAGAGCAGACATGATCTTCAGTGTGCACAGACAAGGAAGTCAGGGGGGTCAGGCACAGTTTCATTAAAATTCAATAAATTACTTAACATCAAAACCCAAGGATGAAACACTTCAAGTTTAGTCCTAAATCAAAAGTAGAATTAATGCTCTGATATCACTAACCAATGAGAACAGTGGGCTACTTTACTACAAACCAATGGCAAGAATACACAAATAAAGATCTAACATAAAACCATTCTAGAAAATGTCCATGTTATTGTAAAATCACTGCAGGTTATTTAGATCTATGTGACAAGCCATTTCATTCAGGCATTTTTGTTTTAACCTGACTATGTTGCCATATTAAAATAGTCACTAAAGTGAATTAGCTAGCAAATAACAAAGATGCAAAGTGCCACATTTAATTTTAGACATCTGTTCTCAGAATGTAGAAAAAAACAATATAAACATCATGACAAAAACACACAGGACTGGCTCTTATTCTTGATTTTATTCTCTGTTTGTATTGTGATTATACTATTTCTGGCTCAAAAGAACTGATCGATAAAGTATGAAACAGTGCTTCTTCTTTATGAGACAGCTTCAGTGAAATAACAAGAAAAATCTTCACTCTCCACAGCCGATTCAATCTTTGAGAGATACGAGCAAGTGCATTAGTGCAGAGGGAAATCTGGCAGCTTAAACGATGTTGGCACAAGGACATGGAATGAGATAGAAAAGCAACGGAACATGCAAAGCTGATGGTCAAACACTTCCACAGATACAGTCCTGGAAAATAGAGCTGGGTTCCACTGTGACAATATGGTCGCTCAAGAGCACAGCGGAGGTTTTAAAATGATGTTAGAAAATGTAATCCACACGTCTTGTCAAAAGAACCCAATAATAAAGAGGAACTGAAGGTAGGTCCTTCAAACACCCCCCAAAACTCACACCAACGATGCAGCACACACCTCGGAAAAAAGCAAAAGAGCGAACGCACCGCATTACCTGAACGTCACATAAAGAACCACGACAATGCAACAGATACTTCCATTCAGTCCACACCACAAGCCCATCACCAAAAACAAGCAAATCACACCAAGATGCCAGTTAAATTTACTAAATAAATGGTGCAGGATTCTTTCAGACCCAGTTCGGACACGTGTCATTCACGGAGTAAAAGGCGAGACTTTGAAGGTCAAACCGGCCGTGGCTGTTAGCTTTCACCCTTTGGAATGGTTTTCTGTAGCAGAATCTGATACATTTATTTTTTAAAACCCTGAACTTAAGGCTTGTTTGCATGTTGATATTGTTACTTTCCTAATGATGAGTGTTGGTCGGTCAGTCTTATATGACCAGCTCTGGTGTGTAAATGTGTTGGAAAGGGTTGATGCTTAAACAACATGACTGACATTCATCCATCCCCCGCCTCCGCCGTTTTTAAATATATTCACAGGCTGCTGAGAGACGCTCCTCACTACTGCAGTCTCCTTTAATCATTTGAATAAAAATATCAATGCTCACAAAGCCCAATCGTCCCTGTGAGAAATTCAATCATCTCAGATAATCATCATTATCAATAATGCCAGTTAATTACCATAACAATGAGGGAGGTAATAAATAGAGATGTCAAGAGAGAGCTACCAGGCCCACGAAGTGACAGAGGCAGGAGTCTTTTGTTCTTTGGAGATGCTGACGTGAATTGTGAGGCTGGGGCGACTCTACTGCTGTTTTCTGATTAGAATCATGTCCAGATGAGCAGCGCAACCAAAAAGTTATTACTGATATTGAGCAGGCATACAGCTCATTTCTGGCTCCAGATAATGAAGCTTGGTCAGGTGCTATAACAAGGCGTCTCAGAAAAGACCATTCTTGACACTGTGGCATATGTATGTGCAAACACACTAGCAGCTACCATTAGGTTAGAGGTATGCTAATGTGAGATAAATGAAATGATCAAATTCCCTTAGTTAAAATTATAGTCCCACATGGAATGTACTCCTGAGACTTTGCTAATGCTTGCCAAAGGCTGCTGCATTGGAAGTGAAACCCAGACGTCCCCAGCCAACACACTCAGCCTTTATTGTCATTGTTCTACAGATACTATTAAACTAGAGTGAAGCTCTACAACAAAAATCTGAGATCTGAAGGGTCGCTGACGTGTTGATGCCTCACCAAGCTTCATTATTTGGTGAATTTTGGGAGTGAGACTGGAGATCCAGCTAATGATGAATATGCACCGTCTGCTTTTTCCTCACCCAAAGGCTTTTGCGGTTTTTCTTTTCGGTCAAAGCGGCATCACCGGCCACTGAAAATGCTCCCATGCAAGCACACAAGTGCAAAACCAACTATCCACATGCACGCGCATGGACAAGCACTGACCATCCACCTTGCATGGAGTGAGAGAGTAGCAACGATTCACATCTGCCTGATTAAAATTTAATTGAAATGGTGAAGAAAACAAAATTTAAATCGCAATCAAAAGAGTGGGAATCAGGCATGGGGAGCGGAGCGGGTGAGAGTGTCAATAGTGGGCGTGTGCAACGGCAGATGACAGAGCGTGAAGCCACAGAACAGAGGACTGGGGTGAATTCATTCAGCGGTCGGGTGTCAGCCACAGCAGCTCCTTCACAGACGCAGCCACGCAGGACCTGAACTGGCTCACTTACGGATTTGGCCGTGGCTGAGATGTACTGGACCACCATCTCTCGTTTGGTGCTCAGGTCCTTCTCGCGCAGGGGCGCTTTGCGTTCTTCATTCAGGTTCATGTCCTCCTGGAGACATGAACAGTGAGGAGAAGGTTTCAATCATGGAATGCAAGGTTATTTTCAGAATCACGTTGTTTTGAAAATTGGTTATCACTCATTTCATATTAATGCTTCTAAATGATGCTTTATTAAGAGGTCACGCTTTCATTTGGATTAATTCCCA
Source organism: Lagocephalus sceleratus (assembly GCA_911728415.1). NCBI lineage: Eukaryota > Metazoa > Chordata > Actinopteri > Tetraodontiformes > Tetraodontidae > Lagocephalus > Lagocephalus sceleratus. The sequence continues at coordinate 856,436 of CAJVRN010000211.1, read as the reverse complement.
GGTTTGAGAAATAGCAAATTGGCACAACATTTACTTTAATCATTTTCATCCAACCTCCTCAGACACAAGTTGCACGTGACTTTATTTACACATTATTCTTTTAAATAATAAAAAAAATACTGTATTTCACAATCATCGGCCTTTAAACTTTAATTTCCACCATGTCCTTCTAATGCTGAATGCATTTATTTTGTATTCATGTCATGGAGAAAAAGCCTAGAATATCAGTAATAATTAGTCCTTGGATATGAGAAGCTGAAAGGATACAGCAATACAAATTATACGACCCTGTCCCAAACAAGAGAACATAATCAAATTCAACTTTTTTTAAGGCCGAGCAATCGCGTCCGTGCATAGGAAGTAACTGCGTGTTATTGGTGGTATTATCTTGGAGCTACTTTATTTCCGTATCACAAAGGAGGTCTTTCATGTGAGAGACATCAGGGGTTGGAGTGAAGGCCGGACAGAGCATTAAAAGCTGTAGAATGACATCATGATTAGAATGAATGAGGATGTTTATCAGAAGCAATCTCTTTCAAAAGAGACAAGAATAAAAAAGAAAAAAAGAAAAAAAAAGTCTTTCTTTGCTTCCTCCACAATCTCGGGGTTTCAGTGGGAGTCAGAGCTGTGGAGCCATGCTGCCCTCTACTGGACAGTGAAGAAGTCAATGTTGATTTAGAAGCGCTTCTATCATCTGAACGCAAGAAAAATCCATCCAGCAAATTAGACGTTATCAGAGACACCGGTATGATGATCTTACCCTGAGCAATCTGATTTAAATTGCTTTGTTTCAATTGGTGGAGATGCATCAGCAGTCTCCCCATCCTGAATTCCTCAATTTCCTCAAGTCAAAACTACGAAAGCCAAAGGACTATTAAGATCCTCTCCATAGAAACAAGGCGATGGGGTAAAATGTCTCTGAAAGTTTGTGAAAGTCTAAAAGTTAATTGGAAGGGTTTTTTTCCCCACTTAGAGAAAGTAAGAGTTTAATTTAATTAATCTCTGAACTTTGCAAATGTATTTGCCCAGTTTACATTAAAAACTAGCCAAACTGCATCCAACAGTGAGGAGGATGTGGCAGACCTGTGGGAGACTTTTAAGGGGAAAACTCTAGGAATGAGTCATGACTAATTGCATCAGAGTCAGGGAACAACTTGCAAGTTAATCCAAATAAAATGAATCTCACGACCGCCAAAAAACCCTCATGATCTTACTCTAATTATTCAGTTCAGTGGAGATTTTAATTTGGCATTTGATCTGTGCAGAAGTACAGAAAAATAATAATCCAATATGTCTTTGATTATTTACACTTAAGCATTGTTGTCATTACACTTAAACAAACTGTCTAATCCAGCAGGGCTGGAGGCTCAGAATCACAGCAATAACGAGCAGAATTAGAGAGGAGCAAATACGTCTGAGGCTGAAATGAGTACGGAGAGTCCACACCAAGAGGAAGAGTGGATCTGGGAGAGAGAGTGGAGGAGGTATAAAAATGTTTTGATTTCGCCGTGACAAATCAATTATTTTGTCCACCACCCTGGTGCCTCCTCCATCAGTGCAGGGGCACGCGCAGTAACTCTCCCCCAGGCCACTTTTAATGTTTCAGCACAGAGTGTAACTGCTGAGGGATCACACAGGAGCTTAGAACTCTGAGTGTTCATCCTGACAATGGCACAGAGAGAGAGAGAGAAGTGTGGGGGGGGCATAAAAAGCCCCAAAATAGCCAAAGCAGCACTGTGATTACTTCTCTCTGCTTCTCGGCCTCTGCAGGCTACTCAAAGCTCAATTCTAGAATGGCAGGGGGTGTTGGAGTCTATCCCAGTGGGCGCGGGGCGTGGGGCAGGAAGGAACAGGACTGTCCATCACAGAGAGCAAACCCCAATTAAATCATACGGTCAAATCTGGGAGGGGGGGGGGTAGAGTCCCCCAATCAAGCTCTAACTGTATATACTCAAACATAAATGTGAAGTCTGAAAAACAAAAATGGTACCTGAGACGGAATAGGCTGTCCAGGAGGCGGATCAGCATTTTTATTACCAACATCCTTCAAAAATGACTGCGTGTTTTGGCGTGTGAACTCAGGAGACCTCAAAAACTTTGGTTCTGTTCGTGTGTGTGTGCCTGTGTGTGTGTGTCACTGTGTTCTGACACTGAACCGCCTGTTGATTTTGCTCGAAGACTTCAACTGCACCGCTGCTGCTCCCTCGGGGAGATGCAAATGTTGGACGTTTTGTCAGGAAATTCACCGCTGTGCGATTTGATGAGGGAATTCCAGCTGTGCACGAGCTGGAGAACCCAACAACTAGATGCTCAGTCAAAAAAAATAATATATATAAAATCCCTTCTAACAGGAGCTGAAATGTGGTGTGTTTTCAAGTCCTGTTACAATCTATCTGGTCACAATGAGAAGCTCGGGGAGCATTCCATTTCTTCCTCACTTGCCGAGTGTTTCCTCTTAGATTCATTTCATATCCCGTTAATGACCTTTCAGTAAAAAGCTACGTGCCATTTAGGCTTTCAGATGCGCAGTGCAGCGTGTAAACCACTTCCCAAAGAAAAAACATTTTCAGTTTCCCCTCATTAATGCACAGCAGGGGATCTCAGTAATATGGCATGGGTCGTCCCTTCATGTGAAGCGGGCCAACAATCTGAGGCTGGAGAATGCACACTATAAAAAGAATCAATAATACAGTGGGTGTTGGAGACAAAGGCTTCCAAAGTAAACATTTTAAATGATGGACGTGTGCGACGTAAAAAGACAACAGCTAGCAGCAAAAAAGAAATAGCCAACCCTCCGAGTAATGTGTTTGCCTCAAATACTGAAATGTCGAAGCGTGTGAGAAGTTGAAAAACCTAAGTAAATACCCCATTTCGTCTTTGATTTCATTACTGTAATTACACTTCCCGGCTGAAAGTGTCGCGGCCTGTCAAATGTCACAGCTGCAAACATGTCTTCTGTGTCGTCTGTCACTGAGCAAAATGAAGCCTGGGTTTAATGTCACGCTGCCGTGAGCACAAACACAGTAATTGAGAGGTGAAGTGAGTGACAGGGATGAGCACCCAGGCAAAAAAAAAGCATCGAGCTGCGGCCCTGATGGAAACCAGGAGCATCGGTCACATCTCTGCGGCCAGGAGCAAAAAAAAAAGAAAAAATACGATTGTATAAGAAAAAAAGAAAGCCCACAATAGTACACAGAACCTGTGCAATGAAGCCTGAGTAATTCAACTCGCCACTTCAAAGAGATGGACTGAACGCTTTTTGTTAGATTTCAATTCTGCAGCACATAAGGTCCAAAATGCATTTCAATAGAGAAAATCACAGGTGTGACAGAGCTGTGACCCCCCCTCAGATGGGGGAATTTCAAAGTTCTCAGCGTGGTTTTAAAATATGCAGCTGGACATCTGAATGCTTAAACAGAACACGTCTTTACATCCAGAAAACTGATTTAAATAGTTTCCAGTTGTCACGGGTGTGGCCACCATGAGGGGGCGCTGTTTGTCACCGCGGCGACAATTATCGTCGTTTGGTTGCAGAAGAGTTTGACAGAAATGGATAAAAACTCACCATCATCTTCTCAAAGAGGTCAATGATCTCCTTTTCAGAGAGATTCATGGAGCGGTCGTCAAAAAGGGGCTGAGGAACCGGCAGTTCCGACTGGGTGGATAGAGGGTCAGTCGGGTGCTGGATGAGGGGCTTTTCCTTCTTCATCCCTGTTTTCCTGAAACTGGTAATACGATCACGCTGAAAGAAAACAATGATTAGGATACGTTATGAGCAGGTCAAAAAGTTCCTACTTCTGGATATTTCTTAGTTACCCTGGAAGAAATAGACTATGTTATACTGGCTGAGATGATTTTGGAGACTGTCGAAGGGACAACCAACATTCTGAGAAGTCTGATATTAAGTGAAAGTATTAAAAATCTCTAAAAGCTATTATCAAACCAATTCCTCTAGTTCTCACTGCAAGAGGTGTTAGTAGTAGGAAGGGTAGTAGAACTAGTTAGTAGAAAGTAAAGTTTATTAGTATGTAACTTACCATCATACCCACATGGATTTGGACGTCTAGGTTATTGTGTTTAATACATGAGTTCATGTTGAGTTTAGCATGAAAGCATGAAGGCTTCATTAACACATGCAACTGCTATTGGATATTAGCCCAGTTTAGGAAAATGGAAGATAAAGGACATGCTTCATGAAAGAAAAAGTGAATGAATGAATGGATGAAATATGTTTGTCAACAAAACACAATTCTGAAATCTTATTGGATGGATCAAATTGTGTCCAGAGACAAAAAACAAATAAAAATAGGCTACTGTTGCACATTAGCATGACAGCACATCTAGAAAATTAATGTAACCCTGCTTTTAAATGTCAGCTTTTTTTTTTAACTGAGGGTATTAAAAAAGCCTGAGGCATCTAAACAAAGCTTTGGATAATTACACACTAAATGATCTATGAGTCGCTCTGGATGCTATGGGCTAAAATTTGTTGGGAATGAAACATTTACGGAGGTTTTGATGCTTAAGAGCCCCAAGAAATCACACAAGTGAGCCTAAAACATGAGTGAAAAAGTAAGAAAATTAAAGTCTTATAGTTGCGATCTAATCTTATTTTAATGGCCTTGTCTTTGACAGGTCTGGTCCATCCATGTATTTCAGGAATGTTCCATTAAATCTCATGCAGTTTGATAAAAACATGACTTAATGTAAAGAAAAACCAGCCACACACAATTAAACTGAGCACCTTACCATATCATCTGCCAATGTTTTAATGTGTATATTCTGTTGGAGGGAGGGCACAATGTGAAAAATACGAACAAATCAAATGGCAAAAATACTGTATGTGCAGTATCCCACACTGAAGAGTGTCAGCATGTGCGCTTCTCTTCTGGATACTCTCTCATCGGCCCCACTGAACAATTAAAGAGATCAATTATAGTTACCTAATGCAACTATAAACTCCAGCAGGAGAAGAGAAATATATCTCTCATTTCATGTTTATTTTGAGAATGAGGTAATGAGAGTATCCTGGATACTGTGGTTGTGAACGATCCCAAATAATATGTCCAAATGTACAGTTTTCAAGCAGACATTTCAAGACATTTAGCAACCATAGAAAAGCAGCATAAAGCACATTTAACCCCACATCAGCCACAGGTATAAAACTTTCCCACCACCCACATGCCTGTTAGTCTTTCCTGGTCTGAACCGTATGTGTCCTTTTCAATATTTCATTTAAAACAAACTACAAAGCTCTAAAAAGCTCAAGAGCAACTCTTGTTGTGACAGTTTCTTCAGTTCATGGCAACTCAAGGCTACTCCAGTGTGCCCTTTATTTGGTTGATAGTCAGCCCTGGGATCTTCTTTAAAGTTAATGGATAAAAATGATTCCAAAATTCTCCACACCACAGTTATCATCAAAGAAAGATCAAAGAGTTGTGGCGCTAACCACACCTAAATGGTAAGCAGCAGCGGCGCACCTATGCTGTGAAATGCTAATGAGCGGGCACATGTGAGGCTGCGATGGCCGCAAAAATCACCCTCCAGCTGCAGATTTATCCACCGATCGGAAATGGGAAACCAGTGCCGCGTCCGGCCAATTTACAGATCAACAGTCAGGAACAAAGTCAGGTGTGATAAGTGTCTGATGATCCATCAGCACAACACCTGAAAGTCAAGGTTTTGACCTAAACAACTTTGTTTCCTCCTCATTGGGTATGCATGTATCATTAATCCCAGCATTCCCTTGCACCCTGAAACAGTGAGAAACAACAGCTAATTTTCAAACAGAGTACTTCAACATTTTCTCATCAATTTAACAACAATCGAACCACTGTTTGGTTAATTGCATTGACTTGAGGGCCTTTCCTTACCCATTATCTCGGCAACATCGCAACAACGCAATTTAACATCTAACAATTAAGAGTGTATGTCCTCTGGGCTTCTCCTGCTTATTAAAGTAAACTTTTTCATCATAATAAATGTTTATTGCATTCATGTTCTGCTAAATAACCTAATCAAATTAGCTCTGGGTTGCTTCTTAATCAAATGTGATTACAAGTCCCCAGAGATTGGTAAAAATGATCACAAAGCAACGAGTTTAATGAACGTTCCCAATGACCAGTGTACATGTTTTGTATTATAGTGCTTATGTGTAATTTATATTGTAAATCATGACAATTACATTAAAACACATTAGATTCTTCCTTTGGACCCTCAGGAAGTTGCTATGGGGCTCTCAAACCAAGACCAAATAACAGCAACTATAAATCAAATGTACTTTTTATATGTCATATGTAACATGTATCCTATGTATTTCTGACTTTCTTCATCATATGAATATGTATAAGAGCATGTGTATCCTCTGCAGCATCAGCAGATGCCTTCCCTTCTTGGTGCAAACGTGTAATGTTAATAAAAGAGTCTTTATTCCTAGTTTTAAAATTCCAGGTGGTGCCACATGAAGCAAATTTTCCAATGGACAAAAGATCAAACGTGCCGTCGCACAGCTTCTTTATAGCCTAGTTTGTTATTAGCAGAAAGTTTAAACAGACCATCTGCAGGATGTCCTTTTTAACTTGCTCAGTGGAACTATTACTGTAAAAATCAGGGGCCACAATGGCTGTGTAAACTTTCAAAATAAGAGTATAAAAGGAAATAGGGTTTACTTTAATTAGTTCTAATAATAAAATGGATTACAGCTACCTTGTGTTCCTGTTTAATAACCTGGTAGAGGTAATAGAACCGGGGGTTTGCTTCATTGTTAACAGGGCCTTCATTAATGTTACGGTAAAGTTGACCATTGATGGTTTAAAAGACACAACTCTATTGTTGTCTTCTGAGAGTGAAAACAGGACATGAGAATCCAAAATTAGAAAATCAATACATGGGGAAGAGTGTTTACATTGCAGCAGTGTAGCGCAACTGAAGGAATGTGTGGGAAACCAAACCCCGGGCAGCTAATGCTGGATCTTTGTACAACACAGATGGCTGTGAATTATTAAAGCTCTCGGGCTGCAAATGCCAGACAACACATGCCTGTGACATGGTATTTTCACATGTTACATGCTACATTAGCTGTCAATGATGTCGAGTGTCGAACAGCTCATTTAAATAATCTGTGAATCATCTTACACATTCATCATTTCTCTCTAGTGAAAAATTAGAAAAATGAAAGGTTAATTCTAATACAAAACATATAAAATATCATGTTGAATCAGTTTAATGTGGTGTCAACTAATCTTCTCTCTCTGAATGGTTTATTTTATGGAAATCATCCATTAAGAAATATTTTGCATCAGGTACCTGCCACCGATGTCACGTGATCCCATAAGAGAAGACAGAAATGCCTGATGTTGAGACACACTAGGTCTTTGGTAGTGCAGCGACTCTTCTGACTAGAAAAGGACAATGATACAAATGGAGAAGCTTTGTAGCACAGCCAGTTTAATCGCTCAGACTTCAGTGACTCTGCACAAGTTGCATTTTTACTTCTCTAAATTTAGTTGCTGATTATGTCCACCCCTTAGCCCCTTACAAAAAAAGGATGCAGATGACCCCCTGCCGATGTAGAATATATAATCGATGTATGTCAGCTAATGCACAGAGAGAAATCTAAAAATAAAGCACTTCCCTGAGCGATACTTCAAGTGAAAAAAACCAAAGCTACCCTGAATGCTTCTGCATTTCAGAACAGACAGAACAGTCTGCTGTATATAAAACAAGACAATGCTGAGCTGAGGAAGAAAACAGGAGACCTTGTTTGTTATTTGTCCTGAAAAGCTAATTTGATCTGTAAAACTAAAACCGTGACAAATGTTTGTCAAATGTCTTCCCTTGAAACGACACACGGGAATCTGTCTTATGTCACCCAGCATGTTACATCATCTTAAATTTGGTCTAATAGCATCCAATACGAACCAATCATCTGAATTATACAGAGACTAAACAAACCAAATTGCTTTAATTTATCTTGTTACAGAGTCCCCTGAATGTTGTCCTTTGTAAACTCAAACAGGATGTGTACAGCACGCTGCCACAGCAGATTTAGCCGACACAGACAGAGCGCATATATCACATTAATCTTCAAGTTTGCAACACTGAGGTTGTTCTTTCAGCAGCATAGATTAAGGGATAGACGGCCTGGTGTTTCTTGATGTGGAGTACCCGAACTCTCCGTGTCAAATTGTCAAATTGACGCGAGCTGCCAGACAGATATGGCCTCCTGCTGAATTTTATTCACAGACATTAGGTGTGAACATCTGGTTTTATTTGCACTTGAGCTTTCACTCTCATGTTTATTCAAACTTTGCAGTCATCTCCCTGGCTGCAGGGCTTCGAGGCTCTGTCCTCATCAGTTGTCTCAGCTAGTTAGAAAACCAGCAGCAGCCTCATGTCAGTCCTTTCAGCTGCTGAATAAACCTTTTTTTACACGTTTGTTGTATAATCTAACAGTCAAAGCTCCGCCAAGAACCCAAACTTCCTGCATTTGCTGGCTTTTCCCTGGAAGACAGCATATTTTCTTTGACTAAATAAAAGTTTTTAACAAATGTGTCACATGTCACTGAGCTCACAGCTGTTAGCATTCTTTACATAAGGCCCTTTTACACCTGAGCTAAAGGGCAGGAGTATCCGTTTCTTGGTATGTTAACGTGTGTTTGCACATTCTTGAACTTTGAATGGGAGAGGTACAGTAAAACATTAGCGCGGAAACATAATGCAGGCTTGGGCGCTTTGGGCAAAATCCAAAAATGTGTGTCTGCATGGCTGTAGCACAGCACATATAACACCATATATGCAGCAAAGCAATGCAGTGAGACAACAATGACACTGAAACTCCATTTTCCAGTTGCTGACGCTGCTGAATGGTGCCTTGCGTCACTCCACGGTTCACGCTGGTGGAGTTAATGCAACCAGAAAAACAGCCCTTGGGGGAGCACCCTGGTTGGATACTTTTTACAACTGCATTCCTGGAATTGCCAAGCACACATCCACATAAGTGTTGCACTAAAGCAGCTGACTCACTAGTTGCTACCTGTAGTAAATGTTGGTATTATAAGTCTGGTTTTTAGCTGTTTAGTCAAATTTCAGACTACCTGGAAGTCCACAGACCAGCCCAACAGTCATAACTCATGCAATCCATAAACCATAAAAAAAAAAAAAACACACATCCACTCAGGCCAGCACAGATAACCCTATCATGCACTATAATGGTGACTCTGTCCTCTTATCAAACGGGGTTATGATTGATTTATTTAAGGATACAATGGCAACATATCCACCTACGCAGATGAAGGGGAGGTCCTGACAGATGTCTGCCCTGACCTTATGGATACTTCAACATCTCTTATTATAAAAGCTTGCGCAAACATTTAATTTTATGCAATCTATTTCTTTTTTAAATAAACAGAAAGAAGAATTGTAAGTGTTGTAAAAAGGCTGTGATAGCTTTGTTATTTCAGCCGAGTACTGGTTCTGTTTACGGCTTCCGGAAACTGCAACTGCTGAAAACGGTAAGGAGACAATAGCCGAGGGTTGAGATGTGAATGGCTCCATTGGAAAGGCTGGTCATGTGACTGCAGACAAGCGCGGTGCTGCACTGCCCTCAGGTTATCTTGCTCTGACCACAGTATTAAGAGTTCCTCTTCAAGTTTAAGATTTATCAATTAATGAAGAGATGTACTTCACATGTGTGGGAAACATGACTAATGCTTTCTGTGTCATTATCAGAAGTCTGAGGGTGAATCACTGTCAGCCGCTCTGTCATCCCACACTGACCTCGTTCCACACTGCCCCGGACTGACTGAACAAGTTCGTTCAAATCAATCCAAATGCACCGTGAGCCTGGTGTAATCTGTCCTCGCGTCACACCGGAGGACTCATTGCAGCTCGTGACTGGGTCCGATTTACATGTGTAGACAGTGCTGAAGGTGCGTGTTGGTAAAGAGGTAAACGCGTCCTCTCAGCCAATGGTAGAAGGTGTCTGTACATGGAAACCCCCTTCATTGTGACCTACATGGAGTTCTATGGCTACTGGTAAAACACAGGCTACCATTCATCATCCAACTGCATGAGGCCGTGGAGAAATCCCTGCACTCTGAGGAGGTTCGAGTGTTTCAGGTTGTTTACTCTCTGTTCGTCCGTCCGTCCCTCCTCTGAGCTTCCTCTGCCCAGCTGCCAGATTTTAAGCACCTACGTGTCATCTGTTCCCTGCCATTTGTCCCACACTGCCTGAACATAATCACAACTGTATTAAAGTGGAATAAAAGAAATGCAACTCTGCGCATTACAGTACAAAAGCAACGACCAGATGGCAAAAAACTCGCCATCCAGTAGGCCCTGCTGTTAACCTGCTTCCAGAACAGTCAGCGTGCACTGACGCACAGGCAGGGTCACATTTTGGGACTGTTTAACTTGTGAACTGCCCGTTCATCACAGAGGCCTTAATTACTGTAATGACCAACCAAAGGATGAGCATAATTACAATCATTAAGGCACAATTTAACTAATAAGGGTTAATTGCAAGCATCCTCATCGATGTTGCTTTGTCAACCTGCCAGAGCTGAAACAGCCAGTTTTTCCTCTCTTTGCTTCGTTATCACCCCATCGATTTGTTTTTTTTTTTAAACTGTACGATAAGTTGTCTTATTTTTATCCCCTGCAAAAGTTCTCAGCTCAAACACAGCTTTAAGAATGATTATAATCTAACCATAATGCAACTATATAATTTGAGCAGGAAGTTGGTGTCCGATACTGTCTGCAACTCCAAGCAACTTTCTCCGAAATAACATCTTTGCAGTATTTACTGCCCTGTGTGTTCTGTGACAAATATATCAACACATGTTTTGGCCCAGATTAAAGGGGCCATATCAGGGTTTCTTTACAAAGTCAGACCACATAAATCTCAACAGAACTATTTAACGCTATCGATCATTTCAATCTGACTGAAAGAGACAGGAACAAGGAACCATCAGGTTTACTGTTTACTGAATTCATTCATAGTCTAAAATGTCTTTGGTATATGGACCCTGACAGAAGCGTGCTAAGACTTAACACGTAGTTACCCCATAAACACCCTGAACACTTGTTGGCATAACGACTATAGTCGAGGCCCCTTTGCCTGCTTCACAAAACATTTCCAGCAGTCCAACAGACCCCTGCAGATGTTAATCAAATCTTAGCTCATGTTGCACACGCTAAACAGATGAAATACTAAAGTGCAAAGCATTTAGATAACCGATATGACTCAACATGACAACAACTCTGATAGTCATCGAGAATCTACAATTAAATAAAGAGGAAAATGGGGAATGAAAGATTGGAGGCTGCTGCTGTCATGGCATCAACAGATAAACAATGCATTGTTCTTGCTGGGGTTTTTTTAGCAATACAGAGGAAGAATGTTTCTTTGCAATTCACAATACACAATTTGCAATGATAATGACATCTAAACAGAGATGCTACAGTCTAGATTTGTGTTGCCTCTGACCAGGGAGCAGGCGAAGGCCTACTGATGTCCCTCAGGTGCTGTCAAAACTCTAGTGTTTAGTGCAGGTCTAGCATTAGTACCCTTTGAGTTAACACACAGGTGTTTCAGAAATCAAAAGATGAAGATAAGTGGTTTGTCGTTGCAATTTAAATGTCAAACATTTATAACTTTAGATGGACGATTATTGAACTGCAACTGCATTTAAACAAAGTGGCTAAAGCAGAGCGTAAATAAAACATGCCTGGAACAACCTGGAACTGCAGGAGCATGAAGGAGCAGCTGCTCAGTCAGTCTCACTGATTTATCATCTATTTAACGCCAGTGTTCCAACAGATTCCCCACATTTACAGCATGACGGCTGAACGATATGGAATTCTAACCATGTCATCATACAGGAAGATAAACTTTCAACACTAAATCACTGAAAATACAGATGATAAAATAAATCAAGGTTGGACCATTAGTTTGATTTTCAAATCTTCTTTCATACTTATGCAATATTATCTATTCATCCCTTGCAGTGCGTGTGTGAGACAGAGAGAGAGAGAAAGAGACTATTACTCTGGTATGTACAGGATGTCGAGGGTCGTTTTTCCTCCCTATTTGTCAAACTGACTCTGAAAACTGAATTCCTCTGAGCGGAGGTCATCCAGCCTGTTCTACCAGGCCTCGTGCTCTCACAGCTAAAAAAGGAGATACTCAACCGACCACAAACAGCCCAAAAGGTTGAAATTATCTCAAAGTCTAAACTGTGCGGTGTTGTTCCGGATATCTCAGCTGTTGCTTGTGCCCACAATCTACGCCCAAAGGCCGAATGGTGTTGCTGTGATGTAATCCTCCTGTTCAGGGACCTTTTAAGCAAACACACAACTTTTAGTGTTTCTCCTGAAAGCTGATTAGCCAGGAAAAACAGTGTGTTGACTTTATACACAAACTATGACATCCAGCTTCTTTTTCTTTTTAATATGAAGACTGTAAGCTGTTGCACGTTCATGTGTCAAATTGTTTAAATGTCTGCAAACATGCTTACGGATAATATATGCATTGCTAATACGTGGAGGATAAACAAAAGCGGGAAGGTCACAGACCCACCCAGGACTGAAAGACTACTTCCTCTCCCAAACACTGTGTTCAGCCTTTATTCAGATCTTTTGCAACAGCTTGGCTTCCTCACACCAGCCTGCTCTGTTCACAGGCTTCGATCAGAGAATTAGCCTGGCATTAAAGTCCACTGAGGACCAAAGAACAGTGATCTTATGACTTGGTATCAAGGATTATTCTATCTGCGACGTCACCCAAACCCTTGGGATGCAGAATTCCCAACAGCTGCAGGATGACAGTTTTCTTTTCTTTTTTTTTATAACTCAAGTAGCTGAGAAAATGGAAGTCGTTTGAGTACACCCAGGGATTTCCTGTCTGGTGGACACTGTGCTAGCACTTTCCCTTACTTTTTGAGTGCAAAGAGAAAACCAGCTATAACAAGTTTGAGTCATGGTTCTCACAAAGATAGCTGCATATCAGAACCCCGGGAAACGGCAACTAAATAAATAAACAGCCTGTGAATCAAGTCGTTGACACTCTCCTGAAAATGAAGGCAACTGGTCACACACACTTTTGCTCAAAGTCTCAGGTCAATAAATGAGATAACTGCCATTCAATAAGAGGCACAAAGTAAATACTTCTGATAATACATTCCTGGCTGGGAGATGATGTAATCCACAAGTTTTGCAAGTTTTCCATGCTTGCAGTTGTGGGAAGGAATTTTTTTTTTTCCTGATTTAGGAAAATAACTTTAAACCACTTAAGAGTTACAGTTTTCCCTTCCATTGTGGCTACAGACAAGCCAAATAAGGCTTTTTTGACAGACTGACAACTGAAATCCTGGTGAACAAATTAGTCATTAGATTATGACACTGAAGTCACATTGAATCCAAGACAACACCTAACAACTTGCAAGCTGCAGACAATGAATGGCATTTACAAAACCAGCCCTACGGAGAAGTTCAATGACGCAACTCAGGGCTGCTCACTCTACATGATGGAAACTATTCCATTAGGAAAGGAATGACGGAGAGGCTACACCTGAAATGACTGTGGGTGAGGGGATATAACAGAGACAAGCGTCTACTTCAGCTGATAAACCTCGAGTAAAAACTTGCATTTCCGTCCACACGTGCGGTTTCATGTTCAAAAACTGCAAGCCTTTGGTGAGTCATCCTGCAACTGACTTGGATTTAAACCAGTATTTAGTCCAACTGTCACAACAAGAGGAGGCTACAGAGAGCTTCGAGGAGATGCGCTGAATGGGCGGAACTCACGTGATGCATTGAATGCATTAGAAATAAAACGTGTGGTTAAAAATCTGTGGTGCACATCAGCTGCTTTTAGCTGCTCTGCTGGGTTGCATTAAACACTAACAACACATCAATGAGAGCCTCGCCCTGCACTGACAAACATGTGCTAGGCTGACAACATGGTGATCATGAGCCCTGCTGCAATAATAGTTCCTCTTGATTTCACCACAGGGATCACTGACACGTTCATTACTATAAAACTATTAGGCTAAGTCTTCATGGTAATCGGCTCAATAAATCTGTTTCACGAAGATTAAAACAGGGCGGGAATCAAAGTCACAACAAGTGGACTTGTGGCAACTTTTGAGGACTTAAGAGCTCAGTAGGTCGTACTTGTGGGATTACAGAGAATGGCAGATCCCTGGACTCTGCTCCCACAGAACCCAGAAGCCGCTCTGACCACCTACCAGCTTTTTGTTTCTACCCTCATCCTCGCTGGATTTCTTTTTGGAGGGTTTATTCGGGTCCTCTCCGCCGCAAGCTTGATCCATCCTGGCTTGAATTCACAGCCCCCCACCCTCCCTGAGAAGATTAAACTTAAAAAAAAAAAAAAGAAAAATTGCTCCTCAAAGTTTGCAAACTCCGACTGCGGGCTTTTGACGCTTGTACAGGAAAACACCACAAGTCAGGTCTTTTCAAACTCCATTCCAGTCCAGAGCTGGAAATAAACTCGATTTGGGCACTTCCCGACAGTTCCAGGACAGCAGGGAATCCAGAAGTGGGAGAGGAGAAGGTGTGGTGGGATGTGATCCGTCCTGAGGGCTCCTCAGCCGGTGGTGGCTCCCTTCAACCCTGAGCCTCTCTAGAACAACCCAAACAGCAAATGATCAGCCACCTTTGGAGAGTTAAAAGTCTCATCACAACACGTGTTTCCATGAGCGATCGTCCTGGCGTGTGTGTGTGTGTGTGTGTGTGTGTGTGTGTGTGTGTGTGTGAGTGTGTGAGTGTGTATCCATGTACCGTGATGGTCGCTAAAACCGATGTAAACAAACAGGACACTGCCAAGCTACCTCTGACAGCTCCAGAAAAGGCGAATAAATCCGTTTGTTTTGTCTTTTTTTTGTCCTCCCCACACAAAGCCCGGTGTTTGGAAACAATGTCATCAGCAGACAGCAAACTTAAACTGTCCGCCTTTGACATGTTGGTACCCAGAATAAATGGCTCTAGTTAGCAGGGATTCTTTGCGAGGTTTCAGGAGAAACTGGCAGGTGAAGTATGAATGTGAAACACCCACAATCGGGATTAAAACAATAGTAACTGTGGAAAAATCACCGTTGATCTCCCAGCTTGGAATACTTTACACTCTTGGAGATATATGCATGCTAGCATAGCGCCATGACTGTTGCTGACTAAAGCGTGACCTGTTTTACAAAGACAGCCGCAACCACGCACCGAAGGCGACGCGATTTTAATTAAGAATTTGATAAATTGTGTGCTAAATAAAACTAAAAAAAAAAAAAAAAAATCTCATCCAGAGCTTACCTTTGCAACCGAGAAAGAAAGCCAGGCCCGCACTGGCCCCGCCCTGCTGAGATTTGATTGGCTCACGCCGGATGGGCCGGGGGCTCCGCTCCTGATTGGTTGGATTTGCTGTCACGCATGCGTGGTGACGACACGAAAGAGGCGGGGGGAGGATGTAGCGACTGCGTGACGTCACAGCGAGCGGATATAACTCACAGATTCCAACCACGAGTAGGTTAGACAGGAGATGGGGCGGCGAGAGAGTGTGTGAGGGTGTGTGTGGGTGTGTGTGGGTGTGTGTCTGCGTGTGTCTGCGCGCGTGTGCACGCATTTTTTGGGAAGTGAGAACATTAAGGCTGATCCTCCCAACTTGAAAGGACAGTTTGAGAGTTGAAACTTGGTTTGTAATCTCAGGTTAGGAGTACATTGCTATGACGGTGAGGCTGAGGGTGAAACCTTTACTAATGATGGCTCAGGTTAGGATAAGTGGCTGGTGAATAACAACATGACAACAGTCCTGACAGTGATAGCAATGCAAGCGTTTGTCTCTTCCCTGGGTTCTATATATAGACTTCAGTGGTTCTGACACACAAACACGCATCCTTATTGGTAATATATGGTTAACCAAGTTACATAACAGTGTGGTGCAGCAAATGCTTTGTGGAACAGAAACATGGCTTTGATTTTCTCTCAGACCATGTTTCCTCTGTGTTGTGCTTTGTGATTTGCTCAAACGTCTAATTCTAATCCCTTTCTAACAGTGACGTGTCTTTATGTGCTAACGGCCTTCCATCATGGACAACCCCCCATCACCAGAGGACAAGGGGACAACCTGATAATGCTTCATCGTCAACAACAGAATTATCAGCAATCAAAAATATTTGGGCCAATCAATTTACATTGGAACCAGCCAATAAGAAGCCAATTGAGAGCTTGATGAAAATCACAAGTTAAGAGCTACTCATGTCATTCTTGGTATGTTTTTATCTTGACAAGAACCACAGCTGGAAACAACAGCATATGTATCAAACGTATGTTTCAGATTAGTGCGGATGGTAGGCAGGAACACAGCAAGACGGAGGCAAAACGGAACTGGCCGATGAGTCACTGCGCAAAACTGGTGCGACCACACGAGTTGCACCAAATAAGGTTCTATTGCAGCCGCCAACACAACTCATAGGAACATTTCTAACTCGCCATCCACCAGCCTCCATCCTTATCTAAAAGAGGTTTTTCAGAAACAAAGATGTTCTATTGTCGACAGAACCTACTACAGCCATGCTTGAATACTACTAAGTTAACAGCTAATTTCATATTTTGGGATCAATTGAAGTAATCTGTGTGACAGGTCTGATGCGAATGCAATGCAGCTTGAGTACATCACAACTGTGGAAGTTTTTAAGGCTTTTAAAGTACTACAGTGCAACAGGGGAGCATCCATAGTGCTAAGTTATTCAGGGGTTCCTCAGATGGGTGGCTGTAGCTGCTAAAAATCTATTTTTCTGAGAAATACAAATAGCGTTGAATCCATCTATGCAGTGCCACATCTCTCTTGTGATCATAAATGTTGTGGAAAATTTGTCACCAAGAAATCAACAGAGCCAAACAACATCTACACACAAAATCTTTGAGAAGACCAGACAGGAAAATGGACCATTGCTGCCGCAGACAGACAAATAAATGACAGTCCATTAGCTTGTCAGTTCAGGTCATTTGTGTCCAAGTGGCAGAGCTTGAGTTCAGTCTTACATCAAAAGAAAACATATAATTTAAGGAGATACAAACTTTAATAAAATAAACAAGAAAATGGCCAAATATTACGGAATTAGAAAAAGTGATATGCTATGCTTTTTTTTTTTTATAATCTCTATTTCGGTTATAAACAACTTAATTAAGTGGAGTTTAGCTAGTTTGTTTAGAGATTTACAGTTATGCAATATGACTAAATTGATATTTTAGTAGATCAAACACGCTGATGTTGTTACACCGAGGCTGCAGATAAACACTATAAAAGTCAATAAATGTACCATAGTAATTAGCTATTCAAACCCGATTATGAAGAGAGCACCCAAGAACCCATATTTATATACAATGTTTGTTTTCTTGGTCCATTATCTTGTCAGTTTAATCAAGATCTACATTAATTCCTCTGTGTGTTTTATCATTATTTTATTGTGACAGACAGAGACCAACATGATGCAGTGTTTGTTGCTGCTCCTCTAAATCCAGCCTTAATCCAGCACTGCTGATATTAATCTGGCTGCCGATGCTGTGTCTGTTTTTTTTCTAACATGTACTAGAGTCAACATCAATTCCAGAGAGCTAAATAAATACATACAGCTGCCTCGGATGTAGGACTCTGTTTTCCCAAGAGTCATTTGGCCTCTCTGAGATGACAGGCCATGGTCAGGAAATATAAAGATTTATTTATTTATTGGTCTGAATCCCCTCCACCATTCTCTCTCTCTCTCTCTCTCTCTCTCTCTCTTTCTCTCTCTCTCACTTTCTCTCTCTCACTCACACACACATACACACACACACACACAAACACACACACACACACACACACACACACACACACACCTTACTTTTGCCCAAGAGGCCCAGCATGCTTTGCTCCATCTCGTAACCATTCCCTTTCAGTTGCATTTGCAGGAGACTTAAACTTATGAAGTGTTGAGCAATAAGTTTCAAGCGGAGGGATGAAACAGAAATGAGACGTAAATTATTCACCTTAGTGCACCCCACTGTGATACAAGGCAACGCCACACCCCTCCTCCTCATCTGCCAGAGCTTACCAAACTAAAATGAGCTCCACTCTTAACTTATGCGCCCTTAAAATTGGGGAAACCAGCAGATTTGAAGTGCTGTTCCTCTGGTGTCGTGACTCATGACAACTTTTTAAATTAAAAAAAATATTTGGAGTAATAATTAGGACAAAGGATTTTTGTCATATCAACTTACAAAACAGTTCATTTATTTTGGATATTTCGCAATTTGCAATACCAAAATTCAGCACTTTTATTAGGAAATGATTTCCCAACTCTTATTTTTTTCCCGACTCTTATTTGTTCAAGCGTGAAGGTCACATGTTACCATGGAAGCCAGTTGGAAAACATGGCAACATGATGAAAAACAAAGATGTGTCTGAAAAGTAGCACAGATAGATCTGCAAGAGTATAAAGCAGAGGGATGAATAATGTGTTCCACAAAATTCACTTACTTTTTCTGCACATTCTAGAAAGATGCAACATCTCCGTTATTTACCTGATTACCTCTTTTATCCTTTACCTTGTTCATTTGGAAAAACACTGGCAGTGAAAAACATGGAAAGAGCTGGCAAAAAAGGTCTCGACTCAGCAACAAATACTCTGGAGGACCAACTGTCATGTTTCCAGTTGAGTCATTTTCTCCTTTTTACTCTTAAAGCACTGAAAAAGCAACAATGACACATCATGTGACCCTGTTTTACTTCTTACACCTGTCCATAAACTTTTTTTTTTTATTTGAGTCCCCACAGGCAAACTCACTCAACTCTGGGATAGGAGATAAATATGTGTAAACATTTCTAAAAGCCATGATATTTACAAAAGGAGTCAAACTGCTGCAAACTCACTATTTTCTCTCATGCCTGCAGTCTGTTCTTCTTCTCCCAACCAAAAAGCAACCCAGGGTCTCTTATTTAAGCAGAAGTGTGAGGCAATTGTGTCTCTAAACAATCCAGTATGCAAGGTGACTGTCATCAGCCATGACACTCATTGTCCAGGCCAAGACAGCAAATTAGAACGGTGTATAAAGAACACACTGCACAACATCCTTTACAAGGGTTAGGATCAACATTAATTGATTATAGAGCCAGACAAAAGCAACAAGGCCCCTCTCAGACTGCTATGTTTAAAGGACTTTAAGAGGCAATTATTCATCTCCTACTTGATGACAGACAGATTTACCGCAGCGCTTACCAGTTTCCACTGGGCATCTGGATATGTTTTAATCATCTCGTTGTGGGCTTGCTTTACCTTTAAGCAGCCTATGTATGTTGACATTGCACAAAGGGGTGACCAAGCCCCCTATTTAAATAAATTGTTCTGTTGCACTGGCCTTGCGCCTTCTGGAGGCTCATTAATTTTCCCTTCATGGCATTAAACACCCAGAACCGTTGCCAAAAACACCCTGTGAGGAGACCGCTCCTTTGCTCAGGGTGTCATTGTCGCAGAGGAAAAATTGCCATGACTGACAGAAAAGCAGTGCTTAGTACATGGTTCCAAAAATTTTGAGAAAAAAAACCTTCAGCACTCAAATTCTATTATGTATTCAAATGATTCAGATAGTTAAATGGGTGCTTATCTGGAATGCCTGCACTTGGTATGCAGACAGACGTTCCACACGGCTCTTTTTCAACAACCCAATGTCCAATGTCCCCCTCTCACCAAGGCTGCTGAAAAAAGTCCTTGTCCAAAAGTAAAAAACACTTTATATGCAGAGTGGAGGCTGCAATAGTGGTAAAATGGGGATATGTGATGCCAGGAATTCTTAGGTAAACTTGTATTTCACGATAAATTGGATTCAATGAGCCACCGACCATCTTTTGGTTTGAGAGTTTGAGAGAAGTAAAGCACTCAGAAGGAACGATAGTGACTCTAGCTTCAAGTGATTTTCAATCATTTAGTTGCTGTTGTGTAACAAGGACATATTGTGGGAGGACATATTGTGCAAAACGCACATTTTAGTTCATGTATTTGCGTATTCAGAGTGCCTCTCCATCCTGTCAATATTAGTTCTGACAGCTAATTCAATGTTCAGAAAACTTCTTTGCAAGTGTCTCAAAATGGTCCATTTTTCACTTCCGCCCCACTGTTAGGTAGTGGTTGGGATTTGAATAATCCCAGCCTCACACTGGGTATCTCATCCCGTACAACCACAGCTACCCGTGCAAGGATCCACCACTGCAAGGATCTGCCGGCAGAACAGAGGGACGGGCTACGACTGTCTGTGGGTGGAGCTCAGAGTAGCTCATTAGCATTTAGAGGGAAATCAGACATACTGAGCAGGACTGTGAAACTGGGGTGTTTAGAGTCTGACTGTGCTCTATCCTCCTATTTCATTTAGACATCAAAGAACCATGCTAACTTGCAGAAAAGTAGTGTAATATGTCACCTTTGAGCTACTCATCATATATTTGTGCTAGGTTTAGAGCCTGAGGACCACCACAGCATGATGGGCCAATACATTTTAATACCATTCTTCACTCGTGGTGATTACATAGGCTAGCCCTGACATGCACGATCATCTAATCTCAGTGAATCTTAATACTCAGATTAAACCTTTATTTGTCAGTATGCAGGAAGCTCTTGGGACTTTGAATCAACTAACAGGCAAAGTTCCCTCTGGCGAGTTCCATTCCACAGGAAAGAGATCCTCTCAGCAGCTCAGAGGGAAGGTGCCAAGTCGACAAATGTCTGGACCACACTGTGAAGGCAGAGCGGCTCTGCTGGTGAAAAAGAATGAAGGAGAGACGGCCTGGAGCTTTTTGGCTTGAGGTTAGAGAAACCCTCACCTACACCACAAATTTAGCATGTCCAGCCCCAAAACAGTCCTGCTGGAGTAACCTGGTGAGGGGCGGTGGGACCACATACAAGGAAACCGAGCGGGGCCGGTAATAGTTTTCAGCAAGCTGCTTCCTGGCTTGATCCGACTGAACACAGCACTTCAGGGCCTGCTGAACAGCTGCACCTAACATCTGGACTTGGAGCCACAGGGAAAGAGCAACAAACTCTGTCCATACAGAAGGGTCGCAGACACTGCATACAGAGGTAGAAAAAGCAGAATCAGACATCAGACACGGTGCAATCTGAAGAGGAAACTAAGCACAGAAAGACTTCTTGGAGCTACCAGAAGAGCTACCAGCCGTACTCATCAGGACAAAGTCTTTTATATGCACTTGTGCCTGGATGTAAATCACCATCACAACTTGCTTTACTTTACTACAGACTTTACTGTGTTGCCTGATTCAGGCAACACAGTAAAGTCTGCAGAACAAGGACTTGTCAGCACTGTTGTAACACCAGTATCATTAGAATTGAGGGTCCACTTGATGCACGGGACGGGTTCTATTGATGAATTGTGCTTTTGCAAGTTAACATGATCGACATCGATGCTACATAAAACAGCTAACCGAGAGATGCTTTTGGCACAAATGAAAATCTGAGGAAGTCATGTCTTGCACTGAAACGTGCGTTCACTTTTGTGTAATCAGAGAATTCCCTCTTCTGCCCACAGGGAGGCAGATTTGGAGTAGTGCAATGATCTATTTTTGGATCTTAAAACAGAATTTGCGCACCCTCTGCCTCAGAAACTTTTTTTTTGTCTGTCAGAGGAAGAGGGCAGCGGTGGGACAGGAAACACAGAGCAGATTTCCCTGGTGGCACCCTCTTTAGCCTGACTGTAATTTAGAGAGGAAAAACACAATGGATGCTCAAACACAAGGCTGAACTCCAGGCTGGAAGTCTCAGGATTTCTCATGTCATCCATTACCATTTAACCTTGTGGAATATGAATTTAGCAGCTGGAAGTATACTCACTTGCACATCTAAGAGAGTAAAACATCAATCTGTTACAACATCAGTGAAAAGTATTGATTTTCTTCTTTCAGCTGTGTTTAATGGGCCTAACTTTTAAATCTCACAGCCACACACAATGACACAAGTTAACACTGGGGTTACATTCAGCTCAACTTGTTTTGTAAAGTACTGCTGTTTGTTCTTGAACAGATTATGACCTGACCAGAACAGTTCTGACCTATACAGCATCGCGAGGGACCCTTCACCAAACCCACGTAGAACACAGGAACGTACTAGATCGTATATACTGAACTTAACTCAAACTTTATTTAAAGAGCACATTTAAAACAACCAAAGTTGACCAGAGTGCTGTATAGATGAAAAGCACAAACTTAGTGTTCTAAACCTTGTTTTTCATGTTATAAAAATAGTGTCTTAAGAGTAGTTAAAAAGTCTTTGTTAAAAGTATCACAAGTTAAAACACAAAAAAGATGAAGAATGTGGAATACATTTGAAAAAGTAGACCCTAAATTAGTCCCACAACAAATAAGATTATTTTATAATAATTTTTACTCTCTTTCTGAGAACCTTTGTTGACAAAATGCGCTCCCACACCCCTCCCAACTGCACCCAAAACTCATGTCTAACATGAACCTTTAAACCAACTCTACCAAACAAACCTTTGACGTTGGGATCATGAGACTTAATGTCCCCACTTTGCAGGTAAAATACCTCACTGGTATGTATGTAGCTATGTAGCAAGACTCCCGCCCCCCCCCACACACAGAAGTTATGCCCATCTTTTATTCCATCTTTTTATTAAGACTATCTAATTAAACACCCTACTTCAGTACATACAGTGTTGGTAGGAATAATCAATAAAAGGTTGTGCCAAGCCACTAATTGGCAGTCAGTAAATTTAAGGGATGCCTCCTTACAGAAAATAACAAAAGGTTTGACAGTACATTTGAGACCAAACAAGCCAGTTAACGGTTGGTTCACACAAATGAATAGATCTGATCTTTTTTCTGCTTCATCCTCTGCTCTTGCTCGCCCTTTTATTATCATTTCTCTGCACACTCGCTGGACTTCCTGCGTTCTCCGTGTTCAGCCCTGCGCCTGCCTATCAGCATGCCCTGCAGGAATTGCATGTGTACCCCACCACAGTGTTTTTTCCAGCACATATCCTTGGCCTGCCTATCTGATCTTGCAGAGGGAGTGGGAGTTCAGCCCCTATCTCTGGTCATTTACTCCTGCACCTTTTCAATTATACACTGCTGATTGGCTCTCCTGAAGCGTGCTGAAGTCCCAGGAGGTTATTCTGGCCAAACAAAGCACTGATACAGACTCCTCTGGCTCTCACTTTTTCACAGGGCTCAAACTGACAAGTGGTACACACTGACTTACTGAATAAAAACATCATTTTGACCATTTATTACCTTGGCAATATTGACAAGAATGCTTCCCTTTTTTGTCTACGTGGGTAAAAGCAATCAGGTTATGACTTTTAGTAGCCAGGAAGAGGAAAGTCAACTCTGGGATTGATTATTTGAAGAAAAGTCCAGAGAGGAGAGTTTTCTGTCTCACTTCTGCTGGTGTCTCAAGGACACGATCAACCACACGGCTGAGATGGTTAAGGAAAAAAAAAATGTTGGCCTACTTCCTTATCAGCTGCATAAATATATTAATAAACACATGGAAAAATATGCTGCAGATTTTACCATCTGCTGCTCCAGAAGTTGGATGATCCATACAAACAAGCTGCTGGAAGGAGGTTACACAAGAGTGACATCTAGAGGCTTGAGAACTCCACGTGTGACGTCATCGACCCAGCATTATGATTTGTAAGGAAATAATGATTCCATATGATTCTGCACACAGTAATTATTGGACTTTCAACAAGATGGCCATTAAACGATTTAACCTTCTTTAAAAACAATACTCGTGCTAGCTCCGTAACGAGGACGATTGGGCCGGATTCATTTTGCTCCAGGCTGAGGCCATCCAATTAGTCGTGCACAATTGTCGATACGGAAACCAGTGTGTGCCCCAAGGCAAGAAATAACAGCATGGATGGCTTCATGAGGCGTGGCGGAGCAAACGGTGGTGATTTCGCCCTCAAATAACAGTGTGCCGCAAGGTCAGCGTGCAGGGAGGAGCCCTTTCCGCTGTCAAACCACCCCCCCCCAAGAAAAAGAAAAAAACAGAAATCCAATGACACAATGATAATTTGCCAGGATGATCGATAAAGGAGAGAGACTTGATATAAAACCTTAACAAAAGACCCATTTCTCACAAGGCTGCTGCTGAATAAAAGCAGGGCCCTGTAGGATTCATGATATTTCTTGATGCACGCAGAAGTGCACCGGGTTCACATCAGCACCAGTGATGTGGGTTTTATTCATCTCCGTGCCGCAACATATCCCTCCCAGTGTTCCCAGCAGTGGGGACTCGACCAATGAGGCATCACCTGAGCTGCAATACTTCAAGGCAGAACTAGTTGATTACAGATTGGCCGCGGCCTTCTCCATACCGACAATCCCCTAATTTTGTCTCTCTGCCGACAAAACAGTCGCCTCATTGTCAGATCCTCCTCAGATATAGTCGTTTACAGCTTAGGGGGAGCAGGGGAGCCGTCCTTCCCGTGAAATGGATGTGCAATCACAGCCCTTTCCTCGAAGGTTATTACCCACATTTCTTGGCTCTTCTTCACGGCCACCGCAGAGCTGATGGGGGAAATGACAATGGTCAGGTCTGCCGAGATGCTGCATTAAGCCACAAGCAGGAGAAATAGCTGTGACGCTACGGGCTCTTCAAATCACCACATTGAGCCGCCTAAATGCCAAAGCAATAAGCAAGGCGACAGGCTACATTTTTCATCACAGAAGGGGAGCTCATTTCTGAGTGCGGGAGGCCGCCGCCGCCGTCTCGCGCCCTGGCACTTTTCTTGAACCAGGGGAGGTGAAATGTTGTCAAGGAAGAGCTTCACAGCAGTGGAACGAGCTTTTATTAAGGCGCAAATTGTTGCAGTCAAGTTGACTACAGCTAAAATTCTTTCTGGACCTTTTCTTTTCTTTTCTTTTTTCAAACATGAAATAATGGTCAAAAGTATAAAAGGCTGCTTAAAAGCTCATTAAAGTGAAAAGATGAGAAGGAAATTAGCCAATGAAGGGAAACTGTAGAGTCCCTTTGTAAGGTGTAAGGTGTTTATTCATATTTGATAACATTTTGATACTAAACAAGGTCTACAAGAATTTATCCACATATAAAGACCATTATAGACTCTTTTGCAGTCATACATAATAAAGAGAAAGAATAATACACAAGGCCATGCTTGACCAAATCCTCCACGTCGGACACTTTACACCCACTCCATCCTCGGCTGTTAAGCCCTTTGAACAGGAAACTTATTATGAGGCATCATGTTTTCATTACGGCTGAGATGACATCTTCATCTTCATCGCCCCGTGATTTATTCCACCTCGTTCAATTCGATTAAGAACTCCGAGGATAGGCCGCACGCGCAAACGCTGAAGAGGGAGAATGAAGGAGGGTGAGGTAAAAGAGTCTACAGTTGGGGGCAGAATCTATTAAAGTCCACCATGAGCCCTTCGCCATTCATTTCTGTTTTTATCCACATCTCAGTGAAAAATTATTCAGTTTTGTTTCACCTTGACAATTAATTCAGTTTTAATTAACAGAGTTGTTCAACACGTGTCCTTGAAAAACACCACTGATCTCAGACTCATCCTGCTGAAAAGCTGTTTGCAAGAAACTCTTTGGTTTGCATCATATTACCTTGGCAACACATTTACTGCTCAGTCTTCTGTAAACAGATCTGCTATTATTAATGTATGATTCTTCCTTTAACTAGCCAAAAGCATAGATTTTTGGAAAAAGTTTTATGAAGGTTTTTGATACATCGCTCAAACGGTCCACATTGAGGGTATATTTTACTGTAATTCAGATTTAATATAATCACTTCAGCAGAATTATTGAAGCAATTGAAACAATAGGCCTCCTGAATATTATGAAATAATTCAAATAATTCAAAGTCCTTTTGTTTTTATTTGACAAATGTTAAATGTGGCCAGCGTGCTTGGAGATAACAACATCACTGAGACAGTTTCTTTGAATGGAATGGTAGGCTTAGCAAATAGCTCCTCTGGCTTTTCTACAGGGCTCCCGATTGTGTCCAAGCTTCATCTATTCGTGTCACAAACTGTATTTGCATATCTTTGAAATTCTTCAGCTTTCAGTGAATTTTGAAAATTGTGCTTCAAAATGTTCCATCCCTGTATTTGGGATAGGCCAGGGAAAAAAAGAAGATGGATGGGTGGAGGTGCCGTCCCTTTTTCCCCCAGTAAATTACAGTTTTAAAGAAAACAATGAGAGTATCTCACGACAGCAGTTGTAATTGGTTTTACATGATAACTGGCCAGTGGCATTTAAACGTAAACACATTTGTAAGATAATCACAAAGCAGGTAAAGGTCATCGCCAACAAATAATATTCCATAAAACATAAACAGGAAAAAGAAAATCACATTAGTGATGAGGTGCACTGACACATCCAGAATTTGAAAGTTTCATCTTAAATCATTAAAGGCCATTTCCCCTTGAAAACTCTGCCTGAGTATCATCATGAAAGCCAGTCAGAGAGTCAGCTTCAGCTTCAGCCGCTTAGAGTTGGAAAGGCCAAGTTTGCTCAATGGTTGTCAAGCCTCAAGAAGGACGCTGGATGTTTGACGTGCACTCATCTTTGGAACACAGCGAGCGTCTTTGAAATAAACACCTTTAAGCGCAAGGTTTGGAAGGAATGTCTCCTTTAAATAAAACGTTTTTGAGCGCGCCACTAAAGGTCAAACATAGAGCGCTTGCGAAGATGGAGGAAGGTGCGCCTTAGTCTTGAGCCACAGTGCCACCTTGTGGCGAAACTGTTCAACTGTCTCTTCACGGATTTTTTTAATTTTTATTTTTAATCAGGGCCTGAAACCCTGAATCTCAACAAAATTAGAACAGCTTACAATGAGGTGTGCGTTTTTGCGATATTTATTGACTACGACTTCTGTGGAATTTCATTCAAAATGTAATCGAGTCAGTGTAAACAGAAGCAGAGAAGGTCACAGATGTGGTCACAAATCTACAGTAAATACCGTTGTTTAATCAAATTGCACACACACACAACAAGAAATGTTGCACATAGTATAATAAAACATAAATGTAATGTTTAACCATTAAACTGACAATAATGACATCATGAACCGTCAGTCGTCCATTCTGCAGCTGAGCAAAGCCACAGCAGGAAATTGATGAAGCTGCTTTTTGAACCGATATTTTTGCTATTTGTCGTCCAAACGACACGGAAATTGGTAATGCACACACTCCCAAATTTGATATCAATCGGATGAGCGGTTACGCGTGGAAAACAGAGAGAGAGAGAAAGAGACAGACAGACAGACAGACAGAGACGTTTCTTGCACTAACAGATAGATATTGCTCTTGCTTTAACTTATTTATGAGTTGTATTTCTCCTATTTGCCAGTTGGGGACAGTAAAACGCTGCAAAAGAAGTGACTTCTCCTCTCGAATCCAGCTGGTATCAAAGAGCCGCGATCAAAGAAACGCGCATTATGAATGAATATTCCCTCGGAAATCCTTAAAGAAGGAAAATAAAAGCACAAACACAAAATCCATTGCCTGTTTCAGAAAAATGCGCACAAAAGTCCATTTCCCTTTAATGTGCCGATATGAAAATAAACAATGTAGAATAAAGAAATAACAAAGACGATACAACAAAGGGGAATTTCAGCAATGAAGTAAGCCATATGGATTTCTGTCCGTCCGAGTAAAAGAAAATTGTACATGAAATAAGTTTCATGCAAGTCTATTTAATGCTATAGAATCTACATGTGATCCTAAAGGGCTGAAATCTTATTCATGTGGGCTCTGTCTGCCTGTGAAATCAAGCTCCAGAGAGGAGATGGAAGCCTTTCACGGGCCCCCTACCAGCTCAATCATTCCACTGAGAAATATAATAGCGACGGCCTGCAAAACACCTCTGGAGGTGGAAAAAGGGGGCTTTACGCACAGAAATATTCAAATTGTTCGCTCACACACAGAACAGACTCCCCGATGCATCCGAGCATGACAGTAGATTTGCACAATCCTGCTCTGATGCACAACGGGAAGTACACAAACTCACGAGGGAGCAGCCAGAACTAAGCTGTGAGACTGATATACTCAAGCTCTGCTGCTGACTTGTGAGAGCAAACGTGAAAACGAGCCTGGAGTTAAGACATCACATGAATTCACCTTTATTAAAGAAATATAAAAACCACAGAATTAATGTATACATTATAAAGACAGTAATGCCATTAATCCCCTCCCCGTGTGTGCTCTTAGTGGATGTATTGGTGCCAATCAAGTCCTGGATTTACACACACACACACGCACACACACACACACACACACACACACACACACACACACACACACACACACACACACACAATTGTACACTATTGGGTCTCACCCCATGAGATAAAGAACATTCCAAGACCAAAAACACGTATGTGTGTGTGTGTGTGTGTGTGTGTGTGTGTGTGTGTGTGTGTGTGAGAGAGAGTGTATGTGTGTGTGAGAGAGTGTGTGTGTGTGTGTCAGTGATCATGCCAACATTAGCTGAACATTGGCAGTGTGTTGTAAGTACCCAGCAGCTGGGGTCTTGAGTTTTATCCAACAGAAATTTGACAGATGATGGAGTTTTAAATGCCACGTTGCG
Source organism: Lagocephalus sceleratus (assembly GCA_911728415.1). Lineage (NCBI taxonomy): Eukaryota > Metazoa > Chordata > Actinopteri > Tetraodontiformes > Tetraodontidae > Lagocephalus > Lagocephalus sceleratus. The sequence goes on along the minus strand of CAJVRN010000211.1, from coordinate 827,790 downwards.
TCCTGACTCTCACTGCATCACCTAACTGATACAATAATAGATGTTCTACAGCTCAGTGGCAGCCAACTGTAATCTCAGCCACTTGGTCACTGGCAAGGGGAGAGTGGAACAGAACAACTGACGGAAGCCGATGCGTGTAGTGACCAAAAGAATTAGATGACCAGTACAAGTGGCCATCTAATTCAAGCTCAGGGTGAGGAGCAGCGATATCTGAGAGGCACTCCACTCTGTCAGATGGCCTCTCCATGTCAAGAGGAGCCAGTCGAGTAGGCATTCGGTGTGGGTGCCTCCCACAGCTCTCCCTGGGGAGGTGTTTCAGGCATGTGTGCCTGGAGGGAGCCCCCAGGGCAGGCTAAGGAGAGTTGATATCTCCCATCGAGCCGTGAAACGCCTTGTTGTTCTCCCAGAGGACGGAGGAAGGGGAGCCAGAGAGAGGATACTCGGGACTCTTTTCAGGAATGCGGAGCAGAACCTGGCTTCTATGTGCATCCATTATTAATGGAATGACACTGATACTTAGTGTTACCTGTTGGTACTTGTTGCATTACATGGGTGGATGAAGTTGAGGAAACAGAAAGTTTCATTCCTTCTGTAGTCATCATCGTAGGTGGTCATAACCGGTTGGTCCACTAAATAATCCCCAAACCTATGTGACAGCCGACACAATGACCTGTTGTGGGCAGATATACCATTAGTGACTGAGTAATCCTCCCCACAGCATACCTGATAAATAGTCACAAGGCTGCCAGCTCTGCTCTATTTAATTTCCCCACTCGCCCATTCCAAAACCAGCAATGACACCCACCACCTCCCAAAGAACAGGATGCAAACATCTGACCACCAACACACACAAAGCTGATTTCATTTGCCCACATAATTCATGTCCACTACTGCTGCTTTTTTTTTTTTTTTTTTTTTGACTGTGATCGCCAGTCTGTGGATTCAGAATACAAATATGCATCTCACGAAGAAGAGGAAAAGTCAAAGTGACAGCGGATTCAAATCATTTACAAGTGTCTGACATTAACTGTCAGCCAATTACATATTTTAATTAAGTTAATTACATACTCTTCAAAAGAAACATGAACCATTCATCAAACTGAGTTATTTCATGGTATTTCTTCCAACTCTTCGGGTTAAGGCTATTACAGGTTTGTACAGTTGACCAGAATGTAAACTATTAATTTATCCCGTTTTTAATTCTACCCTAGAATCAGCTATTGCTGCTGCTCTTGTCCACCAGAGTCAAGAGACACACCAGCGCTGGAGCTTCAGGAACACTTTGTGCTTTAGTATCTCACTCAAGGGCACTTTGACAGTAGACCACAGGGGATTGAACCAATCACTCTCACATCGGCCCCAACACCTTCGACGCTGCCGCCTCAATTTCCAGCATTGTCAGCCGCCAAGCGTTCTCTGACGCTCCTGAACAGGGAGACGTTTGAGGACAGGCGCTCGGCTCTTGATGGCCCTAACCCCAGCGCCAGATGAGGACAAGCCTTACACGCTGAATTAAAGGATCTGAGCCGTGCCTGAAACTTGTCCTGTCCATCTGTCCGTCTGCCAGGGCACAAAGCAGTCATGCTGCTGCAGGTGCCCCCCGCCAGGAGAGGAGGAGGTGACGCCAGTTGCAGGAAAAAAAAAAGAAAAAGAGGAGAATAAGCAAGCCTAAATAGAAATAATGTTACTGAAAGGCACAAAGAGGGTGCAGGAAGACTCACTAAGAATAAGAGAAGGTTCAGTGGGTGACTGCAGCTCCGACCCCAGTGATCGCGAGGGCCTGGAAATAAACTCTACTTGCCCTCTCATGCCTTCAGGCTGCAGCGGATGGACGATTTCACGGAGCTGCTGTGGCACAGGTTGGTGCCGAGGCTGCCAAAGCCTCAAACGTACTTCTTCTTACGCTTCTGCACAACAATTTGTTGTTGCCATAGAAATCAACTCTGTGGTCCTCTCTCTTAAAGGAGCAAAACTTTAACCTGATAGGCTTAATCCTTCCTCTCCAAACTGAGCTGGATCGATGGTCCGCAGCGTATGTTAGCGATGCCCCCCCCCCCACGGGGCCGCTGGAGCTTCGTCATCGCCGGGTTGTTCGGTTGCTCCTCTGCCACAGAAGTTATTTAATGAGAACGTGTTCGCCCACAAGGGACGGACAAAAGAAAGAGCTGAGCGGATGTTTTCAAGGTGGACAAACATTGACGAGTCTCTAATGCATTCCAACGGGATTGATGACTCGGCACTTTCAGCTCAGGGCTGCGTGCCTTTACCTTGAACGTACCGCTGTTCCTCAAAACTGCAGCCGATACGAAGAAATCCGGGCGGCAGGCCGCGGCATTCCTTTTGGGGCTGAATTCCTTCAAAAACCTGGTAAATAACCCAACAATTCCACCCAGTTTTGTTCCAGCCAGCCAAATAATAGTTAGTTACAATTACCTTGATCCTGTAAAGTGGTTTTAAAAACTACACCATTTATCTGCAACCCAATCCGAGAAAGGAACTCATCCACCCATCTTGTTTGTTTTAACCTCCACTTATTCCTCGTCTGGGTCAGTGGGTCATCAATCCCAGCAGCCAGGTCACCGGTCCATCACAGGACACACACCATTTACTTATTCAGTCCCCAGTCAAACCAGTCTGCATGTTAATGGACTTGGGGAGGGGAGAACATGCACAGAATGGAACCAGGATCCTTCTGTGTATATAGAACTGGGCTTACAACCACACCAGTCGGGCCTCAACTCATTTTTACTGTAAAAACGTGTGTTTACACCCCAGGGCTGTAAATTAGAACGTGCTCGGTGGAGTTTGTGTAACGATGAGTGAAGCCATGACCTGAGGGCAGCGAGCGTATCACTCACTTCATCAGCACCCCCCCCCCCATATCTGCAACACCAAGATAAAGCAGCTCTCCGAGCGATATGGTCCATGTTCTTTATGTCCGCCTCTTCGATCAATGCGTCCTATCACTGTGGACGGCAGTGGTTTTATCTGTGATGGCCGTGTCCACCTGAAGCTCCTTCATGGTTGGGTCTGCAGAACACAGCCAAGGCTTTCTTGTGCTCGTGTCCAGGCGTTATTATATAGGGGCAGGGCAATCCATTAATAAAATAGGAATAAAGTGGAAGTTCAGTTTCTCCAGTCAACATTTATTTTGGTTTTTATCGAATCCTTCCTGTTCTGCCCCAGAATTTATCCTCCCTCATTTCTTTTGCACGGCCCATTCCCCTCCCTTCCTTCCCAATGCGGTGAATGAGCTGTGTGTTCATTAAAAATGACACTTGGAAATAGAACAGTCTGCTGTCGATGGAATGGAGTGGAGCGTCGCAAGGGCTGCGGGGGGGTGGAGAAAACAAAACGGTGTCGGTCTTCATTCTAAAAAGGAGGCGAGCGCAAACAGCCATCATCATGGCCGCGCTATCTCTGCTAATCTGACTCTGCTGTTGTCACTGTGTGAAATTCAACAACCTGAGCGCTGGCGTATGCGGCTGCCCACGCCTGGATGCACGTGTCGGACATGGCGGTGCCAGAGGGGGGGGGGTAATGGACAAGTTTATACAAACAGATTTCAGGCAATTTGCTGGCACAGCTGTGTAATGTGAAAACATATTTACTATGTGGAGCCAATGGGTTACCTGGGACGCACAGAAGCTCTGAGACCCCGCAACTCTGCTGGGGTTCCGGTCAGAAGGTGCACGGCGTCCATAACGCCCGCAGTAGCTCCGTTTATAGGTGAGGAACATGAGAACATTTACAGTCAGACTGGCCACCATGGATCACCCAATGAGGCAGAAAGCAGAAGGTAGTAAAACCCGAGAAAATGGATCTGCAGAATTAGTCACGGGGGGGTGGGAGGGATCCCTTTTCCAATAGAGTGGACGGTCCATTTGTTAAGTCCCTCAGGATGAGGATGGGGGATGGCAAGGAGCGTGAGCTATTAGCTCAACTCATGCTGCGCCATTAGTGCAGTGTGCACGAATGATCGCTGCTGACATGCTGCAACCCTGAGTGCACACTAACCCTCCACCACCACGGGTCAGGGGTTGCTAATATCTCCTATTATTATTTAACAAAACCCCATTTTTCTTGATGTGATTCAGTCTGGGCTTAATCTTAAAGCCACTGTAACGGTCTTCAAACCCATCGGAGGTAAATGACTCCTCAGCCCTTGTGTTGAACTGGATTCTGGGTTGGTGACACATCTGCGCTGACATTGAAGTGGGCGGGGCCCGGGCCAGATTTGTCACAAATGGAACCGATCCACTGGCTGAGCCGGAGCTGCCTCTGTGGTTTTTAGATAGTTCCCGTCACTCTGGTGTCGGCTCAAGTGGTCTGATATCATGACTGACAGATGAGCTCTGCTACCCACTGGGCGAGGATTAGTAAAGCTCCACTTCCTGTTTGCTACGACTCACACCGGCCAAAAATACGCTTCTTTCTCAATGTCACGCAAATGTAGTTTGTATGCTTGGTTTAGCCTTTAATTGAAAAAAAGATGATTGCATTTATTTTGAGTCTAGTCTATGAAACTTTTGGAGAACTTTTGATGGTGTCTTATGTATCATATTGAAGCAGTGATCCACGATTGTTGACAGGGATCTGGCTGAGAGTTGACCTTATGCATCAAATCTCATCGATCAGATTGATCGCTTGATGCTGCGTACAATATCCTGCCCGCACAATTTGGGCTGTCTTCCAGTTATGCACAATATAATTTTTGTTTGGATAGATAAAATCGAGCTTTGGGAGCCAAATCATTTATATTTCGACACGCCACATTCATCTTAAAATTGCACCTTGACAGGATCTCCTATACCGGCGCTTCATGCTACTCTGAGCACAACCTTAATTGGGTGACAGCTTGCTGTTAAAAAACAAACAGTTTAGAGCTGATTTTCATTGGTAAAGGAGTCATAGCATTGTAATCCTGTAAATATTTTAAATATATTTGTTTATATATATATATTTTAAATTTTGTTAATAGAATAGAAGTGACAATCACATCCAACATCGCACCAAGATGTGCTTTGACAAACACTGAAAACTCCTTCAGCACCTTTAACATTTCTAAAATATTCACTCTATATTTAGACTAACCTGCTCTAAATCCTCTAAGGGAATGGAGCGCTTTCTGTTGCCGTTGAGAAGCTATAATGGGCAGTAGAGCTGATGTGAACTGTTGCTCGGTTAATCTTATGGAAAATTATCAGGATTTATGGTGACAAAACACTTATTTTTCATCCTAAATCGGGATAGATACTGTCCAAACTAATTCAGAGCTGCTTTCACAGCTGCTGTGTACTTGACCCGTGTTTAATTGGAGATTTAAAAGCAATTCCATGAATATTGAAGCTGAAAACAAATCTACTGATAATTACAGACAGTCCGAATGTTTTCAGACCCACTTTAAAGCCCCTTTAATGCACATCTCTGGTCTTTCAAGCACAGTTTCGTTCAGCTGTAAAACAAATCTCAATTTGAATGCGATTCAACAAACTTTCCTCTGGAGTCCACAAGACAAATAACGCTAAGATCATTAAACATGATAATAAACATCAGAGCGTCTGGACTCACTCCCTGATCAAATTTCATCATCCGAGTTTGCTAATCCTGATGGTTTAACTGGTTTTCCCTTAGCAACAAGAGGGCTATGGTGCTAAACCATTCAGTCATTGCTTTAAATAGGTTAAATATACTCATACTCTATAAGCATGTATGTCTGTATAAAACAAACAAGGGAAAAACACAAGAAAAAAGGGACATTCTAATATAAATGACAATAAATCAAGTATGTATTGCACTATTCATCTCAGAATCTAGTGTTTATAATAGCAGCTTTATTATATCCCGTGGGATAGCGAACACTCCAATCATTGCACATTTTAATTAGCTACTTGGCAATTAACGCCCCAATGAGAATTAGGCTGTATAATCGCCTTACCACTTGGCAGTTTTCTTAAACAAATATCTGCTAAATCAGTGATGTGAAACTAACAGCTCAGTCCTGCTCTGAGCTGTGGTTTATTGCAGTTTAGCGTCAACTTTGATGGCCTCTGGCATCTGAGAGTTAACAGGGAAAAAACAAAAAAAAACTGCTTTTCTGATAAAGTTGGCTGTGACTGAACCTCCAGCCAGGAAATTAAATTTATGAAGTCAACTCGGAACAGATGCTAAACTCCGGCAATCTGTCCCTCATGTTGTAGATGCAGGCATAGCCGCTGATCTGACACAAGGACTCAATGTCCCCTCCACCTGTGTCCATAGGCCTCCTCAGCTGAAAGGAAATCAGGAGAGAAGTATCATCTAATGGTGCCCTACCCACTTGAGTTCCATGGAGAAAATACTCTGGAGTACAAGAATCCGGAGGTGGTTCCTGACCTTGTGTTTCTGTTCTAGGTCGGTTCTTGGTACCGCTCTCAAAATCTGCACACGAACTTCCTGCCTACATCGACGGTGCTCCAGATGCGACGCTTTCACTTCCCTGAGAGGTTCAAAGGGGAAACGCGGTTGCCTGAACACAAATCTTGACTGTGCTTTTTGCCCCCCCTTTTAGATAAGGTGGGCTGCTCTCTGTTAGTCAAAGCCACGCTTCCACCCAGTCAGGAGCAGAGATGCAAAGTGCAGCCATGCAAAGCAAGCCCGCCACTTTCAGGTGGCAGGGCGATATTTTATATTTATCAGCTTTCAAAGGAAACTGCTGGCCTTGCTGTATGCTGACAGAGGCAAAGCGCTCCGTTTTTATATAGCACGTCTCCGCGGATGTTTACAGGAAGCAAACACAAACGCCGCTCGTCCGTGATTTGTTTGTGGACCGGGTTGAAAGATTTGCAAGTCTTTGATAAAGTTTACAGTGAATGCAGACTGGAAAATGGGGGCAGTGTGGTGATAACGCCAGTCTACACACACTGCCACTCGCCACCTTTACAGATGTTTTGTTGGCGCAAATTCTCGGTATATCTTTTAGAATTGGCAAACAGCTCTCAAAAGCGGCTGCAGGCGCAGTTCATTATTTAATACAAAAATGGATGATATGTGGGAGAAATAGGGCTAATTTCAATCTGAAGTGCAAAGACTCTGAAGTATTAAAGGATGAAGCACAACACAACAAGCTGATATCTTCAAACCTGAACTGTTAAAAGGACCGTTTCTGTAATGTAACCGTGTAATGTTTGCAAATTGGCCACTCAGAATAACAATAGAAGAACCCTGACACTGTTCTCCCTCTGTGCATTTTGATTATTTTTCAACTGAGCTCGGAGGTTCGGCAGTACGGCGACAACTGGTGCCATCTACCTTGCATCCTCTGTCGCCTTACGGCCTCGATAACGGCTCCTTGTACGGAAACCAGATCGCCTGAGCCGAAGATCTCATGCTTCACAGTGTTCTGTGATTACAGCAGAGAGTGGCTTTTAACTATGCGATACAGCGCTAAAGGCGGCAAAGAGCCACTGTAAGAGTTGCCTCGCAAATTAACGAGAGCCCCTCCACGAGTAATGAGGCCTGGATACAGCCTAAGTCATATGTTTCCCATTAATTATTCAGCACCATTGATGGCTGTTTGGAGGTGCGGTTTGGGAATTATGCTAAATATAAAGCTCTCATCTGTGGAGAAATGAACATATGAAAATACAGCTGAAAAACCTGTAAAAGAGGTCATTAATAGAAAAAGAAAATACCCCTGATTACTGTATTAGTCTCTTGGAACATCATCTCCTCTGAGAAGTCTGTTGGATTTACCATTTTTAAAAGGCATAGGTGGTTACAGTAAATGATCCTCGGGGATTTCAGGTGGATTACTGTCATCTGACACCCAACAATCTCATTTCTGCGCCGTGTGAAAAGTTTGAGCTGTCCTCAGAGCTGGTTTGTACCACTCCTCTCTGCTCTCAGGTGATAGTGTAATCTGTGTTTCCCACAGTTTGTTTTGGGGATAAATTACAGAGCTCAAACTCCACAGTCCCCATGTAACGACATTTAATCACACCGAGCAAATATGCCGCCAACATAACCGAGATAGAGAGCGTTAAAGGATACCTGAATGGGAAAAGTTGGGGGAAGTTCAGAAATAATTGCTACGCCACAACAAGGATGCAAAAACCGCACGATGTGGTCAGAGACCCTCTAACTTTGTTCCCCTATCGGACCGAAGTAAGATTTATTGTCTTTATGGTGTGTGTAGCTGCAACCTTGCTGTACCTCAGGAGCAGACAGGGGGCCTTGGACTGCCCTTAGCAGGAGCCTCACAGCCTTTTTTTCATGAACTTCCTGTTCCATTTTCTCTGTGTGATGTTTCTACTGTAAATTATTATTGGCCAGATATTCTGCGGCTTCTTTAGTTATTTGGACTTCCTGAGTCTGTGTTATGCACTGTAAATAAAATGGAGTCAAAAACATACCCAGGTCACGTGACCAGTGCAGGGCACTCAAACAGGAGATTGGGTGCTCTGTTGAGCTGCGAATCAAAAGTGTAAATCCTGCAGCGTCACCTATGAACTCTGATGATCCAACCCAATTAAGCATTCATGGGACCAGAGACTCACTGGAGGCCTGAGCAGGTACCCTGAGGAACGCCAGCCGAGGTCTGTTGAGTTTGCTGAGCTGTACGTGGCTCATGCTGATACCAGCTTTAGGGTTTCTGCTGTCACCGGAGCTGAACACCTCTGATTTAGTACATGACCTCAGCGCTCCCGTCGTTTAACTGGGGATGTTTTTAAAACGCAGAGTCAGCAATCAGAGTTTGTGAACTGAGAGAATCTCAATAAAACACGAGCTAACGCAAGGGGTTAATTGTCTACTGTGAAGACAAAACAAGCCAATATCAGCGGTACAATGGTGCGTAACAAATGAGAGAGGGAAATTTCACCTTGTTGTTCGATAGGATGGGATCAATCGCAGCGCAAACACGGAGAACATAGAGTTCATTCATTACGTCTGATTGACCTGAAGCTTTTTTCATTGGCCTCATTCATCTGGAGAAAACAAAACAATTTTTCAGATGTGCATGTTAGCCCGCAGAGCAGAAAAAACTGATTCTTCATCATAGAAATAAAGGATTCTTTGAACGGGAAAAGACACGTGCACCGGCCTTTTGTTTATGTGCACACGCCGATTACTTAGACGTGACGTTAATGGAATGTCGGAACTCCAGCGTGCAACCTTAATGTAAACATTTAGCTTTCTACTTCAGCAGAGGAAGATGAGCCAGCTCATTTCCATGACAATACCAGGTTAGAGGAGAGAAAACATTTTTGGATGAGGCCTAATTGAAAAGAAAAATAGGGTCACTAATCTCTGGAGAGGGACGAAGTTGTTTCTCATTCGCTGAACGCACGTACGCTGTTGTGTTGTTGTTATAGTTTAATCTATTGCTCCCAAATACAACATAAAGAATTAGCATTTCATTCACTCCTCCCCCACAAGCAATTTGCTGCGTGTGTTAATCCAGATCTACATTCTTCAGGCAATGAATGGTTCCGGGATTTACCCGAGGCACCTGTTTATCAAATTACTCATCTGCCTCTGGGTTTCTATGCAAATGTGATCTTTGGATATCTCACCTTCACATTTCCCTCATTTGTTTGTCAGCGAAGAGTTGCAACAAATGCACTTTAAAGAGCTGGAATCTTAATGCGGAGTTGAAAAATTAATGAAAAATATTACCATTAAGGCTAATGCCTTGCTGAGGTTGTCCCCGTTATGTGCTTCTTCAGTCGTTTATTAATAGAGCTCTTGCATGTTCTTGACACTGGCTGTCAAAGAAACCATTTACAAACTTAATGAAAGGGGAGCTTTTACATTCTGCCAATTCTGCAGAAAGACAGCAGAGTGCTGCAACAGCACCACATTTCCTTTTATTATTCCGTCTCAAACAAGGCCGTGCGGAGGTTTGGGAAACTGTGACAACATTTACCAAGTGATAAAAATCACTGGAAGCTAATCTTGTCTACTATATTCAAGGCTTCATTCCTGCTTTCGTTTCATGTCTGTGTAATCAGAGCTGAATTTCTGGATGTATTTTTAAACAACTCTGTCATAGGACATAAACCCCCAAAACTGTTAATTCCTTTCAGTCCTCATTGGTATGCCACATGGATGGGCTGTCTTTGGACAATGTCCGTTTGATTTCTATTGAATGTATATTTGGTTTTCAAGAAAATGAGAGGAGGCCCCAATGGGAAGGATTCTGGATACTCATGCCAATTGGTGTCCTCCTCCATTGTCCTCAGTCTCCGTTACACCCCCCTATTTTCATTCTCCAAAACAAACATCCATGCTGGCACTGGCAAAATCTAACGTGACAAATCTCTATGGGATTTGAGGCTCAGAAGTCATTAGACTGAAACCGACATTCAGCACAAAAGCCATTGGCAATGAAAATAAAACACGCCCCACCTTTTGTTCTGTCCCCACCTGGGAACCTATCCAGCCTTGCCCTCGTCTTCCAGCATTAACCTGGAGGGAATTCCGATCATCAGGCCCTACAGACAATAAAGCTGACCGGCACGAGGGCATGGTCTTAAATCACACTGCAAAAGACACTGATGACACCTGCGGTACCTTACTTCTTTCAGTGTGTGGAAAGGTGAAGATGCTCTGGGAGAGAAGGATGGAACTATCCACATGGAAATGAAACAGAACTAATCCAAGCATGAGTGGCAGACCTGTAAGGCAGAGGTGACGCTTATATCTCACACACACACACACACACACACACACACACACACACACACACACACACACACACACACACAGACCCATTCCAGCTGGACTCTCCTCCGTGGAAGAACATTAAGGGATTTCACCACACACAGACCCTTCTCTGCATCATGCGTGTAATCGTTCCCCTCATCTCCCAGTCCTCTGCTGAGCCTCAGACGTGAATCCGAGCTGGGCTCATCTGTTACTGCAGTTATCTCAGACAGGAGGAACCTCGCATATCCCCTTCAGTTATCTGAGGCGTACGCTGCGTGCTTCCTTATTTCTTATCTAGATTCCGGTGAGGGCGTTAATGATGATATGGTTTGTTTGGAGGATTTCTATGAGCAATCTGCATCACTGAAGAGCATATCATCATTATCATCACCATTATCATCATCCTCATCCGATATTAAATTTTGTTGATATTCGTCGGCTTATCTGTCTCCGGGTCACTGTGGCAGCGCCTCCACCTTGTGATGATCTGGAGGTATACGGTCAGAGGACTGATTTGTCTCTGTGGTTTGTGGAGACCACAAGAACAATGAAACATTGCAACTGTCTGGCAAGCAGATGGTCAGTGGATCAATTTGCTGTTCCTTTGTTTGTTTCTGTGGTGAACAAATAGATTTTCATTTTTGTCCCAGCCAATCAGTGAGCTCGCTTCCCCTACCCTGGTGTAAAACTGCTGTATGATTCCTCCTGGGAGCAGAGACCCCCACCTCATTCTGGTTTTGAGTATAGATGAAACCATCTCAGGCTTCATGTGGGTTGTCCAGGAGCCACAGTTGTTTGGTTCATAGCAGGGCTGGTTTGACTTATGTGACCAGTTACCAGTATCTGCCAGTATACCATTCCCATTACCAGTATCTTTATAGTAGCCCTGCAATGAGCCACCTCTCACCCCCATTAAGGGATAAAGTTGTAGAAGATGGATGGAGGATAGACATTACCAGGAGCAACACAGCTACCCCAGTATCATCTAAGGGTCATTAAAACATCCACAGGCCTCCACTGTGATGAGGTCATGGTGACTGGGAGGACAGTGCTCTGGAAAATACAGATAATCTAATGCAGAATAACACAGACTACTGCAAAAGAACACTTTTATTAGTGTGCATGCTGGAGCAGCCTCTGTAGCATCTCCTGGCAGTCTGGCTCTGCTACTGTACATCGCAGCATTTATTATAAATATGTCCTCTTCTGAGAAACAATGAGCTTTGAAGTGTAAAATATAATCCCAGCACATCTGCCACTGAAGCCTGGCTCCATGAATAAGTTGTCAGAGACAGAATTGTGTTGACTCTGTAGCGTACACCCACAGTGGTGAGGAGGATGGAAAATACGACTGGATGGTGCACTTTTGGGGGGAGTGACCGGAATAATTCATATTGGAGCCAAATAAACAGGATGAACATGAATTACAGTTATAGGCCTGAGCCTGAGGAATTGGTGTTAATGGTTAAGCAGATGACGATAGGACAGTTTTCAGACTGGAATACTCTCAAACAAGCCCCTGCGGCGCCACATTCCTCATTTTCTCCTCTCGTTTTGGGGCAGTTGCCTGTCAGTAGCCAGAAGGAGAGAGCCCACCTTCCAGGGACTCCATGTTTGATTAATGGAACAATCGAGGGGCTGATTAACGCCTCTTCACAGTTACTAATAAAAAAAAAAAAAAGCTTAGTGAGGCCAAAAGTGATGCAGGGCAGATTAGAAGTGAAACTTCCGTGTCTCTTTTCCCCTGACCAGGAGGAAGAAAGAGAACAAAAACCAGTCTCATTACTCAGCTCATCTACATATTGACCCTACACTTGATGATTCTGCATGAGAATAAGTGCCTGTATTATAATTCAACCCAAATGGTAAACTTCCAGTTTTCCTAACAGTCTCTTCTGTTTATTCTGTGTATATATATATATATATATATACCAAGCAATAGAGGATGAATAAATGAATAAATTATCACATATTTCACCAGTGTTGACTCTTTTCTTCAGTCCATTAACCCAATGAATACATTGTTGATTTTGGTAGTGATTGATGGAATTAGCTTTGTGTGCTAGTCATCATGAATTAATAATGAAGAATTACGGATCGTGTTTTATTATGGGAGTTTCAGTTAGATAATGATGGTAAGCATTATATTAATAATGTTTATGTCTAAGGCTACATGAGCCCAGGCAAACAGAATGCTGTAGGGTGGTTGTACTTGACTAAAAATCAATTATTTGACCAATATTTTGGAACAGTAAATTATGTAAATGTGTAAAAATTGTAAAGACCTTTGGCCACTGCATTTTGGAACCCAGAGTTTTCAAATGTGCCAGCCTGGATGTTGTGCAGTGAAACAGATGGTGTTTAACAAGGTGATTTCCTCCTTGTTCCCAACACTGATGAGGACAGATGAAACCACGGAGGTTGGTGGGGGTGGGGGGGCTTAAAAGAACCCATGCTTCAATTACATCTGCCCATGCCTGGGGTAGAGGTAGATTTATTCAGTTAAATCTACTGATCAATAATCAGCCCCTATATGACATGGACCCTATCTTCACCAAGGAGGAGGCAAAGCTGCACAGTCATTAAAGGGACTTCTGGTAATGAGGCTCCATGGATGCAGTCGGGGCGTTGGAAGGAAAGTTAATAGCAAACTTTCAATGTGACAGTCAGTAATATGGAGACCTTGACGGAAATCCGCTGTAAGCTCATCTTTTGAGGCAAAAAGCCTCAATTAATTGCCTCTACAAAGAATAAGGAGGGATTACACCACATGAATTAATTAATACATGCAAAAATTAAATAAGAGTGAGGATTTTATGTTATGGAGTTCTCTGAGCAAACAGGTCAAAGAAAATTTGGTGCAAACGAGGCTAATTAGTTGCAAGCCCCAGGAAGTCAAGGTGTACCGTATAATTCTCTTTTTGGCTTGGCCTAATTTCAAGGAATTATAAAGATGTCATCATCATAAGTGTTTTTGTCACTAACATCACATAAACACTGATAAAAAAGGGCATTTCCTTAAAATAATTGTTTAGCTAAAGTGTGGTGCAGTTTGCTTGTCACTTTGTTTGTTTGTTTTAAAGGAGTATAATAGAAATGGACTAAAGAAGCCAAATGTTGCCAAATGCATAATTTTGGTGCGTTTTCAAAGAAAACAAATGTTTCTTGCACCAGGATACAGCAAGAGTTACCAGTTAGTACCAAGAGCTATCTGTGATGGAGAGACATGCTGTGGTGTTGCTCTTTACACATATCTGATATGTAGAAAAAACTGCTTCTGGCTTTAACAGACAGTGACTAAACACTTCAGTGAGAGTGTATTTGCAGGTTTGGAACAACTACCCAACAATTATCTGCCAGGAGAGGCGAATAATCACATAAAATATTATGTAACTGCAACGGAAGCAAAGTTGCTTCATCTTCTGTATTGTTGCAGGAGACACAGCTTGACTTTCAACTGAGCCTGGCCAGAGGACAGCTGCATGTCCAGATGTACTCTGAATGGATTTTCGCGTGACCCTGGAACCCCAGAGGCCCGTTAGCCTCAGATGGTGCCCGCTGACTCTTCACATTTCCACTGAGCTGTTCACTCTGAGACAGCTTGGCACCACAACATCCGGCCCAAAATGTGGCTTCCAGATCTGGACACCAATTTTACTCCTTTTTCCTTCGTGGAACTGCTCAAACTCAACCAGGTAGAGCAGAGATGTTTCAGGCCCAGTCACAAGCTCTCAACTGGCAGTATGAGTCAACTATTAATGCATTGCTGTAGCCGTGCACTCTGATTCGTTGCCCTGCTGGAAAACAAATCATCCAGTAAGAATGTGTGCAGGTGCAGCCAAAGCTGCAAATACTGTTGGTACAGCTAAACCGATGACACACAGAACGAGTGGCTAATAAAGGGATGCACATCTGCTTTGTAGAAAGAGAAATCTAAAGTTGTTTATGATCTATGTTTATGAAACTAACCTTAATATGATTTCCCAGCAGCTCGCTCAGCCTCCACCGAAGAGAATTGCACCAAAAGAAAATGGCACTCGCGTAAAATATGAATTTCCTTCAGAAAGCCTTCGAGCTATCAAAGACACCTATATGTAATGTTATGATTTCCTCATCTCCATTCAGGTGAGCATTGATTTCTTTCTCTCTCTGTGGAGTTGCCTCACATTTTTCAAGAAAGAGAAGGTAAGCACTTCAGACTGGAGCAGGCGCTGGGACCTCAGCGGGCGGAAACGTGACCGTAAACAGAGACATCAGAGCTGAATTACTGGCAGAAACCTGTCCTGGCATCGCTCTGCATCAACACTGCCCCAAGAACAAAACAGAATCAAAACACACCCACTTTGTGCCCTCCCCCTCTTAAATTTATGCTTATTTAATGTGCAGCAGCAGCCAAGAAAAACAAATATTTTACAGCCGTTGGCATTCATCCTCATCAGTATAAATGCTTTTTTTCTTCTTCTTTTCAATCACGTTCTCTCTGGAGTCAAAGTTGGAACATGGTTTAGTGTGATGATGTTATTAAAAGAAATGAGCACAAACAACACGTTTGACTATCTAAGAGGTGCTTGCAGACAGGAGATATGCAGCTGTTTTAAATGGGTGCTCTTGACCTCCCGGATCATTTCATGAGTAAATTGTACAAATAGTGCTAATATTGTTGGCCAAAAATTAATTTCCAGGTTCAGCTGACTGTATAATTCCTCAGAAGACAAGTGAAATGTTGAATGACTGCGTGGCAAAAAAACATGAGCCAAAGTCTCTTGGTATGTTTCTGTATCGTCTGTCGGGGGGGGGCAGAAAGCCAAACATACGATGGTGAGACCAAGAGGTCTCAGGTCAAGACCACTCAAGGGAGTGGTGATGGACCAGGAAGTGTCAGCGCTGTGTTGTGAGTCCAAGTGAGGTCCTCGGAGATGTTTGTGTGGATTGTCCTGTATGCTGGGGGCTACAGTGTGCCGTTTACAGTCTTGGCTCCAACCCTGGACCAGCTCGATCAGCATGTGTGATCAGAAGTGTCCACGCGACAGAGGCGAGGACCATGGTCGTGGTGTTTACTCTTGGTTTTTAACCTCTCAAGGACAAAAAGCTTTATCTGCTCAGCCCAGTGCCGTGTCCCCCACCGTCCTCCCGACCAACGCGCCACTGAGTTATGGAGCACTTGCTGATGTTCCTTAAAGGGCACCAGGATGAGAAAGAGACACAGTGTATGCTTAACACTAAGCCAATGGTAGCAGACACCCCCCATACATCACTGTCTGCCCTGAGCAACCTCCACCCGACTGCCAGTCCACCACTGAATTGTGGGACCTCCAGGTTGGTTTATAGTGGGATTAATGGTCACAGCTGCTCGGAAAGAGTAACTGTTGGGATTCAAACAATATGGATACATGTTTACATTTAATGGAACCCAGGTGTGGTGAAATGGATTTCATTTTTTTCCCCAATAATTAAAACAGGCCTTAAAGAGGTGCAGGCAGGCATATTAAATCTACGGCTAAATAAAATTACTCATCCCTTCAAGGTTACGGCTCACTCCTGATAAGGCAAAGTTCTCTTCATTTTCTGAATCTGTGGAAGAATTAAGGCCTTCCAATCTCAATAATGTATGTATCATGGTGAAGGCATAGGAATATGAGATCATGACTCATTTTAATTGGAGGATTGTGTCCCTCCGATTCCGTGGCTTTAATTCCCGTCTTTTCTAATTTTGCCGTCAGCACCGCTGGACGTCAGCAGGAGCCTGTCAGAATTAATGCCGGAATTAAGAAAATCACTCAATTAGTGGGTATTTATTCAGAGCTGCATGCTGGTCACAAAGGCAATTAAAGCGCTCATCGGTGGAGGACGAGTGAAAGGGGCTCGAAACACCTGAGGTGGAAGAAGAGTGTGGAAATCAAAGCATGAAAGGTTTCAAAAGTAGACAAGTAGACTGGTTTCATGATGTGAATGATGTTTGTTTTAGCTGAGCAACAACTTCAATACAAAAATGTATTGAAATGTGCTAATAAAATAGGATCATACAATAACAGCTAGCTCTGGTATTACTTTGTAATGGACTGAATCCCACCTGAGACCCATTCTTAAAAGTAAATAACTATTATTGTAACACTGTTTAGAAGATAGAAGTTGCCTTCTATTAGCTGCAGAATGTTTCAGGAAACATTCAGGAAAATGCCAACAAGAGCAATAAAGCTAATGGGACTTTGTGCCAAAATTGAAATTGCTTCAGTATTTTTGTGTCAGATGCACAAAGTTGCATGTGAATTTGGATTTATCTTACCATTTAATCGGGGTCTGAGGTCTAAAATCACTTTTTTAAAATAATGATATACTTAAAAGTTGGAGTTTGCCTCACTCCTTCTGTTATTAGTTGATATTCCCTCGTATATTCTGTTTTTATTTATCTGTCAGACGAGGCATTAGCAGACAGGCTTCTGTTCTTCAGATTGATGATCGCGGTGTCAGAAATTGGACCGCTTCATTAAACCCTTTCATTATTCAGGCGTCGTGAAGTGACAAATTGTTCTGCTGGCCTTGTGTTTTCTTTTTTCTTTTTGAACTTGTGTGCAGCATTTCACTGCACTGGATTCACTTTTAATGTGTTTAGTCACCCGTGTCACTTTCAGCGGCGCACGCCGTTGATTTTTTGGTGTGGCGGCGTGCTGGTGGGCTGTAAACTTGCAGGAGAAGTAACGCTTGCACGTGTGCCTCGTTGTCCGGGGCTGTGCTGTGTTTTCAGTAATGTCCTTTTTCATTTAGTCCCACTTGCTTACTCACTAACTGCTAACAACACAAAGTCCAGCAGCGTCTTTGTTTTCTGCGAGCCACCACTGAACAAGGATCAGCATAGATTAATCATTTATAAGATCACGTGCAACAGATCAGAGGCTGGATGTTACACGTCTCCATTTCAAAATCCATGTTAACTTAAAAACACAGCCAGGTCGCGCTGTGACAGTCCTGTTCAAGGTCCCTGATAAAAGTCTTCCTTTAAGATACAGACTGCACGCTTTACTTTATGTTGGCTGGGCTCTGATTTATGATAAATGGAGCATGTGCAGTGTGTACAGTGCATCAACGGCGCTTCAATTCCCCACTAAAACCTGACAGTTTGAAACATGTAGGGTGTACAGAGCGCAGGGTTGGAAGCATAGCAGCTATTAAGGTGTAAAGCTGGACAGATTTATGGAGCACTGTAGCTGTCAAAAGCGTAAAATTGCAAAAGTGACAACAAAGACTGGGTAAACAATTTCTGGCTGTTTCGCATTAGAGCAGATTTTGGCTGCCTGGCAACAAACAGTGAAGCTGTAATAGAGAAGATGATGATGTAAAAGTAAAGACGAGATCATTGTTTATTACAGCACCTGATAAAACCCAAAGTAGATGCTATGCTTTACAGCTAAATGTCCCTATTTATATTCCATCACGATAAACACCCATTTACTTCACACAGCTTTAGTCCAGACTTTATTGATATGTGATTACAGTTTTGAAGATGGACCGTAAATGATATTTTCGAACAGCAGCAATGTCTGTGAAGGCCACCAGGTCCGGGGGATTCTAACCTCCCGGCCACAGTCCTCACTGTGACGTCTGCGAGGGGCCGTAATCTGCATCAAGCGTGGCTGCCACAGGCTTGACTCAAGATTAGCAGCAATCGCAACACTGTTATCATAATGCAGCACGAGCACATGCAGAAAACACGCAGGTGCGTCCGTTAGTCTGGAACGAGTGACACCCACCCTGAGAGAGGCTGCTGGGCTGTTGCATGGGTTTATTCATGAAGTCGCCATTTTAATAAAGGATTTTTGTTTCCTTCCCCCTGAGAAGGGCACCTCAGATCCCTCCTCTTATTTATGAACTAGCGCCGGGTCTCTGCAGGTCCTGTTTCATGACTCTCAGGGGCAAAGTCTTTATTGGGCCTTTCGCTCTCTCTCTTCAGGCTGCTTCCATCACGATTGCCGAGATGGCGCGCGGATGAACAGAACCAGAATGATTACACGATTACACCTCGCCTCTGCTCCTTTTATTCCCCCCATGTGGCTGCTGATGATATTCAGAGCAGAGCATTACATGCGCCCCGCATTCCCTCGCATGTATTGTAAATCCAGAGGAAAGATGCCATTTGAGGTTTTACAACGTACACAAGTCAACGCCGCTGTCTTGCGCAACCTAAATATCAGCTTGTGTAATATTACAAAGGGCTTAAATGATATCAAGACAGTCTGAAAATCTCTATTGATCCAACATTATTGATCAGCAACTATAATCTAGGAAAAGAGAATAATAATTAATGATTATCGATCACCTGCAAGTCATTAATTTTTAATTTCTAAGGTTTTTCTGTCGGCCACAGCATAAATTACCCGCCGGCGCAGCATGCAGGCAGACACTTGGTGCTTGTGTCAGTGTCAAGGTGGGCTTCATAAGTTAGTGGTTGCCATAGAGACCAGCTGAGAGAATTAGGAAGGGAAGAGGCACTCAGGGAGACATAGCTGTTGTTTGTGTGTTCTTCTGTCCATCATCTAGACTCAAAAATCCCTTCACAGTTGCAGAGTTATAGTGAATAGTTATACTCCGGTTGACGTATAGCTCCGATTGCCCCCTGAATGGAGATCTCGGTTATCTGTTTATTACAGTCATTCCTCACTTGAAAGACAGGGCCAGCAATATAGTGTCCTGGTGTCATTTGCTACACTTCGATTAGTGTCCGCTGGTTTCCAGTAATGTAATACCAGCAGTGCACCAAGCCCATAACGCAACCCCAGCACGCTACCCACAAGCAAAAAGCAACTTAATTAGATGTTGACCAGAAGAATGCTGCTGTAGTTTTTTGTGGTGTTGGTATTTTGGATGGACAGCAGCAGAAGGTCAGGAAAAGGTTGGAGTGTCTTTCTTAGCATTGGAAACATCGTCTGGTCCAGACAGAAGATATTAGGAGGGCACCGAGCCATTGTTTTCATCCATCCATGTGGGGGGCCGCTCATTTCTCCGGATTCTCTACTAAGTGCTGCAGCTGGATCTCAAATCTAGAGCACACGTGCCATTCTTCCTTTACCCTTTTATTTTAATTGCTTCATTCACTCTATCACCAACTCTTCTGTTCCCTCCATCTTTGTGGACTTCACAAGAAAACACTACGCGCACATTTTCTCTAATTAAGGGATTAGATACACTTCCCTACCCTCGTAGAAAAGCTCCATTTATTTCTCCTTATTGAATTTTCCTCAGTGTTTCTGTTTTATTCAATTTTGTGCCGCAGTTTGTATTCATTACGGGACAGCAGAAAGAGTCAGTGGGCGACCAGGACAATGGCAGTTTAAGTGTGTCCCCCTGAGCAATGATCAGACTGGGATGGAGAGCATTAGCAGCTCAATGTTCTGCACTCTTCCTCCATCACAGATGGTTTCTGGACCCATTCAGAAAACACGTAAACGCTGACCTTTTATTGTTCCAACACACTGGTTGAAGGGTCAGAAACCGCAGGCCAGCTTGCCCTTCATAAAGTTTTACGACCTCTGCTGTATTTAGATGGTCAGCAAGAGCAGAGGGCATGGGAGTTTATTTTCTGTGCAGAAAACAGAGTTGAATATGCTGCAAATGTGAGCAATGGTCAGTATTTTGGCCATCGACTAAAGAAAAACTTCTACTTTTGAATTCCTTGACTCTTTTGAGCATTGGATGGAGTTGGAATGTGAAGTGAGTAAAGATAAGGTCAAAAACGTGGTCACGAAGGATCGTTTTCCAAACAAGATGCTGAAGCCTAAAAGTAGAGGTGCGTGTGGAGGGGAGGGTGGGGGGTCAGATGTAAATCAATGTCTATATGAACACCAGGACAGCTTCACTGGGACAGTCACTGGGATTCTCAAAGCTCTCAGGCTGAATTTGTGGTTGTTTTAGCTCTGTAGAGAGACAGAGGAGCATGTGTACGTGCAGGTATGAGGGTAGCAGGTATGAGTCTGTTAGATTAGTTCAAGCTCAGGACATTAAAAAAAACCAACCATGGATAAGGTGTTTCTTCACACATCTAACAGTGATTGACCTGCTGACCTCAACGCTCCAGATGGCTGGAGGTGTTCAGCGAAATAGCAAGGCATCCAAAACTTTTCAAAATAAAAAAAAAACAACAACAACGAGATGGAAGATTTTTAAATCTACTTTGTCCAGTAGCTCCAGGATTTGTCTTCTCGGGTCTGGTTTCCGATGTAGGACAGGCCTTAAAGCCTCTTATGCACCAACATGACGACAAATAACCTGCGTCAACACCGACAGCCTGCTGTGTTGGCTCTTCTGGTGTGTATTGGCCTCATCCAAATGGACACCAAACATTAAAAACCTCAGCCGTTTAGCTTGTGTTCATTCATCAGATGTTGGGTATACAAAAACATATCACGCAACTTCACTTTCAGTTGTTTAAAGATTGTCTTTTCCAGTTTGTTAGCATTTCTTCTGTGTTTTTCTGCTGAGCCATGTTGTCACTTGTGCCTGAAAGCTGATTTTTAGTGGTCTTTGCTGGCTTTTAGACTTTAGGAGCAAAGCCAGAATGGGACATTCTCCTCTTCCCTTGTGATGAAGCAAACACTGTCAGTGAGCTCCTTGGCCTTATCAGGGGATGTCAGTAGGGACAGCAGAGACGATCTACACGGGTGGTTCTGCCGGGGGTCTGTACCAGTCAGGATGTTTCTTTCTTTGGTAACCCTGGGGAGTTTGCCACAAGCCCTGCAGATGGGAAGGAATCTTAGCACCTCTCCACACGGGGTGTTTCTAAACAGTCGAAACACTGCTGCACAGTGTTGAAATTGGGGTGCAGAGGAGTTTTTTTTTTTTTTGTCAGCCATAAAATGAAGGCAGACGAAAGTTCATAAAAGAGAACAGCAGGGTATTTTTTTACATAAAATCACCCAAAGCTAACTCTCCACATCACAGACAAAGATAAAGATATCACAGAACTTCTTAGAACTCACAGTGGAGGAGAGTGTTGTAGATCGAGAGAAGCCCCAGAGGCTGGATGTCACTTCCAAGATATGAGCAAGCCCGATGTGGTTCTTCTGATGTATGCAAATGATGATTCAGGGATTAGAAATGTGTTAAAAACTGAAGACAAAACATGTGCAGGCAAGTAGGGGGGTTTGATTTCTGTCAGAAGACAAAAGAAGATGACAAAAGAGTGAAAGCCTTAGAAGACTTAGCCTCAAAAGTAAAGGTAAAAAGGGCAGGCGTTAAATAGACCAGCTTCCCACTCCATTCATTTTCAAACTAAAATGCCGTGCTGTTGCATGTGATCAGTCTAATTAGCTGTGATGGATGTTAGACAAGTTTCTGACACGAACTCATAACTGTCGATGTGAGCTTCTATTTCCTCCCACATCACATCTGGAGAGGAAGATGATGACAAAGCACATCCGCAACGTGTAGAAGAACTCTGACATATGAGGAGCTGCTAAAGAATCAGCGCCAGGGGGGAAGAAACATGTCAGCCCAGAACAGCTTTTACCTGCACATGAGGAAGGTGTTCTAATGGAGCTGCAATGCAAAGATGCAAAATCACCCTGAGGTATCAGGAAGTCCAGCGGGCCAACAGTAACCCATTGTTTGATATCATCTGGGGTCGTCCACACTTCGAGATACACATCCACTGTTTTTCACACTCAAACTCTTCCTTATCTCACCCTCCCTCTCTGTCTGACACAACTGTTGGCCTCATTAACGATTCATAACCAGGAGAAGAAGAAACAATCACACTCTCGGGTGAAATAAAAATGTCTGAGGATGTTGCAGTGTAGGAAAAACCATGCTTGAGCCATGATTGTGCTCTTTTGTTGAGTATTATTGTTAATATTACTCCTTAGATTCCCATCAGCCTTCAGGTTTGATTTGACAGATCTGCACAGATCAACAGTGGTCTTATTAAATGGTCCAGTGTGTGAGATTTGGCCCCATATAGTAGTAGAGTCATGAGCTCTAGAATATAAAACTCAAGCCGGGGAACATTTTCAGGTGAAAACAATGAACTTCTGCCATATTTCTGTTGTCTGGTTACACAGAAATGCAAATGTCAGTCGCCTAAAACAGCACGTTGTTAAAGGGGTTCTAGAGTTGAGTGTTTTCAATCCGCCCACTTGCATTGGCATGGAACATGTCATGCACCGTTTCCCACTTTTTCTGAGCACTGCCACTGCCAACTAGTGGCCTGGCATGGAAACCACATCATTTTCAATATTTAGCTGCACTGTAAACTGTTTAAGATGCTCGTTTCTTCTCTTTACCAAAGGAATAATTTACTTGTACTGGGAAACCTCTCTCATAGTGTGCATGTGACAGTAAGCAATGAAATTATATGAATGCAGCCTTTTCAGACCCTCAGTGTACGACTCTGGTGAAAAGTTTTAAAGTTCACCTCCTGAATATTTATGTTTCTGATACTGGACTGGAAGAAAATCATTCCCTCCTCATGTTTTCTCTGAGTTTTTCAAATAATAACAGGGGTCATGAGAAGAAAAGGCCTATAAGATGTGTTTACTGAGACGAAGGTCGGGCCCATCGATATTTTCAGATTATTTGAGACCTGGACCGCATTCATAAACCAACCTGAACCTTGAGCTTCATGAATAATATAATAATGCATTTTCTCCTCCATCAGTAATGAGGTTATAGCAGCTGTAAAACTTGATGTGAATCCACAAAATTGTTGTAAAGAATGAATAATTTAAAAACACAATAACTGTGCTCCACGCCGACGCGCAGATTAAAATTGTTAGTCCTGCCCTTCGTTAAGGAGCGCCAACGTTCGGCTGCTGCTCTGGTCGGCTCACTGGAGCCGTTCCTGCTGAGCGGAATGAAAAATGTCTCGTCATGTGAGTGAAATGACCTCACAGGTGACCAAAGAAACCGAATGAATCATCTGCAACAAAACACCATTTCAGGAGACCTTCAACCTCTCAGTGGGAGGGTGGTGGGGGGGGTATGAGAGGGGGTGCATCCCCGCGCCGCCTCACGTAAGCACTTTCCTGATGCGGCGCCATGAATCATTCCATCCACAGACTGCACTTGGTTTCTTGTTCTCTTGATGCAAGCAAAATTGTTGGTTATTCTCGCTTTCTTACCCTTGAGCGCCTTGTAAATACGCCGTGGAAGCCAAAGTATTCCCAGGAGACGTCACCCCCGAGGTCTGCTGCCATTCCAAAAATGATTGCCGGTGCTTTCATCATGCATTTGTAGTTTGATCCTGAGGGTTTAGTCTCTGCAGCTTCTTCTTCTGCCGTGTTGACGTTACGCAACCTTAAAATGTGTTATTTAAGGGGGGAATTCTGACGCCTCTGTCTGAACTAAACCACGGAGCTGTCAGTCACCCAACCCGACTGATGGAAACAGTAAAATAACGAGACTTTATGTTGTAAATTTAAAACAATCTGCGCTTAAAGAGCCCCGATCTGCAGTGAAACAAAGATGCGAGCGCTCATACACGTTTGTGCTTTTGTCTGAGACACAAAGGTGCATGGGGCTAAATCAGAAGTAAATTAGTTGGAATTGTGGCATCTGTGCAGGCTTGCACGGCCAATGATGACGATTGTTCATCTTCATCGCAGCAACACAGATGCTGAATCAGGCTGGAATAAATTATTCTGTTGCTGACAAAGGAAATCTCTCAAACCTGAATCTCTCATTAAAAAGATGCTGGATGGCAGCAAATGATGAGATTCTTGGGGTGGGAAACCAAACTTTTGTTTATCATCACGACTACGGTCCTGCAGCTATAACCTGATTATCCTCAGGTGATCTCCAAAATAGCCGTCTCTCTGGACCACACTGCAGTTTACAAACAGCAGAATGCACAATACCCGAGAATTTATTCACGTAATTAAAGCCTACTTTAAACAAACTGTAAACTTCACAGGCTCAACAAAGTCCAGGTGAGTCACAGTGATTACCTTTGTTTATGGGCAGAAGTCAGCACGTTTTCAGGTGTTCTAGAGGCTGGAACCTTGTCTGCAGCAGCCATCAGAAGCCCAATAACAGCGCTTAACTTCAAAACATAATTCTAAGTTGTGATTAGCTTCTGTGCAAACACACAGTGACATTACAGTACTGGTGACGCTGACGTGGCTGCACCCTCCCCAAACCCCCAGGCTTCAGATTCTGTCGATATCACAGCATCAAGCCCTACGCTTAAAGCAACTTTGTTTCCTGTAAAGTGCCACCTCTCCTGCTCCAGTGCCAGGCTGGAGGATTACTGAGGAGCAGAGACACAGGAAACATGTAAGGAATTAAAGAGGACTCTACCGCTCTCCTTTTAATTAGGAATCCTCCCTTGCTTCATAAACATAAAGCACGAAATGACGAATACCCTGAGAAAATGTAAGATTTCTCAGATGTGAATGAAGCCCAACCAAGCCCGACTTCCCTAACTGCTCCCTGCCTCACATACAGAAGCTAATTAAAATTTAATGTGGAACCACACCGCCCTGCATTCTATTCATTTCCACGGAGCGCTCACAACAGAAACATAAAGAGGAGCCATGAGGCACGGCACTGGTGCGCCTCTCCGCTTCCAGCCCTGCGAGTGTCGCATGCGTAACGAGGAAAATAGGACAGCCGTGCGCTGCGTCGCTGCGCTTGACGCGCACAGACGCTGATCAAAACGGCAGCCTCCTGAAACTTATTTATGAGCTCTCAGAATTAAAAAAATGAATAAATAAAAAAAAAGACAGGTGAGTTTTCTTTCAGGCAGTTAAAAGGACGACAGAGACGGCGGAGCTCCTTGATTATGCCTGCCGAGTGTCGAAGCTCAGCGTCCGTCTTGGAAACTTTTCCGTTCCCGAGCGTGTCCGTGTGTTCTGACAGCTGTCGCAATTAGAGCGAACACACGCACGAATGCGCGACCTCTGATGTGTGTTCATTTCAAACGGTTCAATCAGAACCAATCATGCAATCAATCATGACATGCAGCGTTTAAAGCTTAGTTGTTCATTTTGATACCCATTTAGCAGATCTGCGCACCAAAATATTTAGATCATTAGTGTACGAGAAGCTCGGTATGACAACATGTTCTCCAAGAGGTTTAGAGACACGCTTTAAAGTGAATTAAGAGTTAAATGTTCACAATTTGTCAACATCTTTGACTTGAACACTACTGGCTTGGCTATTTTATTATAAGCATTGTTTCTGTTAAACCAAATATCTAAACCCAGATAATCTTGCTGCATTCGTGGTGTAATTGAGCTGATGAACAAACAAAGATGGTGGCATCTTAACCTCTGAGCCATGTACAGTAATCTCCCATGTATGCTGGAGGATAATCACCACTTAGGGCCAAAAAGTGTTCGGTCTGATGCACAATGCTGTTTGGTATTCATCCAGGCTAAAATCCATGCCGGATGTTATTTACTCTGCAGACACGGAGTGAAGAGGAGGAGGAGGAAGACGAGGTGAGGCTGCTGTTGTTCAGGGACTGAGCTGCCATTATGGGGACGTGCAGCTAGGGCAGGTAACCACAGCCTGGCATCAAAGAGCTCAAGAGCTAACCATGGAATTTATGACTCCTGCTCATCTCCAGATCTGAACCACAGCTACAGACCGTTTCCATCTTAAACCTCACTGTGCCACCATCTTGAATTTTCTCCTTGGATTACCATGGTAAAGGTCAAGTTTGGCATGTCTATGAATAAAACAGGAGCATGGGTTGAGGTTAAATTAAAGTAGGGCCGGCCAGGGAGTCTTTTTCAGGGGCCTGTTGGTGTGGAAAGGAGAAAATGCTGGAGTGATCGCCACAGTTGCATCTGACCTTTCATGTGCGAGTCCATGTTTACCTCCAAAGCCGCGATCAGGCTAGGGTGAGAGGTCACAGACAGCCGGGTCGGCATACCAGCATGTCACTCAAGTGGCTCACCAGCAGCTCTTCTGCTCCTGTAGACTTGATTTCATGATGCTGCTCTGAGAAACCCGAGGAGTGCTCAATCCATTCGTGCATGCACTCGTGTGCTCTTTTGGAGAGAATGGCTTTGCGTTTGGTAGACCCTACTGACTCATTAATGTAAGTAGACCTCTGAGTCAACAAGGATCTGAAATCCCTGATGGATACACCTCAAGTAGAATTTATCAGATTGTGCTGCTGCCGTGGATCTGTGACATGACTGAAAACATCGATTTGAGAGGTAAAAATAACACCAACACGGCGGGAAATGGATCACGCTGTTGCCATGACAGTGGAAGAGCTGCTGATTGATTAGTAGTTGTTTGGTGTTTGGACCCACAGTGACAGAGATGTGACCGAAATTGGAAAAATAAAAACAGCAATAAATGCAGTGCCGCCTGCTGATCAGTCCTGAAGTCGGAAACAATCTGCAGCTAAATCAGACATTAATATTGATGATAAACTACATTCGGGAGCTACAGAAGCCCTCGTGTTTTGATCTGCTGTTTCTCCGCCATAGCCTCAGCATCTCAGCGGTGCGTGCACGCCGTAGCCCACAAGGAAGCCTCTCAGGTTTCTATGGCAGGCAGAAAATAAAAAAGAAATGCATGGTGGGCTGGGAGAAACAGAAGGTTAGACCAGTGTCAGGGCGCGGTTTCAAGGGTTTCAGCCGTCAGCAGAGGAGGCAAGCTGGCTTTAGTTAACTGTGATAATTTGATACTTTAAGTTCATCAACTTAATTCAGAATTGGAAAAAACAAAACAAAATCTGGTGTTTATAAATGATGAGGTAGCCTAGAAATGCAGCCAGAGAAGATGAGCATAACCTGAGCACTGAAGACCTGACCTGACTGCTGACCTGTGATTTCTAACTGGCTGAGAGGTTAACGGATCGATCATGTGTTGATACACATTCAGTTCCCAAACCTCAAACAGAACGGAGAAGAGTTGAGATAAAGCCGCAGAATTCTGTTTCCTCACCTTCAGAAATAAGTTAGAGACTTGACCTGAGGTCCAGACCCACTGGAAAAGTCCTCAAGTTACTCAAGGAGTAACATCAGTGAAGACTAAACAGAAGCGCGTTGTAGCATTGAAGAGGACCTCATCAATAGTTCCAATATCCATTTAAATCAATAAAGACTCAGTTATCGGGGTTATTGTGAACTACGAGAGCACATTAGATGGTGTTTGATGTCACATTTTTGAATGTCCCACACTAACCAGTGTAGACGTAAACCTGGTTTGAGCCACAACAACACAAATCATCCACTTTCCTGGATTCATCTCATGAAAACTCTGACTCTTTAACTGATGTAAACACTCGTACATGTTTGTCCAGTGTGGAGTTGGCACACAGGTTCGGTTGTTCCAGTGGTTCGAGGATACATCTGCATTTGAATGAAAGTGCCACATCTGTCCCGGAACATATTAGTCCCTACTGAGCAGGAAAGTCCAAAGAAATGCCAGAACTATTAATCAATTCTTTCTGGCCCTAACAACAACAACAACAACAACAACAACAACAACAACAACAACAACAACAACAACAGCAACAACAACTCTTTTATGCACAGACCTCCGCCTCCTCCAAGGGTTGTAGCTAAATGTGGTTTTTAGTGTTCCGCGCAGACTGGTCATTACCACAGAGCCTCCTCCATCCTAATTAAACTCGGCCTAATTACGCACGAAGCGGTCATCAAAACAAAAGCCACTGCTCCTTTAAACCTCGTTAATTTGGAGGGGGAACAAGTGAGGAGTTAAAACGAGCTCAAAACACACGCGAGCGCACACACACGCGCACTGGCATGCGACCCGACACTCCCCTTTAAAACACGTCGCGGCGCGCTCCGGCCGCCTGACCAGCGCTGTCCAGCCGCCCGAAGCAGCCAGTCTGCTCCGCTCCTGCGTCCGCGGATGCGTGCAGTCTCCCGGACTTGGTGGGAGGGGGGAGAAGTTTCCCCAAAGACAAGCTTGGATCTCAGAGAGACGATGCCTTCCTCCCACAGCCCAGACTCGCCGCCTGCTCTGTGGATTTGCTGATTTTTTTTTCTGTTCCTGTTCTTCAAGTTCTTCATCCGGACTGGAGGGAGATTTCTGAGCCA
Source organism: Lagocephalus sceleratus (assembly GCA_911728415.1). Lineage (NCBI taxonomy): Eukaryota > Metazoa > Chordata > Actinopteri > Tetraodontiformes > Tetraodontidae > Lagocephalus > Lagocephalus sceleratus. The sequence continues at coordinate 799,087 of CAJVRN010000211.1, read as the reverse complement.
GAGGATGCTCCCACAGGTCACCCGGATTCTCTACATCTTGTCTTTTTGCTGTTTCCAAGGAGGCTTGATCAGGTAAGGCGCACCAGGGTCTGTTTCCTCCGACGAACCTTCACACCAGCTGCTTCTCCGTAAACTTTTCCGTCAGCGGGATCGATCCTTCGCCTTTCACCCACTTTATTTGTTGATTTGATGAAGCTCTCTCGGTGATCACCTTGTGTTTGTTGCCGTTGTGGAAGCGAAAGCGGGTCCGAGCAACCTTCAGCTGAGCATCCATTAGTCAGGTGCTGCCATTCAGACCGTTTTTACGCTCAAATACGCACGGCTGCGTTGAAAAGAACTCATTTTACGCATTTTAGTGACAAGCCGACTGCAAAAATCGACGTTTTAATTCATTACAAAAAAAAATGGAACGCGTGGAAACAAATTTGAATTAGATGTCAGACAGATAAATCCATTAAAATAATCATCTATTAAGCAGCTACCTGTGGAATCTCTGTTATGTGACTCCAATTTAGCAGATGTTACACTTTATCACTGAAGTCAGATATATCCATGGAATAACTGCTTCAAGGCCACCCGCTTCCCAAGAAAAGCCAGAAAATTCTGTTTGTGTGTCACTTAACCCCCCCACCAACAACCACCACCCCCACCTGCCTCCTATCCTTCCCACCTCATCGTCATGTCTCCATTTTGCCCTTCCACTGACAACACCTCCAGACAGCCTGCTGTTCCTGTCCTCCGCCATCCTTCCCTGTATCCGTCATGGCGGCACAAACTTTTATTTTGAACGCTCCCCTTATTTCATGGCCTGCCGACCTCAGGTGTCAGCGGAAGGGAATTAAGCTCTGCATAATCCTGGAGCGGAACAGAGCTGCGACTCTGAACCCGGGGGCGAGGAGAGCAGCTCTCAGCCCCGAGAACCGTCAACTGACAGCCCCCCCTCCATCGTCTTCTGTGTGGGGAAGAATCCACAAAGGAGGACAGACAGAATCTGACAGAGGTGTGGAGAATCGGGGGAGGGGGGTGGGTCAGCTGGAGAGGAAAAAATTGTGAAAGGAGCAGGCCAGGATGAAGAAAAAGAGAAGAAACCAAGCGGGTGATTCGTTTAGCTGGCGGTGGCTAAGATTAATAAAGTGGGAGATGGTGCTGGGAGATGGGGAGTAGGGGATCTGATTAGAAAGAGAAGATATGGTGGAGCGTAAGGGCGTCAGTGGTGGTGGGGGTGTTCTGGAAGATGGGAAGATTGTCGTGGAAAGTAGCTCACATGACAGAGTGGAGGGTAGACCAGCGTGAACATCCAGGAGCAGATAAGAAAAGGATGAAATGGTTCATAAATAATGTGTGAATGAGTGACTGTCCCTGCTTCGTCTGTTTAGCTGCAGGGGTTCTCTCTGCAGGCTTCATTTATGGACATTTTAAAGCAGAAGTATTAGTTATATTAGAGACAATGAGAAAAGATGTCAAAGAGGCTGATATTCCAACTTAATTTAAGATAAATCCCTTCTTGCAATTCAACGACCTTTTTCTTTTAAGTTTTAACGTGTTCTCAGTCATGAAAACTTTAAAGTTTTGTTTGAAGTAAAGCAGGAACGCAACTTATGGAGCTGCTTTATCTTCCTTCCATGCTTTGTTGCCACAGTGGCAAGTTTTTCATGGGATTTTTTATCCAAGGATAATGAAACTTGAGATATTTCATAAATGGCAGTCATGTCTCCAGGAACACAGGCACTGGTGACGCCATGTTGGCTCTCATCAATGTTTGTGTCTCCTTGTTTCTACTAAACACTGGACGTTATTGCGCCACTTACAGTCTTGGAGTGTGTAGGCATCTTAAGTAAAAGAAAATTGTTATTATTGGTCATTTTTATTTGGCTCAAACTGGATTATCCACTAAACAGAAAGGACTAAACTATAATGGCACTTGACATCCTTCACTGTAACTCTATTATTGATACTGTGCCATTTAAACATTACTTTAAACACATTGTATCCTCAAATTATTAAAAAAAAAATTAAAGCATGACTTAAGCATGAACCTTTCTTTTGAGCAGGCAAGACTTGCCCTGTTGTACATCAATTTCAACAGTAGGGGGCAATAGCATGGTGACCGTGAACACGTGCACTATTTGCCCTTTGTGGTGACAGCATGGACAAGAATGTCCTGAGACTGTGCGGCAATCATTAACCGGTGTTGGCGAGCAAGGGGTTTATGATCCAGCGATCTTGGTTCAGTTGGTCTGATGAGAGGAACCAGGAAGGTTGTGTCCTGCAGCTCATGTAAACTGTGCTTTTACAGTCACACACACTGGTTTTGGTTTAATTTGAGATGTTTGTCGCCTGAACGTCTGTAGACAGACAAACTCAGATATTCACTTCACTTGACTGGCTCATCAAATCCTCATTACTGAGTGTTCAATACTGGGTTTTAGCTCTGAAAGATGTGCTCAAGAACATTTCTTTAGTGTCTTCACATCTCCAGATGAAATATTAATCCTGGTAGGACATCAATTTTCCTTTTCCCTCAGAGGATCTTCATGTTATTATATGTGTGGAATAATGTTAAAGTGCTGAAATACTGTTATCCTCACTCCTAACTTAGTTTTCTCACTACATCATAGTTTGTATTTGTTTTTTTAGTCGTAATAACCACTAAAGGAGATTTTATTGACATCAAAATGCTACACAGTACATCAAACATTGGGCATCCAAGCAAAAGATGTCTCTCGCTCTCGCCTTCTTTTTTTTTTAAACACCCATTCAACACCTGAATTTAGCTCTTCCAAGTTGCTGGGAGAGGAAACAATTTCCCTGTGATAATTTCTAATTAAATTCCATTGGCGGTCCCAGCTGGTCTTTAAGTATCGGCAACAGTAGTGATATCTGGAGGCTAGTAAACAGTGCAGGAAAACAAACACAACTCGTCTTCATTTTAAATGATTCACGAGCCATGAGAACTTGAGAATGGGCCTCGTGTTTTGGAGACGAATGGAACTTTTGAAATGGACCCAGCTAAAGCAATGTCGCACTAGAATCGATGACGGTGCCGCTGAGTTAAACCAGCTTTGGCTCAATCGTTGCTGAGATTTCACCTTGAGTTAGTCTGTCACAGACGCTCGGGGAGCTCTCTTATCCTCTCTGAAAACACAGGAGATCCCACACACTTGGCTGATATGCAGGAAGACCGCCGATGAGTAAAGAAGCATGAAAGAGAGGACAGATGGGGTGTTTAGGTGAGTTAATGACTAAAAAATGAACGCCAGGCTGGAGACTGTAAGCACTCCACGACAAGCGCGCATGGCCCTTTCATGAAAGATCTAAAACAAATCGAAGGTTTGAATTCAAGGAGTTTTATTTTTGTACCGTTTGGCTTTAAAGTCATTTAAGGATTAGTGGGAAAAGCATCTCTGTCCCCTCTCAAAGGGACGTCTGCGTCCTTCAACTGCTTTGATTTTGTGTTAAAGTGTCCCTGCGAGCGCCGCAGCAGCATGTTAAACGAAGCAAACTACCCTTCCTCTTCCTGTAAATGTGTCAAATAAAAAGAACGGTCTGAAATTTCTGACAGTAAGGTCGCATCTGACACGGAGCTCCCGATGGCCTCAGCAGGCTTTACATTCACACGTGGGTGGAGGGTTGGAGCCACGGCCCCTGTCAAGTATCCAGTGATTGCCTCACACCCCCACCTGAGAGATGGGACCCATGCTTTCCATCCCATTTCAGTCAAATGTCACATGACCTCGCTCTGTGGGCGAGACGCGCTCTAACATGCAACAAAAACTCTTTCTCTGTTGGGCCATCAAAACGACTGTTTCTAACCTGACCAAACACAGTTCATCTGAATATTACTCACTAAGGCTCAGGTAATTTAGTCCCTGGCCATTTTTGCAGTATGTATTATCACCACTAGATGGCAACAAATCTCACACAAAACTTGTGAGCATTAAAGCAGCAATTCTAAACTATATATTTAGTAAATAAAAGCAAAAATGGGTAATGAAAGTACTCTACTCTGTTGATCAAAGAACACAGACCCTAATTACCCATCAGATCAAAGGATAATACTACTGCATATTTAGTGCCCAGAGCAAATAAATGCAGTCAATTACATTCAACACCAAGTTTAATAAATACAGCAGGTCATAATTCAGAGGAGGTTCAATTTAAATTAGGTGAAAACAAACTAACCAATCTGTCAAATCTTTAAAAACTGCTCTGGAGCACTGATGTGGAGGCTCTCTATCTGCACCTGAAAAAGCCTGGGTAATCAATTTTCCACAACAAGCAGATTAAGTAAACACATTTGGTGTCTCATAAATATCCAGGTAACAATGTCAGCGACACAGTGTGGAGGTAATGCGATTAAAGCGTCCTCTCCGCTCCTCTTCTCTGGCTCCGGCAGATTAAAAGCACCACTTATTGACTAGAGCAGCACTTTGGCCCGGCTTCTCTCCGGGTCGTTATGTTGTCTGCAATTAAGAGCATGAAGTGGAGGAACATTATGAACCCTCCATCATGTCATTATGTCTGACCGCTCGGTCCGTACGGATTTATCACTCTTCTGTGCGGACAAGAGAAGGGCTGGCCGGCCAAGGCCAGTCCTCATTATACAGGCGCTGACAGAAAGAAGAGGTGAATAAGCAGGGGCGGGTCGAAGCGCTGCCTCAGAACCACCGGCTGGATCATTAAGAGCTGCTGTAGCTGCCATCAACTGGTCATTACAGACACCAATGCTTCCAGGCCAACGGCTAACACTTTTATACCTTAAATAGAGTCAGTGGTGTTAATCAGCATGACGCAGCGATGATAAATGGATAAATGACCCAGCAGTTATCAGCCACACTAGATTTTATGATTACACACCTGAAAACTTCCCTTACACCATTCAGATTGTGGGGATTTGCACAGGCTTCAGCTACACATACACTAAAGACTGTGGTGGCTGTGTTAGTATGAACACACAGATGATGAAGAACATGCTGGGGATCTCCAAAACAGATCTCCTGCACATTAGACTCTCTCTGTTCGAGGAATGAAATTTGGTTCATTCTGATGTCTAAAGTTGTTTTGCAGGTGATCCACAGCCATGTTTGGGGGTATTTTCTGATTTCTGGGGGTGAAGTGATGAAGTCAGGTTGCATTATAAGTAATAGAGCTCCTTCTTCCTGTGGTTCTAGTTTTCCACAGTCACACTTCCACAGTCACACTTCCACAGTATTGACAACATACTACAGCCACTCTCGCAATGACGGAGTCAATGCAGCTCTGCATTGATGGTTCGACACTGACACGGACTGCCCGGGTGCCCGTTACCCACAATGCAAAGCTGCCCTGAAGGTGAAACGCCACCAACGTGCTGATCAGAGGGTGACATTTCTCTCCACATTAGCCAGATGACCAGTTGTCCTTGGCAGGTGAAATGCAGCTCTAACGACATCAGAGAGTCCTCAAAGTATGAAAAAAATGCTGACAGTTGCAAATTAAGAGGCTATTTTTGGTTGTATATTAGCGCCGAGAGCCGATATCCACAAAGACAGAGCTGTGACGGCTCATCCACTGACGTGTCAACAAAAGATGCTGAAAGGACAAATCCCAACGAGACCCCTGTCCCATCATACAGTGCCTGATGTGGACAGCCACTTAGTCCTCTTATTTCTGCCAATTAGAAAAATATCAATAAAGAGGCTTACCATTTGTGGGGAAGTTCTAGTTAGGGTGAACATCTGGAATAGTCATTTCAAGATAATCCAGGATTTCAATGGCCCGGTCCTAATGGTGTCGGGTTCTGGAGTCACATTGACAACCAGAACAAAACAGCAAAGTCATCCAGAGCCTGTTCTGACATTTTAGTACCGCTTAAAAGGACACTCCTTTAGTGTCTGTCTGCGTGTGTGTGTCTGTGACTGGTGACATCCTGTAGTCATCATGCTGTTGTGCCACAATCAGTTAGTTGTTCTCCACAAATGTCAGGTTTAAAAGTTCACTCACACTTAGGAATGATTTAGACCCCCTCCAGTCAATAATGCTCTTGTTTTGGGGCTGTGGGAGGACACTTCAAAACCCCACAGGTGAGGGGAGAACACGCAAACTCTATGAAGAAAAAAAAAACGGAACGGGAGTTAAACCCAGAACCATCCTGGTGCAGCCCGCCAAGGAGCTCATCGCATGACAATTGGACAGATTGATAACCTGGGTTTTTAATTTCACAATTAAAAAAATGTATCATTGCATATTATCAGTGGAAACTTTCTTAGCAAAATAAGGTTTGTGAGCATTTTACAGATCCAGACTGGGATGTTTCCGATGAACCTCATCTAGCGGCTCCTGGGTGATGGCGAGCGCAGCTCTTTGTGTGCGTGCCTTTTTTCCTGATGTTTCTATCAAGACCCCCTCAGATTGACAGTTAAACCCCTGCAGCACAGCTGGGCCATATCTGTGTCTGGAATAAAGCCCACGCTGACTCAGCCGCCGGCCCCCAGCTTTCTCCCGTCTCCCCTTTAGCAGGGTAGTTGCTCCGTGGCCTCCGGGGTCGGAATGAGAAAGCCTCCAAATGTCACTTCATCTGTAAGCGCTGACCGTTAGCGAGTAATAACCAGAAGGAAGCGGGAAAGAAGGTGTTATTGAAGGATAATACCAGATATGGAGGAGGAACCAGCTCAGCGCAGTGGATGCGGCAAATGGCTAATACAGGAAATGGATTATATTAGCTGGAAATGACCGGCAGGTAGCAGGAAAACCGACATATGCCACCGGAGGATGTGATTTATATTGGGACTGATGGGAGCCGACACCTCTCTCCATATTCATACAGATGTTTGTTGAAATTGAAGGACATTAATCATCAGGGAAGAGCGGTTAGGGATTCTAATTACATGTTTACTGTACAGGGGCCGTTCTCTGTCGGGATGGAGCTGAACAGGGGTGTGTGTGTGTGGGGGGGGGTTCCTCCTCATATGAGAAACCACACTTTTCATTATTGTCACACCAGCAGCAGAATTTAACCTTGTGGAATCCGTCCCTGCAGTTCATCACCTTGACTCCTGTCTGCAGAGGAGACCAAAGTGGACAATGGCAAATGCTCTTTTCCAGCTTTCTACCACGCGCCCATGCGCGATTTGATTTGCACGCACGCAGCCGCGCATTAATGGGCAAACGGTTTAAATGCTCTAAAGTGGCAGAAAACGAGCTTATGCGTTCAGCAGCTGACGGCTGCGAGGGAACAAAGCTGCGGTCCGTCCCGAGCCCGGAAGCAGACACATCAAAGTAATCCTCTGCAGTCAGTATCTGGAATTCTGCTGGCTGCGCTTCAGAGACTGACAGCAAGCAATCTGCACTGATAAAAGATCTTCGATGCGTTGAAGGTGGCCTGAATACTGACGAGCCTGGTGGAACACCGGAAGGAAGGGTTGGACTTGGGGGGTCTAACTTTGTCAGGTTTATCATTGAGATTGTAATACGACTTGCCATTGTTGGAAGCCTTTTATTTGATTGATTAAGCTTTGGGGGGTCTGCTCACAGGAGATTAATGCTGGGCCTGTCATGTACAGTTAAACATTTCTTTCTTTGTTGGTGCTGCTCTGGATTGTCGGGGTGGGGGGGGGGGGGCTGTCAGTGTCAGATGACCAATTTCAACCACCCCGTTAGGTTTGTAGGGTTTCTGTAAAGGCCACATGATCAGTCTGTGCCTGACCTTTCTTCTCCAGACTTTTGTTTTTTCTCAGTTGACCTCAGCTTGATTGACCTTCACACCTTCCAAATACAGACTCATCATCCTCTTTCTGACTTTTATGGTCATCAAGTCAATGTAGTAACTTGGGTTTTTCCTCTGACCTTTCTATTGATCCTGAACTTGGGGATAATTCAGAAAATGTCTATTTTAAGACACCAACTGATCGATTATTCAGGCTATGCTGGAAACCGTAAATCTCTATGCACTGTGGTTCATGGTACCCTCATCATTACTGTGGTACACTAATCTGCTTGTGATCCTGGATTAAAGACCCCACTGCAGATTAGGCTACTACCAGCAATGTAACACGGATTAATCTGCTCGCATTAAAACCAGAGCTGGTGTTAGAACTGGCCGATCGTGCTATGCTACCAAACGGAATATCCACAATTAGAAAGAAGATTGCGATGCTTCAGCTTTGCTAAATCCTCTGTTCTGTTGATCTTTAAGCCCATTTTCACTCAGTACATGTTCTGATGTACAATAGTAGTCAAGCAACTCAGAGCCAATGAGGAACATGAAGACAGTAACAGTAAATCATAGATTAACTGATTATCATGTAACTACTGAATACACAGAAATCCGGCTCGCTGGCTGACATACTGGAGCCACTTTCATATTTTTATGTGTTTTATGTTATTGCGTTTTCTACCACAGAATGGGATTGCCCTTCCCGAAACAGAGTTTGGCAATGTGAAGCTCTGTTCTGACTGGAGGGTGATACTGTAGGTTGGAAATGCGAGTCAATGACAGATAAGAGCCTTGAATTTGACTAGTTATCAGATGTAGATAAGCACATTCTCCCACACTCAGCATAATTTATAGTTCTGATTATTTTGCTAGTTTCTGTGTCGACTTTAAAGAAACAGACATACTGCCCAGACCAAATCCATACAGTCCACAACAGACTATATGCGGATGACCCTCCTGAGTGGAGACCAGGAGTGCCTGTACATGTCCATGCTCTGAGGTGTCAGTGTACAGGGGCGACAGTTGTCGTGTCGTTGAAGACAAATGTTTGAGTGTTGACAACGACGGCCCCAAATAGCATTCTGCAACGACCCCATCGATCATGCTGACACGGCAGCAGCCATCAGATACTGTAGCGTGAGGCTCCTCGAGACTTCACAGACGAAAAGAGGTTTGAATTTGTGGTTCGCGGTTGGATGGGCCATCAGTTGTCTTGGTGATGCTCATGATTTGATACTAGTGTTCTGTCAAACATAATCAAGAAACAGATGGCCACAGAGCAGGGTTGTTGATGATGGTATGCCCTTGCATGGATACTTTTGGATTGCCTGGCATTTTCTCCATTACATGAGACACATTTCTTTGCAGTGAGGAGTGAAATTGATGAACATTACTCAAAACTTTCACTATTGGATTGCCGCTACATGTCCGACCAGTTGGTCCTGCTCCCGCAGTTTTTTCGGGCTTGTTTTAAAGCTAAATAAATAGGATTCCCCGATGCTCAAATGGAAGAGACTTTGATGGAAGGGAAAGGTCAGGCTAATTAAATGTCAGCAAAGAGCAATTTAATCGTTTAATCATTTGCCAAAGAATGCATTCAAAGGGTCAGGGGACTTACTTTCGTTTGCACTGGTAAATTTAGTCAATAGAAGCTCAAGATATAATCCTTAAACCTCAAGTCTACATCCTCAGTCAGATATGTAATGATTTTGAAGAAGGGCGCATAATTTGTCATAAGACATCTTTATCCAGCTTTCTCCAGTGCTTTCAAGCATGTCAAGAATCTTTTTTAGCTTTTAGATGAGACTTTGATGTGCTTTGATTGTCAAAGGCACCCCAGTCTCCGCCGTATATTTAAGCAGCAGCAAGGTGTCCACTTTGAAACACGTTGGTGATGAGGAGGAGGTGATGTTTGCCCTGAGGGGAGGCGGAAACATGCTGAGGGTGAGAAGTTCAGCGGCAGACCACAGTGTGAATAGAGAACACTCCAAAAAGCACGTTAACGCGAGCGCTTCAGGATTGCGTTTAATCATTTTGACTTGAAGTACCTCCGAGTACAGCATATGGACAGTGTGGGGGCTAGAAAGAACATCTACTGGACTGTATTTACTGTATATCTGTGAAAAGTGGGACAGCTATGATGAGCCGGCTGTGTCAGAACGCATTTGCAGATCTCTGCTGTAAAGTCTTTACTGTCAGAGAGTCTTAAAATCTACACCACCACCGAGAAAGCCCGCAATTTAGCCTTTCAGAACAGTGTTTATTATTCATTTAGTCCGCGATGGATGCATTTTTGCCATTATCAAGTAAAAACCAGGAGCTCTGCCAAGTCGATTCCAACCAAAAGCAGTGAGCGTAGTGAGAGCAGGGAGAGTTGAGGTGCATGATGCAAAAAGATGGAGATCTGTACGCAGCTCTGCTGGGATTTTTTTTTTTTTTAAAGTTGCAAGGTATTTGCACACAGCACCGGCAGGGCTGCTGAAGGGGTAGAAACTACCGAAATGGAAAGTTTGCCGAGAAAGTTTGTATTTCATTATTTATGTGATTGGAACAGATATTGGGAACAGAGATTTCTGCAGGCAAAATATGACGTCATCCATAGATTTCCACAGGAAGGAGCAGGTGAAGAGATAATGCCAGAGTGAAACACATTTCAGATTTGAAAAATACTTGAATAATTAGCATTTTTTCCCCAGTACCAGCTGGGACTCCTTGAACCAGGATTCCTTGTATTAAAGCAGTTTGGGGGATTTTCTCCATTTTTCTCATGAGGTTTCCTCCAGTCTGATATTTGGGGAACACCTGAGCATCAATATGTCACATCTTAACTCTTGCTCAGCCCCCACAGGTGAAAAGCACCAAACAGGAACGCGTTTACCTCTGAGTAACTGCAATAACCCAGACATGGAGGTGATGCATGGAAGCTTTTAGTTTACATTATTCAGGCATTGCTTTTCACCCTCATTTCTCCATTATTGTACTTTTTTGAGACCGACCCCCCCCCACCACCACTGCCTCCTCCTGCTCAGACCGCACTCTGTCTCCTCCTCGACTGTTTCTGGAATATTCTCTTTTATTTCTCTGTTCATGCTCTCTACTGTGGCCTGGCTGATGTCAGACTGAGCTCCTGTAAGGAGGAGATAAAGCCCCCCAGCAGGGCCGGGCCACAGATGTCGCCTTCAGACTTCCTGGACAAGCTCATGGGGAGGACATCAGGATACGACGCCCGCATCAGACCCAACTTCAAAGGTAGAGAGCGTGCCAAGGCAGACCCCCCCAAGAGCATGCATCAGAGCAGCAAAACAAAATATGTGATGTGAAGAAATACAGCGGAAACAAAGTTAGCCAAGTGTGATTTTTGGTAATAAAATGAGAAAATAAACAAGAAAAAAAAACCCTTTTTTTTACAGGAAATGTAATTTTTGCAATCAGTGTTCTGCTCACTAGACATTCCCTCCAGGACAGCATGCCTGGTTTTCCAGCAGCTTTGTGTTTTTCTTTTAAGTGGAGATGAAAGCTGCGATTCTTCGAGGGTTTCACAGGTAGTTTAGCTCCTTTCAACACATCAAGGTTTGGAAAAGCAACACTTTTAGCGTGTCTTCATCTGTGGTGCCATCTGCAAGGAAGACAAGGTTCTACCCACTGCAGGAAGGTGAAGTGATTGGACCAAATGTCAGGGAAGCCTGGTTAAATATACATTGGTAGACTTCCCGGTTCGGACTGAATAGACGCCCAGATTCAACACGCTGCACCTTAAATGTTTGAAAATTAGCTGAAATATCTCCTATACTTATAAAGATGAGATGTTAGGTAGACTGATATTTTGATATTTTCTAAAGTCAACTGCTTCTCTGTCTTCAGGCCCACCCGTGAATGTGACCTGTAACATTTTCATCAACAGTTTTGGCTCCGTCACCGAGACGACAATGGTAAGAAAACCGCATTTTTCTTCAAAAAACTTTAAATGGGCCTCTTGCTTTAAAGGCTCCATTCCCCCCCCCCACCTCGCATTCTCTGCTGAACGTGGTACCTCGTTCCTGTGTTTCTGAGATGGTAGCGGTGCAACCTTGAGAGGCCGGCGGGTCGCTGACGTGCTGATAATGAACTGTCCGCGCTGCAATTAAAATGAAAAATTGGGAAAGTGAGCGAAAATGTGTGTGAGAGCGAGGACCAGGGCCGTGTGTGCCCAGTGTTGCGGCTGCTGGGTCAGCACAGTGCAGCTGTGAAGGCTTTAAAAGAGACCCAGGGGTCGGGCCCCGCGTCGGGTCAGCCCCCGGATCGACACCAGTAATTGTGTCATTGTTTGCACAAGCCAAGCGTGATTTCTATTGTGATAAATGGTGTGTACCGAGAAACTAAAAACAGTACCCACAGATTAGTTCTTTAAGAGTTTTAATTATCGTGCATAGGCTGAAGCTTGAGTGTTTGTGTGTGGGTTGTGTTTGTGTGTGTGTGTGGGGGGGATTGCCTGGATCACTCTTGGATCCTTAGAGACCTCATTTTTCTTGTATTTAAACTATAATAATGCACATTTTAGGCCCTGACAGAGATAAAAATGTCACTTTTGGTTTTAAAATGAGTGTTAATGTGTAAAAGAAAAAAAGGGGAAAAAAACAAAACCCAAATGTCATTCCTTCTCCCCATCTCTTTCCAGGACTACAGGCTTAATGTGTTTTTGCGGCAGAAATGGAACGACCCCCGCCTTGCTTACAGAGAATATCCCGACGACTCCCTTGATCTCGACCCCTCCATGTTGGATTCCATCTGGAAACCAGATTTATTCTTTGCAAATGAGAAAGGCGCCAATTTCCATGAGGTCACCACGGATAACAAGCTGCTCCGGATCTTTCAAGATGGCAGCGTTCTGTACAGCATCAGGTACTTAAGACGAACAGTGGGTTGGAGGTGGGCGGTGCGCTGGGTGTCAGGAAATGACCCCCTCCCCAGACCAATAGACTAAAACCAGCAACTGGTGATGACTGGGTGGCTGAAGACTGGACGAGTCCTCGATTCAAGACTCCAGTCTTCCAGTCTGTCATGTCATGCTGATGTGGTCCTGCATCCATCCAGGTGTGTTTCCTGTTATGGGTTTCCTCTTCACGTTGGTCTGAATAAAGTGGCTCAGCACAAACAGACGTGTGCACATCGTCACCAGTGACCGCTGAGCTTTAATGACAGGGGTTTTAAATCAGGAAGCCACTGTGGAAATCTGCACGTTTCCCTCTTCCTTGCTACTTTTCCTCCCTTGAACCGGATCCTTCCGTTATATTTTGCCGTCTCTTTCTTCGACCTTTCTGTGCGTGTGACATTTCTCTCTTCTGGTCTGTTTTGTTTCTGTCTCAGGCTGACTCTTATCCTTTCCTGCCCTATGGACTTGAAGAATTTCCCCATGGACATTCAGACCTGTACCATGCAGCTAGAAAGCTGTGAGTCCCCCCCCCTGCCCCTCTCTCTTTATTCATTATTTGCTGCTCTAGATTTCACAGCCTTTCATTGGGCCGAGTTGTGTCTAGTGTTTGCTGACTTTAGACGTGCATGCGCTAAAACCTGATAACTTTGTGCATGGCCAACGCTACCTAGCCGCAGTTAGTTTGGTCCCGACTGTTGAAGCTCAACATTACCAACGAAATTAAAGGGTTGCACATTACATTATAAACCTGGGAAAAAAAAAAAAAAGCCAAAACCTTGAACTTTGTTTCCTCACTGAAAAACAACTCTTCCTGTTTTCACTCTTCTTTCGCCTTTAGCAAAGTTATTGAGCCTTTTGGCTCCATGAAACCAATTTCTAGGATATAAATAATAAAACTTTCATTTTGTGTCCCTTTTATTATATGTAACCCGCCCCCTGGAGCCACGATGTGACCTAATTTCCCATTAAAAGGGACTAAATAGAATCAAATGTGAACGCCGGCCTGGTGACGGTATTGTTCCTGGTCTCGTGTTGACACTTGACGACCGCCCAACGACACTCGAGGGCGAGCTCACCTGGATAAACGGACATTACGGCTTTTCCTGAAGAGATGGCATTAGGAGGCAAGAGCGACGGGGTGATGGGATCAGAAAGAGAAGAGTTATCTCTAGGGTGCGAGGGAGTCGACCGAGACCAATCTCCTTTTCCGGCCTCTCCTGCCGCAGGCTTATTGAGACGCAGAAATAGCAACAACCAGATTCCTCCGCATCCCCTCACATCAAAAGTCTCATACGTGCAGCTTAGAGCGCTTCAGTTTGCCTTCGCCGTCAGGGTCGTATACCCTCACATCTGCTCCTAACTTATATATTTAGAGAAAGACTTGAATACCAAATCGACCCGGAGCAGCTTCAGCATGCCGACCGCCGGTGCTGCAACAACCTGAGCCGCGTCTCCATGATGATGTCATGTGACAAACGGCCTGTCTGAAATGCTCCCCACGACCCACCTTGTGGTTTTATTGCACCCTGAAGGGTAAATCAGCCGTGCGTCGACTCCACGAGCGTTGGTATTCTCCTCGCCTGTTGTGCGAATGACGGCGAGTTCAGAGGCGTGTTTCGGTGGATGGAGTTACAACACGGTAACATCCTGAATAATTGATGTCTTTTGCAACTCTCGGGCTAACGGAGAGCTGCGGTGCGGCCGCGGCGTGTTGCATGCATTTTTAATAGACCGATCGGCGCAGTGAGGAGCGCAGCCCGCAAGAGGAGCGATGAAAACATGGAAGACAAATAATTAGCCAGATGATTACAGGTATTGTCCCGACCGACAGACAGAGATGCTCGATATGTCCTCCTTTGCTCTGTCACCTTCACAACGTGGCCGTAGCCGTGCCCAGTGACCTTTGCTGCGACGAACAAGGCAGCAGAGGACAAGCAGGAGCTCAAACATTACATCATCGCTCCCTTCTTTCTCCTCTTTCTAATTAACGTCTGTGTGCAATGTTCCAGTTGGAATAAAGAATAAAGAGGAAAGAATTAATCAATTTAACATTCTCACAGGAATTATTCATAGTAACCATGTTTATTTCACCATTATTTCTGACGTACTTTTTTGTTTTATGTGCTTTTACTGTAAAATTCCCTTTTACTTTTTTCCACATTTAAAGTCTCATACTGTGGTCATCGTTAGTTGATTGTACACAACTAATGCGGGAGCATCTGCAGAACACAATAGAACACAACAAACAGGCTACATGCTGCAGCAACAATTTGGTGTTCTTTATCAACATCAGTTTTAACATCCTCTCCTTCCTTTTCGTGTCCCAGTCGGTTACACCATGAACGACCTGATCTTCGAGTGGCTGTCCGAGAACCCCGTTCAGGTGGCCGACGACCTCACCCTCCCTCAGTTTGTGCTCAAGGAGGAGAAGGATCTGGGCTACTGCACCAAGTATTACAACACAGGTATGAACCGCAGCGCTACAGCAGGGTCAGCTGGTGCTCCTGTCCGTCGGTTACCGTAGTAACCGGTCTCTGCCTTGCATCAGCCAGCTGGGGTTTTCATCACAACGCTGCGTTGCTCTGTGTCAAAAGGTAAATTCACCTGCATCGAGGTTAAGTTCCACCTGGAGCGTCAGATGGGCTACTACCTGATCCAGATGTACATACCCTCCCTCCTCATCGTCATCCTGTCCTGGGTGTCCTTCTGGATAAACATGGACGCGGCGCCGGCCAGAGTGGGCCTGGGCATCACCACGGTCCTGACGATGACCACGCAGAGCTCCGGTTCAAGAGCCTCTCTGCCCAAGGTTGGTGTGGAGACTGTTTTTACATTTTCTGGAAGTTTTCAGATAACAAACAACGGCGTTTGTGTAATTGCGTAGTCCAGGCTGTTTTTTCCTTTAATGAGCATGTGTGTAAGAAAGGAAATGAAAAAACAAAATGCCATAGACAGAAAGGTCAGCACCAAAATTAAAGACAAAAATCTAATAAATGATTACTGCTCCAGTCAGAAACATGTAGACTATACTGACATTTGGATCAGACGTGTCCTCGCACAATGACACCATTTTGACATATTTTTACCTTTAATGGCTGCGATTTCCTGAAAGTATTTTCAAAGAGATCGATTTTTAGTTTAAAACAATGACTAGACATGTAAACTACAATGTTTCTAAGAGAGTTGCATTCTAAGAGTTTGCATGTCAGTGTTTATCTGCTCAATGGCCAAAACTCAGAGAAAAACATCCCAGGACCCAGACCTTCTCCACAGACTTACTTTGACAAGCAATGCTAAAATGCTACATACTGATGTTTTCATTTGCATAAATGTTACTGTAAATGCATGCTAATGTTTGAATTTATTTGCATTTACAGTAACATATGTAGCAAAAGACGGGTGTTAATGCATCTGTAAACATATCGGTGGTCAGCAGCACTGGACCTTCAAGCCAATAAAATCTGATTTTATTGGAATAATTTTCTGATTTTAGAGTGGGGTGATGACACCACCATGTAAAATACATGAGTAGGACGCCCGGTTAATGGGAATATTCTGGAAGCTGGCAAGCGGCTGGCTACATTACATTACAGTATTAATAATTCATTTTGAAAAACCCAGAAGATATTTCAGCCACTGCTGATACACCTCAGCTGCCTGTTCGATTTGAGGAGAACACGCCAGCCTGATCCATCAAGAGCTACAGATCGTCGCTGCACATCTGCAGCTTTTAATAAGCCTGCACCAGCAACCGTGACCAGAGGTCACCGGTATAGCTGAGGGAGGCCTGAGGGAACCTCTTTAAATGTGGCTCCACTGTCCTGATCTGATTAGAGCCGCTGTAATACCAAGGTTCTAGGCAACACAATCTCTGGAAGACCTCGAAGAGTTCTGATCAAATTTAGTCGTCGGCCTGGGCCTCTTAGGAGCTGTTTGAAAGTAGTTATTCACACAGAACCATGGCGTATTAAGATAGAACGGTGATATTTTGGTCCACACTGTGACCTCATGCCCATTCAGCTCACTTGAGTGTAATATCTCAGAGGGCCTGAAGGAAATTTCAGTGCAGCAAGAACAAACCAAACACCCCCCAAGATAAACTGGCTGGAGAATTGGTGGCAAAAGGTCACTCAATGAAGACATTTATGGCCACAAATCTACAATCCAGACACAAATGATAGAATTTCACACGATATATGATGTGGTGACAAATAATAATTGGGTCAAAGGTCAACTCTGATGAGACATTCTGAATGAAATCAAACCATTACTTGACATCCACAACCTTCTGAATTCCAGAAGAGTCATTTTTCATGACTGAAATTATTCATTGGAACCACAAATGCTGTTTTTTTTCGCCAAAAACTAAATTCCTGGAAGGGATCTGTCAAGTCACGCTGATGTCAAAGAAGAGCAGCATGATGTGGCTCCCTACTTTCATTTCGCTGCCTTCTGCCTGGGCATCAGGGAGGGAGGGAGGTTTTCCTGACGATGCCAGGGTGTATTTGGTTATTTCATCTTTGCAACAGCCTGCCCCTGCAGCAGAAAAGCGACAGATTCCACAACCAAGCTCAAGGGCCTGGATGCTGCCGTAATGAGCCTCAGCTCTGTTTATGCTGGGCAGCAGGCCACTCAGTCGAGTCTTCCCCTGCATCTTTTGCTTGACGTGCGTTGATGATTTGCTGTGACATGAATGACCCGGCCGGGATGTCCCTCCCGGGTCTTAGCCCTGACCCCTACATACGGCCGTGTGTCAACTGCCCGTGTCCCACCGAGTCATTATAAATCTTGGCAGCCCCAAATGTGGGTCACTGCGCAGAGGGGAGGATGAATAACGGGCAGTCGTCAGCCTCATCTGTTTTTCTGTCCGTTTCCAGGTGTCCTACGTGAAGGCCATTGATATCTGGATGGCGGTCTGCCTCCTGTTTGTGTTTGCTGCCCTGCTGGAGTACGCCGCCGTTAACTTCGTCTCCCGGCAGCACAAAGAGTTCATCAGGCTGAGGAAAAAGCAGCGGCAGCAGAGGATAGTGAGTACACGCGCTGCAATGTTTCCAAAATGAGGGGAAACGGTGTTTACAGGGACATGAGCGACCTGGGGAGAGCGAGCCGTCTGGCCTGCCTCCGTCGATAAGGGACGGGCTCAATTGTGGACTTCTCTGGTCCACATCATTGGGGTAATTACTCCCACTGAGAAGTTTGTTGTTGGGGTATTGATGCATTGACGGATGTGTGCGGGATGTCCTGTGTGGTGTCCTTCTGGAATTAATCCACCTCTAACCACATCATTATGATTCCACAGCTACAAAAAGCATCAATATTTCACAGAAACAACCCTTAAGAGAGCCCAAAAGAAAGATTTTAGTTTCTTCTCTTCCATCAGCCGTAGTGGGCTAAAAAAAAAAAAAAAAAAAAAAAAAAAAACAGCCATTAAATCTACATATATATATATATATATATATATATATATATATATAATATATATATATAACTAGGCTGTGTAGATCAAGATTTTGTGCTTTGAAATGTACAAAGATAAACCACCTTTCTGTTCTTAAGAAAAAAAAAAAAAAAAAAATCAAATGCACGTTTTCTTCCACTTTTGGATGAAGACTCATATTCTGATAATACACAATGATGGTGGGCACTTCCCCTACTGGGTAATCACATTTCAGATTACAAGAGATACTGTGGTTGTTGTTCCATCGACTGTTAATGATCCAGTTGAGATGTCCTTAGATTCTCTTCAGAGGGTGATAGCATCTCTGTCATTGCTAACAAAAGCACTCTGCAGTGCATCAAAGCAAAGTTATTTTGGTGGGTCTGGCTTCTGCCTTTTATTAATCAGCATTATGAAAGGTCCATTATCCAGCAACTCTGAGAATGAGGCTCGACGGGCGAGATAGAGATGAATCCTTTTGATTAGCTCTGACAAATTAAAAGCTCATTCTTCCTCCTAATGACCTCACCCCACGATTACCCTCTTTGTGTCATGGAAACTTGAAAAGCTTTGATTCAACTCTCAAGAGACTAATTTAATTGACTCATCTCTTGTTTTTGAGCGTTGTTTGAGCAAGTTGCTGAACCAAAGTGCACTCAAACTCGAATTCTGCACTTTTCTTTGATGCTCTGATGGTGATGTGCCGCTCAAAAATAATTACCAAGCCATATGTTCACGCAAACAAATGAACAATTATTTTCTGACATTCCAGTTCCATCTGACTAAGAACTATCTTGGTAAAAGACAGAAAACACATTTGGGTGTACTAAAACCTCAGCCGGAAGCAGGAAGACGTATTTTTTTCCTGTGTTGGATTCTGCAGGAGGAGGAACTGCTCCGGGAGAGTCGCGGTTTTTACTTCAGGGGTTACGGGCTGGGCCACTGCCTGCAGAACAAGGACGGGACGGCGGCGGAGGGATCCGCCGTCTTCACCCAGCCGCCCCCGGTGGCCGTGTACGACAAAGACACCCTTCACAAGCGCTTCGTGGACCGGGCCAAGCGCATCGACACCATATCCAGAGCGGTTTTCCCTCTCAGCTTCCTCATCTTCAACGTCTTCTACTGGGTCACCTACAAAGTGCTGCGGCACGAGGACATCCACGCAAACTTGTGAAACTCAACCAAAACTGCCTGTCAGATATGAATTGGCGCGAGTGTCTGTAGGCACGCGCGCTTCTGCAAATTAGCGCTCAAAACTTTGTGCTCAGGTGCGTCTTCAGGATCTCGCCGCGGCTTCAGGCCTTCTCTTTCTACGCACTGGTCTGATTGGTCAGCAGAGACGGCGTCCCGCCCACACTCCCCGGGTTTGCGAGCTCCGTCTGGGCGAGACATGCCGACTTGAATTTTAACACTACGCATCTTTGAATGAATGTTTTTGAAAATGTCATTTTTTTAACACAGATTAGGAGGCGGGCGCGGAGCAACGGATCAGTGTTCATCAATGGGTGGCCATTCTACTTATGATGTATATAAGGATACATAAAATGTATATAAAGACAAGCTCTTCTGTTAACTGCACAAAGCACAAACGTGTATTTCTCTTTGTCTAAATTGAAATAAATTGTTATTCTGCCAGGAAAGCTTGAAATGATTCATTCTTTCATTTGGTTGATTACTTTTGTTTTGTTTTTTTTTAAAGAAATCTGCAGCATGTTTAATTGCTTTTTCCATTTCAGTTCTTTAATAGACCCCCATCGATTAAGTCCTGAGTGGGTGGGGGCATGGGCAGGTGCTGAAGTTCAGCTGTAAATTGTAAAAGCTGGTCGGTATAACGATGAACTCAAACCTGAGGGGAAACGCTGCTTCTGTGTCAGCAGCCATTTGGGTGTGTAAAAGCAAGAACATGGAGGTTTATTGCAGCTTTTTGGTTTTAATGGGGAGGTTGGATAGGTCTGTTCAGATGACGAGTCTGACAAGGCCGCTGATCATTCAAACACGTATCCCACCTTCCTGATTGCCAGTCACAGACTGCTGGAGTGGAATGAGGATGCATTGGTGTATTTTTGATGCCGAGTTTCACGAGATGAGCTTGATGACTGTTGCAGAGTGTCGGACAACAATGTGCTAATGAAGGAGTTACACCATGAGCCCCTCATATGTCCCCAAAATGAACATTAGAGAATGACTCAGCAAGTTGGAAGCGAGTTCAAACTGAATCAAGAGAACAACAACAGTGCGAGTGAAACCTGCTCTGATTGGATGATTCCAAGTTAACAAAACAAACCACCTCTTTTACTGCATATAAAACAAAGCAATTATGAATAATTGATCCAATTTCTGCTTTTAAATCAGGCCCGACCTTTATGAAGGCACCCCCTGCTGTAAATAATTACCCCAGCAACTGCTGAATCATCATTTAAGCTTTACTCAACTTTATTCATAAAGCAATTCAAAAGCAACACAAAGTGCTGATTCCACAAAATCATTAAAAATAAAACCATTTAAACAACCCTAGACACCAACAGCAAGCATCTCAAACTGAGTTAAAAACAAAGACTACTTTTTTAGACCGTTTTAAAAACGGGAGGCAAGTCGGTCGGTCTGAGGTGCAAAGGCAAAGGTCATCTTTCGACTTCTTTGTCTCCGAGACGACCGATGAATCAATGACAGAACGAGTGGCTGGAGCAGGTCAGGCCATGATGACATTTAAACACAAAGAATTTTAAAGTCAAGATCGAGACCGACGGTTTCTAGTAACGCAAGATCGTCATCGGGACGACCAGTCGTACACGCTCACGGTCATTATGCTGGAGACCTCCCAGCGGGGCTATCAGTCCTAACAAACATGCCCCCGGGACCCTGAAACATCTTCACAAAAACACACGCTCGGGCCCTGAAAACACCCAATCAATAACATAATCCTCCAGTCACGAAGCGGATCCTAATGAAACATTACACAGTGGTTGTGGGGGCTTTAACCCCCTCCCTCCATTTCCCTGGAGGGTAATCAGAGTGCTCTCCCACTCCTCATTTCAACTGAATGTCAATGGTGCCCAGGCTAAAGCGCGTTGCGCGGGCTGCAAAGACCGCCCCAGGACCTGCAATCAATACCGCCGTCCCTCGGAGCGCCAGTGCCCTCCACTCCCAGCACATAAAACAGAAGCACATGCGTGGACACAAAAAATAATACTCCCGCGTGCGGGATTTTCATGGTTAATAAAGTTTTACAGCGTCAATCACTGAACAGCAGCCGTTTTCCTTTCTAAGGTGCCATATATAATTTCAGAAGCAAAACTATTAGAGCCAACCCACATCTCTAAATAGAACGAAATCCTGCAGAGCGTATCACATATGCAAACATTAAATATATGAAGTGTTTGGATGCTCAAGTTTGCCTATTTTCAGCTGCGTGTCTGAGACGCTCTGAGCAGACGCTGCAGCTCTCGGCCTTACCGCCTGCTGCACGTACACCGCTGCTTTGATATTGGATTTAGCATGAAGAGTTCAATTAAAGGCATGAGGATGTATATGAACATAAACCTAGGCTTGGAAGAAAGCAAATTAAGCTAGAGCTGAAAGCACAATAATCTGGGCGACACTTGCTGTAATCCCCATGTAGTGCAGGTGTTAAAGTAACTGCTTAAAGGATTACATGTATGAATTGTTATGTAGCATCACATTTGTGTAGGAGTTTATCTGCATGTTGGCCCTATGCAATAGGCGCCGTGGGACTTGTAACAGTAGAGAAACATGTAATTTATATGTGTGGTAATTGGCGCCCCCTGTGGAGACTGCAGGTATAGTCTCAGACATTGGTCACTCACATACATTTAGAGCTACTTCATGTGATCACATATTTGTTGTATAAAATGGAAACAAACGTAAGCAAATTCATTTTTTCCTTTAACCGCAGTGCTGTGATGACTCCACGGCCGAGTCTTCAACAGAAAACAAACGGACTAATGTAAAGACAAATGTATAGAAAAGTGATGGTGACCAGAGCTGACAGGTCTCTCTCTGTCCCTCGCCCTTGCTGGATTAGTGACAGAGGTCAAACGGGCACCCAGGGTAACTCTGACAGGACTGTCAGGGGTTAAATTATGTTCACTTTTCCATCCTATTTACATAATTTAATTGGAAAATACACATCCCATACGCAACAGAGAGAAGCGGAAACGTTTCAAACTCCTCCTCGGGTGTAGGTCTGTAAAAAATCCTAGGTGGTTCTCATTTCTGCTAATCCCTCAGCACACTTCCACGTTTCTGTGATTCCAACATCTGAGAGAAGGCCTCCGGCAGGAGGATGCCGGCTCAGTGGTTTACGCCCATAATGCTAATATACATACATCCTGTCTTTGTGCAGGAGAAACAGGGAATTATCCCTGTGCCCATCCCTGAGCAGACAGAACACCAAAGAGAATCCCATCAAGCCCCAGTTCAGAAAACTGAAAAGAACTAAAGGCTGGAAATACAATCAGAGTGATTCCTGATGGAAAATAATGTAAACAACAGATTCAGCACGATTTCAGTCTGTCAGGATACTACTTGCTATGTAAAGTTATGGATTTTACAAAGCTCTCAATAAAATGAAGCCTGAAAGGATTTTTTTAAAATGACATTATCTTAAAGGATTTTTTTTTCTTGATATAAGCAGCCAGGCTTACACCATCATTTACACAGACCCAAGGTTTTTTTTCTGTGTCAAACCATTTACATATATCAATTTCAGTGGTTTATTCACTTAAGAGTGAGATATTTATTTACTATTGAGGTGGTTCCCCATCCATGGCTACAGACCTGGTTTAGGTTAGGCAAAATACTTTTTCCCGTTTTTATTGCAAAGCAAGTTAGAATGAACCTGCAAGAATTCGAAACAAGCAGCAGAGACAGACATGAACAGTCATCCCACAATAACTGATACAGACAGTCTCAAACAGCCGCACCATCATGTCCACAGCCATTTGCAGTCTGTATTTAACTTACAGTGAAGCCTCATTGTTCAGAACTTTAAAGGTTTTGAACTGGTCTTACCTTATCCAGAAGCTTCTAGAAATCCCAGGACAGCGCCTTGCTGAGCGTACAGTGGTGGCACAGTGGTGGTGAACTGGAGTTTGTGTGTTGCTGGTGGCTTCTGAATCACAGCTGGTGTGGGGCAAAATATTTTTGCCTTTTTAATCTTTTTTTTTAAAATATACATAAAGCCCTAAAGGAACCATCAACCCTTTCCTTTTTCAAACACTGAAGTGCTGAGGTTCACTGAGCAATCAAGGTAATAGCTTTCAGGTGTTGGACCAGAGTGGGCGGGGCCCAACACATAAGACATGCCCCCACAAGCACACCCACCTGTCTTCTGATTAAGGCTCCAGTGAGGTTCACGGTGTGTGAAGAGGCAGAGTCAAAGTCCCCGGGAGGCAGGGAATGTTGCGAAATGTCAGAATCATCTGTGTTGTTGTTGTTGGATTCTTCCTGCGGCAGCTCGGGCACATCCCTGCTCCAGGGGTCACAGCGTGTACAAGGTTAGCTCATACGGTGGCCTCCGCCGTACTCAGCTCTCCAACATCAGACCCAGATGTTAATTTAAACGCCGCTACCTGAACTCGGACAACTGTAGCTTCGGTGCCAATAAAGACATTCCTCCTCTGAAGGTGACAGCCTGTGACAACTCTGAAAGGTCATTTTCTTCTCCGCTAATTAAAAGAAAAGTCCCTTTGTTAAATATCACGTGTCCCGGAGAATGCCAGACGACGGGGTAATGAATGCATGTGATGTCTGGAAGGTTAGCCTTTCCATCTTCATCTGCTTTGTTTTCAGTGGTGGGTCAGGGGCGGGGCAGGACCCCGTCAGTCTGCTCGTTCGGTGGAACCTTTACGCCTGAAATTAGGATGCAAGCCCAAACGTTTGACCTCTTACATCCAATATCCATAATTTAGATCTAATTTGACTCAATCAGAACTGGTTCACATCACTTCTCATTGGTCTGATCATGTGCTGCGTGCTTTATTACACACATCTATGTTTGGTTTTAGATTGTTTTTTTGAGAATTATCGCCCGTTTTTGGTCTATTTTGGTGAACACTGATGCAGCTGATGTTTGACAGGTCGTCTACCGGGGGAAGCACAGTTTCATTAGTGTTCTGTTGGGTATCTGTGGTTCTGTGTGGTCAGCGGGGTTCCAGGTTTAAGAAATGCCAAAATAAAGCTGAAATGAGGAGGGAGCGCAGGGGGGGGGGGCGCTTGTCCGACTGCTGCATGACGCCACGGGCTTATCTGAAACCCGGAATACGGGGGCAAGGCATTAATCAGCCCAGCTGCACCATCTAAACCAGTTTGTCCGAGTGGCCTCGCCCAGCAAACGTGCTCAGACGCTAAAGCAGCAGAAGATATACGCAAGTGATCCAGTCCCAGGGCCAAGCCCATCCATGCTTATGCCAAGTACCAGTAATGGGCTCCAGCATTTACTGGGGGGTGTGGGAATACACCCTGAACAGATTAGGTTAGACATAGATAGATAGATAGATAGATAGATAGATAGATAGATAGATAGATAGTCCTACTCCTTGTCAACTTTTGTTCCATCAGGCATCCTGAAAAATGCAAAACACAAACCCATCGCTTCCACTGTGTCTTGTTGCCGTGGAAACAAAAGACCTGCTGAGAAACCTCATATTAGAGGCGGTGCCGCATGTGTGTGATGGAAAATAAATATGCTGGAGTGGAATGAAGATGCTCTCAAACACTGGGGAGTTGAGCCCGCTCCATCTCCGCCTTCCTCCTTTTCCTCTCCCTCCTCTCCCTTTGCTCCAACACTCCCCGCCGACCATTCCGGCCACTCTTCCTCCGGCGCGGGAAGAGCGGCCGAACCGTCGAGGTTTGCATTACAACAGGGCTGGAGTGGAGGACGAGACTCAGCAGGGAAATACTACCGCACCTTTTATTTACTGTCCTGTGCTGACAACGGTCCATCCCCTCCTGTCACCCCCCCCCCACACACACACACACACACGAGCCACCTGCTGCACACCTCCAGTGTATCACATGAATAGAAATTGCTGCACAATCTCGAATTTCTACGCTCGCTGACACCCCACTGATATATAGCTGTTAAATCCGTAGCTGAGAGCCGTAGCGTGTCCTCACTGGCGGCACTTTATTACGGTTTTACCGCAAAAATCCTTGTCGCCATGGCAGCGGGGCGTCTCCTGTCACGTTAATGTAAGTATTTTAGACAAAGTGTACCAGCGCAGGTGAATAACATTTTCCAAAAGGCAAACAACACACCTGTGCAGCAACAAACCAGCCCGGTGGATGATTAACTGAGGGAGAGGAGGATAACCTTTGCCTTTCTTTTAAGGCTCCAAAAGTCTGCATGTTTCTTTTTTAATTCAGAAAATAAGTCAGTTATTGTCCCCACTCTGCAATCAGTCACCGCTCTGACAGCCTGTTCTTCCGGGGCCTCGATGCCAAACGCTTGATTATTGCAACTTAGCTGGTTTTACAACCTGAAAGGTCAGTTTTCTATTAGTCATCAAAACTCCAAAATGTTCTCCTTTCAGCAGAGCTACAATGGAAAAAAAAACAAATGACGCAGGCTGAGTCATCCTGAGCTAAAAAGGAGGGTCGAAATAATTCCACGTCCAGGCCATTATAAATAATTTAAAGTCATTAGATGAACAGAGATGCTCCAAACCAGGTGGGAGTGGTCCTTCCCCAAATTAGCCCAAAGTGCACATGCACCACGGCATCAAACATTAAACCGAGCGTTGTACCAGTCACAACCTTTAATCGGAGCTGGATAATTAAGAGGCAGAAGAATGGGCTCCGTTCATTAACATTCAATATTAAACCAGCATTAACATTTTACCATCTTCTCGCACGCGGGAACTTATTCTAATAGGTTGAAATCTCATTCGGACACAACTGCGCATGGCCGTGAGTCACGGAGGTAAACGGGTTAAAGCGAGCCACGTGGAAGAGGTGGAGCGGAGAGAACACAATCATGAGATCTCCTCCATGAACACCGATGCTGATCTCGCCTTGTTACCATGGTGACTCGGCTCATAAAGCCCCGCATCCCCGCATCCTCCCGTGGGCCGCTGCGAAAATCCCGAGGCGCGCACACGCGTACGTTCCTGCGCGCCATCAGGGTCAGGCGCGGTCTTGAGCTGCCACCGTGGATAATGTTACTGGTTTGACTAAGAGGAGGGGGGGGTGAAAACAACCCCCCTGCCTTTAAAAAAAAAAAAAAAAAAACATTCGCTTTTGCTCCGCTGCTGTCTGCATGAGCAGGTGGAATAATAGGACTTGATAACCTGGGCCCTGCAGGCTAGCTCTTATTTCCAACGCCAACAATGCATTATGTGTGATAACAAAGAAGAGTTGCATGCACGCGTGCGTGTGTGTGTGTGTGTGTGTGTGATATTATTTGTTGTTCCTCTCTGAGCAGAGAAGAAAAAAAAAAGTGCTCCAGGCTGCAAAAACCCACTCGTAGGAATCAATTTGCAGGTTGGAAGGCAACCCCCAGACATATTGAACTCCTATAACCGAACCATCTCTCCGGTTAATACGGGGCTGAGGAGAAACCCGCTAATGTCGACGAGTTGAAATTTTAATTGGGACGCGGAAACACTCCGGGAGCGCCGAAGCGATCCTCCAGGAAGAGTTGGCAACAGAGTGGGACGCGCTTTGAAATCTCTTCCGCTTGAGATCCTAAGCCTCGGAGCCACAGGCCGGAGAGCGCCTCATTGATTTGGTGATTTGTTTGCTCCGATCCTGATCCCTGTTTATCATGTGAAAAGGTCAGGAACGCATACATTTACGCAGACGTGGACCATAAAAGAAGGGGGCGAAGCTGTTAACGGGCTGACGTACCTGCAGCTTGGACTGCCCCCCGCGGCTGCTGCTTTATGGACCCTAACGTCGGGAAGACACCGAGGCGAAGGTCACCGCCCTGAACTCGTGCGCAAATACGCACCAGCACACGTAACACGCCCTGAGCGGGACGTGGGTCACTACTATTGACGATTGCTGGGGAATCGTCATTGTAAGCCCCAATTCACCGAGGGTCTCCTTCCTAATGTTCCACCCACCGCGCGTTAGTCTGGCGTCTTTAGCGTACCTCGTCTTGGCTTAATGAGTGTCTGTTGGAATCGACAGGCCAAACAGCGCTGCCCCGGGAGCCCGGGAATTGATCCCGGCTCAATCAACATCATAAGGGCTAAATTATGCAACGCTGGGCTGAAAGACTCTGTCGTCAGCTCCTGGATGAGACTGAAAATTTCAGGCGGATTTGTTATCTCAGTGACCTTCTCGTGTGTTTCAACTTTAAAAAAAAAAAAAAAAAAAAAAAAAGTCAAAACCAGTGACACTATAAACCCAAGCAGCCTTAAGATATCCTTGAGTAAACGTGCTTGAGCTGAGCGAATATTGATTTTATCAGATATGCGCTGCCTCTCCTCTCTCCTCATTGATTTTGCAATGTTCTTTGTTTACCAGCGTAGCCCGCAATACACAATTCCATCTAATTATTGGACACTTTGGTCCCTTCAAAGGTGGGATTGGTCAGGACGGTGGTAAACTTCGGCACCACTCTGGCATCAAACAAAATATTAGTATTCTCGGCACCTCCTCCTTCCTCTAGAAGGATCATTTATAATAATAATCAGCGGGAGCAACAAGCTTATTTCAGCGTTTAGCGCTGTTGATAGAGGGAAAAATCCAGAACAAAGCAGAGAACGTTGCAAAATAAACCGGGTTCAATGAAGCCCTTGAGGGCAAAGGAAAATCCAATAAATAAATAATTTATTATGAAGGGTTATCAATAAGGATGACCTCGGCTGCCCCTCACCTGGAGCCCCGCAGGACGGAGAAACAAACTAAAAATCGAGACGTTCGCTTTCCTCTGAAGCAAAATCCTTTCTCGCCTCTTTAGGTGTCAAACATGATGTCAGATAACCCGTCCGAGACAAAGAAGTCGTTGCCATGGTGAGAAAACGGCGGCCCTCGGAATACAGAGCAGGCGTGACGCGGCTTGTAGATGCGACGCACGTGTGGTCCCCGCGCTCGGGTCGGTACAGAGATTATATCGAAGAAGCGAGCGACCTCTGGGCGCTACATGGAACAAACACATGGAAAATAAATATTTGAAACAAGATTTAAGGCGCTGTCCAACAGGTCTGATTTCCTAATTACTGTCTGGCAGCTTTATAAAATTACAGAAATCAATCACTCGGCTCCGAAGACACAGTTTTACTCTCAGTTAATTAAAAAGTCGGCTGCTGTAAACTAAAAATTAGTCAACATATTAGTATCAGACTCGCATGGGGAGGTCAAGGGGGCGTTTGCCACATGTATGTTTTCATCCTGAATTATGGGAAAGTCACTACAAGTGATGATAAAAATGTTGTCCTGTAATATCTTTAAAACGTCTTTCTGACAGGTGAGAGCATGAATTGGAGGGAATTATGATTTCCATTAAATAGTCTGATTAAGAATAAAGTCAGTTCTCATGGATTTCCTGCCCACAATTACACTGAAACCTGAGGATTATGTTGGATATATCCAGAAGATATGAATTCTCGACCCTTAAATACGGGAAGAATGAAAATGATTGAAATGCATGCACTCTATCATGACTGTTCAGGTAATATTTTAAGGTGATTTTTATCCAATCTTGTAAACCTGCAAATTTCAACAGCAGCTTTGTTTTCTGTGACTGTAAGTTGTAGATATAGTTATAAATATTTCATTCTATATTTTGTGTTTCTACTGCAAAAGTGACAAGAGAGATTATCAATAAGTGCTCCAGTTTGTGCTCAGGCCTGTTTGTCCCATCAAGGCTACCGTAAGGAAACCACGGAGAAGGACCAGCGATAGTACTGAACAAAAACACAAAAATAGTACAAAAATGCAGCAATTCATACACTGAGATTATCACACGCTATCTTAGTTTATCTGTTATTTCATCTCTGAAAATCGTTTATTAAAATAATCTTTATGACAGGACCTTTCAGAAGCTAATTATTGAACAATAAACAATATTATTTTCTCCGGTGTCTGAGGGAATTTGTCCCCTGGCACCATAACAGGTTTTATTTTATCCCCACACACTTTATGACATAATTCAAGCATGACAGCCCCTTCAACTCCGCGACACTGGCCGAGAAAGGCGAGTGATGGATGGGCATCAGAGCGCTGGAGGCCGTAAGAATGATTGAAGGCGAAGGGGCGCCCGTCCGTCAACAGGCTCGGTAAACCTCTGCGCAGATCCACCCGGGGATGCTTTTTTATGCAAAGCTGACAAAACGAGGGTCTCCAGCACGACGGCGTAGATTTAGAAAGAGAAAACTGTATTCAAGCGAGCCAGGCCGGTCCATCCATCAACGGGGAGGAAGCAAAATCTGACATTCAGGGCCTGGACATCTTCACTGGCTGGGGCTGGTCTGGACCAGCCGGGACTAAAGGGCCCGTGTGAACGTGGACGATGAGCAGACTCTGCGGCTTCGTTCGTTCACGCTGAGGCCCCGCTGAGGCCTTCCTGGACGGCTGAGGTGTCCCGACGACGCCCGAGCTCCTGAACGAATGATCAAACCCGTGATTACCGATTCTCCGGCACACGCGCTGGATTTAAAACTTAGCTCTCTGACATTCCGAGCGTTTCATGGGGGAGGAAGCGTGGAGGATTGCTGGGAGTCTTTGGCCCCGTGTCCATTTCAAGATGTATTAAAAATTCTGTCTCTAATTAATTTAACTTCTGCAGACAAA
Organism: Lagocephalus sceleratus; assembly: GCA_911728415.1. NCBI lineage: Eukaryota > Metazoa > Chordata > Actinopteri > Tetraodontiformes > Tetraodontidae > Lagocephalus > Lagocephalus sceleratus. Next base: position 769,288 of record CAJVRN010000211.1, on the reverse strand, counting down.
TTAGTGTCTCAGAAGGAGCAATGGTAAACAGCTTCAAGCAAAGTCGATACGTATACACAGTAGTCTGACATTACAGCTGATGGCATGTGTGGATTTTTGATTAGATCGGCTCCTTTGGGAAAAGTGTGGGTAATTTTCCTTTTTCTCCTGAGGGTGGGCACTGAAAAGCAAATATTCAGGTTGTACTTTCACTTTCTGTTTGGGTTCAATGCTAAACTGATTAATTACAATTTGATTTGTCTTTTTTATGAGCCAAATAAAGCACTGAAGAATTTTTTTTATAAAAAAGTACAAAGTTGGAAGTAAAGCTGAAGGAAATGTGCGGTTGTGTCTTTCGCACATACTGACAGCTTAAAGAAACGTTCTTAGGGACGGAGCGATGATGTCCGTGCATATAATGTAAAGCTAAAACCAGCAGACGTAGCTTAGAGAACCGAGGATCAACCTTCTTCTTTCCAATGCTTCCAAATCTCCTTTCATTCATACAAATGCTCGTCTATAAAATCAGCAGATTTACACATGTTGGACCATCTAAAGTTCACAGGGATTATAAAATTACTTCTTTCCAAGAAGGTTAGGTTGTAATGTTATCATTTACATAATAAAAACACGTTTTCTGCACGTTTTCTTTTTTTTTTTTGGTCATTTATAGAACACATTATTATCAAACAGTTATTAATTCCAATACAGGCTCTTAAGTGACTAAAAACCATGAAATATTGGCTCTAAATTATCAATAATCCAAGACATCAATAGACAAAAGACAGCAATAGGCTAGTAAAGAGCTGCTACGGCGCATAATTGTTTGTATGAATATGCCAATATCTGTTTAAAATTAATAAGTGAAGTCACTTGATGAAAATGATCTTTCTTTCCATGGTCTCTTTGACTGACGTCTACATTGGACTTAATTACACCCATTACCTCCTTAAGTCGGTGGAGTAAACATGCATACATTTCTATAAATAAACCTTTAATATTATTTCCTGACTTCTGCTTTCCAACTTAAACGCGGCTCTTCCTTCTTTAAAGTGGAGGAAGCGGGGCGAAGCGCCATTGGTCACTCACAGGCGCGCTTTGATCCCATTGGTCCACTTATCCGTCAATCACCCGCGGGGGGGGCGGGCCTAGAGGGAACCACAAGGAAACGGCCCCGAACATCTGGACCGAGCTCGCCTCCGTCCCGGCTGTTGTCCCAGATGCGCCAAAGGCGGCGGGTTTGAGAGCGAGCATGCAGGCGTGTGCGCTCGTCCTCCTGCTGGTTCTGGGCCCCGCGGCCGAGGCTCTGGACAACGGGCTGGCGCTGACGCCCACCATGGGCTGGCTACACTGGGAGAGGTTCATGTGCAACACCAACTGTGAGCGAGACCCGGACAACTGCATCAGGTAAGACCCCCCCGGGGGCACGAACACGGCCGTGGTGCCCAATAGTGCGACTCTTGTTGCATTTAAAGTAAAAAGAAGAATCAGCTGTCTGAATCACGTCACGAGTCACGTGGGAGGAAACCGCAACCGGAAGTGACGCATTTAGAACCAAAACAAGTCCTGAAATAAAGAACTTTACTGATTAATAAAGAACTTTATGATAATAATAATACAGTGGGAAGGTCACTGCCCAAGTCACTGATATAACTTTAGTCTCTGATTAGTACGAAAACTAATATAAGTGATCTTCAGGGCGATCATTCCCAAAATTACTAGATTAATCACAGTTGGTGATTGACAATGACAGAAAAGGGAGAAAAAACAGAAACCCGTGGCTGCAAAAGCCGTGGTATTAAAGCAGCGCCACAATGCCGCCGGCTGGTTTAACTCTACCTTGTTGAGGTGTTGGGAGGTGAAGGTGGAACGGGGCGCTTCAATAACGGTGTTTTGCAAAGCTGCGTTAGGGGGTCGGACAAGTGTTTCGCCTCTCATCTGATAAGAAAAAGAAATTAAATGAACCGAGATAGAGAAATACATAAAGTAAGAAGTTAATGTGTTGAATGAAGTTTCTGTGTTTGTCTAGTTGCTTATCTCATCAGTATCAGGTGTTTCATCTCGTTACCGCTCACATTGTTACAAATAAAGCCAGCAAATTCAAATAAAGCTGTAGAACCCGAGGAGCTTCTGTGGGCCCGCTTGAGCGTGCCGAGTGGTTTCAGCGTTTGATCGGCGCCTCTGGCTCTTCAGACATAAGGTTCAATCAGTGACGCCTCACTCGGTGCGCACAGCAGCCTGAGACAGCTCCGGATGTTGTCCCGTCAGTCCATCATAAACACGGACACGGGCCTTGTTGACGTCATCTCGGGGTAACCCCCCCCCCCATGACATCCTCTCCTGTCCCGACAGCGAGAGTCTGTACATGCAGATGGCGGATGTGATGGTGAAGGACGGCTGGAGGGACGCCGGCTACGAGTACGTCTGCATCGACGACTGCTGGCCCGCCCTCCACCGGGACCCCCAGGGCCGCCTGCAGCCAGACCCCGACAGGTTCCCGGGGGATCAAGAAGCTGGCCGACTACGTGAGTCCAACCTGTCCGCAAACGCCTCCTCGGGGAGGGAGAAAAGCGACAAAGCCTCCCTGTTCCTTGATTTTGGCCTTCCTGAATCGCCATTTGATCTGCAGCGCTGGCACATTTGGGCCGCGGTGTGTCTAAGTTGGACTTCCTGAATGAAAAGGAGAGTTTGAAACTGATTACACAGGCAAATTATATATTCATTATACATCCATCTCGGCTACCCTGCAGGCTTTATGTCGACGTAATGAATGGGAAGGCTCCAGATGTGGGGCCGAGGTCCAAGATTACATATAGAATAGTCAGCTCCCGGTGTTAGGGGAGAGCCTTAAAACACACTCGCACAGGGAGGGCAGGATCCTCCATCCTCTCTCCTCCTCCCGACACCAGGAAACGTCAGTCGTCGGGGTTCGTAGGCTGCGCAACAGCGCCACCTAGCGCCGCGTCTGAGCGCGCTCCTGTCCCCGGCAGGTCCACTCCAGGGGGCTGAAGCTGGGCATCTACGCGGACGTGGGCAAGTGGACGTGCGCCGGGTACCCCGGCAGCCTGGGCCACTACGACACCGACGCGCGGACCTTCGCCGACTGGGGGGTGGACCTGCTCAAGTTCGACGGCTGCTACATGAACTGGACTCTGCTGGCAGAAGGTGAGCGCCCGGAAACCCTGGGCGACTCCCCACCGCAGAGCGGGTTTCAGGTCTGTCTCGGGGTGCTTTCGCCCACACGAGTGCTGTTTTTCAGGCTACACGAACATGTCCAGAGCCCTGAACCAGACGGGGAGAAGCATGGTGTACTCCTGCGAGTGGCCCCTGTACGAACGGCCCTTCCACCAGGTACAACCTTCTGATGGAGCTTCAGCAGTTAAAGCAAAATTCAGTTCACCTTTTAACCCCCCCCCCCCCACGTGCAGCCCAACTACACTGCAATCCGCGAGACGTGCAACCACTGGCGCAACAGCGCCGACGTGTCCGACTCGTGGTCCTCCATCAAGTCCATCCTGGACTGGACCGCTTCTAACCAGGACGTGCTTGTCCCCTTGGCAGGACCTGGGGGGTGGAACGACCCCGACATGGTAACCTACGACCTCCGAGGACCGGCTTCCCGACCTCGTATGCTTCCGCGGTTATGGGATCGTTTCGTTTGTAAGACTAATGTATTTTATTTATTTATTTTTTTTTTTAAACGTCGCTCTCCAGCTGGTGATCGGGAACTTTGGCCTGAGCCACGACCAGCAGGAGTCTCAGATGGCGTTGTGGGCCATCATGGCGGCCCCGCTGCTCATGTCCAACGACCTGAGAAACATCTGCCCGCGCTCCAAAGAGCTGCTGCAGAACAGACGCGTCATCGCCATCAACCAGGACCCTCTGGGGAGGCAGGGCTCCCGCACGGGGCAGGTGGGCGACGCCTCCCCCCGCCCCCACGGGTACGCCGCGATCGGGCGTCTGAAGGTCTGCTCGTCTCTCCAGGTGGACAGCTTTGAGGTGTGGGAGAGGCCCCTGGCAGAGCGGCGGCTGGCCATCGCGGTCCTGAACAAGCAGGAGATGGGCGGCCCCAGGGGCTTCGTGGTCAGGGCGGCGCCCGGCTGGAGGGCCTGCGACCCCGCCTGCAACGTGACGCAGGTCCTCCCGCGCTACGAGGACCTGGGCATCCAGACGGCGAAGAGCAAGCTGGTGGTGTCGGTCAACCCTTCGGGCACCGTTCTGCTGACCGTCACGCCCGTCAGCGGCGCCTTTAAAGAGCGTGGCAGAGTGAGGTGGCAGGACGCGTCGGGCAAACGCCACAACCGTGTGCTTCTGTAGGCTCGCCGCCGAGCTCGAACGTTTGAGTGCCGCCGAACGCCGCCACACAGCAAGAGCAGGTCGACTTGTGTTAACACATTTATTGAAAATTGCGACAATCTCCAGAAACAGCCGCAGATTAGAACTGGATGACCTGGCCCTGTAAGAGAACAGAGAGAGTTCGGTTGAAACGAGGCTCCCTGCTTCACTTTTTCCTGCTGGTACCTGAACGCAACACACTCATTTAGAGTCACCATTAACACACAACTCCAATATGATTTCTTCAGTCTACTGAAAATGACATGCAATAACCTAATAAATTGGGATATTTTTGTGCAACGTGCACTGAACTTTACCTCAGTCAATTAAGTTCATACAGCACTAAAAGCCACACTCTTATTTTGAATATAAATGAACACAGAGGTCTCACTCAAGATGAATGCAAGAGACCCAAATTTCACCTCACACATCTTCATTACCTCTAAATACATTTCACATCATTTTCAATGGAACAATACAACTGAAATGATGATTTGTCCAAGTCCCCAACACCTGATAATGGGAGCGCTCCCCCTCTTTGGAGCTCAGGTGATTTCAACAAGGGATGCAGATTTTCAAAATAAAAGACCAAATCACTGAAGCCACAAGTCTGCCTCCATGAATTACAAAGACGCTCCAGAAAACAAGACGGTTCCTACCTTTCTCTTCTTGTCACCACCCAACTCGAAGTGCTTGCATCTCTTGATGGCGAGCATCCTCTTGGATCTGCAGTTGGGCTCCACGCACTCCAGCCTCAGGACAATTTTCTTGGTCGTCTTGGCCTGAGGACGAAACAAACCTCACTAATCTGACGTCAGACCGCCGCCGGGTGCACGCGGTGTTCCGACCCTACCTTTTTCCGGAAAATGGGCTTCGTCTGACCACCGTAGCCGCTCTGCTTTCTGTCGTATCTCCTCTTACCTGCGGACGGACGGCGGGGTCACATGACAGGTCACGTGACTCGCGGACACACACAGGTGGTGACGTCTTACCCTGGGCGTAGAGGGAGTCCTTCCCCTTCTTGTACTGGGTAACTTTGTGAGGCTGGTGCTTCTTGCACTTCTTGCAGTAAGTCCTGCGGGTCTTGGGGACGTTCACCTGGGAGAGACAGGCGGTGGGTCAAAGCGAAGCTTCGTGACGTCACAGTTCACCACCAGTTTACACACGCAAACGCGAGTGAATGGACGAACCCTCCTCCCCGAAACGGCAGACCCGCGCCTCATGGACGCAGACGAGACGAGGGTCGTCTACTTCTGGAGCAGCGAACACAACCATTCGACACTTTCACGCAGAAATGTGGCGTTTTAACGCCAGCGGGGGGCTAACCTTAGCAACTTAGCACGCAAACTCAGCCACGGCGAAGCGGCGGGCGAACATTGATCCCCCGAAAACTGCACGAACGAGGAGGTATTTGGGGACACTTAAATGAATCTCTTCCCCCCAGAAAAAGGCCGGTCGGGCGGCAGCGCTTCCCCACAGCGACCCCCGGTCTATGTGCGATTTAAGTGCTCCGGGGGTGGACATCGGGACCAATACGGCCCCCGTTGTGAACGCTGGGACGCCCCCGAGGCGTGATCGCGACCGACGCGGTCGGCCGAGCCTTTAATCCGGAGGATTGAGCCCGATTCCTGCCCGGTGTCTTAATTTCGTACCATGGTGGCGACCCGATGCAGCGGAAGAGAGGGAGGACGAGGGCGGAAGCGGACCCTGAAGTAGACGACGGCGCTGCCGCCGCGCAGGGCGCCCCCTGGCGGCCAGGAGGGCGAAGCTCCGCGTATTTAAGTATTCAAGGGCAGACGTTTAAGCTCTGTAAAAATAAAAAAATGATCAAATAAAACTGAATACACATCCAAGGGGAAGACAATTAATATTTAAATACAAATTGTAATCAGTCATGTGTTCTATTTTGTCCATGCTCTAATTTTCAGACGCTTGAATTGAGAAATTTCCTCTTAAATGTAGATGTAAGGGCTCAACTATTCTCTACACAAACAAATCCTGTGTTAATATTTAGCCTGCTTCCATTTTATCACCAAAACCGTCCTGCAGGCTGATATGAAAATAAGCAGGAAGAAAAAGGGGAAGTAAGAGTTGATTCCTCTCTGTGGGTGGGTTTTAGTTTCTTGCAACACTGAACAACATTCATTTAATGGAAGGCAACTAAGACAAAGGTTCATGTCACCACTTCAAAACAGCCCTGCTTCAAAACGCCACATCAAAAGTTACCTGTCAGATGGTTGACGCTTTCTGCTGTCTCGGTGAGTAACGCAACATTAGTTTGGTCCAGTAGAGCTGCAATAAGGGGCAGTCTGTCGGGTCTAGATGCATTTTGAGTTTGTTTACCCGAACAAAATCAGCTATTTAAATGTTTTTTTCTTTGAGGAAACAAGGCTCAAGTTGTGGTTATTCTGAATTTAAAGAGCCAACAACCCGACATGTACTTTTCACACGCTGAAGCATACATGTCAATAAATAGACTGAGGTCTGAAGTGACCAACATTCAAACACATTCAGACACTTCACCTTTTTCTAAATGTGGGTTGTTGCTATGCTGCTGTACTCGCTGTGCTCTATTCACATTCCTTTTTTGCAAAGCAAGACATGCAGCCAGATAATGCCCAAGTCATGTTCAGCGAATTTTAATGAAATCGTGTCTATCCTGTAAACCAGGAACCATTTTAGTACCTCAGAAAATGGCATTTAATCAACATGCACAGCGGGTTGGTTGAAAAACCGAAGAACGCCACGTTAACGTTTGTAAAATGTGTATCAGGAAAGTTATTTTCCATCTGTCTGACTAAATCTTGAATATTTCTTGCGTCTCTTTTTTAAAATATATAATCTCTTTGCACTTGAGCAGTTTATCTGTCAGGAAACATCAGTGACAGATTCCTGTCAAGAGTGAGCCTCTCATCATGTGTCTGCTGAGAAATATGACTATAACATCAACAAAACAGGGGTCCCAGGCCCCGGTAGCAGGGGCACACCTTCCGTTTAGAACGAGCCCAACTGTGTGGCCAGAGCCTGACCCGGGTTGATGGCTGGAATTGGTTCGGTTCTCGACCCTCCGATAGGCTTCCTTCCTTCGTTCTGAACTGAAGAAGCCCTGACCTGGACGACTCACACGGGACAACTGTGCTTTTGCTCACAGCCTCTAACTCTTATCGCAGAGCGATGATCTGTGAAGATATGTGAGTTTAGATCAACTTCTGGGTCATCGGTTGTTGGTACGTGTGCACTTGTTAGTTAGTGGCCTTGCTGTGGTTTTCAGGTGTAAGTTAAGTGCAGATTCAAAGCCATGGCTGTGACAGATGGTGATATAAAAGAGAAAAACAAGAGAGAGGAGAGCTTCAGTCGTGCAACGTGTGAATGTAACGGTGCTTCAGGCACGAGCTGGTGTGTGAGATGTGTTTCAGAGCGAGAAGGTTAAAGTGAGATTAATGTGGGACTGCAGATTCTCTCTTCACGTTGCAGTAAAACCTTGTTGCAACTTCCTCATGAGTTGGTCTGTGTCGGCCTCGGTCGACTCCCGTAGACAAACATACAAACAGCCAAAACATATTTTAAAAAAAGTGCATAAAAAAAGCAGATCCTGAGCAGATCAGTAAAATTCATCCAAGGGTTTGAACGATGAGGGGGGAAAGAGGGCCGACGGGAAGCGACGAGAGAGATCTGAGTCAAGTTTTAGCACTGCGGTCAAGCCACCCAACAGCCTGAAAGAAGCAGTACAGCTTAGTGGACGCTCAAATTCCGCTTGCGCCGGGTACACGAGACATTACCGTAATGCTCTGCAGGATGGTCCAGATGTGCTTTTCTCTTTTGCATCTATCACTCCGTCTGAAACTGTCCTGTGAGTGTGATTCGGTGTGTGTGTGTGTGTGTGTGTATATATATATACATATATTAGGAAGTGCTCGGCAGCTGAAAATAGTCTGAGCTGAAAATACAAACACGCTGACAAACAGGTTGCTACTTTCTGCTTTAAAGGTTCAGAGTCGGTGTGTGTGTGTGTGAGTAATGTCTGCTGTAATACTTATTAACAAAAACTAAATCTATAATAAAGATTTAAGGTCAAAACTGCTAAGTCAGAAAATTAAAATTATCGCCACCTTCTCACTGTCCCAAATGTTTAACACAACCATTTTTAAAAAAAAACAACAACATTTAAGTTTGTAGTAATTCATATTTAGCCAATGTCAAAGTTTTAGTCCAAAATGTTGATTGTGATGAACACGTTAGAGGAAATGTTGCAATATAAAACACAGTGGTGCAGTAAAAGTACAGGACTCAGTTACGTTCCATCAGGATTGAACTGCATTCAGTTGCTGAATCCTTCAGATGTTGGCTCTTAATGATACTTAAAAAAACCCAAAAAAACAACATCTTAGTGGGTTTGGTCTTACGGTCACGTGATATTGGTGCCTATCGCCCTCAAAACCAGGAGAAAAACGGGTGAAAAATGAGGTGTCAAGTGTTCAAATTTGCTGATGAATTGGCACTAAAAGAAAGGGCGAGTCTGTCAAGGCTGAAACATCCCGAGCTGTCGACTGTTTCATGACCTTAAACGGGGAAACCTGCCGTCGCAGCTCCTTATTTCCTGGCAGAGTCACCCCGCCTGAACCATGTCAGAGTCCATCCTGGAGGAGGTCTTCATCAAGCGCTCCCAGCAGAAGAAGAAGACCTCCCCGCTGAACTACAAGGAGAGGCTGTTCGTCCTCACCCAGGAGAAAATCGCCTACTATGACTTTGACGCCGAGAAACGGGTACGTGGCGCCTCCGGCCCGAGAGCCGCGTCTGTGCCGAGCGTTTGTCGCCTGACCATTGTGACATCTGTGGAGCAGAAGCGAAAAGGCCTGCGAGGCTCCGTGGACCTGGAGAAGATCAAGTGCGTGGAGACGGTCGAACCTGAGCCCAACGCCCCCCAAGAGCGCATATACGCGTTCCAGGTACACACAACCAGCATCTTTTTTTTTTTTTTTTTTAAACATTTTTTGAGGGTATTTCCAACGTCCGAGCTTCAAAAGCAAATTAACCAGCCAGAGAGCCGAGACGCTGCGCGTTTCAGTCCGCTGAGCGACGGTTCCAATGCTCAAGTGTGCCTGAAAGACTGTGAAGTGAAACCACTTCTCACGAAGGGTGTGAAATGAAATGAACACACGAGGCCCGCGCTCTTCTCCTTTACGCCGCAGATCGTGTACGACGAGGGGCCCCTGTACGTGTTCGCCAAGAACGAGGACGCCCGTTCCCGGTGGATAAAGGCCCTCAAAGAGAGTCAGTTGCAATAATGCGTCCGCTGTTTTGCCTCCGAGTGAACATGCAAATGAAAAGGCGGGGTGTTTGTGCTTTGCGTGTGTGCGCGCGTGTGTGTGTGTGTGTGTGTGTGTGTGTGCGCAGAGGTGCGCTGCAACAGGGACCTCCTGCAGAAGTACCATCCCTGTTCCTGGATGGACGGGGTGTGGCTGTGCTGCCACCAGGAGGTCAAGCAAGCCATGGGCTGCAAGGTGGTGGATAACAAGAACGGTGAGGACGAGGCCGCGCGACCCGCCCCGCCCCCCCCCCCCCTCCCCCACCCCCGTCGGCGCCGCCTTAAACGATGTCGTTGACAGGGTTCAGCTGGAACGCCCAACGGAGAGCCTCCAGGAAGCCTCTTCCTCCGACCCCGACAGAGGTAGGACCATCGTCCCCCCCCCGACTCCATGTCCGGCCTCCATCAGTCACGCCTCCGCCCCGCCGGTCTCTCGGTGTCTCAGGAGACCTTGCCTCCGCCACCTCCGGAGCCGCAGGGCCCCTCTGTAGGCATGACCGTCACGGCGGAGTACGACTTCGTGCCCACCACCCCGCAGGACCTGGAGCTGAAGAAGGATGAGCAGTACACCATCCTGGAGATGTCCGACCCCAACTGGTGGAGGGCCAGAGACAAATACGGGTACTCAGGTCACGGGGAGGGGGGGGCGGGGGGGGCAAGTAGATGACTGTAAAATACACACGAGCTTAGAGAGGACCCTAACTCTAACCCCCCCGGGTCTCCATCCATGCTTTGACTTTGGTTTCTGCAGGGATATTATGTCAGGTGCAATATATTTTATATTTCACACCACGTGCAACAGTACAGGTCTATCTCTGCTGGTCAGGACATCCTAATTTTCATATTTGTTTAGACTTACAGTACTTAATTTTCTTACTTTACAGCGTATAATGTAGACATAGTATATATTACAGATCTGTGATATAGCCAATGTGTATTGTGGATTGTTTAGGTTTATGTTAGGTATATATAGTATACATGTAGACGGTGAGGTCTGTGCTACCTGTACTGCCGCAACAAAAATATTTCCCCATCGTGGGATTAATAAAGTATTATCTCATCTTACTTTAGGAATGAGGGCTACATCCCCAGCAATTATGTCGTGGAGGCCGAAAGCGGGCTTGAACGTTTCGAGTGAGTACGGGAGCCACCGCCCTGTCCAAGATCTGTGGCGCCGCATTCGTTTACTGAAGCAACAAACGCGACAGATCGATGCTCTCTCCCCGTTACAGCTGGTTCTGCAAGAACACAAATCGCAGCCAAGCGGAGAAACTGTTGAGGACCGAGGTAGAATTAACCACTGACCAGCGAACCCTTCAAGGACGAGGAAATACAGCTTCAAACTCTGCGTGCGTGCGTGCGTGTGTGTGTGTGTGTGTGTGTGTGTGTGTGTGTGTGTGTGTGTGTGTGTTGTGTTTCAGAACAAAGACGGGGGCTTCTTGGTGCGAGACTCAAGCAGGCCTGGAAAATACACGGTGTCTTTATTCAGCAAGAGCGGAGGGTGAGTCCGTCAGCGCGGCCCCCATCTGAAAGGCTGGTTTGACATGAATGTGGACACAGAGGGCCGCAGATGGAAAGAAATGTAAATTATTCATGCAAAACCCGGACTAATCTCCCCGCGGAACCTTTTTTTTTTTTTTTTTTTTCATCCCGGGCCGCTCTCAGCTGTGTTCCGGATAACCGAGACCGTGTCAGCTGCTCGCGCGCGATGAAAACCTGTTGGCTCGCTCTCCCCTTCTCCGCAGAGAAACGGGCGGAGGCTGCAGACACTACAACATCTGCACGGCCCCGCAGGGCCACTTCTACCTGGCCGAGAAGCATTACTTCAGCACCATCCCCGAGCTCATCAACTACCATCAGCACAACGCCGCAGGTGAGCGCCCCCGGCGCGGGGGCAGAAGATGGCGGTTCTGGAAGGACGCGAGCCCGGTGACTCCCTGTCCTTGTTTTTTTGGTCCACCTCGACAGGGATGGTGAGCAGGCTGAAGTATATCGTATCCACCCGGACGCGGCCTCCGTCCACGGTGGGGCTGGGCTACGGTGAGAGCCGCTCGAACCCTCCCAAAGCTCTCCCATAAATCCCTAAGAATTAACCATGTTGCCCTTCACGCCCACGTGAAGCAATCCCGGCTTGGAGTCTGAGTAGATAATGTTGTTTTATTGGGCCCCCCCCCCCCCTCCGCAGGTGTGTGGGAGATCGACCCTCGTCACCTGACCTTCATCAAAGACCTGGGCACCGGCCAGTTCGGAGTGGTGAAGTACGGCAAGTGGCAGGGAAAGCACGACGTGGCCATCAAGATGATAAAAGAGGGCTCCATGTCTGAGGACGACTTCATAGAGGAAGCCAAAATCATGATGTGAGCAAAACCCAGATGTGACGGCGCCACAGCTGGAGGGACCATGTGACCTGGCGGAGACCCTTTCAGACGCGCGCGCCCAAGCCTTTGACCTCACCGCGCCGTTTCCACTTCCTGCATTTTTTTTCCTCTTTTCGTGACCGAGGAGCTCCCGTTTGTGTCCTGCAGAATTCCGAGCGCCCACGCGGGGGCCCTCAGATATCGCGTCTTACGCCGCGCGCGAGCCGTCGACAGCCGGCTCGCGCGCTCCTCTCCTCTGACACCGCCGCGCTATCTGTACGTGTTCTCGGTCACGCTGGGAGGTGTCATTCTGAACCCACTTCCTTCTGTTCTGACTCAAACCAGGAAGCTCCACCATGAAAACCTGGTCCAGCTGTACGGGGTGAGCACCAAACAAAGACCCATTTACATCGTGACCGAGTTTCTCGCCAACGGCTGCTTGCTGACGTACCTCAGGGAAGGGCTCAAGCAGCACCCGACCGTGGTGCAGCTGCTTGAGATGTGCAAGGACGTCTCTGAAGGCATGGCCTACCTGGAGACCAAGCAGTACATCCACAGAGACCTGGTGAGATGGGGGTGGGGGCTGCTCCCGCCACGTGCACCGCATCGCCTCCTGGGGAGATATTTGGTAACTGCCTTGCTGAACATGTTTGTCCCCAGGCCGCCAGGAACTGTTTAGTCGACAGCAACGGCACTGTTAAAGTGACTGACTTTGGGTTGTCGAGGTAAAATATCACAGTCAAATGAGGATTAAGCAGAGCTAACACAGGTGTACAGGAGTTCTCTTCATGACATTTACCCCCCCCACTCCAGGTATGTCTTGGATGACGAGTACACAAGTTCAGCGGGGGCCAAGTTTCCTGTTCGCTGGTCCCCTCCCGAGGTCCTCCTCTACTGCAAATTCAGCAGCAAGTCGGACGTCTGGGCGTACGGTGGGTGGAGATGGCGCCGCTTTACGGCTCGGTCGTTTGGCCAGGCGTTTTACCGCGGGTGTAAATGCGCAGGGGTCCTCATGTGGGAGGTGTACACGTTGGGAAAGCTTCCATACGACCGCCTGAACAACCAGGAAATAGTGGATAAGGTGTCCACTGGTCTGCGCCTCTTCCGCCCCCAACTGGCCAACGAGAAGGTCTACGCGGTCATGACCAGCTGCTGGCTCGACGTGAGTTTTCCTTTTGAGAGTTTGGGAAATTAGTTCTGGAAATTATTATTATTTATTTATTTATTTTTTTTTAAACTCACAACTTTGGACTTGCTGAAACACCGTATTGCCTCTGTTATATCTTCAGAAAGCAGATGAGAGGCCTACCTTCGAGGAGCTGGTCCTGACTGTTCAGGACCTGCTGTACGGGCTCCAGTAGATCAGAAAGGTTGACCTGGAGCCACGTCTCCTTCACGCCACCAGGAGGAGAACCCACGGGGGAAGGAACAGAACTGAGATCCTCTTAAACGCACACGTTGTGGGCGCGACACGGATGTTATTATCGACCACTATCTCACTAAAACTTACAGTCCTGTCACATAATCTAAGTCTACATTTGAGCTTTAAAGTTTGAGTTTTACGTGCATTTAGGGCGGCGGCATTAGAGGTCAGCTCGTGTTAGTTGTGTCACGCATGATCGATATCAGGTGGAAGACTGCACTGACCAACGTGTCAGCGCCATCCCGGCGGGTCAAAGATCCCTGACGAGCTTGTTTGATATCAACTCTGCGCCTCCGCGCAACCTGATGAAAATGAAAAACGTTGAAGGCCAAGCCGTCCGACACGCTTTGCAGGCAATGCTGCAAGCAGGAAGAAGGCTCTTTGTCGTTCCCGTCGACTGGGATTGTGACGAAAGTCAGGCGAAAACTGGATTCAACTGGAAAGACAAATGAGCGGGAGGGCTGAATATTGAAATACTGGAATCTTATATCATAATAAACACAACTGAAATAATAGATCATCTAATAATTCACATTATTCTCATGAGACGACCCAAACTGACACACAGCGTGGAGCATTCTGGAGAATTAAATGTCAGGGTGACTGAACTTCAAATAAATTCACCAAAATTGCATGTACTCTTCGCCAGTATGCACTGTTCAAAGTTAGTGACTGAAATACTGTATCACGTCTTTTTCTTCTTGTTGTATTTTGTGAATCCAACGTAGACGAGTTGTGAAGCCAAGCTTTGTAGGGACTATTGCACAAATAAAAGCCAAGTGTGTCGACTCGGCGGGTGGAAAACAAAGTGGGAGAGGTTCTTTTTTTTTTTTTTTTTAACAGTAGAAAAGTGCCTGCTGTCCCCCAGTAGTGATGGATCTTCACCAGTAAGGGACTGGGACAACGAGGGACGCACGCCGCCACCACGTGACGCCAAGGCGCGCTCTGATTGGCCGGGTTCCTTCCGGCTTCCTGTCGTCCGCACGTTGACGTGAAGGTCAGCGCGACGAGAATCGACATCGTGTGTGTGTGTTGGGGGGGGGGGGGCGGACGAGGAGGAAAGAGATTGCTTCGGCACCGGTTCGGCACCACTCGGAGGCAACATGGACGGACAGGGGGCCGGCGCCGACCCGCAGCTGCAGCAGTTCATCGAGATGGAGTCGCAGAAGCAGCGGTTCCAGCAGCTGGTGCACCACATGACGGAGGTCTGCTGGGTGAGCGGCGCCTCCACACCCGACAGGGACCCCGGGGGCATCAGCCCCCCCTCGGGGCTCGGCAGACTCCCAGAAATGCTTTAAATTAAGGGGGCGGGATCTGGAATGCCCCCTCCCTCCCCGGGGGGTTTGAAGGGTCCGGTCAGTGATCGGTATCAGGGTGGGTTCGGTCACAGCTGGAGGAACATCAGGCTCCACGGACCCGTAGGGAGTCAGGCGGACATCCTCCAGTCTCGACCTGGACGCGTTAAGTCGTGGTCGTCTGCTCCAGGGGTCAGAGGTCACTCACGAGTGAGGTTAAGGGGCTGTTTGAGGGGGAGTCGTCCCGGTCCTGGTCCTGACCGGCCTCTCTGCTGTTTCCAGGACAAGTGCATGGACAAACCGGGGCCCAAGCTGGACTCCAGGGCGGAAGCCTGCTTCGTCAACTGCGTGGAGCGGTTCATCGACACCAGCCAGTTCATCCTGAACCGACTGGAGCAGACCCAGAGGAGCAGGGGCTCCTTCTCCGAGACCATGGCGGACTGACCAGCGCCCCCGAGGGGACGTCCGGACGCGAGCGAAGCTCCCCGACAGCCTCCCAGACGTGGAAGGAGCTGCCTCCACCCTGAGCTGGGAGTCGGGGCGGCGTGGCCACGTTGGATGCAAGTGCCTGCGACTGACCGTTATTAAGTGTTCCCGTAGAAGCTGGAAGGTTCCGATGTTCGCCTGTTGTCAAGGACTCCATCGCACGTTTGTTCGAAAGGGGAACCAGTGGTGTTTCAACCGAAGGGGAGTGGGGGGTCCTGGAAGGTCGACTGTACATACGCAATAAACAAAATGCCAAAATCTGCTGCCTTTTCAAAACGTAGCCCAGTCACATTTTAGAGCCGTTTTAATGCGTATTATATAAAAAGAGTGAGACACGTGTGTGTTAGGTGAGCACACGTCTGGTGGTAACTTATCCAGGAAAAAACAAAGTAAGACAAAATATTCTTTGGTGTTTGTGCTTGAGTAAAACGGGGATTTACAGTGCGGGGACTCAAAGACGCCGGTCACGTGACTTGAGCGCATTCAGAGCCTTTTTGTTCACATCTTCACCGGACGGAGACGCGCGCGTCGGATCGGAGGCTCAAAGTGCAAACGGAGGATTCTGACGTGAGGGCCGGAGGAGGCCTGGGATGTTCGGCCGCCGGGAGTTGAGCTCCCCACGCCGCGACGCCGGGTGGCTTCAACGGTGGCGAGCAACAATCAGAGAGCACGGGTCAACGATGGCGAGCGCCCTGTGGAACGTGGAACAGTAGAACAACAGCCACAGCTCACAACACTCAACGCAACCTAACATTAATACTGTTCAATCACCCACCCGTTCTCAGTAAATCATTTTTAAATAGTAATAAAACGTTATGAACACACACCCGGGGGTGGAACTGCTTTCCACACGCTATAAATAAGACTAGAGGTTAACGTCCTGTGACATTATACACACGTGATGGTCAACACTAATCAAATCCAGTGTTCGGTAGCTCTGCAGCGTGAGCGAGACCAACCTGAAAACGGACAAACTACGCGCGTCAAGCTGCGACGGGCGCCCGGTGCGCCGAGGTTCCCGCGCTACTGCGCCCTCTGGTTGGCGCCCCCCCCCCCCCCCCAGCGCGCCCCCCTCCCGGTGCGGTTTGAGCGCGCTCTCCACCGGCGCGTCGCGGTTGGGGACGGCCACGTAAGGCTGGTGGCCCCACGGGAACACCTGGGGCCCCTTCCTCATGAAGACGGGGAGAGAGTCCCAGGTGAACGTGACGTCTTTGAAGGCGTGGAGGAGGAAGATCCCCAGGACGATGGTGAAGAAGCCGCTGATCGTCCCGACGACGCCGTCCACGGACATGTTCAGCCACTCTTTGAAGAGGATGGCCGAGCAGGCCATGACGGAGGTGGTGAAGAAGACGTAGTAGATGGGGTGACGATCGACGTGTTGAAGATGTCGAGCGCTTTGTTCAGGTAGTTGATCTGGACGCTGATGCAGATGACCAAGCAGACGACCAGCGACCAGAAAAGGGGCTCCTTCAGGACGGCCGTGCCGGCGAACAGCTGTTTGATGCCGATGCCCAGGCCCTTCACGCAGGACACGGAGAGGGAGCCCACCACGGAGCAGATCAGGATGTAGACCAGCACGTTCTTCTGGCCGAAGCGCGGGGCCACGGCGAGGATCAGGACCAGGCTGCTCCCCACGACGCACACGGCGAACACGATGAAGCCTGGGGGGAGGAGTTAGACAGCGTTGAGCCGCTTCAGAGTGAGCGGGGGGGAGTGGGGGGGGGTGGTCCTACCTGGGTCTCTGAGCTTGTCCGCCATGGCGGCGAGGGACACGACCTCCTCCTCCTGAGGGGCGTGAATCACCATGACGGTGGACCCCAGGATGCTCAGCAAACAGCCCACTTTCCCGTGTATGTTCAGCCTCTCATTGAGGAAGTAAGAGGACAGCACGGCACTGGAACAACATCAAAACATCAAAGGGTGCAGGCAGCTTGTCAACACACGACGTCCTGTTAGGAGGCCTCCCTGAGACGGGCACGAACGCTGTCCTCATGCTTTGATGGAGCATCAATAAGAACTAGTACCTAAATTCCTAAACACCAAAGAGACTTCTGCTTTAATGTAAAATGACACAAATGTCATGACTAAAGAACTGCCAATGATGTCACACACACACACACACACACACACACAGGTACATGAAGTAATTCCAGGCTAATAAAATTACCTTACAAGCACACTCAGTGCCCCGAGAGGAGTCACCAACGTTGCGGGGGCGAATGCATAGGCAGCGAAGTTGGCAGCCTCCCCAGTTCCCACTGAAAAACACACACGGACGACAGACCTGTTAAAGACGTTCCAGCCCGCTCTCTTTTTCGGGGATGATGTGAGCAGGCAGGGGTCCCAGCGTCAACGAAAACGTCTATCTCGGAGCGCGGCCTGAGTCACACGGCCACGTTTTGAGCACACGCCTCCTGCACAGAAGACAACGTGATCCACTTGCTTGAAATGAGTCCTGCCCACCACAGCCATTCCTTCAGGTAAGCGTGGCCTCCTTGACCTGTGACACAAGGGGGACGAGGCTGGGTCAGACGCACGCTTCTGGAGATCCACTTCACACACTCAGATAACTTAACTGCTCGCACTTCCCTGGCAATCGTTCACATTTCCCGATTTTTATTTTCAAACCGAGAACGAGTGTGTGACAGAAGGTTGAGACGGACGCGCTCCAGAGGAGCGAAGAGGACCTGCTCGCGTCGATCCTTTGCGGGCCAATCGCAGGAGGCCCTTCTTCTTCAGGATAAAACTCACTCCGATGAACGCGCTGGAGCTCACGGCCAGCGACAGGCCGATGTAGAAGTCCAGTCGATTCCCCTCCATCCTGCAGCAACAGACAGCACACGGCCGGAGCCTCAGACTTTTCCGACTCGAAAACGACGCGACGGGGAAACTTCTGAGAAGTCGAGCGACTCATGCTTGAGTCACATGACGGGAGTCGCGCCGGGGGCGGGCGGGCGGCCGACGGAGCGAGGGAAAGGGGAGCCAGCAGGCGCGGCGCCGCGGGACGTGTTTGGTGGCTGCTAACGCGTGATTTAAAGAACAACTCTGTGTAGTTTCCACAAGTATTTAGACATATCTACCTTTCACGTCCACCCCATTCGTCGCAGCTTCTGGACGCTGATTGGCTGGCCGTCACCGGCTACTTCCGGGTTTAAAAAACAAACAAACAAAATCACCATTGTCATATTTTTTTAACGTCACGTTTTAATTTGTCGTTTGAGTGTTTGTTTTTTTTTTTGCATGCAATACTTGCTTAAAGGGAAATACGGGGCCGGGAGGGCTAAAGTAGAGCAGAATACTTTTTAACCATTTAACTTCAGAGGTGGGAGTTGCCGATAAAAAACAGGTGTGTAAATATGTACGCCAAGTTCAAAGCTGTGGTATTTGTTTTAGCAAGTAGGAGCAAATCATTTGTTTCGAGGATATCAAGAATTTATTGGGAGCATGAACTATGCTAAACCATATAATTTTGTTTTGATAAATGAACAATTCATTAACTTTACGTCAAAAGTGCCTCGTATCCTCGTGTTCGTGAAATCAAACAAGTGTATTCGTCGCGTCACGAAGACACGACGCTGTTATTAACTATTATTGTTATTACTGCCTAATGATCATTTTCATACCCGGTCCCACACGTAAAGATCCCACTCTTGTGTGCAGTCAGTGAACACAACGCCAGTAAGCCCGAACGTCATTGGCTGTCATCGCTCGTCTCGCAACACGCTGATTCCCGATTGGACAAACGACCTTCGCCGGCTCTAACCTTGTCTCGTGTCCCTTCACGCAAAAACAGGCGTGAAACGTAACGCACCGAAGAGCCGACTCGACCCGCGGCCGCGTCCGCTCCCCCTTTGCGTTAGACGCTGTGCTCCTTGACGTTGCTCCCGGTCCCGGTGATGGGGACGCGGGTGCTGCCCCTGACCCGGGGCTGGAGGGCCCTCCCCGGGCCCCCCCCCTGCAGAGCGGCCGTCAGACACGCCGGCGGCCAGGGCCGGGACCACTACATCACCACCCCGATCTTCTACGTGAACGCGTCGCCTCACCTGGGACACCTGTACTCGGCGGTCGTGGCCGACTGCCTCCACCGGGAGAAGCAGCTGCGGGGCTTCGAGTCCAGGTTCGTGACGGGTGAGTCCCGACGTCCACCCGCCGGTCGTGCGTCAGGACGGGAGATCTGACCCCCCCCCCCCTCCTCCTCCCGACCCAGGCACGGACGAGCACGGCCTGAAGATCCAGCAGGCGGCCGAGGCCGCCGGGGAGGAGCCGCTGGCCTTCTGCACCGCCGTGTCGGGGAGGTTCAGGCGCCTCTTCGGCAGCTGCGACGTCTCCAACACGGACTACGTCCGGACCACGGAGCCCAGGCACCGGCGGGCCGTGCAGCACTTCTGGGAGGTGCTGCGCGACAGGGGGCTCATCTACAGGGGCAGGTACGAGGGCTGGTACTCCACCCAGGACGAGAGCTTCCTCACGCCGGCCCAGGTGACCTCTGCTCTGGACCCCTCGGGGAAGGAGGTCAAGGTGTCCCTGGAGAGCGGGCACAAGGTATCACGCCGGGGTCAGATGGGCTGTCATTACTCTCCCCCCGTGCCCGCTCAGTCCTTCCTCTCCTGTGTCGCAGGTGGAGTGGATGGAGGAGGAGAACTACATGTTCCGCCTGTCTGCCTTTCGGCCCCAGCTGCTCGCCTGGCTCGGGGAGAATCCCCGGGCCGTCCAGCCGGAGCGCTTCCGCCGCTCCGTCCTCCAGTGGCTGCAGGAGGACCTGCCCGACCTCTCCGTGTCCCGCCAGAGGAGTCGCCTCCAGTGGGGGATCCCGGTCCCCGGTGACCCCGACCAGACCATCTACGTGTGGCTGGACGCGCTGGTCAACTACCTGACGGCGGCCGGGTACCCGCACGCCCACCACAGGTGGTGGGGCGCGGCGCACCACGTCGTCGGGAAGGACATCCTGAAGTTCCACGCCGTGTACTGGCCGGCGTTCCTCCTGGGGGCCGGGCTGCCCCTGCCCCGGGCCATCTACGTCCACTCCCACTGGACGGTGGATGGGAAGAAGATGTCCAAGAGCCTGGGCAACGTGGTGGACCCCCAGGAGCGCTCGCAGGTGTTCACCGCCGACGGCCTGAGGTACTTCCTCCTCCGCCAGGGGGTCCCCGACGCGGACTGCGACTACAGGGACGAGAAGGTCCGCAAGCTGCTCAACTCGGAGCTGGCGGACGCCCTCGGGGGTCTGCTGAACCGCTGCGTGGCCCCGGCGCTCAACCCCGCCCAGGTCTACCCGCCCTTCTGCCCCGGCTCCTTCCGCCGCGCCGTCGCCGAGGACCACCGGATGCTGGAGGGCGTGAGGCGCCTCCCCGCCGCCGTGCAGCGCCACTTCCAGGACGCGCACGTCTACAGGGCCCTGGAGGCGACGGCCGCCTGCGTCAGGGGGACCAACGGCTTCGTGCAGCGCCACGCTCCGTGGAAGCTGGACAGGGGGGACGAGGGGGACCGGCGCTGGCTGGACACCGTTCTGCACGTCTCCCTGGAGTGCCTGAGGGTCTACGGAACCCTCCTCCAGCCCGTCGTGCCGCAGCTGGCCGACAGGCTGCTGTCCAGGCTGGGCGTGCGGCCCCACGAGAGGGGCTGGACGGGCCTGGACTTCCTGGCCAGGTCCGAGGGGAGGGAGTGCCCCTTCGAGGGGAGAGCCCTGGGGCCGGACTCGGGGCTGCTGTTCAGCCGCCTGGAGGGCCGGAACGAAGACGGGAGGAGCAGGAAGACGGAGAGAGACGGCAAGAAGAGCCTGAAACGGGGACCCGCTCTTGACTCAACCCCTTGAGTGAACCCAGGAGGCCTCCAAAAAACAACCACACAAAGCAATCCCGATTTAAGAGAAGGCAAAGATAGGACAAAAGACTCACCTGAGGTGCCTTCATCGACGTACGTGCGTCATTTGTCTGATCTGCTGGCCGGAATCAACGTTAAATTGTACAATTTATGTTTTTTACAAGCGTCTTCCTTCCTTTTGGCTCACCCATGCCAGCGCACAGATGAGGGGACTCTGGTGACGTTATTACAACAAGACAACTCGAATTATTATTGTTTAAAAAGCTCCAAAATCAGCTGAGAAATACACGTTTGAGGCTAAAAAAATTGTTTGTCGGTGTTTTGACAAGCGATAATTGTTACACGGCCTGGCTCTCTTCTTTTCTAATTAAAGTCAAACACCCTCCATAGTTCACCTCCACCCTCATTGGAACTGCTTGAAGGTTTCTCAAAACAATATAATAAAACGGACATGATCTTTTAATGAGAAATACACAAAACTGAAAATGTACAAATTGAAATAAAATAAAAAATGCATTATTTTCATAATTTCCGATTCTTTTTTTTTGTTTTTTTTTTTACATAAACATGTTCCATTATTAACCGTGGTCTGCTCAGTACGATCCTTCCATCGACACCCCCCCCCACCCAGAAAATAATACAACACACATGGATATTTTCATTGCCTTGGTAGCAGAGATCCCGTCGGTTGGGTGAACCGGCCTCTTTCTCCAGACGGCCCCTTCTCCTCACACGACCACTGGCCAACGTGATCAGAAATACGAGTTGGTGCCCTGTCCTGGCTGTGAATCTGCAAAAAAACAGGGGAAGGCGTGTTCGTGAAACCCCGAGATTGGCGACGACCGCGGGGGGACACGGACGGGTGCTCGGAGAGGTTGGGGACTGACTTGAGAGTTGCTGCTGCAGCTGTCTGACCAGTGCTGCCGTCTGTTGCTGCTGCTGAGTCTGCTGCATTCCCTGGCGGGGAAACTAAAGCACAACAATCGGTGTTATTGTGGAAATTCATTTTATTCTTTTTTTTTTTTTTTTGGGGGGGGGGTGTAAAACCGTGTTGACATTCAACACAGACACAGAGTCTTGGTTTTGACTGCTGGTTCTGATAATTGTGGACGCTGTCTTACCATAGGTTGCTGTGGGGGTAGTGCCTGCATTCCCAGGCCCTGGTTCTGTGCCTGGCCTGGTGGTGGGACCGCTGACACCTGCTGCTGCTGCTGTTGTGGAACCTGCTGCTGAGGAGGAACCTGTTGAGGTTGGACCTGTTGCTGCTGAACCTGCTGGGCCTGCTGCTGCTGGAAAACAGAGACGGGGGGGGTTGAGTCAAGAGGCAGCGCGTGGATGTGGTGGAGGGCGTTAAAGTGACTTACTCTTAGTGCTTGTTGTCTGAGGTACTGCTGCTGTTGCTGTGCTGCTTGTTGCTGTTGTTGCTGCTGCTGCTGTTGCTGCTGCTGCTGCTGCTGTTGCTCTGCTAGCATCTGATTGGGCCTCATGCCTGGATGGACGCCCTGCCCCCCCATGTGACCCAGACCGTGCATGATGGGATTCTGTTGGATGGGCTGGTGGGGAAACCTGACGGGAAGAATGACGGTGTCGATAAAAAAAAAAAAACAGCGCGGTTGCACCTTTTAACAGTAAGTCGCAGCCTTGTTGGCGAAACACAAACCTCTGAGTGTTCTGCATATTGTGTGGGTAGCCTGGAGCCTGCTGGTGAACGTAACCACTGGGCCTCTGCTGGAGCTGCCTGTGAGGATCTACCACAGCCGGGTTGTTTGCAGGATGGGTGCCCTGGAAATTTTGGTTCCCATAGGATGAAGGGGCCATACCACCACCCTGGGACGGATGCTGCTGCATCCCCATGTGTGAACCGAATGTGGTATAACCCTGAGATAAGTTCTGAAAAACAAATACAAGCACATAATTCTGATCATTTCAACCAGGAGACGGGTAGAATTGTATAGAGTTTAATATACAATTTTTTTTTGTGAACCACAGTCCTCTGTTGAGGTGAATGGGATCCTAATGGAATGGAGGTATGAATAGAAAAGAACAAAAGACTCACCTGAGATGCCTGCATAGACGTATACGGTTGGTTGGGCGTCATTTGTCTTATCTGCTGGCCCATCATGCTCTGATTCTGAACAGAGAGACAGCACAAAGCCTTAAACAAGGAGTACAGGGTTGCTTCTGCTGTAATGAAAATGCATGTAGACCCCTGGGAGTCAGCTCTTTTTTACGGCTACGTGACCGGAGGTGGCGTGGTGCTTGGATGTAGACTGGCTTACCAATCGCACCTGGAGCTGCTGCCTCAGTATTTGTCCCTGTGGCATGCTCGGCTGTGGCTTAAAACCCATCGAGTATTGCTTGTCCAGTCCCATCATGCTGGGCATGTTGCCCTGCATGCCTGGCATCATGCCCGTGTAGTTTGGTCGAACCTGCATCATTTTGTTCATCTGTTGGTTTCGAGCAGGTCTGTACGGAGGTTCTAAACCAGGACCTCCTTTACAAAAAAACAAAACGAAACCAAAGAAAACAACAGGCGTCAAAAAGGCTTCCGCTGAAGGATAAACCAGCGCGTCAAGTTTAAAAACGAGTCTGACAGTGACGAGAGAATGTCAGGAGCTCACCCGGAGGGAGAGGCTGGTTCTGCGTGTACATATTCATGGCCTGCTGGCCGTACGGGAGCCTGCCATATGGGTTGGGCATCAGCTCAGGGGGCATGTTGGTCCCGTAGGACACGCTGCCTGGCGCGCGGTTGACACCGTCCTGCTGCGGAGGGAATCGGGGAAACGTGTCAGCTTTAAAGACAGACCGAAGACATCAGCCCTGAAAAACCCCAATGTCCAACCTCTGTCTTGGTGGATGAGTTTTTCTTCTTCTTGCTGGATTTCTTCTTAGTCGAGTCGGACGGAACGCCCGACACGCTCTTCTCGGGCTTCACAGCCTCCATCATCTTCTTTTCTGGCTCCTGAGACACGGGCGTCAGCGGCTCCTCTTCTTCTGGGGGCAGTGGAAGTGGCTCCAGGTAGTAGCTACGGGGTTTGGGCTTCAGGTGAGTGTGGTAGAGCAGGAAGCGCTGCTGCTCCTCAAATTTATTGACCTTGCGATCGACGCGTATCGTGCCAAACCAGCCCCATGACAGAGGGGCAGAGTGTTTGAGACCCTCAAAGACATCCCAGGGGGAAATCTTTTGCTTGGTCGATACTTGAAGGCCCTGTTGGCGCACATATAGAACAGCAGACTTGATAAGAAACGCTGGTCACACGCTACGAGCAGGAGCGGTAATATGGAGCCGGTCACATCTGTACCTCCTTCTCAAATCCGGCGATCTTGTTGCCCTTTGTGTCTATTAGTGAGCCCTGAGGCTCACAGGTGATGACATCGCGGGTCTGCTTCGGCAGGGGCAGAAGCTGACGCACCTTTTCCAAACTTTCAGACTGTCGATCGCCGAGCTCTTTCTGCAGGAATAAACACAGCGGAGTCAAATGATAAGAAAACGGCGATGTTTGCGTTTGCAAACTCGTCCTTTAATATTCCGTACCACACTAGATGCTACTTTTAAAATGTTCTTCCTTGAGCAGCTTCCTCTTAATTTAAAGATTGGCACTAAGTCTCTCCTGCTAAAGATGAGACAGGAGCAATGTCCTTACCCTCAGCTTCTTGACCAGGTTCATATAGGCTCTCTTGTTCTCCTCCATACTCCCCTGAGAGATGCTGGACATGTCTGCAGCCAGCGTTCCATTAATCAGCACACTCAACATGTCCAGCACTGTTGTGAAGAGCTCGCTGTTGGAGAAGCAGAGCGGCAGCTCAAGTAACTGAGTTGAAGTGATTCAAGTGCGATGGCAATTTGTTGAGCTTAACGTTAAAAAGACGTACTTGTTGGACTGCATGTCCACCGTGCCGCTGCTGATGATGTCAAGGAGCAGTACTGCCCACTCGGTGGTCTGTTGGGTGCTACGCTGCACCGTGTCGAACATACCACCCACCTGGTGGACAGAGGAAGACACACGTCATGCAACCGGCAACGCAACTAATCAAATAGGAGCAGTGACGAACGGGCGCGCTGGACCCGAAAGCGCTTCTTACGAGATTCAGTCGGAGCTTCAGAGCCTCGTGCATCATTTGCTTGGCCTTGCAGTCGTCTTGGTACTGATCCTCTCGCCAGTTTGTGACGATCTGCTGCAGCTGGCTGTAGAGGGAGGTGAGAAGACCTTCCCTCTGCTCATCCTGCCCCTTCAAACAGGTCAACACCAATGAGAGGAAAGGCTGCTGACTCAGCAGGGACATACTGTGGAAAGGAGGAAAAGAAGAAACCGACAGTCACGAGTGGGTTGATTATGGTCCTAACCTGAAGGTGACATAAACTCTAAACACACTTTTCATCTGGTGAAGCTGTCAGAATAAATATAGTTTTTCATTAGTAGGACATATTTGCCTGTCACTTACCTTTTCTGCTTCTGCCTGTCTCTTTCCTTACGAGAGGAGGAACCCAAGTGTTGTCCTTTCTCCAGTTCTTCTCCTGCTGCCTTCAGTACGTGGCCCTGAACTGCGGTGGACAGCTTGGCTATCAGCGGAGCCACCAGCCACACCCCCGAGCGCTCTGATGAACTGTAGAGAAGGATGAAAGCACAACAGGTCAGATTTAAACATGACTTCAGGGCAAATAACATCACCAACTAAATCAGCTAATTCCCATTTGGCGAGCGATGCAGATTAAAAAATGAGGCACCTTAGGATCGGCTTCATTTTGCTGGCAGTGCTGTTGCTGTTGGACGTAGACCCCCCCGAGCCCACGGCGCCGTTCCCTGAAGGGTTGCTGGAATTCATCTCAGCTGATTTTTGAAACACCTCAATGGTGGCCTTGGCTATGTTCTCTAAAAGTGAGTACAGCTCCTGTGGTGAAGCAAATTCAGAATGAACATTTCAGATTTGGTTGCTTGACTAAACTTTCACACCTTTTTTCAAGAACCAAACAAGATGGACTGAGAAAATCAACTTGCATTGTTTGTGCTCTGTTTGATCATTAGCTGCAGCTCCAGTGATGACTGTCTCATGGTCCACTGGTCCATGTTCTATTAAGACAAGAATGAACAACATTAGCAAGGAACAACAGACTGTAACGCTTCCTGACACAGTTATTTAGTCTAAGTCAGATACGTATCGTTCACAGTGGACATCCGATAACAAAGCCTTGCAGAATATATGGAATTATATACTGCAGGAGAGAACTGCAGGCAGGTGGGTTTTGGATTATGTGCGAAAGATAAGAACTTGTAATTACAATACTTTTAAACAGCCTGTCAGGGGCAAAAATAAGTGCACTGGGTGTTTGGCAAATGGCAGAATTACATCATTTATTTTCTAGTGTGGAGTGATTCTGTCTCTATGATGCGAAGTCATTCCGAGCTTCAGCCAGAGGAGGGCAGTATAACCTCACTGTTAGGAACGCCTGATTGATTAAAGATACGCTGATACAATGTTGAAACAAATATCTGCTATAGGTGTATTATTAGTTCTGCACAGCCTTAAAGAAACTCTAGCATCGATAAGGCAACAAGGTTATTGACCTGTAGGATGCGTTTGATCCGCTGCCGTTGAGGGTTGTCACCATCGTCACTGTCCAGCTGGCGATGCGGATAGCATATTAGTTGCAGCAGCCTTTGGGCCTGAATGTTCACCAGAACCGGGTCCTGGAGGGCGCTGCTGTCCTCAGACAGAGACTTCAGGCAGCGCTCTCCAACCCATTCCTGTAAGACAGACCACATGCAGAAATTAATAACTTCATTCAGCTTCACAAACACATTAGGCATAAATATACATGAGGCTGGGGACTTTCTGTGTGAAGTTTGCATGTTCTCCCTGTGCCTGCGTGGGTTCTCTCCGGGGTACTCCGGCTTCCTCCCACAGTCCAAAGACATGCATGATTGGGGTTAGGCTAATTGGAAAAACCCTAAATTGCCCTTAGGTGTGAATGTGAGAGCGAATGGTTGTTTGTTTCTGTGTCAGCCCTGCGATTGGCTGGCAACCAGTCCAGGGTGTACCCTGCCTCTGCCCATTGCTCTGGGATAGGCTCCAGTCCCCCCGCGACCCCCAGTGGAGGAACAAGCGGTAGAAGATGGATGGATGAAGAAATGTATAGATACAGTTAGGTCAGTGTTTTCCTGTTTCATTTGTCTGTTTTTTATAACCTATAATCCTCACCTGCTGGCAGATGGTCTTCAAAACATATTTTGCATACACATCCAAACTGGCTGTTTCTATGGAGACATTGCCCCCTTCAGATATGTCATCGAGGCCAGAAGTGTGTGACAGCCCTGAGCCTCTCAGCTCAGCATCGCCTGAAAAATCACATTAAATTCAACATCCGTTCCACCCAGTTTCAACAATTTCAGTTGCACATGTGATGCAAATGAGATATGAAATGCAGGCATAATAGCCCAATTTTTCAGTTTCAAACATCAACTGTCAGTTTCAGTCATGAAAACGTGAATCTCACCCAGCATGAACACGGCTTTCAGAACCGCAAATACTGCTCCAACCACAATGCTGTTCTGAGAGGCAGCAAGAAGGTGGCGATCACAAGATGACCGAATACCAACTGGACAAAAAATATAATGAAAAAGAATCAAAACTGTAGAATGACATCATCTGGTAAGCATGTTTTCTGACTGTGTTTGTTACCTGACTTCACACCGTCTTGGGGAACTGGATTGCGTTGTGGCGTCTTAAAAAGGTGCAGCAGGATCCTGCAGGTGAGTCGGGCTCCAGGTTCCGAGTCTTGTTCACTGCAGGCTGAAGGGAAGACGCGTAGATGTGTGGGGTTTTTTTTTATTATCTGAAAACTGCTTTGTTCATGGACACAATCATGGAGATCAAAGTCACACATTTAAATTTAATTGTTATCCAATGTAAACTTCTCCTCAGACAGGATGAAGAGTTATTTTTAATGAAGCTGTTGTTGTGAAAGAGGAAGCGAGAACAAAGCTTTTACCGCAGGGAGACCTGCAGCACTGATGCGTGTACGGCAGCCTTACAAAATGAGCCATATTGAAACAAACAGCACTGCAGATCGAGGCGTTATCTCAAAGGCCGAAAGAGCAGAGATTAACAGTGAGGAAGGTTGGAGGGGGGTTCTGGTCTGCATGCAAAGCACATGGAGGCCTCTCGGGCACAGGTTGGATATTTTGCCTTTACGTTAGTTCTCTCCAGATGTTCTCTCCTAATGTGAGGAAAAAGCATCCTCACCGGCATTGAGGAGTGAAGGGATGGCAACACAGCGAACCAGGTCTTCTAGAAGAAGGCACTGTCTGGCGATGAGAATGGCCACAAACGTTGCCAGTGAATCGTGGAATGACAAATCGCTCACCTGAAACAGGAATCAATTTGAGATACTGCATGAAGGTTGTGTATGGAAGTTTTCTTTCTTTATCCACTGAAACGTTGGAAACTAGCACATGCAGTGAGCTATTGTGAGAGAATCAATGTCATGATTCCTCCCTCAGTGACAATAATGGTGGCACCACAACTTACATCTACGTTACACAGCAAATCATTGAAGCCACAATTTCCGTTGTTAGAGGAACAGCAGAGAGCCTTGAGGATTCCGAGCCACTCGGCACTGAGGGAGCGACAGTACGCTGTCAGCTCCGCGCACAGGATCCCGATATCGTTCACCCTAATAGGACGATACGTGACATGAAGCTAAAGGCTCACAGAAAATAAAGACCTGCAGCAAACAGAGTCAGATACACATAACAAAGAGTAACCCACCTCTCGGGATCTCTGTGGTCCACACACACATCCATGAGTACATTACACACAAAGCTGTAACGGTTGGGTGGGCTGTCGTTGAGGATCTTGCCCACCATAGAGTGGTTGAAGTTGTGAGCCGAGGGGTTTGCGATGGCCTCCATCATGAACACAGGATCCCAAAGCATGTTGGAGTCTGATGGGTCAATGTTGCAGTAGATGGAGTTTTTAACTTTGGAGCAAAACTCACTAAGGGCGAAAAAAAAGGAGAAAATCAGGAAGGATCAGCTTTTACGAATCAAACATCAAACATTTCCTTTTCATTGTTTATGATGATTTTAAGAAGACAAAAACTTAATTGTACCTGAAAATCTCTCCAAACTTGTTCTTGAGGTGACTGCAGGAGTTGTAAAGGTCATACAAGTAGGCTAAGATACAGCGCTCTGCAGAGGAACAGTCCGCTGGGTTCACACCTGATTTCACTACGATGCGCAACCTGAGAACACATAAAGACACTATTTATACATAATTCTTTCACTTACATCTTTTAAAATTCCCTTTTTTTGAGAGATAAACCCAACCCATTACTAAAATCTATGAACACTATGTGGAGACACGGGTGTGACAGTATCTTAAAATTAACCAGGAGGAAGAGGAAAATTGGCTAATATTACTCCACAGAAAATCAGGCATGTCTAAAAAACATTCAGAGATAAAAAGAACTCTGGTCAATTAAAATCCTCAAATGGAAAGTGACCAATACAATATTAGCATGTTTTCTGTAACGCTGTTGAAAGTCTCAAGGTTTCCCTGATGAAGAGAATAAGGATGACATACCCATCAAAGACTTGTGCTGTTTGCTCAGGATTGAGAATGAGGCAGGAATGGTACCTCCTCAGAACAGCTACAATACACAGACAAAGGCTGGTGGTGTAGCTGCCCACCAGGTTGGATGACTTCAGCAGCAGCTCTGCTTCCACCAGGCTTAACTCATTCAAAAGCTACGGACAACACACGACGACACAGGGGATGCCATTATTTCCTGTTTAGTTACGGGACATTCCAGACAAAGATGTCCGTACCTGAATAGCAAAGTCTATGAGGCCACTGATGTTGAGGGAGTATTCCATGAGGTCAAAGATGAACTGAATGTGCTGGACAAGAGGTAAGTGATAAGACATCCCTAAGGCAAAACTGGTGATCTGTTCCAGTACGTTTCTGGACACCTGCAAACCAACAAAGAAGGACAATTTTAAACAAAACTGCAATGATTCCAGCTCTGATACAGAGCCCCTGCAAGGCAGTCATTTAATCTTTGTTATTAGTTAGAGATTGTCTAAATCCGTGTAGTTGATACTGTGGAAAAGTGCCTTTAGCCGCTATCCTGGATGTATTTTCCAAAGGGGCAGACTATTTCTTTAATAAAAATCTGCTCGTCGTGCATGGATATGCAGTAGTCGAGTAATTTGCAATTTAAAAGCTGTCAGTGTTGTCAACAATGCTGCAGTATTCATGTATATTAATCATTGCATTACGTTCTGCTGCTGCGCCTGAATGTAACTCCCATCTAAATTACATCCGAAGCAAAATATACCGAAAAGCATTTTTGTTAATAAATCCCACGGCTGATGGGAGAAACTAAAGGTTATTGCTTTTACCTGGGAGGTGACCTGATGCTGGTCAAAGTGGGAGAGGTGCTGGAATTTGGAGAAGATATCTTCTGCGGTTGGAAAGGCCTCTGGCTTACTCTTTTTCCTTTTTTGTCCTTCCTCACCTCCTGTACGTGGGAAAGGTGAAACGGAGTTGAGACAGATCTCGTGGGATTTACTCAGAATACAACAGCGCGAAGGAAAAACTGTACTGTGTGCGGAAGGTCTTCATCACACACTTTAAATATGCAATTATGACTTTGGAAAACCTCAAATCACCTTAATACGATCACATGTGAGATAAAGTGGCAGGGAACAGATGAGACCTATTAGCATAGAAATTGGATGGAAAGTAGATGGAGTGAAGCCTCACTTGTGCTCCCAGGCTCGATAAAGAAGAATAATACTTTCTTCTTTTGGGATGAACAGAGGGAATACATTTCTTTTCAGCAGAAAAGCTGTTATAGAATAGCTACAGTGACCATTTCTGTTTAATAAAACATCCCAGCACGACGAACCATGATGAACACTGCTGTCCGTCAATATTTCTCCAAATGTGGCAGAAATAGATTTCCTTTCGGAGCGATGTAGGGAGAAAATCTACTCAATAAAACACGGGAGTGCACATTAAAGTGGCTGCAATTGCCTTGAGCTGCAGCGGATAATGTGACTCTAACAAAACAGGAGGAAGCACCGGACATCAAGGCTAATGTGAAGAGTCTTTACCTGTCTCGGCTGTGCTTTTGCGGTTGAGCACCTTCAAGATGTCTTTGGTGATTTTCTTGATGGTGTGCCGTGCCTCATCCCTCAGCTTGCCCACACCGTACAAGACCACTAAGCGCTGGTTGCACTCGTGGCTGCTGCTCTCCTCCTGGAAGGAATAAGAGAAGCAATAAAGAGCACATGTGATGAGTGGATAATCCAAAGCAGCTGAGAAGACCAGAAATGATTAGAATCAATCCAAGGACTGACAATACATTTATGACACTCTGAGTGATTACATATGGTAAAACACATGAAACACATCCTTTTTGTTCCGGGTGACTAAAAAGGAGTGGATTCTTCCAGGATTTGCGATAAAGTTAGGTGTGTAACTTTTGCTGATGTCGTTCCGTGGTCTCACCTGAGGAATTGGGAAGTGAGTGGCATACTGAATGTGGCGAGGTTGGTCATACAGCTGAGGGAAGGCGGGGTCCATCCCCTTGTCCTTACTGCTGGCCTTGCTGTCCTGTTCTGGAGCTGGCTTCTCGGGAGAGGGGCTCCCCTTGGACTCGCAGTGCATTGGAGGAGAAAACATCTAAGGGCAGGACGGCACGATGAGTGTTTAAATTAAAAGGGGGAGAAAAAAAAAGTGAATGACCTGCTCGCATAAAGGATGGACAAGTCTGGTTGTACCTCATCAAAATTAGCGCTGGAGTTGTGATCGATTTCCATGGACTCTGACAGGCCAGTGTCCTGTTCAACCAACAGCAGCTGCGCGTTAACTTTTTATACCACGCCAAACTGAACTGCACAACTGAGTCATCGCACTCCACAATAACAACAGCTGCCTCCAACTTGCCTCGTTCTTGCAGTTGCTGCCGGCCTCCTGATCTTTGCGCTCTGATTCATCCGAAGGCTCGTCGCTGGGCGAACGTGGGCGAGGCAGGTGGGAGTCAGAGGCCAGGTCGCCACGGGAAATAAGCGTGCACATGTAGATGTTGTGCGAGAAGACGTCGTGACGAATGAGCTCGCAGAAGAGCAGGACCAGGTTGGAGAACTCCACTCGTTCGTTTTCGTTCCCGGGCTCCGCTGCAGAGGGGAGGGGAGACGGGTTGAATTATTTAACGACATCATTCCCCTTGCCAAATCATTTAAGATAAATATGAAGAGCGCTGAAGTGAGAAGTAAAAGTTGGCAGATTAAGTCTGACGTCTCTGGGAAAAAAAAGAAAGGAAGGAACTCACTCAGTGTGGGGGCCTGGGTGTCGAGGAACTGTAGCAGAACATCCTGAAAGACTGGTACCGTTGCAGCTGAGAGGGACCCAGATGACACAGATCCTTTCTCATCCACCACCTCCGAATCGCCACACCTCTGCAAACAAACACCCCCCAGGCAACTCATGAAATATACAAAGACTACACTTTTTTTACATTCCCGGTGAGGACGATGGAGGTGCGGGAAGCAACAATGAGCAGAAAAACGACAAGCTCGGTCCTGATTCAAATGACCTTCATTATGTGCTGTGGTTTAAGTTGGATAAAGACCTACGGCCATCAGTCTATTAATCTGTGCATAATCCTACTGACAGGCAAAGAGGGAAATGAAGACATGTGTACTCTGTATGGTGTATGCTGTTATTTACTGGCAGACCCAACAATTTACCCAGTATACTCAATGTGTCATGAAACTAGACATGAAGTGAACGAGACACAGCTCACAAGGAGGTGCCATCACTTGCCTCTGCTTCTATTTCAGCTTGTCTCTTTTCCAGCAGCTTGGCCACCACCATGGCTCTGTGTCTGCCCGAGCGCTTACAGCACACCGCCCATTCGCAGAGCAAGGTCACCACGGCGTCGTCATCTGGAGACATCTGTAACGAAAACATGTATAAATCTGATTTTTTTGGGGCTTTTTATTATCCTTCAGCTAACAAATTGCCGTATTTTAGATGAGAGATGTTCTTGCCTTGGCAGCGAGACCAAAGGAATAACTCTTGGACTCACCTCGTGGCTATCTTTGCTCTGGCCAGACCCAAAAATTCGGTTATACAGCAAATCCAGCGAGTTGTTGAAGTCGGACTTCTCGAAGCTGTGGCTGTCTAAAACCTCCAACGTGTGAAGGACCCTCCCGATAGTGAACCCTGGCCACAGAGGGCAGAAGTGATTTCAAACACCGACTCTCTCAAACGAACCCATCGCAATGCTGCCATTAAAGCTAACCTGCTGTGGTCTCCTGACACTTGTCAAACGACCACCTGAACTCCACCGCCTGGCCACGCTCCTTCACCTGCTCCTCGATCTCCCTCAACTTTGTCCGGACCTGGGGGAAAGAAAACATGTCGCTTTCATGCAGCAACTTCATTTGGGCCATTCTTCACCTCCGTTCCATCGGCAAAAAGCACCTGCTGAGTGAGGGCAGTGTTTCCTCCAGGCATCGGCAGGCTGGATGGAGCGATGGGCAGGAGGTCCAGAGGCGAACCCGTTTTGTTTCTGCAGTCTGTGAGAGAGTAATGCCACACCAGAGCACTGGGACAACACAACACGATGCTCTGATGCGACAAGAAGCGACGAGAGGTTAGACGGGTGCTTTTCATGACGTGAACTTCCTAAAAACAAGCTCCGTCGCGCTGAAGGTGATACCTGTAGCATGCAGCTCAGACCGTACACGATGGGCCGGTGCTGAGGGCAGATGTAGAAGTCGGTGAAAGGAGCCTGGGCTTGGTTCCCTCCGCTTGGCTGCGAGGTCGGGGTGGGCGGCAGGGCGTTGCCCTGTTGTGCTAGGATGCCGTGACCCGGGTGCCCTCCGGCGCTGGGGCCCATGCTCCCGTCACTCAGCAGGAGGTTGAGCCGGCGAGTGCAGAAATAAGCCAGCCTTCGCGACAAATAGGCCGACTGTACAAACTCCCCGGAGTACTGGAAGACGGAGGAGAGGAGTGTCAGCATTAGTGTCTGTTAACATCAAACAACTCTGGAAACACAGACTAGATGAGAGACTGCACCCCCCCCACCCCCACCCCCCCTCCAGGGGGGCTAGTTCAGAAAGGTTCAACACTCAAGTGACGTGGACCAGACACATGGGGTGCTTAAGAAACCGGTGACAGCTACTGAGGCAGGAAGCAGCCACCGTGTCCTGGATGCACTTCAAACATACGTTCGTTAAAAACGACAGAAGGGGGGGGGGGCGTACCTGGAGTAAGAGCGGCAGCAGAAATCGGAGAAGCTCATCCTCACCGGGGCGAACCTTCTCAAAACACTCCAGCACCCAGGTCAGGAACTCGTGTCTGTCCAACATCCCATCCTGAAGGCAGAAAGACCAAACGCATATTACACACATTGTTCTTTGACTCTTCATTTTCAGACCAGAAGGGGGATTTGTACAAAAGAGAACCGACCTGGAACATAAACATGGCGAGCTTCTCGTTGTACTCCCACTGCTTCATGGCCGTGTCCACGTCAGAGGGCATGGCTGGCAGAGGGGAGCTGCAGCCTTGGTTCGGGAACTGTCGGTAAAACTCGGCGACTTTCTGCAGCTGCTCCCACAGATACTTTGTAATGATCTGGGTCCACTCTGCGCACACAACAGACGCGAGCACTTCAGGCTAGATACAAAACAACCTGATTCAGGCCAGCAGGCAGAAACCCCAACCCGCCCCCACTTTCATGAGCGCAAACGTGAGGAGGTCCTCGAGCGTGCTGGACAGAATGTGTTTGCAGACTCTGACCAGAGCCGAGCTAAACGCTTATCTGCTCATCACCAGACTGTTTTGACGCCGCGTGTGTTTCTGTCGTTTTTGTCCTTTTAGTTCACCAAAGCTGAACAGCGAATCAGACAGCACCCTCTCATCCATGACCAGGAATGAAAAAAAAAAAAGCAGAGTGCAAATATAGATGGATTAGAGGGAAGCGCCATTTCAGGACACACAAAGCCATCTTGGTTTAATGACTCCTAACAGACCAGCTGCTGAGCAAAAGGTGTTAAAGTGACAGCGACACGAGCTGACAGACAGAACATCTATAAAGGAAAATGAATGACGGCCTTACCGATGCAAGGATCGATCACATGCCTCTTCTTGACTTTAGTCTCTGTGATGGCGGCGTGATAGGCACATGTCATTTTAATCATCCATGCCGAACGCATGACCGGGACGGAGTACTTGGCCAAGTACCCAAAAACCTCTTCTTTCTTGCTGAAGATTGGAACCTGTGAACGGCAAATTGAATGTGTCATTATGGATTAAGAAACAAGTCAGACAACGAAAAAGAGATCGTAAATGAGTAAAGATACACCCGCCGTGGACAAAAAACAACAACACTGGACTGTTTCGAATCCCTTAGCAGCCACGGAGCAAACATTTCCACAGGCCACACTGGCAGCACTTGACGCCTGTGTCATAGCAACCAGACCGAATCCACGACATTCTGCTCAACGTCGTGTTCCCAGCAACAGCGTCGCAGTTGGGAGCGCCCCAGAAACTGTTCCGGTGACCTGCTCCGTGGAGAACACGCGGGTCTATTTTTGATGTAAGCTGTACCAATCCGCCCTGAGCAAACCGAGACATTTTTGTACCAACTCCATGGTGACGGCAGTTGATTTTCAAAATAAAACGCCTCCCACAACCACAATTTATAGAAGGTGCGAGCGCAACAACAAGAGCTTACAGAAAAGAAACTTGTGCTGTGGAACAACTTACAAACAAATTTATTTAGAAAAAAGCCCCCCAGAGAAATACATTAATAACATGATGATTGATTTAACCCCAACACACTGTGGGGGGATCGTTTAACAAACAAGATAATTGTCCACACCTAATCTCATTTATAGCCAATTAAACTAAAACAAACGTTGCACTGAAGGACTGGGATCTTACCTTTTTAGCCAGCTGTGTGAGCGGTTTCGTCCCAGCCAAATCAGTGAACCAATTATTGATGGAGCTCTGTGACCTTGCAGTGACAAGCCAGAAATTATCCTTCTGGTTGACCTGCGGCTTCCGTTTTCCCGTGTCTGGAAAGGTGTTGTAGCGCAGCTTCTCTGCGATGATGCTGCTGAAGTTTGAGCTGATCTGCAGGGCAGGCGGAGGGAACGCACAGGTGAAGGGACCAACACACACACACACACACACACACACACACACACACACACACAAAAAGGCACCAGAAGGGACGACGAGCGGCTACCTTTGAAGGGTTAAAGTTGACATTTCTGGCACTGCCATGTTCATCCCCGGACACGGCTGGTTGGTTGTTGAATCCCTGCTTCACATTGAGGGCGGTCAACTCATCCTACCAGAGGGAAACATTACAGGATTAAACAAACAAACAACAGGTCAGGTCATCATTGGTTTTAAAAAACAGCCTTTAACTTAGTTAGATTAAGTACTGCCAATAAAAAGAATGGAACGCCAGCAGAGATTAGAGGTATTTGCACTTGTTTACAAGTTGTGTGAGGCGGCTCTACTTCAAATTAAAGGTTGCACCGTGTGCAGAGAAGCACATTTGCGTCCCAGGGCTTAAATGTGGTGTCGTGAACGTTGCCTGTGCACATCAGGCCAACACTGAGACCCAATCTCTGGGCCAGCCAGCCAAAACAGTCCGGACATTGTCTCCGACCTCGGGCTACAATGCTGCCTGCAAATGCATCGAACCGGGTCGCGGTCGTGGGCCAGCCCTCCAAACTGCACGACGAGCCGGTCATTGGTGAGAAAAGCCGAAGGGGCGAGCGGGCAGAGTGACATGTCGGTGGTGTTCATTGTTATTTGGAGGCCCGGACCGTCTTCGCTAAAGAGGCTAGCCCGCTAGCTCCTCGGTGGGTTTGTTTTGTTGTTCTTTTCCCTCCGCCGGAACGCTCGTTTTGAGTCGTGCGGCGGCGCATCGCGGACACAGACCTCTTTCTGCTTCGGGTCCTGCGGGTAGACGTCGGGGGGACCGAGCCTGGGCCGCTTTAATGGCCGGTGTTCGTAACTTAGGATCCCGAAAGCAGCCATCGTCCAGCGGCATCACAGCCAGGGATTTCCTCCTCCAGCAGACACCCGCACTTCCGCTCCGGGGCTTCACAATAAAACGCCCCTTCACAATAAAACGCCCCTTCACAATAAAACGCTCCTCGACGTTTCAAATCCTCAGACCTGGCCACCACACACACGCACGCACACACACTGCCTGGCCAACAACAACAACCAAGAAATGTTTGATTACTGCACGCTGGTCACAAGATTTATTTCCATCCAGTGTTGCATTACTTTGTCACCCAGATGTTGGACTGATGATGGTAGAGTCTGACCTTCTCCAGCACATCCCAAAGACTCTCAATGAGGTCAGGTCTGGACTCATGTGTGAAAATGATGTCTCATATTCCCTGAACAACTCTTTCACAATTTTGAGCCTGGCAAATCCTGCCATTGTCATCTTGGAATATGCCCGTGCCATCAGGGAGGAAATCTCCATTGATGGAATAACCTCATTCTTTGAGCACAGACTGATGCTGAACCCAGACCTGACCGACTGCACCAACATCTCCCTATTTGATTAGTTAACTCCAGGTGGAGGCTTTTTTTTTGTCAGGCAGTGTGCATGGACATTAGATTTTATAAAACAGCTAATTCTTCTTAGTATGGGGCCAAATGTCCACATACAAGGACTCTTAAATATTATATTATTACAAATTCAGATTGGTTGTCCCTGTACTGTATGTGGACATAGTTTCCACCAAAAACCACTCAAAATATTGTTAAAATATGATTCTCAGTCTTTATACTTCACCAGGTCCCAATAATCCCAAATAGCAAAGATAAATTAAGAATGTATACCAAGAAAGAGCCCATTTCTTGGAGGTTAATCATCACAGTATTTCAATTTTATTTAATTGTTATTCAGTCACCATTCACAACCAAACTATATTCTTTTGTTTACAGTACTTTTGATTCCACCATACTAAGTTTATTATATTACTGTGCTGTGGACTGAATATACATTTAAAATCAGAATTCTGGTAATGTGAGGGCAACATCTGGGCTATAGAAATAACAAGAAATAACTCCAAAATGCCCCTCGTGTCAATTTTAAACATAACTGTAGCAGCAATGGCTGAATATCTATCTATTTATCTCTCATACACACACACTTATTCAAAGTACTTCCAGTGTCAGACATCTTTTCACACCATTTGATGCTGTTTGCTGACAGTTGACTAATTTCAGCTCAGCTCACGTAATCATGTTAATACAGGCTTACAGACATGATTCACCGACAAAGCCTCTACAACGGTCTTTCATGTATAAATTTAGCACGATCATCATGTCAGACAAACCGACGCCGTGCAAATGGAGAGTAATTTTATTAAAAACAAGACCTTAATGGCAA
Organism: Lagocephalus sceleratus; assembly: GCA_911728415.1. NCBI lineage: Eukaryota > Metazoa > Chordata > Actinopteri > Tetraodontiformes > Tetraodontidae > Lagocephalus > Lagocephalus sceleratus. The sequence goes on along the minus strand of CAJVRN010000211.1, from coordinate 730,836 downwards.
GAAAACAGACACATTAAAGACAATGGGTCAGTACATAAGCTGATTATAAGGCAAATGTTGACAACGGTTCCCAGCTCAGGGAGAAGAAAAGCTAACGCTTTGGTAACATTTTACCAGTTAAAAGTGCAGATTTTATACCTGTGTACTTCTGTACACACTACTTACTGTACATCCAAATCCCCGCTCCACTATATGACCTGAAAATTATAGATTGAGGCACAATATATGTATAGAACATCTTCATAGCATATTTCTTGCCCAGTGAGGTTGTAGCATTGTCACACTTAGTCTCAGCTATTAGCCTCAGAGGAGAGAGAAGCTCTCCTAGTGTGTCTACATTGATTATAAAGTGCTATCATGAGAGTCTTTGCTCTGTTTCACATGTCATTTCTTTGGCCCGTAGAAAATCATTCTAATGACATTGAAGTAAAAGCCTTGGTTTGTTTGCATAGTGAGGCTTCTGTCCTTTAAAAAGTGATCCGTCTCTTTGGTTTGGAAAGATATCGATTGTCAAACGTAGCAGCCTAGGTTCCTCAGCACTGTGGCAGGATGGAGGCTACTCTATTTAGCACGTGCACGTGCGCTCGTGCATGTTTGTGCATATGTGCAAATCCGAAGTCGAGGCCGGGTCTCTTTCATCTGCTTTGCTGTTCCGCTGCCTGTATCATGGCTCTGAGTCGTGAATTCTCATCTGCCAGCAGAGCAGCAGGACTGTCAAACTCCAGAATCTGAAAATGAAAAACAGAACACTGATCATTACCAGCATATAAATCAGCTCCTGCTTACCCATTCGGTGAGCCTGTGTACAGAGAACATAAGATCAAGGCCTGGTTCACGTACAAATATAGAAAACTGTCTTATTTCCCCCGAGAGGGAAAATTTCCCACCAGATCTCCAAATATGAACCACTGCAATTGCACAGATTTATGCACAGATAGAAGGTACATTATGACTTGACTTGCAACAATATTAGCTTTCATAAAAAGGAAACATCACAAATGTATAAGTTCCTTAAATGTTCACACCATTATTGAATAATCAGTCAGTTCAATCATTTCAATCAAGTCTCCTAAACTAAAGAAACAGTAAATTCATCTTGATAACATCAAAAAAAAATATATACACACACATATGAGTATATATATATTTATATATGTGTGTATATTGCACATTCATTTCATGGAACACTGTAAAAAAAAGAATCCATAAGTTGAGAGAAGGATTGCACAAGACTGAATTTTTTTCTTTTGACATTTTTAAGAACAATTCATCCCCAGAAACTGATGGAAGACCAGATGAAAACTGGTTTATAAGAGGCCAACAGCAACATCGCAGAAGAGTTGAAGAATTGCAGTAATATCTATGTACCCAGACAGCCAAGTTTTTACGGGCATTAAGGACACGACATATATTTTATTTCCTTTAATACAACGGTGGCAGCGGTAATAAAACTGGTCAGGTCGCCTGCGTCGCCCCGGACCTACCTGGCCTTTGTCCAGGACCATGACTCTGCTGCAGTTCATCACCGTGTTGAGACGATGGGCGATGACTAACGTGGTGCAGCCGCCGAACACACAGCGCAGCGTCTCCTGGATGAGACGATCTGTCTCAGTGTCGATAGCTGCTGTGGCCTCATCCAGGATGAGGATCTAGGAGAAGAGTTAAATAAATTATGCCAGAATGTCGCTTCCGATGGACACCGATAGGTGGCAGTATTATTCCACACAGAGAGCACCGACCGGTTTTCGGTCATTTTCTTAAGACAACAGCGCTTGACGTCCCAGGCTATCATCGCCAAATCAAATGATGTTCAATGTCAACAACAAAATCATCGGATTTGAAAAGAGTTCGGCACCTTGCTGTTGCGCAGCAGGGCTCTGGCCACACAGAGAAGCTGTCGCTCCCCCACGGAGAAGTTCTCTCCGTTCTCCGTCACCTCGGCGTGCAGCGAATGAGGCAGCTGGCTGACCTGAGGCCAGTCACGGACACGCGTGAGGAAAAGCGCTCAGAGTAAAACACAGCGAGGCTCTCTAAGCGCCTCTGTCACTGACCATCTCTTTGACGTGCGTCTTCTCAAGAGCATCCCAGATCTGGGCATCGGAGTATTGATCCCATGGGTCTAAATTGGATCTGTGGGAACATAAATAGAAAAACAAACAAAAAAAAACCCCAATTGGATTAAACATGATGACAACATCACATTTATGGAAAGTGCCGATGCCACACTCTTGTGCCACAGCCCGAGGCTGTTGGTTTTCTGGACGTAACTGAATTTCATTTCTGTTTTTTCGTTGTTAGCGCTGCTGAGGTTTAGCTTTTAAACGTGTCTGCGCTTTCTTTTGTCAAGACGCCAGCACTTTTTTTTTTTTTGCCGTCTTTGCCAATTTCCCACTTTTGAGCGGAACACTATCCTTTTCCAGACCTAAAACACTGCAAACGTTAACTGTCATAAGAGATATCATTTGAGATCGAAGACAGCAAATCAACTACAGTCCGCCGGTTCGCACCATCGTGGGTCAGTGAACGCCTCGTCTGCTGCCCGGCCTGACCTGAACAAGAGGCTTTCCCGTCACGACGAGGCACTTCCTCAAGCGAAGAAGGAGCCACGAGGTTGCGTTTGACCAACTGAGACTTGATGACGTGCCGCGGATCAGTAAGACACACAAACTGTTGCTGCGTAACTCTTGTTTCTGTTTGTTTTAATAAGCGGTTATAAAGTGTTTTGTCGAGCGACTCGGCGCTATAAAAAGAAATTGTAACCCTCCTCTAAAGCCCTGTGACAGATGTGCAGTTTGAGCTGGTTGCCGCATCGCTGAACACGAACGGATGGCTTTCACATTCATCCCCGCTGCTTTGTGTGTGTGTGTGTGTGTGTGTGTGTTTTAAAGCAAAGCAGGAAAAATCCATAAGTTAAGCTCATTAATACAATACATTATGGTGTGGATTACCTGACAGTGCCAATGAAGAGCACTGGCTCCTGAGGAATGATGGCTACCTTGCTCCGCAGGTCATCCAGACCAATCCGTGCGATATTGATCCCGTCAATGATAATTGAGCCCCCGGCTAGCTCCACGAGTCGGAACAGAGCCACGCCCAGCGACGACTTTCCTGCGGGAGTGTACGGGGAAATGCGGAATGAACCAAAGGATGCGGGCGTTTGCGGGGAGTTTCAGCGCGCTTTCGTACCTGAACCCGTGCGGCCCACGATGCCGATGCTCTCCTCGGGCTGAACGGTGAAGGACAGGCTCTTCAGCACGAGTGGCAGATCTTCGTGGTAACGCAGCTCAACGTCCTGGAAGCTGATCTTTCCCTGTTGGGGCCAGGAGGGGGGAGGGGCGGCCGCTCCGTGACTGCGCCGAGGGCCTTCGCTCTCTAGACACTGGCACAGGGAAAGACGGAGAGTCTAGTAACCGTCCACGCGAGGCCCAAGCTCCCGCAACCTTCACGTCATGAACGTCTTTCTGAGGGCCACGCTCACGGCTCTGAGCGTCTGAGCGTGGGGACGTACAGGAGAACCGCCGCGCGAGCTGGCTGCTTCCAGTCTGACAGAGGAGTTTAAGTCTTCCAAAATAAGATGACAGGCTGACTGAGGGAATCCCGTGGCCCGCGCGCATCCCAGCTGCAGCTGCTCAGCGGGCGAAGTCAGACCTCAGGCGCGCAGACCTCGTACGACGGGGGTTCGGGGGAGGCCTGAGCAGGCGGGGCCGCCACCGAAAGACCCCCACCTGACCCCCCCTCTGTCCATCTATGAGCGTCAAACGTATCCTGGCTGCCTGGAAGAGCTGCTCGGAGCGCGGCTCGCCACGTCCGGAAGCGGAGAGCAGCTGCTCTGGAGAGCGGGTGCAAGGCAAATAACAACCTGACCCCTCCATCGTTCCATCCCGCATCAGCGGGGGGGGGCTCGCCCGATAAGGCGGGAAGTCAGCCAAAGCCCGAGCAACAACGCCAGCCGCAGAGGCTTTGTGGGCAGGTCGGGAAATTCAAGGCCAAGCCCAACCTTCAGAGCCCCCTCAGGGGCAGGAGGAGCAGATAGGTGGGGGGCTCTCTTTGTGAAGAGGCGGGACACCCCCTGGGCCCCAAATAATACCAGCAGCACATGAGGGGAGCCCACTCGGGAACCAGCAGGGGGGACCGATGAGCCCTCCGGAGGTGTCGTGGGCCTATAATCCAAACACCAGCGGAAATGGGATGCCCACCTGATGACCCCAATGGAGCCTCCCACCCACACACTAACCTCCCTGGTGACACCAATCGCAGCTCCTACCTTTATATAATGGTTGATCCTCTCCACAGATGTGAACCGAGCTTCGGTCTCGGTGAGCAGGCGCACCGTAAACTGGAACAGGCCGGTCAACTGAGGGTCAGGGAGAAAAAAAACAACAAAAAAACCCAGATCGATTCAAAGGTTAATGTTCAACATCTAAACGATCACAGCCCGCACAACGAAATGCGCCTGTTTCACGTTAACCACCAGTTAACCGAACGAATAAGGACGTGACAGCGGTTTGTTACATCTACATCTCGCGCTGCTCGTCCTGGGTAAAGGCTCGCATGTTCTGAATCCCCGCATGTCTCCACCTGCTCCAGATTCCTCTCACACATCAAACACACACCAAAGTCATGCTGATTGTAGCTCCTAAATTGGACTGAGGTGTGAGCAGGGGAGTGAATGGAGTGTGTGTGTGTTCGCTGTGATGGACAGCGAACATTCCTCCCTCAGACAGCGCTGGGATAGATCCCCGGGCCCCTGATTAGCGATTTGCCGTTATATTTATGGCATTCCCAAGTTCCCAGCTGCGTTTGGATGTTCGGCGTCTCCTTTGAACCCCTCTGAAACGCACCTGCACAGCGTACGATATGGCCAGGCCCGCGTAGGCTGGAGGTATTTGATTGTGCATGAAGACAATGAGGAGCGCGACAGCAGTGATGAGAGAGATGCTGATGAGGTCCAGCCGAACAGCCAGCCAACGCATGGCGCAGCTGAAGAGGTAGTTGGCGGCCTGGTTGGTGTCGAGCAACTCCCGGTATCTACGGGGAGACGAGAGAAACACAAGACTATTTATTTAGTAATATTTATTTTCCGGGGGAACATCTTAACCCGCAGGTTAAAGGACAAACGCAAGGAGACGAGATGGCCGCTACCCACACCTCCGGAGGAAGTCGTGTCCTCTTCCATAGGCGTGGATTGTGGAGAGCCCCTGAAGACTGCTGGTGATGTGTGAGGTGAATGGTGATTGGCTGATATTCTCCAAGCGCTTCAGCTCACGAATAAGGACCCTTTAACCAGACACAAATAACCTTTTATATTTCACCGTCCTCTGTAAAAACTTGATATCAACACAAGCAAAAAAAACGCACATAATTAGGATGATCGTGGGGGATTGCGTGTGTAGACCTTTTCAAACCTATCTTCATTTAGAGTAGATCCGCTGGCTCTAAAGAAGAGCCTTCGGGAAACTTTATTTGTGTATGGATGTAAAAATAATTTAAAAAAAAATGAATTAAACCCTTATTTAAATGAGTTAATTAAGATCGGCTTTGGCTGCAGAAAGGCGCCGCAAATAAAGTTTATAAGAAGCTGTAACCTCTGCTGAATGGAAAACAGCTCCAGCTGTGAGGCTCAACTCCCCTTTTGAAAGTTTTTGCATATTACGTGCAAACAGGCTCGAGCATGAAAGAAGCGAACCGCTCCCGAAACATCCACATGCCACATTTGCACCAAACCGCTCGCTTCAGTCAAAGACTTGTTTAATATCCCTCCTTCACCTGCAAATGCTAACCCTGAACCACAAATACCGCAGAAGAAAGTCAGCTGTCCTGACACAATCCTGGAGCAGACAGGTAGGGAGACTTTCCCAGCTGGAGCCCTGGATCTTTCCGCCTGCGTGATGTGTGCAACACTATGTTACACACAGGTGTGTAACGCCGACAGCCAAAAAGAACTTCAGCCTCCGTGTCCTCGCACCAGCGCGGGTGAGTGTTTTATTGACAAAACTGAAGGCTTGTGCTACTTTTAGAAGCCAAGGCAGGACGGACGGTTCGTGTGATTTACAAGTCTCCTGTGAATCATTCTCATAAGGGGCCAGCAGAGAGAGAGAAGGGGGGGGGGACACGACGCTTTCTTCACTTCCAGCCGGTGTTCCAGACAAACATGTTGATGCTCTGGGCAGTTTCATCTCAAATCCCAATAAAGGCTGTTTTAGATGAGGCAGCTCCGCGCATCCTCTGACTCGTGACTTTGCCAACATTCCATCAGTGTGGTGAATGTCGTGTTCCCTGCCTACCTGCTAATTGTGTTGTTTCTTTTGTTCTTTTTTTTGGTTCCTTAAATGACTGAAGCTCAACTTTCCAAGAAATCTGCACCTCTGCATTTTTGCATGAAACAGATTGTATATTCGATATGTATGTTGAATCCATGTGCATTTAAAGCACAGAAGAGAAGGGGTGAGCAGGACTACAGATGTAAAGTTGGAAAATACAAATATCATAACCCAGTATAATGTGTCGTGGCTTCACACGCTAGCGTTGCAGGAAATCTGGAACACGCTGCGTTCTGTTTTTGTACTTTCTGACTTCACACTGTTGCAACAATAACGGTATAAGAGTCGTGTTCCTCTTGATCTTTGCGATAGAGGAAATAACAAGATGCTGCTGTTATTTCCCAGGGTATCACTGTGCTGTTGTTGCTCTCGGTAGATCCACCTTCATCTTGCAAAACTGCTGCAAAACCACAAATAATGACTACAGCAGAGCCCTTGGATTCACTCCGCATGTTTCTGCATGTTTCTGCAACTACAACATCCCAAGAGGAGTAAACTCTAATCATATTGATGAGTTGATGAATGATGACTACTCTCTCTCATCTCTCATCTTTCGTTCTCTCTCTCTCTCTCTCTCTCTCATATATATATATATATATATATACACATATATATGTATATATATATATATATGTATATATATATATATATATATATATATATATATATATATATATATATATATATATATATATATATATATATATATATATTTATATAATAAATTATCTATGTATACTATAAGTATATTGCAGACTTCAGTCTTAACACTTATACATAAGGAACAGTTGCCCAATAAGACTGAGCTGCATTTTTTTAGTAAATAATGAACCTGAATTAAATATTTAACATCTACAAATGTCAGATGGCCAGAGCAGTCAGCTATTTTGTGTAAATACCACGCTTTGACTTTGCAAACATGACATCATCAATATCCTTCAAGATTTAAAAAGCAGATTTAAATATTTTAACAGCGATGAAAGGTGCAACTACTAAATTAATGCAGCTGCAGAAAATCTTAGGAAGTAGAAAAATTATTGATTCATTTAACATGTTACCCTTCTTTTGGGCTCGTTTTGTTCATTTATCATGTAACCACTAACATGGGGAGATGAAATAATAATGAACAGCAAACTAGCTGCTTAAATTTCAAGCTCTGTGCTTATCATCGTGTGAGTGGTGTAATGACCAGAACCTGACCTGGAGACACGTCGGATGAGGCAGAGGAAGGCTCCCAGGGGCAGAATGGTGATCAGAAACCAGGGAAAGACGATGCCTACTACCCCCAAGCAAAACAGCACCAGGGTCAGGTTCTGCAGCAGCATCTCGGTTTGCATAGTGAGGCGCACGTCGACTGGGGAGGAGACGCAGTGGGTAACGTATAGGCCTCATAACGTATGGGGGGAGCACAGTGGCATGGACAAGTCAAGCAAAGACAACAGTGGAGCGGACAACGGAGAGCCGCCCCCCCCAGGCCACGAACTCAGCGGTACACCTTGTCAACCGGGGTGACTTCGCTGACTGAGAAGTCTTCCAGGCGGGAAAAGGTTGCTCGTCAAGACAAATCAAGCCTCACCCTCGTCCATGTCTCTGGAGAAGCGAGTCAGGATACGACCCAGAGGTGTTGTATCAAAAAAGCGCATGGGGCTGAGCAGGAGACGGCGAAACAGCTTGTCATGGAGCGCCGAGGCAGCCTTCACCGTGCACTGTCAACACAGGGAACAACTGCATTTGAGCACGAGATCTGACACGTGTAAACAAACAACTTTAAGAAGCATATGGGAGGAATTACCGCTCGGATAAACAGACAGTTGGAAGGAAATCGCTTGTCAATGTGCTTGAATACAAACACGTGGCACATAAATACCACAGCGCGTCTATTGTTGGCGCAGAGAGACAAGCGCTACCTCGGCATACGCGGCGCACATGTACAGTCCTTTTCCTCGCATGAGGCAGGCCGTCAAGTCTTCATTTCTAATGAGCTTCCGCGAGGCTGACACAAAGGTTGTGACCTAATGAGCAAATGGCGTTTCACTGCTCAGACTGGAAAAAAAAAAAAAAAAAATGCATGTGGCAGCTGAGAACAAATTAATTCTGTTAATGGAATATTCAGCTGTCCCTGAGATCTCGTCACAGCTGGGGGTTAAAAAAGATTAGCCATCTTTGGAAAATTAGCAATTTCAAGTGGCACACATTAATGTGGTGACCCAACCTCCGCAATGCGGTGTCAGGATGGGTTAGCTCGGAAAAAAGGGGATGTGCACCCGTAGGGGGACTGACATGCACATGCACACATCCTTCCTTTGACTGTCACGTTGTGTTATCCGCACGCACGCACACGCCCGCACACACATTTATAAATAGTGATTAATGCAAAATGATTTGGCTCAGAGCAAGTTACAGTTGGGGCGCACGAACCTCAACAGAGGCAAATAAAAATAAATCCAAATTATCTCATGGATGAACCCGATTAAGAGACTTCGGCGTCAGTGATTGATGTGGTTCTAATAGTGGACAGAAATGTAATTCAGATGTAAAGCAAACAGGCAAAAGATGTAACATGAACATACAAATCAATAACTGTCCCAGAGAGTGAATGCGGCCCCGCGGTCAACCAAAACCGATTTAGCTGCGCGAGTCTGCAACGGACCGATGTTCAGCATCGCTACGAGGCCCGCGTGTCTCCGTGAGCGGCGGCGGGGGGGGGGAGCGGGAAGCCCACCTTCACAAACACCAGGCCCCTCATGGTCTTCAGGAGCAAAGCAGCTGCCATAGATGCCACGTAAACGCTTGAGTAATAGCGCACGTGAGGATTGAGTCTCATGCTGTCGCCTGCCACCGTTTCATTCGCCAAGATGGACGACGTGTTCTGAGGAAATGCGGAGCAACAGATTACAAAGGCTAAAAAGAAATTCAATACTTGTGGGAATTATGCCTCCGACGGAAGTGAGAAAAGTGTTAAAAAAAAAGCACAAGGTCATCAGTCAACTTGATGTTTATGATTCTGAGCACGTTGTTCAATAAGCTTGTAGCACATCTGCTTCATCACCGCTAATGTTTGCGCTTTATTAAGTTTTCTGCATTTTTGCTGCTTTTGTCATCATGGACATTCTGATTTATTCTCAGTGCAACAGTCATAAATCCCCAAAGAATATTTTTTCGCCTCCTAAAATACAGACTAAACAGTACAGCAGGTCTCTTTTTCAACTCACCCCACTGCCCTGTTTGATCCAGTGGCTCAGCCACCAGTTACTAAAGGCGATGCTTCCTGTGGTGGACAGGAAGAGGACCATGTTGATAATAAAGACAAGGGGACCTCCTGCTGCTTTGATGTAGGCACCGTACACAGACCAGCTGACTTCACCAGAGCCTCTTTCTTCAGCTTTCATCAGTTTTTCTATGCAAAGAAGTAAAAAACATCCTATAAAAACTCCAAAAGGGAAATAATCATGTGGGCCGACAGCACGTTTTAAAGTCTCTCACCCCCACTCTTGCTCTGCAGCTCTGGTCTGACCTTGACATCGTGAACAGCATTGTCAGCGTTTCCTGCACCCTGCTGTTTGTGTTTTAAAGTCTCTTTCACCTGGATCTAAAGACACAAAGCACGAGATGAGAACAAGGCTTTAACCATGCTCCGCTGGCACAACCACACAAGCCCAGCCATTTGAATGGAGATATCAGGTTTCCTTGTCCTGCTCCCAGTCTTCCTGGGCTTATGAATGTCCAGAATGACCCAGTGAGTGTTGTGTGTGTGTGTGGGGGGGGGCTTACCTGCTGTTGCAGGCTGTTGTAGAGGTTGGCATATTCGCGCTCTTTACACATTAGCTGTTCATGGGTGCCGCACTCAGCGATCTGCCCGTCCTTCATCAGGATAATCTGGTCACACTCAGACAAGTACTACGACAGAAAGATGACAGGGAGTATGAAACAGGTCCAACTTCATGTACAGCAGGAGGGTTTTGAAGGCTTTTAATACAATGTAGGTCTAGATCAAGGCAGTCAAACCGGTTCCACAAAGGGCCGTGTGGCTGCAGGTTTTTGTTCCACCCAGTCAAACTCACCCAGTTTGACCAATCAGCCGTCTAAAGACTCAGATGAGTTGATTAAATGAGTCCAGTCTGGTATGCTGCTGCTGGGTTGGAACCAGAACCTGCAGCCACACAGCCCTTTGGGGAACCGGTTTGACCGCCCTGGTCCAGATGAAACACACCTGCAGCTGGTGGGTTACAAACAGGATGGTCCTGCCTTTAGCAGCACCCATGATGGCTTTCTGGAAGATGTGGGAGCCCACGCAGGCATCGACGGCACTGAGGGGATCATCCAGGAGAAGAATGGGCCGCTCGCTGTAGAGGGCCCGAGCCAGGCTCAGCCTCTGACGCTGCCCTCCACTCAGGTTGACGCCCCTCTCTCCAACCTAGAATAAAAAAAAAACAAAAAAAAAGCTTGAATCACTCCATGAAATGACAAACACAGCCCTTGGTTAAAAAGAGTAGTAGTATATAATGGAGGGTGCTCCTACACACCTCGGTCATGTCACCGAACGACAGCTCTGCAAGATCTGGGAGAAGACAGCAGGCCTCCAGAACTGCGTCATACCTGAGGAAGAAACAACGTCAATTACACTTTTTTTCATACCCCGCATGGTCACATGGTCAGTGGTCGAGAACTCACCTCTCTTGGTCATACGGATTCCCAAACAGGATGTTCTCCTTCAGCGAGTCGTTGAGGATCCAGGCTTGTTGCGAGACAAAGGCGAAGCCGCCACTGGCGGCCACGCTACCTTCGACCAGGGTCATCTGCAACACACAAACACAAGGCTGAGAGCTGAGAGGGGGAGGAAAAACACAGACACAGAACCTCCTTATACGTGTGGGTTAGCGGTGGGCGTGGGGAATCGGGGGGAAAACCTCTCTTTCAAACGTATGATTAAAGGAAGCTAAGCTCACCTGTCCCAGCAGGGCTGATAAAAGCGAGCTCTTTCCACTACCCACACCGCCACAGATTCCAACCACTGAACCCTGGAGAAACATATGCAGCCATCAATACATTCATCCCCCGAGGTGAAAATGGGCCCCTCTGCTCGGAGGAGTTTGTACTGTTACCCTCTTAATGCGGACGTCGATGCGGTGCAGGATCTTGTGGAGCGGGGGTCTGATGCTCTGGGTGGAGGAGATGGTGCTTTGCGGGCTCTCCTGCTCCATATGCGTGAGGAGGCTCTGCGCGGTCGGGAGGTCTTTCATCTCTTTGCCGTCGTCCGTGGAAATGTAGAGCCTGAGCTTCTCCCTGCGCAGGACGCGCTGCATCCCCCCGAGCTTGCTGGGGGGCGGCGCCACGTCTCCGGCGGGAGGCCGCGCCTTTTCCCAAGCGAGCGTGGCGTCCCTGAACTCCACGGCGTTGCTGGGATCCTCCATTTTGACCAGAACGACCTCCCTGTCGTCCATCATAAAGAGCCTCTGCGGAGACAGGCGTGATGGAGTCACCTGATGAATCCATTTCTTTTTGATCGGCATGTTCTGACAACGGTGGGAAAGGACTTCGAACCAAGGCCGATTCAGCCCGGGAACACCGGGGATGAATTCTAATTCATTTGTTCGGGACAGCTCAGTGGAGCGGCACTCAATTCTCACCTGGAACCTTCTGATGGCAACGGCGCCCTCTGACAGCGACCTCACCGCCAGCGGTGTGACTTTGAGGGCAAAGGTCATGGAGTTGAAAACAGCCACCACGGTGAACGCCTGAGGAGGAATGCGAGGAGTCAGAAACAGACGCTCCCGTAACCCACGCAGGCGAACCCTCGACGGGACCGGGCCACAGCTCCCTGCCGCGCGTACCTGGGCTGCGGTGAGGTCGTGGCCCAACGCCATGTGGAAGGTGAAGGTGCAGACGCTCGATATCACCACCACGATGGGGGCCACGCCCACCGTGAGGCTCTGGACCAGGCCGGCTCTCTCCAGCATCCTTTGCTCTTCTGATCGCACCTCTGGAAGAGAGAGCTATGTTTTTAGGGAAAAGCCAAAGAAAGACAGAAGGGCTTTGGAAACGTTAGGACGCACGCTCAGGATGGCGTTCCCTGTGTCCTCTGTTGACCTCAGGCTCACTCTCCCTCTCTCACCTGTGCAGCGTAACACAGCAGCTCTCGTCCGCCCTGTCCCCGCCTGCTTCCCACCCCGGCACCCAGCCTCTGTTTTCCCTTTGTTTTATTTTTTTTCTTAGAATAATAAACCCCTCATACCCCCCCGACCCTTGCGGCTCCGCGTCTGCGGTTTTGGGTCCGGCTGTTGGCCTTCGCGAGCCAGTACAAAATAAATGAAGGGTCGAGTTCAACCCGAAGCGTCCTCCAAGGGAACAATGCATGAAACCACAAGAGTCTCCAAGCAACACAAAAGCGGATAGAAATAGACACAAGTGGCGAGGACCCTGAGTCCATGAATGGTTTCAGAACCCGACTGAACCCTGATAACCGCCCAAGCGTGTAAGACCCAGACCCATCCTACTCCTGCTCGTTCGCTCAGTTCAGCGGTTCAGCAGAAAAACTTTCCCACTTCCTCTTTAATATAACCCCCCCACCCCACCCCCCGCCGCCGCACGCTGCTCTCCACGTGACTCACTTTAAAACCTATGTGTTGTTTCAAGCAGCGCCGTTGTCGGCCATTGGGCGAAAAAAAAGCAAAAAAAAAAAAGCATGATCATCAATTTAATGGCGAGTGGAGGGAACGAGCTGCTACGTCAGTGAGGCTGGATGTCAATTAATTACGATTATAACAGGTAATCAAAGGATAGTAGTGAAAATGGGCCCCACCTGGCTAATTTTGCGGCGTTATTAAAAAGGGGGAAATGATCCTTATCAACAACAGGGGACCCAGCTGAAAAGGCTATTAAATGGGCAGAAAATGAAACAGCCTTGACAGTCGCTGAAGGTATCAGAACAGAGCAAACACGCAGATTAACCCTGAGGAAAATAATTATGAGAGAAGATGGAATGGGGACTTAAAAAGAGCAGGCAAGTGTAAATACAGTCAAGGTCAAGGTTATCTCCTCGGCTCGGAGAGGAATTTTTAGGCGATAAACCGGCCAATTCCGTAATCATTTGCTAAAAATGATGGGGGGTTGGTTTGACCGAGATAGGAACGTCTGGCTTTAAAAAGGGGCCGGTTTGATTTGAGTTTGAGCGTGCGTGATAGAAACACCAACAGGCCCTCGGACCCGGCGGGAGCAGCGGGACTGGTGCGAGTCTCGCCGACACTCACTGTGAACGTTGTGCTCGAAGGCGTCCTCCCAACAGTACATCTTGATGAACTTTATGCAACCCAGGATCTCGTTCATCAATCTCACGCGCCGGTCGGTCACCAGCACGCACCGCTTGCGGAAATACGCCGTCAGCCTGGACGCGAGCGTCTGAGGGGGGGGGGGAGAGGGGAAGCGAAGACGGGGAGACGTAAGTGGCGGCGGGAGGAAATGAAAGCGGGCGCGATCGCATTATCTGAGCTCCGGGCCCCCGTCTGAAGGGACCGGAGTGATAAATGCCTTTCACATCAACACCGGGGTCTCCGGCTGTCGGGCCTCGGCTTACACCAAATGCAATTTGTAAATAGCAGCTGCAGAGTCGACACAAGATGGATGGGCAGAGTTGCGCGTGTTAAAAAAGTGCTGCTCCTGCGTCTGAAAAGGAGGGGGGGGGGGGGGCGACGGGAAGGCTTTGGAACGCCGTAGCGCCCGCTCCAAACAGACGGCGCTCGTCAACCGACGACGCGGCTTTCGGGAAGTGCTGTAATGAAAGCGCTTGTCACTGGTTTAATGACCGTGATCACGACTTGGTGTAAATCTAATCAAACTCTGTGATGAAACATTGTTTTTGACAGCTCTTTAGGCCACAATAAGATCCCTGACAGCTACCCGCCCGTGCGCTGTTATTAATCTTGTCTAATTTGCGCTCCTGTAATCACTGTAGCGCCGCCGCGCTTTCGCCGCAGACGCTTTCGCCGGGGTCTCACCATGGCGGGGTAGAAGAGGATGAACACCGCGGAGCCCAGGAGCGCCGTGGGGCCCAGGAAGTAGGCGGTGTAGGCCAGCCCCAGGAGCGCCACGAGGGGCCCCCCCGCCAGCAGAGGGCCCGCCGACACGGCCTCGTACAGCCGCTGGCCGTCATTGGAGCAGATGTTGATCAGCTGGATGAAGGCAGGGGGGAGGGGGAGGGGGGACACATCAGAAGAGCAAATCGCTGATGAACGGCGCCGTCGTTGCAAATAAGGTGGATTTATTTGAATATCTACGGGTGGTTTAGGTCAGTTTGTGGGGGGGGGCTGCAGCGCTGAGGCTTCCTTATGGCCACATTTGCATGTGGGACAATGATCCTGCTAATGGCTAATCTCAACAGCCCCCCCCTCCCTCGGGCTGTAGGATTTGCTGTGATCTACGCGGGGACGGTGCGCGGGCTGAAATGAAATCCATCTCCATCATCAGCTCTCGCAGCCCCACAGCGAAGGCTGATGAAGTTAATTTGGAGACGAGGCCCCTCCGAGGCCCCTCCGAGGCTCCGCCGCTTACCTCGCCCGGGCTAACGTCTTTTGTGCTGCGCAGGGCGAGGATCTTGTTGAAGGCGAAAGTGAGGGCCGCCCCGCGGAGGCGCGCTGCGGTGCGGTAGTTGACGGCCCACATGAGCGCCAGGGTCCACGAGCGGACCAGCTCCGTGACGAAGATCCCCGCCACCAGACACAGGCCGTACGGCACGGAGCTCTCCGGGGCCTGGGAGTACTCCAGCAGGGCTCGCACCAAGAGGGCCTGCGGACGACCCCGACAGCGGGAGATGAGCGAGGAGCGAGGGAAGCAGGAGGTGAATGTTAATGGGAACACGTTTGTTATTCCGAGGAGGAAAATTCTTTAAACCGTGCACGAGGCGTTACAGGGGTAACAGAATATGAGGCGTGTTTGCGAATACAGGGAAACCAGCACGAGTGCGAGATTCATTAATCGGGAATGTGAGCCGCATTTGTTGTTTGTGTACGAAGTCAATCCTTTTAATATAATTAGTTGTGTGTAGGCGCACCGAGCAGACACTTTACATCTAAATAAACTGCTGAGGAAGAACAGATCAGGCTGCCTTCCTTTGGGAATTCCTGGAAATCACAGTTTCCTTCTGTTCGGTTTAATTGTTTTAATGTTTTATGGAATGTTTAAATTTGAAAGGCGGCAGATGAGGGGGGGGTATTCTTGGACCAAAATGTGACTGGATACAAAACAGCTAATCCACGGTGTTAATGGTGGTTTCACTATCTGAGGCTTTGTAATCTCCCAGTATGGTGTCATTTCAATTTCCAAAACCAGTGTGAAACAGGATAAAGCGCTTTCCAAAATGGACGGGCAGACCTGGGACTCCCGAGTGTGCGACCATGCCGAAAGGCCCATTACCGGAATCTGCCAAACATAAAGGGGGAAGGAGGATTTGGACGGTACTTACTGGTCCGACAAAGCCGGCCACCATCGTGAGGAGGAGGGAAAAAATGGCCACCAGCATGCGTGTTTGGCAGAAGCGCCAGAAGACTCTGGTAAGAGATGCCCCGTCTCTCCCTCGCCTCTTCAGCTCGTCGTGCCAAAGGAAATCAAGCCTGGAACCACAAAACCCATTTTTCATGTCTGAAGTGTTGCCAAAGCTGAAGTTGCTTTAAAAAAAAAAAAAATAGAAACGTCAACATGAATATATGAGTAAAGATTCATTACACTGGGAGCTGATGAGGACTGAAAGACCGCATTTTTCACAATTTGAGATTTTTCCCTCGTTTGGACTCATGAAACATTCCAAAGTTGCACCATCAACTTATCGGGCTGAGCCAGGAGAAAACATATAAAGAGCCAATTACGACACAAACATGATGTAGAAGATAAAAAAGCGAACCTGATAGGAAATCTGATATCAGTGCAAAGGTGACCTACAGCATGCAATCAGGAATGACGCATGGCGTAATTACATTAGGAAAAGGTAGAAGTGAGGATGTAAAGATGTGTTAATGCGATTTAATTGCAATATAAAGCCTCTGGACAGACGAGAATATGTTGTTGGCCAAATGTATCACGGCTAATGGCTCCATGAAGCAGCTGCAGAAGGTAATTTATGCAGTAATGACTTTATTAAAACGTATCAGAGACAGGCAGCACATTAAACTGAGACACACACACACACACACACACACACACACACACACACACAGGCTCTCACAATTACTACTTGAAGTCAAATGGTGTTGAGTCCAAGACATTACATGTAATTGTAGTCAGATGATGATATAAAAGACAACATGAATCAGGGGGAATCAGACACCCAACAGTGGGTTGAACGAGGAACGAACCGAACTGCACGCTGAGTTTATTATCATGTCACAGTGACGGAGGGAGACTTTTTCTTTTGTATTATCGTTATTTAATACTGTGGAGTTCTGACTTGCTGGTATACTCCACAATAACTTTTAGTGTCTTCAGGTTCCCAGTTACACAAGCACGATCCAGAAGAAAGAAGAATGATTTCCTTTCAAACTAGCCTGAAAGGGCCCCAAACGACATCGCCGGGGTTTGTCAGATGGCGAGCGGAGTCGCCGTTTCGCTCCGACCCCGGCCAGGAGCGTTTGAGGTTTTCACCTGAGCGAGCATCAAACAGCGTCACCAGCGTTCCCAGTGGGGCTCCTCCCGTTCCCACGCTTCGCGCTAGTCTCTGGCTTACGCTCAGGGGGTTGCGTAACCACAGAGAAAAGACCTCTGGTCTCTGGGGGGGGCGCGTGGCTGTCAAAAGGTGGCACACGAAGGTCGACCTCCACAGGTGGTCACCCTCCTCCGCCTCGGGTTAATGCTCTTATTTGTTGCCTTGAATAATCTCTCAATTCTCAGGAAGCCTCGAACGTGAGAGCAAATGGACGGGGGCTTGCAGGTGCGGGGGTAAATGACATAACCATCCAAATCAGGAGCGGCCTCTGGCTGTAATCTCTAATCCCGTCTATTCTCCGTCCCGGGACTGAACGTTCACCTGCGCGGGAGCATGACGGCGAGCTTCTTTAGAAGGATCCTGTTCGCCGTTTTGTTGACGCTTGTGAGAGAAGGAACGATCCCGGCATGAGACGGGTCTGCGAGATTTGACTGAACACGAACCGCCCCCCCACCACCACCACCCCCCGAACCAAAGAAACAAACAAGTGCAGAGCAAAGCGAAGACACGCCCGTACCTACGGGGGGGGGGGTGACTGCTCAGTAACCTCATCATTATCTGGAACCCCCGCCCCTCTCCTCTGCAGCCGTGGGAGAAAGGGGGTTCGGGGGGGGCTTTTGATATTTATGAGAGCTGGGGGGGGGGTGTGACCTCACCTTCGGCTGTTGGTTTCGGAGGCCTCGTGGCAGGACAGCCCCCACACGTCGTCCACGGTCAGGCTGCGCGCCCGGAAGGCCTTCAGCGCCAGGGGGGTGAGCCAGTGCAGGGTCATGAAGGAGAGGAGGCCGGCGTTATCGACTGGGTGCTGGTGTCTGGAACACAGGAGGCGGGGGGGTTGGGGGGGGGGGTGATGAGCTGTGTAAAGGTGGAGGCACAGAGGTGCTACACTGGGGGGGGCGGTGTGGGTGTTTGGACAGTCGCTGGCAGAGGCCCGAGAGAGCGGCTTTATCAGCAGCCATATGTTCAGAGGCGGGGGGGTGTCTATCGCTCGGGGAGAGGTGCCCGTTGCCTCGGCGACAGCGTCAACAACGAGCGGCCTCACCCGGCCCGCGGTCCGACAGCCGCCGCGCAGATTGAACGGATGATGTTATTTACTTGTGAGTTATCCTGAAGGGCTTGAGAAGCTGCAGGCTGTGGCGGTATCGCCCTCGTCTCTTGGCCCCCCTCGGCCCCTCCTTGGCCGCCCCGGCTCCTTCGCCTTCTTCTTCTTCTTCGTCTCCTAGCTCCGGCGGCGGCTGGAGGGAGGACAGCGGCAGGCCCTCCACCCGCCCGGCCTCCTCCAACGCATCGGGAAACATGGCGGAGCCTTCTGGAGACACAGCGACAAAAAGCGCATGGGAACGCTGCGGACCCCCCCCCCACACCCCCCACCCCCCCCGCCGCCTTCAGGGAACCCAGCGGGTCGTCTTTTATTCTTCCATTTTCAATTACCGAGCAGGTAATTGCCGCGTTACGGAGTTTCTCCTAAGAACTAAGACGAGGCCGACCACATTAAAGGAGCGGCGTTTTCCTGAGGCTGCTGCGCTCCCAATGTTTCTGATTTAGCGCCGCGGGCCAGGAGGTTTTTAAGAGTCAGACGCCTCTCATTAAAAACACACTTTGCGGTGGGGGCGTTGCGTATTGTGCATCCGTAAACCATAAACCCACAGGACCTGCGATAACTTCCAAATATAATAACGTTACGCTGAGGACACATCCACGTTACTCAACCATCAAGGAGAACAGGCTCAGGCTGTCTGTCCAAGACTTAATGCCATTAAGGAAGCGCCGTCTTCTGCTGAATCACCCAGAGAGACGCAGACGGACGTGGGGAACCGCCTCGCTCAGAGGTCACGGCCCGGCGCTGGCGTACAACTAAAGTGCTTATCTATTTAAAGACGACCTGCCAGCGGAGCCACGTGGCTCCGCACGCTGTCACTGATCCCTTCTAAGGCAAAGCTCCATGACAAGGTCGGGGGGGGTGTCCGGGGACCTGACGCAGGCGACGCCGGCGGCGTTCGGGCTTCAACGTGAAACAGTCGTGAGCACGTGTGGGGTAATTATAAGAACCAGCGGCATGGGGAGGTGTTGTGGAGGGTTAAGGGGGGGGGGCATGAAAAGAGGTTTTGTGTTCAGATCCGCTGCCTGAATCATGTGAGGTTTCTCGAGCGCCTGTGAAAAATGTCACGGCCGTTTGAGAACACACCGGCCCTACTTTACGCGTTGGCACCCGGAGCGGCGCGGAGGAGAACCCGACCCCTGGGGTCGAGGAGAAAGTCGCCGGGCAGGTCTGCGCAGTGCGTCAAAAGGCAAACAAACAGTGGGCCGTGTTTACAGTCTCATGGAGCTTATCTTCCAACAGATACGGGGGGGGGTTGTTTTAAGTAACACTGTTGTCGTGCTTATTTTGGCACCCTGACTGTTAATCCCAAAGTTTGAGGCCTAATATGACAAGTGGAGAGTCAGAGTGAGTTGCAGTTTGAACACAAGGAAAACAACAACAACAACAACAACAACAACAACATGATTTACAATCACCACCCATTCACTGAAACAGACCTAAAACGCAAACACAGTGTTGCGCAAAGTTAAAGAATAGTGTTTCATTGTTGCAAAGTCATTTGTTCAGCAGGCTGAAGCTGCAGGTCTGGTCTCCTTCATGAAAACAGCAGGGTTTAAAATAACACCATGGTCATCTGGATGCAAGAAGCTTCTCTCCTTGACCACTTTAATATTGCTGCCTTTGGCAGTTATTCACAGCACCGACCCGTTGGTGATTTATTATTTTTTTTAAAGAAATATTGTGCAAAAGAGCATAAATATTGTTGACGTTATGACAAGTCAGACTTACATGGAGGCGGACTTGTTTTCTCGGGACTGGCGCGGATGGTTATGAGCAGGGCGAGCGGCGGCTGGTGAACATCTCGTCGTCCGCCGGAGCTCCCCGAGCAGAGCGCGTCCACTTCCGCAGCGTCCCCCGGGCCCGGTGCCCTGACTCCGGCCGTCCCGCCCAGGACCGGCCGCTCTCCTGGTCCCCGGGATCCCCGGGAGGGGGCGGGGCCGCGGCTCTGACGTCACGGCGGCCCCACCAACCGGCGGCGCCGCTCGGGAGTCGCCATGACGATGAAACCGGACCGAGAGGCCGACAAGGTCCCGGTGTTGTGTCGGCCTCGGTGGGGGTGGGTACCGCCGACAGCTCTGGTGGGGTGATCCGGGCCGGACGGACCCGTCCCGGGTTGAGACGCGGGTCCAAATCCGTCCGCTGTCCACTAAAGACACCCGGAACTCTGAGACGTTACCGGCCGTAGAAAGGGGGCGTGGTCCGGCGATGTGGCCACGCCCCCAACACGGACACTGACAGACACAAAGTCATTCAAAAAAGTTTATTATTATTATTAAAAAATTCTACAGCTATCAAATAAGAGATACTGTCATCCACTTTATTCCTATAAACAGAATCCCCCCAGAAACAAAGGTCAGAGCTCTTCAAATGTGACCCTATTCCATATTTTATTAAGGACACTTTAAATTAGTTTTCATTTAACTGTATTTGAATAAATGATTATTGGGTTTTTTTCCCTTGTGCGGTCAAACATTGACTTACATCGCCCCCTGGTAATAGAGCAAAGTATAGTCCCTCCAGTTAAAGATAAAAATAAAACAAATATCACACCTTGAATCAAATATTCTTTAATATGACTGAGTTGAGAAGCAGGGAACAGGTCTCAAACACACACACACACACACACACACACACACACACACACACACATTTAGAGTGGAGAAAATGTCAAATAGATGGAGGAAAATTGGATGTTTTTCACTCCAAGCTTGAGTACATGTTTGCCTATATTGAGATTTCACAGAAGCAGTGTCTGTTGGCCATTTTGGGACACACTAATGGTGTTAAACTGGTTAAAGTGTTGACAGAAGAGGAGCGTAAAGGAGTGGGGCCGACATAATACAGCGTTAGTGTGGTTAAATTGCGAAGCCTCTCTAAAGGCACCGGTGTTCGTCTGCGTGTAATTGGCTCTGTGGGCTGGAAAAAAAAAAAGCAGGTAGGACTGAAGCCTGCTAATGGGCCCATTAAGGCTCCTCCGTCCATAAAGCAACAGGGCGACAAACTAATCCATGACAACAACAGAGCTGGACGCACACACAAGCAAACAGCCACCAAGATGGTCGCCGGATCAGACTACATCCTTTCCCCCCCCCGTTTTCTGTATTCACACGGATCAAATGAGGGCAGAGTTCAGTTAATTCATATGGGTTCTTGGTTAAAGTGTTCCAGGTCATCACCCTGAACAGAGGCGGAATCATCCTCGACTCCAGCTCCATCATTTGGAGATGATATTCACGCAGCGGCGGCCCCGCGCAGCCGACGCTGAACCTTAAAGGACGGCCTGAGCTGAACGAGCGCCAACTCCTCACACCTCCAAAAATAAACCCCCTCCGACTGTCCACCGAGCGGGTAATTGCCGTAGGTGTGAGGCCATTATTCTTCGGTAAAGGTCGGCCGATGCACGACCGCGTGAAGAGCGAACGTCGCTCATTAGGACGCTCGGCCATCTCATCTAAGCTGCTCTGACATTTAGGATCAATCACGCCGACGTGGCCCGCTGGGTTCAGACCGGTTCTGAAGCCAAGAACGGCTGGGACCGGTGGGGGGGGGTTACATCAGGCGGAGTCTCTCCATCCACACTCACCTGCAGGGCTGCGGTGATGCTAATGCAGCTGCATGTTAATGGGCACAAACACCTAATGGGCATCTACTCATTTACGTGGAGATGAGGAGCGGACGCACGGGGGCTGAAGGTCGATCAGACTCGATTGGAGCCCGCCGCTTCGTATCCGCGGACGTCCCGGAGGACCGAGCCGTGCAATGAGTGCAACCCTTCCCTTTAGTCAGGTGGAACGCACCTCAGTGAGGCACAAGCCAGCGCCTCCTCCCCAGCTGCATCTGAGTCAGACCGGGGGGGGGTGGAGGATGGGGATCTCTCTCCCCCCCCCACCGGTGTTCCCCGTGCCTTCCCCTGGGAGGATGCACCGCAGCATCAGGACCGGTAGCTCCCGCCTCGCGGCACCAGACTGCTGGAGTCAGCGTTTGATGGTGGCGCGCCGGGCGAGGACACGCTTCCCGGCGACGCTCTCCGGATTCCTTTAATCCACTTTCTGGGACGAACGATCTGATTTCGCCCCACGTGTGTCCGCGGTCGTACATAATCAGCACCCCCCCCCGCCTGGGGGGGGGGGCAGAAGAAAAGGTTATGAAAGTCAGCTGAAGACACCGTGTCCTCTTCTAGGTATTATTTTTATCACTCAACTTGATTCAGAGTAATAAAACTACGTCTCTTTTCTTCCACATGTGATTAAATATCAAAAATACAATTATAAATTTGCATAATGTGAACATTGCAGCTAAGAACACTTCCAAAAATGAAGGGAAGGCTTCTTTCCCTTAATTGTTTTGGACAGCTTAATCTCCCAGAATCCCCCAGGTCTGATTCCTCTCTGTCCCTCTCACAAAATAGATTGATAAGTTGAAACTGAAGTACGACGCCGCACGGGAAAACTTCCAGTATTTACAAGGTGGAAGTCTTATTTTCACGCCTTTGACACCCCCTCGCGCCCTTGCGAAGAGTTCTGACAGTCAGGGTCTCCTCAAGGGACGAACGGGCTCAAATCAAACTCTTGTTCCTGGTGAAAGTGGGAGGATGTCAGATGTTCCCAGCAGAACGACTCCT
Source organism: Lagocephalus sceleratus (assembly GCA_911728415.1). Taxonomy (NCBI): domain Eukaryota; kingdom Metazoa; phylum Chordata; class Actinopteri; order Tetraodontiformes; family Tetraodontidae; genus Lagocephalus; species Lagocephalus sceleratus. The sequence continues at coordinate 708,106 of CAJVRN010000211.1, read as the reverse complement.
AAATGGAGATGAATCAGTTGTCCAAGAACATCTGACGCAACAACCCCCCCACCCCCCCCCCCAGGTGACGTCACGAGTGGGAGCCGCTCCTGGGAGTCGTGAGGTGAGTCACAGCCCCGGCGCGCACGTCTGAAGTCAGCCAATCTCCGAGGACGGCTTCCACGGGGGGGGGGGGGCGCTCCATCTAATTAGTCTGTGTTTACCTCCGCGTGTGACGGGAACACGCGTCTGCGCACCCGACAGCTGTGGAGCGGATAAATGCTGAGACCCCTCCGGTCAGCTCTGTGCGTGGGAACAGCATCTCAGCAGGGGGGGGGGGGGGGGACGCAACGGGAAGCATCTTCTGAGAGAGAGAGAGAAAAAAACCGTTTAAAAAGGTGAAAGCATTTATGCAGAGGATAGGGGAATAACGAGCGAGGAAGGCGAGAGTGGCGCGAGGGAGGTGGAGGTGAAGTCACCTCATCATCCCCAGTGGAGCCATCGGGCGGACGTTGGGGGGGGCTCCTCACGGCCCCTCGTAACGGGGCCTGACAGGCGCCTCCCGTTGATGTGAATTCACCGGGCGAGCAGCTCCGCGCCTACGATGGGCCGACCCTCAGCCGCGGGGGGGGGAAGGAAGAAGGAAGGAGGGAAGTTAGGAAGGCCTCGCAGGAGCTTGTAGGCCACTCGCCATTATTAATTCAGGTACAGAGCCTCGTCTTCTGACAACCACACCAAGCACGAACTTTTCAAATCCAGTGCCCGCAGGAGCCGGAGGAGGCTGAGGAGAGCAAATCATGAGTAATAATAAACCTTTGTTTCTCAGAACAAGGGGGGCGGTGCCGCCGTCCAGCCACGTGTAGAAGAGTTAAGGATGCTTGACTGGGCTGGAGGGAGGAGGAACCTTTGGTCCTGGGGGGAGAGCGCTCTGTCTGGCAGATACGGGGAAGAAAGGCTCGCTCTGCAAAGAGCTGTGTAGCGATCTCATAAACAAGCATCCAGGAAGGGGGAGCACACACACACATGCACACACGCACATTTACAGTAGTGTATGTGCTGCATTAACAGCCTCACCGATTACACATTATTAACACGCACCCTTAGGTGAGGGCTCAAGTGCATGGCGTGCTTTCATCAGCTTGCATCTCCAGGCTGACTGAACCGACTGAACTCCTCTGAAACCTGAAGTGAATAAAGGAAACGTTCTAGACGGTTTTATACTCAAAATGGCTTTTTATCATCAAAAATATCATCCAAGCATTTACAGTGTATTACAACAAAATGATCCTATGCAACTGTTGACAGCCTTTACAGAAAATGAAGAAATATATCCGTTTTTTTTTTTTCTTCTTTTTTTTTTTTTTAGGACCTATAAAGACGGCAAAAAGAGAAGAGATAGAGGCCGAGCGGGGCTGGAGGTGACGAGTGTTCGGTTGGACCCCGATGAGCCTCCGCTCGGTCAGGCTCACCCTGAATCCATTACCGGCCAATCGCGGGCCGGGGGGGGGCAAAGCCCCGCCCCCGTGGGCTGTAACGACGTAATAATCCAGTGATTGTAGAGTTGGTGCTCTCCCTTGCTTCCGAGAGTCACTGTGACTTAAAAAATAGTTTGCAGACAGAGAATGTTCAGGCTCACGAAGACGCCGCCGCAGCCGTTTTACGGCCGACGGTCCGCCGCGGCGTGAAATGCCGCGAATCCCGCCTGTCCCTGAAGAACCCGCGTGACATTCTGCGCTGATCCGAGCTCCTTGTCCTCGCGCCGCTGTGTAAACTCTCCCCATAATCGAATGTCTCTGGCCTTTAAGCGGCGCCTGGGGTCGGCGACCTCGCCCCCGCGGGCCTCTACGTGCTCTTGATGCCCTGGAAGCCGCAGAAGTTCCAGCGTTTCTCCAGGCTGGCCCCCACGCCGGTCAGCTCCTGTCGGAAGGTGCAGGGTAGCCGGGACAGAAGAGCCTCCACCTCGGCGGGGTTAATCTGCGGACACAGACGACGGGGTGAGAGGAAGGCTCTCATCTGGGCTTTAATCTGACGAACGTTAAACGTAACACAGCCAAAGCTGCGGGGAGGGGGGGGGCACTTCATGACCCTTTTATCCCAGAGAACCAGCTGTTCTTCTGGGCGCCGCTGCACAGCTGCGGTTTTTCAGGTTTTGTCAGATTCCTGGACTCGCTTCAGTCGCCCTGCGTCTTTTACTTTCTGCGGATTTTCCCGTCTTTGCTGTCAAGGCGGAGAGCTGAAGGTCAGCGATGCTGCTGAAGTGCCCTTGAGCAACCAGACTGAGGACCAAAGTGAATCCGCGTGCAGCAGTAAGAGACCGAATATTTCTCTCATCATTAAAGTGCTTGTGAGGCCTTTGTTTGATCATGATCCTGAATTACTGGTACTCTGAAGTAACGGAGTGTTGCATTCTGGGTTTAACTTTGCCCTCGTTGGACGTTCTGGGCTGTTTACATCATCCTGAGCGCCCTTGGGCCCACACCTCGGACTTCAGTCTTTTCTGGAACGATTTCATTGGCTGAGAAGCGCTGTGTCATCGATTGTTCAGATCAAGAATAGAAAAGGATCCACACCAGTCGTGTGGATTATTCAGGGGTCTAGAGGAGGTCACGGACTCCCCGACAGAGCCGCGCATCACAGACCAGCGGAATTATCGCATTCCTTCATCAGCCCTCACACCTCTTCCTTCACACTCGTCATCGCACCTCAGAGAGTTCTGTCGGAACAGCAGGAGCCCGGGGGGGGCTGCTGGTTTGTGTTGTTTGATGGCGGCCCGTGCAGACAGCCCACAGCGCGTGGCGTTCAGAAGCGGGCTGTCTCCGGGTCGTGCCCACGTCAGGACGCGTTTAGGACCGCGCCGGAGACGCAGGCTGGTCCACAATGGAGCCCAGCGTGGAGCCGGCAGATAAGCAGCGCGGAGCTGAGGAGGCAGCGAGGACGGCAAAAAAAAACAACAAACACTTGATGCGCGCTTTCACGCAGGAACGGAGAATCGTGAACAGACGGGGGGGGCGGACGGGGGGGGGCAGGGAGAGCAGAATCAAAGGCCTCCCCGGAGAACCAGCAACTCCTGAGACGCAAAGGTGTGGAAGACGACAAGATAATTCCGACCTGAAATCTAATGTTCTTATTTGGTGGGGGTGGGGGTGGGGGGGTTAATAGCCGTGCGACCTTTCCGAAGAGGCGGCGAGCGCTGGCATTTTTAAAGCCTCTGGTAAGTGGCGGAGAAGAGCGATAATGCGGATAAAATGGCCCGGAAAGATGAGGATGAAACGGAGGCGCTGTTCCGGGTGGGACGGGGGCTGCAGCGACGAGGGTGGCGGAGGCGTTTGGCTTCAGGTTCCAGATTGAGGGATTTGGATCTAATAAGTTTTGCCATCCTGGGAAATCACACGACCCGCGCTCGTCAGACAGAGCAAATTCGGAGCGTGAGAGAGGAGGCCGATGTTTGGGCGAAGTTCTCGTGTCGTGTACGAGCGTTCCCCCACATTCAGATCCAGGATCTTTCTTCTGTGGCTCAGGAAGCAGAACCATGGAGGTTTTTAATCAGGAAAATAATCCGTTTTCAAATAATACCTTAAGGCTACAAGCTATTCTCTAACAACTCCTAATTAATAGCTATCACATCAAAAGCTCATATAATAGTCAAGCTTTTAACCGGGAGGTTGTTAAATTGATATCAAGTGTTCAGATGTTTCCTAGAGAGCCATTAACAGCAGAACAGATGATCCTTTAGTTCAGCGTTAAAAGTGTTCATGTTAATTCCTCACCAGTGGCATCTGTCACAGTTCTATCAAAAAGGTTTGTTACCTCTGTTTTGCTTTGCTGCTGGTGAATCACAGCGGACGAATACAAAGGCGGCAGAGGTCCTCCATCTATTTAGCATGGTGGGGAAACGTCTCCCAGAAAAATGTCAAACTGTTCCTTTTACGGGCTTCAGATCAGAGAAACGTCTGAAAGCATCAATTTCCACTAAAAGGTTGTGAAACAGCATTAATGAGCCCAGCTGGATTAACGTGCGAGAGTTTCAGAGGCAGACGTGCAATCAGCCCAGACATCAGCGGCAGGGCGTTGGTGGAGGGACGACCTCCGCTGTGGAGGACTTAAGCTTGACCTTTGACCCCAGGATATTTCCAGGATGGCGGAACGTTGGAGGTGCATTAAAGATACTGGACTCTGTCCAGCTGAAGGTTCTCCCCATGATTATAGTAATTATTCAGGTACTGTGCTTCGGATTTACTTTTTCTCTTACACAAAAAAAAACAATTCAAAACAAAACACACTGCCACCTAGTGGTCAACACTGGCATCAGGGAGCTCAAAAGTTGCCCCTCTATCTTCAAATAGCTGCTGATGATTCAACATTTCCAGGGATACTGAAACAAATAAGACCAACTGCAGAACCCTTTTCCCAGACTGCACTGGTAAAGAACCCCTCCCTCTTTTTATTGAGGACAGTGACGCTGCGCGACGGCAGACACTGCGAGTCACGTAGGCCCGTTACCTTGGTATCCAAACGCTGCAGGTAGGAACAGATGTACTCGATGCTGGCTCCAAACGGGTGGACGTGCAGGAAGGTCGAAATGATCCCTGAGGTGGAACAAAGTCAAACAACGCGGTTAGTACGGACAAGCGGGGATCCAGCTTGTGCAATTCCCATAGCCTGCAGGAGGATGCGCTGCTTCTCTCAGGAAGCTTTGAGTGTTTTCTCCCTCAGTCCCAGCACTCTTAAGAGCCTCTTGTAAGGTGTGGCGACACATAAGACAGAGTGTTTAATGACAGCTTTGATGCAGTCGAAGCTCATCAAAGCTGTACTCTCTGCAAGCTCCAACAAACCATCTGCTGCTACCACCTCTCTCTCTCTCTCTAACACACACACACACGCACACACACACGAGAGGGAAGTAACACCCACCTTACCTGCTGCACAGAGCAACCAAGACTGGGGCACACACACACACACACACACACACACAAAAAACACATACACACACACACACAAACACATACACACACACACACAAACACATACACACACACACACACACACAAACACATACACACACACACAAACACATACACACACACACACAAACACATACACACACACACAGAAACAAGCGAGATCTGCTGCTTGACACCAGAACAACCCAGAACAACCGTCCTCCAGTCACCAGGCTGACAGCCCAACATAAACACTGATCTTAGCTGAAGATGTCTGGGAGTAAATCTGCCTAATTGTGCTTCAAGTGTCGTCTGTGAGAAACTGGAGGACAACCAGCCTCATCATCTTGAATCGAGGGTCCACGAGGACCCCACCGACTCCTCACCAGGTCCGTTCCCTCCAACAGGACCAGGCAGCAGCGCAGTGCTCCAGGGATTCAAGTCATAAACCTCCTATGAGACAACTGTCACATGGATATTCAACACTTTCAACATTTTTTTTCCTGCTTCGACGACGTGAAAGTGTGCCAGGATCTTCACCTCTCTTTTCCATAAGATTTAACTCTGAATACACGGCAGCCTCTGACCGCCAACTCTTAAAACTAACCGTGACAGCCAGAATACAGGAAGTGATTTTCCCAGCGCTGCCTGGATACAGAGGTCAAACTCTGCTCTTTCATCAGATTTAATGTTAAACTATCTGATCTGAGGCGCTATTTCTCAATAACGTCACACTGCTGACCTCCCCCACTATTTATAGATGAAACCGACTATTTTTGTTGCTACGTTTTTGGAGGGATCGGGGTGTCGCGATCGCGCCCGCCTCTGTGGGAAAGCGCGAGATTCGTTGCCGAGAGATGGGCGAGGCAGTGCCACGCGGCCTGCAGGTGGGTCGGGGTACCAGTGGAGGCATTTGGAAACGGGATGAGCAGGCCTGCATCATTCAGAAAAAAAACACGCGGAAGCCTTCGGGGAAGGCTGGGGAACGCTCGGCTGTCTCAGACCTGAAACACACGGCTTGTGCTTTTGTAGCTCTAAGAGGTAAAAGTGATGAAATAAATACAGAAATCCCTTTAAAACCCAAGAATTCCCCTGGAGAGTGAGGCAACGAGTCGGGAACAAGAACATCTGCGCGGAACAACCCTGCAGAGGCAGGCTGCCTTTGGGGAGACACATTCCTAAATACGTGTAACAACATTAAACGTCCACAAACTACAGACGGAGAACAGACAGCGACGACCTGCACAACACGTATGAACGTACCCACGAGCACAGCTTCCCTCTCAGACTGGATGGGGCTCTGCAGTCTCTTCTCTGGAGGTCCTTCTTTTTCCTGACTGCAGGGTGCTGCTGTTGACGCTATGGCTTCCTACATACACACACACACACACAAACACACATGGTCATTGTAAGCGAAGCCGCCTCGGGCCACTTTCAAACAGTTAGTGATTTAAACAAGTTTAACATCGGGCCGTCACGATGAGATGGCAAAGAATGAACACAGCTGAATCACCAACGTGTTAATGTGGAGGGACAATGAGGACAATCAGCCTGCAGCCACACACACACGCACACACACGCACACACGCGCTCCGTACGCAAACACAGAAATGACTGTAAGCTTAAAGAAGAGAGAGGGAGATACGTGGAAGGCAACATGAACAAGCCGTCTGCAGCGGTGGCAGAAAAATGGCAGAAGGACAACGGAAGACTACCGTCCTACGTGACGGCGTGTGTAGTGTTGCCAGCCGCACGCATCCCTCGGTGCGCCTCGTTTCCAGCGGTGTGCGTATGTGCGTGGATTGCCTGATGGGCCTTTTCTGTCTTTTAATCTAACCATAAATCCCGGCGAATGTGTGTCAGCGTGTGTAGGCGCGCAGACGCTCGCACATGTGTGGGCCATTCCCACTTTATGACTCCTTTATTTCCTAGCCCAGTTGTGTCTGAGTGATTTATTCAGTGACAAACGCAGTCACAGACAATCAACATCGGCCTGATTCGGCCGTGTTGCTGGAAGAGGTTAAAGAGGAAAGTCAGGGAGGGTGGAAGAAGATGAATCACATGGGGGGGGGGGGCGGGGGGTGCTGGCTGGGTTGAAGGCACACACTGATGTTAGGGAACAAATGAGCGGTGGACACGCTCATAAACTTTTTTTTTTTTTTTTTTTACATCTGACTTACGCTGGTTTGATTAGCGCTTTCCTCGCCGCCTCTGTCATCCTGCTTGGACATCTCCAGCTGTGGCACATTAGAAAAACGGTGAGGACACGATGGAGAGAATCAAACTCGGCTAACACAGACAGACGGGGAGAGGAGCTGCACGACGCGCAGCGGCAACAGACAGATAAAGCCGCCGATTATTTTCTCAACAACGAGGAAGCCTCAGACCCACGAGTCCATGTGGGAATAATCAATGATTTGTTTTTGGGATGAAACTGCCCTGTGGGTGGCTGGGAGTGAATGAGGGTGGATGATTTATCGCACATGGTTAGGATGAGCTGGAAGGTATGAACTTATTTGAGTTATGAAATCTCGTCACAAGGGGGCGCCACGTATGCTTAGACTTCACTTTTGGGCATCGATTTCTATAAAAATAGACTTTTACTTACACAACTGAAGGAAAAGAGGACGGAGGACATAACTGATCGATACAAAAATCAATTAAACGATAATGTCCTTTTTGTTTGCGATTGTAATTGAAATAATGGGCGATATTCCCGTCGACCCGCGCCGTCACCTCAATAACGCAGCAACTGTGAAGGAGAGCGAAGGCATGAAGAGATCTGTGCAACTTGACAAATCACCCCACAACAAGCACTGATCTTCAGAGAGTGCAACACCCAAAAATTGATTTCTCTTCCTGCCGTTAATGAGACTGCCTCCTGTGATTCATGTTGTCCTGCGAAGGAATTTAATTAGCATTTTTTTCCCAGGGCCTACAGTTGCGCGGGGACATGTGTGCAGGTTTTCTAATCAAACGCATGCATCGCTGACATCTCTGCTGCTCTGGTTGATCTAAACGAGGACACATGTTGGCAAATTAAAAAATAAAATAAAATCACCTGCGGTTTGTTCATATTTATTAGAGAAACTCTCCCCCACGCAAAAAAAGAGCCATTTGTGTTATTATCCAATTTAGCAGGCAGCTGAGGCAGAGGTGATTTTAATGACAGCCTGTCTGCTCATTCTGGAGAGCATGATGGAACATTAACAAACATTATCACCATCAACGATGGGACTGTGGAACGGGGCCCCAAACATTAGTAAAAAAATCACCCCAGAAACCCTGAAGTCCTTTAGTGCAGCGTATTGAATAAGCCCCTCTTTTAGTACAACGCGCTGCTGCTAATAATAAATAATAAATGGAGCTTTTAGCTGCAGTGTAAGCAACACGTTCAACCCAAACAATAAATGGAATGGCGGGAACGCCTCTGACTAATGCAGGCTGAGGCGACCGCGGGCTCCACGTCCTGCGACGGTAATGTCTCCCACTGTGGCGATCACGCTGCTGCCGCCTCTTGACCAATTATAACGAAATGGCTGGTCTGCATGACGCCGAGCCAGAAGAAGCCCGGAGGGCAGGACGCTCAGGAGCGAGCGTCTCTGTTCGGGTTGTTTGTGGTTGGATAAAAAGCTCCTCTGCACACAGAATGTGGAAACGTTTATATTTTTTTAAAGGGTCAGCTGGGCTCAAGATGTGCATTGCTACAAGGGGCTTGTTGTGGGAAGGCAAAATCCTACCAGGTAAATATCAATTTCGGCCTGGACAAGCTCTGGATAATACATTCTACATTGCAGTAAATTACTTTTATGTGTGTATTGATTATATTGATTATATTTGTATTTTGGAGAGTCCGTGCAGGCGTGAGCAGGGAATTCAATCAGCATAATTAACACCTGACACCAGTTTAATATAATCCATTTCCAGTAAGAAAGAAACTAGAGACGACTGACAGAGAGCCCTGTCAACTGTTGTGACAACAATAATTGAGTCAAGGATATGTGTGTTACAGATACTACTATATACTTTTAGCATATACACGTACAGTGTGTGTTTTCCGATGGAAAGAATGCAAATATGGAGCGTCTGTTATTAATATTCTACATTTTAAAACTTAACTTTGACTTAACTTTTATTTGGTGAAGTAAAAATGGATTATATTCTCTTTTTGAAGCCCATTTAGAATCAGTCTTGCATCTCTTTTTGAGGAAATTAAGAAAAATAATTCAGAATGTTTTAGAGGAAAGTTTTATTTCTTAATTTGCTAAAGGGATAACGTCCAATGTTCCTTATCAGATGCATCACGGCAGCTGTTCTTTAAAGTGAAATAAAGAGAAACTATGTGGAAAAACCAGGAGTTAATGTGATGACTGCAAAGGAAGAAGCACCCTGAAGAATAATGGAGAACCAAAACATTGATGGATGTGGGTTTTTTTTCCCTCCATCTCATTACGGCACACCAACCCACTGTGTTGATGTTACAGAAACGCAATTACGCAGGCGTTTTTCCTAAATTCAAAAATATATGTTACAATAATAACACTTTGTCCTTTTGTTTATTGATGATTTATTTCTTCAATATCTTTCATGCGATGGAAGTCATCTCAGACTCATTTCTTTCTTATTAAAGTGCAAATTAGATAGTCTTCCCTCTCAGACCCAGTCACCCAGAAGTGAACTGTGATATGAGCATGCCGGTGAAAGATTCTCTTCTGCGCTCTGTTGCGAAGGAACATGGCTGCTGGAAACTCACCTGCAGGCGGTGGGTGTTTTTCAGGTTCTGGAGTCCCTCCTTCAAGGTCTGGACTTGGTTTTTCAGCTGCTGTTTGTCATCCAAGCTCTTCTCCAGCTCTGCCTCCCGTTGCTTCAGTTCTTCCCTCATTTTCAACAGTTGCTGCAGTGACACAGGAGAACAGTGGGGCGCTGAAGCTACAGCCAGCTAATTAAGCAGAGCACCGCTAGGCTCAATGGCTCCGAAAACAATCAGTGGTTTGTTTTTATTAATATCTGCCATGTAATCCCCACACAGGTTGTAAAGGAGCAGATCCATAGAACAAAGGGATCGGGGCGGAGGCGAATCATACTGATGCATGATAAGACTCGCTTTAGACCAGAAAGGAGTCAGAAGCTTTGATGGCAAACAGCAATAATGCTTCTCCATGATGTGTTCAACAGAATCGCCATAAATCCCAGAGGTAAGTTAAAATGTGGCGGGCCAAATGATGGTTTTTTGACCTTCTGAATTCCACAAAAGAGTCATGTTTGTAGGACATCCTGATAGAAACGCGCCATTTATGGACCGGACGTCTGCACGTTGATGCAACGAGCTGACATTCAGGCAGAAGCAGCCAGTCTGAGCATCTACCTCTTTATTTAACCCATCCATCTCTGCTGTTCATAAACTAGTAATGGGAGAGATTAAGAGGTCATTAGTCTCTAAGCAAGCAGAAATGAACAGCAGAGGCTGTAATGGATTCCCCAATAAACACAAATAGATCATCATTTCTATAAGCCGGGGCGGCTTGGCGTTCGTGAAGTGTCCTCACTAAGGATAATTGAGGACACTCCACAAACGCCAGAATTAATCAAGTTGGTAATTTTTGAAAAATGTGAAAGTTATGTAGCCGTTGCTCGGTGGGGAAGAACTTTAAAAATATACTAAATTTACAGTCTAAATCCAGCTGATGGAGACAAAGCTGCAGCTTCATATTAATTCTGACATAAACCCTCGACGCCTGATGAATGAACGACGGTTAAAGCTACCTTCTGCATGCCCTGCAGAGCCTGCTGGAGGAAGCTGAGCTGCTGTGAGTGCGTGCTGTCTTCCTCGCTCCTCATTGGCTGGTTCTTGCCCTGTTCCTGTTTCAGCAGCTCCACTTCATTCCTGTAGGCGTCCAGCTGACAGCGCAGCGAGTCATTCTCCTCCTTTAAGGCTTCAGTTTGTAAAACACCTACAGGTTTATGCACACAGATTATGATGGTTTATATGTGTAATTACACAGAACACTGTCAGACCATTAAATGTCACCCCTTCGGATTTTCTTTTTAATAAACTGGAAGTGAGAGCAGGACACATGCTGCAGTTCCATCACACCATCCTCAGGTAAATGTCAAAGTCACTCACTCTAATTAAGTTTATGTCAACATAACTAACACGCATGATCTTAAAGTGAGGGCATAAAGAACAAGAGGTTCTGGAAACAGAAAATTAATGCATGACTGATTTAAAAGTGATAAAAAATGAGAAGCTAGAGACTTTGCCCTCCTGTAAGGATATCTCTATAAGCTGTTTAAGTAGACACAATATAAGCCTCGAGTGATTATCAGATTTAATTAAATCAAATTACCTCAACAGTAAAAGTTATGGCTCTGTTTAAGTCACGTTGTCCTTCCAGTACTTTTTAAAAGACAGAAGTACGGATTGAAAAATGATTAGAACTTTTAAAATGCATTTGAATGAAACAATATAATGGATGGAGTCACCAATCACCCACACCTGTAACCAGAGCGGTACTTTTTGGTACTGCAGGAACTATAGATTTTCACTGTTTTTCTACATTTAGATTCAAATCGTAAGGTGACACAATTATGTGGAAGTCTTATATTAGGATGAGCAGGACGTGCTGGAGATGGTGTTCATTATTCAGGCGAGGTATCTCGAGACAGCTTGGTGGTTAATGTGAGGTTTCCTCATCGGAGCGCTCTGATGAGAAGCAGTTCCAGCCGTGGAGATGCAGAAACCGTGCTTCCGTCACACAAGCAGACCCGGATTATGTTTCATTCAAACAGTGGCCCATTTGGGGGACTTCGGGAGACGTGTCGTTTGACAGAGAGCAGAGTTTACTTGCTACAGGGATGTAAACAACCCTGCTCACACAGTGCTGCAACTGGCACAGCCGCAGGCTACGAAAACACCAGGCTGTGAAATCTGGATCAATGATATATGGCCTGACACTTTGGGGGAATTATCAGTCAAAAAATGAAATAGAATAATCAATAAATATAAATTATTATCAAAATAAACCAAAGCCCCTCCAAAACAAAGTTGATTCCTGCACGATACAGAAATTCTGTAAACAGTCATTTTTCTTTTATATATCAGATGAAACCTGAAAAGACACACAAGTGTTTGAATTTTGAGAGAATGTGTGAGCATATTAACATCAGTGAACTCTGAGATATTCCCACAGTGCTTCCTCTCCAATCCTGGATATCCGACCTGACCTATCGAACACAGGAGGCGCTGGGGTTATTGCAATATTAGACCTGCTCAGTTCCACCGACACCAGGCATTATGAGCTCTGTCCTCCTCTTTTGGATGTCAGGAAGCTCTTTGTGACAGTTCAATACATTGACTGGCCTTAGGAGATCAATTTTGTGCGAGTGTGTATTTTTTGAGCACATGCATGCGTGTCTGGACGGGCTTCATGTGGGTGTTCTGTCAGGAGTCAATCAGGGCGAGCCGATGGTGGTAATGAACTCTACGGTGCAGCCTGTGTGGGCACGCCGCGCTCGTGTGTGTGTGATGTTCTTGGTGGAAAATGAACGTTTGGGGAGAGGAGAGTATCGATCCCCGAGCCTCATCAACTTGGTGTGAAGAGGTGTCAACCACTTGGACAGATTCTGAGCAATTCTCCACTGCTATACAGCAGGAATGGCATCGACCTCGAGATATCTAGCCGGGTGCATTCAAACACACCTCTACAGGGGTAGCTGCTGTTTGGTATGCTGCGCATGAGTCAGATGCGGAGCATTGATTTACTTTGGAAAAGGCTGTGGTCAAAACACAGGTGTGTTCGGCTGAGCTGCGTGTTGTGTAAATACGCCTGTTTGCTTAAAGGTTAGCAATGATTTCATTCTGTATTTGTTAACTCAAATAAACATGTGAAAAACATGACATGTCATACGAACAACTGTCACCTCCACTGACATCACAGCGGCGCCCGCATTGACAGGTCTCTGACAGCCATGCTAATTACTGATAGTTAAATAGCAAGGTTGCAAAGGGAAGGGACTAAGATGATGACTGTATTTACATACATTTGCATGCTGATTAGAGAAACTGTCAAATTAGCAAATGGTACAGATCTCAATGATTAAAAGGCAAGAGGAAATAAAGTGAACAGAACATGCAGATGTGACCTTGAATGTGGTTCTTCCTACCCTGCATACATCCCAGGTGATCACGGCAGACTTAAGGTAATTGTGATGGTGGAGGGGGAGGGACAGGTACTTTTTTTTTTTTGCTGCCAGATGTGGACATGAATACTTTCCTACCCTCGAGTCAGTCCACAAGGCGCGCCGCCTTTGGTGTCGTTCATTCAACAGACACTTTCACTCTAGCATGTTTCTGAAGTTTGTAAAGCTCTCCGTGAGTCATCGTCAGGAGAGCATGAATCCGTCATACTGACAGTCATACTGTGGTGGCGCGCATTACCTGAGTCCTCCGAGTCCTTGCTGTCTAGAGTGTCCTCCATGTCATCGTCAGACATCTCCATCTCCTCCTCTCGCCTGATGCCCATCAGCTGTTCATTGTGCAAGTTTCTAATCTCCTGCAAAACACATTCAACAGAAGAGATCAGAACAGGGCCAGTGAATGTATCATTTATCAGGTGCTTGTGGGAGAAAGAGTTCATTATCAACGTTGCTCTCACAGCTGATGTTCCGTGTATTTGATCAATGATATCATTGATATCCGGCAGCTGCATGTATGGCAGCTTCTACCTGCTGTGATCAGCTTTTATGTTTTCTGTGATCAGCAGACATAATAAAAGGAAAAACCCAATATTTAAGGTCAGGTTTACCGCAGTTTAGTTTGAAAAAAAAACATTCGAGGCTGTAACTGGTTAGATCAACCTTTCTGTGTGTGTAACGAGAAAAGAGAAAAGCAAAACAAACAACAGAATCCTAATATTACCTTACACACACGTGATGCTAAGAGTAAACCATCAAAACACTGTCAGTGAGAATCAGAGCAGTTTCTCCATGCAGAGGAAAAAAGAGAATGCAGAGATAAATGCAGACTTAGAGACTTAAAGGTCACAGAAAAAAAGTGCATGAACGATACAGTGGCATTGCCTAGATTCACGTTTTTACACAGGATCGAGTCAGATATTCACACCACAAGTCATACTCACAATAAAAAGTGACTTTTATGTGACTACTGTAAATGTGCCTGTCCCTGGAAACCTATCTGTTTCTGGTAAATATGTTGTGTGATTTAACTCTGCAGGATGAGAGGAAGGCCATCAGGATATCATGAGGAGCAGAAAAGGGACGGACGCAAAACGCCTCACTTTCGCGCCTTTGCACCCTTCATATAAGATCGACAAAACATCACATATTGATCGCTTCAAGGGTCTGTCATGAAAAAATTAACATACCCAACATTAACAAATTAAACTTATGCAGCCAAGAACATCAATGACACACGTTAAACAATGAAAACACATTCTGTCAACGCACAAGCAAGGTTGATTTGCTAATTTTCTTGAACAGATGATGGTCTTTTAGTTTTCGTTTTTTTCTTTTGTAGACAATGATCACCATAGCGGCAGGAATACGCAACTAACTACAAACTACAACTACATCGACTCTTAACCATCTGCCATTTGACATCAGCAGCCTGAGCCCGTGGCCCAGGTTAAACAGGTAGTCTGCCCACAGGCTCATGCAGATCCTCCACCACCTGGTGTACGTGTGTGTGTGTGTGTGTGTGTGTGGAGCAGACCGCGCACACATTCGCTATAAACAGCAAACACACACATACATCATTATAACACTGACAGAGGCAGGCAGCTGTCGTCCGGTGCTGACATGCAGCTGCAGCCCGTTCCTGCAGGCTCCACCGGTTCACCAAAGATACAATAGCATGAGAGTAAAAGCAGCTGCCAGCCCGGTGACAAACTACCCACCGACGACTGGACCCACACACACTGGCAAAAGTCTCCCATTCAGCAAACTCTCAAGCTGTTTCATTGTGCGATTTCGACTCGGGAAACCAAAACTAGAAGGTTACTGATCTCATTCGCTGTCTGGATGCAGACAGGGAGCTTTTGTTTTCCCGTGGGTGTCGAGTTAGCGGGAAGCATCTGATTGACTGCTGTCCGGAAAAACACGTGAATTTATTGTGTGCCGCACCGCAGAGCCGCACAGGTAGTGGATGCATGCAGTTGTAGCAGGTGACTCTTGACTTTAGCAGCTAAAAACAAAGTCATTTTGTACGTGCAAGTGGCGTGACCACGGCTCATTAAAAAAATGGTCCCTGTTAAAGGACAGGGACTGGTTTAATTATAAATAAACTCAATTCTCTGTGGTGAAGCTTCTCAAAGAGAAATGCTGGAAAGGGTACTTGAAGCAGGAAGAGTATTTATTCAGGTTTTCTGAATGACAATGTAGCATCAACCCACAGTGCTCTCTTTCACTTACATCTTTTGTCATACTTGACTCCCTGGTGTGTGTAGTGTATACAGCATCTCTATAAAGGAAAACTGAGAAGCAGGGGACAGATCCCTGAAGACAGATGGAAAAATGAAGACCAGTCTCTATGTAACAGCTTTTAATACCTTCTGTTACATTGTGTGCAGAGCCCTGAGGACAAGTGCTCACAACGGCAGTTGTGTATTGAGGGTCTACGCTCAACTGTCATCCAGTTGGTTGCAAAAAGCCGTTATAAGAATAAGAATATAAGCAACAAACTTTTGTCACACCTACCTTATTGTTTTTGTACATGTTGATTAGCCCTGCTGTTCCCAAGTCTTACTCTTTGTTTGTATGCATCTAAAATTAGACTGGAAATTATAGTTTGAGCTGGGTTTTAATTCTACTGGGATTTTAGTAACTTACCAACCACAAACATGGTCCAGTAGACCCAGGACTGCACCATACTCAGACCTTTACAAACCTATCACATTTAGAAATTACACCTGATTTAAAAAACCTTGTAAAACTCAAATAAGAACCAAAAGGATCAAGATGTTCCTCAATCATCCGCTCATCTTCAGCTTGTGATTCAGGGACAGCTGGTTTAAAAGCCTGTGTTGGGTTACCTTTGTCCTGGATACACACCCTTATAGATGGAAAACTCACCGGGAGGGGTGGTTAGTGGCAGAGGTCTAGACACAGATGAGTCTGTCATACTGACTGGAGATAACAGGCAGATCATCTTCAAGGTACTTACTGTAAAAAGTAGTCTGCTCTTGTTTAAATAGCAACCATTCTCTGGACTTATAGAAACAGTCATTTAAAGAATAAAAAAAAAAGATTTACAAACTGGTGACAGGCATTTAAAAAAAAAAAAGTATAAAATCTAATGTTCTATAACTCAAGTAAGCATCAGAAAAGGATCCAAATGGACTAACCTCTGCTTGTTTACGCCACATATCCAGGTTCTTGCGCTGAGCTTTGGAGAAATGGTCCCATGCCTTTTGTTTGGCAGCAGCTTGGAATACAGACACAATCTGTTCAACTGTGGTCGGGATGCAGGGAAGGGCCAGAAACCATCCAAAGACAGCAAGAGAGAAAGACAGAGAGAGGGCAGGTGGGAAGGAGCAGAGGAGTGAGAAAGTGGAGTCAACTATGGATGTAAAAAACTATGTGAGCATTAGGGGTGTGCCATATTGTAGTGTTGACAGTGATCAGAAATCCATGATTATGACTTCATTTGATTTATTTGATATCAAGACATTACACATTTTCACACTGACATTATGCACAGGCGAACCCTGGATGGCGCATTAGAAGTGCAAAAATACTTCAAACTTCAACACCGGAATACAAATATGTCTTAATATAAACAGATGAGTAAGACGGTAACTAAACACCAGCATGAGGGTAACAAATTTGCAGAACATAGCCAGGAATAGACCTATATCGCTCGCCCCCCGTGTTTGAATGTCTGTCTACTTACCAGCTGATACCAGGGCATCATCCTGTGGACAGTTGTTCCTAATTCCCCAACAATAAATAGAAAATAAACCTAATGTTTTCTCCCAATGTACATAACTAACAGATAATATACTTTAATAAAGGTATAAAGATGCTCTTTGGTGATATTTGTGTGAACCTAAACTGTACTAAGTGTACAGAACAAAATGCTAATGTTCTACACATCCAGTCTGAAGTAACATATTAAACATGAAGTAATCAGTTGACATTAGATGTTTGGCCAAACCGGCTGTACTCTCCTTGTGTTGTCTAATATTTCTCTAACATTTGAAGTTTGCTTAGCAACTGCAGGCATCCAAAAATAAACCACTTTAAGCCTTTCACGACTGACCAATGTTCAGCGCCGCAGAGCTATCAAGAATCTCACCAAGGACGCCTTGTTAACATACAATAGTACAGTTTTCTGTATTTATTTTCTCTGGGCAGATTTCTTTTCAAACAACAGTTGGATGCTTTCAGCCAAAAGTAGCTATCGAACAAGGTGGAGCTGAAGCCCTGAGTTGAACTGGTGTGTGTCTCATTAGGGCCAGACTAGATGTGCGAGATTTCCACTGTTCTGAAATGTGCTGTTGTGAGTTATCAAGTGGGTGGTCACAGATGGATGTATGGGCTCTCTGTGCATCTCATAGATCCTAACATACATGCGGAATCCAAACACCAATGAAGTGTGTAGTGTATGTGTGTATTTGCAGAGGCTTGAGAGCAATGGGGATCAATAACATCTTTCCAGCACTCTGTAATTTGATGGAGCCGATCAATGGTGGAGCCTAGACAGAGAAGAAAGACCATACACAGATTCCAGGACTGTGATTTTACGATATCTGCAGACCTCTCTGTGCCTCTCAGATGAACCTTTTCAGATTTTAGGGAGTATTCAGGGTAAAAGCACAACAAACAAAAGTAAATCTAGAAACTTCTCACTGTATTAAAGGATGATTACACTCTATTGATCATGCAAATAATAGGATGTTACAAGGAATATGCTGCAGGTAGATTCAAAGCTTCTGATAGTCTGCAGAAACAAAATACAACTTTTAACCTCTCATCATTTGAAATGAGAAGGAAACATGTTCACTGATTGGATTCATGCAGTGTGTGCTACTTACTAGTTTCACTTGAAGGCAACATGAAAACTATTCCAGCAAAGGCAAGAGTTTACCTTTAACTTTGGAATGATAAAGATCGGGACACTGAATGGCTGGTGACTTGTTTGAATTAAGAAATAAATCAACTTACCTTGAAACATCCCTCCGAAAACAAACATGAAAAGAGATTCCGCGTATGATAAACTCTATAATATCCATAAATACAAGCTTAACACGAAATCGGTGCCTTGTATCAGGGTAAATAACGAGCTCGAGGCAATGATATACTTACACCGATGACAGCATTCAGCATTCCAGGATGCGTGCTTCTGTACAATCTAAGGTAAATTTATGTTATGTGTCTTGTCCAATGATAAGAACGCACAAGAATCAAAAACTCAGACAGGCATAGATTGGTTTCTTATCTGTCTACTGCACCTGTGTGTTCTCACAGTAAACTGCATACTGTGTGTGTGTGTTTCCCTAAGTAATCACTGCTCAACACACCAAAATCCTTTTCTGTTGACAGGACACAGAGTGCGACTCACATTGGCCCACGATGCCCGCCAGAGCGGTCTTGAACTTTTCTTTGGCCTCTTCCATCTCCTTCTCATGCTGACTCTTCTCGGTGGTCAGCCGGCGGATGTGACCGTTGGACGACTGGATCATGGAGTAGAAGTTGTTGGCGTTGCGGCGGTTGACCTCGCCTCTTTCCAACCAGGTCAACAGGACGCGGACCGCTTCCGGAAACTTGCCGTCATCTGGCCCAAACCGGAGGATGGACAGAAACAGAGGAGAGCTGAAATAAATGAAATGCTCCAGCCTCTGGAAGGCAGTCACGACAACAGGGAGGAGGACAAAAATGATGCACAAAGGATGAGTTATATTAATAATCTCTACGAGACAAGGCTGGATAATCCAAAACTGACATGCAGGAGCGAGAGCAGATATTTACCAGGAGATGCACGGATAAATACAGGCAAGTTTAAATAAACAAGAGAAAATAGAGTAAGCAAGGGTTTATGGGAGTTAGGGGCCGCTGTGAAAAAGGTTATACAATGTGAAAACACAGAGGAGAGAAAAAAGACTTGTGTACTGTTGGATTAGTCTGTTACATTCTTTAACCACAGACATGCTTCAGAGATCAAAACTAAAGCCAAGTCCCCCGAGGTTTAAACAGACTTTTGCTTTATTTTGACACGCTTCCTCGGCTTTAGATAAGAAAATCGATTGATTCTTTCAATGTGCCCATGAAAGTAAAGGGATGCACAGATACCACCTCGTACTTAGCCTGGGTGGTACAAGCCTGTTGCCATCCCAAAATGATTGTGTGCACAAGCATTTACTGCATTGTGTTGTTGTCAGATTTAAGGTTATCGGTGTAGTTCCAACTGTGAATATATCAAATGTTCCAGTGTTTTCTACTGGGGAACACAACACACTCAGCTCTTGATAACGACTACTTCAGATCTTTGTGTCATAACGGTTCAAATCAAATAAACTATGAAGTAAATACTTTTTTAAAACTTCCAAACCCACATAGGATTGAACATAAAGTACACAATATGTCTTGAAATGTTTTCCCCGAGACTCTAGAGGGAGGCAGGATGACTCAAAAATTCACTATCAATATTTCAGCTATGATAATTCAGGTATATACCGGCAAAACCAAAGCAAATACCAGCAAATCACTATACAAAGCAAATCCCAGATTACGGCAGAGTTAGACTTGTTTACACCACTGCCAGTTAAAAGCTGAAAAGGCTAATTCAGGTGGTTTGAGAGTGAAAGCCTCAGAGTGTCACAGCTCATTAGCGAAACAAGTTTATTCAGCCAACAACAAAAATGGGAGGAGGAGGAGAAAGAAGGGGAATGGAAGAATGAGAGAGGTACAGAGAGTGCAGAGAGGAGATAAGAGTGAAGAACATGTGCTGAGGGTAAAAAGATACCCAACCTTTGTTATTCTTCTATAGCCTTTGTTAAACTTTGAAAACAAACTTCCTGAATTTGAAACAGCTTTTATGAAGTTTACCAGCGCTGCAATTATTACTGAGTCACCCAGTTCTTACCATCACCATCACTGTGATACTGTTTGTGCACAACTGATTTAACAGAGCAGACCTTCTTTACTCATTTTTAAAAGCATTATTTAATATATATATACTGATTTCGTACTGGAAACCATTATTAATTTTTTTGGCGTTTTCGTTGTGGTCAAAACCTTGATGGAATTCAAAGATTACTCATATCTGACTGAAACGCCTCCCAACCTTTGATCTTTTCTCCCAGCTGGCTGCACTCGTGTTCAGAGTAGTGCACTATCGGAGGGGGGGATGGCGGTCGGAGACGATCCTCCTCCATCTTGCGCCGGTGCCTCTCCTCTCTGGCCAACATGCGTTGGCGACATTCCCACTCATAAAGATCGTCTCTGGCCTGGGCGAAGTCCACGTGGAGACGGCCCGTGTCTTTTTTGTCTGTGCTGGAGCCCAACCGGATACGATAACCTGCAGAAAGACAGAAAATGTGTTGAAACTCGCGAGAGGAATTTATAGATTTGCTCCACCATTTTGATTCAGAGTGAAACTGTAATTCTACTCGTCATTGCCTATTTTTACTATCAGGGCAGAAGCTCTGGATGTTTCTGATCAAATGTGTGTAAATGCAACTCCCGTCAGCCTCAGCTGCACTTTGTAATGATAAATGAAACACATCGTCCTGCTGTGCAACACTAAAGCGTTGACTTGATCCAGTTTCACAGAGATGACGGCTGCAGCTTTGTGTTCTTATTCGCGATTTAACAGTGAGAAGAAGAAGACGAAGGAGGCAAGAGGGCGACAAAGGGTCCACGGATTGTAGTTTTTGGCAGCTGTCACTGGCACACTTCCTCCTCACATCCAACAGCTGCCCTTTTATTAAGGTTCATTTCTCAGTGATTTCACTAATACTCTGTTTAATTTAGCTTTACATCCTGTAGAATGAAAAAAAAGGGAGAAAAATAGAATCGTTGAATTAGTTACACTGTGCATCTTTTTAATGCAAATGAAAAACAAGCCTGGGGGGCATGGATCCAAGTCAAATTGAGAGTGCCACACAAAACAGGAGCAGGAGACAGAGCACGCACATGCTTTACTATGTGAGTCGTGAGTATCTTTGGTTTGAGTTTCAAAAGCACAAACTTTATAGATGCTCTCAGGATACAGTCATTCAAGCTGAAAACAGGAGGGTGTGCAGCATAGACAGCCTGACATAACTGTTAAAGCATTTCTCGATCATAATCTTTCCACTCATCAGCATGCTTCCCTCCTTACTCAAATATGACGATTGATTGCAAAAGGTTTCTAAATATTTAGTTGAACTGGTGGAACGACGGCAATGAATGAATGTGAATGAGTGCATTGGTACTCCAGAGTAATGATGCGGAGTGCATTTTATAAGGAAGTCCCACCTACTGCCTACCCAGACAAGAAGAAGTTGTGTCATATTACAGGGCAAAAAAAAAAGAAAACAAAAGGTATGCTTGTGAGTTGAGAGTCAGCTTCAGTCTAAGACTACCTCAATATTTCAAATGAGGACATCTCTATGCTGAGGTGGCTGCCTTCTGTGTTGGCACAGAGTGTGTACATCTGCAGGTATTATTTATGGGGGAAATACACAGCTCTGCCATCAAGTTAATATAGAGGCCAAAGAGATCCCAAAAAGTGCTGAATGGCTTTGTTAGTTATTATCTCCTAAATAATCTACATGAAATTTAAGAGCCTCTGTAAAAACAATCTCCTGGTTTAGAGGAATTCTTTACTTCCTCTTGATCCTCACAACACTTTAAGCTGTAATTTTCCCATTTCATTTTGTTCATTTACCCAACACACCACAGAAACTGGATCGGAATGATTCATGTGATGAAGGTTTGCGGTATGACCATTAAATGAAAAAATAATTGCAAAAAGGAATAACATCTGTTGCTGTGGTAAATAAACTATACATATTTAAACCATAGGTGTGAAATGATACATGTATAAAATTATTCAAGCACCTCTCCCATCATTCGCACGCCCACATTCAACGATCAAAGGTCAAAATCAGTGATGCATGTTTCTTCTTGGAGATCTGCTTCCACTATGACTTTTTTCTTTGCAGCTTGAAGCATTTTCATGACAACCTCTTACTTCTTATGCGTGGAGAAAACTGATATTCACGCATTTAATACACATTTAATTGGATAAATGTATAAATGATTTCCACAGAACATTGCTTGTGGTCAACTTTGCTCTTTTACCTCTTTTATATTCAAAACTCACAGCTTTTAAATAATAATAAAAAATTCTGTCGTAATAAAAAGCCATATTTGTAGATTAACTAGTGAGTACAGGAATCTGCTATGCATCCATGGAAGGAGGTAGAGGGATGTAAAATGTTGCATTTGCTGACGCTCTCAGCAGACAAAGAAACTCTCAGAGTAAGGTAATTATACATGCCTCCTGACTAATTATCAAACAAAAGAAAACACAAATCCTCAATTAAACTACTCTTCTATGGCTAATGAACTTTTGGGTTGGAAGGATGGTTGGGATGGGTGAATCACACAACCTGCATTAACAATTTATTAACAAATTTAAAAAAGGAAAAAAAACCCAGATCTTAACTGAAAACTCCTCTGGGCTCCATTTTGTGCCTATAAAACATTTATGAAGCGAGAGAGAGATGAATCTCTGGCCGATGCCTATGACAGGGTCGGTGTGCAGTTGAGGCAGAAATGATCCACTTTTTCTTCAGAATACCTGAGTGGATTTATCCTCCTCACCTGCCTCCATTAAAGGACAGGGTCAGCCATTAGAAATAAAAAAAGAAAAATAAACAATTGACTGCATATGCTGGTTTCTCGGCTGGTCCTTTTGTAACTGAGGCACGATGTTCCTGTTCTCTGATTTGTGTTGGTGATGTGTTAAAGAATGCTGCAGTTCCACCTGTCCTCAGCCAGTTTTTGCACATGAATACTCTAAACGTCTGCACTCATGTTTGATGAATGGTGAACTGAATGCACCATCTGCAAGATAATGAACATGACAATGACTGTTGTAAGCACGCTCTTCAGTAGTAAATGACTCCTCACTACTGGGCTCCAGGTAGACTGCATATAGCTCCACATCTACAGTACAGCTCCTACATCCTTGTTGACGGGTTTCCAAGCCCATTTTTCCATGCAGGAACTCCTGGCACACTCCTGTCAAATGAAAGTGTGTGCTTTTGTACACCCACTCCCCCAGTATCTGGCCTGACAAGGGGTTTGAAGAGCTCATCCCAGTACTTTCCACTTTATTTTTTTTGAAGAGTCTACTTTTACACCTGTTTACAACCTGTCAGGTTCCTTATAAAAACGAATGAGGTTAAAATTCAGAAAACTGTGATATGCATTATGTTTGATAAAGTTTAAAGCGCTCCTTCTTTGAGGGTCCATATGTGAAGCTGGAAGGACATCAAAGGAGGATGGCTGAGTCTGTATTAAACTAGGAGGTATTGCCAAAACACAATTCAATTCCACGTCAATTCCCTTTAATATGAATGTACAGAGATCAGAGAAATGCCAGAAATACCTTCAAACATTAATTTAGTTATTGCTTCCTGCAACAGATGACATTTCTCTTTCTGTGTCCAACCATCACACACCAGTGCTGATGAATTTATAGCCTGTGACGAGCCCACAAGCTTCATTTACCTCTGCATACAGATATGCACCAGACACCTTAATGCTTGCACACTACATTAGCATTTCAGGTGGTGAGAGCTAACTTTACAAGACCAATATTTTGGTGAATCTCAGCATAAAATAAACAACAGCGCCTCCCACAGGATGGAGAAAGAAACCAATTTCTGGATTTTCTGTCACGATAATGAAGACGGAAAACTTCCCGATGAGCTGAATTTTCTATCCAGGTTTATATGAAACACTGAGCATATGTGACCATTTTGAACCAATATTTAAAATGCCTTCAGGCTACATATGTGCATTTCCTGTGCTGTTTTATCATAAAATAAGAGTGGATACTACACTGCACTCAAATTATATTTTGGCCACTTCAGTAAAAATGTGCTATAATGTCACACTATATGGGTTTTATTTGTGTGTTTAATTAATTGAGATACGATAGAGTAAGATGAAGAAATATGAATTCTCACCCGACAGGAAGAGAGCCTTGTCTACCGTGGACTCTTCAGCAAATCTTATATGGCAAAAGTTTTTCTTGCTTTTGCGTATGGCTGTGATATCGCCACACTGTCCAAACACTTCCATGATGAGCTGCTCGGTGGCATTCTCTGGCAAACCTCCCACGAACACAGTCTTGCATCCTGGAGGGCGCTCCCTGGTGGCCGGAGGAGGAAGGTCTGAAATAGAAGAATAAAGTAGTAAAGTAAGTGTAATATAGTCTGTTCTGTTGGAGAATGGTGGAAAGGACAGCAGGAAAACAACAGCAGTTTTTTTTAGAGAAGGTAATAAAAATGATACCAAAGGAAGACAGGATAATATATCTCCCAAAGAACTTAAAATAGAAAATGAATACATAAGAAAATATGCAATATCCAGCGAGGTAAATGGCAAATAAAACTCAAAAAGCAAGAGTCATGCTTGAGAAAAAGCAATATTGTCTGGAAAACATACTACTCATCACCTAAAAAAATGGTAATGATTAATGCATGAATAATGACAATTTAGCAATATGCTAAGATAATTTTGGGTTAGACAAACGTTAATTTCAAACCATCCCATGCATGAAAATGAAATTATTTTTTGGCCACAAAGTGATTGTAAATCCTCTCATGTGGAAGGTTCCCCGCATTGCACAAATCACTTATTCAACAGAGATGAGTGTTGACTGATCTAATCTCCAATAGATCAGGCTTCTCATCCATGAGGAATGTGATTAGTGAGGTCTATGAGGAGGGAACCAGTTAATCAGCGAAATGTTGAAAATGACAATGATAGTGCTGCTTTAACGTGTGTTGTAATCAAGCTGCGTTGGACTCGAGAAGCATCTGGTTGTTAGGCATCTTTGATATTGCTTTTCAATAATCCATCATAATATTCTACAAGGTTTGCCTCAAATGATTCAGAATCATCATTAAAATGATTGTTGAAATTTTATTTGTAATTAAATTGTGGGTTGTGAAAAGTTTAATTTAAAAAAAAAATCCACTAATTATTATGATTGTGTTATTGTTAATTCCTGAAGGGACAGAGAAAAAGCTGCTCCTTTTAATAACCATTTGTTAAAGAATTGGCTGTTGTGAGGGACAGACAATCTCTAAAAATCTGCTGCCTTTTGGGAATGTTCTGGGGAGAAAACATAGACTAATTAAGAACCCAAACTCTCCTTTTCCAAAAGAAGGCCAGGATGACACCAGTATCAGTATGGATCATTAGTGAAACCATCTGTTGTTGGTGTTACTGGTACAGTATGGCAATGAATACATGCTGAGGGGAAAAGTGAGATAAATTGTTCCCTCTGGGAAAAATATATATTTCTGTTTGCAATCAATCCCAATATTACCAAACTTTCAGACCAAAAGTCCAGACCAGCTGTGAGGATTTATTTGACACACACACTGGCCTGAGGTGTTTGTTCTCCCTTTTACTCTTCCATTCCTTAAAATGTCACAGGTAAAGTAAAGAAAACATGTTTTATTGCTTGACCTCCAGAGTTGGTGGATTAAGCTGGACAAGTCAAGATGGACAGAAAATATAAGGAAGAGCTCAAGAGTTCAAAAATAAGTGACCTTTTCAGTCTGTAAGTAGATTATGGTGCTGATGGAGGGAGAATAGTGGACAGAGAGTCAGTGCAAGGCCTCCATGTGTGGTGCTGATAATTCTGGATATTGTTCTTCAGCTGTAAAATCTTCACTGTTCTGGCATCAGTTAAAGCTGTTCTCATCTCTGGTCTGGTCCCTCCTCTGCGCAGAAGAAAACCAGACATTCTTATGAACTATTCATGGTGTCCTGATTGGATTCTAACAAATACACTTGATCACACAGAACAGGGGATGAATTCTAAATGCATTTATTGTGAAAATAAAAAGTAAGAGCACCTGAGGCAGGGTGGTGGGAGCAGCTCTGACAGGAGTAGGAATAATGAGATGTGAGCGCTCCTGTCTGACAAAATTAATAAAATTCAATTTCCAACTTGATATTTATACCTTTCGACGCACGACGCAAGAAGGAAAGCAAAAAAAAAAAAAAGAAGACGTTTGACAGATAAACTGAGTGGATTATGAACAAAGGAAAATGGAAATTGCCTTATGTAGTTTTCTCTATATTAAGGGTTAATTGATTTTTCTAGACCGGTGGCCGATTTACCTTTAATAAATACAAGATCCAGCAACAAATACATAGAGAAGCTGATTGTCATTCAGGGCCAGCCGGCAGCATTGTCACACACTTGTCTGTTACACTAATGCAGGTCACCTCCATCCATCACTTCGACTGGCTAAGCACCACGCTTTTATGGCCTGCGGGGCCACCACGGGGAGGAGGCTTCAACTCTCGGAGGACTGCTATTCACAAGACAAACTGCACATGCTCACACCTAAACACAGCCCTATATTCAAGTCACACATGGAAACAAACAGAAAAGGATGCAATCCAACAAACATTTGGACTTTTGGACAGCATCAGCTATATGCATGTCAGTTAGGCAAAATGGTAATTCAACTAAATAAACACTGGACATACCCCACAGCATCAGCAACAAAACTCGAAATAATTAAGACATGAGCAGATGGTGTCATGCCCTGCATTTAACATAGATTTTTCTTTCATCAGTAATACATTAGCATATTAACCATGCTGTGCATCCCAGTAACTGTGATAACATTCATTCAGAAGTTAAATCCAGTAATTACTATTCTCCTCACCAAGATATGAATGCTACAAGCCAAGCATGTTAATTTCCCTTTTGTTGTCTGCAAAGACCACTGGCATAACTGAAATATAACGACGTGTCTCCATGATGCATAAATGAATCCCAGACAGGAGCGCTGCCATCCCGCCGTGTTGACTTTATTTTGAACCAGGCTCGGTGCATCTGTGGTTGGCTGGTGGGGGCACAGCATCAAATTTCCTTCCAAACATATAGCCGATTCAATCGACTGTGGTGATATGACATTTCACCCGCCTTTTCTGGGACTAATTAGCTAATTAAAACCAAACATGTTTGTTTGATATGTGCAGTCTTGTTTCTATTAACACTGAGGGTGGGATTCACCACCTCCAGTGCACCCAGACAAGAGGGGGCAAACAAGGCCCTTTGGATCCACTTTTCACTCATCGTGTAAGTCTTTAATAGAGCTAACAGCATCAAACAACAAGAGGTCTTCATGTCCTCCCACCATGTGACGAATGGAGGGTTTAGAGCTTTCATTTCAAACACACCCACCACATCCACAGCTTGACCACTCTATTGTGGTTCAGCAGAAAAACACCGAAACACCAGCAGAAAAATCACTCCCCTGCTTTTGGAAATAATATAATAGGTTTTTTTATTATTATTAAACGTGAATCAAGTTAATCATAGTTTTACTTATTGTTACACACTACTAAGGTTAACTCACTTTGCTGGTGTTGTTGCAGCTATCTATTTTAGGTCTTGGTGTAGTATTTAGTACTAAGGAGCAGTTTTTTTTTTTTTCTAGTTCTGTGATTTATGGATCATATCTCTACTGTTGCAAATAAATGTCTCTGAAAGATGATTCCATTCTGTATGCTTCCTGCTCTATGAAAAAGAAAAACAATTAAACTAAATAAATGATTCCTTTAGGATATGCCTCTGTGGGCTTTCTCCACATCCAAAAACAGGCACATTAGGTTGTTTGGAGACTCTTAGCTGTCCATGTGTGAGACGATGGTGTGTTTGTCCATGAATGGACTGGGGACTGGTTAGGGGTGTATTCGGCCTCTCTTTCATTGAATGATGAGGTAGATTCAAGCTCCCCAGTGACTCTAATTAGGAATAAGCAGCACTGAAGAGATGTACATAACATAGACATACACAGAGACAGAAACACAGCTTTAAAGAGCACTATGGACTGAAATGTCATTTTGAAGTATTCCTCAGACATCATCTGAGAATTGAGAGAGTCAAAGAGTTAGCACTCTTTGCCTGTTGGGGGCAAAAGGGCAGAGGTAAATATACTGAGCATTGGATTTTTTGAAATGCGTGCTGGCTGAATGCAAAAGGTAAAAATAGCTGAAAGGTTTAAATGAAGACTTTGATGGACGGAACGGGAAAGAAGCGATAAAAAGTAAAGAGTTATGAGAATGCAGACTGGTGGTAAAGGTTATGAACAGATGAATGGAGTGAAGTGTATGAGAGCCAGCGAACAGTTTAAGTTCAATCACAGGCCAATGAAAGGAGAGCCTGCGCAGTGTTCAGTTGAGTGAGCAGCTAGAGGCGCCGAATACTCACGATGTACACCACAGACTGTTATATCTGTCAAAAATCTGAATAGTGAAAAGGTCATTTTTCATTTGCTGATCTCTAAAAGCCGAAATGGTTGTTTCATTGTCCTCCAGTGACTCTAGACACAACAGACTTTTTTAAGTTTTTGTTTCACTCTGCAATTAGCAACAGTATAAACACTAAAGTAAATTTTTATTGACTCAATTCTAAAAATAATGTATGACATGCTTCTAAAATCATGCAATATGAAACGAGAATTCATGACTCTCATTGTTTCAAAGCGAAACGAGACTTTAAAAACTCATTTTACCTTTTTGATGTGAACTTTTTTCCCCCCTGATCAAAAAAACCTTGTGGAATCGGCATCTTGTCACATAGTTTTATTTACAGAAGCATCAGATTTTGAGTGATAGACATGGCTGATGTAGGCAAAGAAGCAATATTTCTATTCTCAGTTCCTCCCGTTGAAGCTAGTGATCGTGTCCCTGAGGAAAAGTCCAGCTCAATTGAGTGCAGAGACTAGTACAATAGGACACATTGCCTCAGGCTCCCTTCCTTTTTCTACACCAATTTACCTGTATGGATCTCACACTCAATCTCACCTCTCTTATAAGATGAAAATCAGAGTTAGCTAGAGAAAGGGTTAGCCACAGAGCGCTAAATTACACTGAAAACGAGCACCTATTGAACAAATCAATCAGTGCCAAATGTGGGCAGGTTTTGGTGGGAGACTATCTGACATTGTTAAGTTAACCCTGGAGCTTGTTCAGGTTCTAATCCCTTTCAGACAAGCACTGCAACCCCCGACTTAATCAAGATGTTGTCCAGAGGACATCTGAACACATTTATCAGCGTCCGCATGGACTGAATCCACCTGGGGAAATGCATTATCTTCAAATGTTTGTCTGCAGCAGGAACACCTCAAGAGCAGCATCCTGTGCAGACAATGGGCATATTAGTGCTCTGCTGAGGACTAGAAGAGAGCATATTACAGCCTGACGCATACTTCACTCACAACCTCAGATAATTATTTGCATCTTCTTTTCCAGTTAACCAACAATTCGGCAATAACCGCATCCCTGAGTAAATTACTTCTCAGCCAGAAACGTCAGTCATTTTCATCAGCTTCTACATCACTGGGGACCAATTCGTCTTCAGGGCTGCCAATGGAGGCTGCCTGAAATGACAATGGTGCTCGCAGGGTTTAGCAGCTTACACTACAATGCAGAGCAGAGTCTTATAAAGTTACTTGACTTTCATGAGGAGAATCAAGGCCAGCGACTTCTCTTTAGATGTCCTTCTTTTCAAAATACTTGGCTTAGAGATTAACTTTGTAGTATTGCAATAGGTGAGAACATCTTAGGAAAGATGGGGATCAGAAAACGAGTGAAGTGTAACTGGGGCAGAGTACAAAGGCAGCAGGTGGAGAAAGTATCAAGGGTGAAGAATGAGAGCAGCCCTGTGAGGATGGGCTAAGGCATCGGCACGTTCTCGTGTGAGCGTGATTACGGACATTGACTTAAGATCTCATGCGATGAATACATGAAACAGGATGCATTTTGGCAGTGGGATGCCAATTTGATGTTTACAATTTCTAAACACGCTGAGCTTCCAGCCTCCAGTTTGTGCTCATTATCCGCTCATTTCCCGATAAACAGAACGGTGACACAGATGTCGAACCTTTTATCGGCTTTTCCCTCGGCAAAACACGGAGAAACCGACAGTAAACACTAAACTACGGTGCACGGAAGGAACAATAAAAAAAAAAAAAAAAAAAGCAGGGTCTGTTTGTGGCAGCATTGTAAAATTCCCAGATGTGGCTGCTGTGAAGAGTCCTTTGTTTTAGATCACCTTGAAGATGACATGCAAGGCTTATTTGAAGAAAGTCCCAAGACTTCGACTTTTCGGCAGCAACAAATCTAAAATGTGAAAGTGGGAGCAAAAGAAGCTCCCCCCGCTAACTCTGGATAATTGGAAGGCAGGGTGGTGATAAAGGAAAACAATAGCAATACACTGCTAGTTAGACTACATAAATTGTGAGTGGCTTAAGTTGTTCATCAGCTTCTGTGATTCGGTTTGATATTGGCACTACTTGTCGAACCAAACGCAGTTTCAAGATGTTGCGATGGGCTTCGTTTAAAGTTATGAACATGTAACATGCATATTTGTCAAAAGAATAGAGATCGCAAACTGAGTCAGACCCTCTCCAGCTCTTATTACCAGCTCTGGCACTGCGATGCTGGTTCATAGTGTGTGAGTAAATAATGGAGGATTAACCTGATTATATGACTTACTGGGGTTCGGGGGAAACAGGGTGCAGCTCTTGCAGTGGATGATCTCCTTAATAAGTGACAGTTCCTGAGACACAGGTGCCGGAACCATACCGAGGCCGGGCATCAAGGGATTAAGCGGTGTAATTCCAGCCATCATTCCAAGGTTGGGGTCAAAGTCTGAAAGAGAAGTGAGATTATTCCCCAGATTCAGTCATGAAAAACAAAACACAGATACAATAAAGCTGGCCGATTTCAGCTCACACGTTCGTGCTCTATTCACCGATTCCTCAGCGAGTGCCAGTGACACACACGCAGCATACCCACAGAAGATTACACAGCCATTCATGAATAAATCATCTTGTAAACAACATGCATATTTTAAGAAGTTTTACAGGGGTGAGACATTCTCCGTGTCACTCCTCTTGGTCGGATAATGACCTCAATGATATTGTGCACAGTAGGCTGTACAAGAATAGAGCTTTATTTAGATTTACACTGCAGCACTGCACTGGCATCCACATCAACACGTGCCTTTGTGCACACATGTGTCCCAGTGTGGAGCTTTTTGAAATGGAAATGATGCTGGCCTCCAGTATATGCCTCACATTACCTGCAGAGGATTTGGAGTCGGCAATTATGCCCCAGAGTGTCTGATGTTCACGCACCATCATATGCGCACAAAAGAGCTCTGCTCACTAACACAAATCTTTCAAGATGATAGAAAATGTAATATACTGGACCTACTTTCGCTATCAGCCCCCTGCTGTGGAAACAGCTCAGGTACGGGAGGCTGACACCCTCTCTACTTTAAAGATTAGGCTTAAAACCTTCCTCTTTGAGAAGGTTTATAGTCAGTAATTCTATCACGACAGACATTATTCTAGCCACATTAATGCTCCTAGTTGGAAAAGAATTGTCTAACCTTTAGCTACCACACTGCTATAAGTTAAATTAACAATTCCTCTATCACTTTACAGGTTCATTGTTGCGTATCTACACCTGCTCACCTCTGTCTTCAGAACAACAAACCCTGACCAATGTATTTGCATGTATGATGTAATTGTCTGTTCCTCTCCTCCTAATTTACTTACTTATTACTTTTATTGAAGCAGACGCCTGGTACATATCAAAATGTGAAAAAAAAAAGTGAAAGTGTCTAAAACTTTCTGACTGTATAAAGAAAAGACATATGTTTTCCGTCACAGCTTTAAGAATTCTAATCAACGAAAGTGAAACAAAAATAACTTCTTTTAGAGTGTACAGCATTCAGCAGAAACATATTATTCATTTCTTTCATGTGATTTCCCCTAAAGCTTTGGTAGCAAATTGGTAAATTGAATACCTCTCAGAGAATGAGAATAGAAAAGTGCACATTACATAAGACCCTGAATGGGTCCCTTGAGGCAGAAAGGCAGTAATAACAAAAATAAATAAATAAAGTGACTGAAGGACAAAACTCAGGAAGGCAGACAGCGAGAGAGAGAGAGAAGAGAGAGAGAGAGAGAGAGAGAGAGAGAGAGAGAGAGAGAGAGAGAGAGAGAGAGAGAGAGAGAGGAGACAATATATGGAAACTACACATATATGGATGATCCATCTCAACAATTCAGACAAAACAGGTGGTAAAATGCACTTTGCTCCCTAGACGATTGATGGCTCTCTCTCTGAATTATTTGTGAAAGCAAACAAGTGGAAGGAGGAAGAGAAGAATTCGGTGGAAATGGGAGGCTGGTGCAATAAAGCCATTGAATGTGAAAGACATAAGTATGTTTAGGAAGTCAAACCAAAACAAGCAGCACTGACCTTTTAATCTGACTCAAAACCTTCAAGACCCATTCTGATGTTATATATATATGTTATATATATATGATTACCAAATCTGACTTTTTTTGATGGTGTCCAGGAACAAAAACCCCAAAAGATTCATTAATTTGAAACAGGACAGACCTAGCCTCGATTCAACTTTAAATTTTACTGAAAAATTTAACAGCTTGCATTAATAAACACATATAAAAGTGTAAGGTATCAACATGATGTTCTTTTACTGGTGTCCCTAGATGAATACATAATCAAACCAGTTCAAAATTCTTATACCAATTAGTAAAGTTTAAATTGGACAATTTAAGCAAATATTAATGTTTTTAAAAAGTAAGGAAGTCTGACAATTTTCTTCTGGTCTGTGAAAACAATGCAGGAATGATCCCTCCTACAAGCAGTCATAGTGTACCACAGTTGTTTTGGGGATCTGGAGGGATTTAAGGGCTTTCCTTCACAGGCCCTAAAGGGAAAATATAACCATCTTATCACGTAGACTGAGAGGCTAAAGAAAACAAAAACTTTTAACATTTTTTTCCATTAAAAACGTATAAAAAGTGCAAATCTGGCTGTAAATCTGCTTTATATAAGACAAGCTGTGGTCTTTATTTAGATCTTTGAGATATTTTAAGGATATGCTTAACTCATAAGTACTGGCTTTATTTTAGTGACCACAATGCTCAAATAAAGTGAAATAGAGTATTTTAGGATACGGATATATTCTGCTGTTTCCAACCACATATTTTAGGGACAATTGTGGAAGTTGATATGGCAATATTTCAACGAATGAACAAGAGACAGAGCAGCTCCTGACATTTGCAGGGGACAGTTATTATAATTTTCTGTTGACTGCTGCACTGAACTTTGCTGAAGGAAAAAGGTTGAGATTGCCGTGTTGCCCCTTTCCTGGGGCTTTGAAAGTAATGGCAATGGGTCTGAAGCTGGAATGGGTCATTTGTTGCCTGTCACCATATATATTTTTTCCTTCTGAGAGTAAACCACCATGGTGAAAATAGTGTAGTAAAACAGAATTACAGCGATGCAGTTGTGTGAATCAAATAAGCTTCAGACTAATAAAAACACACCGTGCTGTAGGTAATTGATTCTGAAAGAAATTACCGTAAATGTAAATTCAAGAGCATGAGTTATGACTATGTTGATTTTAAAGGCATCAGCATTTTTAGCGTACTGTATCGTAATTACACCAACTGTCTGTTTTGTGCTGTTGAGCTATGCAAAAAACTATTTACATAGTCCAATCAAGTCAAGCAAACAAAATACATAAATATATAAAAAGTAATGTATTAGTTGCAAAGGAAGATCAATATTAATCCATGTTTAGATTACAATTTTACTACATTTGAGAGGAAAATCTTGATTTTTTTCCCCCTGCTAGTTCATCTCTCTGTTGTCTTTACCTGCAGGCTCCACTTATCCCTAAAGTCTTCTCTGCAAGATATCATCAAATGGTCTCCACTCATCCTAAACTGGTCTTAAAACAGCAGTGTGCCACTGCCCACAGTGATGCTCTTTGTATTCACAAATTCAGGCAGTTTTCATTGTCCGTTTGTATCATACCATGTGATTTTCTTGCCCGCGGCCACATATTCAAAGGAAGGCTTGTGTTTGTGCTTTTTTTTCCCTCTGCTGTTCTGCTTTGAGATTATGTATGTAATCTATTTTTGGCGAAAGAGTCAATAAACTGCACACAGCACATCGAGTCAGCTACAAGAGGGGTATAGGAATCTGTTCAATTACAAAGGAATGTAAAAGGAATTAAGCAGACAAAAATGAAAACATGACAAAACTGGGCCTCAGCAGGCAGGAACTTGTTTACTAACCTAAACAGTAAATGGTTCAATTCCTTGTAACAGAGTGCTGATGGCTCAGTGACAGAGGAAAGTATCACTTTTTCTTAGACTCTCTCAAAACTTCACAGCAAGATTTAGAGAACCCAAGGGTCCTCTCGAAGAACAACAATAGAAACCTGGGGCCTGGTCCACCCACACGCCGCAGCACATCTGTCTGATCCCTTTACCATGCCTGTCTAGGACTCTATATTCTGTCTCTCACACAGAGAAATTCACAAATATCACCCACATGTGTCATCCTAGTATAGCGACATCGGCCAGGGGAGATTCTCCCACGTAAAAAGAGGCTGACCTCTACAGTAAAGGCATCTCTGCTGATTTGAAACAAACTAGTTTTTCAAGGTGATGATGAAAGCTCCTCTACGGAGAAGTCAAGACCGGAGAAAGGAATAAAATACAGGCATTTCATCATGGAAAGCTCCTAGCTATCAATGCTATGCTTCTCTCAACTTGTTGCCTATGATTTCCAGGGTAAACATGCCTTCCAGCAGTCAGTGGGGGGTGAGGGAGAGGGACACTGGCGGTTGCTATGAGGCGTGCTGGGTAATACGGCTTAACGAGTCAAGCAAGCCACACCGTTCAGATGAATAATGGCATCTGATTGTTTCAAATAATTCCAGCAGTTGGGCTTTTTGCACCTTTTAGATTATGAAAAGAAAAAAAAATATCAAAGGATTAAATAAAACAGAAAAAAAATAAATTGTCCTCAGTGTTCAACAGTGTTCTTGTCTGTTATTTTAGTAATATCTAAAATAGAATTGAATATAGCTGCTGTCGATGGGCAGAACTGTCAGAAAGTCTCATTTGTGTTGCTCTAGAATTACATCTCTATTTTTTCTTCCTACCCCAGACACACTGCATGCTGTATACTCTGTACGCCCACATCCTGCCAAAAACCTCTGGCGTCGTACCAGCGTGGCTCCTCGGCACTCAGCAGAAACGGACACAGCATCCAGTCCAAGGACTGGAAAATGCTTGCAGCATAGGAAGAGCTGTCAACTGATGTACGTCTTTCCAGATGTTAATCCAGGTGAGCAAATTTGCTGATCTGCGGGACCCTGATTCATATCAGTGGGAGGGGGTGGATAAAGGCCTGTTTTAATAGCAAGATGTGAGGCATGACATATATTCCAATGTGGGCTTATACTATGTGTGTGTGCACGCACATAATGAGAAGTGGATGGGTTCTCTGCGACCAATGGGCAGCTGGGAGCAGTGTAATGCAGCAAAGAAAGTGTTGGTTATTTATCTAGCAAATAGTTGTTGGTCCCTGGGGCCGGGTTATTCACCAGGGTTTGGTTAGGGCATGTAGACCCTTAAAAATATGGGTAAAAAATGTTCTGTTTGCGGCCACTGAACAGCTTTGGCTACCCCCCAAGCAAAAATGGTAAATGGAGTCTTTAAAAGTGCCTCCACTGGATATTAAACCAATTGTTAGACACACGGTTTGACACAGACGTGAAAGTAATGATGTCGCATTCGAGGTCAGATGTGCAAGGATGAAAACTTTGACTACGGATAGAAATCAGCTGAAGCAAAGCTTCTTACATAAACCTGAGCTGAAAGTAAAAATTAAAAGAAACCAAAACCTTTCAAGTCTCCAACAGGCCAGTGCAGACTTGAAAACGTAAAGCACATTAACTCATGTATGTTAGGCTCAAGCACACCACTGCATAGTTTCACATGGTCTCCTCCTTTGAACTCGTGGGAACAGAAGCAGTTACTCTTTTTCTTCTAAAGTAAAATTGAGAAATGGTTTAGAGATGTGGTCAACAGACTTTCAGTGGAAACAGGGCATGCTAATCACTTCCCTGCAATGCCATCAGCCAACATCCTTCATTTTTAATGTGGTTTAGCTGGATGAGCTCTAATGCAGTCTCTATGATATTATTGGCCGAGCACCGGTAGACACAATCACAGACCAGATGAGTCAGTGCCATGAAAAGCAAATACAAGACAGATTCAAAATACAAACAAACAAACAAAAGTTTAACGATGAACTTTTGGGTCTTAATCAAATATACCTTCTGAAAAAGACAGGAAACCAAAATAAGGTCATTTCATCTTGAATCAATTCTTCCAACAAAAAGCCAAAAAATAAAAGACAATATTTCTTGAAGGAACTAAATTTCAGAAGAATTAGGGTGTAGAGTATTAGGGTGTTTCCCAATCAAAAGTGATTAACAGCGCAAGAGCTAGGACACATTTTGGCCTATGAAATGTCTTTTTGTAACACAATCTGACTTGGGGTGTGTGTTCTTTGAAAGAAAATCACAAAAATGAACTCTATGGCTTGCCATCTGCTTCTACTTAAGGTCTGGACATCCTCGAGGGAGCACTGGTGAACGCTGTGAAAATACATGGTGAGTGCTCCTGGAAAAGGCTATTCTCCCCGTCTCTGTCAAATATCAAAGATGTCGAAACCAGATGTTGAGCTCTTCTGTTAATATGGGGGGTTTTGGTCCAGTTCATGCAGTTCACCTCAGAACTGGGGAATGTGAACGACAACACATGTTTTATCCATGTACCTCAAATTCAGCCAAAGGTTTAGTTTATCCATCAAAATTAGAAAAGAAAGAGCTACAATTTTATGCCTGAAAACACCTATAATGTGACCAGAAGCCTCAGTGACTCATTGACAAACCAAAATGAAACCTGACGACCATTGATGCAATGTCAAATATCAAAAATGAATATTTGTACGCACTGATAATGTAAGAAAGGGAAGGTTAAACTTAAAAACAATTGTGATATGGAAACCAATCTGCTGAAAGACGGTTGATCAAAACAATCAATAACTGCTAACCTCTGTTCCTAAAGGGTCAGTATATTACATTATGTCTGGAGTGTCCACACCTTGTGGAAGAACACCAATCACCAAATTCGATGACGTTGATGTGGCCGTAATCATGTCGACATTAGCCAGAACCTTTCACTGAAGCTTCAGCCTGAAAAGGTTCAGAGTATGTAATCAGTCATTTTTTTCCTTTCATCCCTGCAGCAGTGTCGGGAGATTATTTCAAATTCAGTTGTGTCCTAAACTGAAGTCCTCCACATCTTATTGGTTCTATGTATTTGCTCCCAGGCTTTTGCAGACTGTGTCTCATTAATTATTTGTACAGAGGAGCCGTGTTTGGAGAAACTGGATTTATACAAAACATCTACGCAGCAGGGTCGACATGTGTCATAATGTGGCCTTTTTCAAGCTCAAATTGAGCCGTTAACTGGAGCTAAACAGAGCTCTGGAGTCTGGACCCAATCAGAAACAAGACTGCACTGACAGAAAAGAGTTCATGGAGGATTTGATGTTGACTATCCTTACATGATAATTCATTTTGGGTAATTTTAAGATATTTAAATCAGAAACATATATTTTTTCCCATTACATATGTTATAATGAAGATAATCAGGAATGAATTGAAAAAGAAACGGAACAATGAAAACACAATGGTAGTAATAAAAAAGGTCTAAAAAAGAAAACTTCTGGGGTTCATCATGTTGAACCCCAACACCACAAAAAAACTAAATGGAGAATCAAACCTTGGCTCCTAGCTGCAGAGAAAACCCAGTCTCTCCTATAAAAACTCTGTCTTCAGGAAGACAAACACAAAGTAACAACATTCAAAGCCCCTCAGTCCATCTATAGAGATCAAACCTTAATTTTTGGAAACATGCGCCGAGCTTTATGGCAGCACACGCTCTGAAGGGCCCTGCCCACAGCGCTCTGTTTATCCAGAGCTCTGTCTCTCAGTCTGTCTTTACTTGGCTGGAGCCGAGGAAAGACTGGGTGTTGAAAAAAAAAAAGCATTCTGGCTTCAGAGTGGATGAAAAGGAGGCAAACTAATTTGCTATGAAAGCATCCAGGGCCGGCGAGTCATTTGGAAAGAACGAATCCAAACCGCCGACTCAAACAAAGAGATGCGTCTGGACCAGCGTCTTCTTTTTTTTTTTTTTTTTCCAGCCAGTTCATACACTGTTGCAACATTTTGATTTAGCTTAAATGTAAAGGGTACAAGTCAAATCTTATGAAAATAAGGAGCAGTATGTGACTACTTCAGAGCTAGGGGCAATACTTCACCTTCTACTGAGATGTGTTGTGTGCTGCCTGTGTTCTGATGACTTTTTTCAGCCTGACTCAGTTCATCCAGAGTGTGAAAATGAGCTCCGCTCTGTTCAGAGCAAATGCACAACGAGTGTTGTGATGTGGCCGGTTTACAGCAGCTGACTCAGCTGTAATGAGATATAAATGAGACGATGAGCAATCCTGGCTGGTGGTGGGAGGGTGAGGGGTGTGATGAAGAAAGGGTGGCAGGAGAGAGAAATGAAGGGAAACGCCAGCTGTTCTTCCAGGTGATGCACTTGAGGATACACAGCTGTCCTTTTAACCTGTGTCTCCTCCTCTGTCATCAAGCTTTTTGACTCCCGATGTTCAGCCCCAGTTGATGAAGGTGCCGTATACCCACAGTAACTCTGTGCAGGACAGTTCACTTTAATTAAGTGAAGGTCTCCTTGAGCATGTTCAGGCCCGTATAAACTATTCTTACTTGAGATCTTCCTTTAACTTTCTGCTTTGTTTGCCGATTCTGTGAGGATGTGAACTCTACACCCTTTTAATTACATCTGCCAGTGTTGGACAAACACAAGTATAATGGCTAATTAAATCAATCACAAGTCATGACCAGGC
Organism: Lagocephalus sceleratus; assembly: GCA_911728415.1. Taxonomy (NCBI): domain Eukaryota; kingdom Metazoa; phylum Chordata; class Actinopteri; order Tetraodontiformes; family Tetraodontidae; genus Lagocephalus; species Lagocephalus sceleratus. The sequence continues at coordinate 669,071 of CAJVRN010000211.1, read as the reverse complement.
TTGTTTCCTGTTCTGGTACTCTGACCCCTGGTTCATTAACATGTCTTTGCAGAGAACAATCCTAGCCTGACTCTTGTTTTTCCAATTTATTATAACGATGTAAAATGTCTGCTTATTATAAAGTTTAATATCCACTTTACACACAGTCTAAATCTGACTTATCTCACACTGGGATTGCATGCTTGTTTGATACTTCCAGATCTCTGTGCATGTTACTAATGGAATCCTCTGCAGTTATGTGTGTGCTTTTTTTGCTGTGTGACATTAAGAGAAGCTCATCATTTAAAGTGGAAAGGAGCAAATGGACAGCTGAAACAAAACTGAAAGCATGTGTGAGGAGGCTGATCCTGTTATTTCTGCCACAAGGTAGAGCTCCTCTGCATCTCCTTATGTTGTGATTTTCTTGTTCATCATTTGAAAGGCTTTTGCTTCCATATCTGACTGATACCAGACCAGAGTGAGTCCCCATAATAATCCCCAGTGACTGGAATGGGAAAGTGACTGTACTTCCCCCCCCCAACACACACACTAATTTCAGTGGAAGTGCATTTCAGCTGTGGGAAGTGATTTCAGGAAAGCTTTAGGGAAAGGCTGAGCAGAGAAAAGACATGACAAAACAAGACGAGGAGTGGGAGGTTGCTATTGAAGCTCATGCTATAGATACAGGAGCAATCACAAGGATTATAGTTTCAGGTCAGACAATAATTCATGTTTATACCAAAAAATGAAAGAAATGTCATCATTTAGACTGCACCCGTGGCTGTTTTTAGCTATATCTTAATTATAGTCGAGTTGTGGTGCTTTCATATTTATTTTTTAATAAAAAAATGGGTAGATGAAGAAACAAACATATGGAGAAATCTGACATATCTGCAGGCCATACCATAATAACAAAGCAATGCTCTTCTAGCTATTAAAGAATTACAAAGTGATTTCTGTATGTTAATTTAACGCTGCTTTGTTTTGAATTGTTTGTTAATCATCTGAGCTGCTTATTTCTATTATTTCCAATGGAAAAAAGGTTTTGGATTAGGGATTCTTAAAAATGGTCTAAAAATTGATTAAATTAATTCTGTGAGCCCTGGTAATGATGCACACGCAAGTACATTAATACAAGAGCTTAAATTGAACAATCTCAATGGAAAAGAAAAGAACGGCTTCATTTTTACTGTTTAAAAAACATTTTTTATGAGCATCACCATATTTTTTTTTAAGTTTTATTTTTAATAATACAGAGAGACTGTATGCAGTCATATGCAGTGCTGCACCTCTTTCTTTCCTCCCTAAAGTGCTCTGATCTGGGTTTTTTCCCTGTAGCTGCTCTAAACATGTCTGCGTCAAATTGAAAATTTCTGAACTTTTCAGGAGGGCACCCGGGTTGTCACTGCTGCTTCATCTCAAGCAACTAATCATGTATCAGATGGCAAAGGACTTGTCACCCTTCACCCTGGTAATCAAGAAAATGGAGAAACTTGTTCTGGCTGCATCTGTCTCCGTCCTGAGCTTAGTCAGGAACCAAAATGGCAGAAAAGCACATTTGTTGGAACAGATCTGTTCTGAATGCTGCTGGTGTGTGTTACGGCCACCCGACATAAAGCAGACTTGGAGGTCTGTGTATATTGTGAATATTTTGTGATCTTAGTGGGCTGGCTAATATAGACCTTTGGAAAGGAGAATAAGAAATAAAAGTGAATCAAAGATTGTCTCAGGTCATCCAGACGCCAAACACACAAATCCAAAGGTACATGTTTACATGCACTGCTGCAGCAAATAATAAAATCAGGAAGAAATACACCCTGCAACACTTTTATTGCGATCCATATCGCTCCCAGCCTGCCTCAGTCAAACAGGACTGCCCAATTACTTGCAGCATCTGAATCAGAACATGGAACAAACACAATGTGCCAACTGACATGCGAGCCCCCACTTTCTTATCCTTAAAAAGCCAGAGACAGACAGTTTAAAACACCCACAGTTGAGGTCAAGCTGCTCAGCAAGCCTGCTCCGGGATTTTAAAACAAGGGTCCATAGCATCTTATGGATGAAGACTGAAGTGTGTGTATGAGCAGCGGAGGCGTCGAGTTTCCACATCCCACTTGTGCTGAATATCAGAGCATGTGCGGCTCCTCGCAAATCACGCTCACGAACCTGCCTCTCATCACGATTACTGAGAGAGAAGCAGGCGCCACGCTGTGAAAAAGGGCAGCATTGTCATCGCAGCACATACTCTACATCATTCTCCTGGGTGAGGCGCCAACATTCAATACCATCCCGTGGCTGCATACTGCATACGTAGCAGGAAGATTGGACTTCTCTTCATGTCTTTACAGAGTCATAAATAAGATACACATAACAATATAAGCACTGAAAAGTGAAATGAATAACATTGATTATGTAGTATAAAAGGCACATGTCAGTGGTGTGATAGACAGCACACATGGATGTGGGGGGGGGCAATGCAAGCACAAAGATCAAAGCAATTCTGACAGGGCCATGTCTAGAAAACTCAAGCTTTCCAAAACTGCAAGACTTTCAACATTCAAACTCTGTCCAGGCATGAATGTGCCAAATAAAGACATGCTGTAAAATCCACTTCAAAGATCTTTGTGATGGTCGGTGCTGCTGCTGCTGCTGCTATTCTAGTAATCGACACTATTTGCAGCGATGTAGTTATCAAAAAAAAATGCAAAATGTGCCTTGGGTGCTTGGTTGTATGTTACCTGGCATAAGCTGCTGTCCCGTTATTCCAATGGGAGGCATCCCCAGGTTATTCATGGCTGTCGCCCAGGCGTTGGGGTCCGACATGGGCATCGTCATCGAGTTGGAGTCCATCGACATGTTACAGATTCCTTCTGCAAGAGTGAGAGCGACAGACAAAGCCGTCAGTGCTGTGACCTCACAGCAACAAAGGCGCAAGGTCATTCCAGAAGAACAAACATGTAAAAGCAAAGATGGAGATCTCCAGCTGCCTCCTTTTCCACGGCCGCTCTTTTAAATTGTGTTCTCTCTGGCAGGCAAGAAAAAAAAGGAAGAGGAAGGCCACTGTGACCCCGCCCCCCAAAACATAATGATTTCAACAATAATCTTTCTTAGAGTCATCTGGCACTAACATTTCTTCACCCTGGCCGCAGGACAATCACTGTTTCAGTGACCCATGCTGACCATCTACTGGAAATGCTGCTGTGGGACTACTGAAACTGTTCTACAGATTTAGCACAATGCTTCCAAAGCCAGAAGCTGGTGAAAAAAAAAAAGAAAAAAAGAAAAGGCGATCGTATGCTGATAAATACTATACTGAAATATCATATCTTTTATTTCCAAACTATGCAGAAAAATAATACAGCATAAAACAGGATTACCATGGCAGTAAGTACACAAATATTGATGCTATCGGTCTGTGACTAATTGTTGGACAAATCTCAAGTTTTCCACAGGCGCACACACACACACACACACACACACAGAAACACCTGCGCACACACAGACAGACACACACACACACACATACACACACACACACACACACTTCAAACTCGCCACTCCAGATTTATGGCCTTTTTTTTCAACAGTTGTATAATAAAACAAACAACTTTTAGATCCCCATCATGAAGCAGAAAGCTGACGCACATCCACTAGCAGCTCATTCTCCCCGTATCTCGTGTAGTTCAAAGGACTAAATGCTCTTAATCTCTCGGGTTGAACGGTCTCCCACTGCCAGACCTATAAATGTGACTACAGGCTGAGCCAGGCCATCCTCTTCACTCTTGATAGCAAATCCAATAGCGTTGTTCATAATGAGAAGCAGTGCGCCCTGTGTAGTCTATATTCTTCACAGCTCAATGGGTCTGTGGTGGAACGCCCTCTGCACCGAGTGTCTGTTTGCCCTGCACTGGTGTTTGTGGCGTTTAGACCCAGCTTGGAATCTGTAATAATGTCATTTGCCTTGTTTTTCCCCCCTCTGAGCTGCTAATTTGAGAACTGTCTGCTGTGTCTTCCAGAGAGAGCTCTGATAAACTGCCTGTGCTTGTGTATCGCTGCTAGAGTGCTGCCGACAGGGACTTCACCGGATTATTAATGGGCGTAAACCTATTAACTGGGGACACTTTTGACGACTTGAATTGAAGGATATGAGCAGTGGTGAGCTGTTTTATTGGTGTGTTATTCCAGTTTATGCTACATTAACTGCCGTCCCTGCAGTGTTGATGGATACACACACTTAAAATTTGACAAGTAATGTCAGCCTAATTGACTTTAACATGGGTTATTAAAATAAACCTAGCGCATGTCTGGATGCATGTTCATAAACACTACTGCGATTATTCAATCTCTGTTGTATCATTTATGAATATTTATGCGTGATGTAATTTTTTGTGAAGTTAAAGGCCATAAAAGTCAGATGGATTTGATTTTTTTGTGCTTTTCAAATATTGGACAAATTTCAACCTAACTGTTAAAAGCTGAAATTCAATCCCGCATCAAGGAAATCAAGTTTCTTCCATCAAGGTCACCAGTTTCTTTGTCACTTTGTTTTTATTCTGGTTACCCTCCAACATTTAATTAAGAATCTTCGATTTTCTCAAATCTTAAAGAGTGCACACACACACAAACACACAAACAAACTTTCTCTCTCTCACACACACAGACACACAAACACCTATCTGGCTAAATTTTGAATGACAAATGACATTGAAAGAGGAAAAGTAAAATTGTAGGAAATTTCCAATATTTTTACTTTTACTAAAAAAATAACAGAACCAAGAGAGCCATAGTATAAACAATGATCCATAATGTTATTAGACGCCATTATAGGATTACTCTAATGTCAGATTCAGTGATTGCTGTAAACAATAATGCCAGTGTCAAGATAGAGCAATACACCTTGATCATAAATCAGCTCATCCTTGAACCCAAAAGCAAAAGTTTACCACATTTAAGTCAATTTCCATGTTTTGTCCTGATTTGTTTTGAATTGAATTTCATGATGTATAACAAGCTAAAATAAAATGTGTCCGACTAAAAGAAGCAACAAGAGGGAACAAATACTAATTGAAATGCCGTTGAAAGACCACCCTGTGTGCAGCAATACTGTATAACTATGATTAATGTCTGTGTGAATATTACCCATGGCAATTAAAACCACTGTAATTTTGATTTAGCTGAGGTTCTGAGCTGTCCCGATACCATTTCTCTGCGGGCTATGACCAGCTTTCTGCTTCTTTAAATGCTCCCCCAGGACACAGATAGAAAATTAGGTCATTTAAAGGCCCATTGGCAGGCAGGGGAGAAATGCTGAGGGCCATTTAGTCTAAAATGCACATGGTTTTAACAGCTAACTACAGGTTTATTACAGCCACAAGAGCGCTAATTCGAGAGGCGGCCAAAAAGATGAGGGATGGAGACAAAAGAGACAGAAAAGGTCACATTTTACGGGCAGCCAATAATGCTGATGAGACAAAACGACAAAGTGAAGTGACGTTGAAAATGAAAGCTTCCCCAATTTGAACTTCGTTCAAAGTAATGAGCAAAGCACAGAGGCCTGATCATTACAACCTGGTTGAGCAGACAGGCAGGACAAGTTGCAATTTGGCTTGTGAAAATCAAAAAGATAAACAATACGGGTCCCCTTTCGCACTAGGGCACAATGCTGGAGTGTGTTTCTCTTGTTTTAGCTTGACAGGATGTAGCAAGTGTCCATACATTTAATACAGCTGCAAGAAAAAGCATGTGAACCCTTTTGATTACTAAAGTAAGGAATGAAAATGAAGAAGTCATCCAAAAAGGTTCACCTACTTTTTCTTGCAAATGTATGTACAGACAACGGGGGGGCAACTAGTGATCACTCCACATTTTTGAGAGCGGATGCCTCTTTGACCTGACTTTTCTTGTGAATGCAGGTCTGTGTCTGGCCTCTGTCTGGCCAAGTGTGTTTCTGTGGAAAGCTGAGTCAAAAGAGCACCTGTGGTTAAAAACCTCACGGTGTTCAGTATGAATAAATGTTAAAAAGAAAAAAAGTAAATAAAAAAGCACCCATATTGTTTTTTAACAGTTTTTGACCATGTCTCTTTAATAATGTATGAGTGCCCTTTTCTTCGCTTCTTTCATCTGTTAATTATGATAAAACTGGTAGGAGTCTGGCGATTAGCAGTGGCACAGCGAAGAGCGCCCTTGGTGTTTTATTACACGTCTTATTTAAGACCACAGAACAAAACAGAGCGAAGATGAAAAGATGGCAGGAGATGCCTACAGACACATTTCTAATGGGAGTAAATGTTGCCTTCCCCTCGTTCTTCAATCAACCTCGATGTATTTTGATAAATACGTACATCTGCCCCTGAAATGGGTAATGCTGGGTCATTTTAATTCAACTTGATTTGTTTCTTTGATTTTGGGAAATATATTTTTCAGGTCATTTTCCTGTAATGCTAAAATTAGGACAGGGTAGCAGATGGACCAGCCTCTGATCTGATCTCCTTGATCCTCGATGTTAGCATAAAGATACAAGATTCAAGTTTTATGGTCCCTGCTGTGAGCGAAGTTGGGATGAGTAGACACAGAGAGACATGAAATAGTCACCAGACTATTGGCACATTTAGTGTCCCCATGACAACCATTGCCTTCATGCCAATATAAATCAACATTTTTTAGATATTTTCAGCAAGAAGAGAAAAAAAGTCATTCAATGCTTGTGTTTAATGTGATGCACATCCTTAAGAGAACAGTACATGAAGGGCTGTAAAAATGAACTGTATGCACAGTGTAAATCAATCTACTGCAATTTGATGGCTGCGAGTAAATCTGTGCTGCCTCTGTGTTGAACAGGTGACCATGGCATAGCTGCAGCAGAGGTTGTCAAATCAAATCACTTCCTCATTATCAGAGTGGAAAAAGTCATTTTGACCCAGCCATGGTTCGGGTATGTTCAAGAAAATCTACCAGTGTTACAGCTCCTTCGATGCTTCCATCAGGCATATTAACCTCATGTATTCATCCTATCTACATGTTATTACCATCATATAGAAAAGTATAAATTATTTAAAATTTGGGGACATTACTTTCAGACGATACTTTATGACTATGACTGTAAATCGGGTAATGAATCATGGCCATTACACCGTGAAGGAGCTATCATTTTCCTAATAGTTTTCATATTGATTGAATTATAGTTCTTTGTAAAGAAAATCACTGTAGATACCAGCATTTACCTAATTAGGGAAGGATTTCTATTGGCAAAATGATAACAACCTAATGATTTGTTGCCTTTTCATCAGCTATTTTAAAAACAATGGAGATGGAGCATTTGTGTTTGTGGAACTGTTGACAAAAAAAAAGGACCACTGCTTACAGACGGGAGCAAGACTTGTCCTTCCTTATCAGGCTGAGAGGAGTGAGAAGAATGATTAATTTGATGTCCAGGGGTGAGGAGAGATGAGAGATAAAGGGCATCAAAGAGAAATTGAAGACAGCACTCAAACGGAGCTGAAGCCCATCAATACAGAGTATCGAAGAGCTCACCAAAGCTTACTCAGGTTTTTGCAAAGTTAACCTTTCAGAGCTTCAGATGGCATCTGCAGTGTGAAGGTGAAGTGTAAGCAGGGAATTCTATCTTCTCTGTTTGGACAATGCAAACAGTAATCATGCTGGGATTAGCAATATTCAAACCTCACAAATCCTTTGTTTGAACCCAGCCCCTAGCTGTCAGGATGTATTTCTTTGTACAAAAAGACTAGATTTGGAGGCCACTTGTCGTTGGATAAATGTGCAAAAAAGCAGAAATCCTCAGCAATAATGTTCACCACATGTTTTGGTAATCACAGACATTACTTCAACATGACAGCAGCGCCAAAAATGTGATTTCTATCTAAGGGATGCATCAGGATGTGATAAAGAATGGACAAGGTTCAACAAGAAGTGTGGAAACATCTAGAAATTCCCTCCACTTCAGCTACAGAACAATGGCCTTCACAGCTCTTCATCTACGGCCAATAATGGAATCTGTTCATAGAATACACCTCCTGCTGGTTGCCAAAGCAATCGCCTTTGGGCTGTCTGCTTCCAAACACAATCTCTGGTGAGTAATATGCTTTCACTCTGAGTGGTAACCAATCAGAATAACGGAAAACAGGATCAGTGTGACGTCGATGAGATTCCTCGTTGGTCGGCCAAATAAGAGAGAATATTTAGTCGACACATATCAAAAAGCATTGGCACCGAAAAAAAGCTGAGCAAAATATTTCTGTTCACCCAAGAGCCCATCCATTTTCCACTAACCACCACTTTTTCTTTATCTATGTCACAGGAGGTGCTGGATTCCATCCCAGCAGTAACTGGTACACCCTAAACAGGTCACCAGTCCATCACAAGACACACCATTCACTTATTCATGACTAGGGGCGATTTACATCGCCCCGCATCAACCTAATGTTCATGCTTTCAGACTGCAGGGGGAAACTGGATGAGACCCACTCAGACACAGAGAGAATCCAGAACATTCTAATAATTCAATAAATGCCAATTAATATAAAAAAAATGCTTTAAACTGTTCCTAAAGACAGCCACTCCTTGAAACTGTAATGATGAAAATAACCTTGCTGACTATATATGGGCAAACATTCCTTTACAGTTTATCCTCATGATTAATCACAACAGCTAGGATAAAGTAAGGATGAATTCTAAGAAGCATAAAGCTACTTTTAATGAAGAAACAGATTGGAATCAGATGGCTGTTAGCAGCTTTCTGTAAAAAGGTGACAGACGTTTCCCAATTACTGAGAAGCTGATAATTGTCTTTCAGTCATTCATTATTCAAAAAAAGGAACAATACACAGCAGTATATATATATCTTTACTGGTTTATACTTCCGAGACATAAAATATGTCCATCCTTTGTTCACCAGTGATCTGTTGGGAAACATTATTTTATGAAGCTGTGGATCATGTGCACAGCTGCACTTATATAATGGCACTAGCCCAATTTGACAAGAACATGTGTTTGAGATGCTAATTTAGATTGTAAATCCTTTAATACTGAACATCTGTGAATTAAAGATGTACAGGGGGATTGAACCCCACCCCAAATGAAATAACTTCACCGATTCACCGTCAGAAATGTTGATCTGTGGCTCATTCTGTCCATGCAGGACATAAAGCCAGTGAATTACGTACACTGTGAATTGCCAACACTCTATTTAATATCGAGCCATTAAAATTTACTGGCTGATAAATTTAAATATGCAAAATAAATCTTAGATATGCTAGATAAAAGCTTATATTAAGTGCAAGAAAATATATGCCTTAGCATATTGTATGGGTGTGATGTGCATTTAATTCAAATATACATCAGTATTTACAGTGAAACAAATCCAATGTTTTTTTTATTACTGATGAAATAGCTTTTCATTTTTGAAGAGCATCAATTCCATCCTAGCTGAGTGGGAGTGGACTACAAATGAAAGTTGTGGCAGCAATGAATCTGAAATATTACTTTATGATGTCTAAACTGACACATCAATAAATACTGATTTGTTTGTTTGAAGTCTAATACACAGTGCGGGGCCAATGTGTAGGAACTGAGTCAATTACCAGAACAACAATTTAAGGAGGAAAGACGTCATCGTCACTTTGATTATTTAAAGTGTGCTGTGCAGAAGGAAGAGATTAATCCTGACTTTGATTCCTGTAAGAATCCAAGTAATTTATGTGCAACTGTTAACACAATGTCCTTGAACCAGATGAACAATGTTTGTTGAAAGCATCAGTGTTTAATCAGTGAGCAGGGCAACCAGTCCTCTGATATGGACTCAAATACGTTCTTGACGAGAACTATGCGTTCTTGACAAGATCTAATGTCAAGAACGTATTTGGGTCCATATCAGAGGACTGGTTGCCCTGCTCACTGATTAAACACTGATGCTTTCAACAAACATTGTTCATCTGGTTCAAGCACATAGTTCCATATAAATTACTTGGACATGCAAATACTTTTTTTCCACTTATTATATGAATTACTCACAAGAATGCGTGACATCATGATAATGTTACTGAAGCTGTTTAGATGGAATATCCTCTTTTATGCATAAACAACATGTTTATTGCGTCAGTGCAAACGGGGTTCTTATCAGAATATGTCGTGTGTGTAAACAAGTCTAGATTTAGAATGCATCCAGGGAAAACATTCTCACGCGCTTTGATTGTATATTAGATCAGCTTCATCTAAAAGATAATTAACTGAATTGAAATTGAGTGTAACTTTGAAAAGAATTCCGTGTAGTGAAACACACAAAGAAGGCAACCTGGCCTGTCCTTCATTTGGCCACATTTGTGTGTTCATTGTCCCATATTTCAAAGCTGTGTAAATCACTCTCAAAACACCAAGAGCCAGTTAATTACTCTTCTGGCAAGCTGATCTGCAGTCTTCCTCTGTCCAAAAATCTGAACTTGTTCACTCTAAAATGTGAGAAAAGTTAAAAAAACAACAACTGAAGAGCCAAATCTTTGTTGCAATACAAAAGAGCAAATTTAAGCACAGTTCCTTGCTTTCTAGGTAAGCTGTTCTTGAACAAAGCCGAAACCTTGCCCATGAAGAAGTCACACAAAGGAATCTTTGCAGTGAGCAAGCGTGAAGTTCTGAGGCTCTGATTAATTTCCTCCTCAGAGCTGTCAGAAAAGGAGGCGATATCTATAGAGGACAAAACATATCATTTTAATCTACAAGAATCGGAGAACACATAAAGCAACTCGACCAGATGATAAGAACAATAGAGGACCCGACTCACTATCTATTAAACGGAACAACTTCAGGTCACGTGTATTAAACAGTGAAACATTGATTTGTGTTAGTAATGCAGTAGGATTAAAGATTTACTGTTTCAGCCCTTCAGCAATAGCAAAAAAAAAAAATAAATCATGTTTTATGTTGGGAACATACTACTTTGGTCTGGAACAGCATGCATCCTTGCGGGTAGTTCTCTTCTTTCATTTTAATTTTTGGGAAGTTAAAGCTCTTCAACTTTCCATTACTTAACATCTGCAAGTGCTTCAGAGAGCTCTTCTTCAGCAAAACAGAACACTTCTTCCATGAATAAATGAATAGCTGTTGCTTGTCAGAGGTTTAAGCAACGGCCATGTGTGATCTGATTGAAGTCCCTTTCCTCACCACATATTTTCGATAAAATTAGGAATCAGGTTACAGTTTTTATGAAATGGAGATAGATGGTTAAATACAATGCACTGATTTATAGGCTGAAATTTCCATCCTTCATCCTAACCCACACACTTTCCTGCAGCAGTTCAGAACCTTTCGATCTCTGAACCAGTCTGGCCATTTTGCACCATGACGGGCTTTGCTGTTTTACAAGCAACTCACTGCAAAGCCAAAACCTTGTTTAACAAAAGACACAAATTGAAAATGTCTACTGATGCCTGAAGGACAGTTTGACATCCTCTTGGAGGAAAAACAAGCTGCCGAAGCTCCTTCATGTCAGTCCCCCCCCCCACACACACCCTTCTTTGAAGTTTTATACTGTCAGAGCACAAGAACGAGAGCTCTGAAAAAAAGAGCGCTGTGGGACTGTCATTCTTTGTTGTGGTAAAGGGAAAAACGTGTTGCAAGTTTTCATAGCTTGTTATAGTACTCAACGATATGAGAGAAAACATCTTTGATGGTCACGGGTAATCAACAACTAGTGAAATCCTGAAGCAAAACCAGCACAAATGACTCGGTCTGTGAGAGGCGATGGTTCCGGTGAGTGTGGCTGAATAAATCTTAAGAGCATAGGACTTAAATCTCCTAATTGGGAAGTCTTCCCTCTGTCTTATGTCATGTCAGAACGAGTATTAGATGTTCAAGGATTTGACGAAATCTTCAGGCGCTGGCAAAAAGCCTTTGTTTCCTCTCCACTGAAAAAAACCTTGTGTTTAAAAGGCAGCTGAAGTCCAAGAGGCTCTAATATTCATTCCCGCACATCGAGGTCCTCCAGTAAATGTGGCTGCTAGATTAAGACATGAATACAAAATGTATTCTCTAAGCTCAGTTTTTATTACAGATATTACCACACCTCTATATTTGTTTTCTCAATAGTGATACAAGCATTTAAATCAGAATTTAGCGCAGCATTATTCTTGAAAGACTCCCACACAATGTCATGATAATAGCATGAAATACACATTCTGTGGGGGAGGCTCGCCTCTACAGCCTTTCCCGTGAACTCAGGGTTTGTCATCATCAGCTGGAAAAGGGAGGACCTCAAATGAATTCCTTGACCCACAGTTACACAAACACCCAGATGTCTTCACATGAGATGCTATGGGAACTGGAGCAAAAAATCTCATGTGTCACAGATTAGTACATGAGTATGTCTGTCAGGCAACGCTCCTTGTGGTTTCCATTAACTTTGCAGAAGCATAATTGCTCCAAAATATCAATCAAAAACTGATGTCTGTACACTGTTTTCCATGAAAAAATTAGGAACAATGCCCCTCAGTTCCTGGAGGATGGGTTAGGCGTGTAGGAACACATAGAGATCTGGGCTAAGGACACAATGGTGCAAAAATGTCTTTATCAGCACTTCCAGCTCAAGCCCAAAGGATTTCAGCCTACTTCTGCCAGCAAAAACAGCTGCTTAATCTATGAGTTTGCCTGAAACGTGGCCAAACAGGCTGAAGGTTTATATTAAAAAAGTTGGATTAGATAAAGCAAAGTCAGCTGTATGTGTATGTGGTATGGTGGATAAATTAACAATGGTGACTTGTGTCACACCCAGTGTCCTCCAGATAGCAGGAGGTACTATAGGTAGAGAAGCAATGAATGGGTCTATCAAAGGACATATTATATAACAGCATACAGTATATTTTATATGGGTCAAGAGGAAAGTTTGTCTTCCTTTCATCCTCTTTAGAGCTTAGCCACCTGAAAATCACCTTTGTTGCTTCTGCTACCTTTCAGCATTGCCACTGGTACATAGATCACGAGTACTTATGAATGGAGCATCTCAAAATTTGACATCAGAGAAATTATCATCGTGGAAGAAGTTAATGTCAGCTCCACAAACATACACAAACATCAAACATGCATAAGTGGTGCTTGATCATCCCTGCTTTATGCCCACATAAAAAGTAAGTGAAGTGATGTCTGCCTCTGCATGTTTAAGTACATCCTCCATAAATGGGCGGTTACATTGACAATGTCTGTAGAGCAGAGATCCCATCACATGCAGTATTTATACAGTGAACCAACAACAAGATTCCATTTGCTCAGAACCCCAAATGATTTTTTTCTTCTGTTAACTGCCACTTAGTCCTCCTTAGGGTCACAGGTGATGCAGCAGTGCAACCTGAACCTTCACTCTCACACTCATGCCTAGGGACGATTTTTTTGACAGTGAGAGGAACAGAAAAACCAAGCAGATTAAGCAGAACAGAATGAAACAAATCCAGAACTTATCTGCAATGAGGGAACTGTGCTTACCACAGCATCATGGTGCTGACCATGGACAATTGAGACTGATGCTTCAGACCACTGTGAAGGTAAAAAAAAACAACAAAAAAAGCAGTCTCGCAATGGTTTCCTTGTGGTATTTTACTCTGGAAACTTAAATTGGAATTTGAAAGTGATAGAACTTAATGTAACTGCTAAACAGCAGCTTAAACAGGACCTGCCAATAACAAAACTTAATAAGCCACAGTCCTGAGATCCAATCACACTGTTCACACTCTGTCTGGGCTGATTTTAGTCCCCAGCCTGTATAAAAGAGATCGAATTAAAATAATCTAATTGGCCAAACAGAAATTGACTTTTATTACGAAACAGTCAATGTAAAGGTAATGGGTTTTTGCCTAGGCGCTTATTGCTCTCAAGGAGTGAATCAAATTAAAATGAGGGGGTGAAAATCATCAGATGGTGACAGTGATTTACTGTATTTAGAGATTGCACCAAAACATTTTAGAGGGGAAATCTGCTGTGCACAGCAGAACAGGGCTGAAAACTTATCTTTAAACTGGTGTTGTCAAACGATTAAAGACTTAATGAGATTAATCACAGGGTTGCTATGGATTAAATTTGATTAATTATGATTAAATATCTTTCATTTTTAATCTATATTAACTGCATTTCATTTTGCATGGGAAAACAATCAAGACTGAAGGGAGGGTGGTTTGTGCAAGCTGGGCACCGTACTAACTGAAGCGTAGTAGAACCTCCGACTAATCTTTGCTTTGAGTTAATGTGACATTTTGACTCTACTTGGACAAACTGCCTGAAATGCATTGCCAGAGACGTTCAGTCATTCTCTGCTCCAGATGGGTTAATTACATTAAACAGTCACAAGTTTTAATGACTGTCATGAGTCATTAAAACTGGAATCTTGGTTTGAGTTTCATGATCAATAGGTTAAAAATCTACACGAATAAAGAAATATTGACAAATAAAGAAAGTGTGCCCGTGAGGATCATTCGAAGGGAACAAAGAGCTTATGCAAATGTGTTCACGAGGTCTCCGACTAGTGTTTTCCTTAAACAGCATGCCAAACCACTGAGTGGAACTGCATCTCTGGTAAACAAAATTCAAAGCCCAGATTTAGTCGTGTCCGCCCACAAATTCCCGAGCCATTGCGGCCTCATCACGGTGCCGACTACTGCAACAGCTGACAGCATCTTATCAGCAGCTGCAATGACAACATGGGAGTCTTATCAGAGGTCACAAATTAGAAGCAGGAGAATTGCTGTGTGGAAATGTCAACAGCTTGGTGAAGTTGGCAGTGCTGTTATCAGGCCACGCCTATTTCTGGTGGAAGTATTCTAAGAAGCAACTGTCGCGGTAATGGCTGCTGATGCAATGTAGTGACAGGAGGCGTTGGCAGTCATTCAAGAAGTCTGCAGGATATTTTATATACAGAAAGCATTGGCCTGACAAAGACAGGATCCTTCAACTCTCATGACTCGACTGTTATTATAGAGTATCAACAGATTCACTGGTTATGAAGTACAACACAGCTGTACAATAGTACAAGACCACATCCACACATAAAGACAGTGGTCCGTGGTGTCTTGATGTCCAGACTGAGTCAGTGCTCTCTACTTCCCCCAGTAAAGCTTTCAGTATGGAGGTCAGTGCACTGAATTCAGAGGTCCATTTTTTCTCTAATGGCAACACGGTTGACTTAAGCCATGAAGGATACCTGTAGTGGCAGTAACATGGAGCTCAGGGCAGACAAGCATCAGATGCTGTATGAACCCTTTCTCCACTGGCTTCAAATAGAAACAACAACAGCACACAAGCATGCAGCGGCATGTTGTAGTGTGGCTCTCACTGTTTTCCCATGACATCTAAAGTAGGAATTAACTGCAGATCCTTAAAATCGATGCCTGATGGGAGTCATAACTTAACCCAGACCAATCTCTTCGAAAATGACCTGTCAGGACTTCAAATGCATGTGTACTAATGCAATTCAGTCAATACGCTGGCTCATTAGGTTTATTCTAATTTCTAAAACCATTCAAGGGATATGTCTATCCTACAACTGGGAACTAATTTCACTTGAACTTCACTATTGTGATGTGAATGTCACAGTCCTGATAAAACATTTATTTTATCCTAGTAAATACATGTGTCTATAGTCTTATTTTTTATATCATATTATTCAAATGTGCAGTGAAGGCAAAGAATATAGCATAATATCTACCTTCATTTCAACTTTTCAAATTTCAAACAACTCGCACAGCGGCCCTGACGACATTCTTTACCAGATTTAACCCCAGTGGCAACCCCAGCTAAAGTTACACTTGCATTTGCTGTCAGTACCCCGACAGCAACTAATCGAATTAAATGGCTCCAATTCCACCACATATATTGGAAGTAGCTTTTGTATCTGATCTGCCCAGCCCTATGAGACAGTAATGATGGAGTAAAATGAAAAGGGACACTCTCAGTAAGAACGTATGACAAATATGAGCAAATAATTAAGAATAATGCAAACAAAATGTCAGTCAATTCATGGAAAGTATGTTAGGCATTTTGGATTGGACTGGATCCACATTTTGGATTAAACATGATCTGGAACTATATACAATGCCAAACTGATGACATTGCCAAATGTAAGATTGTTAGTGATCGTACTTTTTGCACAAAATGACATACTAAAGAGCACCATTTAGCAAAATTATTTGGTGGTGATCAATTGGTGATCACCAGTTTGATGATGAAGAAGGGAGATGGGAATGAGCTGCACACTGAGTTGGAGAGCTAATAGCAGACGGTGAAGAGACGGCTGGTGGAGCTCACTGAAACTATGTGGAGGCTGAGTGAGACAACAGACGGACGAGAGGCAAGGAGAGGCTGACGAAAGGAGAGATGTTGACAGTAGAGGCGAAGAGCTGCAGGGTCTTCATCATAAATATGCAGCCGTGAGGGCGGGGCCGGTAGAAAACTGATGAGAGGCAGCACAAATGAACAAAAATCTTTAAACCAAAGAGTTATTATTGATTTAAGAGGCCTCAAACTTGAAATATGCTAACGGCCACATGGACACTATGCCTACTGTACTGTTTCATCAAACTTTTAGCAACAACAAGAGCAGTGCGGTAGTCCAAACGGCCTTTAAGTGCAACCTAAACAACATAGGGAAACGGCAGAGATTAATTGACGACAAATTCGACTTCAGCTGAAACAGAAGTACAGCTTACCCCTTTCAGACATATCAATAATTCATAACTCTACCTATCTGGAGGAGTGCTTACCATTGTGCTGCTGCCATTTCAGACATATAGAATGACATGCAGTATCTGATAGCTGCTGGGGCCTTTATGACATACATTGTAGATAAAACCTTTCAACAGCTATAATCAAACCATCAGAGCCCTTAAACCTTTGGCCGGCAATCTCCATTAGAGAACAAGCTCTTAACAAGAGGAAATGACAGATCTGATTCTATTAGAAATTTAAATGAGGGGGAAAAAGGGTGAGAAGGGAAGAACTGCTGCACAGATTTTAACAGAGATTAAAGAATATTTGATTTTTCTTCTGCTTCCAAATTTAAAATATGATAAAGAAAAAAAAAAAAAATATATATATATATATTACAGAAAAGGTAGGTTTTGCTGCTCATTTTAAAACTTCTGATATTCTGATTAGAAATAATTTAGCAATGTTGGAGAGACTAACCAAAACAGATCTGAGTGTATTCATTCAACACACATAAGAGGACAGCTGTGGGCAGGTCTGTCTCTCAGGCACAAGGAAGAAGAGAAAATCTCATCTATTCTTTTTTTTTTTTTTTAATTTTCCAGGCACTGGGGCTGCATTAAGGTAATAAACGGAGGGGAAACTGTGGACAGAGAAAAAAAACAATCCCGCATTGCTTGGAGCAAGCAGAAATCTAAGCCCAAGGGAATCATTTCAAAGGTTGAGCCTTGCTGGAGGTTTTGCTATTAGCTTTAGCGTGAGTCCACAGACAGAGGGGAGCCGAGTGCCTTCTGGCAGTCTGAATTATTTAGCTGTCACATTTGTAGGGTGCAGTGAAGTGGCACTAAATCCCTGACCACTGTGGCACACTGAGGAGTGACTGGGTTCACCAGGGCACCTTAAAAAGAAAAAAAAAAAAGGGAGGAACGAGGTGCACAGCAGTTTCATTTTGAACTTTGTTGATCATGATCGGAGGGGATCGAGGTTGGAGCTCACTATCGCACCAATCACGTGATCGGGTAGGAAGAAAATATTAGTACTCGTTTTTTCAACTGTGCAACATGACAGAATGAACTTGTGGAAATTCTGATCGCATGATTCCAAAGCCCCAAAATTCCTAAAGCCAGTGTTGTTCATACAGAAATTGGTGACGTGTTTTTAACCTTACAACCTTACAAAGAGCTGAGCTGAGGATAACTTATGGTCTGACGGATGTGAAGGCATCTCAGGGGCATGTCATACATTTTAAAACCACTTAGCCCTCTAAACATATGCGCTATGTAAACCTGCAGAACAACAAAGGCGTGCCATTGCTCCTCCTGAAGGAAGTTTGACAATGACAAAGCCATTAACCTTTATGCTCCTTTTCATGCCTCATAGATCCTGCCTGGGCTCACTATAAACTTCAGTCTGGCATCAATCCATCCATCAGCAGCCAAAATCTTCTGTGTGGCCTCAGAATCAAGACTGACATTACTGCTCGCTCTCCCTCCCTCCTTCCCTTCCTCTCTCTCAATGACAAAACCATATATCTCAATCATCTATCAGCTCCAACAGCTAAAGTAGCACATTATATTATTTACCTTGCAGAATTCGTGTTAATACCTGTTGTGGGTCACTGACTTCACACTCTTTTCAATCACATCATTTCCAACTTGAAGTACATCGCTTCTTTGCTGACTATCACCAAAGTACTTTTTTTATGTCACAATGATGAAAATGTGTTTCCTATTAATTCATTTTTTGGTAATCTTACATAAAATGTTTTGAAGTACAGGAAACAATGAAATGTAAATCAGATGATACATTTAGTTTTTTTTTTTTTTTTTTTTTTTTTAAACCTGGGGTAATTTCAAGCATAGTGATCCATTAGTAATCAGTAGATATGTTATACTCTTGCTTAAACCTGCAAAGAATGTGTGATTACACTTGTATTCCTCTACTGAGGCTCTGTAGTGAAAGTTCAACCTTGAACACATTTTCTTTCCAGAGCAATGTCGCTGTGTTTCGCCAAATATTTCTGCTCTGAATCACTGTCTCTTCAAATAAAAAGTGAGGATAGCTCGTTGGCACGGCCTTATTTCAGTCTGAATGTAAACGTTGTTGAGGCTAAGCAGGTTCATATAGGGACAGTACATTCTGTTCTGTTTGTACAGCGTATAGAACTCAGGAGGATCTTAGCAGTTGATTTGATTCCTGTAGCTTCATTACAAAAAGATATCAACAGATGACTCAAAGATGCAAAACCAATTTCATACAATCACACATGATCAACATTACATCCTTGAACTTTAAGTAGAATCTCACACAAGGTATGTTTTAGATATCTTTCAGAAAAAACATGCTTATTTCAACCCCTTAGATGGGTTTGCTCTGCAAACTAAATTTAATTTGAATCCAAAAAAACAATCTTCCAGTCATCTTCTTCCGCTTATTCCTTCAGAGAGGGTCACGGTGGGACTGGAGCCTATGCCAGTTGAAAATGGGCGAAGGCGGGGTACAACTAGAACTGTACTCCAGTCAGTCACAGGGCTGACACAAAGAGACAGACAACCACTCACGCTCACATTCATACCTAAGGACAATCTAGAAGGTCAATTCCCCTAATCCCCAGTTGTCCATGTCTTTGGACTGTGGGAGGATGCCGGAGTATCCGGAGAGAACGCACGCGAGCACATAATCAAAAAATAATCAATTTAAACATATAAACTGGAATAATAGTAACAAAAAGGCTAAACAAAGAACAGCTGCTACAGTTCAAGCTGGATGGGAGACAACATTGCCCCTTTCTCTGTTACATATCCATCTCACCCCCATACTCAATGACATTGACCTTTCACTTGGTGAATCAATAGTATTTTATTCAACACCTTTCACTTAGCTCCCACTAAAGGTCAATGCACATGAGATTGGATTGGTGAAAGAGCTGTATGTTTCTGCTGAAACCATCCCAGTGAACTGGCCTTTATGATTAGATCTAATTGATTTAAAAAAAAAAAAAGCATCAGCAAAATCTGAAGCTTGAGTGAGGCACTTCACTTATGTAATCCAGCAGTTGCTGAATTCCAGTTGAATATGTGACCCTGTGTCAAAGGGGTTGTCATATAACTCCAATATGTGTTTCAGTCAAACAATCTTGTTACAAGGGTACTGGAGGCCTATTCAAGCTGAATCCAAGTCTTCTTCAATGGGTCAGTTCGTATCTATAAGTACCACAAAGACATATTGTTTCCATGGTAAGCTCTCCATAGGAAACCAAATAATTTCATGAACTTTTCTGAACTCCATGAGCTCCCTTCTCTTATAAACCCAACGGCAATTTTAATTATTAGGTATTTACATCAGTGTGCATAGCTAAAATATTTTTTAGTTTCTTTCAACAATGACTTTATTCTACTGTGCTGGGCTTCTGGATGTCATCCACACTCATTAGAGGAGTTGGGTGTCAGCTGTATATTAAAAAATGCGCTGCCCAGATTGCAGCAGTGCCTCATGCTCTCATCGGTCTGCACCAGCGATGGATCAGAGAGGAGGAGGATAATGGCTTTGTTGTTCCTCGCTGCATCATGCAACGCCACTTATGCACTCGCTCAGTCATCGACGTTCTCCCGCCTCAGTTAGGAGCAAACCGACGACGACATTCTGCACAGTGAAAAGTCATGGACTCTTTCTTTGCTTGGCCCCCGCAAACACTCTTTGAAGGTTCTGAAAACACAGATGGGTTTTTCCTCTAGTCCTGTACACAAACAGATGAAACAACTATAGAGATGAATAAACCCAGCAGATGTACAACAGCAATGCAGAAATACATGAATCACTGTATACAGCTGGAGAAAAGGCTTCACTTTGCTGGTGGTTTGCAAACAGTTGTACTCTCATTAATTTCACATGTTACAGACTGTTGTTAAAATATTTATTGGTAAAATATGTATGTTCAACCCAATGTGCATATCATTTTTATGTTTTAATAACTTTAATAGCCATTTAAAATTTCCCCACACATCCCACTTAATTTTGTCTTAATTTAGTATCATGTTGACATAAAAGTTAGCAGATATGAAAAGGCGTTATTAAGCTGTCAGCTGTATTTATAGAAATATATTATTGTGTTTACCGTCAAATATATTTATAGTCTGTGTTATACAAGAGGAAAAAGAAAAAAGAATCTGGTTCTGAGGGAGAGTATGTGAGACAGAGACAGACAGACTGACAGATTAGGAATGTAAATCCAAAGGTCAAGCCTGAGCAAGGAAATAAAACCAATCTGGTCTTTAAAAGTTAGAAACGGAAAAAACAATGGGCAGAGATTCCCAACAAAGAATTTCCATTCAACTGATCTCAATTTCCTATGAACCGCATTTCTCCGGATGATTCATACCCAACTTGTAAAAACAAGGATGCAGCCTGGGAAGTGAGAGGACTCAGAACACCTGTATTTTGTGGCTGAGCGAACGGAATAATAATCTGGCACCAAATATCTCCTTTACCTGTTTATTAGGGTTGAGGAATCTTCAGTTAAGCCTGCTGCCTAGAATGTTTTTAAAGCAGGCATTTTGAAATCCAACTGTAACATCTGTACTAGTGTTGCTGCAACCAAGACAGGAAGCAGTCCTGTTTTTAAATGAAGGTCAGGCGAGCAGAGATGTTTTTAGTGACGTTGTAATTCAAAGTCACCATTTTAAAAGCCGCAACACTAGTTGGTAACAGTTTAGACAAAACTGTCATGTTGAGAGACGTTGGTTATTTGTTTGACATCATCAATGATACATTATCCAATTACATTGCGATATGGTCAGTAAATTAAAATCACATTAACTTTATCAAGATCTGATCTCAACGACTGGTTCTGGAGAAGATGTGAAGATAAATGGCTGATTAGGGCTGCGCTAATGTCAAGCATTAATCTGGTGTCATTAGCATCCCCCAGAAAGCAGAGAAACCACCACAGCTCTGTCTTAAGGACCCTCCTCTTTCTGCTACGGACCAAGCAATTAATTAGCCAGAGGTTCTTTAAATTGACACATTACCAGAATAAACACTGCCACGTGCTAATGCGGTTTAATTATGGCCCGCAATGTGTGCACAATCCCACCCCAACACGGTGACAGTGTCAGCGTTTCCTCGGCTGTGTGACAGGTCAGCATTTGCGCAGGGGTGGGGGGGGGGCAGGGCTGAAGGCGTGCAGCAGTTTGATGAGCAGGTGGTATTAGCATGGCAACAGACAGTGACGGCACACAATCTCAGAGGAGCGCTGCCGCTGCTGCATCTGTCTGACCTCCAAACACCAGACATCCACAGCCTCAGGACATGAGGAGATTCTTTTCTCACTAAAAACCGCACTGGCAAGAAAGGGAAAAAAAAAACAAAAAACGATGGGCAGCGATTTTCATCAGTATAAAATTGCAGTGGGCACGCTCTATGAATTCTGTGCTTATAATACATTAAGGTCATCTTTTATATCAAACAAGACTGAAGGCAAAATGATAAGGTGTTACAGCTGTGAGCTTGCTGTCAGTACCTGGTGGCAGGCTGGTTCTTTTCCTCTTCTTGGTGTTTTCGGTTGTGTTTTCCAGGGCAGGACACTCCGTCACCAGTGGACCACTGGAGCCGTTGAACTGGAGTGGGTCGTTGTTGGTTGCCGGATCAAAAGAGAGAGGATTGAGTCCTGAAAGACACAAACCAAATGAAGCCTCATTATAGTCCAAGATGTAAAAGCTCTTGACCAAAGGGTGAAGAGAGGGGAAACATAAAAAGAAAGAAATATAAGGTCGCAGTGCTACTGTGTTTTATAGCCAAACCCTGAAGGGCATCATTTAGACACACATCTCTGAAGAACTCATAAATACTGTAATTTCAATGACGCAAATGAACGTTTCTCTGATGGGAAAAAAAAAAATCTTCTGGAAGAATATTTTTTCTGCCCTTTTAGAAGCACAAACCTCTTCATCTCTGAAATACCACAAATGTCTAACTCATGGTGAAAAATGAAACTGCCACGTCATTTCAGAAAGAGAAAATCCATTATTTGTACGGTATCCAAGCCAGAATGAGTGAGACAGTAGATGTGGTACTCTAAAATTTTGCGATATTTATGTATCTCTAAGAAACTCAGACATTCATTCAATTGAAGGATAGATAAAACTTCACTCGGTAAAATTGTTTTGTCACTGCACCAAAATATTTTGGGTCTGATCCCAGATATGGAGAATGCGTGCTACGCTCACATCAATATTTTGTGCATGCACAGGAAAGCCAACATATGCATGGCTTTCATCCCTTCCAAACAAGGTCAAGTTTAACAAGGACAAAGAAGTGAAAAATGTCGACAGTCCCACTAAGAATCCCTCTTTCATCCATCGCATCTATCTCCTTCTGTAGACTAAAGTAAAAGCAGAGGTACATTAGAATTGGGATGTCCAAACTCTTCCACAAAGGTGTGGTGGCAGTTTTTTGTCATAACCAATCAAGCACACACACTTTGACCAATCAGGTGCATGAAGACTCAGTTCCGCTGATTAAATGAGTCCAGTCTGGTGTACCACTGCCTGCTTGGAACAAAAACCTGCAGCCACACGGCCCTTTGTGGGAGAGTCTGGACATCCAGGCATTAGAAGAATAATGTAATGTTAATTATCATTCAGTTCAAGGGAGAAGTACTTTTCAGTGTATTCATTTTGTTTCCTGTTATCTTACAATAGCAGGATAAACACTTCCATCATGAAGACTAAACAATGCACCCATAGGAAATAAAAACACAAATAATAATTTTGCAATTGTGACTTAGTCTTATAAACAACTTAACCTCTAGGTTCCTGCTTATTATATCAGCTATTCTCAAACCTTTATGTTGTGTGTAGCGCAATGTTCATAAGTAGGGCTGGGTCCTGAGGAGACTCTGTGTACACTCATGAAATATTCATGACACCTCTTTATGCATGGATCTGTTTTTCTATCCATCAAGCTACAAATAACAAGTCCCACTTTAAAGGGATAATTCACCCCAGAATGAAAACAAACTAATTATGTGCTCAACAGATTGGCTAAAGTTTTAGAGTTTTGGGGCTCAACAGCGTCACAGTTAAATCCAAAATAATTGAGCCATTTTAATTCATGTGAGATCAGTAAAAAATGAGTACTGAGAGTTCTCAATGATCTCATTTCAATGTGAAGCGACTTGGAGCCAACATATACAGAGTCTACAGTACATTTAGACTAGTAATATAAATATGATGCTGTTTTGAATCAGGCACTTGGATGGCAGCATGGAAGCAGTGTAGAAGACATGTTGTGATTTTCCCCAGTACATCTGATGATACGGCTTCCATTTCCCCTAATTTTATTGAATTTAGAAGGCTCATTACCCCTGAAAATCTGAAAGTGGCGGATTCTGAAACTTCTTCCACGCTGCCATTTGCATAAATAAAATGTGAGTTTTCATTTTCCCTTTAATGTGGTAGTCACATTTTCAATGTCCCTGATAAGTCAGGCAGGGCCCCAGATATCAGCATGTTTTTTTTTCCTTTTAAAATCTTCATTGCAGAGTGAAGTCATAAATCAGCATATTTTTTTTTCATCTGAATTGGAATCAAAGTAAATTTTATATCTCCATAAAAGCAAAATCTCTTGTATATGCTTTAAATAAATATGGGATGGGACTCTTCTACATCAACACCTACAACACAGGCATAATTTATGTTCCCAGAGTTGGGCTTTAAGCCTGTGCATGCCAGTGAGAGATCACAGCAATACTGACCAGCTGATAGGAAATCAGTACTAAACCTCAGTGAGGAATGAAGTAAAGGTTCAGATTCAGGGGCTCTGAGTGAGCCAGCCTTTGTTTCTGTTGTCCTTGCGATTAAAATGTTCAAAACCAAAAAATAAAGATGGGTCATGACAAAGTACGAACCTTGGAGACACGAGTAAGAGAGAGAGTGTGTGTGTCCTTTGGATGCGTGTGTATAAACCTGTAAATTAAAAATATCTTTCCTGGATCATCGCCCTGTCTGCAGTGGGAAGTGTTTGTCTGCTAGCTGCTGTTTCCAACCTCCGGTGGCTGGCTACAGAGGAAAGAGTGACTATCATTGCTCAGGAGAGGTAAAAGAGAAATACCTGGAGGCTGTGTGGACACAGCTGAAGATTTTGGACAGAAACACAAAACAGTAGTTGGAGAAAAGAAAAAAGCTGAACTCGGACAAAAACTGGCTTCTGCATTGAAGACAGAAAATATAAAAGAACGTGAGAATTTTGCCTCAAGGATGAATTAAATTGTGCCATATTAATAACATAAACACTGAGTGAAAGTCTGAACCATTCATTTTCCAATCAATTCTAACAACTCACTACTGAATTTGAAGATCTCTTTAACAATGCTGTAAAACTGCAGATTTATCAAGCTTTTAATTAATCAGCCAACTGCAAACATATCCTGAATCTGTCTCATAATCGAGATGAATGGCATTTTAATTAAAACCCAAATGTTTTATTATTATGGCATCCATTATAATTGATCACTCCAAACACAAATACCCTAAAACCTTTACATATACAGCAAATATGCAAATTATGTTTTCATGTCAAAAAAGAAATTTACTTTGCAAATACAGGTACTGTGAATGCCTGACTTTGAGGTTCACTGATGCTGTGGTGATTAAACCCATGTTGAATAACTGCTGTGAACTGAGGCAAATCACTTCTATGAAAACATTTGTCTGATTCCCTATGCTCTATACACTGCCTGAGCCTCAGCAAATAAAGCTTACAGGACTGCATAAATGATGCAAAGCAGGAGCAAATGTTCATCAGTGCAGCACTACAGTTACTGTAAGTGCTTATGAGTCAAAACAAGCAATAAATAGTACAATAACAATAGAAAAAACAACTGGGGAACATGATTATCTGCATATTCAGTCATGTGATCAGGGTAGAGGGCCACGTGGATAGTGAAAAATTACAGCACAATAGACGTTAATTAGTTTCTACAAGCAATAAAAGTGAATAATGCTCTCTGGGACACTGCCACCAAGTATGGACACCTTTTATTTTATCACCAACTGGCACCACTGCTCACAGTGACCCTAGATTTGTTGCATATCAGACACACACAATGACTTGATTCATAAAAAATGACCCTCATTCAATCAAACTGTACATCATACAAGTAATGTAATACTTTGAAGAACAGGCCCCCATCACCGTGGTAACCAGCATGGTCGAGCTGGACTGCATGTACTTGTACCAGGCATGAAAAGACCAATCATTCATTGGACTTCATTCACAGCTGATCTGGAAGCAGCATGACTAATTAATGCTCAGAAAAATAAAAGGTGGCAGTACTGTACAATCAACATTTTTCAGGGGAAAATAAGGATCCCTGAGAAAATGTCCCTAATTGGCCTACAGCTGTCAAGTGTCTGTGTAAATGCAGGGGT
This sequence comes from Lagocephalus sceleratus, assembly GCA_911728415.1. NCBI lineage: Eukaryota > Metazoa > Chordata > Actinopteri > Tetraodontiformes > Tetraodontidae > Lagocephalus > Lagocephalus sceleratus. The sequence continues at coordinate 642,972 of CAJVRN010000211.1, read as the reverse complement.
TTTGAAAACTTTGAACATAGTTGGTGTCCATATGTCACTGAACCCTCTTTAAGACACAAATTAATGATTACTGAGTGTATCAAATGCTGTAAATGTGAAAATATTCATTTCTTTTTTGATTAAAATTGCTATTCAGACTGTAGAGTCTCTGTAAATTATGCTGCAGTTAAATATGCAGCAAGAAATTACATTCATGTGCGAAAATAGTATTAAATAATTAAAATATGAAATTATGTTTCCCATTTCCAGTACATTGCTAATATGTCCAATTCTGCTACGATTCATAACCACACTGCACATAAATGGGTTCTTTTGGCGGCTGGCAAGTCAACAAACAAGACCCCAAATAAACCTTTAGACAGCTGGAACGTTACTAATGAAACCCAGTCACAAGAGTGCCATTAGGTCAAACTGACAGTGCTTCAACACAAGCCAGTCAGCCTAGTTAAATGAGATATTGCTCTATTCATAGCCTGCAGTATCCATCAGAGCTGCATGACATTTGTGGCACGGGGTTGTGAGCTCATGCTTCCTAAAAAGCTTCCTAAAAAAAAAAAAAAAAAAAAAAAGGTAGCCGACTGTCAAGTTATGAGTGCCCTTAACAGATATATAAACAAGGTGCCTGAATGATGGGGATTAGCGATGACTGGCACAGGCATGCCAAACAGCTCTGGCATTTTCATAAGACTATTAACCAAGCTTTTCGCATGCGGTCTATTTCAGGCCATTGAAAACTGGAAAACATATGAAAGGCATACACAGATCTGTACCTACAACTGCTCTAACATACGATGAAAAAATAAATCAATTTACACATGGTTGATAAAATACTGAAGAAAAAAACCTAAGTATTTATTTAAAACCCAATTTTTTAAATTCTCTCAACTGAAAAACAAAGTTTAAGATCATGTGGCTGGGCTGAAAAACATTATTTGTTTGTGTCTATAGTATATGTCAGATAGACAATCAGGGTTAATATCATGATAATTACATCTGTTCTTACAGTTGAAAGTTAGGTAAAGGTTAATCTATTCTCTGATGCTGTGATGACATTTTTACATGACATTTGAACTGATGCTTGAACTGAAATAACTCTGAACTGTGAATGTATTGTGGAAAATGTGCAGAAAAGGGATGCACATAATATATACTGGCACATGAAGCTGGAAATGAGTCCTCTAATACAAGCACAGGTTGGCATGTGAGATCAACAACGCTCCTCCACCATAATTATGTCACAAAGATTCATATCTGTGGTAAGAAGAAAATTCCTTGTTAGACCCCCTCTCTGTCATTCCCCTGAGCCGCAGGGAATTCACTGAAGGTTAATTTATTTAAATCTCCCAAACACTCATCTCTATTCCATTAAACTCAATAAGAATCTATGGTTTCCAGCCTAATTTACTTTCTAATGTTAAAGGCTGTGTCCTTTCTGCAGTGTGTGTGTGTGTGCCTGTCTGTGTGTATGTGTGACAGTGCTTGAAGAAGACAACACAGCAGGTGATAAGGTCATGGTAGCTTAAACTTGCATATTAGCCGTCCTTTGAAAACCATGCTTACAGATGGACTCATAAGTTAATGTGATGCTCACAGGAGAAGGCAATAACAGCAAAATATATGCTCTTCCCTGGAGAGAAGTTCCTTTCCACTATCCATCAGGCCCCAGAGTGTCCAAGCTCTGGCCATCTGACCTTTCCTTTTAAAGACCTGATACCATAATCATTCGGTGAATGGGCGGATCAAGATATCAATAGTTCGTACGAGGAAAATCTCGGTTATGTGGACAATCACCATATCGCTTTTAGAGCTTGGCAGAGATGCCCTTATGGTAATGACTTTGGGAATGATCACCCTTCCCTTAAATAGCTGGTGGAGTTTAATGCAGCCTGCTAGATCAGCAGCTGGACAATGTGTTCAGAGAAACAGCTAATGACAGCTTGTTGAATGTGTCCCGTGGAGTTGTGTATGACAGCTCGCATCGGCTGTCACCACCAAAATATTTTCCTGGAGGTTCACTGCATCTAAGAACTGTAATCTTAACACTTTATATTTGTCAGACATGGAAACCCCACCTTCTAGGATGTGAGATGTTTGTGATAACTCGGATGTTGAATATTTGAATTGAATTTTGTTGAAAAAACACTGTAAATGTTTCAGATGTATACGCACATATACAAAGTCTACCTCAATTGTCCCCACTTTTGTTCTTTTGTTTGTTGTTTTAAGATTAATCTCTGGAAAAAGTGGTATTCCCTTCATTTTCTTTTTTCCGCTCTCCCTTTTTTCCCTATGCCTCATTTGTAAGTAGCACAAAAAGCAAAAAGATGGAAATGTATACCAACTGTTTATCCTATAATAGTTGTCCTATATCAGTCATCCACGTACAAATACAAAATCTGAAAACAACAAAGTTGAGGAGAACTTCAGACATGCAGAAACAACAAAATAAAAGCATAGTATTTATTTTGAAATTAAGTTTTATATGTAGAAAGTATTTCTCTGGATTGTTTCCCACATTTTTAACATTGTTAGTGTCTCCACCCTAAAGCATGCACAACTCATTTCAGCTTTCTTACACTTCACATGCAAGTTTGACAGTTGGACAGAAAATTGTCTTGTGCTGAAGACAACAGAATGATAAATATACATCTCGCTTGCAGCCATTCTCACAGTTCCTGTCACAACATCACATTCCTCTTTTCAAACCAGGTTGTAGTTTGGTTTTAGAATGCCCACCTTGTCACTATCCTTCATAACATTCCGGAGGCTACACTTTGTTTCATAGAGCACTGATTAAAAAAAGCATATTCCCTTGTGTGCCAATTAATGACTGTAAAAGTGCTCCTTAGTTGCTGGTACTGTTTGCTGCTTCCTTTCCGCCCTCTTCCCTGGAATTAGTGCACTTGAATTAATATCCAAATGGATGAGACCCCTGAGTGACAGCACAAGGAAGATGGGAGTGCTCTAGATGCAACAGACGAATTTCAAAAGACAAGTCTTTGTCTTTGATGCTATTTTGGGATGCAGCTACCATAGAGGTCTGAAGAGAAGAATTGCCAGATGGCTACTTGTCATTCCCAATGAGTCAGAACTCTAAATTCTAGTCCTGGAGTCCTGGTGCATTGTCTGATGCTGATCACGATCTACAACGCTCTGATGGACATTGATGATACCTTCGTGAAACCACTGAACAAATGAATAGATTTCACACGGAGACAGTTTTGTGAATTCAATCTGATTCCCTACTCGTAATCTGACAGACAACATAGTCTTGCACTTGTATTAACACACACTGTGATAAACTATTATTACATATTCAGCTTCAGTTCCACCAACCTATTTATCAAAATAGTCACCCAGCATTGTACTGAATCGTTTTGGAAAGTCATCAGTGGCTCCAAGTAGCTTTTACTAAAGATGCATCATTATAATGGACATATGACATTATTATAAATCACTAACACAAATTAAAGATACTACACCCTCACAAAACCTCCTGATATTATTAGGCATGCTTTCATGTTTGTTTTCAAGAATGTCAAGTTAGGTCAAGACTAAAATAATGTCGAGATGGGCTTATTCTTTCACTGCACAAATAACAGATGCGACAGATATCATAGCATTACTTTGAGGGAGCTCCTATATTTACATAATTCAGTGGTAATCACATCTGAGTCCTCTTTGTCACCATTCATTGTCTGAAGTTTATTTTTGTTTTATTGACTGGAAATGGAGGAGAATGTTTTTGGATTAAAGAGGGCTCTCATGCGCCACAAGGTATTATTAAGTGACAAACATCATCTTGTCATGACTGGAGAGTGTCTCAGGAAATGCAGCCAAAATTTAATTATGGTAGAAATCCAGGACAATTTGTTATAGTTTTAGTAAGCTTGGGGGCAGTTGGGTTCACAACACACCGTGCTCTCATGTAAACGTCACTCTCAGTGTTCATGGTTTATTCTATTCAAATGCCTTGGGTTTTCACTGGAGCAAATATGGCTAAGCTCTGACTCATTGAAAGATTGAAGTACAATGAGGAAGAGTAAAGTGAATCATCTTTTTATTGTGGCTACTGCTGCAAACTTCACCAGCAAATCACAACTCCGTAGGAAGAATACTTATCCACAGCATTCCTCTCCTCGAGGCTTGCTACTTCAATTCTGTCATGCCTTTCGACAAACATCAACGTTGCTGGGTGATGGCCAAACTTTTTTTTCCTTGTAAAGCACTTCATCCTGTGTCATTTCAATTTATAGAGTAAAATAATAGTGGTTGGAGGAGCATGACACCAGAATGTAAGGCAGAATGGTGTGACTTGTCTCCGTTTGGTCCAGTGCTCTTCATTCTTCTGCTAGATACCACTGACGGCTCTGACTGGAAAACCCACAGGACCAAACTGCCCACTGTTGAGTATTTGGTCGACAGCACTATGCAGGGTTGTCAGAACTTTATGACAAAAAGTTGGGCTTGTTCTCCAGTTGCGGGAGAGTTTAAAAATGAAGCCACCAGTGATGGTCCCCTGATGCATTACAACTTGGGTCTAACGTGAAGGAATGACAATAAATGCCCTATAAAAAATATAACATAACATGACTGACTCTTTATATGCAGGCTGCTTGACAGGAACTAATGTTTTCCATCTACCTACCAATGTCAGATCATGGCTTTTTTTTCCATGAGAAAATCTGTCTGTTTTTGCTCGAGTACCAAAGGAGAACTTTGTGTATCTCAGGCCTTTGTGGAGAACCTGACAGCACCTCCTGACACAGAAATGCTGTGCAGAACCCAGGATGTTAATAAGCAAACTTATCTGTCTGTTCTTGTCATAATCATTGTATTTTCCTTTTCAGCCTGTAACTGCAACTACTTATACATCCAATTCAATTTCAGGCCAAAAAAAAGTTTATGTAACACAGTAAGACTTTTTAACAGTAAGATAAATGTGTTGATTCAGTTAAAATAAGAGCCAAATTACAGTCATTTTGGAGAAATAAATGTTAGCCTAACAAATCTGTCAGTTACCTATTCCAGTGGACAAACTCCGCTGACAGATATCCATCCCACGGCCCCTTGGAGATCACTTTTACATTCCCAGCTGTTTGAACATTCTGCGCCACCTCTCTGGGGTTTAGTTGCAATAATTTAATAAATAAACAAAACAAACCTGTAGTAATATCTCCTCGGCGGCATTTTCTCCATGCTGTTACCGAGACTCCTCGGAGATTTGACAGAAATAGAACAGGAAATTACCTTTGTACTCAGACCATTTGCCTGGTCATGAAAGCATTCGGGACAAAGGCAATTAGCTATTTCATAGATCCACACTTATCCAGTTATATAGGAGAAAATCAAGCAGAGCAGAAGCCATCCAACCAAATTAATGAATAAAGACTTCTGTTTCCACTTCAGACATTCAGTCTATTCATTAACAAATCTAATGCAGGGAACAGACCTCATTTTGTGATTTCTTATATATCTGTATTAATTTATTTAGTCTAGAGCTTCCCAATTTCAATTTACTGCAAATGAAATAAAAAGGCTTGGTACACCCAACAATGAACTGGTCCCTTATTATCCCAGGATTAAATAATATGACACACAATAGGATGAGGTAGTTTGATGCTCCAGCTCCAGATGCAAAAATATGCTTTTAAGATGACTATTTTAGTATCTATAATTAGTATAAAATAGGGTAAATTTAAAAATCCGGAGAAAGAATACAGGTGTGGATTGGTGTGAGGTTTGAGTTGGGAATATACAATCCTGTATAATTCCTCTTAGTTTATATTTTTAAAACCGTTCTTTTCTTTTCTGCTCTTTTGTGATATCTTACCACTAAACCTGTTGAGCAGCCATTTTGAAATGTCTGCATGCACTTCAGTTTCAGATTTATTCACGCCGGTGTCCATGAATAACATCGATGGGTTGAAACATTACGGCAACTAGAGTGATTCAGTGATTTCATTCTCAATCTCAGTCAATAAAACACTTGTTTAACAGAAGAGGCAGTTGCCAGACTGCATAACCTGAAGTAATTTCCAGGAAACTACCATGTCTGTCATTCTTATAAATCATGAATTTACACTTGGAACACAAACATGCATTCTGGGGTTTGAGTGTGAGTAACAGTGAGAAGGTAACAGTTCTGATTCTCTGCACTGAAAGCTTTTCTTTGGCTATGTTAAAAAAAAAATTAACTGCACATCAAAAATGAAGATGAGAATCAGAATAAACTGGTCTTAAACAGGTGTGCTTATTTAACAGAAATTAGTACACTGAAATAAGTCAGCAAGTTGAACAGCTGCAGCTTTAATACATCCTTCTTGAACTGGATGTCAAGACTCAAATGGTTTTTAAATAGACAAAATAATCTAATGATGCCCTGGTGATTTAGGGAAGAATTACCGAAGGATTAGCAAAGGCTTCATTGTATAGTGTGGGCTGATTGAAACTCCAACATGGTCAGAACTCTAAATACCTTGAAGCCCTTTGGTTACCACTCAGTCCCAGAGCAGTCAGCAAACAGCTCATGTTATTCCTGCATGATGGACTTCAGCACAACCCAGCCGTTAGATCTCTACGAAGTCTCTTTCATGACAATGCATAATCTCTATGATATGAATGATGAAATGTTTGATAGGTTCCTCATCTACACATGGCAGCAAAGATGCCAAAATGTATGATGAAAGGCTGTTTTTTTTGTTCCTGTGCAGGATAATAAACAGCTACAGTAACATATTGTGAACCTGCCAACACAACTATTGCAGTCAACAGACTGTTACTATATTTCTATGCCACATATACTTTATCAAGAGAGCCTTTGTTTTCCACTTCAAATTTATTTATTAATTTAAAACGTTTGATTTGCATTTAGTGTTTGTATCTTTTGATCATATCACATGCCATACAATTGAAATTAGTTCATACACTGTCATTCTGGAGCTGAATGTGTCTGACCGATTATTTCTCTATTCATGAAGTTACTTCCAATAAGTAACAAATGAAAGATTTTTACCAAACTAGTATAATAAGCATCTGTAGCCATGGCTCTCCATCATCTGTACTACAGCTTCTTTCTTATCAAGAATCAAAGACCCAGAAACTTTGGCAGCACAAAATCTCAGTTTAAAACATTCCTACCCCATAAACACAAAACATTAATTTACCACTTTTGCATTAGAGGTCTATGTGCACTCCCCATCCTTTTTTCCCCCACACAGCAACTAACCAAAAATCCAACTCTTGAATTTAGTGTCCTCCTCATCTGATCAGGAGGATGATGTCTACAGCTCTGGCCTTTAACGCCTTTATCAAAATAGGTCTGAGCTGCTATTGGCCACAGGAAATATCTGGCTATGTCTTTCATTCCTCCACTGCTCTGTTTTCCTGCAGGCTAAATGTCTAAATATTGGATATAACGGAAGGCAACTCAGACAATCCAGTCAGTTTTCAATGCTTAGAATTGCTGCTTCTGATACCATGGGAATGTTCCCCTGAATGATTCCTATTAATTGATATTTCAGTTGATAACTACAACAATAAGACCTTCTCTCTCAAGACAGTTTCAGGAACTGCCTGAGCCCCAGACATGAATTCAAATAACTATTTCTACCTAATATAAATCCAATAAAAAGAAAATATATTTAACTTGCGTGAGAGCAGATAATCATTATGTTAGTAAGTAAACACATGGAGGGGTTTGGATCAGATATACAACGTACGTGTCAGCAGCTGGACTGGATTTACCTCAGTCGTCTGGGAAATGAACTTACAGATGGTGAATCTGGTTTGATAACAAACAAAAGACTTAGCAGGATCACTTGAACTTTTAATGCCTGCCCTGAATTAAATGTCATTAAATATGTATAAGAGAGAAGACAGATGGCACACCTACCTGCAGAGGATAGACCAGTGAGAGTGAACTCTTATACTTTGCAAGTACCAGTTTGTGGAAATTTTTATTAATTTTTATAATCTGGCTCAAGAAAACAGTGATGACAGCATTATCATCAAGTATGTGGGAAAATTGGGTGAGAATATCCCTGACTTTTCCAATACCTGTCATGACATCATCTACCGTAAAGTGCAACCACAGCTGCAAGACCTTAATAACAGGCCAGCGCAGCGACAACACCCTGACGAAGCTCTCAACACAAAAACAACAAGTAACTTATGTAAACATGATGAATCCTTTCCATTAACAGCAGGACTGCAGGCTCTCCTGTCATTCTACCATTAATTATCTAGTCTTATGAGAAGATTATGGGAGGGAAACTAAGCCAACAGCCACACTCCAACGAGAGAGCCTCCCTTGATTAATTACCAAAACAGAAAAAACTAATGAAACCTCATAGATCCTCAGGATCTAAAGGCTGAGATCTGAATTAGCCATGTACTTTCTCTGTTTTTTTAAAGGATAGACCTCAGCTAGTGTTGTGGAATGCAGACGGTAAAGAAGAAAGGGCTAATGTCACAACAAATGTGCACTTTTCTGTCTAAATTACAAGTACTGAAGTAACACAAAGGCAGAAATATTGAAGAAGCAAAATCCAGTTTCCCAAAAATCAAAATGAATACAATTTGTCAAGAATGAGGTTTTCTGTCCCACATTTGTGTCTTTATGTCCTTTGTGCCTTCAAATAAGTTTTAATAAGCTCACTCTGCATGCAGATCAGCCCTGAAACCATTAGTTGCTTGACTGAGTGAAAAATGGTGCTGAACAGTCTTTATAATTAATAAATAATTGAAAACTTTAAATTAGCAGAATCTTGCAAGGCAATGACAAAAATCCATTTAGGTTTAGAAACATGGCAATCTTTTGATATTTATGAAAAGGGATATGAACACACACCAGTTCTTTTGGGGAAAACAGGATTTTAATGTAATCAGACACTAATGAAAAGATTGCTGATTACTGCAATTAAATTCTTCACACTCAAGAAACATTTATTTTTAAATATTGATCAACTGTGTCATGGCCAACTGACCAATTATTTGAAGCATATATAACTCTCTGTTGGTAGATTAGTCCATAATAAAATAACACTTTGCAACAGTCTTTCATAAAGGATTAATAACGTGTGTTGCTGTACCTTGTCATTCATCTCAGATATCAAAGAGTTGCTTTATTCTCAGATGCATTGTGATGCTGATGTGGGAGATCCTCAATCTAATGCAATTTTGTCGGCATAAACCTCTGAAATGCTCAAGTGTTTCCATTCCACTCAGCCTAGACCTAAAGCAACATGTCTGAAACTTTGCCAAACTCAAGAAGTCACCGACCTCAAGGTCAAAAACCTGAAAATGAAAAGGAAAACAAAAGTCTAGATTAAGGGAAGATTTAATTTTTAAAAAAGAAAATGAGAAGAAATGTGAAAAGAAAGAATAGTACACATACATTCAATGCTTCTATCCAACTTGGAATGTGTGAACCAGAGTAAAACCAGGTCACATATGGTTTTGCACGATATGGAACCAAGATAACATCTGATTTCAATTGGAATTGCAGAAGAATCCTATCAGTAGCATTAGTAGTCTATATGATGAAATATCTTTACAATTCCTGTTGACACACATCTGCTATGTATGTCAATAAAGGTTAATATCCGTGAATATATATGTTTGATATTTATTTTCTCTTCTAGATTGCCACCTGCCATACACATTGCCACCCATTTACACATATGTTATTATACTGGAACAATGACATATTCTGGGTTAGAGTTAGGGTTCCATATTGACAAGAATTATGGACTGCGTACCAGTATCCAGGGACTGTTTAAAATGATAGTCATCCCAGATATGTGCCAACCTCATCATACCAGAGTGTGCCTGATTCACATCCATCTGAAAATTTCAACATTCCGTTAGCTTTAGAAAATGCAAAAATGCTCCAGTTGCCTTTGAGGGAATTTATCACCCTGCTTTTGGCCATCATTCCCGGTCTGAACATTTGCCTTGATTTACTGACATGATAACATATGGCGCATATTGCGCACTTTCAGACATTTTGCTTATTTAAAGCTTATAGACTGGAACAAGAAATGTCTGAGATCTAATGCAAGACAAACCATGGAAATATTTTTGTGAGCCTGAGGCCCCTTCAATTTCAGTACTTTGGAAAACATTTCATTAAATATCTGTGTATTCATTTAGCTGGCAGAATCCTGTGGAACACAGTTGTACCTGTGTATAATGTTGGGCTGCGTTGAGCCTGATCTTTTTTACCCCTGGAGCGCTCTCCAATTTCCTCTTAGCACAGCTTTGGTTGAGAGACCACGCTAACAAGTCAGAGCTCAACGAGGAGAGCATCTGGACAGTGACTCTGAAATATGCAGCCAGTTGATTCGGCCCTCGAATTGGACAGATTAATTAATCTGCTTATAGATTGATCCACTGCCTTGAGTTTTCCAGGGACAAGCACAAAAAGCATGACTAATAACCTCCAGTATTTGCATCAGTCATTATGAAGAAAAGCAGAAACACTACTGTTACCAATTCTTTGTTAAAAAGAAGGATCTTGTGTATGTGTGTGTGTGTGTGTGTGTGTGGGGGGGGGGGGGGGGGGGGGTGCTGTCACATTTAATGAGGGAAATGCACCAAACAAAGAAAGTTATAAAATCAAAAATATAAATAACAGCAAAAGGGACAATTTAACCAACAGAAGTGAAAAGGAATTCCAACATTTTACATTTTTTGGGCTAAGGGAAGATACTCCCTTGACTCCCAGGTTTCTTGTTACCTCCAAGTGTCCACGATGAAAAACTGCCCGCCAGTCTCTGAAATATGACCCATAAAGCCCAGTGCCACTATAAACTCTAGCCTGGGTTGATTTGCGAATCCAATTACCTCCCTGCCTGTAATGGGTGTTGTCTGGTGCCATGATGTTAAGTCAGCTCTTGTCAGCATATGCCCTTAAGGCCACATCCTGCATGAGGAAAACCACTCACCACCTTAGACAGATCACATGAGTAGCCACCATGAAATACTGCAGGACAGGAAGTGGGGTAGCTTATGACAGATGGGTTGTGAGAAGCCAAACATTTAGTTTGTTGCGGCAAAAAATGTGAAATACGCCCGGGAACTATTACGAAATATAATCAGTCTGTGGTGGAACTGTCAAGTCACTTCAGGATGTGATTACAAATCAGACACAGGAGATGATGAAATAATCATCAATGCATCGTCATGCATCACGATCTTGGTGCATTGATGCATCATTTCTTGTGCCACATTTTCATTCAATGCTTGATGCATTGTTAGTCATTTGTTGTTCTTCTGACCTTTTCTGACACATAAGATTAGATTTATTATCATTTTCAAACAGAGACAGGATGCTGGTCACTGTTAGCAGGAACATGGAAAATGCTCTCTTTTAACACAGACATCCACTGGCAAACTTGAAACCCTTGAATCACACTTGGCTGGGCAAAATTAAGCAAGACTACTTCATGAAAAGTGCCTTCTCTAACTTGTGAATAAAGTGCACTCTAGTTCATTTTACTTTTTACTTACAGTCAAAGACGTCTACAAATGTCTCTGTTTTGCATTATCACGCCCAGAAGTTCACCGACCCCTCGCTGTGGGGTGACGTGTAACCTGAGCCACAACTTTCAGAGTGCTTTGGAAACATATGTCAGTGCATGGAGAGGAGTGTAAAGGTGTTCAGATAAAAACAAAAGCTAATTGAGGACTGAGAGGTCTGATATCTATGAACAGGCTTAACATTTTGCTTCATCTGAAGAAAGCAGTTGCTTGGCGACAATGAAAGTACAACTTCATGCAGAGTTTTTCTGCTTTCTTAATTTTGTGTTGCCATTACTGTAAAACAGCCTGTGAGGCAAATGTCCTGGTCTGATTTCAGGCATCTTCAAAGATGTCCACGATTAGACTCACCGAGCCATGTTACTACAAGAGTGCTTAAGTTCAGCCTAAGGCTGACCTCAGCTGGGTTGGGCTTTGGAAATAGTCAGAGCTATAATTTGAAGAAGTCAACTGAAACCTGCACCGTATTCCCTGTCAAAATGTTACACCAGTGTTGTATCATCCTGCGGTAAATGCTGACCTCCCATTCCACAGGAAAAAAAAAAAACCTACTGAAATGATTCTGTCCAGCAAGATGTGCTGAGCGCTGAAAATGCCATGCATTTATCCAGCGGTGAGGGTCTGAATCGGGTCCGTTCTCAGAGCAGAAAACAGGCAAGTACAAGAGCTTCCTTTCAGCTCCAACACCAAACCTTTCAGAGCACTTCTCATGACATTTCAAATGCTTTTTTTTTTCTCCTCTGTGATGAAAGATTGTACACAATGGATGATCTGCAAACAGGCTTGTTGATATAAAATTGAAATCAACACCAAACAAAACTCAAACACATCTTGCTGACGGATAGTTTACTGTTTCTACCTCCCTTTTCCACATAAGGTCCCATTATCATGTATAAAATCTCATCTAACTTATACATTTTGAGAACAGTTGTTTCTCCTGGAGCTCAAAACTTCTTGAAATATTATGTTATGTGTACCTAAAGGGAGCAAATGGTTTATTTTAAATTCCTTGCTGAAGAAAGTGAGAGATACAGACTAATCTCTGAATTGGTTGTGGACAGAGGTATTATAACCTCATAGAAGTAAAATGCACCAGTGCTAACTCATCATTTCAAGGGCTGTGATACATTCAACTGTTTTTTTTTTTTTTTCTGGTGAGGGGGTGAGAGTGCGACAGACCTGAAACAAAATGAAAATTCAGGTTTGTTTGGGCTCCAGAGAATAGTATATTGCCAGGCAGGTGCAATGCATTTGACTGGTTCAAGCATGGTGTTGTCATCTTCCATCTGTCAACCCGCTCAACTGGGACAGAAAAGAAGATATAACAACATGACTGCACTTGAAAGCAACATCTATGGATGCCTTTGATAAAATGCAAGCACACACACACATTCTGCAGTAAAGATGTCTCCACAACAAACACAAAACTTGTAAAATGCAAAGGTACTGTACACGCAATAAATGCCAAGCACTAGTTCAAGGCATAATGGCATTTAATGGTGAGTCTTAAGCAAAATGTTTAGAGCTTACAGTATCGGTTTTGGTATTAGAATACTTAATTCTTAATACTTAAGTATTAATCTGAGATGTCTCAAAATACTGCATGTATGTGTATGTTCTAAACAGTGCTGTCATGGGTAGCACTGTCTCCTTACAGCAAGAAGGCCTCAGGTTCCCTGAATTCCCTCAGGTTCAGAATCCTCTTTCTGTGTGGACCTTGCATGTTCTCCCCCATGCTTCTGTGAGTTGTCTCCGCGTACTCCGGCTTCCTCCCACAGTCCACAGACATGCACAATGGGGGACAATAGGTCAATTGGTGATTCTAATTTGCCGATAGGTGTGATTGCGAGTGTGAATGGTGGTCTGTCTATATCTATCAGCCCTGCAGCTGACTGGGGACCAGTCCAGGATGTACCCCTGCCTTCACCCAATGGCAGTTGGGACAGGCTCCAGCCCCTCTGCAACCCTCTGTGGAGAACTAAGCGGTAGATAATAAGTAAATGGAGCAGCTCATTTTCACCTTTAACCATAGCATTTAATGTAGCCAATGACATTCACACATTGTACAATAAACACATCCTATCAATGGCTTTTATCCTTCAGGAGGGATAATATGGAACATGGACTGAATTTTTAATTGTATATTTTTGAGGGAATATTCAAAACGAAGAAAAGTTGATGAGCCATGCCTTCTGAGCGGCATAATCCAGCTTCCTCAAACCCCTCCTCTATTCTCCTCCACTCAAAGGGACTGTCATGTGGGCTTAACATAACAGCGCTGAGCCACGATCCCGTCCCTTAAAAAGCAAGTGCAGGATGAGTCTGAAGTCTCGCGTCATCTTTCATGTTCTTGAACATGCATTTGCTGGGTCCTTAGCTTCCATTTCAAAATTCCCCATGGGGTCTACTAATCAGGAAACTGTTTAGAAATGAAGAGCCCTGTCAGTGATATGTTTGGAACCCTCAAGTTTGTTGCCTTCAGGCTGCCAAAGCTCTCATAGCTCCTCAACACCAGATGGTACGCTGAATTGGTGCCATTGCCAACTCTCCTGATCCTCACAGGAGTCTTTCACCCAAGCAAACATACTTTTTATCCAATTTGAATGGGTTTAAGCCTAATTTTAATGCTGCTGCTTCTGTAATTCAAAAGCTGAACAATTAGACCAAGTGGTTATGTTTCTGGAGGGCACTACACCAAGGAGGGGAAAAACAATTTGGAGCTTATGTTACAGAAATTTAGGAGTGAGGGCTAATGCAATTAAACAATGGTTATTACACCAAAAGCCTTAAACATTAGCCTAGCAGATGGTGTGCTACAGTGATATAACCACATTAAAAGGAAATGGCAAAAGTAGCCAAGGATTTTGTATCTAGTATCAAAGCACTAAGAACGCCTTCAAATGGATTTTTGTGTGTATTTACATAGGGGATTGTTTAGGAGCATTGTTTTACAGTATTTGCCGTGAATGTGAATCAGTCGTGATATTTTCTATTAGTTAAGTTAGTAGTTAAAGATAAATAAGGAGATGTATATACTAGTATTAACCAACATATCTGCCATTCTCTCTCACTGCAAAACTGACAATCAGTTTTCAAGGTTTATTGAAATTTATCCATTTTTAAAAGAAAATAATAAAGTAGTGAAACAGCCTAACAGCACTGAATTCACTGTCAGTTGAATCACAAATGAGGGCAAACAGGCAGGTTTTAATTATGAGTAAATAATAAAAACAATAAAAGGAGCAGAGGAATATCCAAGAAGTTCAACAACTGCCATAATAGAGCAAACAAGCTCCTGTTTTTGAATAAAATGAAAGTTCCCTTTAAATTAACTGGGCAAAGGCAAAATTAAACTAAATATTTGAGTTCAGTTCTGAAGGAGAATGTTTATTTTTCCATCTGTGCTGCTGTGGCCCAGCATACCTGCTGGACCTGTAGCACTACTGACTTTATTCAATAAAACATCTCTGTTTATCAAAAAGAAAAAAGTGTTTGAACATCACTTTCTATATTTGCTGTTAATGCATCACAAGAATGTGTCAACAAATTTGCCATTATTTGTTCCTCATAACATATTTCAAGTCTGTTCACACCTAATGCAGACTAATTTTGAGAGAAGACAGAAATAAACATGTTTGACACTGATGGGTCATTCTACATTGGAAAAATGCCTTTTTTACACAGCAATGACTTTAGAAATCTCTTCACAACCTTCGTGGTAGACAAAGATGAAACAGCCACAAAGCTCTCATTGTAGGCAGACAATCAAGATTACTGTCACCAATCTAGCAGGCTCTTCTTGAGTGATGATGTCAAAACAGAACATTATGTTCAACAGAAATAAACCGTTGACACTAAATAAAATCCAATTCTTTCAGAGGTAATCCTATTTGTCACGTTTGTCAAAATTAATTAGCATATAAAATGATTTCAGTCAGACTTGACGGGGTTTTTGTGACAACAGAACTTTTGAATTTGAACATATCCATGCATAAAGATGTTGGGAAGTGATAAGCAAACCTCTTACAGACAATCGGGACTTGATTCCTTATTGAACCCTTTTGTCAAATCATGCACACTGATGCGTGTGTGTCTGTGGCGAAACAAATATGGAAAGAGGACAAAAGTTCACATGCAATGAAAGATAATAAGAAAAATAATACAAATTATCACATGACCTTCTAAATCATCTTTTCCCTTTATTCAAAGAAGGAGGTTTGGTTTTAATCCATCAGGGATTTATATTCGGGATGTAATGTTTGTCTAAGAAGCAAGTAATGCTTTGATGTCCTGTAACAAACTGTGTCTGAAAATTTTAGGCTAAATGTAATATTTACCAAAGACAGCACGGCTGAGACCAGCAATATGTGCATTCTGAGAGTCTGCCTCATGAATAAGTTCCACTAAAGCTCTCAATGAAGTTACAGGTTCCTCCAAATCTGGCATTTTTGGGTCATGCATGACTCACACGTTTGCTTTTTTAATTTCCTCCTTTTGCTTCTAACAGCTTTTCTCTTGACAGCTGCTTCCAAAATCGGACTCGGTAGCCTGAGATTGTTGTGCACCGACCAATTAGCAGCAAAAGTGCCACGTCTCCATACTGCACAGACGTCCGATCTGTATTCAGCTGTAATTTGCTCTGCAGTGCTACCAACCATGCCAAGAAGAGCTGAAATATTTAAGATCCTTTTCAAGCACTTCATGTACAACCTTTAAATATCTTCCCCGCTGCCTCTCTGACAGCAAAGTACATCTCGCCATTCCATTAAAGGCAATCTAACGATGACCCGACGATTGATCAGAGATGACTAGCACATTGTGAAGCTAAATGGCTGTCACAAGTCTTCCTAGACCTCCACTCTCCCTGTGGTCATGGGGAGGCACTCAAACCCCGTTCACTCATTGTATCTCAATTTTGCTTGTAGCTCTAGATGTGAATGAAATGCAACAGAATGAAACAAAGGACAGTGAAGAAAAGTAATATGCAATTAAATCCTTTCAGCCTTCTCCACATTAACACTTATTCCTTGATCAACCTGCAAATTTACCTGCAACATAAATTAAGCTCAGTGGAATTGTTCCATTACTGCGCTAAATAAGTTCTAGCATTACCATATGCTTTGTTGAAACATTGACAACCCCTCTTTGCCAAAAGAGATGCCGAGTAAGCAATGAATTACTGCACTGTTTACAATAATGTGGTGCAAATGTGGAATAATGGAATAAATATGCACACTGTAAATGGCAAAGAAAGGCTGGGGAGGATTATCTCCGAGATGAAGGAAAACAACAATTAGGTTATAAAAAGTGAAAAGCAGTGGGGACCGGTGAGGTAAATTCTGTAGAAACAAAGAAAACTCATAAAGCAGAGTAAGCAGGTTGAGTTCAAACAGCATCTTTGCCTAATTAGATCCTGTGCGCCCTGAGAAACCGGCTAATTTAAAACGAACTATTTATGCGCTGTGGGGATTAGGGAATAAATGGCATGGAAACGTCGCAGAAAACGAACTTCTGTGTGCGAGCAAGCTCCTGCGTGACGGACTGGTGGTCGACAATGATCCAAAAAGAACCCTAAGCATGCCCGATCACGAATAAACCAGTCTGCATTTCAACATCAGCGTTTTCTCAAAACTTCATCCCCCAAAACAGCTGCAGCAAGCATCCCGATATTGTTCGTGCGCGTCGATAACTGCGCGAAATACGCAGCGTTACATGAAATCGGCGACCAATCCTGTTGGTGTTACAAAGAAACAGACATCAGGAGCCAAGCCATGTCGGTGGCAGAGAGGCTGAGCTGCGATCTCAACAGCTGGGGGGGGGGGAGAATACGCCCGACCATTCTGGACCAAAGCCAGCAAGAAACCCATCTTCTCCGCTCCGGCTCCCATCGATGAGGAGACGGACCGGAGAAAAGCGCAAAGGACCGCTGTGGGGACCGAGTCCGGGATCAACGCCGCAAGTCCCGCTGCCGACCCTGCAAGTCCCGATTCTAGAAACACCTCCGATGTGAGCAGAGCCGACGCAAAGCGGAATGAAACTTAAACCGAACCTGTGTACTGCAGGAGAAACATTGTCCACGCACGGCGCGCCGCGACTCCGCTCCGCTCGGTCCTCCTGGCGAAGGACGAAGTGTTCCAAGTAAAATCCTTGAATGGATGCGGGGTTTGTTGCTCAGCCAGTCAGTCGGTCCGCACTGCTCGGCAGACCGGACTGCAATGAGAGCAGCCAGACGAAGCGGGACCTTTTAGCTGCGCCAGGCGAGCCCGCCCAAGCGACGCTGTCCGGTTCGCCCCTGCCTGAAATACGAGTTCGCTCCGCGTCCGCGCAGCGTGTAGGCGAACTGTGCAGCGCAGAGAAGGTGGGGGCTACGGTGGCTGACTAAACTCTTATTTCTCCTTCTTCTTCCCCCCCAGTCAGATTGAATTCAGACCTCGACTGCTAAACTGTCAACAGGGGATGTATTCACGGGGAGCTGCAGCCAAGCCTCCCTAAGGCAGGGCAGCCTCTGCGAACGGGAGGAAACCCTCGACGCCCACTTTTCATCTTACAGCCAAATCATCTTGGGGAAAAAATAAAAAAGACGCGCTTGCATACTGATTTTCCGTGACTCCGAGAAGCAGAGAGGAATCAACCACCGAGGAAAAGTGTCCGAAACTTTTGACAGCTGTGCTTTGGGTGTCATTCCTGCAGGTTGCCAGTTGGAGGAGAAGCAGCATAAAGATGATGCGTTCAAAGGACGATGGAACGAGAGGCTTCTCTCTCATACCCAGAGCAAGCATACACTGGCTCAACATTAACAGCGTGTTAGAAATAGTATTCAGTAAATAAATACGTGAATAAGAGGACTTCCAATCATGAAGCTGCAGCTATGCAACAGAGTTCTCCATTCATGAGATCAGGCTGCACTTTGACAGCCACTTGACATTTTATCTCTCTCTGCCTTCAGATCTACAATCTCTCATTTGATTTTATTTTTATAATGCTGCTCATGCTGCCTTGTGGTGGCAGCTCAATTATTTCATCCTGATGTGCAAACTTACTTAAATTATCACTTAAGACTAAAATAGATTAAAACCAGAATGAGAAAAAGAAACCCCATTTTTATTTTATTTATTCAACAAATTACATCCATTATTAGGAGCAGCACTTCCGGACATTTTGGATGTTTTTATTCCACTGTCTCCAGCTTGGCTATAAATACAGAAAAACCTTTGGCATGGATTCTATGCAACTGTTGCCTCAGACGTGGCCACAAACACGTATTTACATAGGCAGAATAGAGGGGGTGCAGCGTTCTGATCAAATGACTTTGAGCAGCCAATAAAGTATCTGCCAGGCATGATTATTTTCTCCTCTGCTCTAATAATAAGCCCCTTTCTCCTGCAATCACAACAGATCTTACAAGAATAAAACATATTTACTAAAAGCACAAGTGCCTTTCCTTTTTCCAAAACACAATCTCCTCTAGGTGTCCCGTCTTCTGGAATAAAAACAGCCCAGAAGGTCAGAAACAACTGCAGAGGTGCAATGTTGCTGATTCCATCCACAATACTGAATTTGGACTTATAAGACATTCTGGTTAAATGATGTAACAGAACCCAAACCTACTTTCTTAAAGGCTAATCAAGGTAAAACCTGATGGATTTGAGGTAATCAATGCAAAAGCTCATCACTTAAAATTCAGGGTGTGTTTCAACAAGCCTATCTGGAATGAGTTCAGAATCATAACATAACAAAAACAAGAGCCTGCCTCCCTCAGACATTTGGACAGGAGCCGAGCCTTTTAAAAACTGTTGGATGGGCTTTCCCACTGTTTCGAAAGCTGGAGCACTCGTGCCAGAGGGATCTCCTGTTGCTGCCATCAACTATGTGGCAAAGACTTCTGAAAACATACTCAAGTACAATTAAAGAGTAAAAACCTCATAGTGCATGTGTGTGCATTCATATTATAAATGTTATTAAGAACATGCCTGCCAAATGTTATCTTGATAACATAAAGAGAGTCTCCAAAGCTCGAAAAACCATGAAAGACAAAACAAGAACTGTAGAAAACACGCCGAACAGCATCATTAATAAGCATTGCACCTTCTTCCCAAACTTGCCAGCAGGCAACTGGTTAGGGTGGCTGCCAAGGACACTGGGAACCTCTGGATTAGGATCAGATCCAATTCATTACAAAGACCAATGCCAACGAAGCATCTTTGCCTCTCGGTCTGTGACACCTAAAGCTGCTGCCAGACCTGGAGTCAATGTTTAAAACTTTGATTAAACAATGAAGCAGGAACACCCCTCTGGACAGGAAAACTGCAGTCTGCTCAGCAAGTGGCCCGATGTCCTCTTCACATTTGATGTGAGCAAATAAATCAGGGCGTGCTAGCATGGTTCTTTCTCTTTCTTTCTTGCTAAGCTCTCAGGAAGTGCATCTTTCAGTCTGACTGTGTCCTGGAGATGTGTCCTACTGTGTTCTGTGAATTTGTGGCTGGAAAATGTGAGCAAAAACACAGAAAAGGGTCAGAGTTGAACAGTTGTGAATCTAGTGAAATTTCCTAGCAGAAATGAAAAGGCGCAATTCAGACAATGTGACAAGAAAAGTGATCTTATGTCTCAATTTAGGTTTTCAGTGAAAGAGTGATGGTTTGGTGGAAAACGAATGGATTGACAATTATTGTAGCCTCTAAGAATATGTAGGCATGTACATGCAAAACTCCACCAGAGCACCATATTCATGTCATGAATGATGTATATCAGAAACTACTTCTGAGAAAGACTGAGAAGGCAGATGTTTTAATGGAACACCCACAATAATTTTACAAAACCTGCAAAAACACCCACTATCCAACAGCATGTTTTCATGCCCAGTATAGACCTTCTGTCATGTCATGTCACAGAGATGTGGATACGTTCAATAAAAAGCCTAAAATCAATCAAAGGAACACAGATCTGAAGCATCAGGAACATGTACAGGCTGCAAATCAGTCTGCATTTGTCGGCAATGCTAAAGGGGTCATCAAACACTTCTGATTAACCACTGCTAAAAGATTTCTTCTTTATGTTATTGTGTAGTGTAATAAAACAGGCAGATCTAAACTTGAGTCTTGCCTCTCAGCTGATGAACAAAGCCTCTGTTTGACTCAGTTAACTTGTCTTACAGTGATGTGAGAATAATGAGTTCCTGTAGATTTCACCGTCACTTTGTAGAGTTAGAGTATCCTGTTTCATAAACCACAGGCTTATATTATCCAGCACTTTAATATAGTGCAGCAGAAATGTGTAGAGGTCTTGGACCAGTAACATCTAATCTTTCTCTCAACTATCAATACATTTGTTTAATTAAATGGGATATCTCTCACTGAATGAATAATTTAAATTCAATCACAGTGTGTTAAATGGAAGTAATCCCTAAATGTATGGTTTTATCCATGGTCCTGGTTAATATTAGTTCATCCATATATTAAATTCAGTATTTCACTGCATTTCATTCATCAAATATTTATGACTTGTTTGTCACTTTCAGATGTAGGATGCAACTATTTCCCATCCTACAGTCTGTATCTGTGTTGTAATGAGTTTCACTCTTCAATCAAACCACAAGGTTCTCATTTATGGGGCCTTCAAATCAGGAGGGATGATGATAGAATGCATTTTGCTCATCAGGTTCAAGTGCATGCAGCACCATTTGGCATTCTTCAATTTGGGAACAATGTTGCGCTTGCATCCCAGACAGAAGTGGTCTGTGACATTAAGTCCCCTGCCCTCGCTGGAGGAAGGAATTTAACATAGGTGTGCATGTTGATTTGGGTCCTGGCTTGTTATCTTTGACCTCTATCTTTTTTAATCCTTCCTTTTCTAATTACCTGTCCCTCCTGACCCCACACCTCGCTGACTGATGGTTACCACATGATCACCTGAGTACGAAAGTTTAAAGTGACTCCCTCACCTATGTCATTCCTCATTAAGTGAGCCCTGCTGGCAAGTGAGCCCAGTCCACAAACTTGTATATAACTTGACTTGGATGAATTTAATGAGCTTTGGAGGAGCAGCAATGGGGGACCATGAAAAATAACCGGATACAAAATGTGTTAAGATGCAGCAGCATGTTTGTTTTTTGTGTTTTTTATGGTGATGTGAAGGGTGGGAGTTACTGTAGGTGCCCAGGAAACATCATCTGTTTGGGAAAATGGATTATGCTAAAACCAAACTTGGACCTGGCTTGTAAGTGCAGAATTCTATCTCTCCGTGAATACCAATGGGCACAGGGGTCTCAAATGGTGCAAAACAAAATGTTAACCTCCTGCACTGTTCGAGTGATGTTACAAGTGTTCACTGCATTATTCCATAATCACTCAGCCAGAGAATCACTTGACTCAAACACCATCTATGCTTTGCCACAAATACAGCAAAAGCAAAGGTTATGAAAAAAAAATCAAATAATTACCCAACATTATAATTCTGCTCAAAAATGCGCTAACTCCTGTGATCACAAACAACATTTTCAGAGTAGGTGGACACCATTGTGTAGGGATTAATTGACGTTTTTACTTTGACTAAATAGGATCTTTGTTACATTAACATGCAGCGCAGATATATACTAATCCAAGTGTGTCTGGGGCATATTAATTGATCCAGGCCCGCACCATTCAAAACAAACATGTCGGAAGCAAAGAAGATTATCTACTCGCCTGTTAACTATCCAAACTTAAATCCAAAGTTTGGCAAGTAAGGATTTTATAAAGAAAAGGAGAACTTGTAAAGTCAAAATGTGCAGTGCTGCTGTATGATACATGGAGAAACATGCATTTAATTGTTCTTGTTAATAACGACCAACCTTAATTTTGTGAACGAGGGTGTATTTAAAGTCTGTTCCACTGGGAAATTTCAACATTTCAAATTTTGCATTTTTCAGACAGAACTTGTGAAAAAAGCCAATTTGTAAAAGGTTTTCATTTTATTTGATTAATAAATTATGCAACTTTTTGAATTGTACAGTGTACTGTGATTGATTTGTGAATCTTATCAAATCAGCCTTATGTCTATGATGCCCAACTCTACCGTAGTGCATTTAAGCAGCTGTGTTGTGCAGGAAGCTGTTTGCGATTCTTGGCATTAAATGTGCTGTGCCACCAGTCTCAAGACGTCCATCCCACTGAGAAGTAAACAAAAAACACTCTGTAGGAGAACGAGACTCCAGAATTTAAAGAGAAAACTTTACAATTTCACTGAGTTCATGCATATATTCTAAATTCAGTCTTCCACATACATGCAATAATCTCTTAAACTGCATTCTGCAACACACCTGTTGATGTTGAAATGTGTAAATATGCAGAAGAACCTAACTTGAAATTATGAAAAAGTGTTAGCTGATCAGCAAAGTCATCCAAACAGGGATCATTATGGCCTGTTTCTGAGTGCTACAGCTGCAATCCACTTAAAAACGATTTACAAATGACGAGACAGTGCAGAGTCACTGCACAGTGATCAGATAGCAAATGACTGTAATCTGTGTGAAATTGAAACACAGAGTCGTTTTGAATATCAATTCAACAGCTAAAGCAATTGGAAGTCAAAGATGCCAACAGAGGGATTCTGAAATGATACAACGCCAAAGATTTTAATGATTAAAAGCTTTGAATGTTTGCACAAATACCCAAACCTGAAAGTATCACGAAAAACCTCATACTTCAGTTTGTTTTCCTATAATTAAGGCTTGAGTTGATAAAGCTTGACTAAAAGAAATGTAAAATCCAGCACATTATTGTCTTAGTTTTGGACTCGCGCCACATTTAAAAATCATTGTTTTATTCTGTTGCTATGGTATGTTATAGTTATATATAGTGTCTAATAACTAATCGGGTCACCTTCAATAAAATAAAAACTTTCACAAGCCAAGACCCTTGACCAATAAAACCCATCAGTTCATCTTTCAGGTTCATCGAATGTGCCACATCTGAAGAATTCCTCTCAAGGGATTTCAGTGATCCAAAGAAGAGGATTAAAGGGCAGCTGAAGACATGTATGTCTCCACCCACTGTAGCTGTTATAGAGTCTTGATACAAAAATCAATAAAGCACCATTATAAGCGCCATTACTAAGAAGAAAGAGAAAGACAGATCATGATTATTTATCCATCAGTTATATACAGGCTAGGAACAAGAAATGTTTTGTTCTGAAATGGATTGATTTATCTCTGATGGTACATTAGATCTTAAATACTCTGAATTATAGACCTGAGTAAAATTACTTGAATGTGTTATTACAACCCACAGCTACTGCAGACTGCCTAGAAGTGGAGGCTGCTGTGCCCAGAATGTGATTAGTTCACCTAATCTAGTGTTCAATGTGGAAACCAAATGATCTAATAAAAAGAGTCTTTCAGATTTGTTCATATGAACCTGACAAAATCAGTGTCTGGAGTGAATAATCCATCTTCTTAAATCACTGCTTTAATGAGAGAAGGAGGATGAAAATATGGCACACTGGCACACCCCAGAAATGAAAAGGAACAGAATGCCACGCAACGACATAGATAAAAGCTGAGATGTGTGTGCATTTAGTTCAAACACTGCAGTGTAAACCAGAGAAGACAGAAAAACAGAGAGCAGGGCAGACAAGGAGGACTGAGAAAGGCCAAGCATCAGGCAATGCATTCATTATCACCTGACTGACCTGCATATTGCTCAGAATGAGAGTAATGGGAAAGGACACACTTATTGGCTCAAGTCCACCAAGAACTGTGCCTTCCATTCCCTTTCTCTTTAACAATCTGTCAGTTTCTTGCTTGGTTCAATTTCTATTGTCACACAATGTACTGGGATCCTCACCCACTACGCTTACGCAATGCATGTGAAGTAGATGGTGTGCTGAAGTTTTGCTCTGTTGTTGAGGTTTAACTTGGAAAACTCTAAAGGTAAACACAGGTTTGAATACATTCTAAATTCAAGGAGTGTCCAAGTTGAAATCATGCTTGTCCATCTCTTACAAGTAACTTAGGACCCTGGAGTTCACCAACTAGAGAAAAATAAGCTGTAGAAGGGAAAATATAATGACAACAATAACAACAACAATAATAGTAACTATGAAGCACTCGGAGAGCGCAGACCTCCGCCAAGCGCAACAATTCCTTTTGGCCCCATTTACCACAATGTTAACGAAAATTTCTAAGTGATCCCGAATCCAGGATTTCTTCCGAATCACCCCCAAAATTAAAGCAGTTCTTCCTTTTCACATTTCCAACAAATCCTGAAAATTTCATCAAAATTGGTCCATAACTTTTTGAGTCATGTTGCTTACAGACAGACAGACAAACACCGGCAAAAACATAACGTCCTTGGCGGAGGTAATAATAAAAATATTAATAAGAAGAAGAAGAACAAGAAGAACAAGAAGAAGAAGAAGAATATGATACTCATAATTTCCCCTTTCTTTGAATGAAAACCTTACCTGGAGCTCTGCTCAATTTGACGTCTTTGTGCATTGTAAGAACTTGTCATCATCCGTGGTCTCAGCTTCTCTGGGTTTGGAGCAGATCTGGTTTGAAAAACAAAATGAACAATTGGTTGACCGTGTATCGATTGTCCTCCTTGTAAATAGGTGGCAAAGAAAAATATTTTTCTTGCATTTTACAGTCCATCAAGGACCGACACAGCCGTAATTAACAAGTGCCGCCATGAATAGAGAAAGAGGACAGAAGAATGGAATTCATCTCATTTTCTGAAAGCCATGGTGTCACTACATTTGTGAAGCCTACACTGATTGGAGCCAGAAAAGACTCAGAGGCGCAGGAGGATCCCATTGACTATACTATTAGCACTTATACTGGAGGGATCAGCATAGACGAAATGCAAAATGCTGCCAAAAGCATGCACAGAGGATTCTACAATGTATTACATTCTACTGAGAGGGACCCAGAGGGTGCCATGATGACCAGAGTAATTGGTTTTCTCCGAGTATGATAATCTGCATCAGTCATGCCCTGCCAATACACTCTCAGGCCACTGAGAAGGTCATATTTATCCCTGAGCCTTGCTCCTCTTTGCTGGGAGCAGCCACCAAAATTCCTGTGAAAAGAGTGCATTAGCACTTATACTGTAGATGGAGCATTTAATATTTATCCTCCATCTTTCTGATTTATCTTCTTTCAGGGACCTGGTTAATGCAATTCCCCACTTTTGCGGTACATATTACAACGACTGACATAATTTCACTTTTCAAATTTAACCTTTTTTTAAAAAAAAGTTAATACTCTCACTGAATGGAGCTTGTGATCATTTTGAAATATTTCATAACAAAACAAGATAATGGGATTTCCAGCAAAAAGAAAGAAAAATACAACAAAAAACAAAACAACAAAAAGCTATCCTTGATCAAACCAGCCTTAAGAAATACCATTCACCCACCCATTCAGCCATCTTTCCACTGGTACTAATCCTGATCTGGTCTTATTAAGATCTTTTTTTGGTATGGTGACTTTTTATGGTAAAAGACTTTATGTTCTAATTTCCTGTCTAAAACAAACCTGTTTTCATGGTAATGTACATTCTGACCTTGCTGTGAAAGGCAAGGCTGAGCTGGAACCTAAATGTGCGCAGGCCATTTTGGCACGAACAAATGAAAAACAATATTACACAGCGAGGACTGAAAATTAAGTTACTTTTTCACTATCAGAATGGCATTAACCTAAAGAATAAGGGCAGATGTTTTAACCTGACACAGTCGAATAAGAAGCAAAAAGGTTCATTATGGGCACATTAACAAATGACATTCTATAATCTTGAGGAAGCCCGTCATTATTTATAATTTATAATTGCCAACATATTTCTTTGTCCACATTTATGAACTAAAATCTGCACGGAGGTATTGGCTGGAAGTGCTAAAAATGGAGAAATGCATACACAAAGACCACAATAATGTAGCAGAGAAACTGAGAACATTCAGCTTTTGAAAGTCGTCTGAAAAGCTGCACACAGGCTGGTATGCAAGCCTGAATTTGAGCACAACAGCTTGAGAGCTTCATGAATCTCCCCACAGACACTGCGAGCATTATAAAAATGAGAGTGTCTTTTTTTTTCCTTTAGCAGAAATACAACTTGAGCATAAAAGTACAAGCGATGCCTTAAAGAGACAAGGTGCTTCTGCCTCAGCGTATGCATGATTGTTATTGATGGCTGTTCGTGTTTAACTGGTAAATCAATTGAGCAAATGGCCAACTGTCAAGTGGAATGTTTCTAAATTCCATTAGAGCTTTCTTGTATCTGCTCCTGCAGACATTAATCGTCTATACAGTGTTGTATCCTTTGTGCAAATATGCATGTTTTCATATTTGCGGGTCAATGCATTAGTCATCTTGACGAATGCCTGCAGTCAGACATCGTGTTTCTAGCAGGGATTAGAAAATCCCCTCAGTGAGAAGAGGATTATCTGAGTCAACTGGCCCTATAGTGATGGAGAAAGGAGATACCCCATAATACCCCCGATAGGTACATTTTTCTTTGTCTTCGCCTGTGCGGCAGGGAAAAAGGTAGTCGGTGAAGGAACAAACCAAATCACTCCGTGCAACAATTTTCACGTGTGGATTAATCATAGAAACTTCACAGGACCTGACTCGTAGGCCTCATGTACATTTTCTCTCCTGTTGCCGTCCCTCAGCCTGCTCGCTTATCTCTGTGACAAAGCACCTCATCTTCCACACAGGCCAAACAAAAAATGGCTTGGAGGCTTTCCCATTTTACAGGAAATCATAAAAACATGTCAACAGCACCTAACATGGTGAAGAAAGGGACAACCTACTGCTACAGCCTCTGGGATTATGCAAATACAAACATGGTTATGGACATGTGCTTCTACTCCTACATCCACATTTTAAGTACAAGTTTTACTGAAATTTGATTATCAGAACATGCATAACTTTGGATATACTTTCAAGATTTAAATACAAGTAATTCAGCTACAACCTTTCTTGCCACAAAGGACATTTTTATAACCAGATGGGACTCATCATTTCCAAAGATAATGATGTGCAGATGACTATTATTTTACTAAAGGTTGCAGCAGCATTCGGAAATCCACATCTCTTTAGTAAACGATGTAAACAAGAAGATCCAATGGCAAAACAAGACACAGTACACTTGCAGGAGAAGTAATATAATGATGATTTAACACCTCCTAAATGATAATTATGACTCAATAAATCAAATTCAGCAGGAGATTGTTACATAGAACAAAAAATATTTAAATGTGAAATAAAACTATACATAAAAGGATGCAGAGTCCAATGTGGGCAACATGCACTTACTTAGACAAGATTTCTTTTTAGCTTTTACATTATGATAGTAACTTAGTGATTATTGCTTAAAGAGTGATTACAAACATATCACATTTTATTTCTTCCCTCTTTTCTAAAACCCAAACTGCATCAATCTAGAGATGTAGTTAAGCATGCGCCTCTTAATGAACATACGATGGAGGCAACAGTCAAAGTATTCTGCATGAAGAGGAACAATAAAGCTTTTTGGTCATAAATGTTCAAATTATTTCATTAATTGTCCAAAAAAACATCCAGCCTTCGAGCAGCATGTAAATCCATGTTAACATCTGTGTCTGCACAGAGTCAAAACAGGTGCCGCAATAACAATCACCTGAAGCTCAATCTGAGCAGACCTTGATCAATATAAGCAGTGGTGTGTATCGTGGGCAGGTTTTCCATTTCCATCTCAGGTAATATGCCTTTCATTTCCACCTGCCCTCGTGGATGTTTTGTTTTCAGAGGGACATCATATTTAACTCAGACTTGTCCCACCTGATGGAATGAGCTTGTTTCAGTATCACCTGTGATTCATTCATTGTAGCAGTGGTAAAAAAAAAAAAATGGTTGTGTCTCGTCCCCAAACTATATTTAGTTTTCCTTAAAAACAACTTTTATCCAAAACTAATTTTGGACTAATTTTATCTAAAACACTAATCAGAATGACCATGAGTGCTTTGTGCAATTAATCTCATATCGAGAGCTCCCTGAACAAAACACGGAAGCATTCATGTCTACATTTACAGAAATGAAACAAGATTTTGAAAAATCAGAAAGGGACAGACGGACAAAGGGCACGGACAAAAGGAAAACATCATGTCTGAGCTCATGTCTATTGCCTAGGTATAAAAGAGCACTCACATGCAGTTCATGCTGTAGAAAGTGAGTGTGAGAACAAGTGCTCCCTGTTTTTTTTGCCCAGTGATGAGTGGTTTTTGTACATATTTTGCTGTTTCACTAGTACTTTCACAAGTACAAGGCATTCAAAGAACAGAATGAGGGTGAAGTTGATCCTGAATATGTGTAATTCTGATACAAGAAATAAAATGAAAGCTTGTACATAGATGTTGCAAATGAATGGCTAATGAGTCAACAAATACATTACAATCACATGTCTAGATTACACAAAATATTTATTTAGATTAAATATTGCCATCATATGATTAGCATTTCAACAGCTATGGTTTGCTTGTTTATGAAAATATCAGGCATTTTGGTTCAAATATTTTATATATACTGGCTCTTTTGACAGACTACACAAACACTGTTGACATATTTATGGAGGCAGGGGCTCTGATATACTTGATACACTGCAGCCTGTAGTCCATAATGAAGGCAGCTCTGTTACTGTGATTGCTTCTCTTTCCACACTGGAAGCCATTTTTTATTAAAACGCATTGCTGCTGGTGTGGGAGTCGCAGCATACACCCCGGTCTGCCCAGCATAGTCTCTGCTGCTCTGTGACATACACAAGCTGACTGTTTCTCACAGGATGGGACAGAAGTGCCACACTCCGGGATTAAGAGGTGATCATTTATTTAGAACAGGCGAGGTGAGCACAGAAGGCTTTCAATTTTGTGCATCATGTGGTAGTTTGAAGCGATGCCTATTAGTCTAACATTTTTCTAAGCTATTATTTGGAGCTCTCTAGGCCACAGTATCTTTCTCTGTTGGGTGTGCATAAAACACGCATGTTTTTATGATCTTTAAAATTACAAGTTAGCCATATAAAAAACGATGCTCTCTATGCAACAAAAGGGCTGTAGGGAACCACGGGCCGTTATTTCTTAAATCCTCGCAACTAAAATCATCTCTGAGGCGCAGAACTGACAGCTGCATTGCTGGTTGTGGGAAAGAACCAACTGTTTGGCTGATGGTTGTCACTCAGTAATTCATGAGTGGGCAGGGAGCCAGTGTGGGTTGTTTGACAGCCCTGGACATGCACTGTCTTTGAATCCATGTACACTAACAAAGTTCAGTTAATCATATTCTCCCTGTGGCTCCCAGGCACGGTGAGTTCAAGTCTAGGCTCAACATTGTAGTATCACCTAGAGTTCACATTTGCGGATGAGCCTGATAACAGCGTTGCATGGTAAGTGAAAGTTCTAACCATCTATTACCAAGCTGCTATTAAAATAAAGCTTATTTATAAATGTACCCAAAATTGACCCTGATCAATAAAAGGAAGCAGCGCATAGTTAGTAGATTATGTTTGCCCTTGTTCGCCTGTGGCTGTACATGGGCAAAATGTGTGTGTTTTAAAATCCCTACTTATATTTGCACATACCAATTAGTGTTCGTGAATTTGACCTCTGTGTTTAACCCATCCTTTACACATCAGGAGTGAATACACACAAACCATTTATAAATCCACGAAAGATGAATGAAGAGGTTGAGCTACATTTTAAAGATCTACCCTTTGTTTCGGCAGCTTCTTTATTCTCTTCTATTCTAACCATATTCACACGCTGACTCTTTTTTTGCATCAGTGGCATCATTTAGCATCTTGTATTCAGTGAGGTCAGTGGAGGAGGGCACAAGTCTTACAATATAATAGTTTAGGGTTGAAGTTATGGTAATAAATGTTCTTCATCTAAACAGTGGTCCAACCATTCCGGTCAACATTAAATCTACCTTGAAGCAATGCATAAATAATAAATCGCAGGAGCCAATGAATACCAATGCCCCTGCACTGGCCTGTATTATTATCATGGCTGATTAAGGTGCCTTGGGTCATTCACTTCATTAGTTGGAGTGTCTGCATTCCAAACATGTCTGATCACATTGTTGACACTAAGGAGCCAAAGAGTGACACACGTTTCTTGCAGACTGACACGGTAGGACTGGCTGTCTGGGTGATGACAAGGTGGACGAAATTATTGTGAGGAGGGTTGAAATTTGATTATGTATGACTGGCTCTGCAAAATGAGAAGTCTTATTTCAGATTTTGCATAATTTACAAGAGCAAATAACCAATTGTGTGTTCAAGCTTTTGAAAGTGGTGGCATTAGATTCTGTATTAACAAAGTTATGCGGTATTTGAAAAGAAATGGCAGACCAACTCTTTAGTAAATCCCCTAGTGAACCAGTTATTTTACGTCTAAATATCTTTCTTTGTCAGAAAATATCTTTCTTTACAGAAAGATATTTAGACCGAAGAATTTTTGACATAAATTATTTTTTTTAACATAATTGGCTAAGAAGCAAGGCTGGTGTAATTAATCCCCCATTTACTCAATCATTTTACTTGTTCTAAATGACCTTTTCAATCCTTTAGTAACCTCATCACCACATGACCGAGAGGAAAATCACTCAACATTTGGAATTAGACATTTGGAACTTTCTCAAAACTTTAATCCAGTCTCATCCTGAACTATTAACGTCAAGTGTTGTGAATAAAGGAAACTTTTACTGCAGAACAATGCAAGATTAGATGCTTTTTTGGTAACACTGATGTAATTGCTACAACCAGTCAAAACAACTCAGCTATATCTCCACTGTGACATTGTTGTCTATTTTAAAGCTTGTTAAGGTTCTTTAAGCAAGTCAAAGGCAATAAATACATCTGATCTGTTCAAGGGAATGCATTTAAGTATTTTTAGGTTTTAAATATTGGTGCAATTATTGGTTTTCAACTGTAGGTTTGTACAGCAATCAAAAGAATTCCATCTACATTCTGGCCTTATTTACAAATAGTGCCATTCCCACTATTTTACAAAGGTAAGATCCTTCCTTATACATTTTTAAAATAAAATGTTGAATGCATCTTAAAAATAGTTTGAATTTTTGCTGAATAAAGCATTATTCACAATCCATTTTCAACCATGTGTAATCATCTGTATCGGCATAATGCAATGTGTTACAGTAAAGCACGCATGGAACAGTATTCAACACACAAACGAGCAAACTCATTATGTCGTTTGACCTTTGAAATAACTGTGCACACAGAAGCGTCTAAAAGTCTGGATACAAACATCAAAAGCATCTGCAGTTGGCTGCCTCCATCATTGTAGAAAACCAGCTAATGTAAACAGGCAGCACAGAGTCTGAGGTCAAACATGATCAAAATGCTCAGAAGCTGTACAAGACTGAAAAAAAAAAAAAAAAATCTGTCAAGACATCAATGCTGACAATCTTTCAGGATCTCAAGCTTAATTTTCAGTGACCTAACATTTCTGCATGTTTGCAAAGGCCATTTTTAGGCAACCTGCCACAGATAGGAGGTCTAGCTATTTCTTTTTATGCCTTGGTGCTGAAAAAGTAATAAGGAAAATTATGATCCGACCTGCTGGGTAACAATAACGAACAATGAACTATCTCATAAACAAGACCTGCACAAAACAACATGACAACGTGTTGTGTACTGTTTTCAGCCATTAAACTGTCTGATCCTGTTCTGGTACTGTGGTTCATGGTTGCTCTAAAAGAAGGTTGCAGTTGGGGTCACATATTATTCATTAGTTACAGGTCAGGGCTTTGTAACACAAATGTTTTTTTGTCCAGGGACTTAATCATCCAAGGCTGAGTTCCCACATACCTGTGAGGACCAAAGACCCACAACAGGAGAAAAAATGATGCATTGTATCAGTTTTTGGCTACTATGGTACATGTCTGTTTTCACTCTGGTCCAAACCCCAGACCACTGGCAGAGCGTGATGTTTCCATGACGACAGACAGAGGGAAAAGATGTGTGGTACTTCATTTTTTCTTGACTCTTGAGAGATAAAGGTTAACAACAGAGACACACACTCAAGTACATGTGTCACTTGTTGCACTTGTCATTTCCTTAATATAATTTTCTTACATAACTCCTACAGCTGAAATAAACAGAAATGTGCTGCTGCACTGGGGACGCTATATTAATAAAGCAGTGCAGTGGAGACGCAGCTTGATCCACCTGAACTGTGATTCTTCATCTGACGTAGACGCAATAAGATGGGCCATTTCAGCTTAAACTTGTCCTTTACTCAAGGCAATCGGTGCGGATGCTTTCACAACACACGGACTGACCCAGAGTTCGACTGAAGCAATCTAGACTGGCTGAACAATGGATTTTGTGCACACGAGAGTGTGACTGTTGAGATCACATTGACCTGTACTAGCACAAGAAATTCAACTCCGCGTGACAGAAATAATTTATGGTTTATTATTATTTATTTTTTTTTAAATCACTTACTTGTATATTACTTGTTTTTGCTGCACTTTTTTTAATGGTCACACAAGCCTACAAAATGCTGAAAAAATATAAATGTAAAGAAAAAACATCTCTAACTTCCACTTTGTGAATCAGAAGCTAACATAGATTTGGCAAATTCTTCAACAAACTTCAGAAACCTGTGCACAGGAAGTACAGTGAGTGGAATGCAAAATTCAGAATTCAGTGATCAATTTGTACTTACTACACGGTAATAATGGTTCGTGCTGTCGCTCCCAGACTGTCACCCACGGGAAAACCCTGTTAGTCTGAATATTCAGCAGCCCAGCTGTTTGCAGATGGTGACAGACTGGGAGAGAAGAGATGCAAAGAGGTATTAACTCCAGTCCCCTACAGTTTCTACTCTTACAAAATACAGTTTCTAGGAATAAAAATAAAAAGTGTAAAAAAATAACACGGAATAAAAGAAAATTGCTTTAAATGTGCTGTGAATGAAAGAAGGAATGAAGCTTCAATAGGAAACCATGATCTCGCAAATCATATCAGACAATCAATCATTTTCACAGCTATACTGGAAACAGAGAGTGTATATGTATATAACTGAATTTCACTGACTGCTAACATTACATCTACACTATTCATCAACTCTGATTTGTATTTACACAATACTGGCCAAAGAAACAGTTTAAAATCAAACACATTATGGTCATTCCATATTTATGCCTTTGAATGAATATATTTTTAATTACTTTACCATCTCTGAAACAATATTTTTCCCAGCTTAAGCCACAAGCCATGGTTTGGGATAATGAGCAGGACAGTCAACCAGCAGATTAGACCACCTGGCCCTGCCAGACTGTCATCCTATTTATACCCAGAACGGTAATTTACACGACCGCCCAGTGGCCCATAATCAAGAGGAGGAGGTGACACAGTCTGACATTCTCATGGTGAAGACAAAGAAAGCGTGACCTTCTTCCCTTCTTCTCTGGATTCCCCAGAGGAGTGTGCTGCTGATAACGTCCTGACAATGTGTGCTCCTTCATCCACGTGTCAAGCTGCTGAATGTGGGTGGCAAAAAACCCCACACATTTATCAAAGGATTTTAAATCAACTGACAATGAGATACTGAGCAATTTAAGGGAGTTTCTACTGTTGATTCTGCACAATCATGCCAGAGCAGTGACTATATCAAAGACGGAAGCATCTGTGGTGTAAAACAGCTCACATTCAGACACATTCTGCAACTCCTGCCAAATTAATATGGAACTAGTCTTCCAGGTTTGCAATAAATCCATACTGCAATTACACCAGGCAATCGGTTTTGAAACTCAAAACCCCCTCCAGCTGAAAACCCCCATTTTCTAGCTGCAGCTATGGCTGCAATTTCACATTATTGGCACAATGGCATTATTTGGTGGCACTATTCACAGAGAGTTTCACATACTAATGACATGTCACAAAATAAATTAATGTGTCACTCTGTCAAACTGCTCCCACAGAAGTCAAAGAATGTATTTTTTGTGGAATCAAGACTTAATAAAAACCAACCTTTGAAATTTGCAACAAGTGTATTATACTGATGCATTTAACACATAGTCTGCAGTAGTACTTTTATGTTTGGGGACTTCATTTAAAATAGGTTTACTGAAACAAAGTGAACCATTTGTATTTACACAGCTTCCAAACAAAATCAGATATCATTAACCTTAAACACTTGTTTGTACAAAAAAATACTTTAACAGACTCTAAAATTTACTCATCAGAAAGTAGATATGCTTACACCTAAATGTTAAATGGCTGTTCAGCAGAATACCATCCAATATATCAGTGAGCCAAGCCTGCCATCATATCAAATAGCTCATCAGTACCTTCAATACTTGGGGCAACATTGCACAAGAAAATATAGGTTAAATATGTGCATGGTGTAAACCACCAAATATACAATCAGAATCCAGCACCACTCTTATATATTCCTTAACTTATCAAACTATTAACTGGCATTCCAAGTCAAGAAAATCAATTATTAAATTATCAATTATTTTCAATATACAAATACTTACTTTCTTACCAAATAACTTAAATACAAAGTTAACAAGGAAGAAAAACACACTATAATGAGCAGTCTATTCAAATTTGCACATACCATGTCCATGCACGGCCAGTCTAGTCTAGTTATGGAAACTATTTAGCATGCAGCCTCCATCTCTAGTGGTTGGTAGTTCTTGGGCAAGAGGCAATTAAATGAGATACCCCTGCTGTTATCTGCTGCTGAATTTGACAGCAGATTACAGTATTAATAGCTGGAGAGCCAAGCAACACCTGAGCCTGTGGGACAACAAAGAATGTTAGCCTGCACTCTTTTACCACTGTACAAGTGAAGGCCATTTAGAGTTGTATAAGACAGGAATAATGGGAACGCTTCAACAAAGCGTGAGAATCACAAGTGTTTGACTGCAGATATTGCAACAAGCCTTTGGTTTTACGACTAGAGTGATGTGTTTTATTCACACATCGATAAAGCTCAATCCAAATAAATTAATACCTTAAAATTGGGGACAATAACATTCAAGCTTTGCAAGACTCTTAATATCTGTTATGATGTGATCGATGGGTGTGACTAAATGTATAACACTCTCTATGTTGAGGGAAATAAATACTTTATTTCTGTTTAGTTAGTCCAAATATACTTTAAATGTCACATTACAGAGATACACTTTAAATGTCCATTACAGAGTTGCCATGGCAAAAGCCCATCAACTCAGAGTTGTTCATGTTGTGGGAAACTTATGATGCACACATAAAACATGGTTTTCCCCTTGTCTTAAAATGATATTCTGCTGATACAATTCTAATCACAAAAGGATCTACTATTGACCTTGTGTTGCTGTGTACTGTGGAGTGTCAAGTGCCCACTTGTCCACAATTCCCTTGTCTGTATGTAACTATGCCAATGTGTGTGAAAATAAGATTTAAACTAACTCAGAGCATTTTCTACTTTTTCTACTTATAAAACTAAACTATTCACCTCAGGTTGACTTCCTACAGTCAGGACAGCATGAAATGGGATAATACAGAGTTTGGAGGATTAGTAATACAGTAATACAGGACATGGACGTATTAAAAGAACAATGGTCTTCATATTACAAAAGCCAAAAACACAGAATTTAATAACAGAAATATAGTCCACTGAGGTCAAAGTCAGGACAGACTCTAAAGAGACCACTTGAAATGTCATGTGTGGACCAAGGAGGGCCAGGCAGATTCGAAAGTCATTCAAAGTTTATTTATAAAAAATGGAAGTGAAAATCACCCGGGGAAAAATTTGCAACAAATGACCACTCAAGCAGCTGCTGAGGGAAAAAGTAACAAAAGAACAATAACACAAAATACCACAGAGGGCAGAAAATCTCAAATAAACTAAACTTGTCCAGGAGGAAAAAAAAATACTCTCTAGCGCACAAGTGACAGATGTTGGAAGTACAGAGTGGGAGACAAGGCCGGCTCTCATGACGTAATGAAAAACAGAGGATTTGCAAGCGAATCATATGGCACCTGGGAAAGGCTTAAGTAGCCAAGCTGATTGGGAGGAATCAGGAACAGGTGAGGGCACTGAGAGTGCTGCCGAGAACCTGGCCCACCCCTCCGCACTGCCCTGAATGAGAGGAGAGACAGGTTAACTGGTGGCTCCATGTGGCAAGGCAAACTAAATCAAAACCAGGCCATAACATGAAAAG
Source organism: Lagocephalus sceleratus (assembly GCA_911728415.1). Taxonomy (NCBI): domain Eukaryota; kingdom Metazoa; phylum Chordata; class Actinopteri; order Tetraodontiformes; family Tetraodontidae; genus Lagocephalus; species Lagocephalus sceleratus. The sequence goes on along the minus strand of CAJVRN010000211.1, from coordinate 606,239 downwards.
AATGAACATTCTGGGTAGAGTCTGATTACGGGTATTTCAATCCCAACCACTTTCGAAAAATTCACTGCAGTTTTCCAGAAACATTTGTCTGTTGCATTGTTTTAAAATTAAATGCAAAGACAGATTCAGAAAAGAAATGAGATTTAAAAGAAAAAAAAATCTCAAGAGGGGAAAGTAACAATCACATATCCATGAGGAAACTGAATCCTTGCTGCTGACTGATTAAAACCACAGACTGAATAAAAAACAAAGAGCTCAACATAGACCAATACATCTGTTGTTATTTACTGGATCATGAGAGAGTGAAAACAGTAGCATCAATAACTGCTGCACTGTCAGAAAGATGTGGGTTGTTTCAAGAGATTTAAAAGAACAGAAATGAAATGCATTTTTCATTTTCAATCTTTGTATACCACAACAGTGCAGCAGCTTCAAAGATTGAAGTGACTGATTGGATGAGCTCTGTCTAAACAGAACAATGCATTAACATCAAAACTGCTCGCCACTCAATGAATCTAATTCTCATGGGGTGTTGAAAATATTTCCTAGGTTGATAAAGCAGCAGCACTTTACTCAATTAATCACAATTCAACAATTTGTAGCAACACAGAGTTGCTAGCCTAATGCTTATTATTATTGGTTACTACCTAATAAGAAGTTCTATGTTGTACAATTGAGGCAGTATAATTAGGTGGGTAATTCCATGACGTGATTATTCTAGTCTTCTGGCAGTTTAGTCTGATTGGTCAGAAGGGTTGTTAATGTGTAAGATTTTAATAGCTGAATATATGAGAGGGTTGGGGAGTAATTTAGAGGTCTGGAGCACATCTAATGGAGATGAAACACTCAGATGGCAATTTTACAGACTATTTTACAGGACTTATAGGATAGGGCAACACACAGAAAACTGACACTATACGGGTCATTACCCTGTCCAAGGACTTAGCTACTACTAAAAACTGTGACTACGCCCATTCCCACTCTGTCCCTCCACAACATGAGCCGCACACCAGCAAAAGAACCATTAAAAATAATGAGAATCAATAGAGTGCTAAAAGTATTGGCAGTCTGGCCCAGGAGCTGCTCTCTGTTTATTAGTCTGGAAAAAGAGCGCTGCTCACCGGCTTGCCAGCTCTAAATAGGAGCGCATTGATCAAAAAGTCTGGGTTGGAATCTCAATCCTTAATTGTCCGTGTCACCGTTCATTCTCGCTTCAAGTGTCCGTCATGTCCCAGGTAAACCGAGGCCTTCGAACACAGTCATTTGACCCAAGGTGAAAAAACAAACACGAAAAGGACATTCATCCATTATGTAATCACCAAATGACATTTTGGAAGACGGCTGAGCCTAGTTCCAGCCAGCAGTGGACAGGACGTTGGGATTAATAAATCATATGGACAAATGAAAACTGAAGACTGACATTTCCTTTAAAAAAAAAAACAAATACAACACAACAGTCACCACAACAGTCCACTGCTCCTACCAACGGCAATCAGAATCTTTCCATCATTTACGGAAAATAAGTGTTATACAGGTAAAGTATTTTAATTTTTAGCCAAGTAATCAAGTTTATCCCTGGCAGGACTTAGGAAACCAATGTTGGAGGAAAACCAGTGAAATCCCTTCGCACTTTAATTCAGATGTCTGGCTTTTCAGACACGGAGCACCGTCAGAATTCAATCCTGGCTTAGGAAATGGACTCATTCCCAAGTCTTGATAGCCAATCAGCAGCTATCTCTCTCCAAAAAACCCACAGTGACGGGGGGGGGCGAGGTTATCTATCAAAGAATCTGCCAAAGTTGCTCAGTCATTTCAAGCTTCAGTGTTCAGATTTGAGGGCAATCACAAGAACAAATTCAGTGTTTGGAAAAGAAAGCTGCGACCCAACATAAGATCCTGAAATATACCATTCAGTTGCCATGCATACAGGAGTGGGAAATGCTGCTATGACAACTTGTATTTGTATTACAAGATGTGGCAGCTCATCACCACAGATGATTTAGCTCCGTCAATACCTACACAGCTAATTGGTGCACGAATTAACCAAGTCATCTTTGTTTGTATGAGATGAACACACCTCTTTTCCCTGTGCAGTCTCCCTGCTCGCCACTGCCATTCACACTTACTGGGCTATGAAATTTGCTTCACAACTTATGAAGATTGAACAAGATCATCTGGAGATTTATGATCATTTGGAATCAGACTGCCACGATGATTGACCACAGGGGCTGATGGGATATTGTAGCAGAACGTTTGATCTCCACAATTCAGAAAACAATGTTTAGCAGATCTACGGTGGGCTGCAAAGTCCCAGTGAAATCTTAATTCATCTTCACTGGTAGACCTAAATAGAACCCAGGGGGCACTTGGAATACAAGTAAGACTATCTTTAAACTCTCCGGGGATGGATACGTAACATGTGTTTGATCTCATACTGTCACTGAGCTGCTTTATTTTTGTAGCCAAAAGGTAACCCATGGAAAAGATCAATCCTTAACAGTTATTTCATCGAACAGTCACAGAAGAAAATCAAAGATAAAGGTGGAGCCGAGTTTAACAATAGGATACAATAAAAAAATTATAATTCTTTGTGCATTAATCATTTGTATAGTTCTACAATACTTTAAACTCAGCATCCATAAGATTAAAAGCTAATATCAGGGGATATTATTGATTAATTTCTGATTTAAATGTACAGCCAGAGTAGCTGAAGTCAATAGGTTATTTCACACACACCTGTGTAAATCCATGAAGCTTTTAAAGCAGACAGCATGCACTGTTGATACCTGCAGACCACAAATATCAGAAAAATCTTTGCGTGATTGGAAGATAAAGAAGACGGTGGCAGACTAAATCCTTAAAGAGATGCAGACAAAGAGGAAGAAAACAGGAAACTCTGTTGTTGAAGGTGAAATCATATAAACTGTTTCAGTATAGTTGTGCCAGCATGCAAAAACAATATAGGACCCCACTTGCCTAGAGGGTCAACAGAATTTCTTAATGGAAAATGTCACCCTCCTTTACCCAGTATAAGATAAAACCAAGTACAAACTTTGTAGTTTACAGCCAATCAACATGATAATGACTGATATGCAGCCAGTGAAGACAGACTTGGAGGGCTGTCTCCTGGATCCAGATGGAGAAAATACAAATAAACATATGGACGGGGGGAAGAAGCACTGGGGTTAGACTGACAATCAAAACAAGTTTTTTTCTTTGTCAAATAATTGTTTTATTTAATGCCAGGAAAGCCTTGCAGCTACAATAGTCAGAGCTATTGTGCTTCTTCAAAATAGACTTCTGTAATATGCCTCTCACAAACTTCTTTTCATGCTCTGTTCTGACTGATGGCATAACAGATGAAGATCATCAGGCTGGGCTACAATTAATAAGCCGATTCCATTTGTATATTAAATTATCTTAATTCATATCAATTTCAATATTATAACAATAAACCTGCCTTTTCTTATTTGTTAACATTTATGAAAACATTCTGCAGAGCTCACATGCCATCAACTGTTATGCATTAATACAGGAAAATAAAGAAAAATGCTCCTCCATCATTATTTGGTAGATTATCTTCAAAAAGCAGTACTGGTGTGAACTGGAAAGGATTATGCATTATTTATGTAATATCACAATATGTGCATCTGTATGCCTTATTATTCTTAAAGTATGGAGGTAATACTGTAAAATGGTAATCAAGGACATGACATGCACAATTGCAGCCTGAATGCCCATCATTTAAGTCATGAAAATATTGAACATATGGTGGAAAGTGGGCGTAATGTAGCCTTAACCGGTTTTCATACTTGCAGGTGGAAGAGTAGGCTGGCAGGAAGTGGCAGCATATTTAGTCAGGTCTTCTTTGGCTTTGACTTTACAGGAGTCTGTCCATCGAGTTAAAACTGTTGAGAATGCATATCCATGCATTCAATATATGCAATTTTGCAGGTAGGTCAATGAGAGGTTAATTCAGTTAAATATATCCCAGATTCTGAAAAATAACTTTAACTTGAGTACAGAAATCTCACGACACAATATATAAAAGTATCTTCATACTGCAAATTTATTTAACATATTACTGTGGATGGGTGGATGGATGTCTTAACTGAAAGCTCAAAAGAAGCGACTAAATGATGCAAATGTACTGAAATCTTAAAAGTGAGATAAAAGTGAGATAAAAGTGAAACTGTTTTTAAGTCATTGAGTGAAAATCGCAGATGTAAAACTAACTGTCCCTATATGATTTAAGAAAGGTATAAATGTGCAGCTTTCACTAAGAATTGCTTTGATCATGGACTGAAGATGATGCTATAATCTAAAGAGCCCTTCCTCATTTGTGTGTGGAATTACCCCCTGTTCCTACAGCACTGGTGTCTGCACATCTCTATTCTCCACCTTCAATAAGTCAAGCTAAAACTCCATCAACACAGAAGCAGATCAGGTAACACACAGGTGCACGCCTCGTGCAGACCAAGGTCATGGAATTAGATGGACACCTGATCAATCAGACTAATGAACCACAACTTGCTGACATGACAAATATTGACCTCCAATTAGATCCTGGTTCTGCAGGTCACACCATCGCTCAAATAGATCACTTCAAATCAGAAGCCGTGCTTGAAACACCAACACCAAACATTTTATATATAAAATCCTGTGTAACAAAATATGTGTGGAAAAAATGTAAAATTAGAAATAAGAACCCTGCGGATTCACAATTTTAATTTTCAAATGGCATATAACCTCTTTTTTGCTAATATGATGTCTTTCCAGGGCTGCATGAACAAGGGAATCTAGCTGGTAATTCAAATTTTGAGAGGAAAATGTGTCCCTTCTATCAAGAATCCCAGTATGTGGTCCTTGATTGAATATGCGTCGATACACAGCCATGCAGCCCAAGTGAGCGCAATCAGAGTTCGTGTGACTTGATACTGATGTGCACTCCTTGAAAACTGTCATCATCGACTCGCCTCGGCAGCAAGCAACGATCGATAAGCACACAAAACCAAATCTAAACTAAAATTAGAAGGAACATTTTAGAACAGTATCAATGTCTGCAAATAACCACAAACAAATCACCCTCTCCATTACAAGCTCCAAAAAAGGAATTCACTCTGATACAGCTGATAAAAGTCAAATGTGGCAATGTTTCTTAAATTCTCAGAGAGCCTTTGGAAGTAGATAGAAGTTCAATATATCAAGATAACAGTAGTTGCAAATGTCATTGGATGTGACTGTTGTAAAACATTAGTATAAAACCGATCAGTGGGGCTGACATAACCCAAAATAAGTATTATCCACAGATATACAAAAGTGTTTTCACAAGAAATGCACATTATAAAATTATTTTTAGGGAAATATATGATTTTATTGAATAGATCAATCTTGCCTTTTCATCTGAGGAGAGCCCTCCTAAAATGGGGAGGGATTATGGCAGGTTTAACGCCACAAAAGTGAAAGCAGACAGGCAGTCAGTTCCAGTGACCCTGCAAATCACATCAATTCCGAAAATAATGATGTGACTGCAGAAAGTGGACGCTTTAAAACTTCTTTTCTCACAACCCGTTGCACATCCTGTTAGAATAGCGTAAATAAATGATAAAGTTGCTGGGCCAAGAATTTAACTTGAGTATTTGATAATGCTCAATATAGGCCAGAAGAAAGGCAAGCTCCATTTTTAATCAAAAGGAGGATTAACCTTTCCGTGGTTTACTTTTAGCAAAACACAAAGTCAAGGTTTGGGATTATAATACGAGGCATGATTAGGGTTATTTCTCAGACCTCCAAGCCTGTATGACACCCAATATATCACTGGTAATAACTTCCTATTAATGTCGCCGTAATCCGCAAAATCTGTCTAAAGAAATGCACCTCATCATGAGCCTTTTGGGAAATAAATGATGATGATCCGTTGTATTTTTAGAGGGATCTCTCTACTTCCATGCCCTCATTAAAAAAGGATTATTAAGCTTTAAGCAAAAGACACAAACAGAAGGCCACAATAAAAGAATATCAAGGCCATGGATGATCTAGTTAGGATGAAAACAAAGTGAAGATGATTGACAACAAGTCATCCTTATCAGGAGAGGAAGAACAAAAGAGGAGCGGGAAGCTGAAAACAAACCCTGAATCATTAATTGCGTGAGTCAGTTATGAAGGGGGAAAATGTTTTTTGCGACAAACGCGGATAATGTCCGCAGGCGTTGTGTGTTTCTGGAGGCTTCTGACTGCCTGTCTCCTGGTGGACCAGTACGAGCTGGTGAAGAGCCCCCGTTTATCTCCAAAAAAAGATACTGGAGGCAGCGATAAGCTCCAGCTGGTTTGGGTCGTCACTTTATTAACCTCTGGGGTATTCTCTGAGCTTAAAGGTCACCGGGCTGACATTATTCTCTGAGCCTAAAGGTCACCGGGCTGACCTTTGACCTGCAGCAGGGCTCCTCTCACACACTTTTAAACGCTGCTCTTCCAGGGGACGCCGCCGATGTCGAAGAGGTTGGTTCGATCCCCGATGGCGCCCGACTGCAGATATGACTGCTTTAATCCAGGTTGTCCCGAAAACGAGCAGGTTTAAGCCGCCAGGAGCCTCAACGCAAACTTTTAAACGCCCGCCCGGACGAGCTAATGCTAACCGCCGCTGTCAGAAGTCAGCCCCGCGGCGGCGCTGAGGGTCGGAAAACGCACCTCACAAGGGCGGAGGGCAGCCGTCGGTGCTCGGCCTGTGGCTGAGAGGAGCCGCGGAGGTCTCCGGGAACGGCGCCCCCCCCCCGCCGCCCCTCCTGGGAGCGGCTGGAACCGGGATGGAGGTGGTTAGCGAGGGGAGCTGTCAAACAATGGCGGAGCCAAGTACGGCAAGCGAGAGGGCGACACGTGCTTCTGTTGACGTTTGGAGCGGCGCGCGCACACACACACACACACACACACACACACACACATACGTACACGTACACGTACTCATACACACACTTAGACACATACGTACACCCACACGTACTCACACACACACACACACACACATACGTACACGTACACGTACTCATACACACACACACACAGAAACACACTCATACAGATACACACACACACACACACACACACACACACAGAGAAACACACCCATACAGATACACACTGAGGAAATAATGATAAAAGGTTATAGTTCAAGTTGATTTTCTTGTGTCTGTCTGACCTTGTGACCTTGGAATTGGGTCCACCAACAGTGAAGAAAGCTGTGCCCCAACATAAGATCAAACAGAAGGAAGAATAATTAAAACAAAACAGAAGTCTAATTCAAACAGCTCTGATCATTTATGACTCTGATATTTTGCTGTTTCTTCACATGTACAGAAACACTAGCTAGGAGCTGTAGCTCATTAATAACTGTTGCCAACAGCATGTTCAGTTTTATCAGCTGTCTTGCACCTCATTTGTAAATTTTGTCATCCTCGTTTGATGTTAAATCATTACAGTTATTGCAGAAGCGATATTTGTGTATCGTGTATTTGCTCCTATTCACTCAAGTTTACAGGTGTTTTGATACGTGTTTTTGAGTGATTCAACTCTAATGTGGTCTGTATTCACAAATGCATATATACTGTATATATAATACATACATATATGTAATACATATATACTGTATATATAATACATACATACATACATACACACACACACATATATATATATATATATATATATTACCAGTATCGTGCTTGTATGCATGCAGACTATAAAAACATGTTCTAAACATTTCCTTTCTTTCTTTTCTGCAGGGTTTGCAGAGGTCCAAAGTAGAGAACGCGAGGCACCAGGGAAGACAACTGTGGATGAAGGATCACTCACTTGAGATGCTTTTTGAACCAGTTTCAACATGTCTTCTTCCTGAGTCCCAAACTGTATCCAACAAGATCAGCTTCTGCAGAAAAATCATTTGCTTTTCATTTCTTGTAGCGGTGTAGTCCTGGAAGCGCACCACTGTTCAATTAATGTAGGAGTGGGTATCATCTTTTTCATAAACTTTAAATAAATCAGTCACCTTGTGTTTATGTCAGCGCAGCCCTGTTCTGGCACTATGCTGCTGCAGCTTTATGTGCTTCTGTAGCCAGCAGTGAAAAGAGTAGGGCACTGTTACACCAGGACAGGACAGTGGTGGGGCTGTCAGAGGCCTGTTAATGTCCTCACATCAGGGATTTGTTTGTATTTGTCGGTTCTGCTGTTGCCTTCGTGTTCTGTTGGTTGACTAAGTGAAAGTTCACTTGAAACCCAGGCCCTGTGATGTGTTTGTTATCTACAGTGTATCGACAGGTTTTAATGACTCTAAAGATTGCAACTCACTTTCAGTCTTCACCTCGCCAACCTGCACTGAGACGCTCAGCTGGCTTCATCTCTGCACTAAAATGGAAAAAATTTAAGCTTTTTCCTCAACATACCAGACTCCAGGTCATATTAGACAGGCTGTGTAACTAAATTTCTTGGCATCTTGTCACTTAATGTAATATATTTAAAAAACTATACATCTAGTTGCATTTAATTACCACCCATGATGATACAGCCTATTTATTTAATGTCACAATTTAACTCAATCCCAAATGCACAAACCAGAGACCGACTTTAGAGTAACACCATCTTTTAATTAACAGTGTCAATAGAAAATCACTCTCAGAGGTAAATCTATTCTTAAAGATAATAAAGGATTAGTAAAAAAGAAAAACATAAAAAAAACTATGATAAATGCTATTGAAAAAACTGTAATATTTTGAGGAAAAATAAGTTTTAAGAAAAGGCTGGCCAAAAGATCAAATTAAAAAAAACCTGACATGACATGAAATGAATTTAGGACAAGAAGAAATGGCACAGGACAACAGGAAACTCGGACTATGAAGGCACACAATAGGTGAAATAGGTGAGACAAATAAAAAGATAAACAGACAGACCATTTGCAATGGACTGGAGCCTATCCCAGGGCAATGGGCGGAGGCAGGGTACACCCTGGACTGGTCGTCAGCCAATCGCAGGGCTAACACAGAGACAAACAACCATTCGCTCTCAGCTCAGTCCACAGCCTCAAACCCAACCGGGATTCGAACCCGGTAATATGAACATAATATGTCCATATATCAGATATTTTGATATGTATTGATGGGATGTCAGACTTCAGTGTGAGGTGCCTCTCTGGAAGGCTGCATTCTTTCTTTGAGGTTGAAAAAGCTAAGATGAAGGTAAGGTCCTTGTTATTGTCATCACGGAATCGACATCCTGTCTCTGATCCTCACACTCCTGCATCTGTGATATGTCTGACATGATGGAAGAAGCTGGAAAGGATGTTCAAGGAGCGCTGATGATGTGTTTTGCTCTTGAGCTCTTTAGCATTGTTGTACAAACCCTCCAGTAAATAGGTAGCTTGACTCCGGTGATCTGCTGACCGTGCCAGCCTCTTCTCCTCTGGCTCCTGTCTGAGGCCCTGTGTCTGATAAATACAATTCAAAATGGATTTATTCATTTGTCAATGGCCTATCTATAAAATGATGGCAACCAACATGTGCATCTTAGTCCTTTCCTTCACAATAAAAAGCAAATGGTTTTTCTGCAGAAGCTGATCTTGTTGGATACAGTTTGGGACTCAGGAAGAAGACATGTTGAAACTAGTTCAAAAACATCTCAGGTGAGTGATCCTTCATCCACAGTTGTCTTCCCTGGTGCCTCGCGTTCTCTACTTTGGACCTCTGCAAACTCTGCAGAAAAGAAAGAATGGAAATGTTTGGTGAAACAGCTCATCCTGATGTAGTCCTGTATAGGCTATAGGTGGGTGTATGCATCTGCTCATGCTGGTTCTACATCTGGCAAATAGGGACATATGACATTTATTATAATATCATTTAGAACATGTTTTTATAGTCTGCATGCATACAAGCACGATACTGGTAATATATACACTTGTTAACACAGACCACATTAGATTTTATTGATTCTACAACAGTTAGTTAGCTGCCTATAAAGTTGAGAGAACATAGCGACGTATCACCATGTATAATTGATGAATTATCATCACTATTGGATAAAGGTACGATAGGGTACTTTGACTGGCCAAATTGCATTGCACCTGTTACATCCGTGAAACAGGAAATATTGAGATATTCCATTCTGCAACATGGACGAAATTATTTTTGAAGTACACTTTGTACAGGGACCCCAGTGACTCTGATTGTAGGAATAAGCAATGGTGAACAGAAACTAGAATGCAACAGGAAATTATTAAATTAACTCATATTGCTTGATATTTATACTGTATATGACCATAAAATAGTGTTGAAATCTGTTTGGATTGTAGAATAAATGATTAAATGAGCAGCATGAACTCTGTGACATGGCATCTTTTAGTGCCATATTTCTGTATTAGATATATTATTCCAATTACTGTATTTTTTTAGCATGACTGTGCTGAAAAGGCCTAGTTTATTTTCAGTTCTACTCCGGACCGTCTTCGAAGGATTATTGTCACTGTTCTGGTGGCTAAGCTCTTTCAGTGATGCTGGGGCATGAACAAAGCAAGTGATATCTAGTGAATTCTCATTAGAGGGGGATTATCAAATGTGCCAGCATGCAATCCACTCCCACATCATTAAGTGTTTTGGATCATTTACAGCCATTTACTCCAACAATAATGCTTTTTTTTTCTTCCCCTTTCCCCCCGAAAGAATCATATTTTGTGTGTTTTGATGAGTCAGCACACATTTGCCTGCTGTGTTCATTCTGTTCCAAACTGAAAAAACAAACAAATGAAAAAAGGAAAAATCTCCATTTGTTCTGACACCTTTTATTCTTCCTTAACATCACTGCAGTCGTGCCACGTTGAGCCCAGGCTTCAGCTAACGAGAAACCATTGCGCAGTAAACGCTGATCTGAAAGAACCGTTAATCCTTAATGAGTCATTAATATTCCTGAACGAGCTGTAATCCCAGTTCACATGTCTCCCCTAGCGGGAAGATGTGCCTTTACCTGGCTCACAGCAGGATGCCAGAGTTAAACAAAAACAGTGCACGCCTGGAGTTAATGTAGATATAAACTGCAGTGCAAACGTACTCTTTTCACAATTCATTAATTACACATTCACATGTTAGCATGCAGGGGTGAGTTTTTTTTATTTCTTACTGAATAAATAGGAGCTCCAGTTTCCAGAGCTGTTGATTTTACTGTTAATAGATGTTTAAATTGACTGCAACCAGCAAAGAGAGTTAACAAAATTGTGTGTGATGGAATTAGGCTGGACTGTTTCTTTGACATCCTCCGTTATTTTGCCTGCAGTGTATATAGTCCACAGATCTTAGACTGCTAACATTCTTGCCCCTTATCCATCCCCATTTATTTCCATAAAAACTTTTTTTTTTATTTTTGCAGTGTATGATCTTTAGACCAATATCAGACATGGAGTTGACATCTGAAAGAAGATCATTAAATTAATATGTCAAAAATATGTGTTATTTTTCCCACTTTTTTTTTTAGTTTGGTTATATTCTATTCTTTTAGATCTTGATTGATTTTCTGTCATCTGAGTAATACACTTCAGTCCAAGTCATTAGGCAGTTATCTTCAGTTCTACTGTCAATAGTTGTGAAGACAATGATTTTTTTTTTTTAAAAAAGTCTTTTCTGGTAAGAAATTGTTGACATGCTTTTTAATAACAGCTTTATAGGACAGTGTGGGTGGAGTCAGACCCAATCCACTGGCTGGTTGACAGTAAACAACAGTGAAAAAGCCACGTTTTTAACTATCCTTTGGTGTGTTAACTTTACACAGAGAAAGGGTTGAACAACTTTTACTGGTTTTGCAAATGTGCGAGTGTTCAGTATGGCATGGAAGTCCCCAGATGTGCAAACCTTCCTCTGTGCTGCGCAAAACCGCTCTCACGCCACACTAGTTATGTAGCTTAGGCAGTTACTGCCATCTGGCCTGCACACCCTCACAGTGGAAATGCAACCTACATTAAGCTGTACTGTAATCAGACTGACTTTTCCTGCCAACTGGCAGCTGAGGTGAGGAGGCCGTGAAGAGCTGTGTGCCTCTGCCATCACATACAGCCCTGAACCAGGAGAGAGTCTCTGGGGTAGTTTCAGGACACGCGTTTGAAGAATATTTTCGGCGAATCCAGCATGATGCAAAATGGAAATTTATTTCCCCCATACTGAGGAAATGAAAGAATGTGGAACTGTTTACCCAAACTGCAGGAATATCTTAAGGACCCCGATTAAGCTAAATGAAGGACATAGTGCTTTCAGATGCTTGTTAAGAAGATTTTTTTCTCTGTCAGCTGAGGGGCTTTGATGGGGAAAGACATGAAAAAAGCATCTTTTACAATGCAACTTGCTGTTGACCAGAGAAAACATGTCATTTCTCATCAGCGGCATATGAGAGCACTCAGTATCAGCCCACCTGCAGGCATGCAATCTCCCTCCATGCTGCTGTTTGTGCTTCCTCTGCCTCTCTCTTCCCACTTTTCTCATTAGATTTTCCCCTCTTAAGCATCTCAAATATATTTGCATTACACAGTGTGAGGGTATGATGCAATGCATTCGAGTGTCAAGCCTGCAAAATTCACAGTACGGCCAGCCTGAATGGTGCACAGAAAACTTAGTATCCTAGCAACAGAGCCAAAAGCCGCTTTGATTGGAGACTTCATATGGTCATCAAAACAAAGTCAATAGATCTGAGTCTTTAGAGACTGATGACTGGGTATACAACAATCAAAATGTATTTAGCAACTTTGCGGGAAGCCCAAGAAATAATGGCTTTACTTGTTTGCAGTAAGAGCGAAAGAGCATGTAATCCACCCACAGCAAAGGAAGATTTTTCATGAGTGCAGACAAAATGGACCCAATCAGGTATTTGAGCTGTCTGGGGATTGCTGAATTAAATTGTCTGAATGTGTTTCATATTCAGGGGCCGGTTTCATAGTTGATCACCGCCTCTGATTGTGTCTTGATTGCTCGCGTGTTCGGGGCAAGAAATATTCAGCTCTGAGGCATTTTTTTTCAAACTTGTATATTCTGTCCTGTCACACTGAAGGGAGAAACTGTGAGGCAGAAATACAAATCTGAAGTTTTCGATTGATATTTGTCTGGAGAAGATGCTCCACGTTGTTTTAAAGACCAGAAGTTCACACTTCCTTTTCTCAGGTTCCACTTTTCCAGCTGGCACTTGTACAGCTATGGTGTCATTCCACATATCAATTCCACCACTTCTAACCTCATTTCTTGTCTAAGTGGTTCATTTAATAGCTAAAAAAACCTGGCAAATTGCATGGGAAATGTGAGACACATTTATTTATTTTTTTTTTCTTGTGAAAGCGAGGCCTTGAAATGCAAAAAATACCAACATCAAACACCTAGAAGATTTCTGATATTTTTCTAGTGCATGTATCAAAATAAATCAAGTGAATAATATATTATGTACCTATCATGGCTGACAGATATAGCGATATGATACAAGTCATAAGAAAAACTCATCATATCATCTAGCATGGGGATATAAAGAGTGGAAAAGCATTTCAAGATGGACCTTTTGTCTATTGCCTGGAAGATAAGCCTTTGATGAAAAAGCAAAGATGAGAGCTTGCACCTAAACAAAACACATGACACACCATTATGTACGCAGCCAACACATTTATATTTAAGTGGGCTCATGATGAGGTGAATTCCACCCACACTGGACTGAATTTCAAGAGATCTTTGTTGATATTGGCGCTTACGCTGGTGAAATGGAGACTGGCGCTGTTACCGAGGGGGATCTGTTGCTGAAGAATGATGTTTCAAGAGGCATTGTTCTGCACAGCTGATGATGATGATTGAGATCCCCATCAGAGGAGGAAGAGATGATAAAGAACTGCAACACACTCTGAGAGGAACCACAAACAAACAGGGTGGCATTTGGTTGATGCAAGTGCTCCAAAATATATAAAATATTTTGAATCTGTGCCTTTGTTGATATGTGTTTTTGCTTCCTTTTCCACAAAATCCTATTCTCTCCACCAGATCAGTACGCAGCACCTGCTTACTCAGGGCACACTCACGGAGGCTTATTTGCACCCTGCTATGACAGAGTGTAATTGTTCTTCCAGTGGATTCAGAACCAACTTAGTGCTGAACACAGAAGACTCACACCTTTGAGCTGTTGTGGTCTTTCCCTCGCTCTGACATTGTTTGAATCTCTATCAGACAACTGTGAACCTTTACTGTCACTTTCAGTTTTGAGAAGATTAATGACTTTTAAAGTGTTAAACTGCATTATTTCAACATAACATCTGAACAGGCTCTGACATAGAACCAATTATAAGTGATTTAAGGAGTATTCTCAGCATTATCACGTGAATATAAGTATTAAATCTCCGCATACTGCACTGACACTTCTCACCATCAAAATCCCCATCACAACTGTTTTTGACAGTGAAAGCCTTTAAATCTGATTATCATAAATTTACATTGTTGTCTTTGTACTCAAAGAAGCAGCACAATATAACGCACAAAAACTGCAAACCCAATGTTTTTGCTCAGTGTGTTAACAGTATGTCCTTGATGCCCCCCGCCTCACACTGCAACTGGCTTGTTTAAATTCAAACAATAAATAGAGCGAGAATTAATGAAACCGGTGTGTGCGGAAGGAAGATAACTGTGAAACGAAACAATTAAAAAGACATGACAAGACACCTAAAAACCAAGATTACAGCTATAAAATTGGTCAGCCTCATTGGGCCTGTAGCGGTGTGCAGTCGACAGTGCATAAATCTTTAGGACGTTTTAATTCAGGTTAAGGACGGAAGTGACTGAAAGCATACAGTATGAGTGGGATTCAGACGTTAACAAATTCCTTCCACACACTGCTGGGGTGAAAGGCCGACAGTGAGAGCAGTCCTGGGTGACTGCGATGTCAGAAAAAAAAGCAGCTGAAAAGATCAGGAGCCATAAGTGGGGCACCAACTGGAACAGATGTGATAAAAGCAGGATATTTGGAGTGTAAAGGACTGTGAGCGGGATAGAGAGAAAACAATAAAACCCAACATAGAGCAGCTATTCATCCAAAGCAACGTCAATTTTTTATTAATCTTTTTCATCATCGAGGGCACTAAGCTCTGTTTTTCTGTATAATGATCAGAGAAGTTCTACACCATTAAATATAAGTTGGAAACTGCCTCAGGTGGGTAAAATGTTATTATTAATGACTGGACTCATCTAAGATTAGTGAAACAGAGTACACTGGTGTAGCAGGAGAATGATGTCCAACTTTGTCATTTCAGCAGGTTTCTGCTCCATTAATCTGTGTGATTGATCCTGTTCCCTGTCCTTGCAGTGTCCCATGAGGCTCGGATCTGCGGAACCTGTCACCCAATCTGCTTTTGGCAGCGACAGTACAGCCTAAAAAGTCCCAGCATCCAAACTTCAAGAAGTAGAACAGCGTTACAAAGGTTTAAGTTAAATAAATGAATGCAAATACCTCCCATATAATGTTAAATTTAGATGAAATCCGAAGATTCCACTTTTTTCCAAAGCCAAATTTAAAGCATGGCCCCTTGTTTCCTGGTGAGCTTTTGGAATCTCTTATTATCACATTCAGAGACTGCTTGGTATCTTGCACATTTTCCACACACCTACAGGTAAGATATTTTAATGAAGCTGATTATTATATCCATGCACATACATGTGAATGTTCTCATTAGCTCCCAGTAAGGGTAAATAAGCTACATACCGAAATGTCATATTTTTAGAGTCTGTATTTCAATGGATTAGTGTTTTGCACTCAGTGTGGAGACCACATAGAAGGGTATTATGAGCATGCTGAATCTAGCAAGAGGTGCATTTATGTGAGATGGCCTTTGTTTGACTTGAGCCACAATCCTCACATCTGGGAAATAACTGGCGATGGAGGGTTTCATATTGGACATGAACTATAATGCTAAAACACATTTTCTTCAATGCAGGTGAGTTTGTTTTTTTAGAATATTTGCAGCACAATGTTGTTTTTGATGGACATTGACAAAATTGAACAGCAGGTGCAGTACCGGCTGCACCATTCGGCTCTCAGAACCCTAAAGGAGCACAACTGCACTGAGAACCTGCTGAACCTGGAGGGGTTTTGTGTGCAGTGGGATCATTGCCCTATTAACGAAACCAGTGTGAAATTGTGTGGATATCCAGACTGCAGTCACGATCACCAGAGACTCAGACCAAGTTTTCTTTTTTTCCAGTCCTGTGTAATTTGTAGCCTCAGATTCCTACACTTTGGCAACTGAAATCTTGTCTGATCCTCTGTTGCTCATAGCCTAGGTTCTACTGAACACTTTGGGCATTCAGACCTGCTCTACTGCATGCCTCTGTTGCATAAATGCATTGGGGTGCCTGTTGTTGCTGCTTTGTGTTGGGCTGATTGGATATTTGAATGAAGGATGAACAGGTTACCTAATAAAGCTGCGCAGTAAATGATGCTGTAACACCAAAGAGTGCAGGCTCCCTGTTGGATGGATGAACTGGACCGAAGAAGAGCCTGGAGTCTCTGTTGGGTTTCTCAGTGGAGGTAAACAGTAATTTACATCAAAACCTCAACATACTGGACTGTGCTGCTGTGCATAAATAAAAATAAAATAGCAAAAAGTCAGCCCTAAAAATAAAAACTCTGCTGTGTTGGTGTAACCTCAGACATATGCACTGAAACATGCTGTTTCAGGGCCAGCAACATATTTAAACTGACCTCTGCATGAGCCATAGGGTGAGTACAGACAATGATTTATTGATATATATACACATTTTTTTTCTTTTCCTCAGATATTTATATGCTTTACTTAAAGTAAATAACACAAGATGGTGAGCTGTGCTTCAGAGATAATGGGAATTACCCCCAAATAAACATCACAGCATGCATGTTCATGGTAATTCTGTGGTTTTGTGGCCTACTTTTAGATCTTCTGGATGAACATTTTTTTGGTTACATGGTCTTTAGCTACACGGCAGACGTTGTTAATGGGATAATTTCTTTTAAAGGGATTTGTTCAGAATTGGGGAACATATAGAATATCCACAGCTATCTTAGTCAAACAGGTCCTTTTAATTCCTGACTGGAATACAGGTGAGCCGGATGAACCTGTCTCCTATTTTTATTTTTATATGTGAATGTCTGATGTTTGAAATACTTTTCCTTGTTTGGGGATTTATTCAACATGCCTTTTTGAGGAAAGAGAAGTGTATTTGAAGGCATTTGTTTTTTTGTGTGTCAAACTTTGAGCACATTTTATTGATATAGGTTATTTTCATATGGACTATTTCTATACTTGTTGCTCGCTTTTTCATTTTACCCCTGGGTTGGACTCAGGGATTTGTTGAACTGACCTCAAAGGAGCAACATTTTCACTTCCGTTGGCTCTGTGCACAGAACTTGCAGACGTCATCCAAACATCAAATGCATTAGTTCCATTTAGTAACTGGCCTGGCCAAAATAAACTTTGTCCTTCACAGTTAGAGTTTGTTTGCATTTCCAATTACCCTGTTGACCCTCAGGGACATTGGCGAGATGAGAAAAGATCTAGATGTGAGCTGGTTCCATTCTGTATAATCAATAATGCTGTTTATGGAGCACGCTGGCCCATCAGAGAAACAGCAGTATCTTTATCCTGGGTGAAACATCACCAAAGTGGGAGGAAACACGTACATGACACGTGGATCAGATCATCGCACCCAGGTCTCACTTCCTTCATTTGACCTTTGCAGAGTTAGTGTGTGACAGCCACCCTGTTCCAAACAGCCATTTAATTGGTATCCCACTGGTTGTGGTGAACGTGATGGCTCAGCCCATCACATTGAGAAACCATCACTTAAATCTCCAAGCAACATGCATTTGGCAAAACTATGATGTTAATATAAATCACCTAGCTTTCTACTCACAGGTTAAAGGCATGGTTGAAGGCAGAACCAGTCACTCTATTTAAAGTGAAATCATCTACTTATTTATTTATTTACTTTAAGAAGCTACAGTTTCTATAAATTCCAAGAATCACATGGATTTACAGCTGCTTTAAAGCAGCACCATCATTCACTGAGAGCCCAGAGATAAGCTGAGGAACCTCAAACACAACAGATCATAAAGAGACAAAAGTGTGTTTTCACAGTTGTGAGCAAAATAATTTATTGCAGCCACCAACTGGCATTGGTTGCATCTGACAGGAAGGTTATATGTGAGAAATACATACATAAGCAGTCCACATTAAAATATTTCACATTAACGTTCTATCATTATGGGCTATAATGAACGTCATTAAAGTCAGAAAATTACTGTAATCAATTGTCACACATGGTGGTAATAGATAGAAAATGACAGTGATTAATGTGTATCTAGATGTGCAGAAATGAGCAAAATGCTTGTTTTTTTTCATGAATTATGAGCTGCGTCTTCAGTCTATGAGTTTGCACACTGGTTATTGCATATCATTTGGAATGTCATCATCAGCATCAAAATCCTGTTGACTAGAATGTAAAACAACTCTTTGAAGTTGTGAGGACCAGCTGGAATGTCCCCACTCTGCAGTAAGATGCATATTCTCCTTAATATGTGGTATGCAAAAGAACACACACACACACACACACACCTCACACACACATCACACACACAGAGCAATAGTCACCTCCAGCCTAAAGATTAAACAGACAACCCTTCTGAGTCTACATCTATTTTTTGCCGATATTTCCTTCCCCACTCCAAAGTTCCACTAAAATTGCTGCAGGCGGCCCACATACCATGCATCCTTCCATCAGAGTTGAATGGCCAGTGATTTAAGATGAAGCTTGGGAAGAGGTGTGAAGTAAATGAATTTCATACACCAGTAAGCTTCAAAACTCTGACTGAGCAGTTACCCTGATTGATTGTGACGTGTGGGTAACTGTGCTATGCTAATCCCACAGGGGAAAAAAAAGATCAACCTCACATATTTGAGATCAGCGGACAGAGATTTTTCACATATATGTCATACCTTTAGCTAATCAATTCTCTTCTTTTCCCCTTTGTTGATTATCACTGTTTGACTTGACCTCCTAAGACCTGCCGTCCACATATGTGGACATTAGATTTTGGGTCACCTGTAATCTAACAGCTAATTCTGCTCAGTATGGGGCCAGATGTCCACATATAAGGACCCTTAAACATTATATTATTACAAATTTATATTGATTGTGCTTGTAGGTGAATAGCATTTTCCCTTCGTTTCAAAATATTGTTGAAATATGATTCTCAGTCTTTATACTTCACCAGGTCCCAATAATCTTAAATAGTAAATATAAATTAAGACTGTATATCAAGAAAGGCCCGCCTCTTAGGAGGTTAAAAAACTCCTTCTTCCAGGAACTGTCACAAGCAGCAAAACCACTATACCCCTACCACAAGCAACAATTACATAATTTTTTTGAGGTTCCAAGCAAACTGAAGTGATGAATGTTGCTCTGAAGTGATCAAAACACAACAGCTAGTTCACTCAGGTCATTAACCATGGATATGTACAAGTATTATTTTTAAATACTGACAATAGATGATTAAAAATCATCCATCCTGGAGGTTTAAAATCGGACTTGTGTATAACAATTATTAAATAGCTCCCTGCTGAACATTTTACTTTTCTTTTCTCTTTGCCTTCAGCCATTTTCAAACAATGCATCAAATGCAGCAGTGATTCAACTGGACAGATAATAATGAAAAACTAAACAGTATCTTTCCTGGAAAGCCATACACAAACCAGAAGTGGCGCCTGAGAACAAGTCTCAGTAGGTGCAATATATACATACAAGGTAAAGCTCTCAGATGACTCAGCCAGCCACAGCTGCAAAAATACCAGGAATGACGTTCTTCAGATAAGACCTCTAGCCTCCAGAATAACAGACACTATTTCCTGAAAATAATACAAAATAATCCTCCTCCTGTTGGCTGTTTGTGTGCTCCCACAATATCAGATCGGATCGATCAGCATAATACTGAATTAGAAACATCCGCATTGATTTCTGCACAGCCTCTATATTGCTCTTCCATTTATTTGTACAATTATTCCCACTCTTTCCAACCATTCAGAATCGGGCAATACAATAAAATGTAAGGCGAGAGAACTACTGTTTTTACTGCTCTGCTACGGAAATAAATTCCTGTAGTATGACCTGTGAAAACATCTCAGACGTCTGATAACCAGACCTCCCTCTTGGAGGGAGGAACGTCGAGGCCATAACAAGACATCAGTGACTGTCATCGGGCTCATCTTCAGTGTGCGACTGCCGTGATGAAAAGGGACACTCGGTGTTCACCTCTGTCCGTGTAAACACAGTCTGAAGAACAATAGACACGGCTGAATGTCCCCCAGGCCTTTGCTTAGCGCGCCAGCAGCCCTCCTGCAGACAAGGAGGAACTCTTGATTGACAAGTACAACATTTAGTCTGATGGCGCCATTTCTAAAGCTCAGGCAGGGGGTTTCTCCACCTACATGCATGGCTCAGTCTTCAGCTTTTGACTTTTCATTTTGGTCTGAACTAAAATTGGAGACTGGAGTGAAAGGTGTCATAGACGTTCTTTTAGAATAATCTTCATTCAACAGGTTCTCGTGCTACCGGAGTAGACAGACTTGTATAGAAAGAGGTAAACTACACATGTAGGTCAGGTTGATTTCACGTCATCCTGAATTTCATTGCTCCACTTGATGCAGCTGGGTGGAGCATGAGGCGTGAAAGTGGGTGTTGCAATTCCACCTTTAGCCTGCCAAGATCTGGGGTCCACATATGTGGACATCTATAACATAATAGTTATTACTGCTTAGTATGGGGCTAAATATCCACATACGAGCACACTTAATCATTATATTACAAATTTAGACCAATGACTCCATTTGTGGATGCAATTTCCCCCAAAAACCACCTCTATCACAATCACATCAAAAGATGATGCTCAGTTTTTTACTTCTCAGGTCCCAATAATACCAAGAGAAATAAAGAAGGCTTACCAAAAAGAGCTTGGGTCTTAGGAGGTTAAATAAAAGTCAGAATGAGCGGACTCACTGCTGCTGATGAACTATGGTGGTTGTCTTTCTAGCTCTGTACCTATTTCTCCTGGAATGACTCAGAGAATGTGGTAATGAGACGCAGTTTGTTCTGATCAATGCAGAGTGAGTTTGAAATGACAGTCACTACCTCTCTGCACAAAGACATCAGCGGTGAGCACAAGGATGCACTTTTTGAAGGAGCCGTCAATACCTTCGGTCCCCTCGGCGTACGTGCTTTCAAATTTTCTGTTTAACCTGCTGTTCCGGTGCAGCGCAGGGCGCCACTGTGATGCGGGAAGGAGCAGAGTGAGGGGCCTCTCTTGACTCTCACGTAAAATGTAATGCTTAATAATGCAAGAAGCCAGCCAACTGCCTAACAGGCACAAGAAAATGAATGTACGCCCGGGTTTATCACAGTCAGAATAATGAGGAAGCAGCCCACCTCAGACATTTACCTATTTTTATGTCTGTCCAGACAAATCTCTACCACCTTAATTTGACATGCGTAGTTAACAGAAAATGGAAATGAGCAGCACCCACGGTTCCATCCTAGAATTTATTCTCCTCTAAAGTGTTTTTTAAATATTCTGTTGTTCTTGCTCTCCTTTATTGGAGTAAATAGCTGCATACATTTCAATGGGCTTTGGGACAGAGTGTTGTGTTCCCCCCCTTTGGCTGTAATTAGTGGCTAACTGAAAGAGCAGGGCACGGTACTTTAGGGGCAAAGTGCTGTGTTTGAGTTGAGGCAGCATAATTCACTGTCACCCGTATCACTGCCGGGCTTCACGTCTTTGTTCCTAGTTCTCTGATTACATGCATAATTAATGGTCAAGGCGGCGCCGTTCAGCGAGGACACAGCTGTGCCACAGAGGAGTAATGTTTCCTCAGACGGGGAGTGATTCTTTGTTTTGTAACAGGATCGTAACGCGTGATGGGAGGAAATGCATTTTTAAAGGGGCAGATCCCTCCGTCTGCAATTGACTGTGATGCTCAAGTTTCAGCCTCCTCTGAATCTCTGCCTGCCCTGCTTATATCATTAGCTCTAACCATGAAGTAGGAGCCAAATTACTCTCCCAGTAACTAATACTTAGTAGTTCTGAACTGTGGAGGGGTTTTCTTGGTATTAAAAGGCCAATGAGAGTTGAGATGATAACATCATTTTTGCTCTAAAAAGCTTGCTCCGGAATATTTGCTTGGCATGGCTGCAGAAACCCATCTTCGTCTGTGAACAATGTCTCTCTAAAAAGATTTTTTTCTCTATCTTTTTCCCACTGTCAACTGTTATACAATACATTCACAATACATATATACAATACATTCCAGGCAAACAATAATTATGAAGAAATTTACATTTCTTCACTTTCCAGCTCTGGTGTTCCCCACAGGTTTTAAATTCTCATTCTTCTTTTTGTCCTGAAAGATAGAGGATCATCTTGATCCTGATGTAGAACCCTCTGAAACATCAGTAATGTATTCATTTAATTGTAGGAAAGGTGAATTTAGATAGAATTGTTTTCATAGAATTGTTATAACTTTAAAAAAAAAAAATCCTGTTTAAGCTAAATGAATTCATCTCCTCTGGGGACCGGAGCGTACATGTGCCCACACATACATTGTTTAAGCTGAGCTGCAAATGCAGGAGAAGCACAGATTTGCGGGACAGATAGACTGCAGCAGCAGAAGATTGATGTTCTCTGCAAATGTGGCTCCATGACACCACTAGCTGAGGCTCCTACCCTTGTGGCTTTTCCCCCAGCCTATCAGCGAGGTGTCGGATGACAACTTCCCATGATGCAACATGAGCCGGGGTGTGTTTGCGCTTGTGTAGGTGACAGTCACAAATATCCTCAATTTACAGATGGGTTGTTCAACAGAAATGAGTCAGTTTTTGCTTTTTCTTATACTGAAAATGTCTCAATGAGGAAGGTGAACATGCAGGTTTGATTTATATTATACTGTCCTCTGCGGGGGGGCTGCAACATGCCAGTAGGTGAATAACTATTCAGTTTTGTTCTGGTTTGTTCAGCCTGCCTTCTGAGTGAAGTTAGACATCTGGCTTTAGCAACCTGAGGACCAATTTATCTAAATGTGAGATCAGAGCTCAGTAAATGCTGGACCGCCTCTTCATTGCTAAGAAGTCTGTTTGTTTGCAGGAGCGGCTCGCCCTGCTGACATTCCCTCTGACACTTGTCCACCAGCTTCACCTCTTCATCTGCTTGCTTTGCGCTTTGTTCTTCATGTCAAGCAGATTGCCAAGTTTCTCTTCATCCGGCACATCCGGGGGGGGGTCATGAAGGTGCATCTGATCCATTTCCTCCGGCCCTTTCAAGTCGACGTGGGAACAGGGGGCAGTGATCTTTTCATGTCTGCTACAGGAGTGTAATGTACCTTTCCTGTCAGGTACCACTGATTAAATGCCATCTGTTCACTCCAAATCACTTTTCTGGGATATATTTCAATGGATGTATATATGATGTGAGCTCAGAAGAATTTAAATCAAAAACATTGCTGTTACGACTGGTGGTGAAAAAGGGAGGTCGTAATCATAATAAAACCCTCGGGAGATCAGGTGGTGTAAAAGTTAAAATAGGCTTTATTGTCCATCCATCCATCCATCCATCTTCTACCGCTTGTTCCTCCGCTGAGGGTTGTGGGGGGACTGGAGCCTATCCCAGGGCAATGGGCGGAGGCAGGGTACACCCTGGACTGGTCGCCAGGCAATCGCAGGGCTGGCTTTATTGTCGAAAACAAAAAATACGAGGCAAAACTACAACTAAGAGTGACCAAAACTCAATAAATAAGGATAACAAAAAAGAGACTCTCCAAAAAGAATGATAGCTATCTAAGAAAGCAAAACCAGAAAGAAAAACCTCGCTACAGATTCGATGGCACAAAAGAAATACAAAGCAGCACTTCTAAACCCTAACGTGTCTAACATAGAGTACACTAGCCGACAAGTATTTGCGAGAGTGGATCTGGTCGGTGCCGTAGTCAATTAAGTCGTCTAAACACGCGTTGCAGTTAACCAACCCCGCGAGTACAGTGTTGACTAGATGTTGGAATGTTGCTGGGGTGTTACACACGCCAAAAGGCATGACTGTGTACTCGAGGAAACAGTCAGGAGTCACAAAGGTGGAGATGTGGGAGGCACGTTCAGTTAACGGAACTTGCCAGTAACCTTTTAATAAATCCAGTTTGGTCACATATTTGGTGGTACCTAAATTGTCGACGCAGTCCTCATATGGGCAGAGGATGTGAATCTAGGATGGTGATGGCATTTACCTTGCGATAATCGGTGACAAACCTCGGCATTCCATCAGATTTGGTCTCCAACAAGCAGGGGGAACTCTAGGGGCTTGAGCTGCGCTGAGCGAAACCGTGGTCCTGCAAATAATCTGTCTCTTGTTTCATTTGCGCGCACTTGACAGGATTAATGCGGTACGCATGTTGTTTATTTTCACAAAAATAGTGAAGACGTTTAAGTAGGGACGTACATTGTGACTTGTTCAAATGTCAGTTCTTGGCTCGTTTCTGTAATATGGACAACACTTAATGTACATAAAGGTGTTGCCACGATCTGGAAGTCCCTTCCTGTCCCAGTCACATCAATGTCACCTGATACCAGGATGTTTAGTGCATAGGGCCTTAATGAGTTCAGCCCAAACATAAAAGCAGAAATCTAATTTAGAGCATTCAAAGTGTTCATGACACTGGCCTCATCGCCATCCATCCATCCATTGGTAGGAACCAAACCCACAAACATAGAAGCAGGAGCCGAGTTTCAGTGAGTAAAATGTCTTTACTTCACCAAGCAAATTCTGTACAGGGGAGTGAAAGTTACAGTGGAGCTCACCTGGGTTAATCCACAAACGATGCGAAGACAAACATCAGGGAAGGTGGTGCTCAGGGGGACGCTGGGACAAGACAGAGAAGATGAGCTGAACGGGAAGACCAACCGACGAGCTTGAAGGAGTCTCACGGGGAAGGAAGACAAAAACAGAAAACAATGAAGGCGAGCTTTAAAACCTGGTGGGTGGAGTAGCTGATCGCAGCAAATGCTTGCAGGTGGGAAGGAGGCGGGACCAGAGCCCCACCAGAAGGGGGAGGGAAAGAACAAGAGAGTAGGAGTCCTAACCCTCACACATCCATCAAGGAAAGGATCAGCCGCCGAGCCCAGCAGAAAGTACCTTTCCAGAACCAGAACTCCTAAACTCTCCCAAGCCCCCCATAACAACAAACTGAGGGAAACTACACGGGGATTAGACTGGCTGGCACATGTGGTTGACTTCTCTCATGTTACAGTAATAATCTGTAGTGAGAGCAACCTTCTGCGCTTCTCTGTGGGCGAACGCTGACCCGTCTCCACCGAGAGGAAGCTGGCTGGAGAACAGCCATGAATCATACAAGCAGCAGGTTAACTAAACCAAGTGGGGGTTGTTGAACCGATTGCAGCATTACAATTCACATGTTCTTGAGTTCAATACGGAATTTTTATGTTGTGAAGTGTTTTCAATAACCCGTAAACAGCCGTGTTGGTGTTTTTGAATTTGCTTTGGCAGCAGATGTTTGGGTATAATGAAATCAAATTAGTGAGAGTTGATGTGGTTGTTCTGTGGCCTCTGGTGATACAGCCACAAAATATAAACTGCAGAGAACACACACACACAAAAAACAACAGTTTATTTAAAACCAGAAAACTGGCAAACGTGCTTTGAAATGAATGAATCGGGAGGCACATCCAGCAGCTGTATGCACAATCACATTACAGCTGTAGAGCAGGGAAATAGGATTTCAACAGGAAAAAAAATGTAGATTAAGAACACTAGGGCACAAATTGAGATTTAAGAAATGATGAAAAGCCGGATTATGGATTTATTCAAAAGCCTTTCTGCATACATAGATGAAAGCAACAACACTGTGTAGAAATTCTTAAAAATGCTGCTCAGCGTAGGCACGTTTGCAGTTATTGCTGTCTTCAGATCAGATTTTCTGATTAGTTTCCCGATTCTCCTCAATCCTGACTGAAATAAAAGGCCACAGATGACATCTGCTGTGACTCAAATAAATCCTAAACACAGTAAAAAAGAGCTGTATACTTAATATTTGGTGGTTATAGCAGTTTTTCCGAGTTTTTTTTTTCGTGGTGGGGTTGCAGTGTGCAACTACTTACAGTGAAATTTGACAGCGTCTACATTGTGCCTTGCATGCAAAAGTAGCAGCTGTCTTCATTCAGGCTCTCCTGAGCAGAACACACGTGCACTTAAAACAGCTGTATGGGACAATTAAGGGTGGAGAAATATTGCTGTTGTTGATAATTGAAATAGTCAGTATGGTGTGTTGATACAACTTGTTTACAATAAAACAACCTGTTCACACACCTGATCTAACAATATATTTGTATAAAATGGTAATTTAGAAGGCAGGGTCATTTTAGAAAGCAGCAGGGGGCATTCATTTTTCTCCCGGTCCTACTAAACCACACCACTTTGCTGCACTACACTACCTCGATGTTAAGTTTCCCTTCAGTGCAATTTTGTCCTTGAAGCTTGTCAACACACTCCCGGGACTGAACGCTGCCCCGATCCTGAACTTTCTGACAGGTATATCCCGAACCACACGGTTAAGCATCATTAAACCCGTCATCTCGACTCTCGGAGCTGGATCAAGGCCACACAAGGAGAAGTGCTGAATGCTCACACCTGATCTTCCGGCTCATGCACAACGGCGTGGGGACAGCGCCGTGCCGACAATGTGACCGTGACCCCTGCACATATTTCATATGGTCACCACACGGCAATTTACTGTAAATTAGACACGGTAAATGGTTCCTCGTGGCTGAATATCTGCCCCACAAGGCAGACTAACCTGCCTGACTCTGCACAGAGGCTCAGTGTGCAGGTGTTGATATTCAGTTTTCAGCACAATAGCCCATGGGTGACAGCTTTATTTGAAGACTATTTATCATTAAGTGAAGTAGAAACTTTAATCATCAAAATTGGTCTATCCAGACATTATTTTGTTATTCTCACAATCACTGGATCCACTGGAGACCAACCCCAGATCCTATTGTTGGGAGAGGGTCCAGCCGTGAGTCTTCATGGACCAATACCTCCATCCTTCAGGGTGGGGGAGGGTGCTCTGATCCTTAAAATTATTCTGTCCTGGACTCCTGACCTTTCACCTGAACTTGTTTTGCAAGCAAACTGCCCGAACAACGTGGTTCGGTTTATAGCTCGTAGTTTGTGGACACTGAAATTGTGAAAATACTATATTTCAGCGCTGTTTAAGCATCTTGGTGTGATTAAAAACAGAACTGAGCAGCAAATCTTTGATTCATGGTTTAAAAACCCTCCGAATCGCCTGCCTCCTTTTGACGCTGGAATATCACAGCTGTGAAATCTTCACCAAGTCTTTAAACTGAATGACAAAAAAACTGGCGATGCATAAAATGAGACAAGCAATATTTTCAGATGCAGTGATCAACATTCAGTGAATTCAGATACTTGATTTGTATCTGCAAGGCTGAGTCTAGCGGCGCATCGAACTGTTTGCAAGATTATCCTGAGAGAACACAGCGAAACATGAGAGTGCTTGAAATATGCTGACCCTGTCAGCGGAAGCTTGGAGTGCTTATTATACGAGACGGGTTGGGAGCAGACGTCGCAGATCCATAACTCCCTCGGTCTCTATCAGCTGCTGAAGAAAGATGGAGGAGAGTCCATCATTCAAATAACAGTAATTCATCTTTATCTGGAATCTCGCTGATGCCGAGCGTCTGCGTCGACAGGACTCACGGAGGACAGATTCCATGTAGATCTGCGGGATCTGAGCCAAGCACCCTCCCAGGGAAATTACCTGGAGCATGCTGGGCATTTAACGAGGTTCACAATGATTTATGTGGCCTTATAAACAGAAAATATAATCAGGGACACACATATTGACTTGTTACTGATTAATTTCACACTAATTTTACCCCTGGATACATTTCAATATAATATTGACAACCCTGATGGCTGGAAATGTATTGCTTTACATGGAGGGAAATTAAAGTTCCAACAGATTAAGCACATGGAGCACCGTTTGAGGTGTTCTGGAAAGATGCCTTTCTTTTTTCCTTTCTCTGCAGGGGGTATATTCCACGGTGGAAAGGTCTTACACCAAATGAGCATCATGTTGCCAAACTCAGCTCCAGACGCTTTTACCTTCTGCCTCTCTCTCATGGATCATGAGAAGTCAATGCAGACTGTCTGACAGTGTGTTTATCACACACCCGTTCACATACACACACACACAGCTGCGCACCCACAGCAATGTGGTGTTTGGTCTGCCCAGTGGGGGGGCTGGTGTATGATCTCCTGTCAGCTGTGGGGGACTGGGCGTCTGTCAGGTGACCTGATTTACAGTGATGGTGACGGTAACTTTGAAAATGTGTGAAAAATGTATTTGATTTATGACATGTTAATTATTTAGACAAGTATTAATGCGGCCAAATTAGTGCCAAAGTGATTTATCAAGGAAAGTGCCATGCGGCATCATTTAATTAATTAACGTGACAATAAACAACAAGTTTTACCAAGATTTTTTTGGATTTCACACACATTATGCACATAATAAAAACATTGCATACCATTAAATAAGAATTAATAGAGAAAGGCACCCAGTGTATAGAATTCACCTCGTGATGACATCACAGACCTCAAGAGCAGACAGTTTAATGAACCTAACAGGAGCAGCATTCTTTGTGTATCATAAAAACTAAAGTGACCTGAGCCTTATTACATTTTATTTTCAGTCATCTTCAGGACATGTTTGTTAAAAAATTGATCTACCTTGCTCTTATACTGTGCAAGCTCAAGTTTGGAAAAACATACTGTTAACTGTTTTATAACACATTGAGGCATTTTGTCCGACATTTGTGGATCTACCTCATACTAAACCATACTAAAACACATGTTTATCCGGTTATAAGCATTATTAGCAGGGGATTCTTGGAGCTTTTTCTCAGCACACTTTCTCACTCTTCTTATTCGTAGTTGCAGTCTGGTTCATCCTGGTATCCATGCTGCTGATGGGTTTGGCTGTGGATGAACCCAAGCTGCGAATGACGCACCTAACAACGCGTCTGCTCCTTTTCCTCTCACGTTACAAAGCAACAGGTTTACCCACAGATCGGTTAATAACGAGCTCCCTCCTCCTCAGCCTCCTCGGTCTTTTATGGCCCGTTTCAATTACCGCTTCACTCACTGACCCCCAGTTTTCAAAAGGAGCCTCGTTCACCGCAAGTCCGAGCCCACACGTCCCGGATGGGGGTTTTCTTGACAGAGATTAAGCCTCAGCTGCATCGTGGCCTGCGATGAAAGCGCCAAGTCACAAGGTTAGGAGAATTTCAAGTATGTCTCCCGAGAGAGGCCATTTTTAGTGGCAGAGTCGGAACATTTGTCTTCAGAAATAAAGCAGCTCTTTGGCTCTCTGACGGGTACAGAATCTCTACGGTGAGGCTGGACAGCAAGGATGGAGACAGTAATGATGTAATTCATGTGGCTCTATATAATATGTATACTGCATACAGAAATATATTTATGCATCTGCATATTTACTGCACATAAATACACAACGGCACATGTCTACCCACACTTATCTGGCAGGTTGAGCTGTGAACTGGTAGCTAATAGTTGCATCAACTTACATGGCAACTGTCTCATTTGATCACGTGCATTTTGATAAAGGGAAAACAAGGCAAAAAGAGCTGAGTCAACAAGTTGAAACCCACTTGTACATGTATTGTTGCACCCTGTTGCTATTTCCAACTATCCGAAAACAACAAAAGCAGGATGGACCCGGCTCATTCTGAGGGATAAATTGAGCTCAGCTCATCTCAAGGTTAACAGAATCGATCCTGAAAAGAAAAGTATCCAAATTGGCAGCCAAAAGACAGGTCAAAAGTGGATCAGCACTCAGAAAAGGCAGGAAAACATTGGCGCTCTCTCACAAAGGACAAAGATCGAGCAGGACAGAAAAGGAAGACAAATTAAAAACACAGTCAGACACAGCCACTGCCTTGTTCGACTCTACACAGGAGGGGATCAGAGACTAGACCACCAGCAGGACAAACCTGCAACAACATTCTCACTAGCCAAATTTTGGAGTCTGTTAGTTGATTTTAACCTATCCAGAGATTTAGGAACAAAAAAGCCTGTTGGCTAACTCTGGCAGCTAAAATGTGTTATCATTTCCACAAATGGAACTAAATGAATAAAATCTTATTTTTGCAGTTCATTGTCCAAAACCAAAAAAAATTATTCATTAACGAGCCGATTAGTGCCCTGGGTTATAGACCTCGGAATTGCGCCAATACTTATTACAAGCACCACATCAAGATCGTAAAATCTCAGTTTGAGCTCTGATTATGGGAAAATCATTCAATTGTTGGAGGCTCTTTAAATGATTATGCACCTCAGACAACCTGGATCCTGATGTGATTTTAGATCAGGACGGTATTTGACAGCCTGGGCTTGAAACCAGGTGGAACTGTCACGGTGCCCAATGCTGCCGTATCCCAAACATCAGATATTAGTCACATCCACTCAACCAAGGCTGCACGTTTCTCTCTTTTGTGCCTGTGCACCTCTGAGTCCTGACAAATGCATCCACATACGCAAACACACACCACCAAAAATACATGGCTTTCATTCTGCACCTGTGGGTATGCACACATGAAAACACATACACAAGTCTCCACCACCTGCTCGTCTTACGACTAAGCTCCACTTCATCCACCTCTACATCACGAATATAGCTGCCAATGTGTTCCCGTTGCCAAGGCTATTCAATATTGATTAAATCTGGATTTATTTAGGTGAACATATGCCGCTCTTTCACTGGAATCATCCTCATTACACCGGATTTTACTTCCTGATATAACAGTCATGGTCCACCATGTGACATCAAACAAGTCAAAGTCTATTGATTATCATCACAAAGTCTCATTGATCTCAAGCTGCTTTTATTCGGGCTTGAGAATGGAGCTGACAGGCAGTCAAAGCCCGGCGCCATCAGAAGCTGTCACGATTGTGTTGAGAGGTGACAGAAAACAAATAGAGACACACGGAGACTCTGGTTGGTGCCCTGACCGACAGCGTCCGCCGCCGCCTCGGTGACTCAATAACTAATTACACTGTCTTTCGTCTCCTCACCCACCCAGGTCTTTCTTCTTTTCAAAGACAAGTCAAAAGACGAGGCATCTATTAATTAAAAAAGACTAATTGCAGGAGCAGCAAATGTCCTTATTTCCGTTTCCATGATGTTGCACATCAGGTTCTGTTACTGCAGAAACCAAAATGTGGCCGAGGATTAAGATGCGAGCTAAAATAAAATAAAATAAGTTTCTATTTTGGAAAATAGTTGTTAAATATATAAAAAACCCCACTTCTGATAATTAGGATTTCTAAGACAGAGAAAACAAAAGTGACAAATAAAGAGATCAATTGTTTCCGACTGGAGTAGCTCTGTAAGAATGTTCTAACAGTGGTCTTGTCGATTGTTGTTTTTTTATGCATATCAATTCCTGACTTCAAACTAGGAGGAAAATAACCATGACCATGTGCTGAAAGGCTGGAAAAATAACCCAAAAAACAAAAATCAATACTTTTGTTCCTATGGTTATATAAATGTGATTTAAATTTATGGTGCTGTCAGAGCACTGCTTGATATCGCAGCTGCGCGCCTCCCTTGGGTGCTGCGAGCATCGAGAACAAACAGCTCACCGACCACATTGAAAACAATCAAATATGGACCCAAGCAGATTACTCTGCAAAATAAAAACACACTGGAAATGAGCACATCTTTCTCTCACGAATAAAATTTGGAGATGTAGTCACGAGCAGTACCGGACTATTTGAATCACGTTTATGAAAAACAGTCCTGTAATCCAATTCTGCCATTCCAGGTTTCAATATAAGAATTATGCTCAAGTAGGAGGATGGGATTTGTATGTTAACCTAAATATTATGAGTTTTTCTCATTTTTTTTATCACTGTGACTATTGTGAATCAGCACCTCATTTCTTGAAACAACAATGACACTTCTAGAGACCCGTTATTCTGTACAGTGTATACTACAAGCTGGATGACTGTAATGTGTTGTGTGTGTGTGTGTTCTGTACATGTATTTCCACTGATGTTGGAAGTCTCTGTGGTGCAGAGCAATGGTGACTTCAGCAGAGCAGCAGGAAAACAGTAGGCAACAGGCTGTCGGTTTAATGTGAAGCCACACTCCATGAAAAGGCTGCAGCTTCTCAAGAATCTGGAGCCGGAGCTCTTATGTGACGATTCCCTGCCGCTGAGAGAGTCACAGATTAGCTCTGGAGGAATTATGGTTATATAAGTGTCATTATAGTGCTGTTAAATAGTACATATCCCCTTTTCTGTTGCACTTGGTTGCTGAGTTTGACGTGCAGACAGGGAAAAGGCATAAGTAATGTTGTCAGAATAAATGAAATAACACACTCAGGCATTTTTTTTCCCATGTATTTCCAATCAGGGTCTTAGGGGTTGCTGGAATCTATCTACAGAGCACAGCGAGTACCCTGGACACTAGCACAAGTGTCCAGTCAACCTAATGTTCATGAATCTGGACTGTGGGAGGAGACTGCAGTACCTAGAGAACAGGAAGAACATTCAAACTCTACATAAAGAGAGCTGGAACTTTATTGAGGCAGCTGTACTAACTCCTGCACCAGCACTCCACCCACAACAAACCATGGACTGGAAATGTGATCCAGTTGGAAAAAAAAAAACCCAAAACAATAAAATCCTTCAGTTTTCTCCATCAGTTTCTGTGAGAGTGGAGTTGGGAACACAAGGCCTCACAGCTACATTCTGCCAAACGCTACATTCTCCACCCTGAAACGCATGTATTTGTTTTTCAGTCCCAACCACGTCTTTGCCGATCTCTATCTTCACTTCAGTTCAGTTCCACTTGAAAAGAATAAAATTCAAACAGTTTTTGTTTGGCAGAAGTTTGGGCCAAGAGTTTTTATGGCTTTGGAAATGAGTTCTAAGCTGAATATGGTGCGTAAACATCATTAATGTCTGCCCTCTGGCTCTGGCAGGAAGGCGACAGCAGGTGCAGGAACACCTACTGGCGGTGTTCCTGCATATACCACAAAAAACCCTCCAACAAAAACCCACACCACAGGCTGCTTGAATCTATATTCTTCTCCATGGGCAACTTCTACACCCTCTGGACCTCCTTGTCAGGCGTACTGGACAATGAGGGTACAAATTATTGCCCTGATATAAATAGGCTAACACTGGCAGGGAAACTTTGTCTCAGCTGCCTCACCGACCGTCCCCCACCAAAGTGGACCTTTGCTTCCCCACATTTGCACCATCCACAGAGCTACCTGGCAAACAGCACCAACACGCTACTTTTGACGAATGATAAACTTCTCTTTCATATCTATTTCAAAAGTTGTTTTATACTATATTGACCCTGACTTTACAACTTCACTCCATGTGGTATGGTTTAGAGGCTTTTCCACTGGGGCTACCAGGGTTGTAAAACAAAGTTGTTTTTCTGTATTGCAGTTGCGCTCTGTGTGCGAACTTGTGTTGCTTGTGTATTTTCAGTGAAGCCTTGCCACAGTTTGAATTTTGGACGTAAAGCGCAAAGTGTCTGGATTTCGCCTCCAACACTCATAAAAATAAATTGCATCATGGTTTCTGTCCCTTGTGTTCAGATGTTGATGAGAAAAAGGCCCAATGATACAAACACAGACATTTATCTCAGATGAACAAGGAGTTGTGTTTACATGCTCATGGTGGTGTGAGAGTTTTACAAAGCCCTTGCCCCTGTCTCTACCTAAAAGAACGAGCCTGGCAATCTAAAAAAAAGCCCAGACACTGCAGGATACTGAAAATACAGCCGCAAGGAGTTCTTGTTCAAGTTGGAAATGTGATGAGATCATTCTATAAATGAAACAAGAAATGACTTGTTTTACAAGGGGGTTGGAATAAATATCATGTGGTGGAACTGTTGGAAATAGGAGAGTGTGGGAAAGTTTTTTTTTTACATGTCTGTCAAAAGCTAGGTTCAGCCGTGTCACGTTAGGCTTACATTTCCTGAATAAGATTAATCACCGAACCCCAGATAAGCTAATGTGTGACTGAGACATTATATGCACTACAACCCAGCAATATTCAAAATTTCCTGTGTTGTTGTAACTTTTGACATTTTACACTGACTTCATTTGGATCTTTGAAAATGTTCTAGGCCAAAAAAAAAAAATCAAACCTGAGCTATCAACGGGGCTCTAGCTGTCACTGAAGCACCCAATTATCTCTGTTCAGCTAAGAGAAATATGAAAATGTGAGAAAGAGGAAGGAATCTTTGAATTTCACTTCAGAAAAGGAGTCGATTAGGATTCTCCTTCACTTCCTCTCACCATTCCATCTTTAGGTCTTCTGTATTCTTTATTTCACCACATCTCAGCTGTGTCTGTTACATTAAACTTATCTCTGAGAACAGGCTGGAGACAGTTATAGGCTATTGAATTATTCCTTCTAACAACGCTCAATCATTTGAAGTGGATAAATAAAATCAGGCCGCAAATGTTACTGCCACAAAGGGACATTTCGAAAGCCGAGATAATGCAACCGAAAGCAATATTCGGTTTATCTCAAGGCTCGTCGTAAAAAAGTGAGGAAATCCATCAGAGCCCGGTGAGTATGTTTTTTTTACATTTTATCGCTGCGTGACGTTTTTAGGATGGTTGGGTTGATAGAGTACCGCATTCAAAAAAAAAAAAGCCCAAAACGCGACTCGTTAATTTGAGAGCCAATCTGGGTTTTCTAGTCTGGAACACTCTGGTCCAGTTAGCTGATCAGATGTCTCGTTATCGGAGTTTAATGTAGGCTGTGCTGTGGAAAAGTCTGACTTTAATTGCATTAATTAAAGTAATCACAGTGTGATGTCTCATTCCAGTCAAAATCCAGGTGGGTTTGCTGAGGGCGACAGCAACGTGGAACCTCATCTGTCTCCAATTCCCCTACTCTCATCAAAAATTCCCTGAACAAAGTGCTGTAATCTTTAACTGTGGAACAGGGAGCCCTCCGTTGTGAGCAAATTACGCTCTCCATATCAGAAAGGATCAAATTAGGAGCAGAGAGGATGCAGACAGGTGATGAAATACATCATTAAAAGAGAAAAATATTAATGACTTTACCTGCAGTGATCTGTCAGAAGCACAGATGTTATGTAACCCTACATTTGTGCATTTAAAGCAGCAGTTTAAATAAATTGACTGTTTAAATCTCCCAGCATGCTGTTAGGACTGACTGGCCTCTGATGTTTATTCCATTTTTGGTGCACTTCCACACTTCCAAAAGGTCACATACCATGTCCTGCTTCTGTAAACTGTTTGCAATAAAGCTTAAAGTTTACTTTGCTGCCTTGGAGGAGAAGGCAATTGGAAAATGTCTTAAATTTCTCTAATCCGCTTGAATCCATGCATCAGTTTGTTGCAGTCAGAGTGGATGCACGCAGTGTACCAGAGCCACAGGTACACAGATGGGCACAAGGAACTTATAAACCCTGGATGCTGGGAATGGAACTGGAGAGTCCAGTTTAGAGACAGGGCACAACAACAGAATTCAGTCTAGTGCATTTCCATAGCATAAATCTTCAAATGTGACTTGGAGACTTTGTAATAATTAATTTGTCCTAATGTATAATAATTTGTCCTAATGTATGTTTTTATGTCATCCCTGTGACGAGCTGGTGTCGTCTGCCTGTTACCCAGGGTGGTGGTGGAGGACATGATGTGATGGATGATGGAAAAATATGTTTCAAAT
Source organism: Lagocephalus sceleratus (assembly GCA_911728415.1). NCBI lineage: Eukaryota > Metazoa > Chordata > Actinopteri > Tetraodontiformes > Tetraodontidae > Lagocephalus > Lagocephalus sceleratus. Next base: position 570,344 of record CAJVRN010000211.1, on the reverse strand, counting down.
GGGTCAACACACGAGGATAAAGAGTGATAATCATCATCATGGATCTCAGAATATGGATATAAATGCATTTTCACTGTGTGTGTGTGTGTGTGCGTGTGCATGAGAGTGTTTGCTAATGTCTCTAAAGTTTAGTTAGTATCTGCCACACCACTCAGAGTAGTTAGCTGAATATAACTTTTGTTTTTGTTCCCTTCTAGACTTAAACTAAGATTTAACAGGTTCTTCATTGATTTTTTTATCCACCAAACCAAGATTTGTTGAAGCCTGCTGTTAATGAACCGAAGTGGTTTTGTGGCTTGTAAAAATGTATCTAAAATAACTCACCTTTAAACATTTAAATCTGATTTGTTTAGGCATTTAAAGAGAAGAACAGGATATTAACTTGAAGGCGACACATCGTAAAGATTGAACGTTAACTGAACGTTAACACCAGTTTATGTAGCGCTCCCCCCCACCCGTATCCTGGGTGCAGTAAAGTTTTATAAACTCAGGAACGCCAGAAAAAATTAACTTGTTGAAGCTGTTTTCCACCAAATACTTTCCGCATTTTTTTCACGTCTCCATCATTAGACCGGTTTTCTTTCCCTTCTGTGTACATGTTTACCTTCCATTCCTCCTCCCTTTCCAGTGTTTATCTGGTCCAGTCAAGGTGGTCGTCTTGTCAGACGTGTTCGCGTCTAATGACGAGGGAACATTTTCTATAAGGCCTGCAGCAAATAGGAAATGGGAAGGACAGAAGGAGGGTTTTATCTGGGACGGCAGGCCTTCCCGCTATCGCCACGCGAATAGAAACGGCAGCGCTGTGGCCGGTGTTCTACCGCCAGATAATGTCCCCAGACAGCAGTTCGGTGGCGACGCCACGCTCTGCATGAATGGGACAGACCAGACACACTACGTGACTGTCCACCTCCAAAAAAGTTGTTTTCCCCACAAAGATTTATAGGAATGTTTCCCCCCGGCTCGTCATTTTTCACGTTTTGCCCTGCTTTGGCTCGGGAACGTGAACAAAACAGTTTCGTTTTATATGCTGTCGTAAGGAATGTTCCAGAGAGCTGCTGTTAAATAGTAGCATCATTTCTGTGTATTTGTCCAAAAATTAAAGCTTGTGTTGATCAAATATTTGCTAAAAGCTTTTACTGCATTAAAATCTACCTTTTGACATATAGGAGAAGAGAAAAGTGATTTTGTCCCCATTTTAATATTTATGTAGATGCTGAAAAGGACAGTTTCAAGAATGAGTAGAGTCTGATTCTGTAGATTCTGTATGATAATATTTTGATCTTATTAAGAGACTTTTTCCTTGTGTCTGTTGGTTGTAACAGATCCTATTTCAATAAAGTTGTTTTGATTTCAACATGATTTTTTGGTTTTCTATCTGCAGCTCCTGGCCATAGCTCAGGGTTTGACTGTACAATAACTACTATATAACACATAGTTTGATGTAAAAAACAATGTTAGATCCGTGGGTATTGAGGGTAATAATCATTTCTGATTTCTCATGTGCTCTGCTACGACTGAGTGAATATGATCCCAAACGACACCCGTGCTGCCTGCAGGAAAAAAATATCCTCAGCAGCAGATTTCATTCACATCTCCTAATATGCCGATGAATCAGTTTTATCTGCATTAACATGACTGTTGCAGTGGTCGCTAATGACTCTAGAATATCCCCAATTCTCCTTTAGAATTTTTGGCTATTTCAACACTAATTCTTCTATAAGAGAGAAAAAAAGTCATCTATTCATTCCCAGCATTCATTTTATTCCCTCACCAATGTTGCTGCAGGTACATGCTGTAAAAGCTGTACGTTTTATGTTCTTGTACTTGCTACATATTCAGTAACAAAATTCTACGAGCAAAGTGAGGACCTTTTGGCTGGTCCGACCAACTTCAAAGGACCGTTTGAGGGCTATGATGTGGTTTAAGGTTGAGATTGAAATTGGGTTTAAGTTAGGAAGTTAGTTTGGATGGTTAGAGTAAAGGGCTGGGTAATATTTTATATCTATGAAAGTCCTCACAAACATAGAAGAACAAGGATGTGAGTGTGTGTGTGTGGGGGGGGGGTGTGGACGCGTGTGAATGTGTGTACAAAGTCTTACAGGAAATTCAGTTCGTTGTTTGGCCAACCATGTCAGGCACTTAAATCACAGAGGGCCTGAATTCCTTGGGGCCATCCCAGTCTGTCCCCATGAATGTAAAGATGGGATTTATCTCCTAAGACTTAAATATGAACATGAATAATGTAGAAGTAGGTAGTGCAAGTATTGAAGATGGATCAAAAATAGTGTTACTTGGCCTTTCGCTGCTTTGTTATGAAGTCGGGGATGGAATGCCCCTGAATCATCAAATCCTTCCAACATCACCTTGAAGTGGGGGTGAAATATATGTTTTTTTAATTGACAAAAAGAGAACTTTCTTGAGATTGAAGACACAAAAGTGATGAACCCTTCAGGCAAGGCACAATAATAAATTGGCTTTTTGCTGCATAAGAATGGGGAAAAAAAAAAAAAAAGCTTTTTGAAGAGCCCATGCAGGCTAGGTCCATCTGCATCCTGTTCTGGTAATGAGGGAGGAGAAGAAATCACGTCAGCTCCAGCATCCAGTGCACTTTGTCATTTGTGCTCATTTTGTGCACGTCAGCATGTGCTCCCATGTGCCCGTGTGGCTAGAAAAGAACTTCGGAGGTCTGAAACAACAGCAGGCAGAATTTACAGAGCCAAGTGCAACACCTCAGCATCCGTATGAAAAGCAGTCTGCTCCAGCAGACCACTTAATGGCTTTGGCCGTTGCTGACTTTGGAAATCCATCAGCGGACCGGCTGAGATGAGCAGCCCGCTGAGTGCCGCAGTTGGGGGAACAATACAGCAGGCCTCATCATGACTTCAGATCATCCAGCGTCAGGACCTGTCATCCAAAATTAGATTCCACCAGGGAAACAGGCTGCAGCAGCGTCTTCGGGCTCTGAGCAAATGAGCGCCGGCCCTGCGCTGCTGTGTGACAGCGGAATATGTGATCATAGCACACCCTGCAGCTTGTAACATGTCAGAAGTGACAGATGGATCAAGTGATACCGATGTGTCAAAAGTCGATTTTAGAGACGTTTGCCCGTGTCAGATGCTAATCTTTTATTTTATATTTTTATAAAGGGCAAGTTTCTTTGCTGGGATATTGATTCATTTTGAAATTGAATGCAAGGTCGCTGGAGGTCGTTTCAAAGTATCAATGGCTGCAGATTATTTGTCTGAATATGAAAAGTTGTGGATTGTCACAACAAGACATGAATGAAAGATTTAAAAAAATAAAAAAGTAACAAATAATAGCATTGGATAAATGAGGGTCGGTCTGCATCCCTGACAATCTGTTGATGGGAACCAAAATGTAATGTTCTCTTCCCTGGCCAAATAACCAAGATTTCCCAAAAATCTTATTAAAATATGTTCAAAAAAGTTATTTTGCTGAAGGTCAAACAGACAAATAAATGCCAGCCATCACATGACTTTGGCGGAGGCAAGTTGACCTTGGTACAAAGGCTAAACAGAACAATACTTCTTGCATTTCTGAGTTAGTATAAAAAAAAACCTCAGCAGCTTCAGCGACTCTTCTTCCCCCTAAACTACATATTTGATTTTGCTTTTGTACACTGTGAAATTGTTGATTTATGATTTAACTCATGACCTTAAGTTAAATCACTGCGCCGTTTCACTGCTCTTAATTACAATATCTGTATGTTTTGCGTGCTCTGGTGAATTTATGGCTAACCTCAGTGTCAAAAAGTCCAAACCAGCTGTTTAATATTCTTGACTTATTGCCATCATAATGCCAATAACATGAATGACCTCAGGTTGAACAATCAGCCCTGATGAGGGCGATGGCCAATATGAGAGAGTTGGTATTCATTGTGTTTCATTCCTTTTCAAGCAATGAATTATTTATGGTTGGCTAGCAGCTACTTGCAGGCTGGGGGAGAGGAACGCGTGTGGCAGGGCAGTGAGTGAAAGGAAAAAAACCCTGAATGTTAAAGACCAGACAGCCTTATGGCCTATTCTCATGGCAAGGGGGCGAGCAAATAATGGGGCCGTTTACCCACCAATAATGGGCCTGGGTCATCTTCATCACTGATCTGACTAAACAGGGTCAGTCAGATTAAACTTCCAAAATTGAGCATCTTTATGTAGACTGAAAACCTTGTGTTTTTTGCCACATATGCTTTTTTTCTCCCCCTTGTCCTTTCAAGCAATGAGGCAAGCAGCATGGATGTCTGAATGTTTTTTTTTTGTTTCAAACAGACATATTAAGAATTTATTTTAGAAATTAGTGTTGGACCTGGGGGGGGCTCTAGACCTGCTGGGGGACACACAAACAAGCAATTGCAGTAACACAACAACACAAACCTTAACAGACAAGAGACCCCGATTTCAACAGCCATGACAACTACAGATGAGTTGGACAGCAAGAGAGAAAGAAGTAAAGAAAGACAACAACAGAGCATGTTTACATATCCATTCATACATATATAAGCAGATGCACACAAACATATGCACATATAAACATGCAAACCTGTATACACCTATGGCGTACACATATATGGTGATGATGTAAACCTAATTCTACAGCAGATGATGTTAATAATGAACAAATTCTAAATCTGCCTTCTCTCCACAAAGTGACCCTAACATGAATGTGCTAGTGCAATCAATGTATGCCTCAAAGGTCACTTTTGTGGAATTTAATATTTTAGTATTGGTGAGACTGTATGTAAGTGTGTCTGAGAGTGTGTTTGTGTGTGTGTCTCTTTCAGTTCCTTTTCTAACCATTTCTGTCACCATAATCTGATATTGGTGGACTTTTATAGCATGTAGCATATACGGTCTCTGTGGTCAGGCACCAGAGGTTAGACACCCTGATGGATGGCGCGATTGCCCACAGGCTATAGATCTGCTTTAATTGCGTGCGAGTTACTGAGGGAAACAACCTTCCAGTGTATCACGAGGGATTGCACTGAAGGGAGCTCGACAAGGACGGGGATTTCAGCAGCGATATGGAGCCCAGCGCTCACTAGTTGGGTGCCCTGAGTATAATTGGTTTCCATTGCTCCCACAAATGATTACACAAAGCCAATAACAATCATAAATCAGGATAAACACAGAGATATAGAATGATGGCCTACTTACTTTGTCACAGACATGGACGCTTTATGTTTTTATGAAGTGGCTGTGTGAACAACATTAGAGGCTACTTGGACTCAGTTTCTTGTTAATAGACTTAAAGGCTGATTGTTTTGCAGACTGAATCAGGTCTGAAAGCAGTTCAAATCCAAGTCTTTCATGTCACTGACGCCCCGAAAATTCACCTGAAACCTGGCTGGGGATGATAGAAGACAGCCGTGTCAGGGAACTGGCTTTTCTGTGGCATTATACTGCAGTGTGTGCCATAAGCTAAAACCAATTTTAACAGTTATTATTGCTCCCAAAACTCAAAACTTGTTTCCTTGCAGACTTTTCTCTTTTCTGCCCAGCTGAAGCTTCGGCTTCTTTCAGGATACAGTCACCTTCAGAGGAGACGATTTCTAAAACGACATTGGGGTTTTCTTTAATTTAGGTACAGACTAATCTGTGGTGCAGCGTGTCTTTTAGATAATCCTCCAGCGTGTCCCCATGCAGTTTTTGAGTCTTCACTGTAACTAAAAGCTTTGTCTGGATATCTCTTCAGACCTGAAAGAAGCAATTAGCTGTTAAACAAGCCTCTTTTAAAACAGGTCCTTCGCAAATCATTGAGGGAAATACAGGGTACTAGAAACATCACATAACAAAGCAATTTGCAGCTCATCTGCACTGTTCTCTCTGCAAACAAGCTCTTTTTTTGACTCATCTATGGCACAAATTAAGCATGTCAGCCATTGAAAAGGAAAAAAAGCACTTGTTTCAGGAAATGGGGAAACAGGGGTAGTGTCAGGAGCCAAACCCTTGGAGGTTCAGATTTTCTGCCCAGAGATGCAGAACTTGTAAATGAGGATGAGTTGGAGGTGGATGCCAGTTTGAAGAATATGCAAGGCATAGTGATAATCCAGTTCAAGATAGGACAGAGAAGCAGAGAAATTCAAACAGGGACAAACTAATCAGGAAACATTATTTAACAACAACAACAAAAAAAAACAGCAACAACAACCACAATAATAATAAACATGAGTATCATCAGCATAGACACCATAATGTACATGAATGAAAATGATGGGTTCAAACACAGAACCTTGTGGAAGAAGAAGATCATTAGTAACACGAACAACTGCTCTTTCTGTGCTGCTCTGCTGGTGTTCCAATAACCTAGTCACATCACATTCCACATTTTTGTATTTAGTTCATTTTCTATATTTCGAACATAGTCATACATATACTGCAAATTCTTTTATGAAAAAGAGATTCCTCCTTTTGAAAAAAAGAATAAAGATGGATGGGAAGTGCAAAAATTGAGACTGCATCCCAGCTTACTTCATTTAGCTATTTTACACACAATTTTACAGCTATTTTAAGCAGGTGTGTGTATTCAATCTGATAAATAAGAGTGGTGGTCAACCTGGATGATACGTCAACAGTAAGTTGGGAAGTAGCTGTCTGTTTAATTAAAGGTAATGACTTGTTGAGAGCAGTCATTGACACAGGAGGCTAATTGCCCACCGAACTAATCACAGTGTTTAGGTGGGAGTCATAATAGAAAGCACTCTTGTATATATGAGGCCAATTTTGTCCTAACACTAATGCCAGGCCTTTGTTCCTGTGAAGGCAGGAAAGCTTCCTGACTATCAAAAACACAAAATCAAGTGTGTTTTTCAAGTGTTTTATCATTGCTGAGCACTCGCACAGTGACTTGAGTCTTGAGATATATCTGGAGATACATCTGTCAAGCTTTGCTTCGTTTTCAATTTTCCGTGTTCTACCCAGGAAGGTTTTTTTTGACAATTTCCCAGGCTTGAGAATATTTTCTGTCTTGTTAAAGAATTTTAGATCTGCGCTGCCAATTTACCTCCAGTCTGCTGTGCAGTGTGAAATGTTTGTGCACGCATGTGTTGAGATTTGCATCAGCTGTCTGTTAAAGGCAACTGTTTGGCTCCCAAGTCAAAAGATAATGGGACAGTAATGCATCAGAAAAATGACTCAACAGCAATAACTCTTTCCTTTTTGACCTTGGAAAATTCACTTGTGATGGTTTATTCCATTCCACACTGGTTGCGTACATAATTGGCACCTTACAAATGCCATCTTGAAATATTACTCAACAGAATTTTGATGTTTAATCTGCTAACTAATCCCAGCCATGTGAGAAGAGGCTGGATGAGCTAATGTTTCTTTTTCATCCCTCGTCTATTTTCAGATGGTTCTGTTCTGAACAGGAGCCATGACCTCATACTTTGTGAGTGCTTCAAGCTGAGCTCTGGCTGCACTTTAGGAATTTAACTGTTATATTCACATTGTCTGGTTTAAACTGACCTCAAAACAGCCAATGTTAACGCATCCTTGACTTTGGTGGATGTTTTACTTTAGTGAATGCTCTCATAACACATGAGGTGATTATTTAATAAAGTAAGAAAACAATATTGTAACAGGCTGTTGCAAGACTGGAGATTTCTGAAAACACTATTTCCAATCCTCCCCCCAATTTTTCACAACTTTCTTATTTATTTTTTCAGAATCCATTTGTTTCTGGACATCTGCTTTGCAGCACAGCACCTCTGCAAGTTCTCTAGCAGACGTTTTCTTCTGGTGCTGGTTGGTTGGTCGCTTGAGCGATTGAAACCATGACAGTGGCTGTCATGTTCTAAACGTGTCAGTGGGGACTCATTAACTAAACAAACATGTGCCGTAGGCCCAAAGCCCCAGTGAAATGCAAACAAAGAGCCAAATGCTCTGACAAACAGGTTGTCTTGTGGTTTCTTCCCCGATGTTATCTTTACCCCTTTTAAGGCACAATGTTATCCTGATATTCTTCACTGGGAGGAATACTTTGTTATTCTCATAGTTTCTTAAAATTTGTTAGCTGTTATTTGTTTTGCTTGTGTTGTCTGACAACTGATTAGAATAAAACACAGAGCAGGAAATGCAGAGCTCGATCCCATGTCAGTCATCAACACGACCTATGTCAATAAATGAGACACCAGTCTGATCAGCGTGCAGAGAGAGGAGGATTTGCTGCTGGTTTTGTTTGAAATTCAGTCCAATAAGTTCTCAACAGCTTCTCCAGTCACAACATGTTTACTTTTGGAGGCACTTCAAAAGGCAACAGAGGGGATGTCAGCACAAAATCTGTCATTTGGGACATCCTGGTGTGGCTAATATTAGTTAGTAGCTAACACAAGAGTTAAGCATTCACAACTGATACAACAGGAGGATCTGTCACTCTGACCAGAGCTAAAATAAATGATGTTCCAACAATTATAACACCAAAAACAGCTTTTTATGATAAAATTCATGATTACTGGAGCACATTAGTGTTTATGGCATAGACCAGCTGTGCAATAGTGAACATTTTTACCTTCGTGGTGAAGTTCTACATTACAGAGAAACTTTGACCCTTGATCTTCCAAAGATCAAGGCCATGATGATAAAGCAACCTACTATATTTTGTAATGCATTACTCCTGCCTGTTCACTGTATACCATACTATGGGTATAAGTCACAATATGTGGGGAAATGAGCTGCTTCGAGGTCTGCATTCCCCCAGGGCTTCTAGTTGCATCAATAACAATCTAAATTTGTAATCCCTAAGAGCAGTCAGAATAATTGCTTTACAGAAGGCTGAGGGTGTGTGGATGTGTGTTTTATTCTGTTTTAGAGTCATTTTTGTTAATCATTTTAGAGTTTAAGTTTCTATTATGGAGCATTTCATTTAATTAAAATTACTTGTTATCACTTTTCATTTAATAAAAATACAACTAATTAACTGCAAAAATGTCACAATACTCTTTCTCAAAGAAAAACATAATTGGACATTAATTGATATAAAGTGCAACAGAATACTGATGGAGATACACTTACAGGAAAGATTCACCTATCTGTGGGTAACCCTGTCAGCCTGCTGTATTGCTGCATGTCCAGGAAAGACAAATGGAGTCGGCTGCATCATGGCGTGGAATGCACCAACTCCATCACAGCGTGTGCATGTTGGCTTTCGCTGCTAATTTTGTGATAATGGATTTTTCTGATGCCTGAAGTGCAACGCTTCAGCACCTATTTCACCGCTAATAATACTCAAAGATTAAAAATATTATATAAGATGAAAAAAATATTGGGAGATTAACAAGGAAGAGTCCTTTCTCCAAACCTCTTGTTGCACTGTAACTGGGAATTTAAAAAAAATCACAAAGGTAAACTTAATCTTAAATGCTGTTTAATAGGACTTTCCCCACATTTGACATATTAATATATTAATATATGTATAATGTAAAAGCTGCATTTCTTCACATGCTCTGCAGCTTCAAGAAGATCTAAAGCTTGAGACCATTCATACTGCCCATTTGCATAACCTGCAGTTCTGCAAGAAGATTTTCAAAGGCGACTCATTGTAATATCTTTACATTTCAGGAAGAAAGCTATATTACATTTTTCCATGTTTAACACCATTTCCCTGAATATATTGCATTAAAAGATCCTCACTGGGTCCAAAGTACATTTCTGCCCCAATTTCTTGTACCAGCTTTAGCCTAAACCCGCCCTCTATGCAGGCAAAGGCAGATTCCAGCCGCAAAGAACCATGGCCAAACTCTCTTTTCTACATCCCATGCCATTAATAATCATTATACATTTGCTACTCCAGGCCCGTTTGAAGCCATTTAAAGGGACGTATATACAGAAAATGGCATGAAAAGGAGAAAAAAAACCCTCACTGGCATGTGAACTAAAAAAGGTATTCTGGCTGTGATGAATGGATTCTGCTGATGTTGTTTTGTGTGGGCTTCTTTCATCCTGAGCTGCCTTTATGAACGGAGATTTTCTGCTGTTTTTTTTGCTCCATAGCATTGCATTGTTCCTCTTTTCTGCAGGTATGTGGAAGGATAATATGCCTTGAATACTGTGGCTTTGACATCATCTGTGAATTGAATGTGTCAAGATAAAGGACGTGAAAATGTAGGCTGTTTAAAATATGTGCTGCCCATTAAAGAGAAACAAACTACCAACACGAATGCTATAGCTTGAACATATGGTTGCATAGGGGCGATATACTGTTGAGTAGAAAGTGAGTAGCCATAGAAACAAGGATCTCTATTACCTACATGGGTGGGTTTTGTGAGGAAATGATCTTGAAATTGAAAGCTTTTGTTTTTTTGGTGTCACCTTTTCAGCGGAAAAATCCCCTTTTTTCCAGTTCTGCCATGACCTTCATCAGGTGGATCAGATCTGCTGCATGCAAACAGGCGCCAAAGAATAAAAAGGCATTTCTGTTCTTCTATCCAATATAGAGCACTTTCCAAGCTGCACGGCAACAGACACTCCAAAAATATAGATCTTACATGAACAGGAGATGCATGTTACCTATTCTGTTATAATTAAAGTCCCCCAGGGAGCTCCTTTTAGTGGAGGCAAAAAATTCTGAAATGTTCTCCTTTTCCCTGAAGATCTCACTCTGTAATTTTCTCCCATTATGCTAAATTAGATCCCACAGAATATGCTTCTCAAACCTACAGTTGCCTTTAAGAATGGCAAACAACATTGAAATCATGTATTCCACATGACATCTTGGACCGTAAACGAATGAATAAGCATTGGTCCTGCCACCCCAACTGTGAAATCTTGTTTGGATTCTGGATGTGGATGTCACTCCTTGTGTTCCTGTCCTGTCGGCCATTATTCACCATGACAACTGAGCTGCATGTAATGAAAAACTTCTGTCTCATGCTGCAACTGAAGGAAAGAGCCCGGCCTAATTTACGATTGGAGCCATTGACCGGAGGTCCTATTCTATGGGCTGTTTTCTGCCGACATTTGGATGCGACCCCTGCAGAACTGATGGACAGCGTGGCAGCTCCAGGAACCTGTGGATAAAGATGACAGGTCAGTTCAGCAGAAGAATTTGGTTCTTTGATAATAGCGAACCAGAAAGAGGGTCAGTCTTTATTTATACCAGCCTCAGTCAGTGCCTTCTGTCAAGACCCTTGTACGTTCAGGTAAGTATGATGGACAGACACAGGATTCTGTCAAGACATGCAGAGAAAACTGAGAAATGGTCCAGACCTCAGTTGGAATTGCTCTAGTGTACTTAAAGCCAGTCATTATGAAGATCCTCCAAAGGGTAGGAAGATACCTCAGTCAGGTCTCCTGCACAACCGAGATGTACATACCAGGGGACGAGAAGCAGCACCGGGAAAGGAGCAACTGTATGGACACATGTGGGGAGCTTTGGGAACCCTGGCTCATGTCCTATAGTCAGGAGGACCTGGAGGACTAGACAAAGGGTCTGTACTACTACTTTAAATAAATGTATATATCAAATCCAGAACATGGAACATGCAAACATAATATTATAGCATTCAAATAGAAATGATCAAACCATGTTGTCTGTGCCATCACAAATTGAATTCACCAATTCCTGGAACGACAAAGGGCAAACTACCGCCTCTATTTTAAGGAGATGAGGTTTTGTTACTCTTCTCTAGTAATTTACTGAATATTAAGACTCTTCTGAGCGACTGATGCCCTGCTAAGTTAAAATGAATACGGACTCTGCGTGATCCTTCCCCTTCCCACATGCAGGGGGGCCAAAATGCTATGATAACATCACATTTCTTATTTACTGATGAGGTAAAACATCAGCTGGATATGGAGCCATCAGTGATGAAAAACCCTGGTTTCTCCAGTCAGGACTTAATCACAATAGTCGTACATGGCTGATTAATTTTCATTTGTCTGGACATTAAATAAGGAAAACAGGAAAATTATCTTATAAAATGCCATTTGATGTGCTGCAGCTATGATTTTCTCCATCTTGTGATCCTCCATTCTCTAGCTTGTTGCTGAAACACATCGAGGGCTTATCAATGATTTAGATTTCAATTCCCTAATTCTGGTCATTACCGGGCCCTTGAGGCTCTTTCTGTTCTTTTTTCTCTTTTCCATCTGCCTCTGGTCGTGTTTTTGCATTTGTTCCAGGTCAGTTTTCCGAACAAGGTGATAATTACAAAGTCACAGTCTTTTTCAAGCCTCGGAGCCGTCTGTCTCTCAGCTTCTGCCAGACTCAGCAAAAGGCTGGGCCGATGGACCCGGCGGATGAAATACAAAGAGAACCTTTTGTTTTTCCTTTGGTCTGTGAGACAAAACGCTGACCCTTATTAACCACAGGTCCCGGTGTCCTTGACTAGCAGCTGTGGAAATCAAGTTTTGGAGCTCATGTACCGTATTGGGGGCACAAGAGAAAGCTCAAGAAATTAAATTAAATCTATCTTTATTTATATATGAACCCCATCAAGCAATAGTGGCGAGGAAAAACTCAATTTTAACAGGAAGAATCCTTGAGCAGGACCGGGCTCATATGGCGAGAGGGGCCCTGCTTAGGGCCAGAAAGAAAAGTGTGTGTGCGTATAGATGTGTACGCTCCAGCTCATCAAATTTGAATTCTATACTGCATTTCATGAAAACATCTTCCATGAACACCGTCGATGACAGTGAAATTCTTTTGTGTGAGTAGCTGGTGCTTTTCTGATCTGAGAAGTTCCGATTTTAATTCTCGAGCTCCTGCCCTACACAGTATCTTTGAGGATCTAATCCAGCTTTTACTCAGATATTAGGATGTACCATCCCTGATTTCCCCTGGCTGCCCACAGAAGCTGCAGTCATGAGGGAGTGGAGACCATGGAGCCAGAGATGATAATAAGGTCACACAGCTAACCCACTGAAGGTAAAAAAAAAAAAAAAAAATCTAAAAACTTCTAATTTTTGTTTGTCCATATACACACAGATTACTTACCATTTCAAGGAGAGAAAACCAGAGATAAATTGTGACTAAAGGTTAGAGTCTCCAGCTGAAATTCAAAACTGCCAGTGAGGGATGTGTGGGGACAGATAAGAGAACTTTCTTTAGTTTACCAACCTGAGTGTGAAATTACAGACATTTACAGAAGCTGTAGAACATATGACATGTTCTGGAATGATAACATTATCTCTATAATTAGCCTACAGAGATTAAGGGAGATTATAAGAGACAAGAGGAGACACGAAGGCAGGAACTGGATGAGAGTTCAGTGATGAAAGGGATGCAGATCAAAAGTGAAGTCGAGATAAAATAAGAGGCAGATTAGGATGTCATCTTGTCTTCCTCATTCTAAACACAAAAGGCAAGACGTTGCCTTTGACTCTTTCAGCTGGGTTTTGACACAAGTGTGTATCAGCATGGTTAGAAGCCAACTGCACATTTTAGAGGGAGCGGAATATTAATTTTTCCTAAAAATGTGTCATTCAGAAGTAGAATGAAAAAATTAAAAGAACACATTCAGTGTGACAACGTCAGAGAACAACAGGATTAAGAAAAGGAGCATGGCGAGTAAATAAACTAAACTCAAAAACTGGATCATTTAAAAACATGAGGAGCAGCACAGACGGACCTCCAGAGAGAAAATCCCAACAGAACAAAGACAAATAGCTAATAAACTGGATCCTGATGATGCGATATAATTATCTGTGGGGACTGTGGAGTTCTGCACTTCCAGCCACACCAGCATTTGCAGACAGTAAAGAATGGAGCCTGTGCAGCAGTGTTTCATCATAGAAGCAAATTAAAGTGAGATTAACTTAGAGAAGGTTGTAATTAAGGGGAATCCAAGTTGGTTTAATAACACTTGCAAACTCATTTGAGCTGCTTGCGTTTGTGACCTCATTCTTTCAGTCACCACCCAAAGCTTTGGGCTAATTGTGAGTAGCCAAGGTTTTGTTGGGAACCAGGGACCAAGACTTTATAGAAAATAAATAAATAAATAAACAAAAAACAAATACAATAAAACTGAAAATGAAAATTCCAGTCCCTTTCTTTTTGTGGATTTCAGGTTACGGGGCGATGTTCCTGAGGCATCTGTTTTAGTGATGAGGGAGAGTATTTCCTCTGTTGAATCAGTCATCCATGCTCAGTGCTGATTCTGCAGTTTGGTTTTAACCGTGAGTAATGAGGCCACAGCGCAGGAATTATCCTCCAACGAGGATTCTGGAGTCGGGTGTTGCTCACCTTGGCATCTGTGGGTAAAAGAATATGTCACGGGAGGTTCAGAGTCAACACACGCTGAAATGGGAAACTGCCAGTTAAATCACTGATAGTGTCTGTTTTTACTGCACACAAGATTGTCTGACAAGATAAGGCAAACTTTGCAGCTGCTGTCTCAATCCAGACACATTCCGTCAAACGTCACTGAGGCGATGCCTACGCGCTCCGACGGCCAAGTTAAACTGGTCTATTAGGGCTTGGGCAACCTCATAAAACTGCCTTTTCAATCCATAAAACAGCACGTATCTTCTGATCCCAGCAAGAGAAAAGGAACTTTTAATGAGAAGTACCGTCACCCCGAATTCCTTCAAATGCCCAAATCCCCGTCTACCCAGTGTCTGTGGGCAGACGGAGACCTTAACAAGGGACTCTGCATCGCCACCTAGGGGATAACTTGCAGTTTCTTTTCATTACGTTGGCGTTCTGCATCCGGCGGTCTGTTAAGTCTTTCGCAAATTAAAGCGTCAACTCAATTTGCTGCTGCTGTTGATTTCAAACCCTCACTTCCATCACAGCCTTTAGCCTCTGGTTGTCTTTGTGGAAAAGCAATAACTGCCAGCCCCAACTCTTTTTTTTTTAATTTCACAGGGTTACAGCATCAGAGGCAAGGTAGAGAAGAAGCATTAGCATATTTCAGATACTTGATAATGTGCACGCTATCATTCTAAGCATAAATTGAGCAACTGTGTCGTTCCGATTATGTTTTTATTGCTAAATGTCTTATTTTCTCTGCAGCCTCTTCTTCTCAAGTATATTTCTGATAGCTTCGAGACCTCCAGATTGGACTGAGCATAAATCTGGTTGACATCAGACTTGTCCAGGAGTGAGGTCATCTCCATCTGGATGTAAAAGAACGAGGTCTGCATCCCAGACAGGACTTAAATAGTTTCCTAAATATGATGAGTTGAGCTCTGTTCATGATTCAGCTGCCATATGGATGCAAACTCGATACCAGGTGTTGTCGCGACTGGACTGCAATATTCTTCTGAGCAAGGAGCACCCACATCCAGTTGACATGTGTGAAAACACTGTTTTAGCATAGATTAAGAATGAAAGCTGGTCTTTTATTCATTCTTAAAAACACAAACACAACATCCGTCAGTCTGAAAGCCTGATGTCACACAGTCAACACTTGCTGAAGTGGGCACTGATTGTCAACGGCCTGTTGTGGCACTTGCGCCACTATAATGAGAGTTTTAACTCTTCACTAAATCCTGCTGCTCACGCTGGTATATTTCTGTGAGTCACCTCCAGGCTCCGATAGTTTGAGGCGCTGTCATTGACTGGGATTCTGTGATAGAGCATTAAACCGTGCATCAATATTCATGCTGGGGGAGACCCTCCAGAGACAGGTTGTCCTCCGTGTGGGCTTAATCCAATTTACTGAATGCTGCCTCTAACAGAACGCCAATCTCTTTTCTCCCCCTCTGAGAGAAGAAGTGACCTCAGCACAAGGTTCTCGGAACAAATATCAGTGTAGACCGTCATTCTGCTTTTTGTCTAATGGCCCTCGTTTCTTCTCCCTATTGTGGTTTTGTCACTCACTAAACTGGTGTCAGGCGTTTCACTGGGATATTGTGGTGTGCCGTTAATGATGTGTGGAGTCGACCGGCTGGAGAATCGTCTCAACCTTCCCAGTCCGAGAGCTAATATTTGCTAATCGCTGCTGAATGAGACAGTATGGAGACGAGTCAGAGAACAGATGATGGGAAATAATGAGAATTAATGATGACACAGCAAGAAGGACGGATAGAACAAAGGGTAGGAAATGAATGAATGTGCTGAGAGAGAAGGAACAATATGACCACACAGATGTCTGAAAATTCCACATGCATTCTAGACTAAGACAGAGTACTTTTTGTAGTATTTTATGTATGTATAACTTACATTTTCCACATAATTTTCACTCATAAATTGGTTGTCTCTTGCTTATTCAGGGCCTCCCTCAGCGGGGTTCTGTATGATTTGCCAGATTTTCTTCTGGGCTGTGTGAAAGCCTGGCTGTTTGGCCTCACCTCACCTCAATCAGCTGCCTCCAGAATCCCAGAGGAGCTGAATTAACTCATATTTTAATATAGAAAACTTGCATTTTCATTCAAGTCTCACAGTGTGTCAAATGTCTCTCACATAATCAAAGCAAATTCCCTTAAATATTTAACACAGTGAGCCCACATTGTGGAAAAGATCATGTTTCATCTTTCATAAACCTCGAAAGAGGGTTGGATCCAAGATTAAAAACTTGGGGGGAAAAAAAAAAATCAGATTTTTGACTTTTGATTTGATTGGAAAAAGTAAAAGGCATTCATGAGTTGAGATATGTTCCTGCAATTAAGGGGCACATTTATATTTATTATTATTTTCTAAATAAAGCATTAAAAGAGATGTAAAACAGCAGTGTGTAAATGACATTTGAAAAAGGTGCAGGTTTTATTTCCCGGTTTTGTTTTTTTTTATTTACTTGAAGGGCAACCTGCAACGAGGAAAATTCACTGTTTCCTGCTCAGAAAAGTACTGGCTTTTACAGAGAGAATGGAGTGCTGCAGAGATTTACAGTCATACTGCAAGGTGCATTTGATGTGTGAAACACGAGAGCATACACAAATCCAAGCATTTAATTCTTTTACTTTCATGTAACCACAGCGAGGGCAGTATAATTCCATACAGCATTTAGTATATAAAGGAAGTAGGCTGTAGGTTAAATGCCACTGATTGGTTCCAGGTTTCCATGGTTGCTATTGTAACTGAATTTTGAATGAGTACGTTAAGGTTAATGTTGTGAACAGCAGTGTGAGATCAATTTAACTCAGCAAATTGCTATTGTGATGCTTTGTTATTCAAGGAATCTCCTGTTTTAATGAAGGAATTTGACAGCAACGTCTGATTTCTAACATCCCCATTCCTCAAGTAGTCGTCCCCAGGGACAGAAACCTGCATCTATGTTTTTGCCAGGTGGCAGGCAATTAGATACATTCTGGAAACCATTAAGGAGACTTATGTATTGTGTTTTACAGAGGAAATGCGAACCATGACCGGGCAAAGGATCTGTCCTTTCAATGCAGGAATCAGTGTGGTGAATCTTTATTAAAAATGAGTAAAACCTGGTTTAAATCCGGTCAACTTGCTGCTTCTAAAGCACACTTCAGGTCTTAATGAGACACAGAGGATACTCTGCTATGCTTTACCAGAATGTTCCCCACCTCGATGCTGATATGAACCTGAAAATCCGATGATAATCCGATTGTTACCATTATCAGATTCAGGTCATCACACATGCAGCATCATGGAGTAACAGCAGTAATCTTGACTGTCACACCTGGATTTCTCTGCAATACTCTGACATCTCATGCATATGTATTTATATCTGCATATAGATAAAAAAAATAATAGTCGTAGAACATAAGAGCGACAGTCGGAACGTGAGCAGAAGATAAATGACAACAAATATAGAGCATAAATGAAGGAAGGCATCAGCCTGCAGCAGCTCTATTAGTTCCCATGTTAGGACAGTGATGTTCAGACCATGATCAGCGCGACGAATCCAGACGTTTTAAAAATAACACTATATTTGATTCTGACATCAGCGTACCTACGCACAGGCCAGGTTTTTCTGAGTCCAAATGCATCAGATCTGATTCTATTCCTAAGTTTTCATTTAAAGAGTTTCATTTTTGCAAAATGAGAATCAAAGCCTGATTTGAGGGCAGCAGGAGGTGGCAATGAGAAATCCGGTCACAGTACGGAAACAGCACAGTCACACTAAAGGAGCTGATTCGAGGTGGCGGTGAGGGCGAGGTAATGACCGGCGGCGCTCACACCTGACAGTTTTGTCTCTGCTGATGATGCAAAATGACCGAAGCAAATATGCATTCCACTAAAGGATCTGCTGAGGGGAGCTCATGCTGGAATAAACAAAGGTGAGTGAGGGAGTCGCTCAGCGTCTAAAAAATAGAAAAAAAAATATCAGATTTGGCTTTGCGTTTCTGCCGCTCGGACACTGTCCGTTGCAAATTCACCCCCGTGTTTTTGCGGGCCATGTTTAAAACCACATGCAGACGAGCGCCAGCATCAGGTAATCGGTCCCAACACTTACACTCATCCAAATGGCACCGAAACAAAGCTCCTCCAGCTGAAGGAGCCAAATGACTGAAACATGCAGGAGAACGAGACCCAAACACAAGTGGAACACATTATGGGACAATTCAGAGACTGGAAGCCAAAAAGTGGGAGGGGGGGGTTAAAACAAGAGCAAACTGGTCTTGTAAATCCTTCATGTGTTGCACTGTTTTTACTGTATTTGGTGTCATTTGTTCATTTAATTTCTTTGCACCTGTCTACCTCTGTTTCTTCTTTTTTTTTTTAAAGATAGACACACTCATTCTTCTAAAGACTAAATGCAGCATAACTGGGGAGCCACGTGGTTCACTTCAGTTTTGGCATTCTATTGAGCCTGCCTTCATCAAGTTCTTTTCTAAAACACCACCACACCCGAGACACCCCCACAGCGCTTTTCATCTGTGTTTCTGGTACGAGGAGTGTTTCTTAAGTAGAGACAGTGGCTTCTCTTCAGCCAATCACAGATTGAACAGAACCAGGTGGATTACATCACCTCATCGCTTCTGAGATCCTGAGATAGACGTATCAACGTAGAGACACACCTGACAACTGATGAGCAAAGGGATCGCTGATATGAGGAAAATCACCCTTTGTGCGTTAAATAAATGTCACAACATCAAGGGGAAAAAGGGCATTCATTTTACTTAAACACTATATCTTATTTAATTCAATTGGTGTGGGAATATTCACAGTTTTACAATTAATTAGAAAAATGATCTCTCTTATATGTTCAGACTTGGTCCCAAAGAACTCAGATGACCTCAGACTGAAGACTGAAACAATGCAGATGATTTGTTGATTATTGGATAATCTGCAGGGTATCATTTCACATCAGTCTGAGGTTTCTATCTGAAAGATGAAGGGTGAGGGTTCATGAAGGGTGAGACTTCGTGTTATCGTGACGGCAGCCTCCCGGGAGCAGCTGTTAATGGGACGTCTCAGGCTGTAACGGATATCAATGGAAGAGATGATGTCACACATCAATAGGTGTATCATTGCCACATTGGGGAGATGGATGATGATGAAACACACGCTCCTTTCTGGAGTCCACCCTGAAGGTGCCATCTGTCCACTCTCTGCCACACTTCAACGTTATTATCATTATGTAAGGTGCAAGCCGAGACATGTGGCAACAAGCTGGGATATGTGGAAAACAACGGAGCTTGGATCCAGAGACGGTGATGGGGAGCGATAGATGAGACATCTCAGCTGGCGCCGCCATCAAAAAGGATGGACTGACAAGTGTGTGTAACAGGGGTCAATATTAAATTCCTGATTACGAGTTTGTCTGTCCTGGAAGAACCCAGTGATACCCTCTAAAGATAGAAACGTCTCACTCTCTTCTTCACAACAGAGAACAATTTTCAATTGCAATTTTCTTCACTTATGGTAGGAGTACATTTGGTTGTTATCACTGATGTGTTTGAAATTATTTTCAGTTTGTCAAAATACTAAAGCTTGCTGTATCCACACGCATTAAAAACAAAAAAGATCTACTAAAAAGATCTACATCTCTACATTTTGGCTTTTCCAACTTTTTCAATATATATATATATATATATATATATATATATATATATATATATATATATACACACACACACACACACACACACACACACACACACACACACACACACACACACACACACTTGTGTGGCCTTTTTCAAAATTAATTTACTTTTACACAATACCCCCCAGGTGAGGGTGGCACAACCACCTCCAAGGAAGAGGACAATTGTGGGCTGACACTGGTAATGGAACAAAGTTTTCCCCACACTTGAGACTGTGATGGGTGACATCCTTGCATCCATCACTCTAAGTGGAGGCTGAGTGGCCTTAGGTGCAGCCATGGTTGAGTTAAGGTCTATCATTCCCTGTGACAGCCATTTACCTCCACATTGCACTGATCCTCTCCCTGATCAATGAGCGGGACATTGTTGGATTGCCTTCAGGAGGGAGATGCTGTCTGCAGAAAAACAGAGAGACAGAGAGAAACTACTCGATATCTGCTTCATTTTGGAGTCTGCAAAGCCCCCTGGATGAGGGCAGAATGGCTGCATTCAAAGCGCTAAATAGTGAGTGATTGTGGACAGATTTGGCAGCTTTGAAAAAAAAAAATCACACTTTTAGTCACCATCCAGCTGTAATTATATCCACAGTTGCTATGGGAAAAAGAGGCAAAAAACACATGACTCAGAGTTGCAGGGAGCCCTAATCTTTAAGTAGTTGGTAATATTACTGCTTGGGAATGAGGGATTAAGGAAAATATGGTCTTAAAATGCTCTGATGCTTAGCTTAAGTAATCTAGTTATAAATCATTCAGCAGTACCTGGAAGGCCCACAGAGCCTCCAGACAGCTGAATCACTGAAGTGAGTTTCTGTAGGCATGTGAGTGGCCCTTTTGGTGATGCGATCAAGAAGGAGAGAGAAGATGAAATCATTTAGATAATGGATCATCTTCCAAACAACAGGAGCCCAACAGCATTCATCAGAGGGTAGCACTAGCCTGATGAACCCAGTTTACATTTGATAATGCAAAGAGAATGTACCTAGAGTTAAATATTTGTGATA
Organism: Lagocephalus sceleratus; assembly: GCA_911728415.1. Lineage (NCBI taxonomy): Eukaryota > Metazoa > Chordata > Actinopteri > Tetraodontiformes > Tetraodontidae > Lagocephalus > Lagocephalus sceleratus. The sequence goes on along the minus strand of CAJVRN010000211.1, from coordinate 549,425 downwards.
TTAGCCATAACCCATACTGCTTAGAGTGACTATAAAAGCAATGTTTTCAGCTTTTTTCCTGAGTGCCGTATGACTTTGGTGAACCGGTGACTCCTTGGGGTCTCGCTTTCACCCAACTGACACTCCAGATGGTTTAATGTCTCTCATTAATGTTGCAATAATGGAATACCAAGAACCATCCCAACCATAATACAAACAGGAGACAGGCATTCTGGTAATAATTTCCACAGTGTTTACAGGAATACGGTCGATGGATCCTCCTCATTTTCCTGTTTTAAACAGACAAAAAGTGACTCTTTTTAACTTTCTTTTCAAGTATCTGTGTGAAGTCAACCTCCCACCCATTTCCGTGTGTTTTACCTGGAAGGCAGAAGGTAATTATTTGATGAAAAATCTGAGGAATATCTCAGATCTTAAAAGACTAAAGAGGACAGCAAAGCCACCATCAAATTTGGTTCTGGGGGATATGTTTTCATAATGCATTCTTAACTAGAGGGCAGCCTTGATAAATGCAGCATGAACACTGCCTCTCTATAATTTATGAAGCTGATCTTTTTAGAAGTCTACCTGACAAGGCACTTAAAGGAGCCCTCACATGCGATTTTACACAAGTTTCTGACCTTTATCTGTTGGAAAAATATTGAGTGGTTCAACTTTTTTATTTTGTTTCAAAACCATGAAATATAAAGTTTCTTGCTGTTTGGGTGCTTCAAATTTGTGTTTAACAAGCAAACTGATATCGTCTGGATTTTATTTTAGGGCATGTTTCAGATTTAATTGATAGCTGCCCTGCTGTGTAGCTCTAGTCGATAGCTGTTAATTCATGTTGTTTCATCTTCAGACTTTGTGTGATGCCTTCAGATCATTGCGAAGGTCGTCTTTTCTAGCACAGGCCATTTTAAAACCTAATTTCTGCCAGTTTCTCCTTCTCCTCCTTCTTCCCCATGATGGTTGCTTATGTCTTTCTTTCTCATAATACTGCTGGTACACCTGATGCAGGTAAGTGCTCTTAATAGCAAAACAAATTTGCTTCATTTTCAAGCGTGGTGTGACCCCCCATCCTGACAGCTAAAAGCATTCCACGCATGCACTCTCCATGTTCCACCACCTGATTTAATGAGCCCTTCCTTTCTATTCACTTCAGAGCGCATGTATGAGGCGCAATGACCACAAATGGATCTATGGAATTGACAGCAGCAGGTGCAGATTCACCAGAGTTTTGGTAATAAGTTTCTGAGTCTCTCCTGCCTTCAAAAATCCATTTTTGCCTGCAGTTTGCTTTAGGTAATAGCTGTTAGCCCGCCGCTAATGTTCAGGTGCCTGTGTTTGCCACAGACGCCATTTGGGGCGGTCTGATTGCTCAGCTTTGTGATGTGTTGGATGTTCACAAAGCTGAGCAATCAGTATTATGTGGCGACTTATCTAATAGAGCAGATAAGTCAATTTTGGTGAAGCTGTGAAGTTCCGTCTTTGTAGTGAATCAATATGCGGTGGGACTGCCAACCTGGAAATGTGTGTGTCTGTGTGTGTGTGCAAACAGTCTCTGCTGAGCCCAAAGAGGTCAGGAAAACACATGGCGAGAGAAGCAAAAGCTCATTTATGATTATAACGAACAGAAGTTGGAAAAGCTCACCAGGGAGCAGTGGGTTTGATACGTACGCACCGAAAACTTTCGGATTTTTGTGCAGAAAAAAAATATCAGAACCAGCAAAGAAAAGGACAGAAAAGTTCCTGTACTGCAGTGGTCTCATAAACCTGTAAAATACATTAAAGCAACGTAACCTGAAGACGTGCTGGTAGTTCTGCCATATTCTCCCCATTCCTGCAAGGATAAACAATTGGAAATAAAACAAGGAGACTATGATGGATGACCGAGGGGATGAGGCACAATACACCAGAGAGGTTGTGTGTCCACTGCTGCTCCACATGTGAGCAGCAACAACTACAATAAAGTGTATTTACAGTCATTTTTTTACTGTACATTTATCATTTGAAATTGACTTTTATTGTTAGTGGGAGTGTAGAATTTATCACCAATATGGTAAAAGACAATCGGCGGTGATTATGCTGGATTTGAAACTATAATTTACGTATAGTTTCAAATTTAATGTCAGCGACCCGGAATAGTGTTCCAGGGATTTTTCCAAGATTACATTGATGAGTATTTTCAATCCAGAGGTCTGTTGTTTTAGATATATTTAGAAATGACGCTTTAATAAAAAAAAAAAAAAACACTGACTAAAGCAGCAACACGGCAAGTTTCAGACTGCTACAGAAAGATGGAGAAGCAACAGAAACATGGTGAGTGAATAGCAACACGATGATTCATGTGCTCTGATGGATGAGCTACTGCACCCTAAAAAGCCTGTCTGTGTATGTTAGACTCAGTTTCTCACACTGTCATTGTATTACTGAGAATGATGATTAACTAATAAGCTAAGAAATCTTCCTGTCCAACACTTCACTGTTGATTCCCCGACAATGGGATTTATTTCAGATCCATGAAGCTATTGACTGTTTTCCCTACGGGAAGAGTGGTGGAGCACTGGAGTCGCGGTCCATCGGTTTGGTCCAGGAAACAGCAGCCTCAGCTGAATTGGCTCATCTTGAAAAGCAGCCATATCTCCAACATGACAGACACAGAGGGCTCCTCAGGGGTGCTGCTGCCGTACCATCACATGGCCCAAAAGTAGCGATGAAAAACTGACTGGCGAGTCAAAACAGTAAAGTAGAGGATGCAGAACTAATACGGAGCCAATATCAATACTCTGGCTTAAGCTGCAAGGGCTGGCTGGTTCTTGTCTTATTGAGGCATTGAGCATGAAGAAGATCCCTCTTTGCTCCACTGGATGAGGGTGAATTTCTCCTGGAGGTAAAGCCGACATGGACGGCTCGTTTGTGGAATCAGAGCGTCTCCAGATTCAGAACTGGAAATGACTGAAATGTGGATGAATCTTTGTAATTTTCCATTTAACTCGGAGGGGCTTTTCTGGGAATCAAAAGAATATTGGAATTTTCCTCTCCGTTTCCATAAACATTCTGACTCTGACAGACTCCCACTGCGCAAACATCTCATAAACAGAATAAGCCCTATCTAATTCTTCAGATAGAGCAGCAGTGAAGGCTGCAGTTGGTGAGCTCAAAAGACGCTCTGTCCCGGCCTGTTTACCCCTCGGAGGCCGGCCACACTTGGGCTCCCTCTGTTTGGACAACTCGTCGGATTCCAGCACATCTCCGCTACCAGAAGTTCGCCTGTTTATTTTTCTTTCAGCCTTCTGGAATGAATTGGTCAGCAGTTACGTGGAAATGATACATCACGGGAGTAAAGGCGACAACAGCTTTCATTTGAGTTGCTAATGTTTTGCTCTCGCCGTCTCTGAGGGCTGAACTGCGCCCACGAGCACTGTGCGCATTAGTCACGCTGGCATTTTTATTTACTAAAATTTTTCTCATCTGTATTTAGGCCATTTTTATCTTATATCAATTCCTCAAAGCTCCAAAATTTCCTTACATCCTGGTAAGTAATCACAGAAATGGATCTTTGTTTATCATTAGTTTTCTGTAATTGTCTAATGTCGCTGAAATACTAAAATAGAGAAAATGCATCATATCTATAATCTGGACCACATGTTGCTTTATTATCATTATTGCGGTCACTTCCCACAGGAAGCTTGTTATTGAAGAGCTAAAAGAGCTTAATGTGCGGCATAAAACCTGCAAAACTGCTGAGGCCTGTTTATAGTTACCCTTGTTGTCTAAAAAGAGGAAGCTATAAACCTGAAAATAAAGAAGCAACACATTTAAAAAAAAAAAAAAGGATCATAAAATTGAGGAGGCTCAGTTTCTGGGTATTTCTCACACACATGTGATAATTGATGCAGTGATTTGCTGTTATCAAGGTGATGATGAAAATGAACACCAAATGGAATATTTGAGTGTTACACACGTGTTGTTACACACACGCTCTGAATTTTTCATTCAGTTGATCTTTTCATTAGCTTCAAGTGTCAAACTGTGAATTTTGTTGCAGCAGAATTCAGCAGAAAAAAAAAAAAACCCCAAAAAAACCAACTGAACGCCGTGAGCAGACGCTAGAGACATAATCAGTTTAAAAGTCTTTATCTTGACGACATGAAACAGTTCACAGCTCAAGGCAATAATCCACAACGCATTCAGCGGGAAAGGACAGATGAGACGAACGATGGAGGACAGGTTTGGTGGTGGTGGTGGTGGTGGTGGTGGGGGGGGGTGTTGGGACCAGACAAAGAAAATGAAGAGAACGTGCAGACCAGTCTGGGAAGAAGTGGAACCAGATGGAGGAAGACGCAGACAGAGGACAGCCAGGGTAGGTTCAAAAAAAAAAAAAAAAAAAAGAAACTTCCACAATCTGGAACAAAGCACTAGAAAAATGAGGGAGCTGAGAGGTTAGTGCAACAGGGTTCTCAAGCAAGAGTGTCTGGAGAGGCCGGTCTTTAATCACACAGGAGGTGAAGATGATTGCACAGAATGCGCTGCAGGTGTGGAAGAACCTGCTAGAAGGAGGCACGACCACGGCCCCCTCCGTCCCGAAAACAAACACGGCGAGAACAGAAAGGGAGGCAGACACAACCCGGCTGGACTTTTAAGTGGCTCTCGTACCGAATGCACAACACGGAGCGGCAGGCATCTGAACGCTGAGGGCAGAGGTCAACCGGCAGGCTTAATGCAGCGTGAAATGAACTTTGCTTAAGCTGTCACGTCATTGTTTCTCCCTCACGAGAGGAAAATAATTTTGTCAATTAGTATTTTTATTGCTTGTGTGATATTCTGACCTAATCTCACACATCTCCACTTTGACATATCAGAGCTGGCAGCCGTAACATCTTATAAGCTACACCAATTTTGTTTGCAGAACAATAAGAGAAAAGAGAAAAGGCACCACCAGAAGGTGCGCTGCTGCTTGTTCTGCTCTGTTTTGACATCTGCTTTGGGTTTTTGTTTTTCAGTTTTTTTTTGTGGTTCTGGGATTTTGATGGATTTCCGTTCCAACCCTGTTGCATCCCACAGCCAGAAGTGGTTGGTTGGGGGGAGGTGAAATCAAACTGCAGCCCTGTTGCTGCTGCTGTCTGTGGATGTATGGGAACTTGACTATCATGTTAGATTTCAATCTTTCTCATATGACGGATGTTTTCCTAATTAAAACAACCGCGGGCCAATATTTTAAACTTGTTTAGTTGAGCCGCTCTTGTGTGACAAGCCTTTTCCAAACATGTGTCAAATATATCAGCCTAAAGAATGCGACATTAAAATTCAGTGGAGAAAAAAAAAACAAAAAAACAACCAAAATAAAAAACAAAAACAGCAGCCCCTATGGTTCCTGTCAGGGCTCATTTATTCACCTCTCATGCTTTTTTGAGTCCTCTCGGCTTCGTTTCCATGTGAATTCTCATCTACATTCACATCTCTCCCCTGCTTGTGGCTCTGCATCGAACCATCCACCCGGTGGGGTTTGCTGTCTGCGTTTCCCTGCATCCCTCATTGATTCGGCCTCGTTTGTGAGCTGAGGAGACACCTCCAGCTCGGTCAGGCCAATCTGAATTTGTCTTTAGGCCACATGTGTCAGACATACACCCCCCCACCCCCTCCTATGACACTTGGTGCGCTAAAATAAAGTAACAACTGGGGAAACTGCAAATATCTTGAGGGAAGGTCCTCCATAAGCGATGCTGGAAGTCAGCTTTACTAAAGCGGCGCGTGCAGTGTTTGATTTGAAAAGTAGTTTCTGCTGGAAATCAACTACAGAAGGACACTACATTATGCGTGGACTAAAAACACACTTCTCCCCTTAATTTGTACTCCACCTGTGAAAATAAGCAAGCAGGCCTCAGCAGTCCCCGGGGGAGCGAGGAACCGTGGTGGGTGACTCCAACTGTGCCACAGCTCCAGCGGAGATAATCTCTGTCAAGCCCGTCTCCTTCCCAGACATCAGCCAATGCCAACTGTGGTGTTCCTTCAATTTGCACCCCTATAGTGCTATTGGGAAGTGTTAACATCACTGCATTCTAATACAGACGTTAATTTAAAATCACGTCAAGATGACTGCATCCATATCAACATCTCAGAAATGTGCAAACACAGTGTTGGGCTGCATTTATCATTCTTTTGCTACAAGGCTTATGTAAAGTAAGGTAACCATGCATGTATAAGTATTTATAAGAAGGTTGAGAACAACATAGAGTTGTAGGAATGAGCATCTATTGTGTTCTATTCTATTTGAGTCTGGAACATGTTGTCCCTGGGCACTATCTATAAATCCTGCCCCCTGAGATATGGAGGACCCTCCAGCTTTTGTTTAGCTCGAGAGAAGAACAGTAAGAGTGGAAAAACAAGCACAAATGCAGTTGTATATTATAAGCAGTTAAATATAACCTTATATGAAATGAAAGGGTTTGCTGGATATAAATCTCTTAGTGGGGGGGCTGTGCACTGTAGAGGCAATCAGTCATTCAAGTGTGTGTATACTGACAATGACATACAGATCTTATACAATATCATATAAAGAGAACAATAGGAGCTCCTGCATTGCTAATTTCTCTAATGTTCTATGTTATGATGAAAATTGTAATCAAATAATCAAACATATAATTGAAATATCATTCAACATCATAAAAAAAAATCATGTTATGTGCTCTTCCTGAGAGAGTGAGATGTAGACTGCCCACGCAGCTACATAAATAAAGGAATAGCACAAAAGTCCTTTGGAATTGTATTCACTAATTGCAGAGATAATGTGCCTGGAATGAAAGCATGCTCTGCGTCATAGATTGAGTTTGCTCAGAATTGCTTTTTATGAATCTGTAAAGTTTTAAATTCTCACTGACTGCGAAAGCATCATCTCATCCACCCCGATGCCCCGAGACAGGAACCTGACCACATTCATACATTGTGTTACAACTGATGGAGTGAATATTCAGCCCTGACAAAAGTGTCTGACTCCAGCTAGGAGCAATGGCAACAGGCACTGGTAATGGGATGACATTACCAGTGAGGAAATGGGGTGGGGGTTGATGTTGTAACATCCCACAAGCCCAAGCAGGTCAGAGAATAGCTTTGACTGTGGCCAGGGGGTTATGGGTAAGGACAGTTAAAGACGGTTGGGCAGTTCATCAGAGATGGTTTATAGATTTTGTAAAGGAGGAAAAAATAGCATTTACTGAGCAGAAAAGCACATGTGAGGAATTACTCATAGCAAATCACAGCATCACAGACTGGAATTAGGAAGCCAATTAAACCTTCGACTTACAAGGGTACGTCATCTCGCTCCACTTTCACACAACCCCCCCGGGAAAGGACATTCCTGTGGTGCCGACTCGTCTGTTTCTCAAAACCCAATAATAAATGTGACCCACGAGCTCACATGCTGCTTTTGTCGGTGTGGCTTAACAAGCTCTGGTGACTGACAGGAAGTTGGAAAGACAGAAAAGGCTGACAAGATTTATTATCCGCCAAAATGCTGGACCTCCTCACATGTGAGGCCAGATCAGCGGAGTGGAGAGGTCACATCAGGTGGTCTGACAATGAGTGCGAGTGACCTCTCAGTCTCGGGCTCTCTGTCGCTGCCGAGTGAGGGGGGCTGTGCTCGCTGCCAGAGGCACGCTGCTACTGGTTTTCACGTGTCACACGAGAGGCACTGGGGGAAAATAACGCTTGAGGAACGGCGAAAGAGTCTTCTCTGCACCTCTAAAGGGAGTCCAAATGAGATGCACTCTGGCAGGAGGCGATGAGGATTAATTGTTTTCTGTAGGTACAGAGAGCAGCACCAGCAAGCTGCTTTATAGGAGCTCCTGTTGAGCTTCCATATGCTGGAGGAAGGCTTTTCATTTTTTCTCTCCTTGACAGGTTGGCTTTAGCACGCTGGCGTGGAGACCGAAGAGGAGCGGCCTCGTCTCAGCCCCCCCCCCAGCAGGATGATGCTCTGTATCACGTCTGTGCACCGCCAAATTTCCATCTCACACACACCCACCGCACGTGACCGCCGCACCGCGTTGTGGCAAATAGAGCCTAATCTGCAGCTTCTCAGCTCAGTGTTTGCATTCCCAGCAACAGAAACCGCCCGGGCGATCTGCGGGAAAATAACACTTGAGAAGTTTGTACGCGACAGACGCCGCATCTCTCCGCACTGAGATGGGCGCTGAGAAATCTGACAGGGCCTTGTCGCTAATCCATCCACCCATCTTCTGTTGACTACTGATTACTCTTGTCTCACACTCCTCAAGTAAAACACACAAACACGGCAAATCTGTGAAACGCACACATGTCTCCAGTGGAAGTTTGGGGTGTGAGACCTGACCGTTAGTGTCCTGGTGCGACGCCGGGGCCGACCCCTTCTACCTGGTCACCTTGCTGTTACGTTCCCCCTCTTTTTTCTCAATTTCTCCTTGTCCTTGTGTTGAAGATTGCTCTGTGACAGCGCGGAGATGAATGGCCCATGTCCCGTGGAACATATTTTATTTCACTTTGTCCAGTATATCATGCCAATAAATCAACAGCATATGTGTAAACTCCCCAGCCGTAGCCAGCACAGCTTGAGGTATGCCAGATTTGGTCAACATCTAGATGATAAATTCTCCTTCTGGGGGCCACAGGAATACGCGGGTGTCGCCGGGCTGATTTATTAAAGACAAAACGGGGCGCAAGTAGAGGAGTTGCAACACTGATGGGGTCGAGAGTAATATCGGCTGTTACTACTGGCAGATATGGAGGGGCCGGTGTCACAGTAGGTGTGCATGGACGCGTCTGATTGGATGGTCCTTCAAAGCCAGTGCAAATGCGTCAGGCAGGCGAATCCCTCGCTCCAGAGGGATTTATGCACCGGGCCAAAGAGACATTTTACCCTGAGAAACAGTAAAACAATCTCCTGGATAATCTCCTCTGTGGATTTACTTTTAGCATCATAAACTGTATACTTAGATCCCACCTTTTCAGGCCAAAATATTTACCTTAGCCACCTTTGGTAGTTCTTTTTTTTTTTTTGTAACATCAGATAAATCAGATAAATCTTTCAAATGAATGCAGTATATTGTAGAAATATAATTGGCTGAGTTGGAGTCACGTCCACCCCCCAACCCCCAATATATATTTAAATCCACTGATTCTGTTCAGTTGAATATGTGACACTGTCTTTTACTTTTGCTTCAAAGTGCTCATTAGTGAGACTCTGCTCTTATGTCTGCCCAATGTCTCCGACAAGGAAATGTCTTCAGGCCTCCCATATGCAAGGTACACGAAACTAACCCTCTGCAGTCATATGCTGTTAGTAGTAATGCATAAAAATACTGTACACCCCCACTCACAAATAAATAAATTACCCTAATACTCACAATAGATGAGGAAATTATGTTTACATGTCATACATTCATGAGAAAAAAAGTTTTTTTAATTTGAAGATATCAGTCCTTCAAATGTGTGTGCACCACTGTGAAAGAGATGTGCAAAAATAACATACAGTCAATGGGATGTGAATGGGTAGTGCCAGCTGACTTAGTTGTGTGCTTGAAATGAATTTTGTTGGCCCTCGGCCATCAAAGGTTGTTCCATATGAGCTTGGTCCTGCTCAAGGTTTCTTCCTGTTAAATGGATGTTTTTCTTTGCCATTGATTTCAGGGTGAGTCTCTGTGGTTCTGTAAAGCCCCTAGAGACAATGTTGATGGAAATAAAGCTGAATTGAACTGAATTCATATATATACACCTTGTTTGTACAGTTCGCGCTCAGAAAAGTGTTTTATTGATTTTGAATCAGAAATGACGACATACACGGCAAGATTATGTCAGAGGAGGGTGTAAGACTTCATGACTAAAACATGGGGAGGGTGATAAATAAAAAACAAGGTGTATCTTTCTGAGATTTGCTTTTGGAAGTGAAAATTAAATTAACGTTTGACTAGGGGGAAGATAAGTTTAGAAGTTTAGTTGGATGTTAGAATTCCGGTAGATAAAATCCAATTGTCACTGGGAGAAAATTGCAAGCGCACAAAGACTTCTACCCTCAACTTAATGTAGCAACATTAGATCAAACATGTGTGCTGATCTGCAGTATACTATAGCTCCCTATATTAAAGCCTGTCTGAGCTGATCCTGCATTTGCTGGAACTGTTGACATTGACAGAAGAAGGCCGCCGACAGAGATGTTATTGTACATAACGCTAACATTCCATATTATCAATCTTTTGGTCCAATTGGCTGCAAAATGTTAAATTAAAATCGCCAGTCTTTTATATTTGTGCAATAGCAGTCTGACAAATATGTTTCCCTGTGTTAAATAATTTAGCAGCAGCCACAGTGATTCTATTACCCACTGTCTGGCCTATTCTCAGCGCTGTAATCCTGATCTTGCTTTTTGTGCAAGAAAAAAGATTCCACATTGTCAAGAAACCAAATACTGGCAGTATCACCTTCTCATGCTCTTTGAAAAAGGGACACCTGAATGAAGCTGCCTATAATTGAAATCCAGCAGCTTTGATGTTTACAGAACAATAGAATGACCCTGATTTATTCCAAAGCTAATAAAGCAAATAGCTTGTTTCCGTCCTAGCTGGAATGGGAAAAATGGAATAGATAGTGCACTTTTCACTGATAGCTGTACTGACGCTTTATTTTTATTTTTCTCCCTCTCTTTCTAAGTAAATGTGCTGAAAGAATTCCATTGTCTTTGACAGTGACTGATGGACCAGAATGTGTGGCAGCAGTATTGCTTTCTGTGCCACCCTGAGGACAGATGAGATGACTCTGAAGGTCTTTTCACAGCCTCGGTGTTATGACACACTCATATCGATGGAAAGCGCCGACGGTAACTCAGTGCTGTGGCCATGTGCTTTAACGGCAGTGATAACCCTTTCCATTTACACTAGTGTCCACTATCTAGGGATTTATTGCTGCGGCTCTTTTTAGCGTGAGTGATGCCTTACTTTTCACGCCGTGATGGCACGAGATGAAATTGTTGGGTTCGAAACATCGTCAGGAGCGAGTATATTAAATATCTATCAGTTGTTGCCTGCGTAACGCCAACCAAGTTTTCTTTTATCAGTTCTGTTATGCGTTTTTCAGCAGCTATAATTTACTTTTATTAAGTGTCAACATCCATCCCAATTCTGCAATTATAAACAATACGACTGTTGAACTCACTCATTTTACACATTATTTCTGTGAAATGATATATTCAGACATGTTTTGAGGTTTTAGGAGTACATATGAATGGATGCTTCATGACAAATGTCTAATTAAAAACCCAGCGGACCTCTGGGCAGAAGCGGCTGGCACATGGCTTGTTGTTTTCTCTCATCTAATCTCTCTGTAAAACCAGATAATTAATGGCAGCGTGGCAGGGGAGCCTGCGGCCATTAATGGCATGGATTCAGCTTGTTTACCAAACTTATTCCCCGTCCCGTACTCTCTTAATGAGGATGTGGGAAAGGGTAAGCCATCAGCGTGGTCATCAGCCGGCGAGACCCTCGGCGTCAGCCAGGAGCTCTTTGTCTACATTCAAAAAACACCGGACAATAATGACTCTCCACAGTGATGAAGATTGTAACAAAGGTCATTAATGGTCACAAGTAATGTCTATGTGCATATTAGCACGAGACACTTTAAATGCCACTCCGAAACAGAATCAAATATTAATTCTTTCAAGTCTTATCTGTGGTGGGGTCCATTCAGTGAAATTTATGCTGGGATTTCTTTTGAGACACGCTTGTTGAATACATCACCTGCAGCGTGGAAATGAGAGATCGGCCCAGGGCGGACCAGTGTCTCTGGGCACCCTTATATCTGAATCCTCCTGCAGAGCAACAACCAGATAAAGCCTCTTCTGAAGGAATGAGCTCTCAGATGCTGAGACCGTCTCACATTAACCATTCATTCACATGGAGGGATGAAAGGAGAGGCAATTTCGTCCTCTGGGTGCGGTCCATAATTAAGCGCGCGGACAGTAAACGGGCTACAAAGCATAATAACACGTTGGTTGTCACAGGATTTGTGAAGGGGAGATGGAGAAATCTCTTTCCAGCCTCAGTCATCGCTAACGTAGCCTCGGGTTTTAATTCCTAGCCCACCTTGCTTCAGGAGAGAATAATTGCTCTGGGCAAATCCCACGTGTAAAAGCCAATTATAACACTTCAGAGGAGTTAACTGGTCATAGAAGGAACCAAAAGAAACCAACCCTGGTTCCTGCAATGCTGCAGAACAGACACGTCATCAGTGATCACGTGAGAGGCCTATCCTAGGAAGGATATGCATATTAAATGATAGAATTGCTTCTTTCTTTCCTTTTTTTCTTTTTACTGAGCCCCATCAGGTGAATTGTGTAAACTGTGAACTGTGTTATTGAAGCCTGTGCCCAGCAGCAGCTCCTCATTACTCTTTTTTTTTTCTTTTTTAATTGGCTCAGACCATCGCCTCTTTTATTTTAAAACGGGCTGTGCTGTTCCGGGGACCTCACGCTGCAGGGCCCCCGGGGTTGGCTAAATGTGACCTGCTTATCAGGCGAGGAGCTTGGATGGAAACAAGACGTGCCGGCCTGGAGAAGCTGCTCAAACCTGACAGGCCTTCATGACATTTCCTTACTTAAATAGCTTTTTCTTTTTGTCACTCTTGATTATGCTGCGCTTTTGCTGAAAGCTGCGTAATAAAGGAACAGGGTATGATGTCAACTGCTGTTTTTCAGTCAATGTGGCCTGAAGGTTCCAGTGATGTGTGTTTTTTTTCCCCTCTCTACTGTACTTTGAGGCACAATTTTACAGGAAACTGCCCCTCATTTATTCTGAAGGACCAATAAAAGTCCAAGCAGTAGAATCTGCTGATGGTGACCATAATTGTAGATTTAGATGGATCATTAAAGGGATCACTGTTGATACTTTGGAGATATTTTCTTTTGTGTTTGTCCAGTTTACATCAGGTTGTGGCCTACAGCTCCAGGATGGATGTGGTGGTGACCTATCCATACCATAAAATAGCACAGAGGACACCAGAGGTGGATCTTTTAACTGAATTCCAACTAACTTAATTTGCATTGAGCACCATATTTCTTAGTGGGCCATTTCTACGCTCAGCTCCAGGAAACGAGCCTAAGGAAGCTTTTATATTAGATCTCAGCAGGTCAATCCCTGCTGAAGTTCTGTAAAACCATTCAGGAGTTCAACACTGGGGCTCCGTATGTGCATGTTGTCATTTTCTTTTCTTTTTATTTTAATCCAAACTATTGGAATATTCATTTTAGAGCTTTGCAAATAATCTTCAATGATTTATAAGTCAACGGGTGATCTTTTTGGAGTGAAAAGAGGTTAAGCTGCTTAAGCTTTTTTATATATATATCAACACTCCTCTGTTATTGTAGTGTGGAGCAAATGAGAAACAGGCCACATGTAATCCCAGGAATGATTAAAAACATACAACTCGGATACCTGCACGATGCTGAAGTAGCCCAAATTTAAAGTAACAGTATCCCAGGTCCCGTAAAATGTTTGACATCATTGCATCATTCTCTACAAGGTTTAGACAAGACCTTTAGAGGGTTTCCTGTAGCCGTGTGATGTTAGTCAGCGTGAGTTAAAAATCCCTTCTCGTGAGCCAGGAGGTTTTCCCAGAAAGCAATTAGGTTATTCTTTATAGGTTGGGATCAACATGAGTCAAACGGTCATGTAGTGAGTGGATCTGTTGCCTTGTTGCTCCTGCTGGTCACATCCCGATTGGAAGGAAACTCTAGCTGGTGTCAACACCACTGCAGAGACCTGATGGGCGTAGAAAAGGCTGGATTTGGCCTTTTATTCACTCCCATAATGTCTGTAAAGTAAGGCCTTAACAAGGGCTTGACCTTTGGAACCCTGTCTTTTGGTGAGCAGATTACTAGTCATCAGCTGGGTCACCAACAATGTTAAAAATGTGAAGATTGACAGATCCTTCAACAGAGCCTTCATCAATATTTATTCCTAATTTAGCCGGAATAAACATATTCTGGCTGCACAGATATCACATGAACATTTTTATTTGTTATTAAAAAAGCAACATATAACCTTTTTTGTTTATGCACACCTGAGGGAGAATAGACTATTGATGAAAGCCAGGACAATTTAATTTCCCCTTCCTTTAATACAATTTGTTTTGTAACCTTTTCCATCTTCCAAGAACTCTTGTGAACCAGTTTTACACATTGTAATTGTGTTTTTCCCCAATGAAGCTTAAAAAAGCACGTAAAATCTTTTGCATTATACCCTCACAATTTTACCTTGCTGTGTTCAGCTGTGTAGATGATACAAGTCAGTGATAACATTTTAAATTTGTATTTTAAATTGTTTAAACTTGTGTGAATCAGCTGTGCTTGTAAATCCAACATAAATCCCTTATTAATGCATTGCAACGATTATTCTGTGGCCATAAATCCACTGTATAAGACACTAAAAGCAGAAAAAGGAGTCAGCAAATGCTCACTTGGGTTGCTGATCTGTTTGAAGTTGAATTTAATTAATAATTGTGTGTCTTATGGCAGGGATCTGGACTTAAGACAAGAATTACATTAGCTGACTGTTAATGAGGCACACACTTGGGGGTAAATCTGATATTAATGACGTGTTTGACTAATGCAATAACAGTAATTACATTTCCAATCTAGTGTGCTGACCTAATGCCATAAAAACAACAATGGAGTTTTTTTTTTCCTCACAGGAAAGGATGTGATGCCTCTAATAACCAGAGTAAATACGCTTTTCACAAATCCTTCCCAAATCCTGATGGTTAAACAGTTGCCTTTAAATAAACACTGAAGACTGGCAACAATTATTTAGGATTGATGACCAAGTCAACAATTTTCTGCTGCACTGTTTGTCCATGATTTTCTAGTGGTCATGACGACAGATGCCTCTTTGGTTCCATATCTTGATGTTTAGCTCACTGCATTTTATTCAATATTTGCATTTCTACTGTGACCCTTATCCATTCTGGCAGCTGGGGGTTAAATCTGCAGCAGTAGTGGCATCAGGCTTGTGATGTAAATCGAATAAAAGGTCATCTCTGGGTTAATGCACACAAGTAAGTCACACTTTTATCAGTTGCGGCTAGTCTACTGGGTTACAAGTTAAAAGGTTTTCAGGTTTATTTCTAACAATACTTATTTATACCAAGTGATGAATATGGTGATATTGAGAAGACAAATGTTAGGAAACAAGTAAAACCAGAAAATCTAGAGCAAAAAAGGGCAGATAAACCTTTTTGTTCATCAATAGCAAGACATGAATAGTGCATGTGATTGTTTAAAGGCCAATGTGGTTTATTCTATCTGCTTCTGCAGAGACAGAAATACATATTTATGGTACATATCTGTAATCTTCTGTTATTGTTTTTAATAGTTTTAACTTGATCCACTTTTCATTGCAAGTGTCCTGAAAAGCTAAATCCATTTAATGGCATGTGTTAACATTTTAATATTTCTCATCATTATTAAGTGATTAAAGGTGCCTGTTCAGATGAAGATCAGACTGTCTTTAAAATATCATATTTGATCCAAAAGAGTTGATTGATGATGGGACAGACAATTGGGAGGCATCAACAGGTCGATCAAATAACACTCGTGCAGGTTTTGACAGGGAAGAGGACACTTTGATTGGTTTAATTGATGTTACTTGTGTGAAATGTCAGCATGAGCTTGATGATGTCCATTATCATTTCAATCACTTGAATCACTTCCGTCTCGGTTGCAGTGTTAAAGTTGTGAGACATTGGTTTTATCTGCAGCTTAGTTCTCAGCAGTTAAGTTGTAGTCTATGGAGAAGTACATCATTCTTCTCCTTCACTGCACTAATAGTGTCTGTGACTGGGTCAGAGTTCTGCAATTCTGTGAATTTAACCATCAATTCAAATTCCATTTCCTGGGCGTGGGGTTAAATTGTATTGCATTTCCTGTCAAGTCTCATTTAATCTTTGCTCCTTGGTACCACTGATGCCTTCATAATAAAACAGACCACCCATCTGTCCGTCCATCCACCCATCCATCCATCCATCGTCTTCTGCTGAAATCAGCTCACAGGGACAACGAACCCCAGATATCCCTCTCCTCAATCACATCGGCTAACCCTGGCTGGGGGGGTCCCAACCAGGTCGGAGTTGAGATATAATCTCTCCACTAAGTCCTGGGCGTTCCCCAAGGTCTCCTTCCAGTTGGAAAAGCCAATACCTACCTCCCTAGGTAAGTTGCCCTGGTGGCATCTAGACCAGGTGGCCAAACCACTTCAAATGACTCCTTTCTATGCTCAGAATCAATGGTAATGTTCTGACATTCTCCCCGATGAACTTCTCAACCTATCTCTGTGAGACCCCACCCGCCAAGTGGAGAAAGCTCATTTCAACTGTATGTATCCATGACCTTGCTCTACAAGCAAAACATCCCAACAAAGCACATGTGGACTCAGAGGTGGTTTATCTAAAACACAGCTCAATCTAAATTGATGCTGAGGGTACCTCTTTTGTCTCAATACATATTTAGTTTGAATTGATGTCTACAAATCTGTTTTTACTGATATTTTCATTTGTTTGTATCATTTGTCTCTTCACCTCTCCAGGAACCATCACTAGGTTGAGGGGTGTGGGGCCAGACTGTGTAGTTCATAAAAACCGGAGTAGCGATCCCTCTTTTTAAGAAGTGAAGGGGCCAACTAGAGGGTCATTGCACTATTCAGCCTCCCAGGGTAAAGTGCACTTCAAGGAGTTAACCACACTAAACTGACAACAAGGCAACAGGCGTAGTGGCTTTGTTGTTAATAAAACTAACTGTCATTGATACAGCTAAAACTAGGATGATTACACGGTCCCTACTGCCACCAGTTGAAGATGCTTCTTCATATTGGAGAAAGAGAGGTCATCAGTTTATTGTGTAGTTCAAAACAAGCCACAGCAGTTTTGTGGAGTCTTTTTTTCAAGTTCCTTACCTGAAGAATAACAAAGAATAACTTTGATTCGACAGTTGCTGTAATTGTGTTATTGGATTTAAAGAAAAAAGACTTAAAAATAAAGATTCTGTTTTGTTATTGTGCAGTATATCTTTGTAGATCTCATACATTTGTAGTGTTCAAAATAACTCACCTTAGTTTATGGATTTATCTTCGACGCAGCATACAAATGGGCAATTTTATTTTAGCATTCTTGTTTGTAGTTTACTCATCCTTTGCGACTGTTTTAGTGCCCTCTGTTCTGGATATTTTCAAAGATATCAAAATTAGATGACCAATTAAAATTATTCTGTAGTGGTTTGTTAAATGTTCTCTGTCCTCATTGTGGCTTCTATCCAACTTAGAAAGTGTTAAAGACATGTAGAGACACTGAGGGACAGCGTTGAGAAGAGGAAACCATCTGTTTGTGCTGCAGCAGTTCTGACTCAGTGCACAAAACGACGCTTCATTCTCTTTGTTACACAGATATTTTTCCTGATGATCTGCCTGCTGTTTTTGTGCCACTGTAACTACATGACTCACTACATGGGTCCACGGTGGATTCTTTATCACTTTCCATCATCTTGGCTATTATGGACAGTGTTCGGAGTTGACTGATGTTATTAACAAGAGCTTGGAAATTAAGAAAAACTCATTAATGTCTAAACTGAACAAATATTATGCCTGAAACCATGTTTCCTAAATTAAGTACACCAAGGCAACAAATGACTGATTTTCTTCTGTTTATCTATTAATCTGCCAAAGCTTTTTTCCAACCATCATTTACTGATGGAGGGCTCATTACCTTGTCTAAGCACCCATGGACAATTCCAGGGCATCAATCAACATTACAATTGTTGTCCAACTCATGGAAAACAGGACATTGAAAGTCTTAAAATCAAGTACCCTCTTTCAAAAGAGGGTACTTGATTTTCCTAGCAAGCCTAGGTTTGACATGCGATGCCCAACTGGAAACTGTACCTTAGCGGAACGCTACCTGACCAGTTCCAGAGCACCAACAAGATCACTAAACAAACTGCGGACTCAGCTAAATCACTCTGTGTGGCATGTTGGCTCGTGTTTGGTTTTCATAAAGCTGATTTCAAACGTCTCATCATCCCTTACCAGATCTAAAAGCTCACTGACTCATAGAGCATGACAAGCAGCCATCTGGCCATTCCACTCGTCTTCACTAACGCCACTCTGCACACAATTTAAAGGCCTCTTCCTTTGAAAGAAAGCCTTTGACACTGAAGCTACCCCTAGTGTCTTTGCTGAAGGCTTGAAATGCATCTAAATTTCATCATCTTTGTGGAAAAAGTTTAATGAAAAGAGAGAGAGGGTGTGGTTTGTAGAATGGTCCTGGGGAGGAACTTGCAAATTCAAAATAGAAAAACCTGTGCAGGAATCCAACGCATGACTTTATTGCTATGAAGCGGTGCAAAATCTGCTAATACTAATAATAATAAAAATGCAATCTCAAGACAAATAGATTTTCTGTTTGTTTATCGGGCTCTGGTAATAATACAACTGAAAGACTTGTAACTTTAATTTAAAGATTTTTGCAACAATGTAGCAATTACAGTTTGGAAATTAAAGTGATTATTGTTTTACTTCCATTTTCAAGGCCTCCAAACTTTAAATTGGTGCAATTATAAACATATTAGCAGCTGTTGGGTGCATGGACTTCAGGTTGTAAACAGGCTGCTTGTAAAATGGGCGATTGTGAAGCTTTTGATTGGACAGTCTCATTGATGTTATCTCCCTCATCCATCTCTCCATCTCCTGTAAACCACTACTTGTTTCTGACCAGGGTCACCCTGATGCACCAGGAAAACACCCTGGACAGGTCACCAGTTTATCACTTGTTATCATTACAGACTACAGATTTGTACTGATTTTAACAGAATGTAGCTGCATGTTTGATGGCTGAAAACTTGTCTAATTCACGGACATTTTGCTAGAAAAGCAGCTTTTCCTTCCCGAGTACTCTGAGGAAAGAGCAGGAGATTTGAAGCAAACTACACATAAGGGAGGCTTTTCAGAAAAAGATTCCAAGAAATACAGAGCTATTATTATTATTAGACTACTTTGCCTCAAAATGAGGAGAAAAGCGTAATAAAATTGAAAGTTTTATTACTGTGATTTACAGATTTATTGAGTAACCTCTATATTTATGGGAGGAGCTTGTTAGGCTGCAGAGGCCTGACTTGGCTTCCTTTGGCATAAATGAAGTCTTTTTTTTTAAACACAGTGGGGTTGTGACAGCTTTCCAGGTTTTGGAGCTCATAACTAACTTCTCAGCACTATTTATACTCCTTTTGTGAAAGAGAGGAAACTTATTCGAGCTGTCTGAGGTGAACAATGAATGAGCATTATCCCAGCAGCAGCACTGCTCTTAGGGAGCGTCCAATTAAGATAAATCTAAAGGGAACTGTAGTTATTCACACAGTGACTTTGTCTTGACAAGGGACTCCATTAAATGGAGCTTCTTCAAATTACAAATTGACCCCATTACTGTCATAGAGCACTCTCCAAATATTTCCAAGAAAAAAAAAAACATCTAAAGTCATGACATTGAAAGTATTTGAGCATCGGTGGAAGATACAACAAGGTCAAGGAACAATAAGAAAACAATGCTCAAGCGTTGATCAAGCATAGCTTGAGAGTCAAAACTTTAAATATTCACAGGGTGTTCTCTTTAAGTCAAGTCACCATCTTTACAATGTGACAGGGATCCATCATTCCAGATGAGATTCTGACCATTTTCTGCTTTCTTTATTTGGTTTATCATCACCCTCACCATTGGTTAATCCTGAACAGTTCCAAAAGCAGAAATTGCAAATGACATCATAAACTAATCAGTATTAATTAAGAGGCACAACTAGATATTAAAAGGCTATAAAATCTTAATTTACCAGTCGATGTGTAGACCTTTTTCTGGCTTTGAGCTTCCAGTTTTCTGGTCAATAAGCGTCATTCTTCTGGGTCTCGTGTTATCAAACCTCTCAGACATGACAACTGCGTGGACTGCGATGAGACGTCCTCTACAACAGACTGCAAACAGCTTCACCCACCATTAAACCAATGGCTGGGCTTTTAAATGGCAATTATCACAACAGCATATGTGGAACACTGACATGCAACATGCTGTCATAACGACTGTTTGGGAAAATAATGGTTCATTTCGTTGGATAAAAATGTGAGAGGGTAGATGTGGAATTTGGAGGCTCACCAGAGAAATAACTCTCGAATTTATTGCCTCTGCCACGAGATGCGAACTAATTAAACCCTTCTAATTTTGTGCATGCTTAAAAGTCATGCACAGATGCGAATGAAACATCCTGGGTTTTACGTCGTCTGCTGCCGTGGTGTCTTTGGTTACGCATCCACAAGCGTGCAGAATGCAGCCGAGGCCTGAACCCTTCACAGAAAACAGATTACACAGCAAACCCAAGATTCATTAGGAGAATTTAATGACACAGAGATGAGTGCAGGGAGGATTTTAATAAATTAACCTTCAGTGGATTCCCCTGAGGTCTTTGGGAATGACAGAAGGGACGATGAGATGGAATTTTCTCCTCATCATGGGTGAAATGAATACTGATGGCAAGATTCTGGCCTGAATGTACTCTCTTGATGTCTTGATGTTTGAGGGGAGGCGTTCCAGTTTACCTTGTCAACATGCATTTGTGACTGAAAGTCATTATCTGCCTATTAAGTCATTTCTTTTCATGTCTTAGGGAGTATTTGCCCGAGCCAAAAAGAATCTTTAAAGGATTCTGGCATAAAGAACACGAATGGGCCATGACGACTGCTACACATGTTACCGGAGAACCAGGAGAGAACCTCAAATGAGTTTCTCTGTGTTTGACTATTAAATGTTTTTATAGCAGATTATTGATTGATAGAAAATCATCATCAATCATTTCTACTTTTCAGGGGCATCAGCAGACACAGTTGGCACTGCTACCCTCAGGGGTTCATCATTAAGAAATCATTTCTTAATGTTTTCAGGTCATTTTCAGATATTAGCCGCTTCTTTAACTGTGACAAGGTAGCGTGAGACAAATGCTCAATGAGAAACTTTGCAGGTAGACAGTCATTATTCCCCCCTTTCTCTTTCTCTGTCAGACCATGACCTTTATAAACTTAAAAGCAAAACATACAGTATATATTTTTGTTTATGTGTGCCAATAATGATAATGAAAAACCACACAGTCTCACTTTTAAATGTCAGATTCTCTACAGGGATTATATAACATTTTAGCAGGCCCTGACACTAAAACCTTGTTTCCTTTTTACACCTTTTGCAGACTTTGCACCTTCATTAACCTTCATTAAAGAGCTTATGAAACATTCATTAGAATCCCCCTGCGTGGATTTGGGTTTGGATTAAACCATTAAGCCTCTATTTTTGGTTGTTGCATCTTTGTTAGTAAGATAATACCTGCTTCCTGTTTTGTTCTGTTATTTGTGCATTCATGATGCAGAACGGTGAGACAGCTGTATTACTGACTGTGAAAACAGGAGCCTCTCCAGTGCTGGCAGGCTGCCTCTCCTCTGTTACTTCTGCTAAAGGTGTAAAAATGAAGCAGTTCCACACCAGCAATTTCACTCCGGCAGCCTCTGCTGTCTCCATAAATGAGCTCATGACATAAAAAGCGAAAAAAAAAAGAAATGCTCCTGGCTTCTATGCCGAACACTTTTGTATAAAGTACACTTAACAGCAAACCATAAGAGCTTCTCTTGAGCCAGTTCTTACAAAAAGAAGTGCTGTTTCACTCAAAACCACGGCATGCGAAGCAAACGAGCATGTCTGTGAAAACTTTTTTTTCCTGTGCCAAAGCAGATGTGCTGCACTTTCTATCATGCATGTACAGTAAATGTGCTTCCAACGTGCCCATGCAGCCACAAACAGATGTCAGACTTACATCAGTAACGTGCTATGTATGAAAAACAGTTACCTAGCTGTTACAGCAACTTCCCATCGCCGGGCAGCAAATATGGGTGGAAAAAAAGTCCCCTGAAAATAAGGTTGTTTTTATGACAGTTGGCAACTTATTTAGAAATCTGCCCATGATATTTGCTTGAATGCATCACAGAAACAGTACAGCCTAGTTCCTGCTGCCAAAATCCCATTAAGTGCTGCAGTCCCGTAATTTAAAAGTTGATCAAAATTACTCAAAGCATTACAAATTAAACCCTTTTCTGAGATTGAGTCATAAAACTCCAGGTGTGAATCATGCAGCAGGCACATCTGCAGTGACCTTCCTTTGACAGCAGCTCTTCTTCCATCCCCTTTTGTTTTACGCCCCTAAATGTGCTGATCTTTCATGCGTGTGCGGAGGCAGCTGTTGCGTGGGTAGCAGAGAAACTCTTGAGAAATATTCCTTCACATGTCCTCGCCGGTCATGGAAGGCGGCGTGTCGCCTGCTGTGGCGAGATTCCCTGAATGAAGGCTGTCCATCTGGTGTTTGTGGATCAGGAAGACTTGGCTGCTTTTCTTATTTTAGGTGTTTTGAATCGCCACACATCAGCTGACTGGCATTCTTTGGGGACAGTAATTAATAATCTTTGTTTCTGGGATGCAGCTCATTTGACCCAGAGATTTGAGGCTATTTAAAGAGCTTTTTTTTTTCCCAGTCGGTGATTTATCTATTGCCAATACTTCTCTCCTTGTGACTTCCAGCGGTCTTATGACTCCTCACTTCCAGATATGGGTGGAAACCCGCAGCTGATGACAGGAAGCTAATCTCGGACCTTTCAGCACTCCTAAGGCAACCAGAAATACCACACTTGAATACGACCAATAGAAACCAGCCAAGATTAGCACAAGTGGTTCAGCCGAGGCTGGAGCTCTCAGCTGTGACGGACTGAAGGCTGACTTATGGCCTCTGTGACAGGCATCATTTTTGTCAAATGCTCGACTGTCAATGGCTGCATGACCCACTGTCTGGGACTCCGCTCAGTGATCAGGAAGAGGGGAAATTAAACCAATGACAGATGGGCCACGGACGGCTGACTCTCACTTTGTAAGTTTCTCAGCGGGGTCACAACCTTTCCGCAAGGCATCCACACAGCAAGCCTCGGATAGTATTAGCATTAAAAATGACAGCAATATTAATTTACTGTCATTTGTCTAAAACAGGATGGAATAAAAAATCACTATGGTCGCTCATGGCCCGTTGTACCTGACTGCCTCTGAAAAAAAACTTACATAAAAGTTATTAAAAGTGATCTGAGGTCACAGAAAGTTTTGAATTCCTACAAGTGAGACCCTTGTTTACTCAATTAAATTAAAAAGTAAATGAGTAAATAAACCTGGACACTAATATTATGAAAAGGATAAAAACAGTGCAGCCATTCACTTTTTCCAAGTTCTTTTCTGAGGATTTCATAGCTGACTAAAGCATGAAGGGTATCTTTGGAGGATGTTTTGCAGAGTGGCTGGAATCTCCCCAAGGTAAGAGTCTCTGACATCAGAGGGGCTCTTGTTTCAGCATTTGCCTCCCGGAAACCTCCTGATGGAAGTCCATCCAACAGCGCAGCGGCCCTCAAGGTAGGCCTGGAGCATGCTGAAGGAATTACTTATCCCATCTGGCCTTGGAAACTCTTGGGTCCTGCAGGAGCTGCGGATGCAGATAGAGGATGCCTGGGTTTTCTGTCTTTCTCTGTTACTTGTCGACCCCTGACTCACACGCAGCTAAGCAGTGGAAGATAGATGGTGAGTAAATAAATAGCTGCTGTTGTGTGTTTTCATACAACAAATATATTAGATTAGATTTATTTTTATTATTATTTTTGATGTCTAGCTTGTTGGTCTGGGGTGATTCAGATTAAGGTTCCTCAGCTCAGATGATGATGCTCAAAGAACTGTTTATGTTTGTTATTTTATAATGGTCCATATTCTCATTTTATGTAATCTCTTTCCCCATTTTCTAGCACTGGGCTGTTTAACAGTTTTCTAAAATGTTACTTTTTTACCTGAAAAAAAGGCCATTGAAATTGATCTTTTTTTTTTTTCTTTACCATAGTAAACAAGTATTTGCCCCTCATAATCGTTAAAAATGGATCTCATTTGCTTCCAAGGAAACATATTGCTTTGTGTCGAATGGGAAAATCGTCATTGAAAGCACGGTGACATTAGCATTTAGATCAGATGTCAACCCTGCAGACCGCCACTCGCATTAGTTTTCATGTTTACGTTGCCTCATTTGCCACCAACACACAAAGTGTGGCTGCTGGGTTGATGTTCCATATGATCTTTTAAATCAGCCCCATTTAGCCTGCTATCAACTCATCCTGTTCGGTCAGATGTTTAGTGACCATATATCTGCCTGCTTTTTGATGATAAACTATGCTGGATATTTACGAGACTTTTTAAAAAATTATTTTCACATCTGCTCTGCAGGTGCTTCGTTTGTTTTTATTGGAGTAGAGGATGCTGCTGCAGGGTTGCTATGATGCACAGGGTGAAATAAGAGCGCCAGGTCCTGGTAATCAGGATGCTTCATCCAGGTCAGATCAGCTGAACTTCCAGATAGAGGCTCCTCTACGTGCCTGTGACGATGTGGGCCGACAGAAGCCTGCCTGTTGTGTTTAAAGCAGTTTGTCTAGCCAAAAAAAAACAAAAAAAAAAAACAATGTGTAGCACAGCAGAAGAATCGAGTGAACCACAGAAGGATGAGCTGACACTCGGTTCTGTGCATCATGTGGCTCTGGAGAGAGACACAGTCCCAGATGGATGGATGTTGACAGGCTGCAGACACTTCAGGAAAGACAGACAGATGAGGGTGTACGAGCATGCGGCTGATCGAGTGTATTGTCACATCAGAGATTGATTTGTGACACATTGTTTAGAGTCACAAATGTAGGATTGAAGGTAAATGTTCTCAGCTCACTCAACCCAGTTTCACTCAGCATTGACACAAAGAGGGTCATAAATATGGTTCAGCAGCCCACATATGGCTCTGCCTGTGATCACTAATTGTCACTGCTGTGGGTGTGTCATCAAAGATATGGCAGCAATATTATCATTTGTTGGCACGAAAAGTAAAAGAGTTTGTTTCTGCACTGTCTATTGTAGGAAAATACTGTCTTGTAAAATAATGCAGACATTAGCTTGAGGAAAGCCCTCCATTCTTCATAACCCACGCACCAAATGCCCTGTTGTTCCAACTGACCTGAAGACTCATTAAAAACAGATTGTGATTTCCGGCACTTAAAATCAACAGCTTGTGCAAAAAGGGTCCGTCTCTTATAGATTTTCCATTTTCAGGTTCAGGGAAGGCTATGGGTGACTATTTCAATTATCCAGTTTTAGTTCATTCAAGAAAGAGTTGCCATTCACGGAACTGCATGGACCCACTTTGGCTCTCTGACAGAAAATTCCATTTACTTTGTGAACCAGCAACTAGAACATGCAGCCATTCACAAATGACGCTTGCTCAAAAATTCCTGATTGTGTGTTCAAACATTTTCATTTTGGGGGGGCCTTTGGGAAGTGAGTAATGAGGTAGACTGGTTTAGCTCTGGCCATTCTGCACAGGTGTTAAAGTGTATTCTTATCAAACCAGCATATTTATTGTGAAACAATAGAAATAAATAAATGCACATACCTATATCATCATTGCATTGCAAACCTCACCATCACATTATAAACATCCCCAATAACTGCTCCCCTACCACATTTAGTGTTATTGATGCTAAAAGGACAACAATACTCTACAGAGACGTAATCTGAACACTTACAAATCCCCAAAATGCAGAGAAAGATTGAAAAAGTCTTTAACAAAACTCAGCGATGAACTCCCACTCAAAAATTCTACTGACAGTTGTGGAAATAGGAAGATCTAGAGAAACACACCAAAAGTCTTGTGGAGCCAATGATGAGAAAACACAACCATCTGGCAAGGGAAAGAGCTCACAGGTGAGTCTAAATACACAAGTTGATTCTAAACTGTCTGCAGGTGTGCCAACACACTGGCCAATCACCCACGTCCTCCTCCGCCCAGCACTGCATGAAAAGACAGAGTGAGAGAGGGAACAGAGAATGAGGGAAACCTGAAAACTACCACCACAATACAAGACACAAAATCTACACTGTTTAATAAAATCACTGGAATGCTGTTGCAGTCTGGGGAAAAAAAAAACACATTAGCTGATACTAAATCACATTTCCTGATTTTTGCGAAAGAAGAGAAAATCCTCAGAAATAAAAACACAAAACAGGAGCATTTGATTGATGACATACTGTATAGTCCTTACAGCAGAGAGGACAAATCCCTCAAAGACCTAAGAGAGAAAAGGCTCCATCTGTCTTTGTCAAATCATAGAATAAAGCTAGTGTTTATAGTAACTGATAAAACATCTGGACCAGGATTTGTCCAGTATATGGAACAAGGCTGGGGTTCATCCATAAATGCATGATGGGACTCTCATGTTATTGTAATTTATCTACACAGTGATTATTATTAGTTTCACTGAAGAAACAGGAGATCATTTATGTCCATATTGGCCATATACTCTCATTTCTTTTTATATATATTGCACCATCCTGAAACTATTCACCCTTGAGCCTGGTTTCTTTAGGACGTCTGACCTCAGCAACCTTCTTATGACCAATCGATACTGAAAACAAACTGGGAAATAAAACCTTTTCACCTATTTGTGTACTGTATTTTTTCATTGTAACTTGTTTTTCATGGATTATTTTGGGCCTCAGGTCTTTCTTGTTGATCTACTGGCCAATAATCCCAATTTCATGATGGATCCTTCACTTAAAACATTCCTTGAAGTAAGAAAAGCTCATATCCAGGTCCATTGCTGTGGTGATATTAAAGTGCAGTATAAACAACATGTCTTTTTGTGCAGTGATGTTCCAGTGATACTGACGACAGCCCTCACCTGGAATTATTGTTCTTCGTGTTGTCTGTCTGATGTTTCCTGATTGGTTTTATTTTTAAATTTAGCAGCACTGGAGAAAACTGCTGGTGCGAGATAAACTCTAATCCTGTTATTGTGAGTCGGTATGAAAGAGGTAGCTTCGGTTGCTCCTCGCCGGTTTTGATTAGCTTGCTTTTGCCCAGGGCTTTTGCTCGTTTGGACCATTTGGAGGTCGCATAGCTCAAACCAGGAAGCTGCACGGCTGGGATTCCACAACTGTTCCACCAACAGCGTTCCAACACACGCTCACACTTGGAGCCTCCTCCTGGGATCAGGTGGGGTGTACTGTCTGATCAAAGGATTATTTTCTAATTTGTCATTGTTTTGTGAGAAGAAAGAAGAGCAGTACAGAGGAAGACCCTCCAAACTGAATGATGAATTCAACATTTTGATTATGAACATTTGATGGTGGATGGTGGATTTCTGGATCAAGCCATGTGTCTTGCTGCGTTGTGGTGCTTTTGTGTGTTGTTTGTGTACTCTTCTCAGGGTGGCAAGAGTTAGTTGCTTTTGACGCTCTCCTCTGAACATCTGAGAACATCCTTCTACTGAAACTATGTGTCTTTTTTCACTACCAAATGTGTTGTAGAAATGTTCATAATTCTCACCATCTCCACCAGCTGTTCTTCAAAATGACAAGATTCCCACTTTTCCACATTTACCTCGCCCACGTCAAACTTCTGACCGAGGTCGTTAAAGTTGATGAATGTGTGCAATAACAACAAACCACGCTTGTTTCATCTGGCATTTATAACAGTGCCCTGATACGATCAATCAATTTACCCCATATTCCAGTTCAGACAGCCATTCCAGGCTTGGGATGCTTGGGATTTCATTCAGTGGAACCAAATGCTACACCTCCAGATCTAAATATATCCTCCAGGTAATTTGAAGCTCATTCTCTTTAGAATGGCTTTATGACGATAGCATCCATGGTATAGAGAGACAAACACCATAGTGAGGGGTGACTCATCTCTGAATTTAATGTGGTTCCACATCCTCCTAAAGAAACTGTTATTCATTAACCGCAGAGTCCTCTGGAAGAGAGAGAAGTGTCTGGACTTTTCACCAAACCACAAACAAGAGGGAACCGAGCCATGAATAAAGTCAATTTTGTGTTTTATGAAAGACCTTTTTCGCTCTCTGCACATCTTTGTGTGTGTATGTGTGTGTGCATGTGTGTCAGGGATAGAATGTGGGGTCTGCTCAGATTAAAGCCTGTCAGAAAGCCTTAAGATCAAAAGCCTTTATGGAGCATAAATCTGATCTGTCACCAGGAAAGCTACTCAATTGTTTTTTCCTTCCATCTTGGAGAGAGGACTCACTCATCCGGTGTTTTCCTCTGTCAGAGTCAAATGATAGAAATTAATAAAGCACGGTGGAAATTAATAAAGCACAAGGGCCCAATGACAAAACATCCAGCTTTCATTGAATGTTAAACACATCTCCAACTGGCCTTGTCAGAAAAGGGTAATTTTTTCCTTGACTTTACAGATATTTGGCAACTTTCACTTAAAAAATAATGATATTTTTTAAAAAAAAGTTTCATTTTGATGGTTAAATCTTTTCCTAATTTTCCGTTCAACTGCATCTGCCTATTCTTTAGCTGATCATTGGCTTGAAAAAGGTCACTAGCACACTAATATGGGTATGGATCCAAAACCGGACAGACGTGTGCAGGGACTGAAATTGAGAGTTCAATCCAGCACAGTTAAACAGGTCTGAGCAATAACAGAATCCGGCATCAGTCCAGTTAGCAAGAGCATGAGAAACAGAGACTGGAACATTTGAAGGATTTAGACGGGGGTGGGAAGAGTTAAACACACAAGGAGGGTGAAAATCACTGGACAAATGCAGGCGTAAAGCATCAGAGTGGAGCAGCTTATCAACGTTTGGGAAAAGAACAAAAGGAAGGAGCACAAAGAGAAAACAGAAAATAATCCTGGTATGCACAACACAGATGCTAACATGCTAAAAAATAACTAGACCTCCAAAGTATGACCAATATTTGGACACAGTGGGCGTAACATTGGAGAGAACGCTGTATCAAAACAAATCCAGGACAGAAGGTACAAATGAAGCAGTTTCCATACAGACAGGAAGGGGCAGAGACAATCAGATACAGGTGGTGGTAGTGGGAGGGGCATTCTAGTAGTGACGGAGGAAGAATGGGGCAAAAAATTAACCATAAAATTAAACACTACAAACATCCTGATAATAATGGGAACTCCCTTCTAATCATTGCCTTGTTCATAGGAAAGGTGCAATGATTAAATCATACTTTAAACTACAGGAGATTAAGTTTAAACACGTTTTTTACCGGTCCTTCTTTTCCCCACAACAATAATTCCTTATCTTTAATTAATCAGGGTTGGGGAAATGAAAACAGACCACATTGAATCAGTGGGATAAAGATCAGCATTAAACTCTTGTTTGTTTACCTTCTGTATATAAATCACATTAGCTGCTCTTCAAACATTTCCTTGGTACTCTGACCCCCCGTGGTGACACGCCGTCCCCTGTTTTCACTGGTAAATAGCAGAGCTGTGCAGCAGCTGCAGGCTCCTTCCACCCCACCCTCTTTTTTAATCTTTGCATGTTTGTTTGCCTTTAAAAAGACATTACTGAATAATTGAAATAATTACGTTTTATGTACTTTGAGCATTTTATTTACTTTCTTCCTGTGACAATGTTGTTTTGTGTGCGCAGCAAAAACATATTTAGCACAGTGCTATGTGCAAAGCTAATAATAGCCTCGAACCAACAGGATTCTTTGAGCATTGTTCCATCAGGCTAATGAGTATGGCCCACTAATGGCAGATCAGTGATTACATGTGATTAGTGTTTCCCTACTCTGAAGATAAAGAGTGCGTCTCCTGCAGTTGTGGTGGCGTTTCAATCTGAAGTTGCTCCCTGAAGCACCAGCAGCTAAATGATGGAGAACTTCAGCAGCTGGATCTGTGGATTAACTGGCTTAGAGGTTGTGATCTAGCTCCTGGTCACCTCCTGCTTCCAACATGTCCTCCAGCTCTCTGAGGACGAAGGATGGAGCTCAGACTCATTAGCCGGTTTGTGGATTTAGCCTTGTTACGAGGCCATAATGGATAGATTTATCTCATTACGTTTGGCACTTCATTAGATGCACATACTGTAGGACAGAAGTCACACACACTTCCACCGCCTGCTGATGATGGTGCACGTGAGAGACATGCAGATCAAGGGATGTGTTGGTATTTACGGGCTGTACTTGACAGGATTCAGAACCAAAAGGAGGGATGTATCGCCACCGTTTGTTCAGGGTTGAGGAACAGGATCAGGTCCTCAGTGCAAGTGAAGTGGAGCACTGTGGTGTCTATGACACAGAAAGAAATGTCAGACCAACCTTTCTGGGAAGCTCCCTTACATGCAGCTTAATATGAGTATTAGCTGGAAGGTCCTTTTTTGCCGGATGAGTAACCCAGTCTCCATTCATTGGACAGAGTTTTATATCCATCCTGTTGATAGAACATCTGAGGACCAACTTGTTCACAGAGGAGCTCTCTGTCACTCATCTTAATGTGTCCTGCCTGTATGTCGGTCAGGGCCTCATCAACGGTAGAATGGTCACTGGTAAGAGGTGGATATAATAGAGTTTTTGAAAGGCAGGTAAGTTTCTTCAGGAAAACAAAGGCATCACTGCTGAATGAGACCTAATTTAGGTTCAGGTTGCTGTGCTCTATTTGCATAATTTCCTGTTCCAGGTCAGTTATGCAACCTGCCGACTCTGCTTTAACTATTTCCAGCTTTGGCGGATCACCTCATCCAGCTCTGCATGGCTTCTTTTAATAAAGGCCACCAAATTGCACATCACGGCCATGTTCTAGCCGCGAATACTTCATGATGTTTTCTGTGAACCTCCACTAACTGTTGTAACTGGTATATTCTTTTGCTCATGTATCTGTATCATGTGACGTCCATCTTTGCTTTGTCTAGCTGGGTAATTTGAGTCTTTTCCTCCGGACTTAGTACTATCTTGGCATTAAAAACATCTGTCTGTTAAAAAACAACAAAGCAAAACTCAAAATTCTTAGGCACAAGCAAGAGGCTTCAACCTTTTTTCTGTGCAGGAAAGACAAAATATGTTTCATTTGCTGCTATGATGAACCTACGGTACATGTTTTCCCTTGTTTTCTCATTGTTTTGAAGCAATTTTGGTCATACTCCTCTTTACACACAGGATATATAAATGAAGCCATCTCTATGAAATAAATAAAAATAGTTCAGCGCCAGCCTTCATCTATGTGTTTCATCTCAAAATAACCTCACATATGACCTGTCTGAACATTTAAAAGTCACTTTTAACTGCAGTAAAGGGTTTTTTTGAGCTCCGTTTTAGGGCTGACAAGAGTTCATTAGATAGCCCCTTAGGCCCCTCCCACTTCTTATGTGGACAAATTAACCCCTTACACAGGCATGTTTCACCAGTGACCTGAGATCAGACGTTTTTTAAATCCATCAGAGCTTAGGAAGAGATTTTAAAATGCGTCCCCGATCTCGGCTTCAAAGGCTTGTGTACAGCCTTTTTTTCTTTGTGGTTTTCTTTCAGGTGTGCATTATTCATATTATTCCCTTGCACTCAGTTTGGTGTTGATGTATTCACAATTTTGGTGCTCCAGAAATCCCTTTCATCTGCAGTATTATGCACAAATAAAATGAAAGCTCAGAAAGAGAGCGAGCACAAAACCTTAAATTCTAAATGAGTTCGTGTCCATGCCTTCTGTGCAGTTGCGTACGAGAGCACTTGATGATGTCATCTGCATAATAAGCTGTAAATACACTTGTCCTGTGTGCTCTCCCCAGAGAAAACAAGGCCTTGGACACAAAAGCGCTCCTGAATCCTAGAGGGGCTTCTGCTCCAGCTCAAAGAATCTGCGTGGGCTGTGTCCATACTGAATGTATTTACTCCTCTATTCTGTTGTGAAAGGATGGAAAGGGAAAGGGTTGATTGTACAAACCCTCTCAGTTACGCAGCTAATTAGCCTCCATGCAGTTTGGTATTCCACTTCACCAGTTTGCTTATGTGGGTGTCTCAGCTTTATATTTACTGTCATGTGTAATGAGGGCGCTCTGACTCACTATTGATTTGTACTACGGCACTTCATCTAAGCCATTATGCCTTCGTCCAGGATGGCTACAAATTCTGCTTGGAGGCGATTTTCCTGCAAAGGAGAAACAGCCGACAGAAGGTCATTATTAAACTGTCATATTTACATCAGAAAGTATTCTGAGGAGCAAGTCTCTGCAAATGATGCGCATCTCTCTCTGCAGACAACTTTGACAAAGACCATAATGGCCCACAGCCTTATTCAGATTAAAATCAACCTTTTCGAGATCTTAAGGACCAAGAAAGGCAGAAAACACTCGCACCATCAGTGTCAGATAGCAGCAGACATTGAGACAGAGATGGTGAAAATGTAAAGCATTTCTGGAGAGTCAAACGTGTTATTTCCATCCAATTACTAAGCCACATTTTGGCTTCAGTCGAAGCCTTCATCCTTGAAAATCCTTGCCTTACAACAGACACTATGCTTATGTAATAATGTAATTTTCTGTCTTTTGTAGATTGCAGTTTGGTGGTTTTAATCGTAAGAAATAAAAATGTTGAGTTTTTAAGTTAAATGAATTTAAGAGTTAATTTAAAATTGCTCAGCTCGGCACTGATGAGACATGTGGGTGCTCAGTGAGAATAGTTGTATACAGTGTACCCTCGCTATAATGCAGTTCACTTTTAGCGGCTTCACTGCTTCGTGGATTTTTTTTCCAGTGCATTGTGCTCTGAATCCAGATTGGAGAACTGCAGGGGAAAAGGCACCTGCGGTCGCAACCAAAAGGCGGAGGAAGAAGTTTGAACTTTGAAAGTGTTTAATTGTGAGAAAATGTTAAATCCTGTGAGAAAAGTGTATAAAAGTGTGTGGTTAGGGGTTTTACGGCCTTAAAACCTGTAAAATGATTGTAAAAAATAAAGCTGTTTACTTCGCGGATTTCGTCTATCGCGGGTAATTTCCGGAACGTAACCCCTGCGATAAACGAGGGTACACTGTATTCTGGTTTGTGTACACATTGTTGCTATGAATCATTCCAAAGACATTTGGATCAGAGAGAGAGAGATCCAGGAGATCCCTCAAGCATTCGCAGAGCTGCATGACCTCAGGCTTTCTGTTCCTTGGTGTTCCACTGAAATGTGGAAGGACTGGAACAAGTGCTTTTCTCTCTCTATCCTTTTTCACCCTTTCAGTCTTCCACCTGAGTTTACCACCAAGTCCAGGATGTACGACCTCCTGTGGTATGTTCCTCTCACATGGAATACATGAATAAGATATAAGGAGCTCAAAGAGCATGAGGACACAGACTCCCTCTGTTACGACAAAGGGATGCACCAGTACCATTTTATTTCAGGATTTGTAAATTGCAGTATTTCATGTTCTCCAGAAACTGCATATCTGACATAAGGTTGAGTTGGTAAAAATAAAAAAAGGCTTTCTTCTGTTTAAGGAACAGTTAACACTCAAATATGAGTAAAGTCAGAACTAAATTTTCAATATGTTGCATCAGATTTAAGGTCAAGTTTACCTTTAACCTATTTTCTAGAAAGTACTGCAAGTGTTGCAATTAAAATATGACTAAAGGCAGCATGTGATCAATTTAGTTGAGGAAAACAAATGTGAGTTTCACAAATGTGTGAAATGCATGAAAGCACACTTTAAGAAGAGAGCACAAAGAAGCTGAAGTGAAGATTATATCATCCATTCCATGCAGTGTAGTTGGGGAGGAGAAGAGTGGGTCACAGTCTAGAGGGGATAAATGACTGCAAGGAATAACCTTAAACAAAGAAATATCTGTGAAAGTGATTTTTCTGTAGGTGCATGGGGGCACTCATGCGCCTACAGAAAAATGCCTCTTAAATATAAAAAAAAATACAGGAAATGAAGAGAACCTCTTCAACAGGATAACAATGTTAGCATTGTATATTGCTTTTTGGGGGGATTTGGAGAGTTGCCAAGCAGATGTGACCTGATCTAATGCACAGCTGCTCTCATGCACAGCTGATCTCATGCACAGCTTGCACAGATTCATTTTTGATACATGCACCAAGCTACAGTGTGAAATTGCCGACTGTTGGCACTATTACCCTTGCACACCATCTCTAATGTGCAAAAATTAATGTGAGTGTGGCAAAGTGGAATTTTCTGGTACAACGAAATGGAAGAGGCTTTGAAAGAGGAGCAGCTCTGGCGAGGACACACTGTGGGGAAGACGGGCTGAAATAAAATGCGTAGAACAAGTGAAACTGTGGGCAAGAGTTGCAAACCCCCCAAAAAATACACAATTATCTCGAGGTGTAATGGAGGGAAACTCGGGAAGAAATGCTGCTAAAACCTAAGAAATAACAGATTAATTGGGGGGGGGGTGGCAATCTGACAGATAACTGCAGAAAGAGAGTGTGTGTGTGGTGGGGTGGGGGGTGAAGAACAGGTGAGGTAGAGCTAATAACAGAACAGGTAAGGAGGAAGAGGAGACAAAACTAGATCACAACCAATGATAATTACCTCTTCACTCAGATTGATCTGTGAGCTGAAGAGTCATGTGACGTCTGCCCAATAAAACCACAGGTGCCGCTCAGCCTGTTTCTTTGTGCTGAGCTCACTGCTTAGAAGCCTGAAAACGGCCACAGGATGAATGTTATCGTCAGATTAAGGTTCCCTTTAAAGTGTTAGCATGCGCTCTGACTTCTATTGGCTTAAAAGACAACTTTGCACATCCCGACTACAGACAAACAGCCCTGTGAGTCAAACCTGAATTGAAATTTGTGCTTACAGACACTCGGGTGATGCCAGCGGAGTACTGAAGAGGTTCTCCCTTTTTATCGTTTAAAGAATTCAGCTCCATTTCCTTGAGTTGTATTGGATTTGGCCTCGAGTTTGTTATGGCGCTGAAACTCCAAATGACTTAAAATAACAAAGGTATATTCTCAAAATATTTAAGGGATTATGAATGACTTTGAAGAGACAAGCAAAAGAAGGGAAATTAGTTTTGTTTAGATTGGATCAGATTTTTCATCAGTGTGAAGAATCATTGCCATTATTCAGTTTTTCTTACAAGGTGGCCAAGGCTTTCTAAGTTCCGAGACACAACACCTCTAGAGGGGCAATAAATAATTAGTCATGAGACGAGCTCCACTCTTCATCCATCAGCCTGGAGAACACAAAGCCCAGTCCTCCATTTATTCCCCAGACATCTTTAGATTTTCCTCCTCAACAAGATGACTTTGAAATGTTCAAAAGGTTGCCCAGACAGCTTCATCTTGAGTGTGTTCAAAGGCTGCAGGAGGTGTGTGTGTGTGTGTGTGTGTGTGTGTGTGTGTGTGTGTGTGTGTGTGTATGTTTTAAAACTGCTTGCTTTGTTAAAAGCAGGGCTTTTAATGTGGGGACAAGGAGCTGCTACGTTTTCATCAAATCTACAGGAGCAGTGAACTCGATCACTGTGTAAAGATATTCAAGGAACACCATGTCTGAAGTAACAGGACATTAAAATCTGCAGCCCCAGTGCTGCCTCTTGTTTTCCTCTCCATCATTGTGTAGGAGTACACTTTAAAGAAGTTAAGAGGTTATTGAAGGTTCATCAAGTGAGATAAATTTGAACACGAATGCTGAATTCCCACAAGATTGACACCATGTGAAAAACCTGTTGCTACAGGAATGTATTTGGTGCCTAGCGACTATTTTATGGAGCCTTTCAGACATAAATCACTTGATTAATCATTCCTCTTAAATGAAATCAGAACTAAACCTCACAAGATATAATGTTCAGAAGTTTATTTTAAAATGAGGTTGTAATGTATATGTTTTTTTATTAATTATACACATGGTGTTACCTGTAGAATTTACATTTTTGTTTGAAACAGCTTGTAGCAGCAGGGAGTTATTTAATTTGAGGAACTGTTTCAGCTTTTTAATTTGGTCTTGCTGTTTGCAAGATAGTGTGCAGAACTGAAGGAGCAAATTCCTTAAATTTCCCATGTTGATGACCTTTAACCTCCTAAGACCTGGCGTCCACATACGTGGACATTAGAGTTTGGGTCACCTATAATATAACGGCTACTTCTGCTCAGTATGGGGCCAAAGCCCACATAAAAGGACACTTAAACATTATATTATTACAAATTTATATTGATTATCCCTGCATGTGGACATCATTTTCCCCAAAAAAACACTAATTTCAAAATATTGTTAAAATATGATTCTCAGTCTTTAAATTTCATCAGGTGCCAATAATCCTAAATAAATTATAATTTAATAAATAATAAATTAAGAATTTATATCAAAAAAGAACTTGGGTCTTAGGAGGTTAACGTTAAATTAATCTCAAGTTTGTACATATCACATTCATTGAAAGTTGAATAGATTTACTTCATGTAGGCAGCTCCTTTCACTGGTAGCTCTGCTTGTATTTGGGGGAGATACCCAGCAAGAGGATTATTATGAGGCATCAGAAGGCAAAAGTGCATTTTTGCAGATGACAGAAGTTCCCTGAACATTGAAATAGCTGTCAAAACTGATATTTATGGGTTGGATATGCAACAATTTGGATGAAAGCACCGAAGAAGTAAATTTTGCACAATATGTCCCCTTTAAATCAATATGGGATGGGATCGACCCTGTATTTTCTGAGCTGTATTGAACACACCATCATAGCCCGCATTCAGCAGCCGCAACATAGAGACCCAATGATTTTTTTTTTTTCTACAGTCATTATAGTGAGAAAAAGAGTTAGTTTAGGATAAAAGGAATGGCAAGGATGAGGAAGCATAAGGTACAATCAGAGGCTTGACAACAAATAAATGCAGAATTTCTCAGTATTTATTTGTTGTCAAGCAATAGGGTGACATATGGTCACATGCCATTAGTGTGCCCTCTGGAAATGGACGTGTGGGTAGAGGAGGACAAAGTAGGACATGGTATCAGATGTTGTTCTCACATCTGATCTGACAAAGACAAGAGTGACAGCAGAATTTCTAACAGGACAACAAGGCCCAGGTGACAACAGTCCAGGCAATCAGGAAGACCGACAGACAGACAGACAGACAGACAGACAGACAAATGAGAGACAAGGGCAACAGAACCAGACAGGAAGTGAAGGCCACATCATGAAAAACAGAAACTCAGCAAAACATAAGTAAAATATAATCATGAAACACTGGAAAAATGTAATAGAAATTGAGGCTACTAACGTAATCAAGTAGAAGAGCCTAATTCAGACACAGCACTGGGGCGGCACTGTGCTGCAGCAGTTAGCTGATGAGAATGATGAGAATGATCTGTCTCATCATTCTGGATTTGGGATCTTTTTCCATGTTCGCTCTGTGCCTGCAGGTATTTTTTTTTCTTTCAGGTAGACCAATTTTCCCCTCTACAGTTCAGAATCAAGCACGTTAGATTGATTGGAGGCTCTTAATTGCCCCTGGATGTGAGTGAACGGTGCGTGCCCTGACGTGGACTGCAGACCGCCGGTGACACCCATGACCCTAATTAGCTCTAACCAGCAGTTGGCGGAAAATGATGGATATAAATTTTGACACTAAAATGTGCTGCATAAACCCCCAGCATTGTGTCTGTGTGAGCAAAACACTGGCGCTTCAGAGAAAACCCTGCCAACAGGGCTGGATTGCATGATTTGATATTTCTTTTCTTATTTCTTATTTTATTTGCTTATTTATTTTGGGGGGTTTATCGTACTGAATGATTTTAATTTTAACTACACTAATGCTGATGAGAGATGGATTTTTCATGTTTTGGCTGTACGGTTCTGTCATAATTGACATATTTCAAAGCATTTTAATCCACTTTAATCCTGCTCATTTAAACTGTACTGATAAATCTTCATCCGTGTAAAGAAAACCTCTATTCTTCCTCACACGAGTGATGATTGCTATCACCGTGTGGCACAAACTTATCAACCTTGCTCCTCTTTATTCTTCCTATGCCCCAGTTACCTAGAGGAGCTTCTATTACACCCCCCCCCCGCTCATCAGGCCGTAGCCTCCTCTGAATCCTTTCATTCTGGCTCCAACTTCTGTACATTTTTGCGAGTCACTCGTTCTAACCTCAGTCCCATTTAATAACTGAGCTGCAGCCCTTCCCCAGCTGTCACAGAGGGTCTATTAACAAGCTCCTCCACTCTTTTTACACATTCCTCCTCATTTCAACATGTAGCTGCCACTCTTACCTGTTATAAGGGGGGTGAAGTGAACAGGTGCTTGGCTAAAAGTGGGAGCAAACGTGGGAAGTCAATCGTGCCCCTTTAGCCTTTTTAATTGGAATCAGAGTATTTGACTTTTCTGATTTTCCTTAAACATTTTAGACACATTTCAAGGCAAAAATGTTGATGGATGATCTGAAAGTGGAGCCAAAGCATCTGGATTTTGCTCTGATGAGGGATATGTTTAAAAAATACAGTGAAAAAAATATCTTATGATGCTGTAAAACCAGAAAGAAGAGCCCTATAATATATATATAGACTATATTTTAGTGGTAGATGCTCCCATGCTTTTTTATTACATCACATGCTTTTATGGTAGCCTTGAATGGGCAAATCATGCAACATGAGATACATTAAGGCTTGGTAAATTAAAAACAAGAACACAGAATAATAAAAACCGAATAATTTCATATTCATGTGCTGATGTGAAACAGTGAATCTGGAACTTTAGTTATAGCCTGGTGATGTGTTTAATGCCGACATTAGCTTTGTTTTCCTCTCACATTATGAAGGCATGGGTTCTCAGGCAGTGTTCATTTTAAAAAAGGAAAATGGCTGTAAAGCAGCCGCCCAAGGTGTCTATATGTCTTCTACGCTGCACTGAAAATCAAGGTTGAACAGAAAGGGTGACTGGCATTTTATGGTCCCTGAAGGCAACAGTGGCACACGTGGCCACACAGGAGCGTTCATCAACAGAGACAGGCATGTCATGGCCTGTCATGTGTCTTCAGGTGTGATGGACAATCCGAGCAGCTTGACCTAAACAAAAAAAAAAAGCTCCTACAAGGTAGAAAAAAAAATGTGGTGGGTTTAACCTTCATCTGGCCTACGAAGGAGTGTCGGTATGTCCATCTCACTAGTCCATAACCATCAGTCAGCAGAATGATACATCACCTGAATGCTCCACGAGCAAAGCTAAGAGTCATGAGGTGTAAAATGTTTATGTGCTTTATCCATCACACCCATCAGGTGAGACGTTGTTATTGTCTTAATGTCTGGTCTTATTCACGTGAGTCAGTTCAAGGTCACAAGTGCTGGAGCATTGGAGCAGGTCAAAGGTCGTAAGAAGTGAGATTGCACCATCAGCCTGATTCTTGTTTGTTAAATCCGATCCCAACCTCAACACATCCCATCAAATCTGTTATCTTGTGATTTCAGTTTGGATAGTTGTACCGTATTTTCCGCACTATAAGGCGCACCCAAAAGCCTTTAATTTTATCAAAAACCGACGGTGCGCCTTATAATCCGATGCGCCTTATATATGGATACTACGGTAAGCAGCCGCCGACTCGATTTTCCCCCGTAGAAGAAGTTGTGCGCGGTAAATGCTGTAATATAAACCGGCATTTCTTTTCTATTTGTGTGTTTTTGAAAATAATAAAATAGGTGTTTATTCATTTTGGGAGTGAATGGAGTTGTCAGAAAGCTGGTTTGTAATCTATTAATAAAGTTTGACTTTATTGACCTATCTGACTGTTTTGTTGAAGTTCCCTTTAGCGCAGCACCATCTTATTGTTGTGAGATGTGTCTAAATGTGTGCAGTCCAAGAAGCTCAGTGCGTGAACGGGAGTGAGAGAGTGCGCGCGCGCGGCCGAAGTCCCCTGTGTTTCCCGACGACGGTCAGGAGATAGACCAGGAAAGGCTAACATAATGAATGCATAACGTAACCCCAGCCTCTACTGTAGCGCCTTATAATGCGATGCGCCTTATATATGGAAAAAGTTCTAAAATACGTCATTCATTGAAGGTGCGCCTTGTAATGCGGTGCGCCGTATAGTGCGGAAAATACGGTACTTGAATGTTTTTGCTCTAATTGTCTACTGTAGCAAGATGCTATTAATTTAACAAAACCCTTTCACACAAAGGGGGGGGTAGGCTGCAGCAAGGGGTTGTTAAACGGAACAAAGGTACTGTTGCATGTTGATGCAAACATCAACTCTGCATGACTTAATTTGAAACGACAGTTCAAAATCAAAAATCAAACAAAAAAAGAAATAAACTCATGGTAAAATTAACTTTTAGGGCTTTTTTTGAGTTCAACATCTTCTTTTTAATTTTTTTTTTTTTTATTAATTTTAAATGTTCTAGAACCATGCTTCATATTTTAGCAGAGTTGCGATTCATCCTAATAAGCGTGCTTGCCAAATGTTGAAAAATATTCCATTCGTAGTCGAGTCATCCTCCTCACAGCCCCCCACCCCCTCCTCAAGAGCTTCAGGTTACACACCTTAGTCTGTTTGCTCCCTTCTTCCACCTCATTTATAGAGAGGAGCCGGTCTCCTTTTATTCTGCACGTCAATCTATTTTAGACTCTATTGCTCCTCTTAAAGTTGAAAAACATCTTCCAAACCTCTGCAACCCTGGCCAAATGATTCCACTAAAAGTTTTAAAAGAGAGTGCAGGAGGTCAGAATGAAAATGGAAGGAATGATTATGAGTCCTGCAAATGACAGACAACAAATAACTACTTCTGACTGATTTCACATATGAACAGGACTATTAGCTGCAGTTTTATGACTTTCTATATATATATTTTTTTAGCAGAAATCTTGGTGCTCATTAATCTAACTACTTGCACTTTAAATGTTATCCCCACTTGGTTTCTCCAAGTGGTTCATTACCTCCATTGGACCAATCCTTTTATTAATCATAAAGTCCTCCTTTGAAATGTGTATTTTAATCTTGGCTTTCAAACACCCTCTGGTCCAAACACTGATAGCCCTAATTTTAGTCATTTTAGACCAATTTCAAACTCCACTTTTTTTTTTATTTAAAGGTTTAGAAAAATTGTATAATTTGCATGTCAAAATTACTTCTTTGAGATATTTTAGTCTGAAAAAGCCCTCATTAGAGTTAGCGTAAATGAGAGAAGGCTATTTTAATCTTGGACCTGACTGAAGCTTTTGTCACTGTGGATCACAACATTTTAACTCACCGGTGTCAAACTGGTTCCCCAAAGGGCCGTGTGACTGCAGGTTCTTGTTCTAACCCAGCAGCAGCACACCAGACTTGACTCATTTAATCAGCTCGTCTGAGTCTTCAGATGGCTGATTGGTCAAACTGGGTGAGTTTGACTGGTTGGAACAAAAACCTGCAGCCACACGGCCCTTTGTGATTTGACACCCCTGTTTTAACTGATCATCTTACGTCCTCGGAGGGCACTGCACTTGGTTCACCTCCTGTCTTTTAGCAAGAACTTTTGGAATCACCATAGTTCTGCTAACTTATTAGTTCAAGATTCCATATTTGGTTCAGATTTTATTTCATGAAAACCTTTAAATATTATATCAATGACACTCCCATTTGTCATCCACCCTATTATGACCTGATGATCCAAGTTCAGCTGCTGTGGTCAACTGGCTAACAATGAACCAGAAGGTATTAAAATTGAAAATCTTAAGAGCAAAACATCCTTTTTTGTATTTATTATTAGCCAGAAGTGTTTGATGTTCACCCACCCTTAAACTGTGGTGAGATTCAATCCGGCTAAAAATGTGAATATAATTGGACAGAAACCTGGAACCATAAGACAACCAAAAAACAGGCAAGACTGGAGGTGTCCAAAAAGAAAATACTGGCAAAAAGTTTAAACAAAGAGGAAGACAAACAACACAACATGGTTCCATCTCAGGAGGAGCTTTTTCCCTTTGAGATGTATTTGACGCAGATGATTATATTGTTTTCAACACAGTGAGCGCCCGCTGTTCTGGAAGGTCAAGGATGGACCCGGACAGGGTCAAAGTAAGAATCTCAGACATCACGTCCGTCTATATTACACAGTACCTGACAGAATATGGGCTTTGAGGTCGGGTCAGACTTTACAGTGATGCAAAACTGAAGAAATGCAAATCCAAGATGTTGACTTATTCCCGGCAGAGGCCCAGGGTAATGATGACAGGAGCTCAGAGAGACGAGTCGAGCCCTGGGCTGGGAGCCGGCTGCCAAACAACAATAAGAAGCACTTGTGTGTGATAGATCAAGCTGTGTGAGGAAGATGAAGGGCACAGAGGGGTCAGATAGATAGAAATCCTCTGTGATCTCCCCCATCTTTCACAAAGGCCATCTGTGGCATTACAGGGGACGAGGGGGGAGACAGATGGCACAGAGGAGAGATAGCACACAAAAAGAAATGAAAGAGGGGCACAAAGAAAGTAAGATACCAAAAAAGAATGTGAAAGAAGAGGCATAGATTATGAGAGGATGAGTCCCTAGGCTCAGACCTCCATGAACCCACACCTCTTTATTATTTTCTTTTCATTTCATATTCAGTTTGACTGGATGTTTTTCTTCTGCTGTTTTGTCACATGTTTTTGTTGGGTTTTTTTTTTCATCACACAGGATCTCTTTGTGGTTGTCTTGTGCCTCCTGGTAGATGTTGTTTCCTTCTCTGAACAGTTCGATCTCATTTCTTTCTTTCACTTCATCAAATAATAAAACAGCGGAAACTTTTGTTACATCAAGGGGAAAAAATCACTCAATATCAATATGGAAGGAACAAAACACTGTCAAGAGTCACCTATGCTGCAATTACCGCACATTTTTTATTACCTGTGCATTTATTACCTGTGTATTACCTGTGTTTGTTTGTAATGGAATTAAATATTTGAGTCCTTGGAAAGAGTTTTAAAGGCTTTTAAAGAAGAGTAAGGAGAAGAAGTCTGATGTGCTGACTAACAGGATCAAAACACAGGTTGTAGATGGTTGCTGGTCCAAAAGTAAGTCAAGCCTGAATGGAAACAATTCTGGATTTTGTAACAGAAACATCATACATCATCTGCATAGAGCTGACTTGTGATGTTTGCAGAAATATGAATGTTGTT
This sequence comes from Lagocephalus sceleratus, assembly GCA_911728415.1. NCBI lineage: Eukaryota > Metazoa > Chordata > Actinopteri > Tetraodontiformes > Tetraodontidae > Lagocephalus > Lagocephalus sceleratus. Next base: position 506,417 of record CAJVRN010000211.1, on the reverse strand, counting down.
CTCCTCCAACACAGAACAGACAGGCTTGAAGACAAACTTTAGTATTTATTATTACTCATCGGCTCATCAAAGCACATGTGTAAATATGTTTTGCTCCCCAGTGCTCTCTCTGTCATCTTTTTCCAAGGCCTAGCTCTCCCAAATCCCACAAGGCTTTGGCTACAATGCCAGCATCAGTCCAGTAGAAACAGCACTGTTTAATTGATCATGTCTAATCCAGTCAAGTACAGAAACTTCGGCCTGTTTCATGTGGCCACATAGAGCAGATACAGTTGCACAGCTCCTCCGTCAGAACCCACACGGTGTATCTGTGGGAGCTCCTGTGTCGATCCTGTCAGCCCTGATGTTGTAGGGAATCAGTATCTTTGGCAGGATCATCTTTCTCATGTCTGTTTTCGTCTAACTCCTGGGAACTGGAAAACCCCTCGACAGACCCCGGTGAATCTATCAGACAGGTTCATATTGCAGCGTTGCTGCATTTCTGGGCAAAAGCCGCTCTGCAGAGAAGGATGAATACTAAAGGTAACGCAACCCATTCCATGGTCTTGCATATATCTTTAAAAAAAAAAAGCAACTTTCAGGTTAGATATGAGAGAAGTAGAATTCTCCAGCTGATTTCAGGTCTCTGAGGTTTCAAACATTTATCTCCTGAGAGGTGATAAAAGATAATGTAGCCGCTGACACCTTTTCACACTTTTTAAAAAAATATTTCACAGCAAATTCTCAGAGTTACACTATGCGGGGCGTGTACGTGAAACCTTGTCCTTTCTGTCAGAATTCAGCAACTCTCGAGGCGGCCAGCGCTTTTAAATTTCAGGTTCCTCATCTGTGCTCTTGAATATCGGTTGTTTCTGGCTGGAAGAGGCCGTCTCGCTCCTGTTGATCAGCATCAACTCAATCACCAAAGTAGGCCAGGCTCCACAACAGGTTGAGATCTACACTCATTCAGCTTGTTCTCTGCCTATTTGTTTTTTACCTGTGAAGTATGTCGGGATGGGAAGGCACACAAGCTGACATTTAATAATAAACCACTTGTTGACTTTATATTTGTCAACACAACAGAAAAAAGACCTCTGATCTTCTCCGTTTGTCCCAGTTGTTGGCAGTAAGGGCTCCGTTTTGCTCCCACTTCTTCAAGTGACTTTTCAAATCCCACTTTGGTTTAGTTAAAGTTTACGCGTCATTTCTGTCATTTGCATCCATTTTTTTCAGAATAACGTAATCATCTCACAGGAATGCCGATCCCCCTCTTTAACTCAGTTGCTTCTTGAGGTCATTGTTCGGAGTGAAAAGTGCCAGTAAACAGCTTTTTTTTTGCTGATCCGCTTTACAGGCAGGAGGGTCACTGACCCACTTCCAGGAAAATGAGGATTCAGAAGTTGTACTTTGTGACTTGGCGAAGCTTCAACTCTACAGTTCGCTTCATTCCTTTGATTTTCAACTCTTCACAGCTGTGAGAGCACATCAGCTCCCAGCGAGCCTGTGAGCGTGCATTCACACTCTCTTAAAGGATTCTCACACCTGAAACAAACATCATGTCTTGCCTTTTTGCACGGTTGTAAACCAAATTGACCTTTATAGAATGACCATTTCATCTTCTCAGTTTTTCAGTCAATGGGGGGGGTTAAAAAGCAAGTCAATAATATTGACAATGGAAACCTTGGCTACAGTAGTTAAGCTGAGCTGGAGAGATAATGTTCAAGTTTTCACCTGTTTCTTGCTGAACACGCACACACACAAATAGTTCTTCACAGGCACCTGAAATAATGTAAGAAGGTTTCTTGGCATTCTCTGTATGGCATAAAGTAGTCGTCAGTGATGACAGCCTAAAATTAATTTTAAATTATTCATAACAATAACAATGGTTGGGCACTCCAGATGTAAAATTATATTTCAATGAATTCTTTCAATACAGAATAAAATGCTGGTCTCCTTTTGTAGCTTGCCACCAGTTTATTCTGTAGACTTGTACCAGTCTGTACTGTTTAAATCTGTACGTGTTTTTCTATCATGTATCATGAACACCACTCTGACATTATCCACTGAAATGTACAACCTTCATTGCACCATTGTTTTGTAGATATTTAATATTTATTTTTGAAAATTGATTTACTGATTTTTTTGCAGCTAACAAAGGAAATCCCACCCCACTGTGTACAATAATGGTCTTTAGTGTATAATGTGTGTACAATAATGGTGTTTATTTGCTCAGACTCTCTCAAATTTAATTAAGTTACTGAATGGTTGATGAAACAGCTACTTTTTATTGTCTGAAAGGAAATGCACCCAAATGGAAACAATTGAAAACCCAGAAAATAATGATAACAAATACTAAATCATAGGCATGCTGTGTGAAATTAGTAAAATCAGTCTACTAACACTTACACGCACGAGGCATGAGAACATCAACTTGAATGCCTGGGTTTTAGTAAATATAACTTTTTTTTTTTCCTGTGTCAGGATCTGGATTCCTGTAAAGAATACAGAGCCTGTTGTGGTTGTAGCAGTTGCTATATAAATAAAGTTACATTGAATCGAACCAGTTTGCCTGGATTTTAGACACTGCACAGCGATTGTGGAAGCCTTTTCAAATTGGACACAAACTTTTGGACCTTCTGCTCTTTAAATTTGCATTGCACTTGGAAACTGTTTGAAACCGCTGCTTCACTTTTCTGCACAAAAAGACACAAATTGTCAGTGTTCCGGTTGGAACAGAAACAAAATTGCAGTCATGGGCTTGAGATCAGGGGCAATGCTCAACATCCCTTTCAGAACCATTTTGGAGAGAAAATCAGCGACACAATATTCGGTGGGTGCGTTGAATGTGACAGCTGATCAGAGAAGCTCTGGATTTGACGCCACTGACACTTTCAAGCTCTGGAATCACATTCTTAGCGACAAAAAGAGGGATATTACTTGACTGAAATATTCACATTTCACGCAAGTTGAATGAAAAACTGACTGCATCCCCATCATCAAAGTGTAATTCTGCCTTCTCAGTCATGTGACTAAGGTCATGCATCAATTATTCATGAATGTATATAATAGCATCTACAGGAGGTATATACTGTATAGCCCATTCATCACCTCACTCTTTGAGACTTCCTGCTGTTTATTTTTAGTGATGGAAGTGAGACAGCCATAATTGGAAGCTGTTAAAAGCGCTGACCTTTTATTCGCTCTCTTAGCACATGGTGTTGAAGAGCGCACACTCCTGTCTTCAAAAGGAAGCTGGCGGGGTGGGGTGTGTGTCGGCTGAACTTTAATCATAAAGCATCTGTTACAATCAAGATTGCATCTGGGCACTTTCCTGAAACCCAGAGCCTGTGACAGTGGCTGGAAAAGCTCCCTTTAATAGCAAGAAACCTCGAGCAGGGCCAGACTCATGCAGGGGACGGTGGAAGGACAGACATGTCCAGAAGACAAATACAGTCATAGTTTGTTATCCTTTTTTTTTAAAAGAAAACTACATGAATATTAAAAATTGAAGCACTGAAACTTGAATTACAGATACAAATGATGTACAAAGTATCTCTAAGACGTTATAATTCATATATGCAACAGTCCTATAAAATCCAAGATTTTCCTTCCTGCTTCACTGTGAAATTTCCATTTAAAGAATCAACAAACTGTGTGAGTTTGAGTGACAAGATGTCAGCAGCACAGTTCCTTTGCTGTGTCTTTCAGAGGGATTGTTTTTGAGTGACAGTCTTCTCTGGCGTATTTTTTTCTACCAGCTGTTATTTTTTAATCTTTCAAGTGACTGTTAAAACTTTCTTTTGTCCCTTCAGCCTTAGTTTCATATTTGCCATAAGGGCTTCTCTTTGTTAAAACTCATTTTTCCTTCATGACTGAGGAGTCGTTGAAAATGATGTCCTTTAACACATCAGCTGGCACACCCCCCAGATTTGACTAATGATCAGACCGTACTTTTACGAACTGTAAAGTAAATGAGCCAGATGAGTTCCCACAAGGAAACAGTGAAGTGACCCTCCTTAAAGTGTATGACCTTGTATTCACCTTCAGAGTGCAAACATTTCAGAATAAACCATGCATGAAACGTTGAGGAAATGGGTCTGAAAAATGACCAATGTGACATTCTAATCGCTTTTGGATTATAGACAAGTCTGGAAATCCAGATGGATGATGTTTTGTGAGACCAAAGATGCCAATAAAGCCTGCAAGAAAAGTCAAGCAGCACCTGTGACAGGTGGTTAAAGTAAAGGCTCTATCTGAAGTTTGCCTTGAATTCTCAGCCTTGTGAGGTATCGAGTGTTGTTCTCTGATGTCTTTAAGTGAGTTATTTGCTGTCCTAAAAGATGCCATGATTGACTGCAGCTGTGTGTTTACAACTGATGGGTTCATAAAAACTCCAAAGCGTTCCCATCAGCAGAGTCTGGGTCCAAATTACACCAGCACTTTGCTTCTCGGCTTATTTTACACTGAAAGCATGATCATTTAGTTTAATTAAACCAAATCTCCAGCTGAAAAAAAAGCAACTTTAAATGGTAATGTTACATTTATTCATTATTTTCAAGTCCATTAGAATTTCAATTCTACGGATATTATTTTCGTGTCTAGCTGGTTCTGGGTGTCAGTCTGGACCATGGCCCCTTCCCAGAATTCAAATCTTCTCCCCTGACCTGATAACTATGTACATAATAAAGGACACCATGTAAAAAAGTCTGCTTCACCTACTCTTGCACGTAGTGGCCATAAAATAGCTGTAATAAAAGTTAAATGACCTTTTTTTTAAAGCAATAATTGTCATATATATGTAAGTAATTTCATTCTCTATAGTTTCACCCTGATCTGCTAAAACCTTCTTGTTATTAAGATGATGGGACAGAAGCTCCACTCAGACACCTCACCTTGGCTCGTCCTTCTGGATTCAGAGTGAAATGATGAAAGTGGGAAATGATGAAGATTCAAATGTGCAGTACAAAGCAGAGCCTGATGATCAAGTCTGCCTCCATGCAGCACTGACACATGAATCAGACCCTTCGAGGTGCAACATCAACAAGGACGCAGCTGTGTTCGTGCTAACCTGTGTGACCCCCACATAGTGTTTCCAAACGGTAGGTTACGAATAAGAGAATATTGCACGTCAGCGTTTTTGGGTCATTAGCTACAATACTAGCAGGAAAATGTTACAAGATTTAGTTATGAAATCATTATAAAAGCTGAACATCTATTTTTGTGAGCATTTAGCAGCAATTTAAATGTGGAATGTGAATGTAAGGCTCTTATGATTCAGTCTTTTAAGTTTTTTCATCAAACGCTTTACTGTCATTAACAGTGGAGCTGAAGTATCAACCAAACAGCTGTGTTATCCTATTTCTGTCAGCTTTGCAGGAGTTTGATAGACCGGCCTGCACAATCTGCCTCCACATTCATGTCTGAGTAATATGCAGTCAATTTTTTTTTTCTGTGTCTGCATCCTGAGCAGCTCTGATTAAATCCTTCCACCAGGCAACAAAGGTACGTCTCTTTGTCTCAACTTCTTCATTTTGATCCAGGACTTTTTTAGTCGGATATCTACGTGATCCTGAGGTTAAAGAGTGAAAATATGTTCTGTCAGGTGCAACATGCAGCCACAGGTATTCCAAAAAAGTAACAAAAAATGAATACCTGCGGCGTACTACTATTTAAAACCATCCTCAAATGCACCCATCACTGTGTTTCCAACAATCCTTTGATATGTTAAAATAAAACACAGAGTGAGTGCTCAAGAACTTTCAAGGGTTGGTGTTTTGATCTGACCTAAAAAGAAAATAGAGCCTGGGTGCAAATGCAGCTTATGTTAACTGAATTCCACTGAAATCATTCAAATAAGCTCGTAAAATGCAGAATAATTTCATGTGGTTGGTGTTCGGGGCTCCTTGGATCGGTGAACCTGTTTGATGATTTGTCATTCACCATTACATGCTCCGTCATTGCCCGTCGATATGGATACACTGGTAATGGACGTTTTATTATAGCTGATTGGATTAACCGAGCAGTTGATGGTATATCTGTTACCCTCACGGTTAAAAAGGAGACAGGACAAATCAGTTGTATCCCTATCTGAGCACATAATGTGGTTCTTAGTTGTTAAAATGAGGAGCTAGATTCATGAGCCTGACAGGCTCCAAAAGTGGAGGTCTGCACTATTTAAAAAAAAAACCCAAATTAACTCATCTAAAGTTAATTTATAACTTCCTTTGTTGTTACAAGAGAAGGACGGCTGACTGCTGAAGTGTAGAACAGTACGTGCTAGATCCAGACTGGTGTCAAAACAGACCATTTAGTCTCTTTTTCTTTTGTTTAAGTTGCTTTAGTTGAAATGCGAGACACTTGCATGCAACTGCACACTCATCCCTGGGTTATGACAGATGTTCTCTGATGGATTAAGATTTTAGGCTGATAGTTTTACCTGTCGTCTGTTATTGCATGCGGGGGGGGTGGGGGTGGATTAGCACAGCAAGCAAAGAAGAAAAAAAAAAAAAAACGAATCCACAGCTCAGCCTGGTCTGCAATCACCTATTTTTTTTTTTTATTTTGCCAGCTGTTTTAGATGATAAAGGATGAACTCACACTGTACCCGATAAGACAAATCACCCTGGATAAAGACACACCAGAACCATATTCATTAAATCAGTAAAAACCCCATGAAGAATTATTCTGCAGTGGTTGTTATAAAGCAGCTGCTCTAATAGTCTATTAGCTACATTAGGTAACCCAGAGAAAATGGCACCTTCTTTATATTTATCATAATTCAATTGTGCTTCTGTTTGGTTCTGCCTCCATATCTCTGTCCGACCTCTGACTCTCCCCTCCTGAATGGTGGGCCGCCATTAAAAGCTTGCTCATTGTGAGTGACATGGTCTCCGGCTTTCCTCTCAGCTGGAAGTTTTACTGCCGACAGGCCTTGAAGTGGCCTCATATTCCATCAACCCCTCCCGTTCCCAGGGGGAGCCTTTAGCGGAGTGAAAGGCCAATCAGGAGACTCCAGGAGATCGGTAAAGCCTCGGTCTGAAATCAATCTCCAGGGTTCACATGCTGAAACCAGGCGACACCCCATCAGCAAATTCAGTTGAACCTGACAGTGGTCCCCAGGAAAAAAAACGAAAAAAGAAAAAAAGGCCTGTCAATGTCCTTTTCAAATGGCAAAGGTAACACAAGTAAACACAACAGGCAGTTTTAAATGAAGGTGTTTGTTATTAAGGGGGGGAAAGAATCCCAACCTGGTGGAAAAGTGTGTTCATAATTCCACCATAACAAAGAGGCATGGCAGAGTTCCAAGACAAAAAATACAGCTGAGCAAAAACAACACAAAGGATCCTCTCAATTTAGCCAGAAAATATCTTGATGATCCCCAAGACTTCTGAAAAAAAAAACAGTCGAAGACAGACGAGACAATAGTAGGAAGGTGTGTCCTATTACATCGGGACTAAATGTAACAGCATTTCAGAAAGCAAGTTACCAACAGTAAAATATGATGGTGGTGGTAGTGCGATGGCCTTGGGTCGACTTACAGTCGTAAATGGAACCATGAATTCTGCTGTCTACCAAATGTCCTGAAGCATAATGTCTGGCCTTCTGTTTGTGAAGCTGAAGTTGAAGCAGACTTTGGTTCTGCAGCAGGACAATGATCCAAAACACACCAGCAAGTCATCAAGAGTGGATTAAGAAAGACGAAATGAAGAATTTAGAGTGGTCGAGTCAAAGTCTCAACCCCAGACCTGATGGAGATGCTGTGGCATGAGCTTTAAAGCGTGATTCTTGCTTGGTATCCCTCCAATGTGGCTAAATTACAATAATTTTACAAAGATGAATAGGCCAAACTTCTTTGCCTCTTTCTGCCGCTGTAAAAGACAATTATCAGCAATGCTTGACTGCAGCTGTTGCAGCTAAGGGAGAACCAGTCATGAAGGGTAATCACTTCTTCACACCACTGTACGGGACACAAAAAGCATTGATCAAGGACTTTTACTTGGTAAACTTGGCTGCACATTTAAGTTGTTATTTCCTTTTTTGTTCAACTTTTTGTGCAAAGAAAGTTTGGCTTTAGGAGTTTTGTGAAGCTATATTCACATTTAAGTCATTTTCAACATGTTATCTACCATATAGACTTATTGATTAGCTTGAGCAATCAGACCAGATTAGATGAGAAGTCAATGAATTCTGGCTCAGAAACTGTTAAAACTGCACTAGAATGATGAGGGGATTTGAATAATTGACCAAATGTATGAAATGTGGCAGTGGGGATGCTTGGATAGCTCTTCATTCAGCTCTTCATTTATCATTTGAGGCGTGACCGCCTTGATTTAAATAGCTTCAAATGAAACATTTATTCATTAAATTCACATTCTCTTGCATCTTAATTACAAAAGCTTCCAAGTGCCATTTAGCTACAATCACTGATTCGACATTTCACTTGCTCTTTAGCTGTGTTACAAAATGGACGGCATGCAGCGTTGTGTTGGTGAATATTTAGGATAATTTTGATTAAAAAGATTCAATTCCCCGTTGCTCCGTTCTGCGCTGCGGTTGACATTCTCCATCCACATCTCTTCTGTCTACAGCTTCTGGCACTTCTTGAACTTTTCACGCTCGTTTTTCCTGATGGTACTGTCAGCCCGGATTGAAACATCCGTCAAAGCTGCACCGTCCTGCTCCTCGACGACTGCAGATTGTGTCTGGTTGATTAGCCCGGGTGGTTTGGATTGCAATTGGACGGTCCGGGTGTTCTGCAGCGCCTCAGCTTTTCATCTCTTCTGTCATTTTCATTTTCCTTGCTGTTATTCCATCATCTCATCTGGAAGCATCGGTCACAGGACTGTCTGACTCCATCCTGCATCGAAGAGAAAATATTGATGGATGCTGCAGCTGAACTGAGAAGTTTCATAATGGAGCTAAAACCTGAGCAGTATAACTTGAGTTTAAGGTTCTACATATAAAGAAACTGTGCATTCCTGAATGCTAGGTCTAACTTCCTTTAATTTACGCCTATCTCAACACTGTCATCATTTCCAAGATTAAAAGTGGTAATATTCTGGATCATAGAAATCCAGTAAATCAATAAATACCAAATTTGAAGTAGTTTAACAGGGATGGAATTGCTGTGGCAGAGAAAACACTTCATTAAATATTAAAGATGTCTGGATTGCTGGTTGGGGATGAGCGGCACTTGGAAACAAACTCCCAGCTGATTGAGATCAGAAAGAATGTCGCTTCAGATGAAGCCTCTCACAAGCGCATATCTAATTTTAATTAGATTTCCTAAGTTTTCTCATCAGATTCACCAGAGAGTCGAAGATCCAAGCAAGGTTGGCGTCTGTTCTATTTAAAGTAAATGAAATGGGCCCAGTGTTGTGACTTATAGCCCATAATTACCCTGTCCTGTGCTGTCCTCGAGGCCTGATGTTTCCACCCACTTGTACAGTTTGTCTCTGCTCTCATCTGTTATCTACCATCTTTTTAACCATCAGCTTCCTGCTGCCAGAAATATCCCAGTGGTTTTTCCATCAGTGCTCAGAGTTCAGGGGATTTGTACCAATAACCTGAGCTGCATCTCCTCTTCGGTCCAGGTGGCTGTTTCAGCCCTGCAATGGCAGGTAGGAGGACGACTTTGACCTGATTTCTACCTCCATCTGTCCAAGTCGAGGTCACGGCAGGGTCCCCCGATGTTTGAATTTGTTGTTTTTTGCTGTCAGGACTCATGTACGAGCTGCTCTGACACAACTTCTACATGAGGAAATGCAGTTGAAGTCAGCTGATATGAAAGATCGCTGTGATTGGCTGTTGAAATGGGAGCGCAGGAGTTGTGAGGTGTGGTTTAAAGGTTCTGTTCTTGTGTGATGGAGCACAAGTGCATAACGCACTCTCTACGGCATACACCCACACACACACACCTCACAGCTCCTGTGCCCCCCTGCTTTCAGTATTTGTTTAACACTGTCATCTCTTATTCTTTTGTTCTCTCAAGGATGCAAATTCTCTTTATTTCTAATGCGTCTGAATGTTTCTGTGGTGAAAAAACTTTGCAGGGCTGAAAGAAAAAGATGATAATAATCGCTGAATTATTGTGAGAAACGGTATTAAATGTTTCCACCGTTTGCAGCCATTGTTAAAGAAAAACATGTGAAATATCTATAATTCTCTATGAGACAGTGGGAAGAGAGTCTCTCTCTGTGCGTGAATTTTCAGCAAGATCAGCTGGAAGCTGATGAGCTGTGGTACAAGGTCACAGTGACAAGTGCTGAGTAGCCAGACCACTAAAAAGACAACTTTATGAGCAGGGAAATGCTTTTAAATTAAAGTGTTTTCAAAGCCAACACAGACTCAGACGGCAAGGTCATAACGTGGATTCTCCATTATCCTGTGAGAGGAATAGAAAATTCTGTATATTAGATATGGTCTCCTCTCACTGTGGCTCTTCAGAGAACTGATTGTTATGGAATTTGACGCTATGGTTACATCAGCAATTGTCTTGTGGATCCACAAGTGTAAGTTTCTATCCTGTCAACCTATCGTACAGACACAAGACAGTATTACAGTATGGTATATGTGCCGATGTCGATAAAAGAACAGTTTACTAAATTTACTGGACCTTTTTTTGGCTGTTGACGTGGATTCGCAGACTGTAGGGGAGAGAGTGTGTAGGAGGACACATGAGTAACAGTGCTTCCTCCCCCTCTGCTGCCCTCGAAGTAACCCTCTGCACATCGGTGAGCATCAGCGTCAGCGCGGTTCAGCTCATTACGCAGGGAAGTTCCCGATGTGTCAACTTTTCAGCGTCTGCAATTCCCACCTCTGCATCTACTCCCCCAGGATGATATTAAAAAAATATTAGTTCCCTTCTCGCCGAATGCAAATGTGATATTGTTAGGAAAACCAGTCTGGTTAATGGGATCAAGGCTATTACACCACCAGTCAGTCACCCACAACAGGGAAAGCAAGCAGTAGTGATCTCTGCTCCAAATCTGACCCCTCACTATCGGGATGTTCTGTGACATCCGCTGAACATCTCTTTTTTATCTAGAATTACTACTGGGTATTCATTGTAGCTGTGAGTTGGAGGTCCGTAGGCCTCCACGTGCCTGCAGCAACCAAACTTTCAATATGTTCATTTGGCCTTGTAGTACTTGTTATTGTTGCTCCTTCCAAGAGCAGCATGGACCGCAGACTTGGAGATTTTGGATGGTGTCGCAGCCATTAGCACCTTAACAGATAGAAGCCAGTTTCCTGCCAGAGAGCAGACATGCTCACTGGCTGTGTTATAGTAACCTCTCACCTGGTGACTGCTGGGATCGTTTGGTTTTTTTTTTCCACCGTCAATAATGGGTACTGGGAGTGAAAGGAAAAATGTCAACTGGGCATTATATCTGGACGCATCTTCGCCCCCCTTTTCCTCGTCTCACTGTTTCTCCTACACCAGCCATTATTAGCCAACAGCCTCATTGACTTCCCACCATAGCCAAGTCGTTAGAGGTCATGCTGCTCGTTAGGATTTAGCAGTATTTTTGGTAAATAACTGTTCAAAGTATTTCTTAAAGGTAAAAAAAGCAATAAACCTCAAAGCTGCTACTATTTCAGAAAGTCCTGAAGTCTGTTCTCCAAACATTGTCTCACATAGCATCTGTGTGCAGAAGTCATAGCACGTCTGTGTGCTAATGAGGAAATCAGTCAGGTGCTTGTGTCTCAGTGGAGCTCAGTGTAATCCATTTGTAGACAGGCAGACACTTTGTCAGAGTATGCAATAATTCAGTTTGAAGTACTCCCATCAACTCATTTTCTTTTGCCCCACTTTACGCGATCTCATGTCTGTCTTCACCCGACTGCTCACAACGACCAGATCTCAACGTTGGCCTGACTGCAGCTGGTTCTGTCTGCACAAACTCACAAGAAAGAAGACCTCCTGGCAATAAAACTGACCTTTGTGGAACTCCATCCATAATCAATATACTCAGAGATTACTTTGAGATTCAGTCAAATTTCATATCGACTTTGAAGGTTTTGTTCCAGATTGAACACAGAACACACAAATGGACAGAAAAAGAGACAGACAGACAGACACACACAAATACTGAGCAGGTTGTTTTTCAGTGATATATTAATTTGTTCGTTCCTGCAGTTTTCTCAATAATGGAATAGCTCATACTCAACTTTGTGAAAGTAATTCAGATTTAAAGAGAGAGGTGGTGAGACGTGAGAAGAGAATCTGCTAGTGCTAACAGTGTGAATATCAGGTGAAGGAGCTCCCTGTTAAGTTGATCAAGTCATGAGGAACCAAATGATAAAGAGGATATAACAGCACAGATCAATGCTATCCTTGATTATGCAACAGCCCCTAAAAAAAGCAACAAAAAGTAGTACTATAAGTCAAGGTAAAGCTATTAGCCACACAGAACAAACAGAAGGGAAAAACAGGCTGGAACACAAAACAAGTCAGGCAAGAAGGAAAGGAGAAGTCAGCTTTTATAGACCAGGGAAAGGTGGCATCAATTACACAGGTGAGCTTTATGAGGGTGGATAGACAGGTGGGGGAGGTGGAGCAGATGGAGAAGAAAACCAGTGTTAAGAGGAAGACTCTTAAACACATATGTTTGAAAAAGAAAATGGAAAAGTGGTACAAATAAAACCAAAAAACACAACCTCAAGTTTAGTTCATTATGTTAGAATTAATTTCAGACTGACATTGAAAGAAAACACTCAATCTGGATCAATATTTGATTGCAGGCTGCATGTACTGTGGCAGTGCAGGGTGTGCACACTGTAGCGGTATGCAACCTGCAACTAAAGCCCTGGCTGTAAAATATGGATGGAGGATGTTCTGGCCTAAAAAGTGAGGACTCTGGCACAAAGTGGAGCACCAGTAAGAAGTGCATGCAAGCTGGTGAAAAATTGATCCCACATTTCCTTGATTTATTACCTCCGTCTGCTCTTCCCAGGTGACTTTATGGTCTCCGTTTCTATTTTTACATCTTCTTCAATGAAGGTGGAGGTTCAGTTTCTAAATCAGAACCCATTCAAATACTTAAAATGCCCTTCAAACAAATTGACTTCACCTTCTCAGGTGGCTTCAATCAGGATCAAGGTTGTGTAATATATATATATATATATGTTGAGTATACAGTTGTCTTTGTTCATGCAACTATTCATGCTTTTCTGCCTGCTGCACTTGCAAAACAAAACTTCTTAGACTCAAAACCTGATTCTAATGTGATTTTGATGCAGAGTAAATACATTTAAACTTTATCTCACAGTACAGATGGGGATAAAAATCAGTCTGAGAGGTAGAAGTCACATTGATTTGCCTACTAGGAAAACAAATGTAATTTTCTAAAATGCCACAGTCTTGAGAATGCCCACTTATCTCACTTCCATTTGAAATAATTTCTGTCTAGACACCTTCCAGACACTAATTGACTGTTTTTGTCTAATACAAAATCCTTTGTCTTGCTTCTGATATTCAATTGTGAGCTTGCATCAAAAACAAGTCAAATCAGTGGTTAACGTTCATTAACTGGCATTCCTGGAGGGAAGTTTGGCAGTTTTTCTCTGCTGCAGGGAAGCCTGGAGAGCGCAGCTCTGTGTACTCTCAACCAGGGGTTGTTTGGATTGCACGATCAGCAACAACTGGACAACACAGAACACATTCTTGCAGAACACATGCATTGAAAGGTGCTCAGGTGTTCCCCTGTTGAAAATGTCTGTGAAAATTTCACAGTGGTACACAATGGCGAGCTATAAAGACAAGGTTGGAGAGCAGAGCTAGTGTGTTGCTGGGCTGCTGAGATGTAGGATGATGGCTGTTTTGTGCACACACACACACACACACACACACACTCTCACATAGAAAAATGGCTGCATCTCTCTCATCTTTGTCAGGTACGATTATGTCCATTTTTCCCTTTCGGACACTCTCTCGCTCCCCTCCTGACACAGACACGCATCTTCAAAGCTGGCAGGTTTTATTCAGTTTGTCAGGCATGTCTAAAACTCTTTATCTCAGGGCTAAAAATGCTTTTGTGATGAGTTTTTGGAGTTGTCCTCTGAAGACAGGTTAAACACAGAGACAGGTTATTTGGGTGATGACAGCAACTTTGGTGTTCACGCAGATCAAGTTGATAACTTTTACTTTCATAGTTATTTTTAAAAAAAAAGCAAAAATCAATGTACAGTAGAAATGCCTTAGATGAACACTATTGAGTGTGTTTTTCCACAAATGACTTAAATTCCTGTCTCTTCCTGTCTCAGTCATCCAGGCCATGGGCACTCCTCAGATTTCAATCTCACTTTGTCTGCTTTCATGCAGACAAATTGATTAAAAATTAGATGGGGTAAAAGGGCCCACGATGGCTCTCTGCATCACCTTCAAAAGCCTAAAATCTTTATTACATCTATTGACTGTTCTGTCTTGTTTAATGTATGCATGGACTGAAAATGTGTCAAACTCAAAACTCACCACTTGACATATGACTACAGACATTTTTTCTTTTTGTTTTTTTTTATTTCATGCACTTTTGATTCCAGTGAGAAATGAGAAGGTTAAACACTGTTTGACAGGAACGGCAAGGCAGAGCTCATGACATGGTGGGAGCCTGGTAGAGTTGTCAGAAATGATTGAAGGCTGTACATCAAATGAGCTCCCAGGCACAAAATGTACCCCCAAAATTTATATTCAAGCACGTTTTGGTGTTTGCATAATATAAATGTCTGAATGATCCAGAGAATCGAGTCAAGGGTTCACAAAGGTAAACAGACTGCCATCTCCTCAGCTTCTCTTTCTTTCCTTCTGGAACATGCTGGTCCAATTGCACCTTTTTTAAAGCTATTGGGCAGGGTTAATGGTTTTTTTTTTGTCTCAAGGGATGGGCAATTGTGCTGGTCTTAAAGAACATTAAACCCATCTAAATCCATGTGGGAAACTCTTCCTCCTGTACAGATAAAACATCAGCAAGTTCAAATTCGTTTTACATTTACTTTCTGTATTTTTTTTATTTTTTCAATTTTACACAAGACATAGCCCTCACACATAATCATCTAAACAGCTTGTTTTCTTATTTTCCTAATCAGTTTGACCTCAAAATGCCTGAAATACTCACCAATCCCATCAGAACCACTTGTGACTGAAACTAGGAAGCTGTGCAGTTAAGTCATGTAAAAAAAATATAAAATATTTCCATGCATAGTGATTAAATCTCTCACAATGATAAAGCATCTGAATATGGTCTTACAAATTGAAAACTTTGTGGTCTGTCTTCACAATTGTTTTATTTTTTGAACAGTGAGATTAATGAAATTATTAACGCGAGAGCCTTTTCAACACAATTTCTCTATTGTGCCTTTTAACTCATTCTCAAACCGGATTCAAAATGTTCTAAAAAGGTTCTGAAAGGCTTTCAGTGATTCTTTCTGAAGGTCGCAAATACTCGTGTGGTTCAGAATAACACCTTACATTATTGGCCAGTGGAACTAAAGAGCATGCTGACAGCTGAATAGGGGGTTTCACAAATGTCACACTACACACGTGGAAAGGCAATTTTTGCCTCTGCAAAAGAAGGATACAATTCCTCATCGGGTACTCTCTGTACATGAATGCTTACAACTGCATTCATTCTAACTTGGTAACGAGTTTCCATTATGAAGAATCTCTGCATTCAGTACATATACACAAAATATATAGAGACAAATATTTCAGATTCAGGCAAATAAACAGGGCTGCATTTTTAAACATAAAAAATATTGATGTTCAACTAATATGACAAGAAACTCAAGACCCCAAAATAGGGGTCTTCAAAATGCTTTTGTTTTTCAAAAGAGTAAAAAGGTGTAAAATACGCAACAAAATATTTTAATGGACATATGAGAGACAGTGAAATTGCACTACAATGCATATTCCAGAGAAAGAAAAGGAGAAACTGAGATGCAGATGGAGGCAATAGGGTGTTCAAACTTCCAGGGGGTTTTGGATTCTCCCTCCGTTAAACTGTATTACCCAACATGCACCACCACAACCACCACCTTGAATCTTCTTGGATAAAATGTTTAGTGATGACAGAAGGGGTCAAGGCTGAAGAGTAACAGTGATAGCAAGGAAGCTCATTGTAGACATTAAAGTGTACAAAGCTCCAAGAAAAGACTGCAGACCTTAGAAAGAGCGCCCAGATGACAGTGAATTGAATGTACGAGTGCTTGTGGCATGTACAGTCCTGTGCAGCTCACAGAGAAGAGCATATGAAAGAATATCAAACAATGAGTGAGAGAAAATGACATCAGAGGTAAACAGACTTCTGTGGCCTTGTGTGGGCGGTTGGAGAACTAAAGGGTTTCACTTTGTGCTTTTCTTCATCTCAAAGACTCTGAGGAGTGTCATACAGATCCTATTGGCATTATAGGCAGCAGCAATGGGTGACTACTGCACAGTAGTTGAGACACATGAAAATGGCTTCCAGACTAAAATGCCATTGTTGACATCAAGTTAGAGGAGCTGAAAAAACTGGAAGAGTAGGCAATAAATCTGACGAGCACATTTCTTCTTTCGACACATGCACTTCCGCCATTAATGGATGTGGCTGAGTGTTTGAATAGATGTTGGAGGTAAAAAAAAAAAAAAAAAATGGTAGTTGATCCTCTAATGCATGTCTGAGAGTCAAGAAATATATATTTCTTACTTGATGTGACTGATTTCTGATTGTTCATTGTTCAGTTCTGATATTGGAGTCAGTAAATCTGGATGTTTTCTCTGCATTTTTGATTTATACCGGTAATTTGATTGAAGCTGAGTCAGTCTAACAAGATAAATCTCTTCACTGAGCTTTAATCTGCCAACAAAAAAAATGGAGAAAAACAAACCAAACAAGCCGAACATCTTGTCGTATTTTGTACATGTAAAATAACAAACTGCAGCACCGAATGGATTACGATAATCTGAGGAAGCAGTATTATGCAGGCAAAGAGCATCTCAGCCTTGAGCAGTCCTAACATATCAGATGAAGGTAGCATTCTGACCTGAGATAAGCCTCTTGGCAGAAGGTGAAACAGGGGTCTACCCTGGAGATGACTTTTATTTTTGCCTTTACCGTTTCCCTGCAGGGTCATGTAGACCTTCTTCCTTTGTGCAGAAGTACAACATGTACTGGAGAACCAGACATGTTGACTAAATGATTCGTGGACTGAAGTAAAAATGTAGATAATAATAATTTATATAGAGTTTCCATTGACAGAACAGAATCATTGACGTATTATTGTGAATTCTGCTCAAGACTTCAGTTTTCAGAAGATCAACAGTGATGATGAGTGATTAAGCCACATGTGTGCAGAGTAATGATGGTGCTTTGCTTCAGGTTTTTACTTACTCCATTTAAATGGGTAACATCTGCAACAGGAACTACCAAAAGAGGAGGAGATAAAGATCCACCCCCCCCATGAATATGGAAAGGAAAAGTAATAGCAGCAAATGGATTCTCATCTGTCACATTAAATCTAGATGGGTTTTACTGTTTCACATTTACTTAAAAATCATTAAAATCACATATTTCTGATTTGCTTTCAGGAGATAAAATGTTGGTAACAGGTCAGCAGTTCCAACAGCAGCCCCGCCGCTTCTCACTGAAACTCTACCTCCCTCTGCAGCCTGTCTCATCTCATTGAATTAGTTCATCTTGCTTTGCATTTCCTGTTTTAATTTGAAACCTAATTTCTCCTCTCATTTCACATGCCTTTACCTTCTGCCCTGGTGTGTTTCCTGCCCTTGTGATTGTCTGAGAATCTCTGATTGTTTTCACCTCTACCCAAGTGTTTAAATAGCCTACGTTCCCCTCTTCCTGAGACAGTGTTTGGCTCTTCATGTCAGCATCGCGGTGTATAATACTCACAGAGAGAGTGAAAAGCCGCATTGTCATTGTGTCAGTTTGTTCAACAATTGTCCATAGCAGGGATGTCCAAATTATTCCACATAGAGCCACATGGCTGCAGGCCTTTTTGTTCCAACCAATCAAGCACACCAGACTTGACTCATTTAATGAACTGATCAGAGTCTTCAGACGGCTGATTGGTCAAACTTTGTCTGCTTGATTGGTTAGAACAAAAAACCTGCAGCTATACGACCCTTTGTAGAATAGTTTAGACATTCCTGGTCTATACAATTCCACCAGTTGGAATGAGCCATCACGCTTTGGCTCATTCCAGTGATCGGTTCACGCAGGTTGACAAGAACATGTCCAGTAAACATTATCCTGCATACACATCATACTAATGTATGTGTTCAACAAATGTATGAAGTGACCACACACCCTCAAAGAACATGTTACAGCGTATCCTCTGCAGTGATATGAAGAACTTCATGAATAAATGAAGCAGCTTTGAAGTGGCCAATGTAATGTCTCCAGATTTAAAAATACACCCAGCTTTTAAGGCACTCAGTGTTGGCATCCAGACATTATTATTATTTCATTTGCTTCCCTGAAAGTACCTCAGTAGATGTATGATATCATGATTTAATGGACTGCCGTACTGCTAGTGGGACTGGAAATCAACTAGTGAAAAAAAATTGCTTCATTATTTCAAATTCAGGAATTAAAAAAGTAACAATATTTAAGAAACAGAAGCCATGAAACACAAAAAAAAAAACAGCCTTTATGTGCTGAAAGTATACCTCTACACCAAAAACAGGTTGAAAAGAGACCATATCATATCCATAATTAATTGTTTGCCTTTCAACAAAATGCAAAAAAAAAGAATGAAAATGAGGGCACCAACTTCTCTTTCTCTTTTATTTGACTCCTTTTCTCCTCCATTGTCTGTGGTGAACTTTTTATCTGTGTTTTGTTGTACTTTCCGTTTTGTTGTACTTTCTGTTTTGTCTCAGTCCAAGCCGTTGTATCTCATGAGGATGAAGATCTGTCTCGCAAGCACAGGAAGAATGACCTCCTTTCTCCTCCAGAGTCTTTACCAGGTAGAGTGAAGAATCACGGGATCACGGCATCTACTTCCAGTCCAAGAGTGACAAATCTGTGCATGACTGCATAAGTGTATTTGCTTTTTGTTAGAACAAAAGTTGTAGTTCATCATTTGAAAATTAAGAACGAGGAGAGGGTGACAATGTGTAACTGCACAAACACCAGAAAAAGACAAGAAACTAAATAAAAATATTTTAAAACTTCATGTTTTATTCTCCAGATGATTTATTCATGAGAGGCTGACATATTCAGTTATTTATAAAGCGCTTGTGTGTCACCACTGTTGACAGAAACATTCCTCTGTGTTCTTGGAGGAAGTACGAAATGTAAAATGAGACATGAAACGACTGGCGTGTCCTCGAATGGTGCCGTGGTAAACACCAGCGAGTGAGCGGCAGTTTCCACTAATTCCTGAGCTGCTCTGTTGTGCACGTGTTCACATGCTGAATGCAGATTTTTGCCTCATAAATTCCATGATGCTCAAAACACATCTGAATCAGACAGTATGAACTGAGTTGGGGTGGGGGGGTGAAATGCAGTTGATTCACTAAATCTATGCCAAATACAAAGTATCTGGTCATATGGAAGCCAAAACTCAACAGAAAGTGAAAAACAGAAAAAAAAACAAAAAAAAACGAAAAAAGACAAACTGTGGCAGCAGGAGGAAACGTAAACCAGAGGTCATTCACGATCACCCCCTGCTGCCCGTTCCCCTCCGGCTGCGCTGCAGAAGCTTCCTGATCTGAGCAGCTCTAACAGATATGAGAAAAACTGCATGATTAATTTATTTAGTGACACCAGAGCGCACATTATCTGTGACTTGCCTCGGTCTTCATCTCGGCGTTTTGCTCTGGACAAACCTGTACGCCATTCAGATGCATTTTGCGCGGCAGACTGTCTTCCTTAATGTTGCCTCAAATACCTCGTACCACCTCTGCCAAGCGGAGCATGGCTGATTTGCATTCGCATGTCATCACTCAAGTCAGAAAGGAGGTGTGGGAGGAAAGAATTAAAGGGCGTGTGTGTTTGCATGCAGGCAGAAATGCGCGTGTTTAACTGGAGTGGTGACCTCCGTGAACATAACATAACGCAGTCCCGTCGGCTTCAATATTCCAGGCTAAAGGGTTGATGAGATTTGTGCTCCTCTCAGCTCATTTAGGTTTTACCACAGCATCTTTCCGTAATCCCTCCCCACCTGCAGTCACTTCTTTACTAAATACAGCACTCCTCTCCTTTTCCTATTTATCATACACTTCATTGCTTCCTGTTTAAAGGGTCAGATCACCTTAATTATCACCTCACCTCTGAGGCTTCCATTTGAAAGTTGCAGTTCAAAAAGGTCTTTGTCAGTCAAGTAATTTACACATATATCTAGATGTAAAAACACACACTGTCTTTTGTTTGCATCCCTCAATAAACAGCAAGACAAAAGGATTAAATATTTACACGCACAAACCCAGCAGTTGTACCTCGATTAGCCTGTAGCTAGACACACACACACAAACACACACATGCACATGGAAGACAGTCAATTTATTAACCAGGGTACAGTATGTCTGGCTCTGCTATGAAGCAGCATATTTTCGATATAATTCGAACTGGACCTTGTTACCACAGACCAAACAGCCAGGGAAGTTAGTAGCAGGAAACCGATTGCCTGGCAAGTGGTGAGGCGAGCCATCATAGGGTAAACCCCACCCCCATCTATTTTTCATTTTTCAATTTTGCTTTTGCTGTTGTCTTTTTCTTCTTGTTCGCATTTATGCTGTTTAATTTCAATGCTTGGACTTCGAAGTAAAGGAGCTATACAGAATTCCTGGAAAGCTTACGAGTTAATAAGTGCGTGGCTAAATTCCTTAACAAACAACCAAGCAACTGCCTTATCTCTTTGTTGTTGTATTATTTTCTTGAATATGGAACTCTATATATATATATATATATATATATATATATATATATATATATATTTTTTTTTTTTTTTTTTTATATATATATATATATATTTAAACCAATTGAAGTGTTGCAGAGGGAAAGTGACACTCTTTGTGCTCACAGCACATTTTGAATAATGTGTTTACGAACTGTAATGCACACATGTATAGTGTGATTAATATTATTGTATGATACATCTCTTTAAGGTCACCATTCAGTCAGTGGATATGTGGTGGTGATTTGCCCAGGGCCCCCACGTTGCACCTGTTCAAGAGGCTCACTGTACCCCACACCGATCAAATTAACACCTGGGATCAGTTTCATTTAGAACATATCTGAATGATTTCAGCAAATTCTGATAATCCACTCGTTGATCCGTGCTTATCTATCAGGACTTTGCTTTAGGCGCTGACTTGACGCACTCTTTGTTAGCTGCATTTGAGATGAGTTACGATGGTTTAGCCCGAGGCATGTCTTAGTTCAATACATCAGTTGGAACTGTGGACACACTGGGTAGATTTACCACTGGGTGGTGAGTGGCTGTGGGAAGCAATCATCAACTCAGATGCACATTCTCAAAGAAAAGGTCCAAGCAGCAAACTGTTACTTTCAAATGTATTTTTGCAGTTATCATCATTTCTGTTTTTTTGTTGGTTTTCACTGAGAATCATTGTGTTGAACTCCTTGAATTGGGAACATTTTGTTCACAAACATGGTGGTCACTTTTTGCTATTTAAAAAAGTAAATAATATTTAATTTTAATTACATAAATGATATTTGTAGGGAAAATGTGGTTTCATTAGTAAACAGAACGAATTGTTCATAATAAGAACCTTTCCTGATTCATGGTAATTGGTGTGTTCTTTTTATTGTGCCTGCAAAGATTAAAAGGCAAAAAACTAAACAAAGAAAAACTATTCACACCAAAAACGGACAAATGTTGCGGACACACAAATAGCCCGTCCACATGATTTTGATTATCAGAACAATGGCAATAGAGGAGATTCCGAACATCATGATGATGGGATGTTTTTTTTCAATTGCTCCCAATGCGACTGTTAAGCCTGCAACTCATACAGCTTATATTCTCCATAAAAAAGTCAGTGAGATTTATGCTGATGGAAAGCAATTGCATTATTTCAAAATTGTATATATTTCCTTTCCGAGACTTAATATAATTGCTCTATAGCATATACACTTCGGCAAGTTTGGATTGATTATTTCAATTTCTTTGGGGCTGTTGTAGGCTGTAGTGTTGCTGACTGTATATAGTGTTAAGGTACTTCTGAATTAATTTCCTCCTTTGCTCAGATGGCATCTAGCACAGTCATAAATATAACCTATGGATTAGAGAATTCCAGGTGTTCCATCATGATATCCATGTCTCAACACAGGTCATCATATTTCAGAGTGAATGTTTCATTTATAATAATTTGGACACAAGAAGTCCAGAAATAGCTACAATATATGTTTGTACAAGTTTGAAATCTAATGTCAAATCAATTACTTTGAAAAAAACTTTTCTCCCACTGAGAGCAAACACCAGGGCTTCACTCTTCAGTGATAAAAATCTCAGAGTTTAAAGGCTAGTCTTGCTTTTCAGATGGAGAACGGATCATTTTGCAGCGCAGACTAGTGAGCTTACAACCAGCGTGGGAGTCTGGCTTTGATATCCATCCTTTGAGCTGTGTCTTCACCCACAGTGTAAAGCATCACTGTGACGGTTTCACATGGAGAAATATTTCTAACATTTGATAAATGAATTTTTAAATGCCTACTCCGTCCTCACACCTTCATATCAGTAAACAAGCTGGTGTTTTGACAAGTATGAAAATCTGTTGTATTCAATTCTGTGCACTCTTGCAGAGAGTTCATTTGGTTCCCAAGGCTACGTGAAGAGCCATGTTGTTAACTCTTCATTGTTATGACAAAAGAAGCTGTTAAAAAACATTCAGATAAACACTCACACTGTGGCCACAAAACCTTTCCTTGTGTCTTGTCAGGCAAGCACAAAATCAAAGGGTACCTGTGACCTGAAGCACCGTGTCTCTGAACAGTTTTTGATTTTCAGTCTTAATCTTTCAATCTTCAAACTTCCAAGCTTACATTCACACTAGTTTCTTTTCTGTTCATGTTGAGCCCCTTGGGTTGGATTCCATTATGAGCCAGCGTTTGGGATATTTTGGTCTCATGTTAAAATTTCCCTCTCTAACTAAAACCCTGTAGCTATTTTTAAGGAGCTCAGGGCAAAGTAAAACTCACTACAGGAGACACCATGGGGGTCTACAGTGAAAGCCAACATGCATCAAATGTACCAGGCGGCATACGGTTATTATAGTAGCAAGACCCCCCACCAACTTCCCCCTGGCTTTACCTCTTCATTTCAAGCAGCATCTTCCTCTCTGACCTTTAACTGAGCTCTTTCACATAATCTACCCAGCTGCTTATTCCTGATCGGGGTAACAGGGGATTCTGGATCACATCCCAGCAGTCAACTGGTGAGCCGCAGGAATACACCCTGGACAGGTCAGTGGTCAATCACAAGAGACACACACATTCATTCACACATGGGTGCACTTTTGAGTCTCCAACCAACCAAATGTGCACCTGTTTTGGCTTCAAGAAGAGACTAGAGCACAACATGGGAGAATAAACTCTAGCGATAAAGTCCAACCTGAAATGGATATCGGAACATTCCTGGAAACAGCTAAAATATATATAGAAAATAGAAGGATATAGATGCATTATGGGAAACAGTCTAAGTTTACATCAGCATAAACTAAAAGCAGAGTTTTAAGCATAAAAAGCATAAAAGCAAAGTTTTAAACCTGGCCTTGAAACCAGAGGTCTTCAGTCACCCAATCTGGGAGCTGGTTCCACAGAAAGTTAGCCTGATAGTTGACAGTTCTACCTTCCCTCTGGGAACCACGATTCAGCCTGCACTTGTGCACTTATTCATGGAGTTATATGGTACTTTAAGGCCTTTATTAGATGGAGCTTTGAGGAGTGAGGAGAAGGATTTTCAAATCTACTCAGGCAGCCAATAAAGAGAGAACAAAAGAAGAGAAACATCATCTCTCTTGCTCATTCTTGTCCATATTCTTTCTGAGGCATTTTGGATGAACTGGTGGGGTTTAAGTGAGCTGTTTATACATCCAACAAATTAAATAAAGTCCAGACTTGTACACACTCACATTTTCATCACCATTCCTGATTTTAACAACATTTTATCATTAAATAAAAGGTACTTGGAGGTCAAGCTGATCTATAGGATTAAGTGGATCTAAAAGGTGACAATTCTTGTTTTCTCTGAGTTTAGTAGTACAAAGTTGCTTTTATGTCTTTAAGGTGTGTCTTGGAGTCTGCCAAACCAATGTGTATTATTGTTCATGTTTGTAAAGGTGGAAAATTTGCCTGGAACATGCCAATATTATATCTCAGAGGTCATAAAAGGACAAGCTATAGAGCAGTTTGAGCAGTTATGTTTTACTGTGTGACATATATAAAACTCACACACTGGTTTATAATACCAGAGCACCAAGCTTTACCAGAAAAAAATCCTGTCATCACACTCCCAAATGGTTGTAATGAACCCCTGGCATTAATTTGGGTATATATGTTCAAAAGTATAAGAATTACATTATTGATGATTGATACAAAAATGCTGCCTTTTGGAAATCTCACACCAATAATACTAATAATATAACAATAATGTATGTTGAAACATTCATTTTAAAAGTTTTGACTTAAAGGAAAATCTGTCTCTTTTCTTTCAGTCTTTTTCCCATTTGAAAAAGACAAAACGGTCTTCCTTTTGGAAGCCATTTACTGCTGAAGACCAGTTCAATTGATACTTTAGGGTATGACTCTGCCAGTCTCTTTAATGGTCATCATTTCCTCAGGCTCTTTACTTTTGCAGCACTTTTCCATATACATCAGACTTCTCTGTAATTACCCTGAAGAAAAGAGCAAAGATGTCCTTTGAAAACCTTTTTTCAGTGTGTATTCCCTTAAAAAAATGTGCATTGGTAGTCTAACATTAGATAATGCAGTCATGTGTGCACATGTGTGTGTGCGTGTGTCTGTGTGTCTGTGTGTGTTTGCACTTGTGCTTTCTGGCTTTCAGCCTGGAGAGAGTACTTTTGAAGCATGCCTGGTTCCTCATCCTCATCAAGGTCAAGATATCAAGCTGTTTGGGTGACGAGTGACAAGGACATCACTGAGCACTTTTGATGCATTTTCCCATATTTCTAAAGTCTCTTCAGTATTAAAGCTGGAGGACAGGATAATAGTTCCTCTCATACCCGTAATTTAAAATTTCATGTTCAACCTTTTTGAGTACTGGATAAAAAAATTACACTATATTTTTTTCTGTTCTCTTTTAAAAGGCAGGATTGATAGGAAAGTCCTGTGAATAAGGCCATGGCTTTATAGCCCTGGGAAAGTGATTTCAGCTTCTAAGTGTGCATGAATGAGTCCAATATCACAGCTCTGCCTGGAATACTTTCCACATAACTGCTGCATCCAATTTGTTCAGTGTATCACTCAGCAAGTGCCGCAGTGCTTCTATGATTGTTGCAGAGTAGAATTGAAGTTAGGGTCAGGCTACAGCTCAGTGCAGTTTTATCCCACTATTCTGACCTTATTATAAAATCCACAGTCATTAACATAATGTCAATGTTGAACTCAAGAGTTCATGTACCTTTTTTCATAACACAGGTAAACAGTTTTTTTGTCTTATTTCTTCCATCTCATTAAACTTTGTTAGATGTTGCCTCAGATGATCTGATAGGTGCAACATTAACCTCCATGTCCAATGGCCAGGGGAAGCGCATGGAGAATTAGGATATCAAATATTCATTTTCAAAATGCTGATGGCTAATATTCACAGCCCCTGCATTCACTGGTCGTTTGTGGTTAGATTCTACCACTAATGGCTAAATGTAGGTGTAATAGCTGTAAAACATATCCCAAACCAAGGCTATCTAACGTTTAAGACACAGGACAGTGACACTTCACTGAAACCTTTCATCCCAGTGGTCTGAGATTTTAAATTCTCACCAGACTCAGATCGAAATTAGATTTAGAATGGGCTCAGTATGTCTGTTACTCTGGCTTAATTGTTGGAAACAGATTTTATTTAGTAAAATGGCTCGAGTCTGAGTAGGTATGGAAACTGCTAAAGATGTGTCTACAGATTTATTCAGCCAGACGAAGAAAACCGTTTTGTTTCACAGTTGTTGTTCAACAGCAAATGTTCCTGTTTCAGGGTTATCAGTTCATTGCCAGCAGTCTGCATAAATATTTAATCATGAAACTAATTGCAGAGTCACCTGTCGTAAAACCAGAATTTACTTAATCGCTGTGCAGGTTCCATTGATTGCCCACTTTTCCCCTGCACAAACATAGCCACCCATTCGTTTGTAGAAAGTGATCTTTCTGAGATTAGAGGAGCCAACATTTATCTTTGTTCAGTCAGTTAAGTCCGCTTTGGTCCACCAACAGGAAAGGATCAAGTTCTCTGGCCACAAGGCTTTAACTTTCACGCTACAAAGGCGTGACCTGATATATATATGCGCAATAAAAAATGGTTCAAGTGCAGTGGTCCACATTATTGCTCAACGGTTCATGTTCCTGGTCAGGAAGACATCAATATCTCATTCTTATCTCATCATTATGATCGCAATCTGAGGATTTGGTCATGCATTGCTACCATTCTTTTCCCCTCTAAAATGATTATCTTGTTCATCAGTTCACTTCCATTAATTATTCCAAGAAGTTTTAAAAGTTCAGTTCCTTAAAATGTCCCTATGTAAGCGAGAATTCCATAGCAACAAACAAGATTGTTGTTTTCTACCTCCATTTATCATCATAATTTAAACCACTTCCACTTGCACAACTCTTACTATTAATGCAAACATATATAAGATACATGAAACGCAGCCAAACAACCAGTCATTAATCATATTTTGCCATCACACTTGCAGTTCTTCTTCTCCTTTTCTGCTAATTCTAGTGAGGATACAGAATAGGAGGGTGAGAGTTTTCTTCAGAACAACTCTAATTTTCCAGTATCCCCTTATTGCTTTAACTATGGAGAAATAATATGCCAATAGTAGTTTATTGACTTTAATGCTGCCTGTTCATAAATGTTCATCACAAAGAGAACTTTCTGCAGTCCATTCCAAATGGGACCATTTTACTTTGTGGAGTTCACGTGTTCTCACCATGTCCCTGTTTTCTAAAGACATCCACATCAGGTGGATGACTCAGTGAATCAAGCCTTTAACCTTTAACAACTCAGTAATGTTCAATGATTCGATATGCATCACTGCAACGTCTCCAGTTATAAGGCGGGGCTTTACCGGGCTTTTATATTTCTGACGGTGTGTCTCAGATTGCAGCTCATCACAGGGAGTGTGGAGATAATGTTGCCATCAGTAGGAAACATTTACGCAAAATCTATATATACTTATTGACTTCAGTGTGGAAGATTCTCCTGGTCTTTCAGGATTTTAAACCTGTATTCAAAATCTTGAAGTGTTTTACTAAAATATTCAGCTGTGTGCTCTCTGTGAGCTTTAACAGCAGTAGCACATTGGTCATATTGATTGTTGCCTTGCTATTAAATTCTCTGTGTTGTACCGCCAAACCCCTACAAATCCTAAGCCTTATTTTTAGGAACCCATTGGGTTATGCTTGAGATTCAAGGTCAAAGGCCAATAACATTCTCTCTTACTCACTTGGTCAGTATAAAACCTATAGAAACCACAACTATTGTCTTTCCAGTGCCATCAGCTCACCTGACTACCACCAGTACCCCAGAAATCCCTCACCCCAGCTGGGGAAAGAATGATGAGCTGTTAACCTTTGGCTGATTGAAGTGAAAGAACAGATTATTTTCGCTCAGCGCGACAATTCTGCAGCCTTGCGCATTCACTTGTGACAATTTGATAGATTGATAAATTGGTGGGTAGATTGACTGAAGTAGACTCTATACAGACAGACCAAACCTGTGATAGAAGCTAAAGCTCTATTTGTAGAGGGTCATTATAACCTGTACAATATAGTATTCCCCAAGATCTAATTTTGTCTATCAGGGGTGACTGACATTCTGTTCAGGGAGTGACAACACTAGTTTTCTGGGGAAAGGGATATTAATGGTGTCAACAATCATATTACTGGTATTTTATGAAGGGATCAAACTATGCTGCCTTTTGGATACAGAATACAACACAATGTAAGTACACATATCATGTGAGGAACACATTGCACAATTACTGGTAATTATGGTAGTTCCAAGTTCCAAAAATATTAATACCAATAATAATAACAACAATAATAATAATCATCATCATAATCATAATAATAAGAATAATAATATAAAAAGCCCATTTATATTGCTTCAGGTTAAAGCTCTGTGAGCAAAATGTTAACCAGGTAGACAGTTTTTATGTTTTCTTTTTAATCTAGCTTTTATTTTTATCAGTGTTATTGGGATTCACAATCTCCACCTACAGCAAAAGTGTAAGGGGAATATCATCCCCATTACCCCATAAAAATTCAGGGACACTGAAGAAAGTGGAAGCAGTAGCTGCTGAAATTGTCACCATGACTTAAAAACCTGGATGGCAGAAGATGGCGAGACAAGTCGAGACCAGCTAACAAGATAAGGAAGACAAATCCCTTTCATAAACAAATGGTCAAAGGTTAGAGCTGACCGCATGTGTCTCTCTGTGCATCACATCTACCTCCTCGTTGTTGTCATAGCAAGGTCACTACTTGAATATCAAGTTGCTCTAAGACTTCACAAGTAGTATTTCAATGCTAAATTGAAAGCAAATTGGCCTTTTCACACAGTTACTGCTTCGAAGTTCCTAAAGCAATTGGCTTGTTAAGGCTCTATTATGCTGTAAAAGCATTGTCCTTCATTTCTACTATGGTGTTAGGATTGGGAGTAATTATGGTTTTAAACTGGAACATACATATTTTTTTATACACAAATTCATAACTAATTTCTAAAACCACATAAATGAAACTATATGGAAACGATCCATACATACTGTCATTGTGTT
This sequence comes from Lagocephalus sceleratus, assembly GCA_911728415.1. Lineage (NCBI taxonomy): Eukaryota > Metazoa > Chordata > Actinopteri > Tetraodontiformes > Tetraodontidae > Lagocephalus > Lagocephalus sceleratus. Next base: position 477,463 of record CAJVRN010000211.1, on the reverse strand, counting down.
AGGAGTTTAAAAAAATGCTTTTAATGTCATCTTAATTTGGTGTGGAGGCACTCAGAAACCCTGCAAACCCAAGTGTGTCTAGATGAACCATTACAATAGACATGTCCTCACTAGACCATGAAGTAATTGACCCAGCTTTGCCCCTCTTGACTCACATTATCACCTGTTTTTGTATGTTCATTCATATATGCAGAATTAGACACACTTACAGCATTGCACCCTGACAAATGATCCGTTGAAATTCCTCTGGCCTGTTGCCTCAGCGGCTCCTGTATAAAAAGCCATTTCACTTAACATAGCTTATCATTCTTTGTCTTTTTTTTTTTTTTTATCTCAATCCAGCAGCTTCTCCTGTGCAGATGCTGTAAATCTCCCCGTGACTGGCTGGTCATATATCCCCTCTTCACAAAGCTCATTTAAAACACCAGCCACCGTGGTAATACCTTCTGCATTATTTAATGCGGCCGTGCGTGTGTGTTTGTGCATGTGTGTGTGCATGCGTGTGTGCGTGCGTGTGTGTGCATGCATGTGTATGTCTGAGCAGAGAGCTATAAGTCCGTATATGAGCCAAATCACAGACCCATGTATCTTTCTAATAAACACTGCTTTCCAGCCACTGAGTATTTCTATCAACCCGCCCCCCCACACACACACACACACACTTTCATTGGGAGTACTTTTATTGACATAAAGCACTCCTCAATCAGCCCATTATTAACCCAAAACTAACTTTGGGATTCACCATGTTGCATGTTGAATAGCAGCAGACCTAAAAGTCTAAAATAAGATGGTAAATCTCAGTTTTTTTTTTCTTTTTCCTGCACTCAATTTAATCATATTCCTTCAATTAAGAAGTTGTGCAACACAGTTATATGACAAGGCTTGTTTACTGGTTTACGCCTGAGCTATTTGCTATAAATGCCTCTCCCAGATGATTCAGGCTGTTTAATTTGCACAAGTGTGTGTGATTGTGCTTCACACGTACATGCAGGCAGGGACTGAGTGAGAGGTGGTGGTGGGGGGGGTGGGGGTGCTGGGGTATCACTGCACATACAGAGCAAAGAGCCTGAGTGACTTGTGCCCCTGACAGCACCGGTCTGGAATGTGAGAGCCTAGTGAAAAAATTAAGATGTGCAAACCAGTATGTTCTTCCATAAAGACGGAAGACTAAATTATAGATAGCCTTTTTTAAGCAAATTAATATGATCTCTGGTCTTTATATTGGGTTTCTTTGGTCTTTAACTATAGTAGATAGCTATGGAGATGTGTTATCCCGCTAGTATTCTTATTATATTACCCAATTTTCCAACAACTACAAATGAAAAAGCAGTAATTTATTTAAATTAGTGCTGGTCCCAGTGAATGATAACTGTTTTAAATCTCATGTGGGGTCAGCCAATAATGATCTACTTGCCTCAATGATGGAGTTTTATCTTTCAACTTATCAACAGGCTGTGTTTTTATGTCCCAGGACTGCTGTCATGAGCGAGTGTCTCTCTCGTGCTGTGAAATTGTCACATAGTGACAGAGTTATGTCGACCTTAAATGGGAAGTTGATCATGAGGAAGAGGCTCTTTGTGAGACACCGTCCATTAGCGTCGGCTATTTAACCAGCATTAGTTGGCCCAGCACAGTGTGACTAAGCCAAGTGTGATTTTAGGCCTGTTTACTGTTTTTCTCCTTTCAAAATGACATGGTGTGAGTATTTTAGCTTTTGAACTTTTATTTAATTTTTGCTTTAATGAGGACCAACACATCCCACTGACACAGTGGCTTTTCTATTCTGTTTCACTGTGCTCATGTCTAATGACGTTAGTTATCACAGTTATTTCAACACCACCAGAAATTCATGCATTATGGCATGTATTATACCATTTTGGAATGTTTGTATATAGAGGGGATGGTGGAGGGTCACATGTACCTGCAAATCCAACTAAAGTAAGAGCTCCTGTTTGTTCGGGGGCTATGGATCTACAGCTACACATGTGGGCTGGAGGATACCCTCTCCTCTGAAGACAGTCATGAGAGACCTTTGTGTCAAATATAGAGGAGCCAGAGTGATGTCTGTGGTGAGTCTAGAGGTTACTCTTGATCATGTTGATCCTAAAGGATCATCCACATGTGCACCTAGGGGGGCTCAACTAACATCTATTAAAACCCTTCACTTGAGGCTTGTGCATCAGAACTGAGGGGCCGTCATTCAGTCCATGGTGGACTGCAATATTTTCAATTCTCCTTGATCGAGGAGTCATTAAACATCTGACACTCACATTCAGTGCTTCCCTCCTCTACTTCTTCACCAGAAGCTATGAACTCTCCATGCTTATCTTTAAACCACCTGAGTCTTTCTTTGTTGATAACAAACCCCAATACAGCTCTTTAGCACATTCATACGGTGAAGTTTAAAAGCATCCTGATTTCATTTCTTCAGTCCTGTGAGGCAGAAATTACTCCAGTGCTTAAGCATTTTGTTGGACCATGACAAAGGAAAAGAAGCGGCTGTAAAAAGCCCAGACAAGGTAGATGCGTAGACTTTTATCCTTAGCCTTTGATCGTTGGGGAAAATATGAAAAGTCAAATATGAATGGAGGGCCTGGGTGCCTTTGGTTAGTACATGAAACCAGGGCTGTAATTGCTTATTTCTTATAAGCCTTTAGAACACATTCTTATATTTGACTCCATATTTATCTTCTCATAATACTGCAGCTAAAGACCCATTAAATGAGAATCCAACCTCCTTCCTCTGGCCATCAACAGTGATGGAATACCCCTAACATTCCTGCAGATTCCCAATTAATAATTTCACCACAGGGGCCAATATGTTATGAGACCTGAGTCTGGCCATAAACACACAAGAACACCCAGGGGATTCATCAGATCATGATTCAATATCTGTATAGATGTGATAGATCATCATTTATGCCAGTCATCTAATGGAGACCTGAGAGAGAGAAAGCCTGCAAATACATGTGCAGTATACTTGTTCAATGTCCTTGAGCATTTTGATTATTATCTATTGTCTGGTTTTATGTAAAACCTGGATGAGCAGTGTTGAAAATATATGCTATATACCATATACCTGCAGGTATAATGGAATGAATGATACTAATTTTTGCATATCGTTTTTCTGGAGATGAGCCTGCTAGAGGGACAGTATCTTACATTATGTGTGTTTCTCTTCAGTGACCAGTGTAGTTGATCTAAAACCCAGAGCGATCAGCTGACGTCTTTCTGGATCACATCTGCCTTCAGTGTGTAAGGCTGGGATTAGAATTGCACTGTGTGCAAACGCTGATGCGGCTATGTGTGTGAACGAGTGAGTGACACCAAGAAATGCAAGCCTTTACCATGCGGACAGTAGTTTACATTTATCATAGGTGTTCCACTTTGGAGGGCTGCACTCAGAACTGTGCCTGTGATGGGGTGTGTTATGCTAGGTACAGAGGAGGATTTTACAACAACAATGGGACAGCAACAACAGAAATCCAAAGCTTTTTACATCACCTGATTATTCAGGAGACAAAGGCAGCGCTACTAAACAACCTGTCCTTTGCAAACAGGAGCTGTGTAGCTTCTCAGCTGGGAGGGCCTGCCTGCCAAAATGTATTTATAGGAACAAAGAGATTCAATTGATCTGATTCAAAAAGTCTTCATATCTAATCTTGCTTTTTACTCTCCCAGTGTATAGCAAAGCAACTTCTCCATTGTCATTTATTTAATCTCTTTGAGGTTATTTTCAGGTTCTCATTCTGTCTGCATCAGTAATCCTGCCTAACAATCCAGGGAAAGACCTCTGACAAGACAACACCGCTTGAAAAATGACACATTAACAAATGAATGAAGCACAACACACTAAGTCAGTTTCAGCTTTCTTCAGAAGGTTTGATGCATACTCTAGTTTAATACCTTTAATAAGTGGCATGTGAGGAAACAGTGGCGTCGACATAAATGTCATCTGCGTGCCCGGGATGCTGGAAAATCTGCTGAAGTTGGCGCCACAGTTAGTTAGTCCCAGCTTCGCCTGGGCAGAATCAAACATATTAAACACACTTACCAATATTGGTCTGGTCCTGTTCTTTAAAACTGCAGAAACATAGAAGCTATTTCACAGCTCCAACGAAAAACATACTATTTTGGGGTTTTTGTAGTCAGTACAGGTTGTTGGAGGGTATATGAAGTTACATTACATCTTCATTTATATCATTCAACTCTAAGTTTAGTAAGAGTAAGAGTAGAGTAGTAAGTAAATAAGTAAAATAAATATAAATGTCTAATGTGGGTTGGTAACTATTCCTCTGGTTCTTTGAAACCAGTCACAGAAATGTGCCATCACCAGTTCCCACATTTAGGTTATTTGAGACCACCATCCCTCCCCAAACATACAGTCACTTTGCAAGCAATTTATCGTACGTCTGAGTCCCAGGAGAACTGACCCCGAGCCTGCGGAATTTGCCATTCAGGCGCGAGTACACGACAGTAGCAGGTGCAATCAGCCATGCTACGCTAGAGTAACTCCCATGATATTCCACAGTCTGCCAGCTTTATCGCAGGTCACCGGCTTATACATGCTGTATCAAACACTACAATACCCAGGGAGAAATGGAATGGCTTAAACGTGCCGATACACACAAATGTACACACATGCTTATCAAAACACGAGGGATATGTATACACACACACACACACACACACACACACACACACACACACAAACGCATCACTTTTCATAAATAAAGAGCTGTTTAGCATAAAGTTAAAATTATCATAATCTGGAAGACATATCTACGCGATTTGAAGTAATGAGCAATTGCATCAATTAATGGTTTAAAGAGTTTCGCTGCGGGTGCCGATGAAGAGTCTGTTTAGACTGAGGCTAATGATCATGAAACACTGAAGAGTGCTTCACTGCTGACTAATTTAAACCAAGAGAGACTGAAAGTGTGTCCACCTTGAGGTAGATAGTTTTCATACCCACACCTGGTCTGACCCAATAAGCACTGATCCCATACATGAGTCAAGCACCGACTGACAGCTGCTCTCTGTCCAGAGCGCTGCTCGAAGGAGGGACCGAACCTGTTTGTCTTCTAACGCACCTTACTTGTCTAACCAAAGTTATTCACCCAAAAGTTCCCTCAAAGGCCGACAGAGCCTGCAAATTAACATTGCTGTCACATTGCATCATATTTTCTAGCATATGCCAATACACCAAGCGGGTTTCCTTTAAAACCTAAATGATGTAAACACACACACGCTTTAAAGACTTCATTATTTTTACAGGTCCACTTCCTGTCCATCACCATAAGTCTCTTTCTGCTTTATTCCCCCTCATTAAAGTCCATCCATATCCATGCAAACTCCAATTTCTATTCATGAGTTTGTCTTTCAGTTGACGTCATTCTGCCCTTGCAGATGTCAGGAGTGACACTGTTGGCACCTTTTATTCAGCATACTTCCTCAGAGCCCCATGACTTCCACCCGATGTCACATTTTTGAAAGCATTAACACTTCAATGGAAAAGCCGTAAACAAAATAGCTCTGGGTGACGCGGTCATTGTCCATTTTAATGAATCCAATGGTCACAAAACATCAGTCATTGGAATTAAAGGCAGCTTTGAGGCCACGCAGGACTGCTGTTTCTTTGCAAATGGGACATCATGTTTTTAATCACACGTGAAATATTTGTCAGTGGCTCGTTGCATCCCATTGTGAACTGAGAATAAAAGAATTTTCTGAACTGACCGAGATAACAAGAACATTGACAAACACATGCAAGCATGTAGGTTAAATATTGTATATCACAGACGTGCCAGACAGTTACTGCAACCCATGCTGACAAAACAAATTCTAAGTTTTGCTGCATAGGCCAAGGAATCAAATCAATATTTACTGGAGCTTATTATTGGTACTGTGCTTTTTCACAGCACATGTGGTGCTAATAAATCAAACTGGAAATGGAGGTCATTAACATAGACACACAATAAATCTGCTGGTGTTAAAATAAATGTTTAGCCCAGTTATTTGCAAAATTATCCATCCGGGCCAAGAATATGAGTACTGAAAAGATAAACTGTGGACAATAGGGAGCTGTTAGCTGGCTGTGTGCGGGTGATTCAAAGTTCTAAATTCAATTTTTATATTCTTCACCTTTTCCCCGTCTGGGGTGGGGGGAGTGCTGGAGGATGGATGAATCAACCATGTACCACCTAAATCATTTCTCTGTCTGTAGTATGTGTAATATATTGTTGAATTTTGTTGCACACTTTCCCTAAAATATTGGATGGATAATTTAGATTTTTTCGAATTGAAAATGCTTACTTCCTATTTTATTAACTGTTGTGTCTCTGTTATCAGAGAAAATGTAAATCCTGAGCAGCCTTCTATATATCCAACACAGTTGTGTCATGGCTCTGAACCTTTGCTGGCTTCTGACATGTCCTGCCACGCTCCACTTCTTTCCATGAACACACAGGGGGGGATCTTTCAAGTGCTTTGCTTCCAAGAGGGAAAGATGCCAACACTCTATGCTTCCTTATGGAAGATGGAAAATGTCCATTTGAAGCGTTCTGTCATTTACCAACATTACAGCTCCATAAAAGCTGATGACGTTGTGTGACTGACAGCTTCTGTTACTTCTGCTTTGTTGTTCTGTTCGGTGCAGGCAAGAACGTAGTCACAGCACGTCTCAGTAAATGGAAATGAACCTGGGTCAGCTCCTTTTATGTGTGTTCTAATAACAAACCCAACAATTAAGAAACAGAACTTGTGATGGATCCATCTGCCAAAATGTCAATCCATTAGATTAACAATTAACATAACAATGCCTCACCATGCGTGATATCACACTGCAGTTTGTCAGTTCTATTAGCGATGCCGTATAAATACTTTTTTTTTTTTTTTTTTTAATATTTCGGTGCCTTTATTGGATGTGTTGCTCCTTTGTTCAAGCACTCTTGGAGGCAGGATAATATATGAACATTTTCATTTCGTATATTTGCACATCCAAAGTGCTTCCCAACCCCGTAAATATCAGTTTCAACAACCAATTCAATGTTAAGTACAACACCCTAGTCTATAAATGTCTCAAAACGTTTTGCACTTTTGTCCTTCAGTAACGGTCGGTGTGATGTGAACAATCCCCGTACAACCACAGCTAACAAACCACAGATGTCCTCGAGTCTTCTCTCCGGCAGAAGAGAGGGGTGGGGAAAGACGTTTGTGGGCGGAGCTCACAGTTGCTCATTAGGATTTAGAGGGAAAGGCTGTTCCCAGCAGGGCTGTGAAACTGGTGTGTTTAGAGTCGGGCTGTTGGGACTAAATAAATAAATAAATAAAATGCAAAAAGTTTTGGTTGGTCAAAAACAGTGAAAATCATTGATGTGGCATAAAAAAATACCGCTGCAGTCGGTGTCCAGTCAACATCCGTTACTGTCAGAAAACAAACAAACATTCAAACGTTTCCAAAACCCACAAGCCACGCTAGCCTTTGGTCACATGAATAATGTATCATCTCTCGTTTTATGTGTAGCTAACAGTTGGAGCGGCAGCCCACCGCAGTCATCGTGTCAGAAACCAGAAGACCAGAAGACGCGGCCGTGTGGTGCGGGGACGAGGCTAAATCTATTCCTCTGCTGTGCTGAAATGATTCATATAAAACACGGCCTAAAGTGTTCCAAACCCCCCCTGGGAGAGTCGCTTAAACGAGTTAAATCTTTCAGAAAAAATGTCATGATGATTATGATATAAGTTAGAATTTGATAAAGAATGCAGTGGCGGCTGTAGTTCTAATCAGTGGAAATGGTTTTGATCTGCGTTTTCTCCTTAATCCCCGAGTCAGGAACCAGCGGAGGCTCTGACAACCGTGGTGCCTGCACGCACACACACCCTCTCACGTACACCACCGCGCACAGAAAGAGAAAACATCATCACAAATCAAGTTTTCTTGGCGTGGGACTGAAACATTTGTCGACACACAATGTCAATGAGCTCCTGGTCTTTTGTGAATATTCATGTACAGTATTAAAAGTGAACAGCGCTCTCCTGCCCCCCACCACCACCACCACCACCACCACAGGACTATGGAAATGCTAATCGTGCTCCAGAAATAGATCTATGACATTAACGAGCATTCAACACTGCTGTTGGGAGCTGTCCACATTAGAGTGCAGCTGTATTAATCACACTTTACACTTTAACCCACAATTATTGATTTGCTGTTAGGCATCGCTGTTGCTTCTACACAATGTTGTTAACTTGGCTGTGTAATCACAGTTGCCTCTGATTCACAGGCCGAGTGAATGTTCACCCCGGTGTTTGCTTTTGCTGCGAGTCAAAAGCCTTTTGTGTCTCATATACAATGTGCTGCTTAATGATTCTCCATTTATGCACCAGATTATTCCATAGGCCCAAATAAAACAAAGTAGTATCACGTGGTTGTGTTCAAATCTGAAACTTGAGACGGCTGCTGTCTTATTTGCAAGATTTGGTGTAGTTTGTGCTGCAGGTACAACGCCTAGAACGGATATTTAGATATGGATGTTTGAGGGCAGAAGAGTTACTGATTAACCTCTTGAATTGGGCTACATTTAGCCAGTGCGAAGCACAGTCTGTTGAAACATCTGGGATCGTAAGATTTGGTGGGTTTCTGTAGGGTCAACTCATCTTTGTTATTGCTAATTTTTTCATTGTAAAAGCTACACCATATCACACACCATCATCCATCCAGGAACATCCTCAGTTGGTATTTGAAAGGTCCTTGTGATTAACAGGACACGCGATTCATGAAATGCATGAAGATTGTAGCTCTTTTTGATCTTTGGATTTTAATGTGCTCAGTGGCCCGTTTTAGTCCTGCTGTCTTTTTATCTGTGATACACTTTCACACTGGATTAGCTAGAGCATGATAGCCTTATGTATTCCAGTCTGATAATGGAACAGATGCCATTTTGGTGTGTGTGTGTGTGCGTCTGTGTCTGTGTGTGTGTGTAGGATGTAGGCTTATGTCATTCAATCTACACAGTCCAGCTGTGTGTTTGTGTGGGTGTTTGCATGTATGTGTATGTGTGTGTGTGTCTGAATGTGTAGGATGTAGGCTAATGTAATTCAATCTACGCAGTCCAGATGTGTTTGTGTGAGTGTGTGCCTATGTGTTTGTGTGAGTGTGTGTGTTGAAACACACACACACACACACACATCCTCATTTGTGGATCCTGGTAACCTTCATAGTTAGCAAACAGATGGTTGTGTAGTGTGTGCGCGCAAGTGTGTGTGTGTATGTGTGTGCACACTGCACACCTCGTACTCGCAAATAAAAAGGCAAAAGTAATTGAGGAAGTATTATGAAGAAAAAATAAACCCTATACTTATACTGATGTGAACTATTTACATGCAATGAAGTTGTTGTGCTTCAGCATCAGTGAATTCACATCCATGTGCATCAGTTTTGACAGCACTTCTATAAATGTAATTACAATTATTGAAATGCACATAAATACTGAGGACTTGGACATTATCTGGCCCACCAGCTTCTGGTACAGGAAGGTAATGAGCTGTAATAATCTACATTACCCTCACTTTCTCTGCCTCACTGCATTCTGCTTGAAAAAGAGGGCTCACATTGCTCTTTATGGTTCAGTTTTTCAGTCATTTATTCATGACAACACATGATGCTGCATAAAAATGCTTTACAAAATCTACACATAGTTGATGAAATTTTTAAGTAATTTCATTTTCACATAAGAAGTCCCCCTGCGACCCTCTGTGGACAAATGAGCAGTGGAAGATGGATAGATGAATGGATAAAATAATCAAGATGCTACTTTAACATCTTACCTCAGAGAATCGTCCAATTATTTTTGTTTTTTAATGTGCAACTGTCCAAGGATATTCAAACCTATCCACAGATTCGTAGTTCTAGTTTTTGCTTGAGGAAACACATTTATAGCTGGTGGCCATGTTTGCAGAGCCACTTTATGGGCCCCCTCACCGCTTCCTCTGTAAGGTCTTTTTTTAAGTATGGCCACATTACCGCCACACTTGGGCAACCCAGAGTTTTCGTTATAAATTAATTAGTTAACAGACTGAATAACACAGGGAAAGTATGCTTCCCTGTGGGCAGCCTGTGCTAACAGAGAGGACATGACATGTCCCCCTCCCCACAGAGACCCTCTGAGGGAAACAGGAGAGAGCCTCTGATCTGAAGATTCTCTCCTGACTGCATGATGAGATCACTCAGACTGTTACAGAAACAGCATGCAGCTTGGATGCTTTCATCTACACTTTCATTCGGTCAGTACGAATGAAAGAAATTAGAAAATAATGACTGTGCAAGCCCAAATCCTCAAATCTATTGATGGCTACTGGTTCCATTCAGGCCAGAGATGTAGTCTAGCATCCATCTAGATAAATATGTTAATAACAACAACAACAACAACATCCTCCAGGCTTGATAGGAAGCTTTACAGACTTTGACCTTCAGATGTTAGCAAACCCTCCTCTGATCCGCTGCTTCCACAAACATGTCTGAGAAGGAAATAACATTCAAGAAGAGGCACTCATTTAAAGTTTGTGAAGTGAATAAAACTGGACAGAAATGAGTCTTACAGAATCTACAGGTGGCCACCGGCACAGGAGAGCTGTCAAACTTCCTGATGGATGATGAAAACATGACAGACATCCGGGAACTCTCCAGGCAAGCTGATATCTGTTAACCACCTTTGATAACACAGGTTCTTCAGAAAGGTTTTCAGCACTCAGTTTCAAATCTTTATTGATTTTATTTTCATATTGTGTGTGCATTTCCCCCCAATTTATTCTAATATTTATGTTCATTGGTGACAAATTAATCTGAACCCAGAAGAGAAGTAAATTGTGCTTATATGTGGGAGCCCCCTTGCATTTAGGCATTCATTTATACCTTTTATGCAGTTATTCAATGAAACTTTAATTCACTCAGCAGGTAATCTCCCCAATACATCACAAATAGATTATTAAGAAATGCCTGAAGCCAGCATGATTATTAATAGGAAAGTCCTATTTCTATTAGGAGCACAGTCAGCACAATCTGTCACATTACTGGGGAATTCTGTTAACTCATAATGAATGGTGTACAGGGCATTATACTGGGGACTGCGTCACATTTGTACATTCAAAATAGGACTTGAGTGACATGAAGCGTGCAAAATGATCAAAATAAAATTAAAAAAATCAGAAGTTTGATTTGGCGCCTCATTGTGAGTATGAGTCCATATTCAATAGAAAAGGGAACAAAAGAGCAAGCAAAGAATAAACCCGCTGAAATCAAAAGCCTATTCAGAGATTTAAAAAAAGGCATTTTGGACTTTTTCAAAGGGAACGGGATTTCTGGGCCAGCATGAAACATAACTTTTTAATGGCCCCCCACATTGAACTCGGTTCAGAAATGCAAAGAAAGAATTTCCTTTTTTTTTTTTTTTTTAATAAAAGCCTCTAGGGAGGTTTTGTGCACTTTTTCTGTTTCACAGCTTAAACAGAATATTTTTTTCTTTTTGTTTTTTGCCAGCAACGTGAAGAAATTCAAGGCACATTTTAATGCATCTGTATGAAGTAAAAGAAGAAAATAAAGACTTCTGGTTAATATTACAGTATGACATCTAACATTAAAGTGAGAAGCAACTTCTAATCCCCAAACAGGCTTTTGGTTTTGTGGCAATGAGATAAAATGTCCTCACTTCCCAAATATGTCGTAACCTTGTAAGTGAAATACATGCTCCTCATTATGTCATGCAAACAGACACATACAAACACACACTCACACACACACACACACGGTTTGGCAGTCGAGGTGGTCACGTTTTTCCATGTAACTTTTTGTGCAAAGTTGGATGGCACAGGGCATCCCACCTGAGCAATTAGTTGGAAAAATCATTTGTCCTTGTGTGTTTGGGCACCATACGAATCTAGAGGTGTTTCCAAAGCAGCGGGTTTAATGACTCCCTTCACTGCCAGCTGGACGCAAACAGGACCGATGTGAAACTGCTCAAACGGTTCAAGAACCATCCAGTCGCTAATGAGGCGGACAACACATACTGTCAGCCGCTCAACAATCCAGAGCCTGCTGAGAGGCCGGTGGAAGGTAATCAAATACCTTCAGCAGCAGGTTGAAGCCAGTCCATTCAATCAGACAAATGTCAAGTATTTATTAAAGGCTATAAAAAGAAAAACAAAAGAACATAGACGTAAAATTCAGTTCCACCTGAAGAAGTTGTTTAGGGTTGAATCAGAGTGTGTATTCTTTGCAAAACCGTCCTGTGTGTGAAATTTGCTCCTGCTGTATTACCCCCTCTATGTAAAATACACATGCCACCAAAATGGGAGATCACTGAATGATCGTCACTTGAATTCAAATTACTTTTGAAACGAGCTGACGTGCTTTGAAAGCTGCTGAATTACCCTGGTTTACTTGTCAGGTGAGACCGAAAAAGAAAAAAAAAAAAAAAAAAAGAGGAGAAAATTGTTTAAGTTGTGCATGAACACTGACACTGTGGGCCAAAACACCTTATTTATTTCCCTCGTGGTTACAGTCATGCCCCATACCAAAGGGGCAAGCAGGTGCAGTAAACAGGTGATAAATGTAAAAAAAAATAAAATAGAAACGACACACTGAGGGTGAAATCGGTCTGTATTACTATTTCAATACATGTGTTGCTTCCCAGGAGAACCATGGAATGCAACAATTCACATTTATTTTAGCCGACAGTGGTTCACATAAGGCTCTACCTGTCGTGATGGAAAGGTTAATTATCCAGCCCTCTTCTTTCATCTTGTCAAAACTATTCATTTCACCAGGTGCTCCAGTATCATCTTCACTGTAATCTTGTTTTTGCAGCGTTACCACTTAATTGCGATATGCTGTCCTCTTTGTTTTAAACCCAGTGAACAATTATGAATGACCAAATTGACTAAACAGCTGGAAAGGTGGCAGAGAATACAACAGAAATGACAAATCCAAATGGCAAAGCATTCAAAACCCATGGATAACAGCAGCAGTAAATGTGAGAAAACGGACAACAGCTTGACATTTATGGTAAATTCTCTGCAGCTAGCAGGAAAACTCATACTAATCTTCCATTTTCCAATTAGCTGGAGGCATGTGGTTGTGAATATGCCAGCCTCGGACACCCTTATGATGATAGAAAGCTTTGAGGCTTTATGTTCTCTATACCATCAGTGTGAAGCACAGCTTTAGGACACCTTTAATACAATATTACCCTCAGGAACACTTAACAATCCCACTGAAATAAGGAAACGCTTCCTCAGGCGGCAATCCACTTTTCTGATCACCTGCTGTGTCGTCAAATAGCCCTGGCCTGCTATTAGTCTTCCCTCAGCTCCGTGCTGTCAGCAGGAATATTGTTTTTAATTCAGAAGAGCTTCTCTGCATGTCCAAACCACTTTCATGACCCGGATGCACCATGTTTTTTTTTTTTTAATGGCCTTCACATACATTTCAATTAACATGGCTCTTTTAGCTGCAGAATGTCTTCATCACACACACGGGGCTCATCTTCTCGGGGGCTGGAAGCACGCACAGCTTTGTCTCAGATGCTTCCGACAGTCAGTGCAGCACTAGCAGGAAACTGCATCGCGTCTGCAGCTGCTTGAGAAAAAGCTTCAAATTGATTTTTTTTATTTTTTTATTTGGCCAACAGCTAACAGAGTTGAGGAGTTCCATATAACAAGGATCATAACCTTTCACTTCACACCCAGTTATTTACATCCTCAGACAAGCATACCCCAGTTAAGATGATATTAATGGAGAAACCCTGGTTTCACAAGACGTTCGTTAGCATTTCACAAAGCTCAGCATCTGAGAGGCACTCGAGTGTTTCTGTGATTTATGCAAAAGCTTGTCCTTCATTAAGAAAGTGTCCTCTTTCAAAGAAATCAAAACACATTTCTCAACTTTTCTTATGAGGATTGTTTTACTTTTATGTTAAGCTCTTCAGAATTGTTGTATGACGATTCTTCAGCTTCTTGAAAGTCTTTAAACTGGAAAAACTACACAGATGAAATGGTTTTAATGATTATGAAGTGCATGTATTCCAGTATGGTATATTACAAAATACTTCCTGAAAGCACGAAAAGCTCCAGCTCTTGTTCAATGACATGGTGGAGGACCCTGTTATTTACACATTGAAGCGTCCTTGGGCCAAAACTGCTGTGTAAGCTGTGGTGGGTGAACACTCGCCTGTCCTGATGAACAGTCGACAACCCAAGAATGGCGGGGTTGAGACCGGGAGAAAACCTGAAGATACTTTGTTGTGTCAGATTTCAGAGTTCTTCTGGGGACGTTGATCTGTGGTAAAGCTAAAGAGTACTTGACAATGTGAATAAATGTGGATTCATCTAAAAAAGTAATCTCAGTCATCACATGGAGGCACTGTGTGGGCGACAATAAAGACTGAATTCACAGTAAATCCTCTGAGGTTAGATGGAGGTCTGTTGGATGTGTGCGCCGAAACCAAAATCAAGTTTGGGTTTATGTTTTCTGTCTCCGAACACAGTTCACACACCCCAGTGACATCCAGTGTATTCATGCACAAAATGAATATTATGTAGTTTGATTTTATGCACCTATTAATTAATTAATTATTTGACTTCTTCACTTTCCTTTTTTGAATTATCATGCATTTGCATCTTATTAAGTTACACAGATAATTAGATTTACAATAATAAAATATGGACCTACAAAAAGGTGACAAATGTCTACTCTTTAATCTAGGTGATCAATAAGCTTTTTTTAGCATGATTTCAGAAATATAATCATAAATATAATCATTTTGTTTTTACATTATTGGATTCCTGTGAATCAGTCCCATATTAACAGTAGATTCCAGCTTTAAAATAGCAAATATTTGCCCTGAAGATGACATATCTCTACCTAAAAGTTTAATATTGGCAAACGAGCCATGGACAGACGTTAAAATTTGTTGTTTTTTAACAACAAGAAAAGTGTAGCAGGCTACCATTTTCCTGTTGCCATGTCTTATCATAAATGAGTTACCGTAGTCAGCACTATCCGCCGCTTCACGTTAAAATAAATCACGTGTTAAATGCTTTAAATGTGAAACACTGTCTGTGAGGAAATGCTTGGTTCGCATTAGCAGTAACTTAATAAAAGGTCTGATACGGACAGAAAGAACAAGAAAGCGTGATTTAATACGCTTAACAGGGTTACGGTAAGCATTTTCCAGCAAGGACGCATCTTAAGTGTCATAAATGAATAACCTGCAAGAGGATTAGGACAACCTAATTCCTCTGACTTCATTTCCCTGAGGAATGCTGATTTATCTGACACATGTTCAAGCGAACAAGCGTGAGCATCAAAGAGGCACGCAAGGAGTTTATGATGCATCCTCGGATGTGAACTAATTGAATTCACAGTAAGACAGAAACCAAAATCATTAATGTAGGTGCAAATGCGGGGAGACTGGTGGGAGCAAGCAGTGTGACACATGATAGTGTTCATTTATTTGTTTTTATTTGTTCTTTAAAATAGAAGTACTTTTATTTGGCCTCTATCATCTTCCTCTTTGTTATGCTGCCGGAGAAAACATCAAAATATCTGTTCTTGCAGACGTCTTGTGTTCTCACCGTCATACAGAGTACCGTTAATTTGATATAATTTGTAATTTGTGTATTTATCTTTTGCTGTGTAATAAAAGAACACAGTGTTTAGTGGGGCAGCAATGGTTAAAAAAGGTGTTCAGAGATGATGAATACCACATGCTGGGCTTCATTTGCAGCTTGCTGAGCCACGTCGTCGTGAAGCTCCGCCACTCTTGTTTTCCTTGGGAGCGAGAGAGTCTCGACTTCATACCACAACACGACGCGCTGGGCCCGCCTCCCACCGCTTCATCCTGTTGTGCTCTCGCAGCCTCTGCCACATCTATCACAGTCAAATCATCTATATCTATACAAACACCAGAAGCCCCAGGCGTCTGGGCACAGGAAAGACACAGCGCAGCGCCTTGACTCTCACATCTCCCATGCATCTACAGCGTCAGCGGAGGAGTTAAAGAACTGAATGTGACATCAGCGTACAGCGCGCTCGCCCTGTAGCAGGTCAAAGGGTGATCGATCCTTCTCTCTCCTCTTGCCTAAGCATTGCTCTTGGCCACGGCTGCTGGTGCTACATGATTCATGAATCATATAACATGGAACACAGTCCCATTAAGAAGAAGCTGGGCAACAGATTCAGCCAATTAACAACGACTGTCATGTGCAGAAGGGCCTGTTTGCAGCGATGGTTTTTAAAAGACTGCACGTGTTGTTGCAACCTGTGCTCGTGGAAATAAAGTGTGAAAATAGCGGTACACCAGACGAAGGTCTCCAGATGAAAAATGACAACGCTTTCGCCGACGCAGCTGCTTCACCCGCCGCCCGCCTGTCCTGCGCGGCGGTTTCAGCGCGTCTTTCTTCAGCCCCAAAGCAAGTCGGGCCGCTCGGCTCCGGAGCCAGATGCAAGGAGACCACACAGGAAGTGGAGGGAGGAAGCTCCGAGGACGAGACAAGCGAGCGGCACAGCTGGAAGGTGCGCGTTCACGTGGTATCACATCAGATGGGGGGGAGCGCAATTTTATTAAAGCTTCCACTTGATGCTGTAGGTGGAGAAGTGGATTGTATTTACATAACACGCCCGAGCAGTGCGGTCGCACATCACAGAGGGCATCAGCTCCTCTCAGTGTGACGGGACAGCACGATTTACATCGCACATCAAACCATAAAACCATTTTCTGTTACTGGATCGCTGCTGCCAGAGCTGAATTATTTCCTGATACCGTGTAGCCTGTTTAATGATGTAGTTATTCCACATCATCTCCTCCATACACATCAGCCTTGTGATGTTCTCGCCGCCTTAAGTCAAGAGGAGCAGGGCTTTTTTTTTTTTTTTTTTTTTCTACAATGCATATTAGACTGTCACCGATTCCTTTGGACCATATTGCTGGTATCCTTAGATATGGATGCAGCTTTGTTTACTCTGCGCAGGTGGTGCAGAACTAAGGATCAGTTACCATATGTCGGTTGTTATTTATGGAATTTTAAGACTGTTTGATTTGGTTGTCGGTGTTCGTGCAGGCGTCCCTCTCAAACTTGCTGATGAGTGACTGGCAGTGACGTTTCGTGTGTCCGATTGCCTGCCTGGCCGTCCTTGATGGCTGATGTTTCCTCTGTTTGTTTTTGTTTTTGTTTTTTTTTCTCTGACTACCTCCAGAGACATTAAGAGCATGTGACAGAGCACTAAATGCAGAAAAAACCCAGGTCTGCAGCGCTCCGTTGTAAATATTTGTCTTCCTTGCTCATCTTTAACTGATTTCTCTACCTCTCCTCTCCTCCCTTTAGTCTCCTTCTGACATGACAAATGCTTACAGCTCCACCTACACAGGGACTGAACACGTGACTGAATAAATCTCCCCGAAGTGTAAATGCAGGACCTGCATACATTCACAACAATTTTGCATCACCTTTTTGGAATATTTTGCACAAATTCACCCCAAATTTCCCGGCTTGTCTGTGTATCTGCTTTTTACAGGCCTGATTTTGTTTTGCCATGTTGTCAGAGAGGATGTTTTTTCTTTATTTTTCTTTTTTTTTTGCCACTGAATTAATTATGCTACTCCGTCTTTTGCTCACTGTCTCCTTTTTATGTTAATGACTTTGTGTTTGTTTTCTGTTTTTGCCTTTGCTTATGGTGGGAGCGAGCACTTGCTGGCTTGTTATTGTATTTTCCCACATTTGCATTTCAATGCACATTGCCGTACACCCTCCAGTCTAGCACTCGCTCTCCCAAGCACCCTAGAAGCAGGTCTGCAGTCTGTGGATTCTTCTCAATGTTATTTCTGATCCAGACCATTTCATACAAAGAGCTTTCTGATTTTGGCTTGTGTAAGAATGTGACGCCATCATCCCCAGACAAACCTCTCTGCCCTGTTTACTGTGAGGGATGTGCCATTAGTTGGAATGTTCCATCTTCACTAATTAGTCCCCAGGTTTTGAGGAATCATGTCCTTTGACAGAAACATGGACCGCACCATGTATGAGACGTAAACAAGTGTGTAATGAGGAAGTGATATGACAATAAGTGTGATCGATGGTTGTGTGGGGACAATTTCATTGCAGATTAGGAGAAGCGTCCAGGCTAGAAGTTGCAAAGAAAATAACAATAAAAAGAAAATGAATAAATACAGAAATAAAAGGAAGAAAATACTGAGAATGGAAAATCATGGAAATGAAGGGTACTAGTGAGGTGATGGGTTGTGAGTCATTTTTCCCATAAGTGTCAAGAGATGCTTGGCTTTTTTTTTTTTTCACCCAGTCGGCCTCTAAGTTTTATCACACTAAAAGTAGTGTGAAGCAATAACAACAGTTATTGATCACAGTCAGGCAGGCAGTCATTAGGGGAAAATTGATGATGATGTCCAAGTAGCTGCCATTGAAACTGTTAATGATCCCATTGAAGATGACTGCCTCCGTATCTTTAAGTTTATAGTGGGAAAGAGGGAGCAGTCAATTGTTGGTCTAAATAATAATACAAATGCATTTATGTATCGATTCAACATACAATATTTACTGCATGTTTCTACCTGAGATTAATAGAAACATGGTCAGCCATTGATCTGTAATGGTGTCTGTGGTTAACAGTGATTCCAAAATGTATTGAATTCCAGGATAAACCCCCTCCAGCACCTTAAATGGTGGATTATTATTGCTTATCAGAACTGTCAAATGACAGAACTTTTATGTTTAAGTGATTCACTTTGTTGTCATACATTTTTTTTCTTCATTTTTTTCATTCTAGTTTTGATTGCTCAGTATAATTAGTGCATTTGCATGTGTAGTAAATGTGTCTATTCTCTCCTCTTTCAGTTATTTTCCCCTTCTCTTCTGGTCTTAAGGTCTGGTCCCGCTCAAGTTTTCTTCCTGTTAAAGGGGAGTTTTTCCTCACCACTGCTTGTTGGGGGTCAGGCCCTGGGTTTGTACAGCCACCCTCTATTTTGATCCTAAGAGATGCTATATAAATAAAGATGAATTGTGTCAGCATGTCCTCCTTGTGCCTGTGTGTGTGCATGTGTGTGTTGTTGGGTTTCTTTCCCCAGTCCAAGAACATCAAACCCTGATAGTGAGTGTCTGCGAATGGGGTGTGCCTTGTAATGGGCCGATGACCTATCCTCTGTGTTTTCTTGCACCCTTCATTGGTGACCACTGTGATAGGGTGCAGCAGCCCCTCTTAACCTGAGCATGAAGTAGTGATTTTCCCTGGTCATGCAGAGTTCTCCCATCTCCCACCCAAGATGACACTCGGCCTGTGTGCTGAAGGACTCTATATAAGTGGCTACTGTTCTACTCCCCTTTGAATGAATGCTCTGTTCAGAGGAATGGAGGGAGAACTGATATATAACAGAAGGTCACAACATAAAACACAATGCAAAGGATCAACTTGTCCAGATATTTTGTTGTTTCTTGTGTATATAAACTGTACATAGAGAAGAAAGCATAACCTTGTGCTATTTTCTGTGCCCCTCCCCAACCTTTCACATGTGAAAGCCCTCTGAAGGCTGCATCTTATTTGAGAAAAAAACAGCACATGCGGTTTTTTTCCTCTTGTAATCACTGAAGTACTTGCATGCGCATGGTCGGAGAGTGTGTCATTATCAATTTCCACACAGTTAGCCAGTCAGCTCGGCTGTGTGCAGAGGCATTTTATTGCACCGGAATCACTCTTCTTGACATCTTTGTTTGAAGCAGAATATAAAAGAATGTTGCAGGAAATAACAAACGCGCTGCTCTTGACAGAAAATGTTTCATCAGGAGACAAAGTTGAATCTCTTTGAATTGTGTCTGTGTCGTGCATGTGGAAGAACCCAGCTGTGTATTTTCCTGAACAGCTCAGAAAATTGAGAAAATTATCCAGGAGGGAAAGTGTTTTTCTTGTTTACTTTCAGCCGCCTTTTGAGTGTGACTTTGGGTAAGAACGGAAATTCTATTGCACCTCTTACAAAGCCATTCAAGTGACAACCATTTTTGCAATTAATGGGGAGGATTTTCCGCATGTGTCCACAGACAACTTGTTTTTACCAGGAGGAAATCTCAAACTCTGGTGAGACCAGATGCAAAGAAAACCCGAATATGGGTTTAATTAAGGAGTTTAAAACCCGGCTAAAGTAGGAGAAAAAAAGCCAGACTCTGATCAGTCGAAAGGAAAGGGAGTTAAGCAGATCATTTATATGGAGGGAGGTGGAGACACATGAGACAAAAGTGGAGGAGCAGAAGACAGGTGGCAGCCTTTCGGCTTCAGGAAGGTGAGAATGACAAAACACAGCCAACACTATAGACAATTAACACTGAACCTGACAAACAACTGAACTACTGAGACTTCTAGAATCCATGAAGCGACACCACCGGGATCAAATACATAAACTAAAGAGGCCTGTCTCGCAGCACTAACTCACGTATTTTCCGCATTTAAATGGAAATAAAGATAGTGTATGGGCAGCTCGTTAGCATTTCAGCTTCTGTGACAGTGAGACCCAGAGACAGGCTAATCCTAAATATGTGGATATTATGGATTTGTCTGGTCTACTGTAAGAAGGCGAGTGATTTCGGGTGTTTGCAGCCATTAACCTGAAGCTTTGTTTTTGAGAGCACACGATATACTGAGACGTACTGATCAAAGATTCCCTCCGCCAAGAAAACTCTGACAGACTGACAACCACAAAACCCAGTAACTCAGGCTTAAATGGAAGCTTAATGGTGTTTTAGGTGGGATGTCTCCGCTACAAACCCAGGAGCCAGAGTCCAAACGCAGGCAAGCTTCTGCTAGCTCTACAACTGAAAAGGGCAGAGGCAGAAACCAAACGCATAAATCAAACCACAATCGAGAGTACAAAGAGGAGCACCGAACAGGATGCCAGACAGAAGGGCCGACAGAGGCCTTAAATAGATGGAGGAGGAGGAGACAACGAGGCACGCAGGTGAAACACATGAGATTCATCAAACTGGAGGGAAATGAGGGAGCGCAAACCCAAGACAACAAGTGCAAAACAGGGCATTAAAAATAGCTGGCAATCAAAGCACAGACAGAACACGTAGGGGAACAATAACCCCTGTAAAAATGCTGGATAACACAATCAATTTATTTTAGTGATAACTGATGAGTGTAAATCTGCCAATTAGAAACAGCAAAAGGGCCTCTTGTTTCAGAAAGATGACATTGTTCTAAACATGAGACAAAGGAGGAGGATTATCGGAAAATCAGCAATTGATGATGTGGTTGAGCTCGCACAGTGAGTTCTACACAGTTTGATGAGCGATAACAGCACCCAAGTAGAACCAAACACTCACTCAGCAACAGCACATGAAAAGCTCTTAACAGTGTTAGGAGCCCGAGAGGAGCCACTCGATGAATCTGTGCTTGTTTTGCAGCCAGAAAAGGGGGGAGAGGATAATAGGAATGGATTTCTTGAATATTTTATTGTTATTTAAAGTCATGCTGAGGTGAAGCTAAGTGACAAATCATGGCTTTGCATTTTGACAGTTTAATTAACATGTCTCTGTGACCTATGCATTTATCTGCTGGGAAGATTTCCGCCTTTCTCAGCCTCCACCCGGCACGCAGTACATCTGTTCCTTCCTGCAGCGTTTGGACTCCAAGGTAACAGGATGATACACGCTCACACACACACACACACACACACTCATGCACGTGCAGCAGACATGTTGACATAGATTAAATTTCCCTGCAGGGCCGACATATGGGCTTGCTCTATGCCAGGGTCCTGCTGTGCCATTTTAGCCTCCTGGCCAGCCAACAACCCTGAAGCTCCTGAAGCTCAGGCGCTACAATTAAAGGCCCTTACTATTGTAAACTCTGTCAATGGGCAAATTACAGGGCCTTTTCTGTCTATTCCCTCCAGCAGCAAAGACGGCAGAGGTAATGATCCTGCCCTCGTAGGCTTGTGTGTTCGGTGGTTTGTTAGTGGTTTTGGATGAATTTTAGCACATGTCCAACAGCTGAAGTGGTCAAACCTCAGCGTGACCCAGACCTGGAGTCTGACCCAGGACCAGTTTGTTACCAACATGACTCACTGTCTCACTTTTCACAGTTTTGGTGAAATAGATTTGAATATTATACTGATATTTTCAATTAAACACTTTATGGCTGCGCGTTGCAAAGGTCAGAGAAGACGGTTTATACTCACCTTATCTTTTAGCTGCATTTAACAGATTAACAGTTATGGTAAACAACCCAGCACTTGAAGGAATGTTGTAAGATAACAGGAATAAACATATGCTTCTCTCCTCCTCTCCTGCTGAGTCTCCTATCTTCTTTAATTCAGAAGTTTGGTTTCAGAACTGAAATTAGACACGCCCTGTCTCATATTAAATGTCTTGAGCACATATTTAATAGGAATACTCTCTTCTGTGTTTTTATTGGTGCTCAAGCACTTTTAAATCCAATTGATTATTTCAGATTGTTTCAACATAAAGTGATTCTGTCTAGGACCTTTCTTATAGCTTTAATATATTTTATTACCCTGAGCCCTTTTGCCACCATTTTCAGTTTTTAGTTACGTTCAGTGACATTTCTATTTTGTCCTCTGATGAAGGAGTAACTACTGCTGACTTTTAAACTCCTCACAAATAAGTTGATAGCAGCAGCCTTAATATTTACTTTGTCTCTCTTCTGAGCCATCTAATTATCACACATCCACATTTATAGAGCCTGATAATGAATACATCATCATCTTTTGCATTGATTCCTTCTAATCCTTATTTGTGTCTGCACTACCCACCTTTCACTCATATACTTGGCTCAGACTTGGTGGCTGTGACAACTTCACAAAAGAGTATTTTCAATATTGAAAATAAGATTATTTTTTAATTATCAGAACATCCGAGATCGTCACAATAGCCTCGGTCCATCAATTATAAAATATTTTCTCTGACCAAGAGTGCAACAGTCCCCTCCTCCAAAAGAAATTATTATTTTATTCATGCAGATCATATTTGGTATCACACAGTCAATCAGAGTCTCACTTCTAATTGCAGCTGCAGCCATAAGTACATGCCTGGTGTTTTTCTCTAATTATGTGTCACCAGCAGTGTTGTCACTGGGGTACCTTGTCACTCCTCCCCACAGCAACACAAACTCATCACAGTTGACAATTCTGATGTTCGCTTTCACTCTAGATATGAAACTGATAATTGTTTTAAACACCTTTAATGAATATATCATGGGTTATTTTCGTTTCATATACTGTGGGAGTTGTCTAACACAGAATTAATTAAAAACACAATCATAGGGGCTGGAAGAATAAAAAATAGATGGATAAAGTGGATGACATAGCAGAATCTAATGTAAAGCTTAATAAGTGCCTTCTGCCATGAGAGTTTATAGTTTTCTTTTTCTTTTTTGCTTTTCTTTTAATCATCTTATGTTAAATTAGTTAATTAATGAGAGAAATATGATTCCATATGTTAATATGCCTCGAGGATTAAGATAATATTGCCACCTGAACGAATTAGACATAACTAAACTGAACTCAACAATACATGTTTTGGGCATATGTGTGGCTTGGATGCACACACTGGATGTAAATGACGGTGCACATACTTTAAGCCCTTGCACATCTGCTAAATATGTTATTTAAACAGTAACTGTGCCCCCCACAGAATTTTGCCAGCACTTCTGCCCGGACTCCCCACAAACAAGCCCAATCCTCTCTGCTTATCTCCTGGCTCCACGTTCACATAGCTTTATCGCCTGTAATGATACACCAATCCTATCTCGATGACGGACCTTAATGCATCCTGACATCAGCACCACGCCCCAACAACCGGGTTATTAATGGAAGACATGCTGGGTTGTCTGCAGCGGCTCTTTCAGTGGATTTCTGTCCCAGTGTCACCTTACCGCTCCTGATCCCCCCAACACAGCCCAGCCTCCCCACATTGGTGCGAGCCAGTAGAAATCCTCTCACGTAGCTCGCGTTGTCATGATGCTTGCCCTATTCATTTGAGATTAAGTGTTAAAAATGTGGTTGATGTGAACGAAGAGGAGGTGTGAATCGTGGAGGTGTGAGAGTGTTGCAGCTTGGGTGCAGAATTAGTTTTGAATGGCAGCTAGCACTTTCCTGCTCCCTGGTCTGGGTGTAGATTAAAGCTTTGGAGCTTGTTCCCGACTGCACCTTCACACAGGAGGCGGCCGCTGGGGCGGCAGCAAGAGAAAGTTCTTTGGCATTGCAGTCTGTTGTGGAAGGACAGGTTGACGAGGTAATTTCACATACACAGAGCACACTTTAGAAACATGGAGGAAGCTGACAGTTAATGAAGACACTGTGCTCCTCCTATCCACACCGGAGTACGAATTGTTCACATGGAGTCTTTCCTCCAAGAGCTTTAAATATATTATTCCTGCAGACCTGGCATTAAATAGTATACAAGAAAGTAAGTAAGGAAGTACCCTATTTTACTTGTAAAATAAATCCTCATGTTCTTCTTTAGCTTTAAAAAGTAGACGTGATGGATGCAGTGATCAATCCTGTACGTCTTTTTATTCACTCGCTGTTGTTATTTTGTTCCACATAATTCCAATGCAATTGGCGCCCCTTCAAAGCTCAATGAGAACCAGAAATTGCAATCAATGGGAATCTCTGAACCCCCTCCCCAAAAAAATGAGGACAGCCATGTTTTATTCAGGGGGTGCAGTGTTTTGTAATCTGTTCATTCAAATTAGCTGCGGCCTTCTTCTTGTCATGTATGAAGGAAACAATACCTATTTATCATGGCCCTCAGCTGGGCCAACAGTTCGGTGATCATTAAAGAAGCGCAACGCTTTGTTTGCAATCTGGGAAAAACAGCCATTTTGTTTATACACTTAACAGGACACAACAGAGGTGGCTGTTTGCGTTTTCATGCCTTTTTGTCTCTTTAAAGGGAGAAAACAAAATGTTCTCAAGATAAAAATCACCACTGTGATATGCCCTGATATCATAATGTTTATTGTGAAGTACATAGACCCACATACACATGGTGCCAAAAATGGGCTTCAGCCAGCTACAGTGAGGTTTCTTTTTTTTATAAGTTATTATTCTTCTCATACTTTGAATTCCATTTGGGTAGGTTTGCCAGCATCAAAATCTATAATTTTACTCCTGCTGCTGCAACCACTGTGACATGGGTGCAGTTTTAAATTGGGTTTATTGCTTCATTCTTTCAGATTAGTGAAGAGGTTGAACTTCATTTTTTTGTCATATGGGTCAATGGTTCTGCCAGCGTTTGCTTCTTCAAACATAAAGGCATCAGGCCATGGATAAGACAAAAATCCATGTTCATTTACTAAAGCGATTTCTGTGGAATGTAATAGAAAGATGCTGCTAAATATCCAAGAAGTGGGGACTTTTGGGAAAACCTTTTTGTCTTTAGTTGGTCCGTGGATCAATAGATTGGTCTGAAAGCAGCCTGAGTCTGAGACTCTACTGCCATCTGTCGGACAACTGTCTTTAAAGCCGACGTTCCGTCAGCTGAACAAAGGGTGCCATTGTGCTGAAGCTGTGCGTGATGACATTTAAGCAGGTGCGGTTATCTACAGTATCAGCGATGAGTGCTGCATATTGAGCGTTTTTGCTGTGGGTGTAATCATTTGGAGGTGGAGAAGGTGCAGTGTAAAGAAAAGCAGATTTTTTTTTAATGGAACAGCTTGGTTTAATTTAACATGGCATTTACTTATTAAAGCAGAGAATTGTGATAAACAAAACAGATGCCTTTTATATCTACAAGTCTGATTTAAACTGATGCCTTTTACATCTGCAAGTCTGATTTCATTGATGTGACTCTGAAATCACCATCTCTCCCATCAACACTGTATGTGTGGCCTAACAGCTCACTGTTAGGCAATGCAATGCACGATCAAATGAAATGAAACGCTACATAAAATGTAGCCTGACGTTAGGTGCAGTCTGCGCCTGTCAGCTACAAGCTCATGCCTATAAAATTCTGCACAATAAAGCTGCATGTGTTGTAGATCATGGTGAGCTGCTGGTTGCCAGATAGTGTCAAAATGAACTTGAGGGTTTTCAATGTCCAGTCAGCAGCTCACATGCGTTTAATTAAGCTGCTGTAATATAACAGTCCAGACTCTGTTTCCCTTCCAGCTGGAGAAAATGTGTGTTTTGTGGTTACATATGTTGGGCATCCATGATGTCCAGGTATTTGGCGTCGATCATTTTAGGAAGCAAGCTGGTCCTGAATGAAAGCACATGGATACCAGGTATTTTTTCAGTTCATCCCGCAGAAGAAAACAGCCATTCTAACAACAACAGAGTGCTGTAACTGCTAAATCCTGGTCTTCGATGGCCAACATGGATTTTTGAACAAACCAATGCTGAGCCTGTGCTGCCTGGGCTGGAAACACTGTTCCGCTCTGTTCGACCTGGATCAACTCACCGAATAGGAACCAGCAGGATCATCAGGAGAGGAAAGACCATCTTCATGTAGGGCAGAGGGTACATCCCGAACGCACAAAGGATGATCAGCTGGATCATCTGAACTCCTGTGAAGAAGTGCACTTTCCTCTGAGGCACACGGCGGATGTAGTGTGTGGGGGGGTAGGAGGTCTGGATGGAGAGGAGATAATTAAAATTCTGTCAATTATAATTGAATGTAATTCATTGCATATGGATTAACCTAAAAAAAAAAAAAAAAACAACAGCAAACAAACATTTTTATTTCCCCTGTGTCAGCTGCTGCCAATCCTCCCACCTATGTAAAAGTAAAGATTTCATGCGCCTTAAAGTCAGACCATCCTCCCACATGGACAGTTGGGATCTGACCTTATTCAGGGCCACTGAGAAAGCCTCATGTGTCACCCATCTGTCTGACACAAAACCTATCTCTGGTTATTTTTTCCCCCCTCTGACTGTTTGTTCACTGAACCTGTGAAGAGCAGTGAGAAAATCGAGCAAGTGTCAAAAACATACAATACAGCATGTGTGTGTGTGTGTGTGGGGGGGGTCCGACAACAGCTCAGTTTTTTTTTAAAAGGCATTTGTGCCTGCACTGATCTCAGATAGCTCGGAAGAGTTGCGACATAGCTGTCAGTGGCGAGATCAGCCAACGTTTTATGTCCCCGAGTGCGATGAACGTGTTACGCTGTTGGTGTGGCGATGTCTCTCCAGCGTGCTCCTTTGACTCGTAACTGGAAAGTTTCTAGTGGCTGACTGAAATCAGGTTAATGTGCAAAGACCTCAAGACCTTGAGACGATGCTCAGCTGTCTCAACTTGTTTAGAGATTACAACAGCTTTGATGGTCCAAGGATGAGGTGACTACAGCTGAGAGGCTCCTCTGCAGATGCCTCTGGAGACTTAAAGCTACTGGACATACACGCTGAATTCCATTATAGCCTCTTGAGAGTTCCATGCTTGATTTAACATGGCACTAGATTTGACATTATTTTACAATTTCCTTAATCTTTGAATTATTTCGCCTGCCAAAACTGAGTTTATCTATAGGGATTACATTGATTGCTTTCCATCTTCCATCAAAAAAATAAAACTGCTCAACGGATGAGTGGGAAGCAAAAGTGCAAAATTTCTTCTTAACAAGTGTGGAAAAAAAGCTTAAAGTGAGGAGATGAAGAAACATTCAGGCAAATTAAGCTAGATGACATTACATTATTTGTTATTTGTTGCATTTGTTATGAAGAAAGAACCATTCAGGCCGAGCCAGTGGTGTCTGCTCACCTGCTCTTTAAGCAGCAGGCACATGCGGTCAACCATCTGGTTCCCATCAAGCGAAGTGGCGGCGATGTAGAGGAAGAGGCCGTAGAGAACGGGCTTAGGGATCCACTGCAGAGGAATCGGCAGCATGAACGCCGACAGGCCAATCAGGATATTGGCTACCAGAGCGGTCAGACGTGTCTCCTTTACGCTGACGATGCTGTCAGACACAGGGGCAGATACACTCACTTTAACCCTTTGAGAAAAAAAACTATACAGAAGCTATACAAAACACTGTGTCCTGTAAACAGGCCAACATAACAAGACATATCTAGGTCTGTGAGTCCTTTAGGGATTAATTATAGATATAAACAACTTTCATTATGGAAGAGACTATAATTAATGTTTTTATTTATTCACTGCATAGACATTATCTATCTGGTGACCCTCTGTAACATCATCTATTTCTGTGATATACTCTTGGATTGTAACATAGTGACAGACAAGATGATTCAAACAAAACATTATCATAAATTATTTGACATTGTTGCTGCCCAAAAATGGTTGGAAACGTTTGAACAATATTGAGGTTATTTACTCTAATGTTACTCACGTGGTGTATAGGTGTCCGTTCTCTACATGCTGTTCCACTTTGGCCAGCTGACGGGCGTGTAGGGATGAATGCGGGAAGGCAGCATGCATCCATGGCAACCCCAGACAGGACATGAGGATATTTATAAAGCCTGTCAGCATCAGATCCCAGTGAAACGCTGTGCCTTTCAGTAACCTGGTGCACACACATTCGCATGCTGTCAAATGGCTTTTGCTGAAAAACTGGCGCCCGGGCTGCCGTTCTGTTCATCTCAGTGTTCCTTCACGGCAGGAAACGGAAGCATGAAAGTCTTACTTGTGCTCAGGTACATGTGTGAGTGAGATGACGATGTTTTGGTCAATAAATATGAGCAGGGCAAGAAGGAAACCCAGTCCGACGGCACTCAGCGAGCTCATTCCAGACAGTTTATCAAATGGAGGGTAGTGGAAGATTGGACCATCGTGGACACTAAATACAGGAACTACAGAGAGGATGAGAATGTTATAATCCATCAAGCTGCTACACATCCAAAAGAGTTTTATTAGGACTGTAAAATTGAAAATGCAATAAAAGAAATAGCAGCAATATAATCCTTTTCTCTTCCCTCAGAGAATTTATAAACCAGGAGTTTTTGTAAGGTAAGGTTGTGAGTTTCAGTCCTACAGAGTTCTGCTCTTGGCTATTTTTAGTCAGAAAGACCCAGAAGGTGAGAGCCTTACTCACGCTGTATGTCAAGGAACAGGTAGGAGCCAATGAAGGAGAAGATTACCACCGAGATCGGCAGAGCACAGTCAGAAACTACCTCTCGGATCTTATCGTTCAAATACGGGCTGTGGGAGAAATAACACATTTCAGAGGAGAACAGGGTGACATAAATCTGTGATGACTTTGGTGTTCTCTTTATGATGTTTTTCAAGCTGTATCATCACATAAATTGATGCACAATCAAGTACATGATCCATCTGACTGATCTTAGTTTTATTCCAACTCCACAATGTTATTATCTCATTTTTGAGTGCACATTTCCTTTGTGCTGAAAGGAATTGATGTGCCAGCCAGTCACTTAGTCCATTTCAGAGAGACTAGGATTGAAATTTTGCCCGGATAAAAGTTCATGAGCACCGATTACCTCCTTTTGATGAGGTAGAGGGTGTAACCCAGCCACAGAGTCCCCAGCATGAGCAGCAGACAGAGGATGGGCATTTCTCTCGTGCACTGCACCAGTGACTCGGGCAGGAAGATTAGCGTGTGTCCTTCAGCGTGTTCCATCAGGGAGGCAGCTTTAACATGTTCTCCCGAACTGTTTCCCGCCTGGACCATCGTCTGATTTAGGATCTCCTCTAGCTGCTGAAGCACCGACGTGCTGTTTGTGGTTGTCAGCGCGGGTCCACGGTAGTAGTGCTGAAAGACTATGAAGGGTACATGGGATGAATCTTGCAAATAAAGAAGCATTGCAATATTTAAGCTTGAAGCTGTCCTTTCTCCTTCCTTTGCCATCCTTAGTGTATTCCCAGCGCATCCAGTGGGTACACTCTATACGTCAACTGCTCAATTTGGAGTAATTAAGGAGAAAAGTACAACAGCCTGAGGCTTAAACAGAAAGATGCTCCAAAGCAACTACCATATGTTGAAATATTTACCACCCATTTCTGGCAAATTGCTATAAAGCCATGCAAATGATTACATAATTTTCACATTCATATTTTCCAAGGCTGTCTGTTAGTCCGCATTACCCAAGATGGTTAATAGGTTTTCTTGATTGGATTTAAGCATGGATGTGTCATTTCCCCGCAGCCACAGAAAAGGCGGATAACATGTTTCGACCTTGCAAGGACTTACTTTTCACTGTGCCCTTCACTGCATCTCCAACAAACGCTATTGAGATGAACAATGCAATGACTTCCTCAGTTGATCTGGAAAAGAGCGGAAACAATCAGTCGGGCCTGATCTTCTCATGGCATCATTTCGTCACCAGTTCTTGCAGAAGTCAACTGCAAAAGCTGCGTGAGGTTGTTGGTACATTTTCACCTTTTGAAGAGTTTCATCAGCAGGCTGACATTGAACAAGCCTCCGAGGATGAGGAACAGACTGTTCCACAAACCGATGCAGGCGTAAAAGGCATCAAAATCAAGTCCGTAGTCATCGCAGATGCCCCTGATGACTAAAGAGAGAGAGGAAATCACACACGGACACATTCTCACACATTTTTGATCAAAGTTTCACAAGTTTCCCATGTTTCTTTCTCTATCATCATGGTTAAACTGGCTATTGTTGCAAAAGGGCTTTAACGGCATTTTGCAGTGATTCTATAGGTTAACCCTACTTTTTTTTGTTTGTTTGTTGTTAGAGCTTTGATGATGACGAAAGAAGCTGACACGATAGAAACAAAGTAAAGTGAAACTCTTTTCAACTCCCGTCAACACGGTTGTGAACTTTGACTGGAGCGTTCCTCTTGTGCGCACATTCTGCTTTTATTTATTTATCTTTTCCTTGTCCTCTCCTACGCAGATCGATCACACAGCAGTCAGTACACACCGCTGATGAAGATGGCCAGTGGTGCAGTGGTGAGTGGAATGACAAGTGGTGACCCGGCAAATAAAGCATAGATCACTCCTCCAATGCTCTGGCCAACAATGGTCTTCTGAACATCTGATGCCGAAAATGTGAAAAGACAGAGAACATCGTGTGCTGAAGATAAAATGGTGGCTGTGGTATGAGACAATGGCCCGGAGTCAGACCCACCTATCTCTCCTCTTGTGCTTTCATCGTTGAGCGAGCCAAAGGCAATAGCAGGAAGCAGAATGGCGATGTACAGGAAAATAGCTGTTGTGGTGTACTTCAGCAAACAACGATCTTTCCCAGTTAGACCTAAATGTGTCATAGAAATGATTGTTAACAGGACGGTGTAAAGTATCCCAACACCTGATCTATTCAGCTAACAAACCAGACAGGAAATCAGTGTCACGATTTCAATCAATTACCATCTGTGAAGTCTGACGGGTAGAGGGGGAGTCGCCTACGAAGGTCCTTATAAACACCTTTACCAGCTTTGAGAAAGTCTTTGCACTGTGAACATAAAGATCAGGATGAAGGCCAGCTTCAGATCAACTGTGAAAGCAGAGAGTTGCATGTCTTTTAAAAGGGTGAAAGGTCTTGAAGAGAAGTGAGGAACCATTCATGACATGTCAGGGCTGAAGAGGCTGCGATGGGATAAAGCAATAACGACCAACATACCATATTGCTGAAAGACTAAAGCTTTAAGTAATGTGAGTTAAGTGTGCACAGACAGTTGAAAACCTGTTCTCTGACCCTGTACTGACTTACTTTAAACTGGCCTCATACAAATACTATTGAGAACTCCAGCTTTGTAATATAACAAGAACAGTAAAGACTTGAATAGGGCGATGAGAGAGATGTTAAGTCTCCTGCTGTGATAAAACACTGGTCCTGATTGTGTTCCCGGTGTTCTGAAAATTCACCTGTCAAAGTTAATATATGTAGCACCAGACCAAACCAGCTTTTGAATGCTGTTAATACTATCTGCTCTCAGTTGCCATTTACAGCCCAAATAAAATCTCTCCAGGGTGTTCAATCAAGAGAACACGCACATTTCTGTTCATAAACTCTGGGTGTAATGAAGCAGTTTATCAATACATGGATCTGCATACATTCTGCTGCCAGAACCGTGGTACACTTAACAGCTGTTTCAGTCTGGTGACCAGCTGCTGCTCATCCCTCAGAGCTGGCTGAGTGAGTGTGGAAACAGGACAATCAAACAACAGGCCTCAACTGCTTTATTGCATTATACGTTTATGCCTGGACGCAGTGGGAAAGCTCAAGGGCGGTCCCATCCTCGGTTTTATTATTGCCATAAGTTGCGCATCTACAGAACAGAAGTGATATTGGCAGTCACACCTGCAGTGGTTTCCCTCTGCGTGGGTCCGAGTCCTCCTCTTCCTCTACTACAGGCTTCTCCTGGACTGTGGAGAGCTTCTGTTTGTGGGAGAGCAGCTCCTGCTTGAACTCCTCCTGCGTGCTGGTCTCCAGGAGCCTCTGTCTGAAGGACATGTCGGAGAACATCGTGGCAAACGTTCTGCCGAGTTCAATCGCCGTCTTGGTGCTTTTCTGAAAAAGCAACGATGCATCATTGAATCTGGTTATTACTCTGGGTAGACACAGGGACACCATCATTTTCATAACTGGTAACTAGATCAAGTAATTCTCCTTTAAACATATGATCAATTACTTGTTTATTTACACATCATCTTGTCTTAGAATTAGACAAAGTACACAAACTCCAGGATGTGACCTCACCGTTCGCGGAGGGGCAAGAATAAAGATGACGTAGCGAGCCTCACAGCAGTTGACACCCCAGTTCTGGGGTTTGTCCAGGCGGGTGATACACACATGTCGCCTCTGCAGACTCCTCACGTTGGTGCTGAACATGAGAGATAGTAGTTAAGGCGGAATTATTGGTACAATTTTTTTTTTTTTTACAAAAAGGTAAAGAGGACTTTGATCTAAGAGGCACTCACAGAATGCAAAGCCAAGACTGCTGGTAATGAATTCCAGTTGAGGTGGATGTCACACCCTGGATGGTTTCTGATAGCAGGTGAACTGTGGGGGGATGGGGGGGTACTCTGATGAATCCACATCAAGGTGTGTCCAAAACGAAGCTCTCATGCACGTAGCTCACCGTCAAAGTCCTTTCCTTCTGCGTCTGTGAACACAGAGCCCATGACCTCATCCAGATCGCAGCTCTCATGGCCCTCCTCCAGCAGCTGAGCTAGCATCCTCCTCAGGACCTCATCCAGAGTGGTAGCCCTCTCGTCCAGCATTATGCTTGCCTGAGCAAGGAAGTTGTCCAGGTCTCTGTGGGCGCGCACTTCCTCCTGGAAATTCATGGGCTTCACATACTAGACGGAGACAAAGACCAAGACAAAGTGAAGCCGATCCACTAATACGTATATTCAGTTATACATCTAATAACCCCCCCCAAACAGAGGGAAGTGGAAATTTTCTTACTTTCCGTGTTGTGTTTAAGAGCCCAAATCCAGGACAGTCAGCATCTGCACATAACAGACACAACATTTTGAAGCATTCATGCTGTTTTGTAAATCCTAATTAATGCGCTAAGCCCAGCGACCGCTGGGAGCTCATGTATGCAGGGCATCATGGTGCTGGGATCCCACTCTGCTGAATTATCACTTCAATTCTATTGTTCTCCCCCTAGATTGCATGAGCATCTAGACATGATTGACAAAATTATTTCAGGTTTTACACAGTCAAAATTAAATGTCATTTTAACTGGTAACAACAGAACACTGTTGCTGGCTGTTTTCTGCTGAAGAACCAAAGCAAACAGGTTTACCTGAAACACTAATGTGCACCTGGTGGTCATAGATGTGACCCTTGTGGATGTCATCTGAATCCTCCCCATAATCCTCCTTGTTCCCGTCTTTCAGCTCTGCGAATGAATCACAAAGCTTCAATCATTCCTGTATGTTCACCATGTGGCCTCAGCTGTGGATCGAATCCATCAAAGCAATGGTAAATCATATTTTTCAGCCGTAGATGTAATTGTTGATGCCTGCGCACGTATAACATATCAATACAGGACATTTTAAAGATCTGTGAGATGTTCTTTACACCAAGGTTGAGATGCTCTTGTAGCCACATTAACTTTGTCTTCAGCTGAGGACAATTGATTTTTGCCTCCCATCATGCACTCTGCCATCTGTCGACAAGCATGCAACAAGAGATTAAAAGAAAAAAGAGAGAGCGAGTACAATCTAGTTGAAACCTGACATGAATTAACTTCTGACCAGTCTACCCATGACAGCTGCTGTCATGGGTAGGATAGGAGCTGCAAAAGACCCTGGCATCAGCACAAAAAATACTCATACTCATACAGGCTACCTTAAAAATACTGCCCTGATAAATAAAGCAGAGTGAAGTTGTCTGGGCCCGCAGAGCAAATCATTATACAGATCAAGTGAAGGAAATGATCCATGCAAAGGAAAAGTCAATATGATACGAATTGTTGCATCTACGCACCCATCTCCTGGAAAGCATATCCATTCTTAGGCCTCCCGGCGGGCGAAGCATCTGGTGGAGAAAAGACAAACTATAATCACACAGTGTTGTGAGTCTTTGGTTTATCTTAAATGTCTTTTTATTGTGTGTGTGTGTGTGTGTACGTGTGTATGTGTGCATGCGTGTTGTATTGCATGCGTGTTGGATTGCAGTATAAACCATAAAAACAATAAAAAAAAAAAAATACAGTTATAGCTGTTGATCATTCTGGTTGTAAAATCATTCATTTGGCAGTAAATATGGGGACATTCTCCCTTATCTCCACTGTAGTCTTTATTCAAGTTGCCAGCTTTCTGTATTTTCTTTTCCTCCACTCATAACCTCACTGCTACATAAATAAAGCTTTTGGTTACAGTGAAAAACAGGCGCCAGCTGCGTCTGATGTTTTTGTAGACATTCATGTATCTGTTTAATGCGGTTGCGACCGTATATTTGCTGTTTCTCGCCCAAGGCGAAGTCGGGCTCCGGGGGTCCCAGAGCAGGAACATCTCACAGCAGATTAGACAGAACATTCCCAGGTTTGCTCCTCTCTGCAGGAGTTCAGCACCGACCACAGGGTGTCTGATGATGTCTGAAGTTTATGCAAAGAACCAAGTGTATCAGAGGCTGTGGTGCCGATCACGATTAAATCTGCCTGAAACCTTCACAGCTTATTCAAGTTAAGATAAAGGTCAATTTTTATTATGGCTTTTTTCAGATCTCATTATTAGATCTTAGAAGCAGCATGATAACAGTAAATAACATTCTGATCAGTTCCACCAGTGCTACAAGGACATGCAACATCATTGTCAACTTTATTTCTGGAGACCTGCGTGACTTTACACATAATGTTGTTAACAGGCATTTTGCCATTCATACACACACCGAAAGCCTAGTGTCAGTCAAAGCTTGAATTTTGAGTGACCACATCAATTTTGACATTGATACTGCTTCTTAAAATAGCCTGCTTCTTGACCCCGTCACTGAACCACTAATAAATATTCTATCCTCAAACTGTCACCAAAGACAAAAATGCATTACATTTACATATAAAAAAAACACTTTCAAATTCTTAACATCTGTTCTTCATTCCTGTAAAACACTTTATTTTGAAAATATATGAATGCATATCGCTTTCCACCTCTCCACAAATTATTTCCACATAATTAAGCAATTTCATATATTAATATTAAAAATAACAACAGCACAACTCATCTGCTGCTTGTCTGTCAATCTCTAATTATGGATATATACCATTCCAACATTTTGTTCCTGTTAGTTAATCCCATTGCTTGGATGCAAGTGTTATTATGTATCCCTGTCATCCTGCTATCTGAGGGTGTCCTTGAGCAGTAGGAAACACAGGAACTCTTGTTGAGTCTCTGGAAATGAACACATGGGGCTACTGGAAGTACGTGGCAGATGAGGCCAAACCATGAAAACAGTCTTATCGGGCTGGAAAGGGCTCGCTGGTGTAAACATTAAAAAAAAAAAATCTGAGATCCATCTGCTGTCAGAACTTGATCGCTTTTATCACTGATGAATTTGTTGGTCGCTAACAGTTGAGACATTAACAGTGCACACTCTCACTCTCACTCACACACACACACACTCATGGAAACACGTTTAACAGTATAAAGTAACCGGAATTGAAGCTCATTCCACTTCAACACCTCGAAAGCTAAAGGAAGCGCCAATGTTATGTTTGTTTTTCCACTATGTTGAATTTAACCACTAGAGCAACAGTAAAAATAGCCACACAGGCTATTGTTGACTCGTCAGACGCACATCTCTGCTCCCGCGAAGACGTCGTCTCCTCAAGTAGAGTAAAACAACTTAAAAACAAAAGTACAGTCAGATGGATATGGCTCACATCTTTGATGACCTCATCAACCTCACAGAGAGTTTGTTAAAAAAAAAAGTTTTCCCGTGATTAATAGACTTCACATTTTTCTGTGAGATAATCTTCTTAATCCATCTGGGAAAACTCACTTTTTAACCCTTGAAGGTCACCAAACGTCAGATTTCAGCTCCAGCAATGCAAGACAGACTAGCTATTAAACTAAAAAAACACGTGGATCATATTAAAAAAATTGCACATCTGCTATAAAGCTGTGCAGGCACCATTTATGGCTTTATTGTAAATATTGACACATATTCTTTGCCGTTGTCGTCCCTGCCTATAGATTCACTGGCTTCCAAACTATTAATATCGCAAATACTGTGATATAAGTATACGTATACAGTAACATAAATAGTCTGTATGAACACACACACACACAGTAGAGTTTCTCCATGTGTTTGACACACTTGGCTCAAGTTGCACCATGTAAGATCTTCTCGGCCGCGGCCGTGACCCTGTGAAACTTACCAGCTGGCACAAAGTGAAGGACCTTTCTGTCTTCCATGTTTTGCTGGTCTTTGAGCTGAGATGCTATCCAAAGTTCAACCCATCATCGTCCTGATTCCAAACACCCTGCACTCCAGGCACTGTCTCGGC
Organism: Lagocephalus sceleratus; assembly: GCA_911728415.1. Lineage (NCBI taxonomy): Eukaryota > Metazoa > Chordata > Actinopteri > Tetraodontiformes > Tetraodontidae > Lagocephalus > Lagocephalus sceleratus. The sequence goes on along the minus strand of CAJVRN010000211.1, from coordinate 440,543 downwards.
CGCTTTCATGCACATGCACGGCAGACTGAGGTGAAACCAACTCCTTCCACCCCCCCCCACCAGCAGCAGAAGGTGGATTCAAGGGAGGAAATGGGAGGGTGCGAGAAAGGCTCCGGGTGAGAAGGCTATTTATTCCTTCAGGGTCCTTGTGCCTATAAACTATAAAACAAGTAGATCAACCTAAATGAGTAAATATGGTTTGGTTTCGGGTATTACCATTATTCATTGCTCTGGTATGAGAGAAGAAGCATGTGAGTCATTCTGCTTTTATGTGGTCTTTTTTTAGCTGTATGTTAATTAGTGATCTGGTTCTACTCAGGACAGGGATTTTTTTTGAACGACAACCAACATTTACGTGAGAGAGACTGACTCCACATTGATCAGGGATGTCCAAACTCTTCCACAAGGGGCCGTGTGGAGGTTTTCATTCCAACCAGTCAGGCACACACACAGTCTGAGTCTTCAGACAGTTGATTAAATGAGTCCAGTCTGGTGTGCTGCTGGTTGGTTGGTTGGAACAAAAACCTGCAGCCACACGGCCCTTTTTGGAAGAGTCTGGACATCCCTGACATCGATGGAACAGTTTCTGAGCCGGTTGGAAAAATCCTTTGACGGGGGTCCAGGCAAGCAAGTTTTTGGCCTCAGTTTGCTTGAATTTCTTCACAGCTGCCACAGAAGTACATCGTCTGCCGCTCCCACTTCAAGACCTGACTGGTGGTGGTCTCCAGGAAGCAGTCCTTGGCTTCTCAGGGACAGGATTGATGATGGAGGCCTTATGAAGGCTGGCACATGGCGCATCTCTAATGAGGAGTGGAGTGGGGGGGTACACAGGGTCTGGCCCCACTGCATTCCAGGGGTTCTGTTAATAAAGAAGCTGTTAACATTTCTCTCTATGAGAGAGAAGAGAGAGGGGGGAGGGGGTTCCTGTAGGGGAGGAAGTTGTTGAGGTGGAGGTGGAAGTGTGAAACTGAAACTGTTGCGTGGAGCCCCATGTGGTGGTGTCGGGAAGTCCCATTGTTTTTCAAAAATGACTGTCTTCCAAAACCCATTGAGGTCAGGGCACATGTTGTGAGAGGTAGGTTCAGCATGTGCTCAATAAGCTGTCTTAGACCTTTCACCTGCGCTACTCAAGAGTTCAGAGGACAATGACTTAGCTTCATCAATAGTTTTCCTGACAGGATGCAGATATGGAGAGAAAAGAAAAGGGATCCAAGAAGGAGCCTTGAGGGACCCCACAGGAAAAGCAGGCCATCGTTTCCTGTTTTCTCCTACCTGCTCGCAGCGCCCTGCAGTACTCCACCACCAACAATGCTGGCTCTTTACAAATGTTTACTCAAATGCTTGAGCATCTTATCAAACTGCAACTTGGGTCAGGGAGAACATGAACGGCCCTGAAGACGAGTGGCGCAGATAAATGCATGAGGGAGGTGTTTGCGGACATCTGCTGGACAGCTGGAGGATAGCAAGTGTGGAGGAGTCCCACATTAGTTAGTCTGCTGAGTTGAGGTTGGAGGAAAAATGTTTCTTTATGTAAATTAATAATTAAATTGGGGAAGTTATGTGGTGGAAGAGAGTCCTTTATTCTTGCAAAGTGTAATTTCACCACTATATGCCACCAAATCTTCCAAATTTAACATTTTATTTGTCTGTGCAAGTTGAAAATGTGACAGCATTTGCAATATTGAATACCGTTCCAATACATATGTGACATTAAGATGTTCCCCAGCATTACAAAGAATGGCACTAATGACGGGTAGCCATAATATGTTGTAACTATATCCAAAAGCTTCGCAACTGGTGAAGCATAAGCAAATGTCAAGCAAAAAGGGGAAAAGTTACATTTCCATAATGAGTCAATTTTTAGGCATCCTAACGTTATCTATCATAAAAATCTTAACCTTGAGTTACTCAGAAACTGCATGGCTGTAGATTAACTAGCTATTTCATTGCGGGGACAAAAGTTTCAATTGTGCAAGAAGGAATACAAAATAAAATCAGATTAACCACCTGTTGGAGAATCATTTGGAATCCAAAACAAATTATGTAAATTGGGAATTTTATCCTAAGTTCTCACCATTAGTTACCCTCTCGTGGAGAGCTTGAATTAACCCTACTCTCTTTAACCTGGCACCTAATGTGCTCAGTAAATCACTGCAGGGATTTTAATGATTATTGCCGAAAACGGAAAAAAGTCCATTTGGACGGTCACTTAATAAATGACTCTTCCGCCATAAAGGGCAAGTACGTGTATATGACCGCTAGATGGCAGCACAACAACTCCGTGAGAAGAGTTTTCTCACGTTGAAGCAAATGAGAAATAGACGAGTTGGGAATTCCAAATAAAAATATGTTTGAGTCATTATTCTTATAAACAGTTTAATTACTGAAAGACCTTTGTTTTCAAATATCTAATATAACTCTGAGTGAACATTTCTGAGTGAACTCAAAAACATTTTGTACTTTTCGAAACCCTAACACATATCAAATCATCACGATTGAACGCATAGAACGAATTTGCTTTGTGCAACTATGCAAACAACAAGATGTGGAAAACATCTGGTAATCATCAACCTGCATGAAAACATGAATGTGAGCGACACCACTGATGTAGTTATAAGTCAGACTAGATGCAAAACAGCAATAAAAGCTGCATTATCAAATTAATGTTCTGTCCTCAAAGTACAAAACTTCATTTAGTGGGAAAAATTAATCAAACTCCACAAGTGCCCAAAGGAACCATACGAACAAGAAATACTGACATAGCAACAGGAAACAGTGTTGGAACAGGAAGTGCTGAGGTACATGATTGCATGTGACTTTGTGAATATATTATACTTACATATCTATAATATCATTGGAAGTTCTATAAGAACTACTGATGGAATATTTTTCTGTCTGTGCTATATATGTGTAACAGAGTTCCTACTGATCCTTCCTACTTATTCATTATGAGCATGAAGGGGAAAATAATTTATTCAGTCTAAATTTTGCAAGAAACAAAATGGCTTAATCAATCATAATACAGTGATTTTTTTTTATTGCTCGTTAGTTCAACAGTTATTTATTGAAATGTTTGGATCTATTGCTGGTTCTAGGATAAATTTACATGTGGAAAGCAGGACAAAAACCATTTGTTACTTCCACAAAACACATCCTAAAATAGGGAGCATTCAAAATGAGCAGTTTTCCAAGCCTTACCCTCAGCAAACTGATTCACCGTTACTCCCGGCACGTCCCTGCTTTCCTTTTTGGTTTTCATCGCTGGAGTCCTCTTGCAGCAATCACGTCTCTGTTTGTTCCGGCGGCAGAACCTGCGTCCAGAGCTGCGAGTGGACAACCTTCCCGTGGACGAGCATGGGTGGTATCTGCAAGGAGCTGGGAATAACTCACCACCAATGAATAACACCTTAATGAGCCTTCTTCCAATCAGAGTGGAGCCAGCTTTATGTATTCAAGGTAAGGTGGCAGGTGAAGGTGAGGTTGGGGAATGACAGATATTAAGAGAAGGAGAAACGTGGGGAGGAGAAACTGAGGCACACTTTAATATCAAGCAATGACTGGCTTTTACCACTATCCTTTTTACAAAACCTGCAATTAGTTGATCGATTTCAAAAGGGCTTTTTCAGCACCTCTCTTAGACTTTTATGTTAATGTGCCACTCCTGTTCAGCCACTTTGCAAATCCTAATAACAGCTGAACTGCAAACAGCCTCGAATGGGCTCAAGCACAAACAAATCAGTGTCAGTATTTGATACCCCACAGCTTTTGTAGCGCAAACACACAGAGGCCGATTACTGATCCATACTACTAATATTGAGTTGCTTTGTTTACTCTTGTAGATACACAGACAGAAGGAATTGAGGAGCTTTGGGGTTAAATATTTATGGTTGAGTGTTCCCAATCCTCCAGCCAGGAATACATGTCATGTATAGTGCTTTTCCTCTGACAGTGTCAGTGACACCGTAAATGGATTAAATCTGTCCATATAATCACGCATGAAGCTCTCAGTGTGGACATCCAGAGGTGTATTAGAGCAGCAGAAGGTATCGGTGTCTGCCACATGGACACTGTGTGACATCCTCATTTACAACTAACCACCATTTCACACAAAAGAAATAGGACAGTCGGAAAATAAAATGAAAGTAACCAACATTAATACACTCGTAGTTGTGGGAGAAAAAGACCTGTTGGATAGCTGCTGTTTGCCACAATGTCTCGCTGAAATGAGGCTGTGTGTGTGTGTGTGTGTGTGTGTGTGTGTGTGTGTGTGTGTGTGTGTGTGTGTGTCGTGTGCGTGTGTGTGTGTCTGTTGACTCCATCTAACACAAGTTTAGGAGGCAGATGTCCTGGGCGATGGCATCCTTCTGTTCCAGCACTCATTGTCAGCAAGTAATTAAATCTTCAATTATCAGAACAAAGGGATAATGTGCAGCATAAAGATCTTTTTTTAAACATCTCATAACACATTTTAAACAAGATGTACTTGTGAGTGTTGATATAAAAGGCAGATGAAGCAATCAGGACACATTGTTGGTTGATTTTGGTCTTTGGGTTTGTACTGCTGGGGAGTGCACTATACAATAATGCAGAAGAGATGCTGTGCTCATGCAATTCATGCAAAATTTCAAATTCCCGGTAATCATCAACATCCACGTTTAATCTGTCACTCATTGTGTTGTCCTCCTCAGGCAATATCTCACACAGAATGAATGCTTTCAAATTCTAAACATCATCTACTTCTGCATCCTTGCGACAAATAGTTGAGCGTCCTCAAACTCAAACCCCGCCTCTTCCCAACTGCTATTGTTATTATTACTTAAAAAGGCACAAAAGCCTATTTTCTAAATCAACACGACAGCTCCTCGTTCGCTTTCATGCAAAAAATAGAAACTGCACTCGCGCTGCCTGAAGCGCAGACGTGTGTGAATAACATGAATGATTACAGTCACCATCGTCGGGTTGTTGGGTGCAACCAACTTAACAAGGTGAGCCTAAAATGATCTTTGGACCTTTTGTGCATTTAAGCTATAATAAAGTAACCCATAGCGCTTCAATGTCAATTATTATTGAAAGTGAATCCTGATGGCTGAGTTAATGAGTGTGGAGCTTCATCGTTCTTCTGGCAGCAAGCATTTGGATCCAGACCTGCTGGTGACAGCTGGGTGCTGGAACCACAGAAGCTCTGGCTAACTTTCAGCCGCTACTGGTAATTGTGTCTTTGTGTAGTCTCAGAGGACTTGATAGCACTGTTTGAGGTTGAAATACATCACTTGAATGAAACAAAGTTTACTTAAGGATTAATTATGTCTTGCGTGAACCAAATATTCTGTTTTATATGTATCTCTTTATTTATTTCACCGTGTTGTCTGTGGTCCTTCTTGTTTTGTTTATCTTCATAGAATAAAATGTGTGTTAATATAGTGACTTGTTTCCTGCCCTGCTGTACATGTCTAATGATTTTTCTCCTTGATTTCTTTTGGTTTGTAAGGTTATATCACCCCCCCCACCCTCACCGACATCGACAGCTTCACCTCCTACATGATTATTCAGAGAAGTTTCAGGGTAACAGACTCTCCAGAGGAGGAAGAGTTGGACGCGTAAGCTGGCAATGGGGCGAACCTGCCCCGTTATTAGACCTATTTTATTTGTCTGTCTCTCCACACATCCATCATCTATCGTTCTGTCCCTCCTTCAGGCTGATGAGGGAGGCTGGAGCCTGAGGAGGTGCGGCTTGCCACCCCTCTGTGTTTTCTGGCCTCTTGTCTTCATCTTTATTACCATCAGAATTCGTTTTCATTATAGGAAAATGCCGCCTCACGTTTTGTTTTTTCAGCTTTGCTGTTCTTTGTTCAGATAAGATACACTTATGAAGAGGTCACCAGAGTTAATGAGCAACAATTAGGTAATCAGTGATCCCGTTTGGCCTCCCGGAGATGCTACTGCTCTCATCAGTTTTAACTGGATCCCTGAGCGCAGACACCTGAGTTATGAAATGCCTAAAAGCGCGTCCAAAATGACACAAAACGATGATATTTGCTGCTTGAACAGGCATGAAGCAGTCAGGCAGCACTAAAAAGGTGACAGGAAACATCGATTAAAGCTGTGCAAATGGCTCCTGATGATACGAGCAGTTTATCAGTAGTGGCCTAAAGTATGAAGTTAGGTAATAACAACTGATCCATCATACAAAGTCTGTTTGAAAATACACCAAAGCAGACTGTAACATAATTCTTGAAGATATAATATGAACACATTTGTAAAGTTAAATAATATCTTCAGTTAAATATCAACATTTTTCAGTCAGTAGAGCCAACTAATAACAGTCTTTTCATACTTGTTGAATTAAATATTTTAAATTATTAAAAGTTGTGGTTTTTATTTAGAGGCTCATATGCATTATGTATTATAGATATCAATATGGGGAACATTATTAACTTAACATAACTTTTTTCCAACAGCTTTAGGGGGCAGTATAAACCTATCTTATATTCTATCTTAAGTTAGATCGGTCATATTCCACATCGTTTGTCACTCTCCTGTGATCCAGATAGGTCTCTTGAGTCTGGAAGTCAAGGTCATCTTGGGGTTGAGAGCATGGAAGTGACCATAGTGGGACAGCAGTGTTTCATTTGAGAGGGTGCAAGTGAAGACACGATTCACATGTCATCCAAACATAATAAGGCTACTGACAATTGAAATTAATGAGTCTGTCACTCCCATCTCATCAGATATGAAAGCTTGGTGAGACCCTAATGTGTCAGACAATGACACTGAAATACGATTACCACAAAACCATTGGTTTTAAGACAGTGCATGATTTCTTAATTCCTTAACAAAAATCACTGTATTGTCTGACTTTCACGTGGATTTTCATGTTGGGAATGGCATGGATACTTTTTTAACAGCCTGTACATGAAAAATTGATGATTTAGTCCTGAGGCAGCATCTGACCGAGCATCCTTTTAGAAAGAATAATGACGGAACAATCAAACATTTTAAGCAATTTTAGGTGTTTCCATTTAGGAAACTCATTCGTCAGAGAGATTATAATGACAAATGACTTCATCATGCTTTCAATTTGACAAGGAATGATTGCAGATGACATTTTTAAAATGTCAAAGTGGGTGAAAAGTGATATTTTCAGGCTACAGGAGTGTATCCATTATTTCATTCATGAAGGTAGAGAGATGTGTATATTATAAAAGGCTGTTTGAGTGTGAATCAGAATATACTGAAATCTAGGTATATTTCCTCATATTCAGACAACAGTAGTCATAATATCAGAAATGATTTATATTATATGGTTCATATGATTTATATATTTCAAATTTGCTGATACTGTCAGTGAGCTGGTGACTCATCCAGGGTGTGTCCTGCCTCTCATTCACAGGCAGCTGAATTTGCCTCTAACCCCTCCCGTGTGACAACATAAGGCAAAAGTGTTTCCCAACCAGGGGTTTGCAGACCCCTAGTGGTCCATTATGTAATTACAAGGGGCCAGTGTAAATAAAATATCCTTTAAAAAAATGATCCTGTGGCATCTATTGAAATTTGACTATTTAACTCAAATGTGACTGAGACCCTTATCTACCAAAACTGCACGGGGTAACAGGACAAATGTGTCAAATTGCATCTATTTAAGAGCACAACTAAACTGACCAGATTAGATTTATAGAGATTTAGATGGCAGGGTTGAATTCCGTTATAGTAATAGTTTCCCACATTTTGAACATATTGTTGGTTCTAAATGTGTCCAATAATCATGTAGCCTTTTAGTAGGCTGATCATTTCATGACAATAGACATTAAATTACATCCATGCACTAGACATAGTGGTACCAAGAAAGCTGTCATTATGTTGGATACAGTTCATGTTTAAGGCACATGTGATTATGAGAGGGGAAAAAAATGAAGGAGGTTGTAAGAAGAATGTGTCTGTGTAAAATGAAGCAAGGCTTGATTGGGAAGGACCCCCTTTGGTAGAATTGTCAAAGTTACTGTGATTGAACCTGGAAAATGTGAGTATTTGGCAGTAAATGTGCTCATGAACTGCCCCCCACAACGAGTCGTTCCCAGAGGGCCACTGTTTCGGCCCAGAGGACTTCAGTTCAGTGAAGGAGTTGTGAAAGTGGGCCTGCATGTTAGAGTCCAGCTGCCCGACTGTAGTCCTCAGGGACATTAAGACACGGCGTACAGTAGAGTCACTGGGAAACACGCTCAAACTGAACCATCATGCGTTTTAGTGTGGGCTCAATAAACCATCTCCCTGTGAGATTTAAACTCAGCATGATTCTGAAATGAATTTGAAAAGTTCCACAAGGCCACGTGTGTTTGTGCATTTCATCATTTTTAGAGAAAAACAGATGTGCACACACACTCTACGCCCTACTGTAAATGTCTGCTTCACGCACACGCATGAACACACACACTTTCATACATACACTGTGGACACACGAGCACATCTGGAGGATGCACCATTTGCACAAAATGCACAACATTATTTTCTCCTCAGAGATTCAGACAGAGAAAAGCACACAGATTTGCCGTACAATTACACATTCAGCATAAATCTAGCAAAAAGACAACAACAGAAAAAGTAGAATGATCACAGCTGGAGGCAAAAAGACAAAAACTAATCTTTATCTGAATCAAGCAAGAAATTATCGTGGATGTGTTTTCGTTTTTGTATTTTTATAAGAATGAGAATGTCCCATGTCAACATCACAATGAGACTTGCAGTGATGCCCTTCAGAGAGATGAGGAGTTACTTTGATTAACGTCCAGGTTCTCTTCTATGGGGATTACTAGCTCCCAGACAGTGGTGTACGAGTCAGACACAATTCTGACTAATCACATAAGGGTGTGTTTCATAATCTGCTTGTTTTTGATGGCATGCACTTTATCTTGTTCTCTGCCTGAAGAAGATGAAACAGCCTCTTGATGGTTACATTAAATACAGTCATGTTATTCGTGACATTCTAATAAGCACTTATGGTTGGATTTATTTGTTCTGCTTGGCTGATTGGTTTAAACTATGCCGTTATTCTGTCGCTCAGACAGTGTTGTAACAGCAGATATCTCATTTTTAGCAGGCTTCATCATCAGAGGGTAAACATGTCACATCCACTCGGTCGCTGTGGTGGAGGCACAGCTCAGGTTGGCAGGCTGCACGTCACAGTCCCGGTGTTTACTGCAATCACAGAGAGGAATCAATCCAGCTCTATCTTGAAGACACAAAGAAGAGAATCAAGTCTGGAACTACAAAAGGAGAGAATGTGTTGACGTATGGCAAGTATGAAGGAGTGGAAAATAGCATGTGGGTTCAAGCAACTTCTGTTGTTGCTGTTGATCAGTGGTGGATTCACGTTGCTCCATTTTTTTTATGTTGGGAGAACAGAATTACTCAAAAGAATATATGATCATGCCTCTTGTTTCATTGTTTTGCCAAAATCAATGCACCTGAACACTGAAAAGTATGAAATTATTCAGCTACAGTGGCTGATATCCATTTAGAATCCCATTATGACTACTGTGTTTTAGATTATTACTGAATAGATGTAGATTCTTCCTTTTTAAATGTGTAGTCAGCTCTTTTCTGAATGTCTTATTGAAAATAACTGTCGTGGTTTTATTGCATCATTCCAGCAATAAATGTCAAGAATGGAATATATTCGATCTCTCTGCGGATGTTACTTAACTTGAAATGCCAAAGGGAAATATCCTCATAGAAAGAGTAATAATAGTAAATACACTTTTTTTTTTAATTAAACAGAAATGGAATATTTTAAACTCCGTCTCTTGCCTGGAAAGGTCTGCAACTTAGCTTGTGTAATAATAAAATGTCACGGTAACCTTTTATTCATTTTGATCAAGATCTTTTTTTTCTAGCAAAAATCAGATACAGAAATATTTTTATGCAGATACTTTAATTTTTTTTGTTTGTTAAATAACTTATTTTATTCATTGCTGTGCTTCTAATTAAAATGAAAAGATTTTAATGGATCTTTAACTTTCATCTAGATCTTGGTTGATGTTGCCAGTTCTGGACCTTCAGGAACTCCGTGATATGAATTACCTTAACCAGTGAGACAACCTTTGCATTCCACATTCCTCTGGCCCATATTATTTTTCCATTCTATTAATATACTGCACATGTTATTCATTATCAAGCTGTCAGTTCCTCCTGGTGTAAGTTTCCATTTCATAATTAATTACTATATTGTAGCTTTTCATGTGATGATACTTCTTGGACAGCTCAAATGTTTAATTTGTCAGAAATCCATATACCAAGTAGCACTGACTGATGATTGACAATCGTTTTCTGTCAATTTCTGAGTTCAAAATGGTTGTACAGTAGCAACAATGAAGCAAGTGAGCTTGAAGCCATGATTAAGGCAAAAAAATTCCCAGGAACATTACTTGTACTTGCTTTAGTTATCAAGAAAAAAAAGGATCAATAAATCAAAATGAGTCGACAACTTTATTCGCAGCACCTCCTCAGAATTTTCACAACAGAAGAGGAAAAGAATCATTTTTAACCATCTAATCTCAGAAAGATCATTTGTTGGGGCTACGTACTCCACCATCACTGGCGTGACTCTGCATAGCACTGTTCACATACACAATGAGAAGAAAAAAGTATGTACAGCAGAAACAAGCCAAGAGCTGCTGTTTCAGATGAACATCTACAATATTGCTGCGTTGGGCCACAGCCTTTGAAGATCTCGGACGGACATACAATAATGAGAGTTTTCTCAGATGTCTGAGCAAAATAAAGCTTTATTGTCTGCATCTCCAGTATTCCCGTACTGGTCAGAAATCACGGTCCTCTCCCAGTCGCGGAAAATGGTATTTACGCCCCTGGTGCTCCAGCAGATCTGTTGCATTGCGTGTACAGATCAGACACAATGTTCATGGTTTCCTCCAAACCTTCTCCATACAACATGTCGACTAAGCGCTTCTGTTAATAACCTACATCTTATGCATGTCTCTTTATCATACATAAATTCATTATATGTTCATAATAACTTGTAGAAGTGAAAACATTTGGACGGTTTCCTCACAAAAGCTGTACTCTGACTTTTTGTTTTCTTGATTGCAACGACAATGCGCACATGGACAGACTGCATTGCTCTGCAGGAGTCACTGGCAGGTGGACATATATAACATGTAAAAACACGTGAATAAAAAACAAAATCGCTGTACATATGTAGGAGTGATGCCACGTGGTCCTATGTGCTGCAATGATCCTCCCATCTGAGTGATAAAAGCAGGGTCCTCCTCACAACCCCCCGCAGGCTTTAGTGTCCATTGTCGAGCAGATGAAGGAGCAAGAGCAGAAGGCCACAGGCAGTTTGGAGCATGATGTTGGGAGGTGAAGCAGAGATGGGCATGCTGTTGGAGGGCAGCGTGCCTTGACCCAGAGGCAGTTCATTTCCCAAAGCCTAAGAGAAGACACAGATCAATTCATTCTGCTTTACTTCAGCCAGTGATGATGGGCAGGTCAACCATAACCGTGTTTACATCCCAGAAATGTTTCTTTGTCTCCTTCTGGGCAATAAAACATCTTTCCCTATTCCCCATTTTAACCAGACCACCCAGTTGAAACTGAAATGGAACCATCTGTGTTTAACGAGTCTTTGGATAATGAACAGATGCGAAAGAAAAAGGTTTTATACTGAGGTCACAGGAAGGTCAGTTGTCCTTATGTGATTGGTCAAGGCTTTGTCATGAGTTCATAACCCAAATTTCCTCGACTGGGCCCTTTTCAAGTTTCTGTCAACCCCCTGCTAGACCAAGAGCAACGACCTTCATTTGTATGGCTGGAGCCTTTAAGTGTACTGTTATTTTATCTCACAGTCTCTGCCCTCTACATCACGGCATGAATGAAGCCCCACCAACACCAGAGCCTACAGGTGTGATCTGGAGCAGGGTACGGGTAACACTTGTTCTATTAGCACAGGGATGATGTTGGGATGACATCATCCAATTTCAACACAGTTATACCCCCCATCATGCTGATCTGAGCTGTAAATGTATGCAAATACCAAAATACAGAACAACCTGTGAAAAATTAGAACCTGAGCGTTATATTGACACCATATTTAGCAATGATTGGTGCCTTTATGAATGCATGCTCAGTCTTTGTAAAACAGATGTACATGTTTCACAGGTCCTTTTTTTCCATTCTATTTTCCGAGCAGCATCAGACATTACTGGGAAACTGCTGAATGGCGTCTGCAAAACAGCTCACCTGTGTTGGGATTATGGTATCCAGGATGTTGCTCATTGTTTCTATGGTTTCCTGCAGCGAGGTGGTACTTCTGTTTTCTCTGCTGCTGAGGGTGGGGGTCAGAGAATTGGGCAGACTGGGAGTGGGCAGTTGCTCTGATTCACTTCCAAATGTATTGAGAGCATTTTCTGAAACAAGAGAGAGCTAGTGATGCATTTTACAAATAAGAGTTAGACAGAAGGTCCATGGTCATCCCTCAGTCGTCACCCAATTAATGTCATTCTGTGAAGAGTTAAAACATGATTATTAAAGAGCTGTAAAATAAACGGAAACATATCATAAAACCTCAACTTCTTGATTCCATGCCTTATTCAATAGTAAATGATGAATTTTTCATGAGACTGACTTAGAACTAGTTTGAATGTGGAGGGAGAGAGAGAGAGAGAGACTCTGACTCAATATTCCCTTCAAGTATTCAAACTGCACCTGCCTCTCCTCATCGACCTCTTTAACTCATCAACCATTTACACTGGCCAAACAACTCTGAGACCACTCTCTGTATCTCGTCTAGGCTGTGGGCCCCGAGGACAGACTGGCCAAAGATTCACCTCACTGCACACACACACCGAAAAGATACCCACTGTGTGTACAGGTTTAATGACAGATAAATACCGGCTGAGGTTAGTAACGCGGCAATTAATGATTTAAACTCCAGTCCTAAGGTCATAAAGATTCAGTAGATGACCAGAATAGCGAAATTCCATGAAAGAATCACTTGCAGCTTGCATCAATACCAGCTCCATGTTACTTTTTTCATATGATGTGATGTTTAGTGCAGTGCCATCTTCTTCTCTCTGACAGCTGCAGAATAATTGATTTGTGGCTGGGAAGTTGAATATTTTATTATTATCTATCATTTAAGTTTCATAGTCCAGAGGCCCTATTATGGCTGAAATGCTTTTCAGAACCGTGGATCTGGAACCATTGTTACTCATAATTCCAGTCTTTCAAGGCTTCAGATTTATAGGGGAACTAAATTGGGTGTTGGAGCTCGAATAAGCAACCGATTTGCTGACATTAACAGTCCTCGTGGCTGAGTTATAATCTATTTTGGATTCAATTAAATTATTCATATTATTAATTAAAATTGCACCATTTAAAGTAAAATTACAGTAATTTTGCTTAAAAGAAAATTCAACAAAAAAAGACAAAATGCATCTTACAAATTAAAATGAAACACACATGCAAAAAACATCCACAATAAAACACCCTTCTGCTTTCAATCAGCTGTCTCCCAGTAGAACAGCTCAATAATGTCAGGCCTGTTATTATGCCCCTGTTGCAGGTTATCAATGTAAATTATCCAGATTAGATGCTGCTTGTACTGTTTTCATAATGGAATGAATCCATTACTCCAACTGAGGAACAAGAGTTTAACAACATTAATGGACACATTCATAAGTATTAATGTTCAGGTCTTATATAACTTCAAGGAAGCAGTTGTACATAAAACGTCTCTTTACTGTTTTTTGTACATTCCTCCATTCATTCAACCATCCATTATATTAACTGATGTAAGCTATCCTTTTGTATACTTTTCTGAACTCGTCAAACATACTCTCTATAGCATTTGCAGAGATGTGCAGAGCTTTCTGGACCTTTGCATGCTCCATTCAGCTAAGCACTTCCTGGCCATTGCCCTACATTTATTGGACATCATGAGGGGGCTATCGATTGGGTCATCTGTGGGAAAGGAAATGAATGGATCTCGGCCATGGCAGCTATTGTAGTGAGAGTATAAAACAGTGACTGATTGAACTCTGTTTCCCAGTATATTGATTTCAAGGATTTTTCAAAGCCCAGTGATGACATTTATATTCTCTCGTTTTTGATGCACAGGCCATAACTGTGTAATGCACGTACATGTGACCATCAGGGAATTTTTTTTAAGTGACGCTTGAGTGGTCCACATTACATTGTGGATTTCAAATGGTGACATTTGGCCAGATTTTGCTGTCGCCCTAATTATCACATAAACACTCAACTCTATGATGGTCCCAGTTTAACTGTGCAATACTCTGTAGACGGGTCAACACTCACGGAGGCAGCTGTTGTTGGTGAAATACTCCAGGAAGTGGTCACACTCCTTTCTGCGGCTGCCGCTGGCTGAGCAGGAGCACCATGGAGCCACACTTGATGTAGAATTGTCCACGTAGTTGGGAGTAACTGTACTGCCTGGAGACAGGACGCATACACGTCTCTGTCACTATTAAATATTCATTCTCCTCTTGAGCTGTTACACTGCATTCCTAATGCTTTGTTATCTGAATGTACGCTAATGGACACTGCACTTCCTCTAAACTGGCCTGTGCTGACTGTGTTTCAGTGTTCATTGTTAGACTGTGTTTGTGCGGTTTAATGAAGGGGGTCCTGAAAATAAAAATGACTCAATTGTTTTCCATTTAAACATGTAGAGATCTAATGGAGTCAGAATTAAGATAGGAGGAGAAAGTAACTATTGTGGGGGAGCATCTGTGGTTTATTTGTCTAATAGAAGAAAACAAAGCAAAATATTTAATTATTTTTCGTCCTACTTCAGTGTTTCTACATACCTATTAAACCCGTGTAGGCTAGGAGACAGTCTCTGTGAGTGCCTTGCTTGCAGCCATTGGCAGAACTTTCAGAGGGTTCGCAGTCGTACTGAAATTGTGCCAGACGAGACCTATGGAAATATTATTTGCCAGCGTCATTCATCAATGTGTTGATTTTCAAAAAGTTTGTTGCGTCTTAATTAAATGGTACCAGTGTAAACAAAGAATTTGCTCCTCTGACGGGAAGAAATATGCCACAGTGAAGACACGGTTCTGTAATGCGAAAGTGATAGAAAGAGTAATATTTTTCATCCCCAGTCCTGGGATCATTAGTAAAGCCCTCTGTGTGTAATGAGGCTGTGAAAAATAATGGTCATGACCAGAGATAGCAATGAGCGATAACTCTGATCCATCTGGCTCTTTATCTGTGCTAAATATTTAATGTGTTATTTCAACAGGCTCTCTGGGGTGTTCTAACCATTGGCGGTAGAAAGCTTTAGGGTGAAACAATGGGCTGTTTGGTTGATTGAAAGGCTGTTTATTTGGTTTCAAAAAAAGCCATAATGTTGAGCAGCTGTGGCCAAACTATGTATGGTTAGTATAACTAAAACCAGGATCCAAGGAAGATTGGAAAAACTGGTGAATGAAGACACATTTTAGACTTGGTATGAGAAATGGGGAGAGTTAAGCAAATTCAAACTAGAGATTATAATTATGTTTTAGATTATATATCAAACCTTTGCAGCATGATAAAGAGCTTTAATATCTATTCCAGACATGATACTGACATTAAAATAAATGGGAATGAATTATATTTCTACAGTCTAACCTGCACACATAGTCATCATTGCAGATCCTCATCTGTGTGATGCAGCTGGGTTTTTCTGCGGCTTCATAAGAGCAACTGGGCACGATGGTCTGCCGCCGCCGCTCTGCACATGCCGTGTCCGTGCAGGGACAGAAGAGCAGCTCGTGCGTGTACTCAGCAGGGACGCGGTCGAAGAATCTGTGCAGGGCCCTGTTGCATTTCCCCCGGTTGCAGAGGCCTGACTTGGCCGTCGGTTTAATGCAAGCTGAGACGTATTCTGTGCGGAGCTTTTGGCACAGATCGTCCACATTGCATGCCTTGGCTGCAGCCAGGCAGCGATTCACAGTTGTCATGCCGATGTCAGAGTCTGCAAGTAAGACAGGCATGAATAAGTAAAAATCTGTCGAAAAGAAATATCTGAGTTTTGGGGGATGCATCCTTGTAGGCATGCAATGATCAAAAATACCAGTTTTAGTGTGAAGAGTGGGCCTATATCATCTAGACAAGCCTCACTGACATGCTCCTGGAGGAAAATTAATCACACTCTTTCATTCAAGAAACTACAGAGAGCATTTCTTAGAAAAAAATATCAAATACTTGGTGTTATATTTATACAGGTAACAGAATAAAACCTGGATAAAAGATTTTTGTAAAAAAAATGGTTGTCTTTAAAAAATTGATTTCTGATTTTTGATTTGTAATTAATGTTAGAAAGGCAGGTTTGATTTTTAGAGGTTGCTGTTCTTTGCTGTGATCGGATCATTGATCTGGATCGCTCACTCAGCAATTGATTGTTTTCCTTTAGCATCCTGAGGGGGAAGTTTGTGGTTTTCCCTCATTAGGATAACATGTGCATGAGGGCAAAAATGCAGGCATTACTTGTAATGTGCACCTGGATAATCTAAGAGTGGCTCATCGAGATTGCAGAGAAATATCTGAATGTGATTGGCATGTCTCCATGGTCTGCTCTGCCAGCTGACCCAAAAGGGAAAAGCTCTCAATTTTAATGGTCAATCTATGACCTTTCCCTCACCTGAGATCATGAGCTGTAGGAAGAATAGGATCGCGCATATCAGCTGAAATGAGTTTCCTTTAGAAGGTGGCTGGGCTCAGTTAGAGATAAGATAGGGAGCTCTGACATCCAAGAGATGCTCAGAGTTAAACTGCCAAGTCGATAGCAGAAAAACCAGACAGAATGTGAAGAGTCACTAGATGTTCGAGTTATCAACAGAGTAAATCTAAATTTAACGAATTTTAAAGCTTTGTTCTTGAAGATACAAGCTGTGATTTAAATTGTTTTTCCAAAATAAACCCAAGACCATGAACCCTATTATTTCATTATTTCAAACTAAAAAGCATTGTTAAACTGCGATTTGAATAATTGAGGTGAACAATTTTTTTATAATGTGCCATGGCTACATTATGCAGAGTAGATATAATAGTGTCTAGATTTCCTAAATATTTTCATAATTTCATAGACCGTGGATGCCACATGTTATTTTGTTTGGGCAATTAATGATCAATACCAAAAGAATATATTGTGAACCAAGAAAAAGACACCATAAACAATGGTTTACATTCTACCAATGGACTATGGTTGCTGTCCAATTATTTGAAGTCAAATATGTAATTCTCAAAGTCAAAAATGAGTGCTAGAAGTTGTGTAACTGTCTGAACAGAAGGCTCTTCTGTTTGCATTGGGCATATTTCCAGGGAAAACTCATTGAAGTCAAATTTTCATCAGGAAGAGAATGTCTTCAAACGATGAAATACTAGGAGATAAAAGGAAAGTTAATGAGGGTCAGTAAACTTGCCAGCTGTAATGGAGGCCAAGCGGACATAGTCATAATCCCTCTGCACCGTCTCATAGGGATAACTCTCCACTAGCTTCAGTCCTGAAATAATAACCAACAAGTATAAACAATTTAGATCACATCACAGCAGACATCTAAAATAAAGTAACAGGGTTTTGGATGTTTGGAAAGGTATTGTGCTTAAAAGCCAACCGTGGATGATAGACTGATGGAGGCTCCAGTAGATGCTCAGGCAGTTCTTTTCCTTCTTCATGCCCCGTTTGCACTGACATCCGTGCAATGGACTTGATAGCAGGGCAGACATTGCGTTGGCACACTGGCTCCTTGCCCCAGGACCCAGCTTCATGCTGCCATTTCCCGCCACACACTGGCGCAACGTGCGCAGGCGTGGACTGCACGTGTCGTCGCTCGAGCAAGAGTCTCCGGCGACTAAGCAGTCATCCCGGCTGGCCAGGATCACCTCTAATAGAGCTGTGAGAGAGAATCAGAGCAGAAAGTAGTCGTGATTGATGGAGAAACATGCGGAAAGTTAATGTTCCATCCGTGATTTCGTTGCACCACGCAAATGCTTGATTGGTCTTGTTTGAGTGATGAAAGCTCAGAGGAGTTTAAAGAACAACACCTTGCTCTGCAGGCAAGCAGTGCCTAACACAATGAAAGACAAGAGTTTCAAATGCTTTAATTGTGTTTTTGTGTGTCTCGTCTATGAATGAACAATTATACTTAACGATGAACTACAGTATACTTTCTCAAATATGTCCATACATGTACATCATCAGTTTAAATATAGAGATAAAACAATCTATTTCAATCAATTTATACATGTTCTCAAACTCTATTTTTAAAGACATGCCCGCCAGTGAACTGATCTACCATTGGTTGGGTAAGCTCTCATCCTCTATGCAGCCCATGCATCCAACACAAACATGTGGCTCCAACCCAGCAGCAAAAGTTCCAAATAACACCAACATCAGGCAAGGCCAGATGGCCAGCTGCAGAGATCCCAGACCTTCCTCGCACGCGTGTTGGTTGGCGGCTGGCTGGGCTGAAGCTGAAATAGACACCATACATCACGAATGCAAATGAGCCGCTTGATTTGACATTTCCAATAAGTCCGTCTCAGTGTAGCAGTGGGTTTAGCCAATTAACCATGTCAGTAATCAATGTGTTGTGAGTCTCAGTTAAGTCCTCACTTTCCCTGCCACATAAATCACAGGCAGATTGGCTGATCAGTTACCCCTGCACACTGACTTAATGGTCCACTTCAGCAGTCATAAAATGAAAATGAAACTTAATGAAGTCGGCTGGGACGATGCCCTCAGTCCCCTCGACCTCCAAAGCAATGAGGCTTTGAGGGAAAATGATTATGTATTAGTACACTTAAGAAGCGACATCTTTGTTTTTGTATTTGAGTGTGTATAATATTTTGATAAATGAATGAAAACCCCAAAGTCCTGAATCAAAGTGAACCTTCTCTTGAGAAATTACAACCATCCAGATGCTTAAGTTCACTTTCTGTGTGGATTCCACCAGTAGAAAAGACGGATCAGGCTGATTCAAGGGTCTAACTTACTGAAATTAATTATTATAAAACTTAGATTTGTAAGTAAATGTTGCATTTGACATGTGGTGGATTGATGACTTGTCCAGCATGCATTGCACGTAATGACCACTAGGGATAGTGGTCATAGTGGTCAGAATAACTGCAGAAGATAAATCAATACCAAATCAACCATATCATTTATTTATGACACCCTCTTTTTTTCCATACAATGTCAAATATTTTCAGAAATCACAATCCATATAATAAGGCTGAACTTATTTAACCGTCTATATTTTCTGCCTTCTTTCTGACTTAGGGGTCATAACTTCACAGTTGGATAGTGTCTTATTTTTCGGTTGCTCATTTTGTGGTGAACTGGTTCTTGGCTGAATGCATTTTGGGTAAATGTCATCAACAAAAGTCCATAGGTTTTTTTTATAAATAGTAGGAGCTGAGCATTCTAAAGTCAAAAATATACCTTGGTTTCACCATGTTAAAAAGTGATGTGTATAATTTGCCTATAAGACCCAAACAAAGTGTATTGAAATCAGGAAAGATGTGAAAATAGAAATTTTAATAACAATGTCTGAAGTAACAAAATATCAAGAATCACAAAACTGCCTGTGAAGAATGCAGTTTAATAATTTCTTTTCAATAGATTTCGCTTCATGCCAAACCAAACAATTCACCAAGAGTTTAATTACTTAACATCTATCAAGAGAGGCATATAGAAAATAAATGATTTTCAGAATACTTTGAACTTATTGACCAAGAACATTAAACACTCACAAATACAAAAATACAAATTGTGTAAAGATTTAAAGTTAGTGATGCATTTTAAATCTGTTCTCTACTGTCTCTGTGTCTGAAACATTTTCCAGTGTCTATGTTAGAAGGCTAATAAAATGTATATTATCCTGGAAATTCTCTCTCCTTCTCACAAGAAGCTGATTCAGTCTCAGTCTTTAATTAGCAGTCTCACCTGCTAAAGAAATTATTAATATTAAAAGGTGTTAGTAAAATTGCAGTTCTTGGAAAAAAGAAACAAAGAGTGACAGAAAAGGTGCACACAGAGTAGATAAAACAGTACTGATGTATCAAAACATGCATAATTCTGTGTAAAGTCTTATCATCCTGCAGCATCTCATTTACACACAGACACGAGTGACTAAAGGTGTGAATGAGGTTTTGTTGCAGCATCAAGTTCCTGTACTGGTCTAATTGATATCTTGCGTTGGTGAGATAACACCTGGTCCCAAATAGAAAGCGTTTTGCGCCATGATAATCATCACCCCCGCCTCCACTGACACCAGCCTCTCTCCAAACCAGTGTTGACCCCCCCCAAGGAGCTTCCGAAGGAGAGAAGAAGTCCCAGATTTAGGAAGTGGACCCCAAACTTCAGTGAAACTTGTTTTTTTGCTTCCAAACCCTCTGGAACCTCAATGCATTTAAACGCGCACAAACGCAGCCATAATGTGAAGACAGCTTTCAGAAAGGATGGAATCGTAAACAAAAGATTATATCTGACGTCCGGAAAGACGATGGTTGTTATTCAGCGAATGAGTTGGTGCTCGGAGTGAACCCTCCTGTCATGTTGATCTGGGCTGCACACAGAGTCCCTGCCGTGTCTGCAGAGAGCGTGTAGAGTCACACTTGAGCTTTTGAAGAAAATACCAGTGAGGCCAACGTGCACGGCATAGATTTAAATAAGCTTGTAAACTGGTGAAACCAATCGAGCTGAATGAGCTGCAACTTTGATTTAGGCAGTTTGTCAGGAATTTTGTTCATGAAAAAGTAGTAAGGCTTAACATTTTATTGGGGTCATAAGGAGCTACAGAGTATGAATTTCCTACATACATTTCATTAGAGTGGTATTATGTTACACTGGACAACATACAGTAGAGATAAACCCCAATGAATAGTAAATCTGTTGCAAGACATTGTTACAGAACTAAGGCAAGCCTGAGTGACCCAAGTCATTTTTTTCTCCTGATGTGACCCAGATCAGAATTTCAGAACAGTTTGAACAGAAGAACACATCAAATATGATCTTTTCTGATCAGTTCGAGGCCACTTTCATATTTGCTTTGAAATCGGATACAGATCACATTTTTAAACTGCAGCCTCATTCAGAACCACAGTGCGACTCCTATCGGAACACGGGCTGGCTTTGACGTCACTCTCAGTTGACATTCAGCAGGAGCCTTCGGAGACGCTTCAGAATGACAATCATGAAGGGGAGAAAACAGCGGCAATTAGAGGAAATACAGTGAGGTTTAGACCTCAAAAGGATTGACAATCATCTCCATCCGCACACGTCAGTGCCAGACATCATGTCCTTGAATGGCATGTAACATTTTTAAAATAATGTTTACAGCAATTTGGGGAAAAAAATAACAAGCAGAAAATCAGAACCAGTCAACCTGCAGTATGAACATTTTGAAAGTTTGGACCCATATACAGACCAGAGTCAGAGACCTCTTCAGAATGGTTTACTCGCTCTCACATGCATGCACACAACCAGAAGAGCTTATATAAAACAAGGAGTAGATGAGCCAATGAGGCCCAGGTGAGAGAGAAGGACACACAGGTGAGATCAGCACAATCACACAGGTGAGGAGCATAACATGGATTAGACTCCTCAAAGAAAAGGGAAGACAACGAGTCACAAGACGAAACACAGTGCTAAATTAGAATCACTAAACTTACAAAACCGAGGACTGAAAAAAAACATCAAGTATTAAATGTAGAATCCAATCAAAGAGCAATGTGATCTATCATTGGATGGGTGGTTGGAATGAATAAGAAGTTTCCTGAAATTCTCAGCGGTCTCTTTGAAAAGTCATGAACAGCTCATCCTCAGGTGGGTCCTACAAGCTTTCACCACCACCTGAGTCTACACTACAGTGCCACAAGTATCTGCAATGGGCATATAACCATTAAAAAGCCCATTATCTGTGTGCGGACACACACACACACACACATCCTTGTACTTCTATGTTTGTGAGGATTTTCATAGACATATTACGAAGCCCAACTATCACCCTAACCATAATCCCAACATTAACCTGAACCTAACTTTAACCTCAACTTTAACATTAAACAACATTAAAACCCTTTCTTGACCCTCAAATAGTCTTGTGAAGTTGTGGGGACCAGCCAAAATGTCCTCACTTCCCAAATGAAAACTTAAATTTTCTGTTTTGAATAGAACTACAGAAAACTACCCAATTATCTTACTAGCATTTAGCAGGACTAAAATGACATATTTTATATTTTAAAAAACATGTTACAACAAATAAAACTAGCAGTTTTATGGTTGGTGCTGTAAATAATAGAATATCCCTGCACCCCAAAATAACTTTGTGTAAGAGAGGAGGCGTCTCAGACATTCAACAGGGAAATATCCCTGACTAATGATGACACTTTTATGGTGTTACTGGGAATATTAATATTAAAATTTGTATTACACGGCTCTCTCGGGGCTTGTTCTATTCATATATGTATATATCACCAAAGCTCTGCTTTTCTTGTTCACACTAAATTAGATGTCAGTTTTATCCAACAGTGATTTATACAGATTTCAAAAGGCTTGCACGTATCAAGCGTGAAAAATGGCGGTTCGCCGCGGACGACAGGCCTAAAAGGAGGAAAGATGCATTGGCAGACTTATCCAGTCTGGTGCCTGAGACATCCTACGGCTAGTAAAGAGGCCAGTTTCCTGCAAAATATGTTGCAGTGTAGAAAAACAGCACTGCAGAAATAAATAAGATATAATGTGAGTAAAACATGATCGCTGTGTTTCCAGATTCAGTCTCAAAGTCACTCAACTAAATCTGCTTTATCTTTATATAGAAACGGTGGCATTCTGTGTTCATCAACTGTTAATTGTTGCAATTAATTATCTCATCATTATAATGTCCTCTGCTGACAAAGGGCCCAGAACACCACATATCATGTGCTTTCTACTGCCTGCAGCACTGAGCTTACGTTCTACCAGTGAGTACAGGATGGAAAGTGCAAGCTGACTCTGATGTACAACAGGTTGTATATAATATTCATGTATACAGTGTAATAAATTATAAATGATACAGGTGCAGACTTGGTATTCGTGTTAACCATTTCGCATCCTCATGAGTCTTGACTGAGTCTAAGATGTAATTTATGTCAGGGACCTGGCCAAAGATAGAGGAAATAAGAGGAAATTATCTAATTAAACATTTGTAGAAAGAAGACACTGATGAGACGAGGATTTTAATAAGAGAATATAGCCTAATAAAAAAACCAGACTGGAAAATGGAGGAAAAAGGTGAGAAAGAAAGAAGCAGTTAATTATTTAAATCAAACCACATCATACTGTATGTTAAATCCTGTATGTTAAATCTTCTCATTGGTAAACTAATGTTTACCAACGGGAAGGGAAGAATCAGATGTATTCTGAACAACAGATCTATACTCTCACATTCATATTCAGCCAAATGCTGCAAAAAAGGACAGGGTGGTGACTCACATACAGATAAGGAGACCAAACATCGTGGAAAGAAGCCAAGGGTAAAGAAATTGAATATTCTTAATCATCTGATCCTGATCTAGTCTAACAACTTCTCGGGCTCAAAGGACAGAAAGACACAATCAGGCAGCAACTGAAGGTCTGAGGAAGCAGCTCCTAAAAATGGAGTTCCTGTTTTTTTAGAATCCCTTTATTTAAAGTCTAAATTTGACTCGCATCATGCTTGTTTTATTTCATGCCCATCATGATAGTGTATTTTTAAAAACAGCATAAATTTTATGATGACAGTGGCCAGAAAGAAGAGATCAGACACCAGTGCAGCAGTAAATGTTTCCTGAACAGTAGCAAAGCAATAATACATTAACTTTCTGTTGGTTTAGATGTTATGGCAAAGCCGGAATACCAACCAGCTGTGACTGTCACTCGGGAGCCATTGTGGGACGGGGGAGGAGCCATACATTCCAATATGATGATTGATGGCCACTTCTACTGATGAGACTCAGACAACCGTGTTTGGAGACCAGTGCGATCCCAATCTGAGGCCTATCTGTTATGTTGTCAAAAAGCAGAGACAGTGGCACCGAGGGGAGCTCACACAGGAATCACAACACTGGGCTTTTCACTTGATTACCTCTACGTAAAAATGTCAATTGTGGTGTATTATTTCTTTAAGGCAATAAATTCAATGCCCTCCCTCGTTTTTTAAAATTTTCCATTTATTCATTGTCATTCTAACTTCATCCATAAATCTTAATAACTATTACAATACAATGTTTCTGGGATCGGGAGGCCAACCACTAGATTTTGCAAATTAACTATTGAGGTTACACAATTGGGGCAGAGGCTCATTCGAATGACCTTTGTTTCCAGCCGAAAACAACATGTACTGACAACAGCATGATCTTTGACCTGTGACAACACAGCATCCCACCCCACCTGTATGACACAAGAGCCTGACCAGTTAAAGGGGAGGACATATGGAAATATCTGCTGCCAGTCTCTTCTGCTGTTTTTGAAATGGAGGCAGGTAAAACATCTCTGCAAGGTGACAGAGCAGCATTAAGCCAACAAACCTCATTTTATATATAAAGATTAACCGGCTATGTTTGCATGCAAGTGTTCCAGGAATGACTCATAACCAGGCTAATCTGTCTGAAAGCACTCGTTTTCACTTCTGGATGTTTTTGTAGCTATAGTTGGAAAGCTAGAACCAAGCCAAGCAAGTTGTCAAGAAAGTGCAGCCAGATTGTTTCAACCATGTCTGAACTGAGGCTGAATTTATGCTATTTGCACAAAACCATCGACTTGAAGCGCCTTTTTTTCACGAGATTAGTGTTGTTGTTGTGTGCTTTGGTTTCTCTTTAAATCATCTTGCAAATGTTTGTCCTAAAGCTTGTTTGCAAGCCTCTCATACATTTCAAACACTCAGCAGCCATTCATTATTCAGACAAAACACCCATTAGACATTTCAGTCACAGTTTGGAGAACAAAAGCAATCCTGTGCAAGACATGATTCTAATTTTCTTTCCCAGTCATTTTAATTTTACTTCTACTGGAAATAAACCATTACAATGTCCTAATTAATGTTCCCTATGAAATTCAGAGTTTGTGAGTCAAAGAGACTGCCCAGATTATTGCTTGCATGAAGCCAAAGTGGGGCTAAAGCATAATTGAATAAGTGGCTTCATTAAACATTTTGCTGTGTTTACATAGAGATGATGGTTTAAAAATATATCTGAATGTGACAAGAACATGAAATGTAGAGCACTTGATGGGTGCTCTGATTTCATCTCCTTTCATCTGAGGCCATCATTTTTCTTGTTTTTGTCATAATAATGGGCAACTGTAATCAGAACTTCACGCCCACTTCGCTGCGCCACTTTTACGGCTTGTCTGAGCTATTCAGTTACATTTGGAGATGCTTTAAACGGCTTCCAGATTCAGCAAAAGTATTGGGAAAAAATATACTGTATTACATCGCACTATTATGGGATCACCTCCACTGTCAATAGTTGATAAAGATGTGAGGTAAAGTCATGATTTGTGATAAAATAAACCTTCTCTAAGTGGTACCATACCAAACAAATTACTGTTGATGTTTCACATCACTACTGATGCAAAAATAATATGCAGTATTTTTTTCTTTTAGGTGTGACCTACAGTGCCCTGCCTGTGATGATATAGGTTGTTGGGAGTAAAGTCATCAGACTGGGCCTATAGCAACTGGTGCGATATCTGCGAGTAAGAGCAGTTACTGGCGGCACAGAAGCTGGGGTCTTTCTGTGTGGGTGTTGTTGCTATGCCTGCATGGGTTGATTTCTCTAAATTGTCTATAGGTGTGAATGTGAGAGTGAGTGGTTTTATGTCTCTTTGTGTCAGTCCCGCTATTGACTGGCCTCCAGTCCAGGGTGTACCCCGCCTTCGCCTGGGATAAGCGCCAGTCCCCCTGTGACCCTCTGTGGCAGACTAAGAAAATGTAGAAAATTGATAGATAGATGGAGACACATACACAAATATATATATATATTATTTTTGTCTCATAAGTTTAGTATGTCTGAGCCTGGTGACTCAATGAACAGATGCGCAGGGAAGTTATTTAAACTGAAGACAGAAGCTTTTCCTATTTTTACATTTCCCCATGTAAATGTCACATTACCACCAGAGTGTCAAGAGCTGTGTTAAAAAGGCATATCTGTAATTACCTCAGGTATATTAAATACCAGAGAAGTGCAAATTAATTCTATCAATCTCTAACCTTCATGTCTCATCTAAAAAAAGGAACATTGATTTTACTGTGAGCTTTTGTTTTAGATAATATGACCATATGTTACGTGTGTAACCCTTTAGGTCCTGACGCCTGTTCCCAAGCATTACTTTTTCTGCTCCTGTGTGCTGAACTGGTGCTGTTGCTGGAGCGATTTCTCAGTCCTGTCATCATGCAGCCTGTGTGAACTGTAAGGCAATGGAGAGAAATTCCAGAGGCAAAACTGATGATGTCAGAAACACAGAGATTTCTCAGCTTCCCCAACTTTTGTAGAGGTTGTAATATATTCTTGAACATTTCAGCACCTAATTCCCCAAAATTTCACTGATATTTCACTTGAAATTGGGAATTTGAACTAAATTGTGATTTTTTTTTGTGTAAAGAGGAAAGGGAAAAACAGAAAGCTGTGCAATGCTGTTGTGACATCCTGGTTTACAGAACAATCAGACAAAGTAGCCTTGAGTGTGATGCTGTTTCATGTTATAACAATGTGCAATGTATCAGGTGAGGTGATGCTGAAGCACAGAACAATCACCTCTTACCATATTTCTGCTTTACCCTAATGGGATGTTGTGGGTGTTTTATCAGCTGCAACACCCATTATCTGAACCACGGTGGCAACAAAACATGGGCCTTGAGGTGGATGATAACCATTCAAAGATGGATCCCGCAAAGAGCCTCAGGTCCCTGATGCTGCGTGCACACGTTCAGCCTGGCAGCGCAATACAGATCTATATCGAACATTGAGACTTTAGTTTCAAGGTGGGCAGTTAAATTATAGTCAACACTTCACTGTCATCACAAAAGCGTTAAAGCACAGTGCTTTGAGATTTCATAACCAGAAGGTCAGTTTTGCTGTGACTTTATCCTCAATGATATTTCTCTAAAATAATAATTAGCGTTGAGTCCCTCAGTTTTTGCTGAAGAATGTCCGTTCATCAAGTAATCATAAAATGGCCCTGATATGTCATTAGACATTAAGGAATCATCAGCCCACAGGTGATATCAATGTTCTTGATTTTGTGCTTCGGTCTGTTGCCCCGCCCTCCACCTGTCTCCCAATCCCAAAGTCAGTCATGTTTCGGCCTTCAGGTTGCCAGTTACCTCTAAGCTGCAGCTACGAACGTTTCAGGTCAGAAACATCTGATGTTGCTAAACCTAAACGGCCTCATTATGATTCCCAAATATGCCATGACAGTCAGGAAGAAGGATCTGCATAGGAGATGCCAACGCCATAGTTGATAATTTTCTGCCGGACAGGTAAAACTTTAATTCTAAAGTTTTTAAGGTAGATGAGGACATTTCAAATGTTACTTTCAGTCACTGAACATTTTATTATTTATTTTTAACAGTTTGTCCACAGTATGTTATAGTACTATAAATGTGTAGATGTTCTTTCTGCCAGCAACCTAACTGGCAACCTTTACTCTAGTACCAGCTTTACCCTCAAACCCATCGTATAACTACTATAAGTACATTCACCAACAGCATTCCATACATTATATTTAAAATGACCTCTAACTACCACAATCTAG
Organism: Lagocephalus sceleratus; assembly: GCA_911728415.1. Lineage (NCBI taxonomy): Eukaryota > Metazoa > Chordata > Actinopteri > Tetraodontiformes > Tetraodontidae > Lagocephalus > Lagocephalus sceleratus. The sequence continues at coordinate 412,747 of CAJVRN010000211.1, read as the reverse complement.
GCAGCTAAAGCATCCAACTATACAGTTTCTGTATGGTTCCATATCAACGTGTGTGTAATAATAGCTGCACATTTCACTGTGGTTTTCTGGTCTGGACTGCAGCTTCATCTGATCCCCTCGGATGTGTGCGGCAGAGAGTCAGCCGTCTCATATGGAGCTGGTTTTCTCCAGAGGCAGGTCCATGGAAATCCGACTCCTGTTTCTTAGTTATCGCTCACAGAAAGCTGTCAAACTCTTTATGGTTTTAGCCTAATCAAGTTAATTAAAGTGTAACAAGAGAGTGAGGGAGGTGCTTTGACTGGTCGTAAAGTCAAGCGGCGCTAACAGAGCTAAATCCTTGTCACACAGGCTGGTGCATGAAAAACACAGCTAAGACAACCTTCCTGTCTCCTTCATAATAAGGAACCAGATGTTTGGCTCAGAAGTTCTGACAAATGTGAAGGAAACCATCCTGGGACACGCTTTAAGTATGGCCGAGTGCAGGGTTACCTGTAGATCATCTGCTGCCTGCATCCTGCCCTGCGCCTGATGTCATTATTCAAGTTGTGGTGAACACGAGCAGATGTTGTAATTCCAGTGCAGCTCATACATGCAGGTGCCCTCCAGCCAGTTCCTGTCTGCTGCCCTAGTGACGGTTACCTTGAAACCCAGAAGAATCCAGCAGCATCAGATCAACATCTCTCATCTGACATACAGTTCAGATTGGGAACAGTTCTATACTGAAAACTGTGAAAACTAATCCATTTACCTTCATTTGCTTACATTATTCCAGACAAAAAGAATCCCACTTTTTACATGTGTTATGATTTTCTTGTCTTAGAAAGGGATTTAGGTTGTAAGTAGAGTCTTCAAAAGCCTTCTGAACATGTGACAGCACGTCTGTCTTTTATGATTTGGGATGAAGATTTGTTTGAATGAGCAGTGATTCAGTGAAAAAACTGTTTTCCACAAAGCAATCCGACTGATGGATGTTTGAGGCAAGCAGGCAGAGTTCTGCTTTTTTTAATCCATTCCTTGGCCTGACCATATGTGTCTAAGAGCCCTGCATCATTTACAAGTTTGCATGTTTTTGATTAAGGGCAGTTTCTTAGTTATCAGTAATTACGCTTTTCATGCATTACTCTACTTACAGGGACAGATGTCATGGTGTCAAAACCCGAACTCCAACCCCAACAGGACTACTGGGATATTTACTGGTGACATGAGATAGAGTGAGGTTAATCTTTTATTGCTGCCCAGCTATTTCCTGTATTTCTTATTTCCTGGCGTAGACAATAATTTAATTCTTGTCTTCCAAACAAGCCATTCCAGTCATTCCTTTTTATTGTGGCCACAAACTGATTTCAGTAATTTGATTAACTGAAGAGCTCCTCCAAGCCATAAATAAACCAAATAAATTTCAGTGAATAACTGGTGCATATAGCTCAGCCTGTTATATGGCGTAGTCTGGGCATACTGATAAGAACTACTCCATTTGCTGGCCGAACTACAATGTAATTCGACTGTCTGCACTCACAAAGAATGAAACAGTAATAAAGCGCAGTAAAGTCTGAGGTCACATAAGCTTGAATAGAACAACTGCCCAGCCAGATAAACCTGAGTTTTGATGCAGATTTCCCCTGCCAGGCCATAAAAAGTGACTAATCCCTGGACTGCACAAAGAGAGCAGGACATGCAGGGTTACGACATCCATTTGAAACTGTCACAAAGCCTGTGGAGGAAGTTTGAGCTGCACAGCTACGCCGATAACCTCGGCGTCTAACCTGTCTGACCCTGGACTTTTCTAAGTGCTTTTCATCACAGCATTTTCAGTCAAATATGTTGAACAAGATTGACCCAAACCCAGAATGTATAACTGGTACCTGAGTAAGGCCGATGACCGCTGATGCCTTTCCAGTTCTCAGTGTTTGTATACAGAATCTCACCTCTGTATTGGCGGTCATCTTCTCACATTTAGCTTTCCTGAGATCCAAGCTGCAAGCTGATAATAGTGTTGTTGTGACAAGCAAAGGAAATGAGCGATAATGAAAGCAGATACTGTGTGTTATGGAGACAGTCCACCAGAGAGCCTCCATGTTCATACCATATAATCCTGAAGCATCTCTGAGGAACAGAATTGTATTATCCTTCGATCCACATTTGCAGTGTTTACTTCACTAAGACCACAGCATTCTTCTAAATATTGCCACCACTAACCGCTTTCTCAGCAACCTTTGAACGGAACAAAACTACACAGTCAGGAGCATCGATTTACAACCTCCAAATGTCACAAGTTTCTCCAAAACAAGAATAGAATATATACTTTATTGCCATTGTACAAGACTGCACAATGAAATTGCGAGGCCAGATGGAGGGTCATTCTGAGAAAGAAGGAATCCAGAAGCCCAGAGGCAGACTATTCCTCCAACAAAAACTGCTGTGGGCCTTTTCTACCAAAAGCTTTGGAGCTCTGGGTGCTTCCCTGATGTATTGCATCTAAAAACAGCATCTTCATGTTTTATCATTTTTAAATTATGAGTTAAAAATGTTGAATTTCAAGATTATTAAACCATGCTCAGTTTTAATGAACAAACATGTCATTTTGATGTATCCAGTAAGTAATTAAACTAATAAAAATAATGTTGATGCATTGTAGTATTTATTTAGCAATATTTTAATTACAAATGGATATCTTATAAATGTTTCATCCTCTGTATTCCTGTCTTCCACCACTGATATCCTACATTTTTTTCCACATCTGCAAGAGAATAAATCAACCTGCCCAAAGTCTGCTTGGCATAAAGGTGGGAGTCCTGAAGTGAAGGCACTGGGGAACTGGCTATTGTCTGTCTTATACCTGTTGTAATGAAGGCCAGACTGTTTTGCACAACTCATTAAAACCTCATAGATCAGAAAAATGAGACAACGGCAATATCGTTCTGAAATGCCAGAATGTGTATTTTCAAGAGAAATGTAAGTTTGGATCAAGTGATGGGGAAAGTTGGATTTATTCCTTTAGTGCAGTCTACCAACAGTGGGCTTCATTTTTGAGCAGCTTCCATGTCATCCATCTCGATACAGTCTACAGGTTTAACCAGACAGTACATATTTATCACTGCAACAACCTCAGAATGAGAATGTGGTGCATTCACAGGAAGGAAAAATATAAATACAGACCGATGGATCTGATACACTTTAGAATACATTTAAAAGGCTGTCTGAGCAACAAATATGAAAACTCAAACCATGCAAAGAGTTGAGTGATCTACAGTAAATATAGCAGAGATGGCATCAAATTTCAGGATCCCATTAAAATTTAATAGAGGGGGAAAAGTCATAATTCTAATTAAAACAATTTAAGACTTTAAGTCCTGCAGTTTATAAATTATTAACATGAGTGCAGTAATTAACTCACTGCTCCATGTGCAGGTAGATGTAGCACTGATCATCTCAATCTTTTCCTAATGCTGCACCACATTCATCCATCCATCCATCCATTTATTCCCTCTAGTCTGGGGCCACATTTTGATGCCAGCATGCTAAAATATCCCAGGACTCTCCCACTGACAACGATTTCCAGTTCCTCGGCCAACCGAGATACCTAATCCCTCAAGTGAGTTCTGCGCCCACACCGGGATGGCCTCTCATTTAGGAAGCCCTCCAGAGGGTTTCACCCAGAGGGGAACACAAACATACCCGGGCCACGTCAGCTGGTGATTCGTGATTGGAATGCGCTTCGGATTTACTCCAAACCTGAGCCAGTGACCGGACAGAGTAAAACAATTTTCAGCAGGTTACGTGCACGGCGTCAGTCCCTTCCAACAGATCATGACAGAAATTGAGCTGGAAGAACAACAGCTTCAGCTGAGCCTTCCAGCTCAGACCCCTCAGGACAGTAAAAGGCTGATGTTACAGACAGTATTAAGCCAATTATCACTGATGCTATCTGAATAATTCGGAGACTCAAATGGCTGAATAATACAATTTGTGAAGCCCAATTCAATCCATCGCCTGGTTATTGTAAGAAAAATGTCTAAAATCATCAATAAAACCTTGGAATGGAAAATCTTTAGTTTTGATTAAAATTTTGTAATATGATATTTGATGATATTTGTCTAGTGTTTCATTACCATTACCTCCCATGACCTTTAGAGAAATAAACTGTACACAAAGAACAAACAAAAAGTAGTTTTGTTTTTGGCTTGATGGAGTCTTGAGTGTTTCCTTTTTTTGGTGGGGGATTTGTTGGTTTTTTTCTTCTTTTTTTTTAAACCTTTGCAATATTAAACGGTATTAACTTCAAGTCGTACAAGGTGGCAGTTATGTAAGAAACTGAACACTGTAACATTAAAGGTCACACTCATCAGGGTGACTGCCATCAAAGGAATGGCAACGTTCCAGCCCAAAAGTTGATTTTAAAACTGTAGTAACACAAGGGTAGATTCAAGGGCTCTAAGCATGGCAAAAGAACAGAGACAGCCCACAGGAGTGCTGTAACAGCCGTTCTGTCTCCAAAGCTTGAAAATCGCCACTCTCCTGGCAAGTGATCTCAAGGGTTAGACAATGGAGGCTTCGATAAAAACGAATATTAGATGTAAGCAGACCCAATTCAGAATGAATGTCCAGTGGTTATGGGAAGGTGCAAAATCCACTTTTCATTCACATCCATAACCCACTTCAAGTTAAGGTAAAATAACATTCCCTGCTCTCCTCATGGAAATAAGTACAATCCTTCATGTTGACAAAACGTATTTGCAGATATGCAGTGTGTTTGTGTATATCGATCAACCTATCACGAACCACTGCACTCTTGGTAGCAAGCCAATGGCGTCACTGTGGCATCCTCAAGGGTCACTTGTTTTTTTGAGCTCCATCAGAGATGAAAGATTAGATCATCTGAGTTCAGCGGTGGTATTCCACCCACCCATGATGGGGTTTAAAGGATCGCAGCATTTATGCTTCGGACAGTTTCGCCGTTCTCAACAGGTAAGTGGAGGGTCACGTGCAGCCGTGCGCCCCCTGGGGAAATCCATCAAACTGCCCAAGGGCCTCTTGTCTTAAATAGCTGCTCCAGTGATTCCTGCGTGCACTGTAGCACATCAGGTCCAGAGGCTGCAGCCTTCTTGTCCGAGACCAAAGTCATCAGGGGACAGCAGTAAACCAACACAGAGCTGATATGGCCGATGAGGTGTCACCATCATCATCAAGAGATAAATGTAGTTCTATGAGGTAATGATGGGGAAAGCATGTCACGCATCTTGTGCCAAACATCCTGTTCTCAAGTATCGTCGGCCAATATGTTACTGCGATTCCCCCGACTGACTTATCTGTTCCGCATAAAGCAAGTGTGAGGATGGGATGAGCTGCAGGTTCACCACAAGTGCTACCTGCTTCAAATGAGATTCATGACAAATTGCCTAGAAATACCCAGCCAATATGCTATAGGTAATGGCGTGCTCGGCAATACTTATCTGTCTCCATTAAAGATGCGGGTCATATCCCACAATGTCAAAACCATTAAATCAAAAAATATAGCATGATGGTGAGCTGAAGCGTGTGGCTGTTGCAAAAGCACCTGTGATTTAGAAAGCAGGTTAAAAATAGCACAGTGTAAAGGACTGAAGATAAAAATAAAAACCTTAAATATACATTTTTTATTAGAAGCGATGACAGGATGATAGAAAGATAACTTCAAATAGTTGCACTTCTAATTACTTATAGAGAAACTAAACTCAGGAAGGGTTTCTGTGCACTTTTTCCTTTTTCTTTTTTTTCCTGCCCTCCTGTGGATCTGTCACCATGAGAGGCAGTGCACATTTATCATACAGATAATATCAATGCTTGGACACTCCTACTTGCCTGAGATTTAGTTTTTTTTTTCCTAACAGTGGAGGTAACATTAATTGAGTCTGAACAGTACAACCAAATTCATAAAACAGAGTCTGCAGCAATATTATTGTCATCATTGGGACCTGCAACCTTGACCAGAACATCAACACTTTCACAGATTGGTATCTGAGAGTGGGAACATATACAGTTAACTTTAATTTTCTCAGCTAAATGGATAAAATAAAAATATGCAACTTTGTTGGAATGTTTGAAAACTATATAGCAAATGCACAAATTTCACAAAATGGATGAGAATGATGGGGGAGAGAGAGGAAGATGCTGAGGTTTAGTGTAGATTCCACACAAATAGCCGGTTTAGAAACCATTTCCTGAAAATTGTGGTTGTTCCTGAACTCCCTCTGTGTTAGTTTTGGGGCATTCGTGGGGAACGGAATGATATCTGAGGTTGACCCATTCCATATTAAACCACTGCATCGTCAGAACCTGCACACAATGCCACAGCAACAGAGTGAGCAGTGCCAAAACCCAAATATATCTGACCTACTTCAGTATGATTTTGGAAAAATGATTTGGCCAAAGTGCGGAAGAGATTAGAATCATAACATCTCATCTCAAGATTTTGTCAGCACTTTTTATAGCATAAGTTCAACACAAGTTTATCTGATGTGGTCATTAGAGTTTAGATATTTTGAGGCTGCATCTAATGAAATGATCAATTACTTTATGTTTTACAAAGGCTAAAATAATTATAAAAACATGTCACTTTAAATAAAGGCTAATAACATCTCACACGTTAATTCAAATGTGGAACATTTGGAAGATGGCTCTTTTTTTAAAAAAGACTCATTATCTGGTGATTTCTGGATAGATTGGCATTTTTGTGCAGTAATTAAAATAACATGCAAAGAAATAGAGAAATAGAAAGATTTCATCTTTCAAAACAGATGGTTGGTTCCATAAACAAATACATAAAGATCCTAGCTGGTGTTGCTTCAGTGTCATTTATTGCTTGTTTGTTACTTAAATGATCAATGCGCTGCTGGACATGGTCACTTGCACAATCAGCCAGACTCAAAACTTTAAAAGGAAATAGCGATAAATTTGGGCACATATCATATATAATTCCAATATGGATTGTTGCCATTTACTTTGGTTTCCTGTCATTTGTAATTTTTGTGGTCAATCAGCAGAGACACAAAATTTGTTGTTGACGCCACACTTTGGATACAAAACAGCACGTGCGTATGCTACTTTACGCAGCCCGGAGGCAATGACGCACAAAATGGCACAATATCACATCAGTATCTGGGGAGGAAAAAAAATCTCTTACGTTGTGATTTGAAAGTAGTCGCCCACACGCTCCGGGAACCTGCCGTTATAATTAGCTTTAATTTGATTGTTCAAGGAGCAGGTGAGACCGTTTCCTCTACTTAAAAAAAAAAAATCACACAATTCCCAGTCAAATTCATAATGAAAGAACGGGAATTACTCACCAAAACTTATGAGGTGAAAGAGATAAACTCCCCACAGATCCATCTTTATGCGAAATGAGGATCAGATGATGCGTACGTCGCACCGGACCTACAGCTGTATGATTACAACGCAAGAGGGGAATATCCAGTCACGCCTGAAGATCATTATAAGAAATAAATGTCTCGAAAAAGCATCGCCTCTTAATAATGTTCTTTATTCTCTCATAATCCCATCAAGTGATTCCAGGTTGGCGTCACAAGTCGCTCGGTCAGAGCCGTGCGTAATTATGGCAGCGAAAGTTGCCCTCTGCGCTGTTCTGCTCCGCTGCGCTTTGAGACGCTTCTTGAGTCCGCTTGCCGGAGAGATGCTCAGCTCTGTCGGGAAGAGGGGGGGGGGGGACGCTGGGCAGGACGTTAAACAGCCTTGTTACATTATTGCCAGGGCGTTAATAATGTATGGTGCAGGGTTAATGCTGCAGCAAAAATGTTAGTGTATATGATCCTAACGAGGCTCATGGTGGGGGTAGTCAATATTGATTTGTGGATGGTTGTTGTCTTTTTTTGTGTTGTTGTTTTTTGTTTTTTTTTTTGGGGGGGTTAAGGAAAAAGATTAGCTGATACCTCAGTTCATATAATATCAGAATATCTATAATATATAATATTTGAGATCTTGAATGAAGGTTTTAGGCGATTTTTCTTTTTCATAATTGCTGACAATTATTAACTTGCCCTCTACCATCTGCTCAAGGTCTGACTCCCTTGCACAGCTTTGAAAAGAGTTAAATGAGCTTTATTACACTTTGAGATTTTTTACCAAAAGGAGATATATGCATCTCAATATTTGATAACGACCTAGAACATGTTGCAAAAAGTCTTTAAAAAATAGATTACTATCAATAAAAGAAACAAAGGAAACTCTTGTGAGGGCACTTTTGTTGCCTTTTCTTCTGCACAAAGTTTGAAGACACACAGCCTAAATTCATCTGGACAGCATACCTATAATTGGTTATACAACAAAATAAAGACAGACAGGCAGCCCCCTCTCGAGGATTCCTTCCAAAGGCAGATATCTTTAGGTGGTCAGCCACAGAAATTGACCATATTTAATCGGAAAATCTATTAAATGAAAAGACTGACTGAATTGCTAATATAATGGGAGGAAAAACACTTTAGGAAGAAAGCTTTCTGCAGCCTGAGAGGGGGATATTGTGTGTTTAAAATGTTTTTCTTTTATTCCACAATGGGAAAAAAAAAGGGGGGGAGAAAAATATGGCTTGGAAAGAGAGCCTCCTCAACTCCAGACTGAATGCAGTTCAGTGTTATGAAACAGAGAGTTATTGATTCTTTACTGGTAAGAATTCTCTTACATCATCTGTTCATTTTATGGCTCATGAGCCCCTCTTACTCAAACGGCATCAGGATGTTCATTTGAGGTTCTGTCTCCGAGACGCCATCAGCAGCTAAACGTTCCAGATGATTCACGCAAACATGGCTGACGGCGAGCAGATAACAAAAGGCAGCCGTGTTGGATAAGCCGAGCACAGCGTGTGTGCTTTACTCTAAGTTTGTCAGCGTCTGTAAAGGAAATCAGAGGTCCAAGAGGATGATCCGTCATTGCACCCGAGACCCAATGAAGACATTTTCAGGCTGTGATAGTAGAACAGAAACAGTGAATGGTGGTAAAGATGAACTTTACGTTAACTTATACTGTAGTTTCACATTCATGTATTATTGCAGGCTGCTTTGGAAATAATTGAAATTGAAAATATTGCACCTGTAGAATATTTTCATGCATCAACGGTTGTAATCTCAACTCTCTAACAAATGCAGAAATTTTGAAAAGTGCATTTCCCAATCTGTTGGAAACATTTTCAGATCCCATCTTCCCATACTAACATTTGGCCATGGAGATAAGGTGCATAATTCCAATGTGCAACATTTGTTATTGGAATGAATATTACATTATAGCAGAATGAAGAAAGTCCCATTAGCAGTTTATAGGAAGAAAATGTTTATTGTCCTCCCAGCAATCGTTGGATTCCTCCCAGTGGATTACGAGTGCAGAGAGTTTGTTTTCGTAACCTCAGCTAGCAAACACAAGTGTCACCATCTGAATCGCCTTAGCTGGGACTTTTTCTTTTTCTTTTTTTTTTAATTGAGATGTCTTAAGCACCAATGTTTCCAACTTTGCTCATTGGGTTACACTCAGCTCGACCACTTGTTTATCCTCTTGTTTGAAATGCATCCTTGGATTACAGGAAAAGGACCTACACAAATATAAACTTATTATTATTATTATTTCTCCAGCAGAAGCAGGTTAGAGACCGGTCTCAGAAACTTGAGCTCCTTTTGCTGAAACTTGATTGTTATGTCCTGAGAATATTAAGTTCTTGTCAATATACTGATGATCTCCGATTTCAATATGGAGAGTGAGTGGAAAGCTCTCAGTTCTTCCTTCAGGCAAAGATGTATTGATTTCCTTTCTTTTGGAGCCTGTGCAGTATGGCCACATTAATGAGGGATTAGTTATTGTGCCCATGATTATTTATATGTCAAAGCATCAGGATGTAGTGATGAAGAGTTCATGTGTCCCTGCAGTATTTGCATTTTTGGTCTTATTACCAATAAGCATCACTGTCATGTTCTTTGGTTGGAGGCCTGGGTCTGGTCAGCTTCGTAGCCTCACACTTAAGACCATTTGTCATTTTCTCGTTATCTCCCGGGCCACCTTGGTTGGTGTCCAAGCCTCGAAGATTATGTCGGACTTTTTTTGTGTAGCATGTAACCTGCCACCAGTCAGTCATTTGATTTAAAGCAAAACTGACATTTAGACTCTGCAGTTTGCTTTTCAGTCAGCAATAAAAAACCCAGGTAACACTTCTGGACTTCTTTCCTTACCTTCAGAAATGTCCAAGTTTGACTGAGAAGGCCATGCATACCAGTCCCAGGACAGTTGCCTCATGTCCTCGCTTGATTGCAAACAGAGTAGCAGTTGTTCTGTTTGGACCCCTGGGACACTTCCTGTTTCTCTGGCTTCTGACAGTTCTGTGGGTCAATATGGGACAGGCTTTAAACAACTTCAAAGAACATCCCTCTCACACAAAGTCCGTCATTGTCTGCTTTTTTGGGTTAGTAAAACCGTGGTCAGTCAGCCTGACCTGGCAGCTGAGGCTCTCCTCTAAGTCACCGTCATCCCCGGACTTGTTAAAGAAAAAGTCTGTAATGCTTGTCAAACGCGAAGAGAAGTTTGGGTGCGTGCGGTAATGGTGATGAGAGAAGGGTGTTTCACAGTCAGCGCCATGCCAAATTGAGCGGTGCCAGACTGCATGGAGCACCCTCGCACAGACAGACGGCGACTCCATTACCTCTACTGGAACAGATGGCGTGTCTCATACATACCGCACTGAAGGTTATGTTTCTTCTCAGTGGATTCCTTGTTGTGTCTTAGTCCAAGATTAAGGCAGCAGAGGTACATTTATACAGTAAAAACGGACAATGTACCTTCTCCAAAAGGCTGGTCCTATTACTATTTCTAGCGTGTTTCACATCAAAGCATCTGTTTGGGTATCTTTATTTTTGCTCTTTAATCTTCTCTGTCAGATCACCAATTGTCACCTATGTAATTAATAAAAAGTTAGCACGGAGGAGAGGCAGATCGAGTTACTGACTGTGACAGATGCTCGGTTCCTGGTACGTCTATTTTTCCCGACAGAGGCGATCTATCTCTGTGGTAGGTTTGAGAGGGTGGTGAGGTTATCCAAGAACATCTATCACGGATTTCCTGACACTCCTGGTGGCCAAAAATAATCAGATGGCACCTGGATCAACAGCTCTGGTTTTTCAAGATCAGTAACTCATCCCCCGGGATTTGTGGATGTGATTGCAAACTGCCGATCGCGGGGGGCCTGAGGCTGGGAGCATGAGCAGATTTGTTAACATCTATAAGTGTGTCCGCTCACTCATTGATAAGAATGTCTGCTCTTTACCACACACGTCCTTTCAAGCTGGGAGCGCAGAGCAGATGCTTATGGGGAGATAAGGTGTCTTGAGGAACGTTGTAAACGATTACATCAAATCACAAACCCCAAAAACACGGATCATGGCGTTATTTCCAGGGTCACTGTAATTGTTAATGATCCTTTGAGGGATTTCACTTCAATGCAAGTGTGACGCCTTTGACTTAGGTAACACGGCTGCCTTAAATGCGGTGCAGGGAAAACAAAATCCAGCTCTGTTATGAAAGCACCCCTTTAAGTTCTTTTTTCATTTCTTTGTCTTCACTTCTTCCTCCTCTTTCTTCTGGTTCACCTACCTTTCCTCATGTTTCTTTAACGCCTTTTTTTTCTACAGCTTCCTCTCTGAGAGCAGTCGTATGTGGTCAAATTCTCTTTGGAATTTTCTCATTTTAAATCACTCAACAGTACACCGGCGTAATCTGTCTTGTCAAAGTATTTTGTACTTCTTGGAAAGTATAGTGGTGTAGCATCGCTCACAACTGTTTGCACAGATGCACCCCTGCAGCAACGCAAAACTGGCTCCACTGAAGTCAATCTGCCTCAAAGTTAATTAAGTCACTCTGTGTTTTGGGTAATTACCACAAATTGGTTAACACAAAAACAAGGGTTTAAAAGCTAATGGCCCGGAAAGACCATCCTGATGCTCACACTCGACTGGTGATCAGCAGAATAATCAGCCTCACCACAGGACCAGAGTTGGGCCCATCTATAGCCTGGGAGGACAACACCGTAACACTGCCACTTTCACTTTACAAACCATTCTACTGCAGATTTTACATGGGATTAATAAAATCAGTAATTAAGTAATTCATTTTTGTGTGTGTGTGTGTGTGTGTGTTTCTTCATCAAAACTTGTACAATGCTTTCAATTCATTAGTTCTTCCAATGAATGAATGGGGTTTTTGTCCTCAACAATTTTTTTTATGAATTAAATACTGCATTAGCTTCACCAGGGATTTTAGGGCTACTGTTGCTGCTGGTTTTCATTTTTGTTTCTTTTTTCACTCCCCTCTCTTCCTTGTAGTGATTAATAAAAAACAAAAAAAAAAAAGAAAGAGGATGTCATATAGATCATCTTGATCTTTGTGCAACTGCACTATTTCACCTTTTCTTGTACTTTTTACTTTAAAAAAATAGCAACTTTTCCAATTTCCTGAGCTTCACCGGAGTACCCTCAGGTTTCCGGCTTCAGTGCACTTATCGGGTCCTTGCATTTATTTGTCTTATATGATTGTCCCTATGGGCTAATGATTAGAAAGGCTGTGTTAAGACCTGCTACAGACTTACAACAAAACAAAACTGGTGCTCCAGCCTGAGTGAAGCTGGGTTCTAAAGTGAACAGTGTACAGACCCCCGTGCTGTCAGTAGGACAGTCTCCAGTGTAGCCTTAATATAGGAAATAGTGTTATGAGTGAAAAAGGGAGACACAATTTGGGGTTGTTTTTGCATTGACCCGTGACCTGACCTTAACACCAGTTTGGTGATATTGTCCACACCAGCATGTGTCCTCTGGGATTAAAGACAATTAACCAAATTAGAAGGTAAAATCTGGCAAATGCAGAGGTCAGAGGGTGAAACCACGGCTGTTATTCATGTTGGTTTGCAATGCAAACAGATCGGGAAAAAGGCGAGCTGAAGCATAATTTAACTCTTTGTTATTTTAAATCACTACTTCATGAGAAGAAGTATACACAGGGAGCGGGATGCAAATATTTTTGATAGATTATCTGATTTTCCCATCTCACTCTTTAAAGCGCTCCTCTTCCAGTCTGAACAAAAAGAAAAGCCTAAAGCCAATTTATATCTTGTCTTTATTAAATACAAAGAAGAATGCGTCCAACCCATAGTGTCTTCAGCAGGCAGGTAAATTACAAATGCTCAAAGAGCCGTGTGCAATCAACAACAGAGATGGTTTTCAAGGTGACAGCATGTTGTGCCCTTTTTCAAACCTTTCAGCTCCTGCAAAGGAGAACTGATCAGCAACTTGTGCTGAAAACGGGAGTCCTGACTCATGATTTGAGTGCTTCCATATGTGACAATTAATTTCCCTTAATTTAAACCAGGTGGCATCACAGAGGTAATTCACTTTTTTTTTTTTGGCCTGGAGGAGAAAATCCTCCAGCTCATGCAATATTCAGCTTCACGTTGTTTCTGCTGTCCTGAGGTCCTGGAGAAATTTACATCCTCGAATGTCACTGAAGGTGGCAACAGTTCCTGTCATCGCTCACAAGTTTCTGTTGTTGGACAGAGTTGGTCCTCGTGCACAGTGACCCGCTTGTCTTACCTCTGTTGTGTTGACACATCGCTGAATTTGGAGTGTTATGAAGGGGTGACAGCCAACAATGAAGCAGATACGATCACTATTCAAGCACAGCCTTCATTTCATCTCCAACAAGTAAATCTCAGCCTAAAAGAGTAGAACAAACATATCCTAAAAGTTATTTAAGTTCAGTAATGGTTATAACTTGCAAAACCTCTCGCATGGCCTGCACTGAGATTATAAATAATAAGGCAATCTGCTGTAGGTGCCATCCTCTCCCTGCTTTAATAAATAACTGCTCCATCTTCTGTGGCCCGATCTCACAACACTCGCACATTTTAATTAAGCTGAAGTTCGCTGCAACACAATTGACTCTTTGTCTTTAAAACAAAACATCGCGTATGGCATAGTAAATAACGCAACCTGTGCACGGCTGTGCAACTAAATTCCTATTTCAGAAATACACTGAAATCTCACAGTTTAATAAATCACTGTGACGCCTCATAACCTTCCGTTAGAGTGAATGCTGCATACATTTTAACCATTGAGTGCACTGAATTGATGTTTCTGCAATGTTTCATTTAAAAAACAAACAAAAAAGAAAACAGAGCAAAATCTCAGACTAATAAATGCCGCCTGTAGGTGTACATTCCTAATAGATTGCTTAATGTCAACTCGACGTTATTACTGTTTACACTACACCAACAGAGTTTTGATGAATTAAAGTGGGCTAGCCATCTTTTACTACATGTAATTTGATTGAAAGTAGAGGAACAGTCATATATCAGCCTGTACGTGCTGGAACACGTCGGACGCGGGATTCAAATTACTGACGGGTTAAGTCACTAACATTGATCAACTTGTGCTGTATAATGAAGGGAAAACACAGGTCCAGCAAACTACAAATATCTATACATAATAAAGTATAATATCTATGATATACAAACCGCACTCTATTCTCCAGTTAGAGCTCATATTCTAGTTAATGAAATACTCCCAATAGAAACAAGACATGCCTTTCTCTCCGACATCAATTCTCTAGCAGGCCAAGGACATTGATTAAGCTTTCTTTCACGCTGGCCTGCTTTCTTTTCATTTTTTTCTGCATCACAATTTCATTGACATTTCCCCTGGTTTACCTCTGCGACGTGGGCAGACAAACGAAGCTGAGCCGCACAAAGATGCCAGGGCTCACGAAATGCTTCGAAACATTTTACCACCTGTGTTTATATGTTGCGTAGGTGCATTTTCAGAAGATTAAATTAATACATTTTGGCAAATATAATTACAGCTTGGTGTTCTGAGATTAGGCGAGTCATCGATAAGGGGATGAATCAGCTCGCTGCTGTATCTTCTTTAATTAGGGCCCTGTCACATCAACTTGATGAGAGTAGCTCATGCTGGCCAAGATTTGAGGTGTCAGCAATAATGCAGTCGTGTGCTATTGTCAGCAGGCAACGGGATGGCGTTCCAGGTCACTCAAGACCCCCGAGGGCTGATAGCAGGACGCCCGACTTCTCCAAGAGATGCCGCCGAGCCTCGTGGGCTTGATTTTGTGTCAGAAATGTGTGGAAATCAACAGAGCCAAAGATGCTTTATCTATTGGAGAAAACCACATCATGTCTTGTCTTGTGCTTTGACATTTATTTTTAATTACTCAGCCAGCAGAGCAGCCTCTTGTATGCTGCTGGCTGCACATGCAAGTCTTTGCTTTTTGGAGCCACCAGGCTCTGGAATTTCAGTCATTTGTTGTCATTTGCATTCACCATAAACACATTAGCTCCTCCAGGCAGTATTTACTATGTGTTCATTTATAAGGTATTTGGCTCACGATGGTTAATAAAAACTGTTTATTTGGGGCTCCAAAGGTCAGGCGGAGCTCTATTTTCCTTCTCTCAATATATATATATTTAAAAAGTACAAACCAAACAACATAAAACTCCAAAAGAACAAACAGAAGGTGCCAAGTCAAACAGAAAACAAGCTGACTGAATCAGCAAACCAAACCTCCTTATAAAAGGAGCTGTCAGCAGCTGAGGGGAGAGCCAGGTGGATCCCGTTGCTCCTGATGATCTGGGAAACATGTGCTTCTGAACTTAACATAAATGGAGCCACAGCCGAAGAAAAACGTATGTGCTTTTAATCCAAAACATTACCGGCTATTTTAAGTACACATAATATACCAAATTCCCCCTAAATTCCAACATTATACACATATATATATATATATGCCGTTGCAGCCGAAAACCTACAACTCATTCACGTCGTGTAGAGTGGCTAAAATCCCTGTGTCCTGCTCTGCTGGGAAATAAGAACCTTGTAAAAGGTTTTCTGAAAAACCAGCACATCTCCCCACTGTTTACCTCTTTGGTTCACTTCAGACACTTGATAAAAGTGTCGATGGAGTGCAGATCCAATCAGAGCTGCTTGACATAATTACCACATACGCGTGTGTTAATAGGTCTTATTGCCCCACAGCAGCTTTCCAAATTCTCCAAAAACACCTCGCCTAAATGTTAGAAAAATCATTATTTTTTTCCCACACATGAACTAGCACACAAGCTTAATCAGTAACTGTAATTAAAACATTTCCCGTCATACTCTATCTTCCTTCACAATTGGCCTTTTACTGAAGTGTCATTTCAATTTCAGTGTGACCAAGCTTTGTGTGACATTTATAACGTCATGTTACTAAAAAAAAAAAAAAAAAAAAAAACTAAAATTGTATAGCACAGCCTCGATCTTTGTGTTCTGAAGCAGCCGTGCAGAGACAAATGCTGCTCTCTTTTGTCTTGGTTTGTTTTTCTCTCAGGGTCGTGGCATCACTGTATCATCCACCAGAAAGGGAGGTAATATGAACCATATGGATTAAGGTGCTTTGTGGTACACCGGTACTACCACACGTTGCGCAAATAGCGAGCAGAGGTATTCCGGTCCATTTAGAGAGACTCGGTCCTCTGGGGAACCGTGTGAATGGGAAGATCCAGATCCAGGATGGACTCGGATGGAGGAGCATTACATCCTCCAGAGCCTTGGGGGGGAAAAGAAACAGATGCTGCATTGATCCTGCAATTAAACACTGGATGACTGGAAGTTGGTGTCGGGTTCCCCAAACGTGGGGAGAAACTACCAGAATGAAGTTGCCTCCTAATATTAATATTTCACTTTGGCTCAGCAAGTGGACCATTTGGAGGACAGAAAAGTTCAACTTTTGATTCATGTGTGCTCGAACTCGCTTTTAAACTTTGCTATCTTCAACCTCGTCATGTTTTTCTGAGAAGTCGGAAAGCCACCAGAGGAGGGGATTATGTTAGAGTCAGAAGAGGCGATAGAATAAGAGGCAATAGAAGAAGAGGCAATAGAAGACTCGGCGTGAGTTCTGCACAGTGATGATGAAAACAAACGGAACAAGGCCTTCCCGGCCACACAGGAGTGGACCATTTATGGACACAACCGGATACTTCGCAGCGGTGCAAAGACAACGTTCTCGCCTCCGCTGCTCTTTGATTTGCACAGCGTGAAACGAGGGTCCCGTCTGTGCAGGCGGGGGCCACCCATCAGGTAGGGACTATGGACCGAGGTCCAAGAGGCCCTTTTGAATTAAGGCTACATTCAGAGTGTCTCCAGGGAGGTCTGCTGATTGCCTGCAGCAGTACTAATTGATTTAGTGCAAGGTCAGAGCCTGACTGACAGGGGGTAAAGGGAGGAATTTCCTGTTTCTGCATCTATAATTCAGTGGCTTCCTGTGTGTATGTTTGTGTGCCAGAGAGTGTGTACTTGGAGGAGAAATGGATGGATACACATTTATTAATGTGCCTTCCAATAACATTTGGAGAAGAAGAGAATGAACTGTACAACAATCGTGTTTCACTGGCTCTCGCTCAGATGAACCTCGTCACGAGAATCACCCATCACGGACAAAGTAGTTAAATTTAACCGCAAGGACGCGACTTAAGTTACAAACCTATATCCAGAACAGGTTGCTGCGTCCGCTAACTTGTTTCCGCAGCTACATAAATGTGTTTTAATCGATGTGGAAAGCAGGAAAAACGTGTCCTGGGTCTACCATGATGTGCCGGAACTGGTGCAGTGGAGTGTGCTGTGGTGTTTTTAAGGTATGCAAGCTGTCCAAAGCGGCAGGCTGCCAACACTGCGCGGCGCCGTCCCTTTGAAGGTCCGGTGGATTTCCCTCTGGTGTCTCAAGACTCTTCAACCGGCATCATGAAAGAGGCCTTTGTTTTCGCTCTCTTCCTCCCAAATCCTGGAGCCATCCCGTCACAATTGAACAAACGCCGCAGTGTCGCGAATGCCGAGGCGCAACTCAAGCTTGAGATGAATTTGGAGGCAGCTGATTGGCTTTAAACCATCGCACAAATCCCAGAAGCAATTACGTTTATGTAGAAGTTACTCGTAAGACCCTGGATATTATTCAAACTGAGTATTCGTACTGTACGCAAAGAGAAAGGCTAAATGATTTCCTTTGTGGAGAAAGAGGCAAATGTAGGGGGGGGTCTGACCCTTAATTCTAATTATTTGCTATAAATCCAAGTTATTTTTCAGTATTGGTGCATTCTGGTCCATGAAAGAGGAAGAGGACGTGCATTTGCTCTGAAACAGAGAAGGTGTTTTCCATATCAGCAGTTCAAAACCGAGAGACAGAAACTGGATCAACCCACGAATTCAAACAAAACAGCCCCAAGGAAGCCGAGCATCTCAAAGCACCACCACCCAACCCCAAAAAAAAGAAAAAAAATGACTCGCGTCACATTAAACAGAAACATCTGTCACTTCAGGGGCCTTCATCCCATGTCACACTAAACAGGTTTATGTTAACAAAATGCCAAATATCTCCCGAGGAACCGCTGCAGAATTAATGGCGCTGGGTGAGGGATTTGTTGTGTGGATCCCCGACCAGGTTCAGCCTTTAATCACATTTCCAACTTGCGCTCACGTCCAACTTTCTGTCCGGGCGGATTTCTCACCTCTTTGCTCAGGAAACTTTTTAGAAGGGGTCCATTCTCTCAGTGACAGCTTTGAGAGGCACTTCCATCTAGAGAACCTGATATTCACAGAGCCGCAGTACAGAGGCTGCAGAACATCTGGCCTGAAACTGAAGTGAAGATCTGAATCTCTCTGGTAGACGGAGGTGTCTGGTATGATTGAAGCGTAGAAAAAAAAAATCTGTGTTGTTTCACAAATAAATGATGTCATGCTCCTATAGCAGAATCAGTGTTGTTTGTTCAGGTGGAACTCTTAAATTCTCCAGTAACATTGATTCTAATACCTTTTTCCACTTTTTTTTTTTTTAAACTTGAATCTTGTTCAGGAATAACTGCAATCATGAAAGTCACCCCCCACTGATGTTCAAGGACACATGCCCTGATTGGATAGCACTGCTAGATTATTATTCTTGGCTAGAAATAACCATGGCCTTTATGATTATCCATGATAATCTCCTGTAGTTTGGTGGGATTTACAATTAAGAAAAGCAAAGGAGAATGACGCTGTCTCCCATATGTCAAACACACAGGGAGAAGATAGAGGCACTTAGATATATGAGCAAAATATGAACTCGAATCGAAATGAGCAGCTGCCAGCAAACCACCAGTTCCAGCATAAATAATCCATCGATACTCTTTAGCTCATATGGGTCATGATAATAAATCAGTAAATGATTCCCTTCCCTTAACTGTAAGTTTAAAGTTATGGTTTTCTTACAGACGCTGCATAATATCTTCATGTTGCGTTAGCCTTTCCTCACCCCCTCACCCCATTAAACCCCCAAACTGGTCAAATATGTCCCGAGGCTGTATGCTGATGAGGACGTGGGCGGCTCAGTTTCACACACAGGTTGTGTCATATGGGACGGAACATTACATTTCACATATGACGGATCATTTTCTTTTGAATGCAAATAAGGAGCCCAGACGTGCTGAATAGGTTCCCACCGTTGGGAGACCTGCAGGGGTTGTTTTTTTTACTTTTTTTTTTGTTTGTTTCAATCAGAGATGAGAGGACTAAATTCTCATGGGGCCGACAACAAATGGATCAATGCGTGAAAAAGCAACACGGGTGCCGGGTTTCTAATTAGAGCCAGGACGAATGCATGATTAATTAACGAGCAAATGGAGTCATAAAAATATTTGGCTGTTAGTTAAAATAACAAACTAACCAAGAAGAAAAATAAAAAATGTCAGACCAAATATTTGTTTTGTGCTGCCTGCTAATTAATATCACCTCAGGCTAGGGAATAATATGAAGAGAATTTTAAGGAGCTAAAACGAATGAATGGATTAATATTGGCAGTGAGCTGCTGTGAACAGTGTGGTGTTTATCCCAATCAGATGTCACACGGCTAATTGAAAAGGGAACGGCTGAAGACAGGCATTGTCTCCTTTGTGTTTCCTTCGCCCAGTAAGATTCATGTCGCACTAAGCTGATGAATGCAACCTTTTTACGTGACGAGCGCTTCGTAAACCAGCTGCCCACTGGGTGCGAGAGTGGCTCTCCATATTGCAAAGTGCCTTATCTCAGAACACTGCGGTGCTGTTACAGCGCCGACCGGCCGGAATACGTGGAGAATAATTGGATACTGTTGTTTGGTTCGCATTGGCGGCCTTTGAAATGCCACAGCTAAAATAAAGCGGTAGCCTCACCCGGCAGGGACGCGGCGGACGTCCAGCGAGCGAGCCGGGAACGAGATAAAGCGCGAGATAGTGATGAATAGCCAAAGTGTTCCAAAGGCCCCATATGCGCCACATGAGTCAGACCGCGTTAGGTCTCAGTGGGAATGTCAGGCCTGACCTTCGCCAAAGAATTTAGCTCAGCGATGGCAGCGGATCACAGATGACCCCTTTCACGTGCAGCACAATGGCTTTATTTCAATTATCCACGCCTCGCAGGTTTTACGACAGGAAGCGTACATGTGGAAGCTCCCAAAACACGATGTTGGTGGTGGGGGGGGGGCACTCTTTGGGAGGGATTCGAACACAAAATAATGATGTTTAGCGCTCCGAGTCGCAAACGATGTTTGCTCATTTGTCCATCGGTCTGGGTGTTTAGTTGCTCTGAGGAGACGCGGGCACGGCTGCAGAGGTGCCGCTAATTTAAATCTCTCACTAACTATGTTTTACCGCGCCGAGCTCATCAGCGTGTCAGTGAGAGGATGTGAAGCCATTCAGAGGGCAATTAGGGTTCTATCTTTAGCTTGCAGGAACCCGTGCGCCACGCTTGTCATCAGTTCTCCAACAATTGTACAATCAGGTTGACGTTATACTCAATTTCTGACCATTGCATACTAAAAATCCTCCACGTCAGACCAACGATAATCATGACACATGTCACATACAACACATTTTGACATTTTAAATATATAATTGTGCAGTATTTCCTTCATTGCCTTTATTTTTGCAGATCGTTGCCCCAAAACTGGATCTATTCCTCCTGTCCCATAAATGAGATGGAGATTGTAATGTTACTTTTTAACCTTTTTCATGTCGGTCCGTTTTTGTCTTCATGTGAGGTTTTACAGGACGATAATAAAGTCTCAGTTACACCCCCCTGTAGGCTGACCACAGCGCCCCATGAGCAACCCCGATGACGACCTGGAAAATCGCACCGCTGACTATTTCTACTCTTTCCATTTTCACAGGGAAAAAATAGTTTTCGCAGACCAGACATGTCAACCAGTGATCAAAACCAGCAGGTCACCCGGCAGCCATGTTTGCGTAGTTAAACAGCATTTCTCTTTCATGTTTATTTTAACGGAGGTTCAGGCGGACTGCGAGAGCCTTACGTCAGGTGGGCTGATTTTGCGTGAAGCGGTCATTCATCACTTTAATTCTGGAGCCGGCCCTCCAAGGCAGCAATGGTATTCGTTGCGGTAACAAATCTGAACAACGCTAATGTCGGTGGGAGATTGTTCCCATATGGGGCCTGGTTTTTGGGCCCGGTCAGTTTGCTTGGGTCCAAAAATCCAGCCTCCATTACAGAGTTTATCCGCTTTGCAAGCAAAGTGAAATGGCAGTCATAACAACACATTACACCTTTCACCTCGGCGGATAAGTCAACACAAGCTGGGTGGAAAACGTCGGGGGAGATGAAGTGTGATACGCAGTTGATGTGGGAGGGCCAAAGCTACCTTTGAGGATCACAATTCATCTCTCATTTGAGGATATTTAGGTTCGGAAAACTCTGTGCAACTCTGAATGCAGCCCTGGTGAACAGCGACAGAGGATCCCATTGTTGTTGTTGTTTATGTTGTTGTTGGGGGGTGTAAATTAACGGCTGTGGTGAGAAGCGTTCACCACCTGGGCGGTTCCCCGGAGAACTACAATCCCTCACGGCTGTTTTTCCTGGTTGCTTTTTCACCCCCAGTTGGAACTTTGAAGTGACACAAGACGGCCCAACGGCAACGTCTCATTACGGCAAGACTTAATAAAACAAGAGGCGCTGACGCTCATCGGCTCTGGGAACGGACATTCCCAGATGTGGATTCAGCAGCCGTGGAGCGAGACCGCAACGTTTCTGCATTTGAGGTCACCGACTTCAGCGTTGCCAGCTGACGTAAAATAGTTCCTGGTTCCTGCAGCGTTAACCGGGTCACTTCCAGCTGAACTTGTTCGACGGGGTGTCCTCCCCACGAACATCTGGCCTGTGCTACGTCCACTATCAGAAACCTGGTCATCATGTTTGAATTAGATGCAAGTCAATAGATGTAAGAGAGATGTAGAGGTAAGAGTCTATCTCAGCTTTAAGATTTTAGGAACCATGTAGCGCTTTGAGCTCCGCCCCTGTGACCCCTTATGCGGCTGGAATCGTACACCGGATCCCATTATATGTGAAGATGGCGACCTTTTCTCAGATACGATCATGTGACGTTGTATAAAACAGCCCGGGCAGATTTAACAGCCAAGCGTCTCGGATTCTCTTCATGTGCGTGCTGAATGTGACACCACCGGGCTCCATTTAGATCGCCATCTTTGAAATGTATATTAAGTGTTTTAAGTGGGTGAAAGCCTGTTTCTCTCCCCCCCCGCCTCCATCAAACACTCTGGCGACCCTCTCTGGACTCAAAGCGGACACACATCTCTGAGGGCAGATTCAGCGACCTCACCGCCCGTCACAGGGGCCCGCACAAACGTCTGGCGGAGCTCGACCCCCGCGGCGAACGCCACGGTCTGCGCTCCAAATTTAGCAAACTCCCGCAGTGACAGCATTCCAGAGAATGACAGCAAAAGCTTTGGGTGGGGGCCTCTTCAGTAGAACTTCCCACCGCATGGAGTCCCAGGTGAATACGCATCTTTACCCTGATATAAGGCGTTCTTTTCTTTTTTTTTTTCTCCTCCCCCTGCGTTTTTCTATCTTCCAACAGGCGCAAACTGTGACAGTTATTAGAAAACTGTCAAAGCGAGGAGTGGGGAAGCCTGGAAAAGTGAAGGATCGTCCCTGATTTTCAAACAACACGGTGGCTATGGAGTTTTTTTCCCGGCTTCCAGCAGCTCAGTTTAGACTCCGGAGTCAGAACAATGATTGAGTGGGTGGCATTTGCCGCTCTAATCCATTTGCAAATGAATGACGGGGAATGAGGTGTCTGCTTTTATACATGCCGCGTCAGACGGGCCTGAAGCTAAAGGTTATCGCAGAGCAAGCATCACAAAAAGCAATGATTGTTTAAGAGCCAAGCTCCTACGAGACAGACGGTCGAACAAACATTCCACCAGCGCAGTCAAAAGCGGAGGTGTGTAAACCAATTAAAGGACTGGAGGGAGACCAAGTGCTAATGGTTTATAACTGGGTTAATAAAAATGACAGCCGCTGCAGATGTTTCCAAACCGGCCCCTCATCACACACACCATCACCAGTTGAGAAAACAGATTACTCCCTCAGTTTTGCTAATCCCTTGTCTTGCAATGGCAATATTGGGATTTATGATTGCAGCCGTTGATGTAATATCGATTCAGTGGGAGGAACGCCTGGTTTGACGCGGCGCTTCTCAACAGCAGGTAAACGATTACTGACAAACGTCCAGGAACCAGCAGCACGCAGTCTAACCAGCACCTGCATTAATGGTGTTTGAATCTGTATTCCACTGACTGATGAGATGGGAGTATGAAATCCCTCCTGAGGATCTCAGTCTCAATAAATGAGGGAGGGAATGAGTCAGATGTCTGAGATCGCTGGGCTAACCTTACTAAATTAGCGCGCACCCAAATTATTTCATTAAACAAGCCATTAATTCATTTCACCAGTGAGATGACGTTAATCCCTAACAGGCTGGTTTGTTGTCAAAGAGCTGGGCAAGGATGGAGAACAGAGCAGGAAGAACCAATTCTGGTCCAAATCGCGATAAAGGGATTTGAATTTGTGCTTGAGTGCACGTGGGATGAGGATCCCTAAACTAAAGCGTTCAAGAAACACGAGAGAACGCCGAAGTATTGACAGATGATTTTCAACATGACACACATCAGATGATTATACACACACACACACACACACACACACACACACACACACGTTTACTTGCAGCACAGTGTCAACTGTGCAAGAAGATTTTGCCCTCACAATCAATTTAACACAAACTAGACCAGAATGCACGAGAAGGCGGAGGGGCGGCGGCGTGAATCTGATAGCTCTGCACGTGAGGCATGAAGCTGAACCCTGTAAATGTGGTGCACTTTAAAAGAAACAAAAACAGTTCACCAACTCAAAATTGGTTTCATCATCATGGAAAAACTGATCATGTATTTTTCCATTTAAGCCGGTGCAAATTACATACGCACATTTGGTGACGAGTACAAAAATCAAAGCCCTTCGCATCCTCTGGAGTCCTGTGGCTGATCGCTAAACCAGAACCAAAAACAAGTGAAGCAGACTGATAAGATCTTTCCACGTCTGGACAGGTTATTTATTCTTCTGGGCTTCGGCTGTTGCTTACAGGGCGGTGTTAGGAATGGGAATAACAGACAACAACAGGAGAGGAGGAGAGGGAGCGTCTTTCATCAGACATCCGTCATCTCGTCTTCCACCTCATCTCCCTCCGTTTCACCTTCCGCCTCAGCCTCGTCTTCCTCTTCCTCCTCCGATGTCACATCCAGCTCATCCGTCTGGGAGAAGCACTTAATGCAGGAGCACACAAACAGGTAGTTCTCTCTGGAAGGAGAACGTTGCAGGAGTCACATGGTGGCAGCAATAATGGCTGAAACAACTGAATTCTACAGTTCTTGGACAAAGCGCGACGCCCACGGTGTAATTAACAGTCTGTGGGTCACTCAATTATCACACAGCGGAAGAAAAAAAAAATGCTTTGATTAGTTTGATTGTGCTTATATAACACTTGAAGATTGTTCCACATGCCTTGAAGGGCTTTTCTTTTTTTTTTTATTCCAGTGATCAGAGGCGCTTACCTCAGAATTTTGTGTCTGCTGTGACGGCTTCGCTCCCGCTGACAGCAGTCTAAGTAACTGATGCAGATCTCCTGAAATTCAGAACAGTTGGATTGGCTGATGTTCCTCAACCCAGAAAGAGTCAACAGTAAACAACTGGTGCAGTGAGCTACAAATAAGCAACATTGGAAGACTAAAGCAGTCTATTTGTACTTTGGACTGAGTTTTATTAATATACATAATGTACTTTCTATCAAGCCACATTTCAAGATGAATAATAGTAGATCAAAGATCAATAATATTAAGGCCATTATAGATTAAATGCAATTATTTATACTTGTACATCTACAACACTCAACCAATAACCTTTATGGTGCATGCCAAGTGATGATTTAAAAACATAATTATGAGATTTTAAACGCTCCTTGCAAACTCAAAGAAGTACATTTCTGCATTTTCTACATTAATGAGTCAGAAATGTACTGGTTGTCCTAATGGATTATGAGTGGGCCTAAAAAAAAAAAAAATCTAAATTCTTGATCAAGTAAAAACAAACGTAAAATAAATAAAACAGTGACTTTCATATTTGGCCACCAAATTCTACTCAGTTTATCCTGGCTTTGGTGAACTTTTGAACCAAAGCGAATGAATTTAAGCTTGGACCCACGTTATGTCCACAGCAGCATTCAGACTGCTTCTAAAAATAGAAGCATCAGCAATACATTTTCCAAAAGGACAAAACATTGGTTTATTCCCGTCCTTTAGGATGTCTTTATACCATTCCCTCTCTCCATTGTTGAAATGTTGCTGTACAGAAAGTGTTCCCAACTGAGGCCGTTGAGCGCTGAAAGTAGCACAGCTGCTGTAGCATTGGCGCACGATGCACATGCGAGGCTTCTCAATCTTCCTGACAGCCTGACAAACCCACTTCAATCCTCAAAGCCTCAGCCTCCTAATGCTCTCTGACAAGGGGGAACACAAAGCTACATTGGGATGTTCCATCCCATCTATCCAAGACCGGGACTAATCAGTCCAAGCCCATGCGTGTCAGCTGACCTCTCCTGGGCTGATGTCACTCAGGGCACTGAGCTGGAGCAGGAAGTTGTTGTTGGGAAAGGACACCTCCGCGTTGGGAACGCAGCTATGGTTACCTAGGGAGACCAGAGGGGCATCAGCGGGACCGGATTCTGAGCTGGTGAGGTCACATCTGAACATCGGCGGCACTCACATGAGCTTTGAAGCAGAAATAGTCCAGAGCCCTCGCAGTTTAGAAAGTCCCCCGTTTCTACACAGAGAGGACGTAAAGAGAAATGACCCCGACACATGAAACACAAACACACAAATTCAGACAACATGATACACCGACTGATTCAGTCAGCCCGAAGCAAATCTACTCAGCGGAAACAAAAAAAAAATCATTTACTCCAATAAAACTGCAAAACAAAGATAAAACAACGACCTTTCTCAATGTCCTTATATAACTGGTCGATAAAGGAGTCCAACTGCTCCCTCTGCTGGGCGGGAAGCTGAAGTGCATCGCAGGCATGGACCCACTGACTCAGGGAACTGAAAACATGAACAACCGGTTCCAGGGTAAAAAAGGACAGAGATACCAAAGACGAAGAGAAATGAGATCCAGAGTCCAGGACAAGAGAGGAGAGAGCTGACCTTGTGCCGATGCCTTGTCCGTTGGTTCCTACAAGAGCAAACAGCGAGAGGAAGCCCGCTGGTGCGAACCACTACAAGAGAAAGAGTTACTTATTGATCCATGTTTGAGGATTTGAAATGTAACATAAATGCTTTTTATCAATATGACAAACAACTCAGAATTGACTGGAAACACATAAAGAAATCTCAATTAATTTAGTTGGGGTAATCACGCCATGCATAAATGATGAAGCGGATAGAAGCGACTGGCAGATGACAGACTGGAAGTACTTTCAGAAGTCACAGCTTTTCTCTCTTACCCGACTGAGGTCATCATCATAAAGTGCTGCTTTGAAAAGGTTGTGTAACAAGGCCAGCTGCCCCTGCATGAAGAAGAAAACCACATCAGCAGCATAGTGGGAATAAGACCCCCGCCCAGAGGGAAGAGCGATGCCAGCGTTCGCCCGTGGAGCTGTGGAAACGTTCACACGTTCATAATTCAAACTAACATGACCTGATGACAAACTTACTCTGAACTGTTCCCCGAGGAGTTTATGAGCGATCTCTTCTTCCTCGTTTGCTGCCCGGCTGCAGAAGTGTGAGAAGAGCTTCTGCCAGTGGCCTTTGTCTTTGGCCTTGATGACACAACCAACGTCAGCAGCAGCACGGCCTCACCGCTACGTCGCGCTCTCATTTTTTTGTCAGCATTTACTGCAAATCCTGAGCAGCTTCCTCTAAATTGAAGCCGAGCTGAATCCTCAAAGACTTAAATGACCTCCTTGATGTCAAAAGGGCCTCACCTGCTTGACCACAGCGACCATCCTGGCCATCAGCATGATGCTGGAGGTCTCTGGGGGGTAATGCATACTCCTGAAGAGAAGAGGTGGTTTCTCAGCAGACTGAATCAAAACTTTGGGATTAAAAAAAAAAAAGCATGAAAAAAAAACTGAGCTCTCCTCATCCATAAATGATGCCTGACCTCCACGCATCCTTAAGCTTGTTGACAGGGTGGTCTGGATCTTCCTGGGAGGGCCCCAAACACAGAACTCGATGATATTGATCTGCTGCAGCTTGTCGACATTCGCTACTGCAGTACATCACCTGGGGGGGGTTAAAGTTATACAAAGAAGCCACAACAGGACACCACTTATTATTTATTAAAAAGAATATTTCCAACCACAACCCCACACTGAAGCTGTTTCCAATAGGAGAGGCCTCTGGGTTATCACTGAACTACTAACTACTCTATTTTCACTGTGTCAAACAAAGGCGGTAAAGTGATCAACATCTCGACCAGAGGTGAGAAACCAGTCCGACGAGGGCCATGAATCAATCAATAAATCAAGGTAAATCAATAAGAACTGGACGGTCGACGCCAGATTTTATTCCACCGATGTGCTGGACGGAGACGCGCTGATAAAGACTGTGACGGCGCGACAGGCCGAGCTGTGGGGGGTCTGGACTGACCTGGCACTGGGGGCAGGCCTGGTGCAGCTCCGGTCGAACGCGGCAGAGCTCAGGGTGAGGGAGGCTGAGTCCGGGGATGCCGCTGAGTCTCCGCGCGTTCTCTTCTGCAGTCTCCAGAGCACGCAGGCAGAATTCACAGGCTGGAGGAAGAGAAGGGCAGCGGCCACATTCACCATCTCCCAAAACTGATCCAGCAGTTCTCAGCAAGTTTTCAGATCAAATATAGAGCCTACGTTGTGTCTCCATGGAGTAAGCAACATTATCACGACTGCAGTCATGTGGAAGGAAAGCTCTGCTCCTTCATTATCATCTCGTACCTCTATATTTATACAAAGAATTCCACAGGAACTGTGCAGAGACCAGAGGCCGCTCAGTAAAAATTGTGTCTCCCTTCCTGAAGCTCCTTTTGGCAAAGAGACCTTTACCCTAAAAGATGAACAACAGGACGTGCATCATTCTCCAGCCGCTGGGACAAAACAGACTTCATAATAAAGTCAAGATAAGCACGAGTGAAAGAGTCAACCAGGGTTCCCCACCCTTAACACACTGGTGAGAACAATAAGAGGATGCATGAAAATGATATGAAGCCATCAAAAATGCACGGTATTCAATAAAGATATATTATTATTATCATTATTATTATTATTATTTTTATTATTATTACTTTTCTGGATCAGTCACTTTGACTAATTCCTTGTCTAAGCCCTTTAACTAGTTTAGTCCTGAGTTACTAAGTGAATCAGATGCAACATAATGAGACAGTTTTAAAGAAAGAACTGAAGCTGAAATGAAAGCCTCTCTTTTTGATTCATTTATTTGTTTTGTTTTTTTGGACATTATTCACCCCCAGAGGATCCAGCCTGGAGGTTTCCCTCAGGCAGCAGCTCCCCTGCTCTGTCTCCGCATGCGCCTCAGCTCGTTCGGCCGATCGCACGGTAACCCGGGCCCTTTCTCACCTTGGTGTCGTCTATAAACCTGACCTCGACGCCGCCGGTAACTTTGTCGGGCTCCACGCAGCAGGAGAACATGTC
Organism: Lagocephalus sceleratus; assembly: GCA_911728415.1. Classification (NCBI taxonomy): domain Eukaryota; kingdom Metazoa; phylum Chordata; class Actinopteri; order Tetraodontiformes; family Tetraodontidae; genus Lagocephalus; species Lagocephalus sceleratus. The sequence continues at coordinate 383,641 of CAJVRN010000211.1, read as the reverse complement.
ATCCAGGCGGGCCGCCATGTCTGCGTCCACCTCTCACCCTTCACCCCTGAACCGGCCTTTGAGCGCCGCTGCGGCCGACAGCGGCCCCTGCCGGCGGGTGTCTGAAGTGCAGGCGGGCAGGCTGCAGATCCGGACGGTGATGCCAAGTAAATGAACATGATTATTGCATTTTAAAGGTGTCTTTGTTACTGTTGAAGTTGAAAAGTCAGCGTTCTTAATTGCTAAATTGAGCTTAAAGTTAAATATTAACGAAAGATTACATGCATGAGTAGGCCCAACTAGATTATTCTTCCTGCTGTCACTTGTGATAATATTATAAAGGTAATGTACATAAGGTAATGTGTGTATCTATCTATGCTTTTCTTACTAAAACTCATCTTTTGAAAATGGTGTGTGACAGAAATGCATAAAAAGAACCGAAAAATATGATTTGCTAAATTTTATTTAATATATATTATATATATACATAGTTTGGCTTGTACTCATTTGAAAATTAGTACATAGTTGATTAAAAATAATAACAATTGTTTATTAAATATGTGTATATTATACAAAAAAGACAGGAATACAGTAATTGTTCAGGGAACAGTCAGTGTGGAGTAAAATGATTTCACAAACAAGTGAATAGATTTAAATGCCAAGCTGGCATGTGCATGTACTTCACATTATTGTGGTAAATCCTCTTTAAAACGATCAAATACCAGTTAAAACAGTATGCTAACTAGAAAAGCACTGGGAGAAAGCAGACCTCCACCAGGCAGGTCATTTTCCAGCTCTTCCTTGGCCCATTATCAATGTTTCCTGAAAATGTCATTCAAAACTGATCATCACTTTTCCAGTTATTTTGGTAACAAATAAAAAGAAGAGCTGCCACATGACCACCTCTCTTGGCGGAGGTAATAATTAGTACAGAACAGCCCCTGATGGTGGCTTCATATTGGCAATATTGTGTTAATCCAGTGCACAAAATAACTCTGAGAACAGTTATTGCATGTTTTCCAACATTGTGATGTCCTCAAAGCCTCTTTTCACATCATAATAGAACCACAGAGAAAACCCTGACTAAACAACAGCGCCAGTGATCAGTTATTGCAGTATCAAGCATATTTTAAGGATGGATAAGAGGATAAAATATCTTATTAAAGGAAATAGGATAGTTCTTACATATAAAAGCATTTTAAGGTGACTTCTCTGGAACGGTGTTTTCTTCTCTAATTCTCCCACATGAGGGCAGTAACAACACATTTTGATGAAAACTATCTCATTAGATAGACGTTGTTTGTGTTTTTGCTCAAAGGTTATGGCACAGACAAAGATATTCCCTGGAAAATAAATGTGATTGCTTTTGTGAAATTTTCCAGGTGCCTGAAAGAGAAAACTGAGAAGGAATGTGATGCAACTGCACATTCATATGTCAATGCTGAGTTTAAATTCAGTCACATGACCTGGCAGCATAGAGTGTGGCTAACACTGTATTGATAGATTGTTAACATTGAAATATAATGTTAAAGATTACAGCTTAATTCGGATAAGATCATATATGCATAATATGAAAATTCGATTGAAGAGGAAATGTGTTGTTAAATCTATATACACGGCTTCCACCTTACAAAAAAAAACACAGAAGCAACTTCCATAATTATTTGATTAAATTTTTTCTGTGATTTTGAGAACTATTAAAAACCTTGTTGGCACTGGTCCCAGGGTTGATTATGAAAACACCAGCTTCCCACCTTCGGCTTGCCCTCCCGTCCCCTCTGCTCCTCTTCCTCACCACAAACATTAATCATAAACCCTTGTTGTAGGTCACCGACTTGCAATTGGTTGCCAGGGCGATCTCAGGCTCTAGGCGAGAAACCTCAATCTGAAAAAAGAAAGAAAGGTAATATTTTCAGTGCGCCTTTTGAGCCTCAAAGACCTTGAATTTTTAATGAGGCATAAGATGAGGAGGAGTGGAGCAAGACTCAAACTTGGGCTCAGAAGGTGAATTGTGCATTTTAAGCGGCGTATAAGTAATTTAATTTGTGTTTTCCGCAGCTGCTCGCCGGGGCCATCTGGGCCTCGAAGCTGCGGCAGAAGCAGGCAGATCGATGCCTCGCCGTACCTCAGACATCTGGGGGAAGAGACTGATGGCGACAGGCAGCGAGAGGCTGAAGGTCAGCAGGCACACAAAGCTGTGGATGGGCAGCATCAACCTGCGGTTCGTCTGCAGGAATCTCAGCCTGCGCGCGTGAAGACAAACAGATAAAACAGAAAAGAAAAAAAAAAAAAGGGAAAGCGTCAACCTTCTGTGTGAATCAGTCCCGCAGGACGACTGCAGGCTATTTTTGGACGTTGAAAAAAAGAAAAAAAGCATCATGTTCGGATTTCTGGGGAGCTATTTTCTACAATTAGTGGGTGGGAGAATCTGTCTGAATCTGTGGGAAAGTTCCAGCTGGAGGTTTACTCAGTCACAGAAATGTTGCCCTCTTATTCACTCCACTGTGTTAGCGCCTTCAGCCACAGTTTGTGCGTATTTATATATAAACACAGAGCAAAGGATATTTTACATCATGACATTTACATCATCAAGTACAAACCAAGACATAATTCATATATTTACATCACTTTTAAATTAAAGCTGTCAACTAAACTGTGGGAGCCTAAATGCTATTTCAGTTAACTAATGTTTAAATTATAATTTCATTTTGTCATGCTAAAATAAGTTGCTGTTGAATCTGATAAAAACGTTTTTATCAGATTCAAAACGGATTCAAAACGTATTTTGTGTTGGAATTGTGCATGTGCCCTTTGATGACATTGTGCGGTCGGTTTGCGTGCAGCGTCATTCAGTTGTTGTGGAGTTGAGCCGCACGGTTCTCTTGACCTCACTCACTCACTCACTCACCCACTCACTCACTCACTCACTCACTCACTCACTCTCTCACTCACTCACTTTCTCACTCACTGACTCACTTTCTCACTCACTCACTCACTCTCACTCACTCACTCACTCACTCACTCACTCACTCCTCTCACTCACTAACTCACTCACTACTCACTCACTCACTCACTCACTAACTCACTCACTAACTCACTCTACTCCTCACTCTCTCACTAACTCACTCACTCACTCACTCGCTACTCTACTACTTTTTTGTCATGCTGGATCTTTTGTATCCTGTTCATTTTTTCAAGTAAAACATGAGAACTAAGAAGTCGTTTGGGGTGTTTGTGGTAGACAAGGTGGAGGAGAAGAGAGGAGAGCGTCAGGCTCGTGGCTTCAACTATTAGGACCCTACATTAACCAAAAGCTTCTGATCTCAGTTCATTCTGTACCAGGATCAGTTCAGCTGCGGTTTTAACTGAAGAACTCCTCAAATCATCTTCAGGTCTCCAACTGGGTTCTGATCAAGTTGATGAGCTGATGAATCTGATGAGCTGATGAATCACAAACCTTTCCAGGTAGGACATGATGATGGGGGGCAGCACAAAGATGGGCATCGGCAAGACCACACGTGTGAAGGCGGTCTCCATGATCGCCTGGGGGGGTAAAAAAAAAAAAAACGGGAGAACATTGTGCACACGCCTCGATAAGTCCGATTTAATTCTCCCTTCGTGGCGGCAGATGGGCGCCGGCACACACGAGCCGGGCAGGAGGCGGCGCCGCACTTTTGAAACCCCGGCCGAGGAGCGCTCACGTGTCTCGCCGCCACTTTGGAGGACCCCACCACGGCGCCGCGCTCGTCCATCACGTCGATGCCCTCGGAGAGCTCGCTGTGTCTCATCAGGGCCACGTTGCAGATGTTCGCGGTCGCTGGGGAGACAGCAGCGGAGCCGCCGCGTCAGCCGAACTCCACGCGAGCGAGGCCTTCAAAACGGAAGACTCCACCCCCCCCCGCCCCCCCCCTCCAACACCCACCTACAGCCGGGAAGGGTACGAATCTCTGAATGATGGTCCTGCTGGCCGGGCTCAGCTTGTTGGCGTTCTTAATCAGGACGTTGAGCCCCACCTGTCAAACGCAGCAGCAGAGGGAGGTCACGGGACGTGTCCTTAAGACACGAGAAGACAGAATCCCTACTCACCGCTATGGACACGGCGCTGCTGACCGCTCCTGCGTAACCCTGAAGGAACTTGGACGTCGGCGTCGGCTGAAGGGGGATTAAAAAAAAAAAAAAGATTCTGTTCCCACAGTCAGGAAAGCAGGTCAAGGCCGTTGAGAAGGACCTCCTTGAGCTCAGCTGAGGGGCGTCCCTCTGAGAGGTGGACGGGGGGGGGGCTTTACCTTCGTGGCGTTGCGGTTGGCGTAGTTGACGCAGGCGTTGTGACTCTGGTTCAGCCACTGAGGGGACGAGAGAAACCACAAAAGACTGAAGAGATGGATGGGGGGCGGTGGGGGGGGGTAGGAAGAGGGAGCGTGTGTCAGTCCAGGCTTGGGTTCACTCTACCTGCCAGATGATGGTGGACACCACGGTCTGGTTTGGGAGGAGGAGACCGATGACCTGAACGAGACCAGGGGGGGGCAAGAGCTTATTTTGAGGCAAAATAAGCCCGAGGTCTCATTTCGCTCATCTCCAAACAAGACTGCACAGGTGAAATGGAACGCGTTTACGCGTGCGACGTCCGCATGCGACTTACAATTGGCGTTCCGAACGGGACGTAACCTGCGCGAGAAATGGCTTTCAGTGCCGGAATGGCGACAGACAGGTGGTTCGTGTCTCAAAGATCTTCATCTGAGGTCGTACCTGACATTCGAAATGGCATGAAGATCTTCTCTCCCGTGTCGGGATGAATGATGGCCTGTGTGCAGAGAGCGTGACACCCATCGCCCTCATGCTGCCGGGAGGCTTCGGCTAACGTTCACTTACCTGCTTGATCTTCTGGGCTTCCCACAACTGCGCGGGCGAGCGACCAAAGTAGAAGAAACGCAGTTCATCTTAATTGCTACCCGCTGGGAGAGCATATGCAGTCGTGCTGTACTTTGACATCCCCTCTGTGGCGTCACTATCGATACTCGCCTGATGATCGGAGACCCCAGGAGGAAGCGTCCCGTGTTTGTGGTCATCAAGTAGCTTGATGCATTCCTTCAGCTGGGTCTATATACAAGGGAAATTAGGCCATTTATTGTCAGTTTACACCATTTAAATGTGTGATAAACCATTGCTATTTGAAGGTTTTGGAGCATTTAATTGCATTTTTGCGTTCGTTGCACTGCCCTCTATAGGCGATACGTGGCTATTGCAGCTGTGCAACATCGCTCCAGACTGGGGCGGCGTGTATGGAGCTGCAGCAGCGTGACAGCTGGCTCGCTCTCCCACTCCGACATACAGATGTTCAGGAAGTCATGAGGTGGTTTTAATGAGCTGATCTCACCGCAAATAGAGCAGAAGGAGTGTGAGAAGAGACATTCTCTGCTTTAATTGCCGGTCTGTTTAAAACTGACATACTGGAAGTATTATGACCAGCGCTTAAAAGATTCAAACTCAACTTTGTCCTTCATGAATATATCAAATCTACTGAAAACAAAAATGTTTACCTCAGACACAAAGAGGGTCCTGGGATCAATGATATCTATGAAGTGTCTCAGGCGACCGAGGAACGAGCCCTGTAAAAGACAGCATGGCACTGAGGTGTTTGACTGAAGCAAACTCATTTAGCAGCAAACGTGGGGGCTCCCTCTGCAGGAACAGCACAGAGAGTCTGATCTGTTCACCCCCAAACTCACCCTTTTCTACGGTGTAATGTGTTGTTTCTAATGCAGCTTCTCATGCGAGCGGGCAGAAGCCAAGGCTAACTCCCTCTCAGAGAGTTTACAGCAGTCCTGCACATTATTTAGTACATTTATGGTCACTAAATATGCAGACCCATTAAAAAAATAATATTCCTATACAAACAAATGTGCCGAGGGCACCGATTTAAACGCTGGCTTCGTGGTTTAGACATAATTTCTTGACAATTGGTTATGGGAGCCAATGAAAAGTTTCAGCACCGTCGGAAGGCAACGCTACTGATCTCCATGGCAACCCACAGCAGACTCATGATGGAGTGTGTGAAGAGAGAAATTTCGAGGCGAAGCATCACGCAGCGCTACTTTACTCACAGCAGATGCTAGGAGCTGAGGATGGAGGCTGACGGCTGGCACTCAGACGGCTGTTCCCTTTAATCACATTTCATCCTGAACGAAACAACCTCTGCCCAGGCGTGACGCGGGGGGGGGGGGGTTAGAACCACTTTAACCGCTCGATTACATTTGCAACAAGCTTATAGGGCTAAAACTACTTGTTTATCGCTTCATTTAAATGTCTTCGGGCCCTTCAAAGCGTTCAGAGGGGTGTTTTTTTTGTTTTTGTTTTTGCAACGTTGTCCAGATTTGGCTGCAAAGATGCGTCGAGGGCTTCTGCTCTCTGTTGACAAACTTGCAAGGGACGTAAGAGCCCTCTAACAAGCGCATTCCTCTGAGCGGAAGTGCCGAGCGCTCTCTTCTCTGTCTTCATCAGTATGCCAATAGCATGTGAGCCAACCCTCCGAAAAGGCCCCGCAGCCGTTCCTCGCCAAAAGTCTCCGACAAACCAGATGGACGGAGACACGGCGACTTCTACCAGACGGCTCTGGGCGGTTATCACTGGCGGACGAGACAAGGGGACGGGAAATAGGCCCCCGTCGAGGGGGGGGGGGGCACATGGGTTCCCATTCGGCCCCCTGCCCCCCCCTCCCCCGTCTCCTCCTCTGACAGGTCCACGCGTGCTGCAGCGTGGTTTTATAAGACCGGGGTAGACACGGGATCCGTGTGAGGAGCCGGCTTTAATTATGCATGAGCCTCAGCTCCCAGGAGAGAACACAACAAGGGCAGGAGAGGGGGGGGGTACGGCAGGAAGCACAAAAAGCAGATTCACGCCGATTCCACGACTGGCCTAATTTTGACGAAAAGAGCTGAAAGGATTGCGGCACCTTCGGCAACCTGACGGGAATTTCAGGTTGCGGCTGTTGGGGGGTTAAAAAAAGAAACAAAAAAAAACCCCAAGCTGTTAGTGGAGGAAGACTCCACGTGATGAAGACCTAATGAGCAAGAGGGGCAGAAACGCGGGAGTGCAGCTGCGTTTGGCTTGCATGGGAATATTTCCTCATTATTTGGTGTCTCCTTCCGTCGATCTGCACTTTCTGTTTCTGATCTCTGTGCAGGCTGCAGGTCTTAATTCATCGCTTCTGGCTTGACCGACAGGCTCACTTTGACCCCTGACCCTGCCTTATGTAACAACCATATAGCTGGGATAGTTGACTTATATATGTATTCTCATCTGCATATGGACCATGCACCTTTCAGTAACACACTGTTAATGTTCACCAGCTCCTCCTGGGTGTCAACAGCACACGCTTTTGGAGCTTTAACTCAGTTAATGCTCCATCCCGGTCGGGCTGAAGGTCACCTTATCTGTCAAGGCTGTGAATTAATTTCCGTGGACATGGAATTGGGCAATTGGTTTCAGATAATCTGGGGCGGTTCATTCGTCTAAACCACACTCGAGCCTGCAGGAAGCAGGCTCTTGTAAAAGAGAAGTGCAACTTTCCTTCTCAGAAATCTAAAAACTTAGTTTGGTTTCACTTGGTTTGGAACAAAAAGTCCCAGATTCGCCTTATTTAAGACTGATACGAGAGCTTTTACATCAAAAAAGAACATGTTTAAAGTGATCAACAGCTCAATAACGTGCAAAATAACGAGGATATTGAAAAGTTTGGGATTAACATGGAACAAGACGGTCCGGTCTGCAGACCTTCCACAGCCTGACCCTTGTCGCTGTCACTACCAGAGGTCCACATCTCAGAGGACAAACAGCACGTCACGACGCCCAACGCCAGAAAATAAAGGCCGAGCTGACCTCCAAATCCGCTGGAGAACTGGCTAAAGTTGGTCCAGGTTTGCAACAGCACGACGAGGGCGAGCGGAGCAGAGCAACTTTGCGCAGAAGTGGCAGCAGCATCCGCGGCGGAGCGCAGGGCGGAGGATGGGAGCCCCGACCGCCTCGAACGCGTCCGAAATGCAGCCAAAGCCGGACAACACTCACCTGGTCGTAGCGGGGTCTTCCGAGCTGGAAACCAGGACACGCTGCAGATTCCGCCATGACACCCAACTATTTATTTATTAATGAACTGAATCGTGAACGAATTTCCAACTACATTCAAGCCAACTCGGAGAGCGGTCGGCCGCGGGGGCTGCCGGGATATGTAGTCTTCTCCATTCCATTAACACTGGCAAAGTTGACGCGCATGACTACACCTCCCAAATAATCGATAAGGTGAACGCAATTGCGTAACTGTACCCATTGATCTTGATGGGAGATAACAGTAGATGCCTCCGAAGCTGTCCGAGTTGCCTGATTCATGAACATGTAAGGAGGTGTGGCCCGAAGAAAGGCGTCACGACGCTGCTGCTGCGAGGCTCCTTTGACGGGAAAATGAAGAACCTGCAGCAAATGGACGAGATTCCCATCATCGCTGCACTCTTTCACTACACCCTGAGTCTATTAAATGTCCATTGGTCCTAATTAGAAGCGTGGCGTTCGTGTAAAACAAGGAATATGATTTTATCTATGAATTGAATAAAGGTTGGAAAGTCTGTGTAACCGTATATACACTCTTTACACAGAAGAAAGTTGTTTATACGTGTACATATATTTACTGCATATAGGAGCATTAATTCCCGAGGCCGGGTGTAAAGCCGAAACTCAAATTAGGGGGAAAGTTTACATTAAAAGTGACATTGGTGTAAAATGCAAGACCATTGAGGCAATCGTGTTTTTGATTTTGTGCTATAAAAATACCTCTGACTCGGGGGCAGGATCACCATGTGGGAGAAATGCAGCAGACTGCAACATGCAGCAGACTGCAACATGCAGCAGACTGCAACATGCAGCATTGGAGCTGCGCATCTGCTGAACAAGCAGTTTCTGCTGTGCGGAGAGCGGCGCCCTCTAGTGGACATAAGCGGGTACTGCTGAACAAACCCATAGATCACGGGGAGACGGATGCTGGACGTTTATGAGGGTAATGGATCGCCTGCATCATGCAACATGACAGGATGCATTCTCTGCAGCCATCGAGGTCTGATCAGATACAATTCAAATAATGAAAGCACCTTTCTTGTCCAATGGGCACTTTATTTTTATTATGGTACAGTTCTGTGGTCACATAAAGCATCGCAAGTGCAGCTACTTGTGTGGGCATACATTCCACAGACATTTAATCTCAATAAATTACTATTATCGTTATGGAAACTTTTTTATTGCATTAATAGAAGATGGAATAAAAATCAGATTAGATAAAATAGAAATGATTATATTTCTTGAATTGGCATATTTTGCCAAGAATTATTCACATAAAAAGCTCAAATTTCCTCTCTTTTTTCTCTAGCTCGTGCTTAATTTCTACAATGAAGCAGCTGACTATTTGAAATGACTCTATTAAGCTTGAATAATCTCTGGTGCCTTCTGTGACAGAAGCTGATAAAGTGCTTTACTATATATTTGCTGCCGTGTAATGAGTTCTCCTGCATGCATTCAATATTGTTTCTACATCAACAAGGCAGTTTGAGCAGGGAGTTTAAGTCCGTCACCGTGGAAACACAGTGCCACTGCCATCATTTGTGGCGGCCGCGCACTTGGAGTAGGGTCGGCGTCTGCTCCATGATCCGCAGTAGAAGATTATCAATGTAGTCCTCCAGGTCTCGGACCTGGGACTTGACCTTCCTCAGCTCCGCCTCACACTTGCGCAGCTGCGCCTCCTGCAGCTCGGAGGCCGCCTGCTGCTTCTGCATGTCCATCTCCTGCTGCAGCAGCAGGGAGATCAGCTCCATGTTGGTCAGGTGCTGGTACTGGGCCGCCCGGTCCTCGCTGGCCTCCTGAAGAAGAGCAGCTGTCACTAAATGCTCTAGACATTACACATTCGGGATGGCTTTACCTCAGCAGATAAATGACGATATGTTAATTTTCCTCAGGATAATCCAGCCACATCACCTTAATCCATCACAAACTGCAGAACATTTCCGTTTGTTGCGTCAGAAGAACAAATATATCTTTCTAAAGGCAGACAACTCCGATCTGGGCCAAAGAACTGGGTCAGACCTGAGTGGAGTCGCTGAGTCAGCGTTTCTCTCCCATGCTGAATAAATACTTCGTCTACCCGGTTCGCATCACTGGTGACATTTTATTACGGCCACTTTCTAATAATAGTCACCATAACGCATCATCTGCGGATGTGTCGGGTGTACCTGAACCTTCTGAGGCTCTGCTGTAACCTGCTGCGCGCTCCGTCCAGGGTTGATGGTGGACTTGAGCTTCTCCAGGACCGAGCGACCCTCCTTCTTGTCAGACTGGCTGGAGGTTAATGGCTTCACCGGATGAGTTCTGTGAAAAGGTCAGTAAAGGAACTGTGTGTGGTAAAACGTGGAACGCAACAGAACCTCCACTCGCTCGGCTTCAAAAACGATCATTTATTAAAACAGAAACACATCAACATTTCCTTTAAACCCTGGAAATCCTGCTTTCCTCTTTATATCTTGGTGTTCCATGAATAGTTCAGATTATTTTCAAGTGAGAAAAAAAAAGCAATCGCTTTAGTTTTTATCACTTGTTAGAGTTTCTAAAACTTTAAAGCATATCTAATAAAAGATACTGGCACCGAAATAAAAAGTTTAATGGATTGCAACAGCAGGGCAATTTGATGCATGACTGAAGTATCTCTATTTCCAAGATGGCATTTAAAAACCATAATGTTCTCTGAGGAGAGAAATTGCAGTTTTAAAATGTATCAGGACCTAATTCGGACAGGAGTGCGTGGCAGAAGAACAATAAACGCGTGTAAGTCAGTGAACAGCCGATTGGTGAGACGTGCAGCGGAAATGTGAAGCAACACGGGGAGCGACAGGCGTCATCCAGCCAGTGGGCAGCGTGGGAAACACAAAGCCTGAAATCATAAATGCAAACAAGCCAGCCAGAAAAGAACGAAAGAAAGAGAAAACAGAGATGTGGAACTGTGGTCTGCTTTCTGTTCTAGTTCACCTTAAAACAACCTGCATGTCCCGGTGCTGAGGGCTCTCACCTGCTCTCCAGTTGGGGCAGGTTGTTAGCTGGCTGTGTCTCCTCAGGCAAAAGTGAGGGCAGTGCATCAACCTGGGGGTCAGTGGTGGAGGTGGAGGAGGAGGAGGAGGAGGAGGGGGGGGGTACCGACAGAGCACTGTCAGCTTCAGCGCTGGGCCCTGAGGGACGGGCGGGGTGAGCTCCGTCCTGAGGGTCATGTAACGTGGGGGCGGGTGCGGAGGAGGCGGAGCCAGAAGGGGCTTCTGGCTGAGTCTTTGTTTTCCAGCGCGGCGCTACTTGAGCGTGAAGGTCTTCGAAACTGACTCGAGAGAATTTGGGGGCGTTGAGGTTCGACGCCGGCGGAGGCCCCGCGTCCGGAGGGCCCTGGTCCTGAGGGTTCACCTGACTCTTGCACGCCAGTATCGAGGACAGCGCCGAATTGACGGGCTGGTACGACAGCGGCCCCTCGTTGGCCCCTGAAATACTTTGGACAAGGGACAGCAGCTGTTGGAACTCTCCGTCTTCTCTGCTGCTTCGGTTGTTGGGGCTGCTGCTGCTCTGCCGGGACACCCCTTTTGGCCTAATGCGGGCGCTGGTCACTCCGGGGAATAACCCAGTCTGGCCGGGGCCCGTTTTGCCTTGTAGATTCCCATTGGCATCAAAGTCTACAGGCGTCTTCTTAAAATCACCAAAACGTCCGTAGGCATCATCAGGGGCAGGCGGGAAGGATCCTTGATTTTGTGGTGCCACACTGCCTGGTTCACACTGATAAGGTTGGCAGCTTTTGCTCCATTTGTTCATCGATGTGGTCACTTCAAAAGAAGAGTTCATCCCCGTTATGTAGGTGTCCTTCAAAGTAAAAGCATCCTGGGGCGTGTCTGCTTCACCAGAGGCTTTCAGCGACAGCTCCGGGGCGGTCTCGCCACAATCGCTCCTACATTCGGGGGTGACGGATACCTCTGCCTGAGAGGAACTCTCTGGATCTACGAGGCTGAAATCAGAGTTACTCACGTTCATGTTCAAATCTCCCAGCGTCATAGAGAAAGAAACATTGCTTGTGGGTGTGGCTTCGGGAGGAGAGGATTCCGTTTCCTTCACTTGTGGGCCTGGAACATCTAGCACCTTTGAACTTGGTTTTGAGGGAAGCAATGACAGGTTTAGGAGATCTTTAACCGGCAGCACGCTGTCAAGAAGCATTCTGGAGCCTCGGCCGACTGACGTCGTCTTACTTTTTGTGTCCTCGGCACTGATGGACAAATGATGAGCGTTGATGTTAGCCTGGCTGTAGCTCCCTCTACAAGCGCGTCCGTAGAGGTCCTGCTCGAACAACATCCCCCCCAAGCAATCTCTGTTGTCTTCCAAAGGCTGGTACTTGAACCTCTGAAGCTTTCCTTCCGACGCGAGCGCGGGCGAGGCGGCTTCGGCGGAGGGCCGCACGGCGGCGGTGCTGCCGCCGCCACCGCCGCCACCGCCGCCGTCCGAGGCCTCGCTGCTGGTGTGAGAGTCCGGAGAGGCGTCGTGGCCCTTGTGCTCCCCTTCCTTCCCGCGCTGCCGCGAGGCCACGCCGGTCTGCGAGAGCAGGAAGGCTTCCTTGTGGACCGCCAGTTCTTGGCCTCTGTGCAGCCAGCCGTCGGAGCACATGTCGTTGACCGGGGTCCTCAAGGGTCTCCTCGGGGGCAGAGGCGGAGGCTCCTCGTCGCACGCTTGCAGCTCTTGTGCGTCGTTGAACACGAAGGCGCCGCCGCCCTGAGACGAAAGGGGACTAGTTCCTGACTGTTTCTGAGGAGGGCCCGCCTTTGGGGAATTGAGCCGGCTGGATGCGAAGGCATCGAACGAGTCTTCGTCTCCCCCCGCGCAATCTGGTAAGGAGCGCAAGCCCCCGGAGGGATCTAGCGGACCTGGCGTGAGCTGGGAGGGGGGGGGTGTCTGTGTAGCTGCAGGTCGGGGGCGCTCCCTCCTCGTGTTTGCGTTAGGATCACGAGCAGGGCCGGCTGTGAGGGGCGGTGGGGTGCGATCAAAGGGGGGTGGGAGGGTGAGAAAGGAGGAGACCTCTGAGATTCTTCAACTAGAAGCTCCTCCAAAAAGGGGTTACGCTGCAGGTTCGTCGGGAAACTGTTCAAAGGGGGGTTTAAGGGGGGCGAGGTGCGACTGCAGTCATCTGACGAGAAAAGACTAGAGGGGGAGGTGGAGGGAGGGGGAGCGCAGATGTGGGACAGGGGAGCGAGGAGGGATGGGAGGGGGTACGTCTGAGCTGCTTTCTACCTTAGGAGAAAACTCCAGCCTGTGGAGGAAAATAGCGCACAATGACTTAGCTTAGTTAATAATGTGCTCGGTCACCAAAAAGGGGAACTTACAGACAGACAGCAACCGTAATATGAGCGAGATCGTGGAATTTCGTTTACCAAACAAGCAGAATAACATCAGTCGGGATCAAACTGATCAAATCAAGGGATCGTGTGGAGTAACGTAACTTGAAGCAAAAAACGATAAAGCAAATCTGCAAAATAATCAAGCAAATACTTCCACGGAGGGATGCGTGGGCTGGGTTTCTGCATGGCCTGATGCAAGATCGTTTTAATAAATTATGCCAGCGTTGCATCTTTAATGGCCACACACCCCCTTGGAAAACAGAAACGGTGAAGTATAGAATGAGTGCGTCGCATGAGATAATGACACAGCGTGGATCCAAAATGGAGAACTCAAAGGAAGCAGCGGCCACTTGAGATGAAGCCCGGCCTCTAGAGTGTCTAATGTTTTGCATTCATCCAACAGTGTGGGGCCCGGGGATGAACGAGGGCATTCCCAACTCACCTTGGCTTGTTCTGGGACTCACCGGAGCCAAACCAGCCCCGGAGCCTCCTGTCAGACAGGGAAGAGCCCTGGTTCGGGTCCGAATCGCTCCTCCCCGCGGAGAACAGCGTCTTTCTGGGTTTCTTCCCTTTGTCCGGTGACGTCGAGGACGAGGCCGGCGTCGCCCCCTGCGCACCCTGGGACCCCGTCTGAGCTGGAGACGACGAGGACAAGGGGTCCTTCTCTTCCTCCTTCTTGGTCTTGTCGAAGGACCAGCGCCTGCCCTCGCCGAAGGCCCCCCTGTCCTCGCTCCGCTTGGTGAGGTTCTGCAGCGACCGGGAGAGCGGGGCGCACTTCTCCAGCAGGACCAGCTTGCACGGGTGGGCCGCGGAGCTCCGCGGAGTGGAGGGCTCCGAGTCGTACACGTGGCTCCCGTTAATGCAGACGGAGGACTTGGACTGGGTCATGGTGTGGCCCTTGAGGGACTCCATCGCGAGGTTTGCCCGGGAGAAGGACGTCTTGATTTTGCTGGCCTCGTCGCTGAAGGCCCGCTTGTGCGTGAGGACCTTTGTGGTGTGCTGGCTGGTCAGCACTGTCGGGAGGAAGATAAACACTCAGGCAGCGCCAACGACAGCCGGCGTTCAGGCCTCAACTCACCCTTTTTCGCCAGATCGGCGTCCCCGTAATGAGCGTCCAGTCGGACTTTGGTGGTGTAGATGGGCGAGCTGGGGGGGTCCGAGAGCAGGTCCAGGCTGGGAGGAGGGTGATCGCTGGCCACCGAAAACACGCTCCCCTCCGAAGCCAGCGACGCGCACGACACGGTGTCCGAGGACTTGCGCAGCTTGCCTTTCAGGAACTCTTTCATCTTGCTCTTCTTCTCCTCCGCCACCTCCGGCTCCGCTTGCTCCGGCTCCCCCAACGGCTGGCCCACGGAGCCCGAGAGGGCGGCGTATCGGCCCGGCAGGATGGCCGAGGACGACTCCACGTCCCCCCGCTTCCTCCCCGTGACGCGGTCCTTGAGCTTGCCGAAGACGGAGCGGGGCTTGTCCTTTATGGTGAGGTCGAACATGCTGGCCGTCATGTTGTTGCGCGTGAACTGCACCGTCACCTGAAGACCTCCGCGCTCCTTCTCCTTTCTTCCAGACTTGGAGTTGAGTTTGAACCATCTGCGGCCAGAAACAAACACGATGAGCTCAAAACCCACCCCGATTTCCTCTGATCATCCACTTCCACATATCACCCAGTAATAATAAGGGGCTGATACCCGAAACAAATAGATTTACACGCGTCACAGCAGGAACCTGCTACTGACTTCATGATGCGGGGATTATGTTATCCTCCATCTCTACCTGCCTTCTAAATCCTTTAAGTGGAGAAAAGAAAGTTCCGTGGAGCCAGAACTAACAGCGGGAATTCACCGAGAAATGAAAGACAGATGGGCTGTGCTGGGTTGAGTCTATTTTGCTCTGCGGTGGTGCTCGGGGGAAGAGTTTCACATTTGACTTGTGAATCACCTGTGGCACAGCTCAAAGCACGAGCAGGTGCGTCACATTCAGAGCTGCACGCGTTCTGAAAATGGTAAGCAAGAGGTCTTATCTGGCCTCCTTTTCTTCTCATAAATTTAAAAGGGGGGGGGGTCGACTGATTAATCATTAACACAATTTATGAATTAACAAAATGAAGCTTCAAACGTAACAAATTACAATAAAGAGGACAGGCTGGCTGAGCAGAGTGCTTTTATCCAGTAGCCACTTTCAGTTCGGAAAGATTGCATATGGACAGAGAAGAATAATAGTCATTAATCACAGCACATTTTATGGAAACACAAAAATCCCAGCTATGCATTTTAGCAGTTTAATTTCCAGGTCACTGCTTTTGGAATATTTTGCATGCAGGAATTAAAGAAGGTTTAGTTCAGCTCCTCACTTGTGTTATTTATCCCCCAAGCTGTTAAATAAGGAATTTACTGAGTGCCTGGAAGACAGTTGCTGCTCTGAAATCATTACTTGTTCCACAGACAGTTTTTATCTTGTTGATGTTCAAGGCGCAGAAACTGCTGCCTTGCAGGGAACATCACTCTTCAATGGGAGAATTATATTAAATCTTACTGTGCAAGCTTTATTTTGCTCATTCCGAAGATTAAGAGTGATACTATTCTTTTTAGCAGGTTTATTTATTTAATGTAGTGTATTTTAAGCACCTCTGCTAAAGATGCCGCCCAGCTTCACACGTGTTATAAGTAACGTACTCATCTCGAGGACACGTCCCCTCCTGAAATATCTTATCCAGGGGGATGATGGCTTGTCCCAGGAACACGTCCAGTCCGATCAGGACCCTGTGCATGACCGTCAGCACCAGGTCGGCGCAGCCCGGCGGGGACGCGTCCCGGCCACCGTCCTCCAGGATCCCCGGAAGCAGCTCGAAAGAGCACTCCTCGTTCCACTCGGGCACCTCCACCTTCTCCACCAGCCCGGTGGTGTACTTCTCCTTGCCCACCTGGATGATGGTGTAGAGGTAGCGGCTGCCGTGCTTGCCCTTGGTCCGGAGTCCTCTCGCCCGGAGGACGGTGACATTGACGTGCGTGGGCACCCAGCGCTGGTCATCATCCAGATCAATCAGGGACATCATCTTGCACCGTTTCGCGATGACGCAGGGGGATTAGTAAAGGTCCTTTTCTCACCTCTTACCGCCCGACAGGCATCTCGTCCCCCGCCTGCCTTTAGTTTCTGCGCTGCGCAAAAACGCACGCCTATCTCCAAAGTAGCCCGGTGCGTCTCGGCGAGTTTAAAGCTCTCTGCAAAGAAGCCCGTCTCGACCGGTGATCAGCTGGAAGTCCTTCCAAAATCATCAATCAATACGAACCAAGTTGAGCGAAGTGCGCGTTTTAATCCTCCGCCGCGCCCGTCTGCACGGTGTCCGGGATCTGCTCATGGTGCACAGGCCCGCCCTCCTCCCGATCCAGAAGAGCAGGCCCGCATCGGAGAGGGCTCTCTCATGCTTCCCCTCTCTGCAGCAGAATTAAAGAGGAATACGCAACCCAAACAGTCAGAACCGCACACACCCCTGCAGGCTGCAGATGTCCAGGCAGGAAGCGCAGCATCAGCTGACTGAGCGGAACACTCCGTGAAGAGCCAGTTTACAGAACTTCAACACGCCCTCGTCCTAACTCACATCAGCTGGGACATTTTATTGTTATACAGACCCCCCCCCCTCCCATTCGTGCAAATATAGAATATAGAAGTTGAATTCGTGTTGTGTTAACAGTGCCATCTGGTGGAGAAAAGGAAGAGACCAGCCCGAAGATATAAAAACCCAATTATTTTTGGAACTGTTTCCAATTTGCACAAAACCAGAAAGGAATTGAAGCAGAAAACTTTAAGTAGTAATAATAATAAATGAGGCTCTTCCCTCACTAATAGTAAGGGTCATTTTTAAAAATTGGATAGATAGATAGATAGATAGATAGATAGATAGATAGATAGATAGATAGATAGATAGATAGATAGATAGATAGATAGATAGATAGAACAGTGAAGCTATGTGACAATAAAACATCTTTTATTCATTATAAATAAAAACAACAATCTATCAGATTTTTTTAAAAAAGTCCTACTTATGTTTCACAGTGTTGTAACAGCCATCTAGAGGAGTAAATATCAATAAATGCTCACATTCAGAACAGGAACACAACAACAGAATCCCTGTGTTTCAGGCTTCTGCGGCGCATTTCTACTTGGCGAGAGATTTCAAGGACACCTCACACAACATTGTGCCTTATATTATACATCTGGGCAGCACTTGACGATCCGGTAAGGAAAGGAACGTCATGGAGGAACGAATAATAAATAACACATATCTACGGACACGAGTGGTTAAACTCTGGTCAGAATCGTCATTGTGGGGCAGCTTCAGTCACAATGAGATTCACAAAAGTGCACAAGTGCAGAACTTCAGAAAGAAGCTGTTGTTTTTCACTCTTGGGCCGAGAACTGATTCTTTAAAAGGTCAATTTAAACAGAATTCTGATTACACACAAACATGGCGGTGCTTTATTTCTGTGGATGTCTTGAGCCGGGTTTAAGGCGATATCCTATGGCATCGTCCTCCGATAAAAACACACCACGCTTTATCTTACCGAGTCCAAAAGTGATAACACAAACACTTACTTTAATGTAATTGGGACTGTAAAGACCCAGTTAAACTGTTGAAAGAGGCTCAAGACACATTCGATTCAACCAAAATGGAAGTCAAACGTGAGCACATCAGAGAGATTTAATAATTGCACCAATCTTTTTTTTCCCACAAACAGATGATTCAATGACGACAACATGGATGTGCTCTTTTCCCTGGAGGCACTCCTGCAGAAAGGTGCTGAGGCTGAATGAATAAATGTGCCCTCAGTGACATTTTCTGGGCCACGCCGCTGATGGACTGACGACAGAACTGCCCGAGACCGCCTGGACCGTCCCGCTGCACACGGCCCGGCCGCTCAAAGCCGCCACACCGCCGACAGCTTTCGGTCTCCTGACGTTCTGTTTTATTTTGAAGTGAACCTCTCCCCTGGTTTCCAGTCACTTCCCCTTCCCTTGTACCCGATTGTCCAGCACCATGGTGGACCCCAGCCACGACTGTTTGAGCTGCCGTTGTCAGATTCCTTTTGCCTCCTCGAGAATTTTTGTTTGAGTTGATTTTTAAAAAAAAACAAAGAAAAACAGCTAACCTCACTTTCCACACCTGTTTGGTTTTCCTCCATCAGCAGTGATCTTTAGTTTGCAGTTTTGCAGCCCGATTATTCTCTCACTTTGTCGACAGGCTAATTGGTTTTGGTTCAATAAAGTCACCATTTCCCCGTTAATCAACCTGACAGCACGCTCTGGTCAGAATGGACTCAGCAGAGGCCGAGCAGTCGACAGCAAGTGTTAAGTTATCCTCTTCTTCTCTGGAGAGCTGGGACAACGTTAACCTTCCCTCAGACTGTTGTCTACACATTGAGCGGGGGGGGGGGGGGCGTGGCATAAAACACTCCAGCACGGGACAAGAGGAGACGCAGACTATTAATAGACAGGAGGGGGACAGGTGGAGACAATCGGGAATCAGGGAAGACAATCAGGTAGGTGACTGGAAACCAGAGGAGGGTTACGTTTCAAAATAAAACAGGAAGTCACCAGACCAAACCTCGTGTGACAAAACCATCAAAAAATGAACGGAAGACTCAAATTCAGCGTCTGAAATTTCGAGTATAAAAATAACAAAAGGCTATAAAACTAAAAATAGACAGTGCTTCAGAGGGCCGATCCATTCTCCTTCATCACGTCCTGGAATGTTTCCCCCTCACCGAGCGAGTGAGGATCGGCGCGTTCGGACACGCCGTCGCGCCGCACGTTTGTCCCCTCGCGTCCTCCGGCGGCGTCAGTCCGACTGGCCGTTGTGGCAGCCCTTGAGGTACAGCTCGTCCTGGGACAGGGCTCCGTCGAAGCCGTCCATGTACAGGCTGCTGGTGCTGCTGCCGCTGCTGCACAGGAAGGTGCCGACCGCTCGGCCCTGGCGGGCGTGACCCACCGCGTCGCTGAACACCTTGTTGATCTGCTCCTCCGAGGGCATCCACCAGTCTGGGTTGGAGGCGCAGTGCATCCGGATGAACTCTGCCGACAGGCGGAAATCTGAGTCACTCACTGATGAAAGGTCAACCGCCTTGTGTGTGAGGTCAACCGTGTGGTGTGTGAGATCTGGTGACACCTAGTGGTGAGAGTGGGGACTGCCGGAATGGAAATCTTAACATCATTTTCAAGGGTATCAGATCTTCAATATCTTATTCTTCAACATTTATATAAAAAAAAGAAATATATCTACTCTTAAGCAAATAAAACCACAGGTGTATGAAATAGTTTATAATATTCTGTTTAAAACAATCCACACTAACATTAATGTCTGTATGTGGCAGGTGAAGCCAGAGGTCAATAACAATGCTCCACTTCCTGCTGGAGTTTCAGGAAGTCCCAGGGTTCTGTGGTCGGACCTCAGTGTTTTCTGTCTGTACCAGGTTCTATTCCCTTGCTAAGTGTGAGATGCCGCATTAATTCAATCTACTGTCGTTGCAAGCCCCCCCACAGCGCCGGGTCTGTAGGTACCTCTGAGGCAGCTGACTTTCACCGGGTTGAGCGGTCGTCTCTCCAGGCCGGAATCTCCCGAGTGGACGGAACGCTTCCGTTTGCCCAAGCCGCAGGAGAACTTGAGCTCGTCCGTGGTGAAGACGAAGCGTATCAGGTAGCGCAGCAGCCGCCTGCCGTCCTTCTTGGAGGAGTTGACGGCCTCGTCCCACTGTTTATTAGTGATGAAGAGAGGGTAGTTCTCCAGGAGCTGTTTACTGCCCTGCAGGGGGGGGGGGTCAGGATCAGGCTTCAGCGACTGCACCTCTGTAAAACAACCTTTCATGCAGATATAAATAACCGATTTGTTGCAGATTTACTTCTGGAGGGACACAGACCTCAAAGACGGTTTGTCGCTCTTCCTCCTGTAGAGACAGAAGGTCAGTTAAAGCCACGCTAGCCAAAACAAACGGCCACGACCAGGCGGCTCACCTCGAGCTGCTCCTCCGGCAGCGTCTGGATCAGCTGGTTGTTGCACTCAAGAACACTTCTGAAGTAGTCGAGAACGTTCTGACAGGGGACTGCACAAGAGGGAGGGGGCGGTTGCACAAACAAGGCTTGAAAAATGACACCGTAAGACCCGAACAGATGAACAGGTGAACGGAGCTGTTTGGCTCCGGTTAGTTGGGCTCAAAAAAACCCCTGGAAAGGAAAGGCAGCGTTCATGTGGAGGAACAGGAGAAAACATCTGGGCAAATCTGCAGA
Source organism: Lagocephalus sceleratus (assembly GCA_911728415.1). Lineage (NCBI taxonomy): Eukaryota > Metazoa > Chordata > Actinopteri > Tetraodontiformes > Tetraodontidae > Lagocephalus > Lagocephalus sceleratus. Next base: position 362,951 of record CAJVRN010000211.1, on the reverse strand, counting down.
GACCCAATGAATCCCAGCTAAAAAAGGCCCTACGATATATCACTGAAGCGGTGCGGTTAACCAAAGAGAAATTTTAATGCTTTCAATGCCTGATTCATTCTAACATTTAATAAGTCAGGACCTGTAGTTATCTGCATGAAATAATGATCCTTATGGGAAAGGATGTGAGGTTTCTATGGATACCATCTCAAGAGCATCAGTCGTGGAAAAATGGATTAAAAGAAAAGGAATGAAACGAATCCCTCAAGTGGAGGGAAGATTCAAAAGAAAGAGAAGAGCTAGAGACGGGAGGCTGCTGTTGGAAAGAGGAGGAAAGAAAAGGTGATCAGCGGGTTTAACTCGGGCCTCATTAAATCCTCTCATTGGGATTCACTCCTGCAGGTAGAGGCTGTGGAATGTTGAAAGTGTTGAAAGACTTAAACCTGGGGACGCACCTGGAACGTTCTCCAGGCGAGTGCGCAGGTCCTCGTTCTCCTGCTGCAGAGACAGCACCTCCTGCTCCAGCTCCAGGCAGCGCGGGCAGCAGCTCTCCTCCTCCTCCTCCTCCTCGGGCAGCGTGGACGAAGGGTGGCCGTAGGACTCCGAGGGAGCGGGCGAGCCCCAGCCCCCCAGGCCGTGCCTCAGAGGAGAGACCCCAGAGCAGGGCTCCGCCGGGGGACACTGGTCCCTCTCCAGCTGCTGCTGCTGCTGCTGCTGCTGCTGCTCGGAGCCTGAGAGGAGGTAGTTCTGCAGCGAGTCCGTGAAGATCCGGAGGATGGCCGAAGTCTGAGTTTGGCTGGAATGGCTTTGCTGCGCCTCCTTGTCCACGTCCGTGGTGGAGGAGCTCTCCTCGGGCGCCGAGCAGTGGAGCCCGTGGACCTCGCCAGCGGCGTCTTCCAGCTTGATGTTGGAGGTGAAGGAGGAGGAGGAGGAGGAGGAGGAGGGCTCAAGGAGACGGCCGTTGTTGAGGAGGCAGAGGACGCGGCTGCACTGCTGAGCGAAGGCATCGAGGATAAGACGATTCTCTGAGGAGAGGAGGGAGGGGGGGAAAATGCAAATAATAATCACCATCTCCCTGCAGCAGCCCCGTGTTCTACCTGTCGTTGACTTGGAGTCGACCTCCCACATGACACCTGATAAACACGGAAAACAAAAAGCAAAACAAAAACCCGTTAACGCTTCTGACGGTGAATCAACACCTGTGATGAAAAGGCAAAACGGGGTTTTTTTGGGGGGGGCTGCTTTAATCCTCTGATTCCTCCGAAGACAGAAATATGCAACGAGGCCGATCGGTGATAATGAACCCTGGAGCCTCGGCCTCAGCTGTGGTCCACAGACGCGTCTTTGGGCCACGTCTCGGTCTCATGACACATCTCTTCACACGTGCGCGCCATACAGATGAGAGGAGGGCCGCTGCTGCTCCCCCTCTATCAGCCTGCTGCAGATGTGTTGCGTTTATTAATATGCATGTTGTCTGTGTTTACCCGTGGAGATGTGTCTGATAGCACCCCCCCCCTCCTCCTCCTCCCCTCCCCCCCCCCCGCTGTGGTGATCTGAACTGAGAGCCTCATAAAATGTCATTAAAACCAACACACGCCGCAGAGGCTAATTCACGAGCTCCGTTTGTTTTAATGACAACTCTTTGGGGAACCTGCGTGCGTTATTGGGCTGAACCGATTCTCTGGAGATTCACCTGGGCTCCTTTTTTTTTTCTTTTTTTTTTTTTTTTAGAGACATGGACCCAAGATTAACCACAGGGAAAAAAAAAAAAGCAATCACTGAGAACTGAAACTGGGATGGATGCTGCTTTGGGGTGTCTGGAGTGATTATTAAATGACGAGTTTTAGATGATTCACTTGTCGAAGGTACTTAAGTGGGTACTTTTGCACATAGGTGACATGAGATGAGCATGTTTTGTGATTTAAAGTCATAAAAAAAAAATAAAAAGAAATCAGGAATTCTCAATTAAAGTGGATGAGCCAGAGATGTCAGAGACGCACAGCTGCAGCTCCAGAGCTCAGACTGTCTCTGGAAGGCAACAATAACCCGCAGCAAATTGGATCTCTGCTGCCAGCCTCGATAAAGAGATTAATATCTGGTTAGAGGAAGAGATGAATGATCTTTAATTTTGTAACTGCCACGATTGGCTCCATTGCCCCCCCCCCTTCCCCCGCACCACCAGCAGCCTGCAAATGTGCAACATATTTATTGCTGGGCCCACTAATGAACAGCAGCCGGGGAGAGGAGAAAAATGTGCGTGAAATAATGCATTTAGACACACACGCACGCACGCACTCTCGCGCACACGCGCGCCCAGTTAAACCCAAGTAAGCGGGCACGGGGGCCCAAACACAATGGCAGTTCTGGCACATGCACGCTGGAGATGCGGTCATGCCTCCTCTCATTACAGCCGCGAATCACTCACTGAGTGTTGGAGGAGAGCACAGGTGAGCACAACAAAAGACGCTCACGTACTTTTCTTATTTAAGCGTGCTTTGGACTTTTTTTTCCTGCTTCCTCCAGCTTTGACGCGCTTTCCTGCTAGGGGGGGGTCGAAATCCATCCGAAAGCGAGCACCATTGAAATAAAGCTTAAAAATAAATGTTTCTAAATGAATAAAGCGAAAGTGTCCCAGTTGGAGACCCACCTGAGCTGATGCTGTAGGTGCAGTCTGGAGAGAACCTGGGCTCTGCCGCTCTGCCGCCTCCGCCTCCGCCGCCTGGCGCCGCCGCCGCCGCCGCCGCCGCGCTGAAGGCTGAGGTGGATGTGGGGATCCTGCTGCTGGGCCTGGTCTCACAGGGGAGGAGGCGATGCTGCTGGCCGCCGCCGCCGCCGCCGCCGCCGCTGCTGCTGCTGATGGCGACGCTGGGCTCCTGGAGCGGATGCAGGCGCTGCCGCTGCGGCGGATGCGGCGGATGCGGCGTCGGCGGCGGCGGCTGGTGCTGATGCTGATGCTGATGCTGATGCTGACGGTAATGATGTGGCGGCTGGAAATGATGTGGCGGCTCCTCGGGATGAAAAGTGAAATGATGCCCGTCGCCGAAGAGCGGAGCCTCGACCGCGACGGACCTGTCACAGCGCGTCTTGCCCTCCGGCCGCTTGCCCTGGAAGGCTTTCGCGTTGCCGTGCGGAGCCCGCTGCTGGCGGCACATCTTCGGGGCGCAGGGGCCTTCATCTGCGGGCTGCATCTTTCCGTTCATCCCAGGTGGGAGGGATAGGTCAGTGGCGGCGTGCTGGCAGGGATGAGAGCCGTCAGTCGCCGCTGTCTGGCTCAGTTTCCCATGCACGGGCTGCGGGATGGGCTAATTTACTGACAACCCTGCACTCCAATCCCCAGTCGGGAGCTCCTATATCGAGACCTTTCCAGGGGGAAATTGAGGCGGGACTTGTGCGGTGCGCTGAGTCCTTTGTAGCCGCCATCCACACCGAGAACAACAGGGCTCCAAACGTGTGCCATTAACGAAAAACTACGGGAAACAATGTGATCTAGAAAAAAAGACACAGATATGAATTGATATTAAAAAAAAACAGGACACGATCGATGATTTTTCCTCCTTCTCTGCAACCTTTTCTGAGATCATGATGAGCAGCAGTCGCCCAAAGACGGGACGCGGAGCCGGTTTGGGGACCGTCGCGGCAGACGGCAAAAAGTTTGCGCGGCCACACGGGGGCGCTGTTCCAGCGGCGGAGAGCAGAGACGAGCGTCAGGGTTCACGATCAGGAGATCAGGAGAGGCGCGTGTCCGTGTGTGCGCGTGTGTGTGTGTGTGGGGGGGGGACTAAAATAGTACCAGAGGCAACCAGGAACCTGGTTTATGGAGTTAGAGACAGCTGCAGAGCACCGAGACGTGCTGTTAAAGCGATGCGTGTTCTTCTAAAGTGACTCACCTTTTGTTAATTCACATCTGTGTAAAACACACACACGCACACACACACACACACGCACACACACACCCGCCCTCTTGCCCCAACTCTCTTTCTCCCTATCTTTCTCTGTCTCTCTCTAGCATTTTTAATGTGTGATTGTGAAATGAATGGGAAATTATATCATTTTATTCGACAAAATCCGTTGTTTTTGGAAAATCTGTGGAAGGTTATGTACTAATAATGTGTAACGCCACTAGCACAGGATAAATGCACAATATTTGGCCCGAGATTGAGCTTCTTTTTCATCTTGGGTCACCGCTGAGTTCCAGAGTTGTTCGAAGGTCCGCTGCCATTGCGCGTAAAAGAGGGCATCTCTCTTGAGGAGTGGGCGTCGTCCTCGTGTGTGTGTGTGTGTGTGTGTGTGTGTGATGGTTCATAAACGCTTCAAGAGCCCAGAGAGCATCGCCGCACCTCCGCGTCGTGAACGCGCGCCTCAGTTATTGGGAGGACGGCGGCGCGCACGGAGTCACAAAAGCAGCGCCTCGGCGGAGCAGCGCGCACAGACGCGGCGGCGGCGGAACGTCGGGAGGACGCGGGCCGGACACAAAGTCGCTCCTGCGCGTCGGGATCTGAAGTCCGAGCGGAAAAAAACGAAGCGGCAAGAAGAGAGGAAAAGGCCAGCCAGGGTCGCTCCGACGCAGCGGGTCCGGAGACGTTCACCTTCCCTCTGACGATGACGCTCACGTAGTTTGAGGCTTCACCCGCTTTCAGCCAATTAACCTCGATGAGGAGCAGATAACTCGGGACCTGACGCTGTCCGGTAGCTGACGCCTCCGGGGACGCAGCGGAGGAGGTGGTGGTGGTGGTGGGGGTGGGGGGGCACCACCGCCGGGATGGCGCGCCTGCTCAACTGGCTGCTGCTCGGATATCTGACCTGGAACCTGCGGATATCGGACGCGCAGGGGGAGTACTGCCACGGCTGGCTGGACTCGAACGGGAACTACCACGACGGCTTCCAGTGTCCGGAGGACTTTGACACCACGGACGCCAACGTGTGCTGCGGCTCGTGCGCGCTGCGCTACTGCTGCGCGGCCGCGGACGCGCGCCTGGACCAGGGCAGCTGCACCAACGACCGGGAGATGGACAACACCGAGTTCGCTGCGCGTAAGTCCAATTCTACCCCCCCCGAAACGCGCAGAAAAATCGGATTAAGGGATGACCTCGGCCCAACAAGTTATTGTTATGTTAAACCCGCCTGAATGACGCGTTCAGGCCGAGTCCGGCCTATTGAGGGCGACCTTTGACCTCTGTGTTTGGAATAATTATTACATCAGTTCAGACAACTGGTTCCAGTGCCTTGCCCGAAGGCACTTCCAAACTTCTAGTTCGTGCCGCCGACAGGTGAGAATGTTGGAGCAGATGTACTGCAAATAAAAAAAAAAAAACATTAAACCGAAGAAGTTTTACCTTCGACATCTGTGATGTTTTTTTTTTTTAATTAGCTAAACCGGGGATTCGAAGACGGTGGTTTTGAGAAGGAAGCCTTTGATTCTCCTCCATTTTTACGACCCTTTTAAACGGAGCAAACCATCTGATCGTCCGGTTGGGGCACCTGCCGTCTGCTCCGATCGCAGCTTCGCTCAGGCATCAAGAGCACGAAGGGATTTGAAGAAGAAGAAAAAAAGAAATAAAGAAATGCAATTAAAAGATCAGTAAAGCCTCAAAATGCCCCCCCCCCCCCAGCTTCCAAACGCTGCCATGCACAGGCGCACGTAGTGCCACAAAAGCCTCGTATTTACGCCAAAGTGGCCTCAGCGTGATGAGACAGAGGCTCGTTTTCTTTGGGTTCTATTAACAGCTGCGTTAACCCCGTGTTTGCTCCATAATGGGCCACTTTAACCCTGCGTTTTCTTTCAATTTCCCCTCGGCACAGCTGCGGCTTTGATTGAACGCCTGCGTGCTCGCAATTTCCGATCTTCGATTTAAAAATAAATAAACTCGGGCCGATTTCCTCCCAAAGTGCATATGGGCGACACGTGTAACGTGAGCTGTTTGTGTTTTTCCGGCAGGAATGCGTCTATTAACTTTTTTTTAATAATAGGGTTCAAAAGCGGAGGCCCCGCTCGAGTCACGTTGGTATCGGCGGGCCGAGCGACTCTTATTTGGGATTTATGAGCGCCACATAAACACGTGTTAGAAAAGGAGAACACAGTCTAGCGTTTATTGCTGAAACTCCTCGACGGTCATAAAAAAAAAAGCGAAGTGAAGGCAGTTTAATCACGGCCTAAATCAGTTTGGTCAATATCACAATTACGCCCCCCCCCCCCCCCAAAAAAAAAACAACCCACTATTCTTTAACTTTAATAAATCTGAACTAATTCAGGTCTGGGGGTGTGAAAAAAATCAAAATACGAGTAATTTAATTTGCCTATGTGTTTTTTTGTGACTTTGGCCTTTGCTCTTATTCTGAAATCACCTTAAATAAAACGAAACTAAACCAAAAATCACCATTTTAGCTCTGATTTCTGTTCTACTTTCTTTATAACGTTATTCCTGACATGCTCGGCCCTCTTGGCCCGGGTCCCGTCCTAACCCGCCTCTGCTTTGCCCCCTCCCCAGAGCCCGTGTACGTCCCCTTCCTGATGGTGGGCAGCATCTTCGTGGCCTTCGTGGTGGTGGGCTCCCTGGTGGCCGTCTACTGCTGCACCTGCCTGCGGCCCAAGCAGCCCACCCAGCAGCCCATCCGCTTCTCCCTGCGCAGCTGCCAGGGCGAGACCATCCCCATGATCCTCACCGCCGCCCCCCCGAGCCTGCGCGCCCCGTCGAGGCAGTCCAGCACGGCCACCACCAGCTCCAGCTCGGCCGGGGGGGGCAGCTCCATGCGGAGGTTCTCCATCGGGGGCCCTCAGCAGCAGCACGGCTGCCTGGTGTCGGCCACCATCTCCTCGCCGGCCTCCACTCCCACCCAGGCCCCTCAGACTCTGCCCCCCCCTCCCCCTCCCCCTTACTCGTCGCCGCCGGCCGCCCCCGGAGGCCTCCAGCCCCCGCCCTCGCAGCTGCAGCTCCATCAGCCCCCTCAGAGCGCCGGCTTCCTCCTGCCGCAGCAGTACTTCTTCCCCCTGCAGCCCGACGCCTTCGCCGCCGCCAAGGGCTTCGCCGACTTCGGGCAGAGCTGACGAGACGGCGGCGGTGGGGGCGCGGAGGGACCCGACCTCGCGGGGGGGCGACCGTCGCGCTCGGGCTGGGAATACCGTGCACTTTGACCCCCGCTGGCCTCCGCTTTATCCCCCACGCGCTGCCAGACGTTCAAGGAAGCCGAGCTGCCGTCGAAGGCGCCGAACCTGTCGCTCCCAGCGTCGATAAAGGTAGTTGTTGTTTTTGGAAACCAGGGAATTTTTTTGTTTTTTTTGCTCGTTTTTCTAATTTTGACAATCCCGAGGACCTCTGAGGAAGGATCTCCCGCGCGGAAGGCGTTCTCAACGTAGAGGAAATGTGGACTTTTCTACAGGTTTTGTACAGATGTTTGTCATATTTGCAGCGAATAAAATGATGTCTCAATACTCTTTTTCTGGGGGAAAAGAAATAAATGAATACTGCACGGGAGGAAAAGCTGGCGTTCCAACACTCGACACTCGAGGAGGGAAGAAACGAGCTCGTCTTCGCCGCCCGCTCCAACATAAAGGAAACCGGAGCGGGCCGCCTCCCTACCTGCGGCTCGCTCTTGCGCCAGACTTCCCAGCAGGAATGCGGCGCTCAGATCCGTCATTGTCGGTGTTCATCGGGCATGGCGCGGTCGCGGCGTTAAAAACAACTGGCCCCCGGGAAACAGGGCCCCGGCCCCCAGCAGCAGCAGCAGCAGGCGCCCACAAAGGGCCTCCTGTTCGCCGCTCGTCCGGCCGCCCGAGGCGAGCCGGGCCCCGCCGGCTCCCGACCGGGCGCGTCTTATCGCCGTTCCGATCGCAAAAAAAAAACCAAAAAAACGGCGACTTCAAAAAAAAAAACAAAAAACCGATGACCTCACGGAGCCTTTTCGGGGCTCTTCAAGGTGTTGCTGCCGCTGGCGGCTGCCAGGCGACGGCTCGGAGCGTTCGCATTCCGCGCTTGGCTCAAAAAAGAAAAACACAAGCCGTGAACACGCTCTTCGAGACACATCCAAAAAAACAGTTTAATACTTTAATGTGCGTGCCAGCTCTCTGCTTTCTTTTCCAAGTCTCCATGAAGGAATCCTGATTATTGCCGCTCACAGTGAAGGCCTTGACTTGAGTCCAGATCACAGCAATCATCGACATTTAGACTCCTTTCACACATGAATCAAAGGCGGAATGAAACGTCTCCCATGTGTACGACGCGCTTTATGCAGGATAATAAAGACCTTGAATTGCTTATATTACCTTTGTAAAAAAAAAAAAAAAAAAGAATCGCAGCTACACATTATAAATGCCTCTAACCGCTGGACAAAAGATAAATATCCTCTCAAATGACCCTCATAAATTACGCTTCATCAGGTGTTGTTTTAAGACCCGATACACGTAAAAGCTGTAATACTTGATGAAGTCTGTTGCTGAAGAAGCCAAAGCTACTTCGGGGTTTACTGGGGACTGAGGAAAGGCCGGTAATGAGGACTTTGTGGTGTCTAAAAGCTGAATTGCAGTTACCAATAACGGCATGTGGTGACTTGGAGGGCACAAGTAAATTACGCGCATGGGCTCTTCCACGTGTACTTCACCTTTTATGAACCTTTAAATGAGAGCCACTTCTCCAAATAATCCTCAAATATGAAAAAAATCAAGGAATAAATCCATCACTGTCACTCATTCACTCGAGAATTTCCCGGTCTGGGATCAATAAAGTGAATGTAATTTGCTCCTAACAGTAAACAGATTTGAGTTTTTAGAAGGAAAAACTGCAATAGCACCAGCAAACTGCATCAACTCAGCCAGTGCCTGCACTCAAACAGAGCACATCTTTCATTTTATGAACCTTTCCCTCTCACACACGCCACGGCAGTGTCACATTTTGGGCCGCCAGCATGAGCGAGTCTCACCGTTATTCACCGTTACAGCGCTGACGGGATCCAGCGAACGCACCAACGACTACACGTGTACCAAAAAGTGGAACTTAAGCCCCATTAATCATCCCAGATCTGCCGTCATCCCAGCTAAGGAGCTTATTGGCATCGTTTGTTTGTCTCCCTGCCTTTTCCTGTTTAGGCTCTCCCTGGACTGGATGTCCTGTTTGTCCCCCACACACGGACAGGGGACACGGCGATCCCAAGCCTGATAACACAGGGGACCAAGCGAAACCGCGTAAATAAAGGTCGAGCACGCGGGCGTTGTTCCTCCATGACTGTAAAGTTTATTTCAGCAGTCCTTCATGGCAGTAAGACAACATGTATACATTTTGCAGTCCATACATGCAGAACAATCATTGACCAAAAAGAAAAAAAATTAAATAAAATGACAGGAAGGAAACGGATCTTGAAAAGCAAAGTCGAAGGTGCGCTTTTTTTTTTTTTTTTCCTCTTTTCGTAAAGTGATCAAAGGTAGCACGGGTAACATTTCAGAGAACAGTTTGTGTTTCACTCATGCAGCTCACGACGACGTGTGGTTTGTACCGAGGAAAGAAGAACTCCACGCTCGCGCACCCAGCAGGATGACAACCGGCCACGTTGAAGACGAGAAAAAAAAAAAAAAAAAAAAAAAAGACTGACTGGAAAAGCGGGTTTGAAGCCTCGCTCAACTCAAACCAGCTTTCCTGCAGAGCCGGGGGGGAGGCGGTCGACGGAACGCTCGAGAGAAACCGAAAGTCCCCGGGATCGGGGAAGGATCACGGGAATCGGCGGCTGGGAAGAACACGCGTCGGCCTGTTCGCGCGGCGTCGGCCCGCGGAAGCGAGCCGGGGCCTCGCCGTGCCCTTCGCATGCGTCGGCGCGAGCGAGCGCACCACGCCTACGCTCGCCACGCCGACCCTCGGACACAGGCGCCAGGTGGGACAGACATCGATGCGACTGGGGACGCCCAGTCTGACACGGAGGACGAAGACATGCAAGCGCGTACACGGACGTTTAATCCACGGTAGAGGTGACGCACATTCTTATGCACGCACGCACGCTCACACATGCACGTGCAGGCAATAAAATAACACACACACACACACACACACACACACACACACACACACACACACACTCCGTCAGAAATCTCCCATGGGGAGAAGAACACAACCAAGCAGGCATTAAGTAGTCGAATATAAATAAATCAAGCTGTTACAATATCAACATGAACAAGACACTTAAGAAAGTTGACTCTCCTCCGTCCACCTAGCACATCCTGACACGCTCTCAGAGGAAGAAACAAACAAAAAAAAAAAACGTTACAGACGATTCAGTACAAAGCCGGTCAATGCAAAATTCATCTCCAATATAAAAATACAAATCCACAAAATAACTATAGAGACAAAGTCGGTTTTTTTTTTTTTTTTTTTTTATATCGTCATGGAGTTTGTTTTTTTTTGTTTTTTCCTGGCCAACACGTCTTTCTCCCTTAAGCTAATGGCACTTATGTTTGAAAGAGAAAATCTCCGGTTTAAGGGCAACTCCGTCAAACCTTCAGCCGGACCGTCGGGGAGCTTCCTGCGCGCTTCTACCAGAACCAACGTGACCTTACGCACGTGCCACCAAGGCACCGCAGTTCCCATGAGTGCAACGCTGTGGTGAGGAGACAGTGCTTCTGTCTTCAGTGGGGGGGGGGCGTTTGTGGGTCTACGCTGGCTGGAACTGTGGGGGTTTTTTTTTTGTTTTTAAGTTGTTTTTTTTCTTCTTCTTCTTCTTCCGAGAGGGAAAGGTTTCGTAGGTAGGCACCGTTGTGATTGTTGAGACGAGAGTGATGCGCGGGATGCGTCTGTCGGGAGCGACGCTTTAGCGGTGACGCCGGCGGAGACGAAAAAAGAAGAAGGAACCCCGGGCGTCTGCAGACCGATATTCAGACGCGCGAGGCGAGGATGAAGGCATGAGTACGTGTAAGGCGCCACACGAGTGATGCTTCCTCAAGTGCAAACGAAAGTAACACCAGAGCAACGTGGTCCGCTTGGATTGCATTTGGTTTACAGGTTCCCAATTTTCACTAGTTCCTGGTAGATTGTACAGACGACCGCTTTGGCAATCTTTGACAAATTCTCTACGCAAAAAAAAAAAAGGTCTCTTCACTTTTACGACAGTTTTCCAATTGGATGCTTTGATTGCGGTTGAGTGAAATGACTGGAGACGTCCCCTCCAGCAGGCTGAGTGAGAACATTGAAGGACCACAGAAAGCACAGTGCTCGACTACATCTGACAGTGAACGCCACTCGTTTCTCTCTTTTTTTCGTTTTTTCCTCTCTCTCTCTTTCTTTTTTTTTTAAAGACAACGTCACATCACGCTCCTCTATGCCTTTCACATCCGAGCGCAGAAATCCAGCCACCGCTGCAGGTCGCGCCTCGGCTCCTCCCCCTCCCCCTCCCCCTCCTCCCCCCCGTCCAGGTGTGGCCGTGCGGCTCGGGGTTGGCCGGCGGGCTCACCACTCGCTGGTCCTCTGCTTGGTGGTGTCGTACGCTCTGATGACCTCCGACTGCGACACCACTCCGTTCTCGTCTTGGGAGAAGGCGTAGCCGTCTGAAAGGAGCATTCAGAAGTCAGGCGGTGATGGCGATGAGCGCGAGCATGTGTGCGCTAAGTAAAGAACAAACTGAAGCAAAGGTTCAAAAAAGCAACAGGTTAACTTTTGGGGAAACGTGTGTTGTTTGTATTCTTGCTGAGAGGAAACAGAATCAGAACCAGTCCACGCCCCTCTGAGCAATCACAGTGGTGAGGTCAACGCCCCCTAGTGGTGGGCACCAGTATGTCCCATCAACATAAATCCTCTCCACGTGCTGTCCAGGGGCTCTTAACCCGACTTTGACCCGACTTATTTTTGTAACCTTGACATGTAACGAGTTTGTAATGTTGCGCTGAGTTTTCTTTAAAGAGGCTATTTGAAACACGCAAGGAGGTTTAAAAACAATACAGCAACGCCTCCTGTTGTGACTATCTTGATGGAGAAAATTCAATTTGCTGTACAGTGATGAACGAGCTGGAGCTTCATATTCAACACAGACGTGAAAATGGAAACAATGTTGGTCTCAGCATGAAGGCAAAATTTCCCAAAAGCCATTCTATTGCTTTAAAATGAATAACAGGAGAATAACAGGCTGAAATGAGTTTAAAATAAATCACAGCTCCCTCAAATATGTTGTCAGTAAAAACAGCTCTGTGATCTACGACCTAAACTCGGCTACAGGGTTTCTTCTCTGACCTTTGACCCCTGACTCACCTTCAGGTGTCAAATGACCCGATCAGTACCTGGAGGCCAACGGGGAAGTTCAAAGGACCCCGCTGAGATGAGTGCATTGTGGGGGAAATAACAGCGCAACATTTCATCATTTTATCGCGCTCAAGTCGAGCTCACCAGGACACACGAGGCACACGAGAGGAAGGACAGGAAGTCAACAACCATGAAAGGGAAGAGGGAGGGAGGGGGGTGGTGTGGGGGGGGGGTGTCTAGCGGTGGGGGAGCTGGAGGGGGCGTTACAGGGATGAGTTTTTAAATGAGTTTCTTTTACAAAAGAAAAAGGGTATCACACAATAATGGGCTCATCCCCACCTATGAGACAAATGAAAAACAAACTGATCAGACAAGATACAACAGAAACAAAACAAGAAAACTGCACTCACAGAAATACTGGGATGGAGCTTCAACTGGGACTGGGGGGGACTTGTAGGGTTTTACGACCACTACATGTATACTGGTCATTACCGGTCAGCTCCCTGTTTAAACTACACACAGGTCTTATTTAACTTGAAGCGTTTCTGTGCGTGTTAGCACCAGACTGGGACTAATTTGAGTTGAACTAGCACCTTTTGAGAACCTTCCACTCCCACGTTAGCTGGCCCAACCCGTGCAGACGCACTCGCGCCGACCACTTCCAGAAGTGCTGACGCCCACGGTTACGCTCCATCGCCGACGTGCAAACGGGGGGAAGAAAGCTGCTGAACTGGGGGGAATTTGGTGGAAACGGACGTCTGCAGCGCCAGGAGCCCCGGGTTGCCACTCGCACCCTTGGACGAGGCTTGGGCGCAGCCCTGGATGGCTGCGATTACGCCGCGTCGATATTTCACCAGTCTCGAGAAAACCTGTCAGCTTTAGCGGATTTACAGTTCCTACTGGTGGCGTGAATCAAACGGCCATGTGGGAAAGCAGTTTCAGAGGAACTCTCCAGAGTTCTTGAAACTATATTTCCAAGAGTACACCTAAGAAAGAATGTGGACGCCTGACACAAAGGAATAGGTCAGCGCCATGTTTCGCTGATTCCAGAAAGACACCGCTAGTTTACGCAAATAGCAACAGAGAGCTCTTAGCCGCGAGTGTGACTGTTGCGTTCTTCCGAAATCGGTTCGTACTTCCAAATTTAACATCGCCCTGCCAAGAAAATCACTCGGCTAACAGCTCATTTGTGCGGCTTCTTGGGGAGATGCCTTGTTTGGTGAAGACAGTGGCACGCTGCGGGGCTGTTCGCACACACACTTGCTGATGTGTGTTTCCTGAATGGGATCGCTGCAGATTATTTATAGGGAGATGCGGGATGAACTAAGTGTTACTGGACTGGAGCAAGAACAACAAACCCGTCTCATCAGAACCCCCCCCCCCGCCCTTCCCCCCGAGGAGGGAACTGGTCTGAGAGCAGATAAAGCGCGTGTGGATGAAGAGGTCAAGAGAAAGAAAAGGCGGTGCAGCTTACGCAGTAGGTTGTGTTGCATGGAGTCGGAGCGGTACAAGCTGACGGTGCTCTTCTTGAAGACGTTCTTCAGGAGCTGGGCCCTCTCCGTCAAACTGAAATGCACAGAAAGAGACGTCATCAGCACGCCGGGATCTAAAAACGACCGTCTGGGTCACGGAGCCGAGCCCACCGGAGCGGGCGGATGCGCTAAAGTGGTGCCACCTGCTGACACGTTACGAGAGAGGAGCCCGAAGACATTTGTGAAGAAATAAACATGGTGAACACAAACGTGTCCTCCTCTATCCATTTAAGCCGTGTTTCATGTCTACAGCCTCTACATGTTTATCACAGGTGGGTGTGTGTGTGTGTCTGTGTGTGTATGTGTGTGTGTGTGAGTGCGCGCATAGCCTGCTGGGTTCTGGGACAGTGTCCAGGCAGAAGGATCGCTTTCAGCCCACAGGAGATCTCACACTGATCTGCTGTGCACTGATGACTGCTGCAGGCCTCAGACCCCGGAGAGCTCAGCAGACCAGGTTAAACTAATACTTGGTTTTTTTTGGGGGTTTTTTTTTTTTTACAATAGATGGCTCTAATGCAGGAAGACTGTCCAGAATGAGAGATGGACTATTTGGGAGGGGGAAATCATACGTGGACGTGGGCTCTTAGGGCATGATTACTGACAGATTTCGGTCAGGTTTCAACAAATTTAGGGGCAATTTGAAGATTTTCTGCATCCACGGAGGAATAGAGCTGGCAGCCGCTGTGAAATTCTGAGGGACCGGCGAGCTTTGAAGATGATTCGCCTGCTCAGGTGGTCGCGATAAATCACCGTTGCCAAAAGAAAAGAATAACAGACAGAGGTACTGACTCAGGAATTTTGATGATGGCGGGCTCTAACTTTACTATATGGTATACTGCACTGGTGCGTCGTTTTACATTCTCTCATACGTGTTGTAATTGGATTGAAAAAACACTTTTTTTCCTTCATCTTTTAAACGTACCTCTCAACCAGTCGGGCTCACTTAAGAGTGTAAAATATAAATCTGAGGTTATGGCTTGTGAAGTGGCTGACAGTACCTCTTTCCGTGCACCACTGCTCCTGGGTCTTTGGACAGAGCTTCCAGCTCCTGCACTTCATCCACCAGGGTCTTGAAACACACCCTCTTCACCCTGCCGAGTGACAAGGCGCTTTCAGCATGACGGGCTCTTCACAGTCTGACATCTCACAAACTTTGCCGACACAAATGCGTTGCGCCGAGACCGGGAAATAAAAGTGGAGCCCCTCAAATTGTTCCTGACGTGCAGGAGCCGCTGCAGGCCGGTGTCGACCTGACTCGGCGCAGCTATATCCTGAATATTCCTGCTGGCGCGTTCGCAGGGGTGGAAAACTAAACATCTTCAGAGGTCGACGTGTGAACTGAGGAATTTCTTGGGATGATATGAGACGTCCCGTAGACTCCCCCTTTGTTGTTGAAGAGAGTGCGGGAGACTCACACTTTGTAGGCCACATCAAAGACCAAGGAGGTGACCGGGATGAAGACCAGGCCCATCCAGAAGACCCCCGATCGGAACATCATGTCTGCCTGTGACACACATACACACACCTATTTACCATGTGGTCACAATACACAGTTCAGTGAATGAGACCTTCAGAAGAAGCGGCAACTGATAAAGAACAACTGTTATCATCCTCTGAAGCGCTCCATAATGGAAAACATACATAACAAAGGCAGACCAAAACAAACAGTTAAATTGGAGTAATAAAAAGGAGATGGTTTGAAAGACCCCAAAATGGGTTAATCCTGCGTGACTAAAAGACACTGTGTTTTCGTTATGCTCCCCGAGCTTCGGGGCGGAGGAAATACCTGCCAGGCATTTAGACAGCGGTGTCTCTTTCACAAGAAAACAGCTTGACCGTCTGCTGTGCTGAGAGCTCCTGTCAATACGTCGCCAGAGACAAGAGAAGACATCTAAGGTGCATTTAATGAAGCAACGCCCAATGACGGATCAATGTCGGCGAAGGCATCCGAGCTCCGCTTTCATAGATAGATGATTTCTAGACAACAGGCGTTGAGAAATGCTACAAACCTGTAACACCCAGATCTCCCGGCCAAGCCTTTGTCAGCAGCTCTCTTGTGAGAAACTCCTCTGATTATTGTTTTTTTAAGCGATTTTCCTACCAGCTGTCATAAATGGACATTAAGGAAAGGGGTCATTAAGTTAGGTGTCAATCAGCCGAACAATAATTCACGAGTGATTAAAATGATTAATTATTAAGGTCATTTTTCAGAATGAATGTCACATTCTCAGCTCTTTTTCCTCCGGGTTTTGCCTCCTTTCCCAAACTGAAATGTCAACACCGAGTCCATTACATATACATTACATTTACAAGTTTGGCTTAGAAAATAACAGGCAATCTGAGGAAATCACAGTGGGCTTCGGGAAATTATGACCATTTTCACAAATGACAGCAGCATGGATGAGGAGACGAGAAAAATGAGCCGTCGGTTGGACCACACGGAGGCGTCTCAGCAGGACGGGATGAGATTTAACGCCCTGCGTAACAGTTTTGATGAATGATAACAACATCAACAATCCCATAAGCTCCCATGTAATCAGCCCTGGTGTTTACTTCATCCCCTTCTTTCACTCAAATCAGACCTCCATTGGTATTTCCCAGGTACATTAGGGTTGATCTTGGTCTGTACACATATATTAGACGACAAATTGACGATGGGATGAAGACATGTTAACATTTTGTTACTGGGAGAATCCCACCTGGATATCTGACACACAACACTGTTTTAAGAAATCTTCCCGTCGCTCAGTAATGAGCTGGGGAGCCATAATTCAGCAGGAGCATGGAAGATTTGAATGAAAATCACAAACAGTGGCCGAGTCTGAGGAAGGGAAGAACATCGCCCGTGGATCATCTGGGCGGGGCGAAATCTTTCTGCGTCTTCCTGCAGGGCTGCTGTTAGTTTTGGCCCGGCGCTCTGAAATGATCCGCCGCTGTAAGTCAAAGTCCAAACCTGGCACATCTTGCATTGTAAATGCGCACTCGCTTAAACTACTGGTGCCCTTTGACAGCGTCCTTCCTGTAACGTGACACAGAAGCAGCCCTTAGGATGCACATGCGCTCACACACACATCAGTGTCAAGACTATCAAAGCGGCCAGGTTTGCTCAAATTAGCTGATCTGTTCGCCATTACCTGCAAATTGACTTTGATGTCTGACAAAACACTGGGGGAGGAGGAAATCCCAAATGACGGGAAATCAAAAATGACTTTTTCCCTACAGTTTTTGATGGGACGTGGATGAATAGAGCTTTTCTGCTGCCTGGAGGCTGAAAACGTGCGAGATGGGGGGAAAATTGCCGCGAAGCGGAGGATATTTTCACATCAATTTTTGCAAATTATGCAGGCCTGGTGGAAACGTTTACTCTTTTTGTTGTTGTTGCAGGGCAGTTAAATTATTTGCATTTCTCATCCAGCGTATCGCGCATTTTAATGGGCAGTTTAAACCGAGTCCAGAGGCTTTGGAAAATAAACCGGGGGCGGGTAAGCACCATGTTAAATGACAGTATAGAGACTTTGGAAAATAAACCAAATTAGCTCTTCTTAAGATAATTCTATGGACAATATTTCATATTCTGGTGGATAAATAATGCATTAACAAGTACTTTATGGTCTCAGAAAAGCTACAATAGCTCATGTTCACGTCAGCTCCAGACAAGACGTAAATGAGACCAAGATAAATGGTCTGAATTAATACCCTAATCTCATGTATAGCTTTGCAATCCAAACAAGCTTGTCTGGTTACAATCAACAAATGTTTGTCTTCAGGCATCTGGAAAGGCTCCATGACAACAAGAAGGAGGCCAGCAGCGCTGGTGGATACTCGCGACGTCTCATACCAGGGGACCCATGGGAGCAGCACGGGGTGAGAGAGGTCCAGGGAGCCGGCTTGTATTTTCAGGACAAACTAATAAACTTGTCTGGCCGGACAGACAGTAGTGTCCGCTGGCATGGAGGGGTGTGTTTTGACAAGCCAGCGACCCCCATCGTGATTACGCGCACACATACACACACACACACAGACGCACACAAACAGGAGACGCAAGGCTAGACAGAGCCATGTGCACACATGGAAAAAAGTCAGCAGCGTTCTAATGTATTAAGAATATGTGAGAAGACACATGTTTATAGCTTTAGTTGTTTTTTAAATTAGCAAATTTAAAGGCAGCCATCGTTCCAAGCTTTTTGCCTAGAAGCTGAAAAAAAAAATACCACTATTAATATTTGAAAACAAAAGAGTGGAAGGCTTCTGACCAGAGGAGCACTTTCATAGAAGTTTAAAAACCCGCAGTCTCAATTTTAGAGTCTGTTTGAGTTTGAGACAGGGCTTCATTTTTCATGTCAAATACTGGATTAAACCCTTTAACATCAAACACAGACGTGTAGTCAAAAGGCGAACAGTAAATCTTTATACTTTACACATTAAAAAAAAGATCAGGAGTTTTATGTGTCAGGAGAATCTGGCACCTAGTTGGTCACGCATGAGAGGGTCCATAGTCTCAGCAGTGTGAATAATATAAAAAGGTTGGAGCGGTGGATGTAAATTGAGGTAATCCGCTACTTCACCATTTACCCCGCAGGTCCACAGCATGAACTAAATTCAGCAAACAAGACCAAAAAACACCTTCATAAGGCTTTGCCAGTTGTACAGCATCCCAGAGATGCTAATATTCAAAACACATACTTCCTGGATTCATAAAGGAACTTTGTGCAGCCATTTTTAATAGGCGGCCAGAGAAGAGTTCGAATTTAATTTGCTCTGCGTCCATCGACTCTTCCGCGTGCTGAATTCTGCCACATTAAACAAACAACACGCCGCTGTTTTCTAATCAAGACGGCAGAACGGAGCTTTATGTTAACTAATAAATACAATGTTCATGTTCTTCAAACATACCAACATCGAAACAAGTGGAAAATTGGACTAAAGACAGATAGTAATCAAATAGTAGGAGAAAAGTCAGCGCTGAAACCTTCTCAGATTGGTCCCTCATTTACTCTATGATCTCTGTGTTGGCTGACAAAATAACCAAACACAGACAAGAAAATATCATATGCGCAAGACACACACACACACACACACACTCGTAAGTCAGCAGTCTGGGCTGCAGATGTGTGAATTACATTGTGTGTGTGTGTGCGCAGAGCAAATTAAAACAGATTCCTCCACAAATACTGGGCACCTCAGTCAGTTATTACAGCGCTTATCAATCATTAACCAAGGGAGGCGTTCGGGTACAAGAGTTTAACAAAACCTCCCAAATGACTAGAACAGAACGATTCCCAAAGCACCGCTGGGCGGCAAAGTCAACAGCAATGAAGAACAGCTTTAATAATTCTTTGACTGGTTCTCTCAAAACATTTTTATCCCTGTGATGTGACACCAGGGAAAACAACCGATCAAAAGAAAGACACTCGCAAGCACACAAACACAAAAATACACACATGTGGGCATCGGTCCAAGACTACACAACCCATAAAACCATAACAATCATGCATTTATTTATTCATGGTTATGTCATACAAATATTAGAAATCTTGTTATAGTACAAAGAAAACCGAAATAAAAATTAATTTCTATTATTTCTGATTCCAAAGGATAAATAAAATGAACCACATGAGTGTGCTAGGGGTTACCTGGAATTTTTAAATAATCCGGCGAAATAAACTTTCCCTGTTTAAATTGCTTTCATTCCTGCTTTTCATCCTTTGAGCCATATTTCACAGACTGGTATGGAGAGCTGGAGTACTCCTGACTTGATATGCATCAGTAAAAAACTGTTTATTAACCCCGAGTGGAAACTGGAAAGAGATATGTTGCTCGACTGCTGAGTGGTGATGCATCTGATGAATTAATAATTCTACTTGCTTTGGGGTGCAAACTGCTCCATGGTGTGAAGCAGAAAATGAAAAATAGCAAAAGTGTGTGTGTGTGTGTGCGTGCGTGTGGATGTGCAAAAGTATGTGTGTGTGTGTGTGTGCGTGCGTGTGGATGTGCAAAAGTATGTGTCTGTGTGTGTGTGTGTGTCAGTGAAAACTGAGAAAGAGAGAAGAGATAAGATGTACTGCAGACAGCTGTGCTGACAGCAGAGGACCATCAGCGGGTCTGTGTTTCAGCTCTTACACCAGACATCTGCCAGGTTGAGTTTAAGCCCGTTAGGACGGCAGATTATGTTTGTTTGCATAAAATAAAAAGAAATATATTCTTTTGAAATCCGTGTCAGACTTATGAGGTGCGAACAAGATCAGTCGGTTTGTCTTGGGGAGGGGTCCTGCACCTGTCCCGTCAATCGCCGTAGGGACCGTTTCCCTGACAATGATGAATGTGCTCATATGGAGCGCGCTGCCTACGGTCTACCGTTGAAGGCAAATGAGTTCGAGTGCGTGAGGGCAGAAACAGGAGGAGAAGGAGCTCCTGTTGTCTGTTCTGGTTTTTAACCCTTGGGTGTATTTGTCGGCAGATGAAGAAAAACGAGAAAAACACGGATGCAATGGGGGGGAAAAAAACAGACGCAAAAGGGGGAATAGATGAACATCAGAAAGAATGAAAATATTTGAAGATTCAAGTACACACGGAGGAGGCGGCCACGGTGAATTATGTGTGTCTGCGGCTAGGCTGAGGATAAACCTGCCCTTCAGATACTACCAGGTCTTAGAAGGGGAGATTGTGTGTGATGCCTTCTCAGGTTTCGGGGAGATGTTTCCCTGTTTGAAGATGTACTGGCATCCCTGATCTGGAGCAGGGGCATAGGGTTACCAAGTACCCACAGGACACCATTACCATCTTCAGTCAAGTGCTGCAGGCCATAGATGAAAGCAGCAGCCTTGATGAACGCAGGGAAGCTACCCACAGACCCTGTGTGTGTGTGTGTGTGTGTGTTTGTGTGTGTGTTAACCCACGTGTGCATGTGCACATGCATGCAACCGAGTGAATCGGAGCAAAACAATTCTGTCTGCATGTTTTTATAAGAATAGTTTGTGTTCGGTATTTTGAGGTGCACATGAAATGCAAAAGACTTTAGAAAGAAAATTAAATATTTTATCCTGTTAACTTCTATAAACTTTTCTTTGTAAATATGAGAGTTGTGTTTTTAAAGGCCCTTTTTAGTGCAGATAAAGCAACACAAGTAGTACTACTATGGAGCTTCAGAGGTGCCAGTTGGCCCAGATTCCATCAAACTTAAAAAAAAAACAAAAAAAAAAACAACTTTGTGTATTGTTA
Source organism: Lagocephalus sceleratus (assembly GCA_911728415.1). Taxonomy (NCBI): domain Eukaryota; kingdom Metazoa; phylum Chordata; class Actinopteri; order Tetraodontiformes; family Tetraodontidae; genus Lagocephalus; species Lagocephalus sceleratus. The sequence goes on along the minus strand of CAJVRN010000211.1, from coordinate 342,019 downwards.
AAGTAATTGCTTTAATTCCATACAATTACATTTCTGCCATGTTGGCAGTTGTGTTGTGCTGCCTAATTAGCTCCTATTTTGTAGAATGTCAAACTTAAAATGGGCCTCATCTTTATTCTCGTTTACAAAAAGCTGTTCTCTTCCAGGAGCACACGCAGAACTTTCTGCTTATATAGATTAAATAAAAACCATCTTTTATCTCATTTGGCTTTGAATAAAACCGCACACTGTAGTTAGACAGAATGAAACGATTATTTTGGTTCCAGTGCGTATCAACCATCTCCAGACCATCTGTTGTTAAACAGCTACAACTTGTATTTTAGTAGTATTTTAGTTTCCTCCTAACAAGTTCCAAAGTACCCAAACTGAGAAAGAAGCTCAATGTGTTTTATCTGACCTGTACCAATATTCTCTCAAACAGGACCTACATATATGATAGTCACAAAATACATTTATTTTTCAACTTCATCGTGTGTGGCTCTTTTTTTTTCTCCTTTGAATAAGACCATACAGTGTTAATGAAAAGATGTCTCTGTCCCTGGGAAATGTTAATGGGTTTCCACTGACCACCTGTCCTGACTCACAGCAGTCACTTACACACAAGAACTCTTATTGGAAAAGCTTTCTCCTTCAGCCTCACATCCTGCTCAATGGTGGATAGATGTTCCTACATCCATTCTCTGCATGTATATTAAACCCGCACTAGTATTTCCCTGTTTGGGTGTCACCTGTGGATACTCAGAATCCAGGGAAGGTGACGTAACACAAACACTGGACTAATTGGCCCAATTAAGTCATTATGCAACACAAGCCAGAGGTCTGACAGTTTACATGCCTCTGGCTCTCCTTACAAAGGCCTGTCTCAAGTTCAAATCTGAAAATTCCCCACAGCTTTGGTTTGAAACAGAAAATAAATTATGAGGCACCCCAGGTCTGTCAGCGACGGCTGATTATAAAAGCAGTTTCTTGCGGAGCGGAGGAAGCGGTCGTAGAATAAATAGGTAAGCATGTGTGTGAGCACATGCATGTGTTTACCTCTCCTGACATGTCGGGAGCCAGCGGGATGAGGGGCCAGAGCGAGGAGTAGATAACGAAAAACACCACCCAGAGGCCGATGCTTCCCCAGATGGCGATGTGACTGAACTGGAAACACGGAAATCGGAGTAAGCTGAGACGTCTAAACGTCGGCTCCAGCTTCGTGAGAGTACTTTCACCCAAAATTTTCACATTTCAGAGTCTTATTTTGTGTCACTTTTACAGTTTGCCTGTTCGATTTCACACTTCTGCTTCAGGTTCGCTCAATTGCTGAGCACTCCTGGGAGTAACTTAAACATGTCATGTCAGTTGGTTTACAATTACAAGCTCAGTGGGAACCATAAAGAGATCTACAGATATAAGAAGGACATAAAATATGTCAAAGGGATCAGCGGTCATATAAAACTAGGGATCTGGAAGGAGATTACAGACTGTAAGCAAGAGAAGAAAGAAACATTAAATTACCATGGTCCAAGATGAGGTCTCAAGGCCGGCTTTAAGACAAACTGTGATCACCACAAACTGTTGAGAGAGAAAAATTACCCAGAGGTTAAATCTAAACCGCCTCTTCAGTGTCAAACTCACATGTGCATGACACGTATCATAATCTTCACTCATGTCAAATGCACTGTAAGGCGAAGAGTATAAAATTGGAAGAGATCAGTAGACAAAGGCACAAAGAAGTAACTGGATAACACTTGGCAGGAAGAGATGATCTGTTTAACAGCAGAAATGTTGACTGGTGGTGCACTCACTGTGTAGACCATGTTGCCTAAGAGGAGATAGTCTGGAGTCCGTCCATTGCCAAAAACTGTATCTGTGAAGAGAATTAAGAACAGAAGCTTTCAGGGTAGGAGCTGCGTCTTTTCAGCTCTCAGGTTTCCATTACTCAGTCCAAGGAGTAAACAAACGGGCAGCACAAGTACACCGGGGCCAAAGTCAGCTTTACGGAGGCATATCATCGTTCTTGAACAGATTTTGCGCGCGTTTGTGGTTTAAAATTGAAATCTCCTCACAGCTGAAATACAAGAGGAACATGTTTCACAATCGTCGATACGGGTCCTGTTATTAACTGAGGCACCAACCTGGAGGTAAGAGAATAAAATTAAATCAAAATACTGACTGGGATTTTGGACGCGAGCCGAGGCGAAAATATCAGTGGTGTGTGACTGCCAGTGAAGAAATAGAGCGAGGCTTCACTTCACTTCCGACTGGTCACATGTTTTGTGAGCGCCCAGGCTTTTCTGACAGCCTGTCAGTCAGAATGAGGGGGCTTGGCGCCTTTGTTAGGAGAGCAAGCCCAAGCTTGTGTGGTCCTCCTCTCTGCTCGGCCAAGTCTCACCAGCTCAAAGATCCCTATTCTCCCTGTCTATCAGTGCAACACACACACACACACACACACACACACACACACACACACACACACACACACACACACACACACACACACCTGCACTGCATCTTAATGTGCACAAACATGTGGAACTGATTCGAGGACAAATAAAGTTATTATGAATTTTATGTAACCGCGCGCTGAGAAAGGCAGAGGATTGGTTTTAGATGAAATGTTTCATTGCCTGCAAGCACCTGCGAAGCATACGTTCACAGGGTGTATTTGTAAAAAAAGAAAAAGATAAAGCCACTGCGGAATAAATGTGCAAAAGTCATTTCAGCGGGTCAAAATGTGCAAATGACATCCAGCAAACATGAATGTGGCCCGCTTAGTGTGCGGCCTCCTCCGTGCGCACACATGTTTGCAATTCATGGCCGGACGGTTGAAGAGAGAACTAATTAAGACAAAGTATGTGAATTTGACTATCCTCCCTTTTTATCCCCCGAGAGCTGCGGTGGAGACTCTGGGAGCTGCTTACCGTGCTGGAAGGCTTTAAGGGGGAACCAGAAGAGGATGACGGAGTGGAAGAGGCCGTTCAAACAATGGGCCCAGAAGACCTGCAAAATCGAGGGCAGGATGGAGGAGGAAGAAAGGGGAGGGGGGGGGGGGGTGGGGGGTGGAGGCGGGAGATTCCAAGAGGGGAGAGCAAAGCAGAGAGACGGCAAGAGAAAAAAAGGAAAAAGCATTAAAAAAAAAAAAAAAACTGGGTGCTGGGAGCTCCAGTCTTCCAAGTGACCCCTGACCTGGACCTTTTGTGCCAGCCCAGCGCTAGGCTAAGTGGCGGTTTTGTCAGGGCCCCCCTGTTGAATGGCAACCCCGCTGACAGACACGTTGTATATTCTCTGTGTGTTATGGGCAAGAGAGAGGCTGCTGAGTGTGTGCACGAGCAGTGGAGGCAAGAGGACGGTGTGCAGCCTTTATGTTTGTATTTATTTTATATATTTACATGCGCAGTTTTTTTTTGAAACCCAAAAGCCGAACGCTGATGAAAGGAAAGCGCAGTCTGAGAGGGTTCCTCTTAAACTGCATTTCATTATGTTTTGGCCTCTTTCATATGAGAGTTTTAAATGGTGAAGCAATAAATGACAGGAGGGTTTAAAAAAGCAGAAATCAGTCTAGAAACACAGAGAGGGAGACTGACAGCTCTGACAGAGATTAAAACGTTTTTCATGGTTATTATTAAAATCCTGGAAAGTCGTGCTGTGGACTGCAGCCTGTGTGTCTGCGCATGCAAGCGCGCCGAGCTTGGATGAGTCTTTTAAATCAATACTCCCACTCCAAAACCTCCACTGGTCAAATTTACATTACGGAACTTAGGTGCCAAACAAAACACTAACGGGCAACGTAGCATGAAACAGCCGTGAAATCTATTCTGCCAAAAAAATCCCCTCCACGGTTGTACCCCATTTTCCGTTCTGGTAATGACCCAGACATCGGTGCTAATGCTGTGGCCTGAAGATCTGTAAATGGCTGACAGAGGGGGAAAAAAAAAAAAAACCTAATTTTTCTTTGGCGTGTTAAGAATCAACCGTTTTTGGCAAAAGGACAAGGACTCATTTCAACAAGTTCAGCGAAGCTGTCGGTGGAATTTAATACTGATTACTCGGGACGAACTGCTCACCTTGAACGTTTCTGCGTGGTAAGAAATATTAACACCCGTGTGCACTGTGGCACTATTCTGAAAAGCCAGGAGCAAAACGGGATGAATGGAAGCATCTCCGGCCTCTGCGCCGGGCCGCGCCTCACCTCACCTCTGTGCCATGACCTACTCACCTTTCCTATGGACAAAACAAAGTCCTGTTGCAGCCTCCCCCACTCTGGATTACATCACCCTCCCACTGTGGACACAAAACTCAATACACTACGCGACGGGAGGCTGAAAAACCCACCCCCCAACTCCTCTATGTTTGTGGTACAATGCAAACTAAATCAACAGTAACGTTACAATCACATTTATGCCAATTAGCTTCCCACTGTCAGGCTCAGCTCTTCCCTATCAAACTCCCACCCTCCGCTGTGGGGGGTGCAAACAAGCTCTATTTAGCCCTTACAAATAATGAATGCTAATGAAATCAATAAAAGTTCATAATCTTTTGTCACAGTGGGGTCCTCTCTTTAACCTTTTGAGGCATTCATCTCTCTTGTTGTCGAGAGGTCTCCCCGTAATGAAAGCCCGCTCTGTAAAGATTCTGCCCATTACTGAACTCCTAATTGCCCCAAAAGCATGAATGCAAGTCATTAATATTGAGCCCGATCTTTCCAGAGCTTCCCACCGGCTTCCCTTTTTTTTTTTTCCAAGGTAAAAGAGGAAAAAGAAACCGAAGTGTGTACCGCAGTACACAAACCTCTAATGGGCAAGAGCGTTTGGCAAACCGCTGTAATTTCTATGACTGTGACAGTTTATTACAGTGACACAAGTGTCGGGAAACAGGGGACATGCGTGAAACCACGCCTCGTGTTTCTAACACCGCGGCTACTCCCTGCTCTTACCTCAACGCAAACAGCTTTAATTCACAAAGACACTATCGGTTGTGTACAAAAGAGGCGGGCGCGCAAAAAGACAGGCTTCCAGGGGCCAAATTCCTGCTGGATTTTCTCGCCTCGCCTTGCCTCGGGCCAGCTGCAAGGAAAATATCTCAGGAAAAGAGTGGACAAAGCCAGCAAAAACAAGCTGCTGACCTGGCCGAGTCATCATTTACTGGTCTTGGAAAATGTGGCCCAAACAAAATCGAACTCTTTTAACTACAAGACACACGTGCGTCTGTGACTCCTACCTCGTTAACTTACTGAAGACTCATTTGATATATATTAGAAAAATCACCCAAATGTTTGGTTGATTTAATCAGCAGTTTAAATCGCAACAAGAATGTAAATTAACAAACATTTTGCACAGAGATTAAATATAATTTCATTCCTGATATAAAATATAATGAAAAAAACACAATAAAATACTATAATGGGTGGACCTCCTGAAACCCGATCAGACAAGCCTGAAAACAACTTCCTTAAACAAATTGCACAATTTTCCGCTGCAAATTCTGTCACACATTGACAACACGCTCTCTGAAGTGCATTCTGCTGCCCATGTGACCTTCCCTGCCCCTGACTGCCATGGCCAATCAGCCTTTAATCCAGACCCATGCAGCGCTAACCAGGTCACCACGCCTGTGAGGAGGGTCCAGGACTCTGGCTCAGCCAGGAGAAAGGAGGACACATCTTTATTACAAGCAGGAGAAACCTAACGGCTAGTCCCTGTAAACAGACAGACTAGGTCAAGCCAGGGGGAATTAGGGAGACGACTGGAGACCGTCTGACTGCAGCTGCTGGGTCACCGTGGGGGGGGGGCACATCGGCCCAGTGATAACAATGACAGCAGCATCTTGTGTCGTTAATGTGATGTTAATTGGTTGTAAAGGCTGGAAGAGCAGACCTTTGCATTTGTGCAATGGAGCACGGTTAAAAAGATAGAATGGAAAAAATGTCAAGGTTTTGGTTCAGTGAGGACCCATTTTATAATGTCTTCAACACTCATGTAAGGATGGATTATAAAAAAAAAAAAAACAGCTACATTTTTTTAAAAGTATTAAATGTTACCTTTGTGTTAAAGCCCATAGCGTTCTGGGACGTTTTGTAGAGTTCTGGGTATTTCAGCATGTTTTCTTTCCTGCAGGAGCGCTCGAATATTCCCAGTGTGAGAGGAGGCAGAGCAGTGAAGATCTGTGTAAGAGTCAAGAACACTAAACTAAACACTTCTAATTTCCAACAAATGAGCCACATATTTTCATTAAACAATGACTATAATTTCAGAAAACATTATGTCAGACAAAAGAAACTTCAACTAGATGTTTAGAGATTCCTTTTGCAAACAGTTAACAAAGACTGGAAAGAGTGTTTACAGATGTTTACAGAATGTATTAATTTGTCCCAACATTTCTTTTTAAATTATGACATTAAATAACAGAGAAATACAACATGGAATAAAACTAAAAAGTGATTCTTGACTTTATCAAAACTGTTATCTCCTTATGTCCTTGTTAGATTCATTTGTTCACCACATCTGCAGTTATTTACTTTAGATCCAAGGACATCGACCTCAGAATCCTGTAAGTTTCTCATTTTGATTTTGTAATGTGTCCAATCTGTTGGTCTGCAAAAGCCATCGCTTTGGACATCTGTGATGTTCCTGACGGAGAAGCAGGTATTACAGCCGAGCTCAAGTGTAATTTCTTCGGGGTGCTGTAATATTGTTCCGTATGGCAGCTGGTGAGGGAGCGCTGATGGTATTGTGCGGCGGGGGGGGGCTCAGCAGGTCAGCTGGTGTGAGTTCCTCGGAGGCCCATCTGGAGCGGGAGCTTGCAGGCCTCGGTTTGTGAGACCAGCGGGCCGCGGGACATGCTCCACTGGGCTCCTTTCTTATTCAGAGCCAGGACCAGGAAGACCTCCATTTAGGGGAGGATTTAGCCCACTGCTTCAGACGGGCTCCCACTGAGCTGGAGGAATTCCCCCAGTTTGTGGAAATGTGAAAGACAGGATCCTACCATCACCTCCAATCAGCACTGACTCTAAAGTTGGGGTCTTCCTCTATCATGGGAAGGATGCAGCGCTGCAGAAATATTCTTGTCACTCGACTCCAGTGAATTACTTTATACATCTGAGACAGAGCTGAAAAATTTCATTTCACACTTCTGTCATTAATTTTCTGTTTACTGGCTAGTGTTGATTGAGTAAAACAGCTTAAATGTACAGATTTAACTCCTTGTGGGTTTAACAGCATATTCCACAGATTTGACTTACAGATGAAGTCTATTTAATTCTTGACAGATATGAAATACAAGTTCAATAGGGGGGTTCGATTACAGTCCCGTGGGATTACCTACGTCTCTTCATATTGTTTTTAAGAATGTAGCTGTTCCTGCTGTAGAGACATACTGCGGGGCAAGCATCGCTGTTGTTCTTTTAAATTCAGTACATAGTTTGGGACACAGAGGGAATATAGAGTTGACAACAGGTCATAAATAAAGGAAAAGGTTTTCAAGATGTTGATGATAGTCGGCAAAAACGGGATCAGTTCTGGGGCACCGCCGCAACTCAGCCAAGCGTCAGAGACCGACAGGCTAAGTGAGCTCTCCAGAGAAATGATTTTACTGACACTTACCACATTGTACAGGCCAATGCACCAGCGTTCAAACAGGATCTGGCCTGAGAAGCCGTTGACGAATGCAAACCATATCTGAGGATGACACATAAAAGCTGAGTCAGGGCTGCGCAAATGAGAGCGATATACAATTAAAGGAAAGAAGATGAATCTGTGTCCAAAATATACACTTTCCCCTTTACTGTCACTTTAGCCAGCATGGTATTTATCAGGAATGCGATACTGGAGGCTTTTCTCAAACTGGATGAGGGAAAACACTAAATCTCTGTAGTTTCTCTAATTGCCTTTTAAGTGTGGATATGCTTTCCATTAGTGATAGTAAAGGTCAGCGCTTATCAGATTTGAGGCAGACTTGCCTCGCCATGTCTGCAGTTGCGTTACTCCCCATTTAAAGACAAGTGACTTCCAAAAAGGTCTGTTCTTAAAAGAGATAAATGAAGGCTTCCTGCAAATAAAACAGATGAGCATCTGTGTCTGCAGGTACAAGTGGGATCTTAATTAACTTTCAGATGAGGAAAAGGTGAGAGGCCAAAGTTAAGCCTCGACTGCCACCTTCACCATATATGAAGCCCACATTTTTCACGTGATCTACATGAAGACAAAGTTGTGGCAGGCGAGAAAAGCTCGTCCAACAAAGGTATCGTTGGGGCTTTAGGACTGGATGATGGAAAGGCTGATACACCACGTCAGGAAACAGAGACAAGGGTAATGTGGACCATATGCTGGGTGTAGATGAAGGTTATCACCACATCTTGATTAGTCAAAATCATCTGGACAGAAAAATGCCTCCATTATCAGGACAGAAACCAGCTACATGAAATATGTTGGCTTGCAGTTGCATTCTTCAGCCCCTTGTCAGGAAAAACAAACAGTAAATAAGCTTGTTGAAGTCGACGCTTTTGACACATGTCGGGAAAATACTGCTTGTAGCCCGACAGTGAAAGTGTTCCTCGCAGGAACAATGCTTTATGCTTGACACTTGATGGTGGAGATTTGGCTCTCGCTCATGCCAAATCTGTCAGGGGAACATCAGGGGTGCTGTGTTTTCGCCATGGCCAAGCGAGCATTTCCTCGCTTCATTGAACTTCATTATGAAGGCATGAACTGCTACAAATTCTCAGATTGGGACAAAGCCTGTTTGAGGCCTGCCACTCTCTACATGGCCAATTCCAATCTGCCCCTAGTTCTTCCCACTTTAAGTGTGCACGACTATGCATGATAACAAATGTCCGTCACCCCGCCATTCACCGACTCTTCATTCTTTGGGTTTGGTGGGGTGGGGTGGTTCCCTATAGACTAAGCCTGTGTTTATGTGTGTGCCCCCAGAACCTGCCCCTTACCCTATTCTCCACACCCACCCTTCACAGATCCCACCCTCCAAACCATCAGGTACTCTCTACCAGAGATGCTTCTTTTTGGACTCGGGACTGGATGTTTTCAGTATCCAGTCGGCTCTCTAACCACGAGAATGAAAGGTGTGGAGCACCTAACCTGTGGGACTATTTTCTGGATGTTTTTCTGCATTTGGAGTCGAGAGGGGGGGAAAAAAAATAATTAAATAGCGTTGCTATGGGTTATGGTTAGGGAGGCCAAACCAGGTTTAAGGCACGGCAGGTTCAACTATTAGCGTGGCTCAAGCAATGGTAACGAGAGGCTACCGGGTAGGTCAAACTGCTGAATTAATTACAGCTCTGTCCAATGAGCAGCTCTGAGCCCATATATTGTTGTGCTAAGTTAAAAAGGGTCCCATTCATAGCATGTGGTAACTGCTTCTGTGTGAGTGTTTTGGCCTGGGCCTTGGAGTCCCAATAGCTTCTCTGTCTTTTTCTCCCTCTCGCATCTCTTGAAGGACAGATGCATTGATTTGCTCATTAGGGAAAGGACCGGGCAGGATTTTTCTACCCCTTTTCTTCTCCTCATTGAGTGCCACTCAGCTGAGGGGTGTGGCTGGCCTCTCTCCCTGACTGCACATCATGAAAAACAGTAAAGGAGGCCAGCTAGAGTTGAGAAAAGGAGGATTGGGCAAAGAGCTAGAAAGATAAGAGACATCTTGCATATTCATCAGCAAGCCAAAAAAAAAAAAAATCATAGATGCCAATGCTGCAGGCCTTGTCTGAATGTGACTGTGGGTGAGGGGTGTGAGGGACAATGACATTTGTCCTCAACAATGAGTCCTGATACTCTTTAATTCAATGGAATCGCTACAGGGATTTCTACACAAAGCCAGTGATGGGTTATGAACGAAAAGTAATAAATATGCCGGTAATATGTGGAAGTAGTAACACAAGCTGTCTCATAAAGCCCGGCGCAGCCTCTGTGGTTTCATTCAGCGAGGAATGGTCGGAAAGCTGTTCTCAGCAACTCTGAGCCACTAGACTGAGCCACAGTGAATGAGCCTTCGTGTAATTGCCTCATAAATGCCACTTGTCCGTCAGCCCCCTCTGTAGCACCCTGGCAATGTGTCAATCAAACATGAGTGGCCAGCTGGTTCGGCCATTCAAATTAAGTTGGTTTCCTCTGAAAAGCCTGCTTAACATGAACATGGCTGAATTCAGTCCTTTTCACTTAGAGTACATGTTAATAAAATTCTCTAGAATCTGCCCGTAATAGTGAGAGTTGTAAATTGTGTTTTAATCATTTCATAGCTCCTGTAATTACAAGATTTAACGGTTTGGGGAAATTACAAGAAGTAACAATGCCAAAAAGAAACACTGCAGCAGTGCCAGCTGTCAGTCAATCATGTCGTGGAGCCTCACTTTCTGAGGAACCATTAACCCTCGGACATTCTGAATGACCACACAACTGTTCCAGGAGCCTCAGCCCAAGCTGAAGCCACATTCACATCTTCCACAATGGCACCAGAAGCTATCGCCCTCCTGCTCCGTCTCTTAAAATGCTAAAAGAAACGAAAAGAGGCTTAAACAGAGTCCTGTGGTACTTTCACAGCTCACACTGCATCGCATAATACTGCTACAAACAAAGAAAAGAGTTCAGTTCCTGTCAACATGCTTGGTTCTCTCCCTGCAAAGAATCCTGCGAGTTGATGAGAAAAACACGCAAACTCAGAAGTAAACCTATTAGCTAAACAAACACAGCTTTACCCAGACACTGGCGTTGACTGCAGGCTAGATATCAAGGTCTTAAAAAGCGGGACATTTGAAATACAGAGGCTGCCAAAGAAATGTTCCATTATCTACCTAAATCCCTCAAAGGAGTGTAGCGCAAGGAGGAGGGTAGTTATGTTTTCAGAAAGCAACAAAAGGTGTGCTGGAAAGACGCTTGGCCTGCAGATAGAGCTGGAGCTGTTACTCCCCAGCAGTAGGAAAAGAAAACCCGCTTTGAAAAGAGGCCTGGTGCGTTTCAAAGATGAAAAGTAGGAACTGGACAAATAATGTTGCACAGAACTTCTGTTGGATGTGATTGTAACGAAAAAGGAAAAACAGGATAAAAGACCAGCATGCACATTCTAGTGCTGAATACATCAGAATCTGTGCTACCCTTTTAGAGATGGTTTTATGTGATTGAAACATTTGTTATGGATTGAAATTCCGTGTAGAAGAAATATCACATGCCATGAATTTGCCAGTTGTACCAATTTGTCAGCATTTTGCAAAATGTGAACAATTTTGACAGAAGGGGCTAAAGAAAATGAGTGTCGTCTTTCACTCCTTGCAGTGTCTAAAGCAGACATACTGGAATGTAAAAGGTTGTCTCCTGATTCTCCATGGCGTATAAAGTAGAATGAGGATGAAATGATGGGATCAGAGGCCGTGCCACTGAAAGACGATGAACAAGGAAGGGTGATTTAAGGGCTCACCTTTCAATAACATCTTATTTGTTAATGATGTTTTAAAAACTTTTTTAACAGCAACAACACGCAATAAAGAATCCCCCTCTCGTGTCGAAAAGGCAGATGATGACGAATGTTGCAATACAGAGAGCAATTTATCCGTGTTCGATCAACCCATGATGATCTGATATCTAGATAAAAGTATTATGATCAGTTTTTCACTATTAAAACCTTTTTCAAACTGTTAGTGTTGTAGTTGCACCAATGTCACACACACGTTTGGTAGATCAAAACATCTGAACACCCCTGATGATAAACCTGAGCTGATAGGAAACACTTAACCTATCTGCTCATTCCTAGTTGTTGCTCTGAACTTGCAAACACGACCGGGCCTGGTATCTGTCAAGCGCCATCAGATCTCCCGCTCACCCACAGACCCATGTGCAAAGATGTGAGCCTGTTCCTAACTAGCACCGACAGACGTGAGCCCCGGAGCAGGGTGACGATGGCAGCCGCGAAGCCCTGCGTGCTTTTATACAAAACAACAGTTGCGCGTCTGTGACAATAAATGTGAAACATTTTGATTTTACACGTTGAGCTCATGTCTGAAAAATGGACTAAAATTAATAAAAATTGATAAAAATATTTGGGTCCCGTTTTAAATTGAGAGACATCTCATAATAATTTGAGGTTAAAAATGATCATTATCAGTTCTGACAACACGTGTAGTTATGTGTATACAAGCTCGTGTGGCCTCAGTGTGTACAAATATGAGGGGCCTGTCAGGCAAATAAATCTGGTCTAGTTTGCATTTGTCACCTGTGGACAACTTACTTCAATGATGTAAAGGACAATATTCTTGTAGAAGCAGTACAGGATACACTTGGCTACACGGTTGTAATTCCAGGCTCCATGGACAAGCAGAAGATTCTTCAAGTATTTGAACTGTGTGAGAGAAAAGCTGCTTTAATAATTCTGAAAACAGCTCAAAACTTCAAAGAACAAAACTGGATCTTCGCTTGGAATAAAATGAATGTTTGAATCCTCCAGTCCCAGAAAATGAAAACTGTGAAACATGCAGAGTAAAAACAGCTGTGAAATCAAATGCATGTTTCTGGGCGCATTTTGTTGGTATTATTTGGAAGCCTTCTCATCTTTCAGCTTTACCACTGTTCTCTATGGTGAAATGACAACAGTGGCAGCCTCCAGTTTGTCTGACCCCTTTGAATGGCTGGATAAAACATCAGTTAACGCAGAGCTGAGCTGTTGACTGATGGAGCGCAGAGGTTCAAAACCTCTTCACTCTGCACACAGATAACTCCCCGCGAGTCTCCGACTTTACTTAATATCCTACAGTGGAAAGAAACTCACCAGATATGTCGAAATATTTACAGAAATCATGAATAAAGGGGGAAAAAAAACACAGGGCCTGAAAGTTCTGAGTGTAGCTTCTACAGTTAGGGTAGAATTTGTAATTGAATTTGAAGGCAAAGACACAACCTAAATGGATTATAAGAGGCCACCTATCTTTGAAAGACATATAGTTTTACAGGCTGTGCCAATTGAAAGGGGCACTTAAGCCAGTTCAAGTCTCTTCAAGGATTAACGCAAAGTGAAACAGAGACCTTACTGTGTTTTACTTTCCCGTGCTTACAGGCCCTGTGGCTGTACTGGAAATGTGAGCGGCACGTTGCGGAGGTACAGAGGCGGGACACAAGACCTCTACACCTCTGGTTACTTTGCTGGGTATCGCGTATCCACGCAGACTTTCACATTGGTTCCTGGGAGCATTTGGGTAGCGTTTTCTCGGCATTTACGTTTGTATAGTTTTGACGGGGGTCAGGTGTCGACAGATGATTGTTTTACAGGTGTCGCTACTTCACTGTATAAGCTCACACCCCAGCAAACGTATGACCTTTGGCCATTCAGAACAATATGGAAGCTATCAATGACAGTTGGTACATCAGTACAGACAATGATAGTTTGCGGAATTTAATGTTTATGAATTAGTAAAAAAAAAAAAAAAAAATGCAGGGGTTCATTTCATGTTTATAACAACAACTGCTGAAGATTCATTTCAGGCCTCAGTTAGTCGGAGCTCGTGCCATTGTGCTCACCTGGGCGATAGAGTAGTCAGAGGAGTTGGCTGCCTGCAGGCCCTCGTTGCCCGAGATTCCCACACCAACATGAGCAGTCTGGATCATTCCGACGTCATTAGCACCATCGCCGATAGCCAGCGTGATGACTTTCACCTGTTTCTTTACCATCTCCACCACCTCCGACTTCTGAAGTGGAGACACCCTGAGAAGGAATGTTGAGGTTTTTCAATCCACATTACAATTAAATAAAATAAAATTGTAAAATAGTCCAAGTTTTAGGGTAGCCAGTTCAGCATCGCATCATTCACTCCTCTCTTAAGCTATGATCAGTGAATCATATTTGACCAGTAGAGCTACAAGCCTGTCCGCGCTCACTACTCGGTGCTGATGGGTCAGAAATATCTTATAACTCACAGGACTTCAAACCTCTCTAAGTTCAAAATCAGAGCGAAGTGTGCAGCCGTGAGGGTAGCGTGCCACTCAGAGGGCCTCCAGAGATGATGTCATAAACCCTGTGTCTGTTTTAAAGCTGTGAAACTGTTAATGTTTATGTTCTTCATGGTTTGAGAGGCTTCATTCATCCCCTGTGTCTCAGTGCCCGCATAGTGTGCACAAGGCAAAGGTAAGTTGCGGCAAGGGGAAAAATAAATACATATTTGATCTAATGCGGCGAGTCAGAAGGATCACCGTTGTTCTAAAAACACCAAGTCGACTCCTGGGCCCAAACCCCAACATACTTGCTTGAGTACTTAAGTACTTCCTATTATTTATGTGGTCTGGGCAGGTCAACAGTGTACCTGCAGAATGTTAACCTGCGAGATTATTTATATCTTTTCACTACGGCTATAAAATACTCCCTGATCTTTGTAGTGAAGACATAATTCTTGGCAGCTCAACCGTACAGCCTCCAATTTCTCGTTTCTGTGTTTCTTTTTTTAGGTAAACATGACAAACATGACTCAGCTTCATATTATGAGTGAGGATTTGAGGAGAGTCTGATAATAATTATCTAAACACATATTTGAACACTTTCCAGTGAACTACATTAAAAACATTATTTATGGTAATTTGCTACCAATTGTGATAAGTGTTTAGCATTTTAATCGGTTCCAGACTGGAAACATAAAGTTGTTTTTTTTTTTTTCTTTATAGTTTTATCTGTGGATTTATTGTCTCTCAGTTTTATTTTATTGCTTAGGGGGTATATCTTACCTGCAGCATATGACAGCTTTACAAGATAGGGCGAGGTCGAGGAAGTACTGCCGCACTCCGAATGTGAGGGCGTATTTCAGAGTCTTCCCATCAATAATGAGAGCAAAGTCATTCTCCTTGTAGAGGGCATCCCCCAGCAATCCACAGTGGTGGCTGAGCGTCTCCCTCGTTCTCTGTGTGATGGAAACGATGTCATGCATGTTTAATTAGAGTAATTGCAGCAATTAGTCAAAAAGTTGGGGTTTACAGCAGTATTGTTGCTGGAGGAGATACAGTATGGAGGGTTGTTACAGTAGTTGATGTGAGCTGTTATTGCACTGCTGGGTCACATTTCAAAAGCTACAACACAAGCTGATTATGATGGAGCAATTAATCATTTTATTGAAGGTAAAATGAGTCCAAATGGTTTATTTAGTTTGCATTTATCATTTAATCGTAAATTATCTGTCAATGTCTGAATAACAGCTTTGATACCGTGTATTAACTCTTCACATAAAACCAGCACCACCAGCGCAAATAAAACCTGGCAATATGCACTAGGGTAAACACGAGTGTTAAATACATGACACAGATCTGTCCAGAGGTCTTGCCAATCCGCAAGTCCTGCGCTGTAGCTGCCCTTTATATTTTACATATTTATTGTGTTTCCCATGCTGCTTACATTCAAACTCTGGCAATGAAGTGACGCACACACGAATTCAGCGTGGAGCCTGTTTGTTTATACAATATATACAGCTCTGATGATGAGTGATAAAGAAAATCCATAAATATGAAACTGAGGATTAACTGTCCAACTATAGAGACATGTGGACTGGAAGAAGGGAGAGGTGAGATCATCACTCCGTTCATCATTCAATCATCTTTCTCGCAGATGTTAAAATCATTAAGAACTCAATGGTAACCCTTTTCTGAGGGACAGCGTGGCATGTACTGCAACTTATTAAAACCAGATAAAAAGAGTTTATCCCTCCCTATATGTCTTTAAACAAATAACATATGACAGCATGTAAAAAGGGCGTAATTTACAGACGCTTGTTCACAAGCCAAGACGGAGTATAGCTCGCACAAAAAGCGTATTTAAAAGTATTCTGCAGCTACTTGAGCTTTGAAATGTGTGTAAACCGAACGTGTGTATATATTCTAAGGCCTATAACCTTTTTCTGTGACGGTTTCAGTTTTCCGGAACACATACTTGTGTCAAGTGATTGGGATTGTTACAGTGTTTCTCACAGTAAAATCATTTCTTTAATGGCACGCTTCCAGAGGAATCCAGAGGTGCAAATGAACAGATAGGATCGTCGCCGGCTATCAAAGATAATGTGCCAAGCAGATGCTGAAACAGCTGCAATCATTAAAAAACTGGTGGCCACTGGCAGCGGAGAGGGTGTCAGGGTCAGATATGTCAGAGCGGTTCACACTGTACTGGGGGGGGGGGGGCAGGCAATGTTCACTTGGCATAACAAAACTCTGAAACCTCAGCTTAAAGGAAATATTTGGAAAGAGGGGCTTTATGTTTCACACAGAGAGAGGAGAGCGAGAGACACGCACAGAGAGAGATGATGGATTAACAGAGGAGAAAAACCGAGCAAGAGGAGCAGCTGCCTGGACTTAACCAGCCCTGATGGGCTCCGTAAAACAGCACAAGATGGTGAACAGTGTGCTAGTGTGTGCATGTGTATAGAATGGGCCGTTGTGATATGCGCCGTGCCTATAAAGAAGGCCCCGCTACATCTCATTTAACGGGGTGATTTTAGATGACATCCCAGCATGAGCAGATGTGTTTGTGTTCTGTGCAAGTAGAAAATACCATCTGTAAGAGAAAGAATCCACTCTGCTCGGGCCACAATCTATTCATCACGTCATGTGATAAGCACAGTTTACCGTTTCCTCAAGTAGGGCGGCCATTTCCTTCCCAATTTCCACTGAGGAATTCTAGCACTAATGCTACATGGCTCCTCCTTAAGCCTCTCTGTTATGGCTGTAATGACCAGTTTAGCTTATGCGACTAGGTTGTGTTTGGTTTTGGAATGAGGACATGGCATCCATTCACAAATCCACAAGAGCTTCTAATAAAGGCTGAGCGCCCATGTTGACACAGCACCTTGAGTGTTAAAGCCAAGCAGGAGGAAGTACGTTTTTCATTTGTCTTGTGCGAGACACTCAAAAAAGTGGTCTGTGCATTAGGTCCTGGCATCTAAAGACCAACATTAGCAAAGATCAACTTATTATATAACAGAGAAGTATGTTTTTGTCCTGGATTTATGTACAATAATCTCAGTTTATGATCTCAAATACATGATGGAGATAAATTTGGTGTTTATGAGATTAATGGCTGAACTCTCAATCAACTAGATATGTTCCCCACAGTTAAAAAAGCTGAGTGGGAGATGTTTCAAGCTGTTTAAAATGATCTAATTCCACCGTGGAGACCTTGTGAATTTGAGTTTAATTAAGAGTTGGCACAGAAAAACCCATTTGATAACATTTCTAAACACGGTACCGAGTGAAGACATGCTCCAATTACTCTGTCTCTCAGCACAAGGGCACTCAGAATCAGCAGCCCCGCTGCCAGGCAGTCTTGGTGGAGAAGTTTCTCCAGTCGTGTTTTAACAAACTGCCTTATGTAAGCATCTGCTCAACCACAGGAGAATCGGAGCTGACATTTCAAAGAGCCGCTCCGTGTGCTTTATGAACACACCAACCCCAAGTTTCTACCTCAACTTCATTTATCACGCTCAACGACTGGATGACAGATTGAAGGCCATCCGTCATCACCCCAGAACATTGGCCCCCCACCCCCTGCTGTTTTCCACTTCTTCTCATAAGCTCCCTCTTTTTTTTTTTTTTTTCTAACCCAACAATTTTAACCAAGTTTAGTTTTTACTCCTTGTAGCTCGACTTTCTGCTGCTGGAAGAGACTTGCCCTTTGCAGTCTCAAAAATAACAGACAAGGCTCTCCTACCGGGGGGGGGGTCAACACACTTCTCTGCTGGGTGCCTCAGGCATGTTAAACACAATCATAATATGTATGGGAGCTGTGTGTGTGTGTGTGTGTGTGTGTGTGTGTGTGTGTGTGTGTGTGTGTGTTTAAGATGGCCTGTGGCCTCACCCTCTCCATTTCCGAACAAACTTTTTTCAGACTCAGTGAGGATTCCATGGTATTATTTCATATATTACAGCAAAATCACCCTCAAGTCAATCATAAAGTATTATCCAGCAGGAGTTTTGTTGAATCCAAATGAATGAAAAAATAGATACTCACATCAAGAGTGTCTTCATTAATCACTAGCATGCCCATGTTCTTGGTCAGTAGTTTGCAGGAATGTCCTAGATGAAGAAAAACAAGGAGTCATATATGTTAACATTTGGCCTAGAAAATTACATGATGCAGGCAGGAAAACGTACTAACATAAACCAAATTAACATGAAACCGCAGCAGGAAATATCTATCGTGATTTAAATTACTTCTCAATTACTCTCAGATTGTAGCTTAATAACCCACGTTAGGTTGATTTAACTACTTGGGCCCTAAATATACAACATATGCGGACAGCGATTCCCAATAATTCCAATAATTAGATGACCAAAGTCAAGGAATAAAAATCAAACGAAATAGGTCAGTGAAACTCGAAGTACATACACTTCTTCAAGGGACACCAATTAAAAAGCTACAGCTGAGAGGCAGTGTCTCAGGACGTGACTAATGAGTTTAGTTTACAAGAGTTCGTCAGTTTCCTGTTTTAATGGGCAGTTACAACTCTGAGTTACCCAGCATGGCTCTCTGGGGAGAGATCTCCTCAACCCTCGGCCGGTGCAGATGCTCAGGGTCACCGGAGAGGTGGGAGAGGGAGCCTCTCATTGGGGGGGGGGGGGGGCGAAATGTTTCAGGAATTGAGACAAGCATTCAGTTTCAAACCGCAGCTCTACGAAAAAGCTGCCATCTGTGGCACGACCACACGGATATTTGTGGGCTCCGACACTTTGCTCCCGTCTGGAAAGAGATTTTACTTTCATCAAAGGGGTAACCACAGGGCCCGTGTTTTTTTTAACACATGGGTGGCATTTTCTATGAGTGAAATTGAAATACGATTATGCACAAAACGCAAGAAAACTTGCATGCAAACGGGTATAAGGAAATGAGAGCACCTCCAGAGTCAAAACCAACCAGGCTGAGGTCTGGGACATTGTTTTCTTAAGTGTAATGTGTGCAAATATACCAAAGAAATCACCAGTGCAAGGGAAAGCGTCTCCTCATCTTTACACGGCATTTTTGGCATTTTCACCCCCCCCCTTTTCGATTCCTGCCGCAGACCTTCCGCTTAATGTGTTTACCTTCAGCTCATTTGACTGCAGTCAAACTGCCCTTTTCTATTTCATCTGAGAAGTCTGAATTCTTGGTTTTCCATCTCAGGCGGAACTAAGCACCTCTCTCCAGACCTGAGAAATGTCCAGCAGGGACCCTTAATTCACAGCAAAGGCCAGTGCTGCAAACATTTACTGCATATAAAATGTAAATATAAGCTTTTGCAACCTGCCCCGATGATGTGATGATGTTGCCCTCGTGATGGGCTCAAACAAACTTGTGAAGATTTTCCTTTTCCAGATGTGGCTCTGGCCTGTCCAAAGACTCACGTGCATTTTGTTCTCACTCAGGCAACATTCTTTTTCAAAGACTAATATTTGCGGGGGGAGGAGGGGAAAAGAAAAAAGAAAAAGAAAAGAAACTAATTTGAGTTGATAGGCTGCTAAAGTCAGATCTTTTCAGACTGCTCTCGCTTTGACGTTAAAATTGGTGGCGGACGCAGCAGAAGAAGGCGCCGCACGTATGTTTTTCCACGTCTTTTAAAACGAACAAGCCGTGGATTGTCAGAGGTTCGCCCCGGACCACATGTTCCCACTGCATCACCTGGGAGAAGCCTCTGGCTGCACGACAGAACCAGCTGTGACCACAGAGCGCTGGAGCGCGCGCACACACGCCGTGTCACCTCTTTCTGGTAAAAGGGCAGAGTCGTGACGCAAAGCTGGAGATTTCTTTTGCAGCGGGGCAGATTCGACGCGCCTTTATTCCCCTTCTAGGGCTCCGCCCACGGAGGCTGAAGTCAGATCTGATCTGATTGACACGAGCAATTATTAATGCAGACAGTCTGCCTCAAAAGACTTAATGGGGAAATAAATCTGACCTGTCCTTTACTGAGCATGTCAACATGATAGCCATAAAAAAAAAGCGCTTTTCATACCCTCTGTATCACATCCTTTAGCCCCAGAGCTTTAATCCTCTATTAAAATAGATCTGTTTATGACATTTGGCCACATATGGACCAGAGTTAGCAGTTCATTCCTTCTCATAACATCTGCTCGGCTAAACCTTCTAATAACCTTCTCCATATAACCTTCTACATATATGTGAGCCGCCTCTTTGTGCGTGGTTTCTTTTTTTTTTTTTTTCCCATCTAAGATTAGCACGGCCATACATCACCCGGAATTCTACGACAGAAGCTTTTGCTCCGTGTATGTGACAGAGGAGCATTAAGGCCGCCGGTGGGCTGTCCTGGGTGAAGAATGACCACAGCTCTGACTGCACTACCAGTAAGAGGCTGCTACACTGTGAATCTGAAGACACGCGGGCTTGCGCGTTCCAGCGGTGGAGTGCACAAACAGGGCTATGTCACCATGGATAAATATTAATAACAGGATGTGAATGCAAACACTGTGTAAAGGACGGAGCGAAAATGTGTGAAATATATTCAGAAATATCGAATGTCTATATAGCAATTTTCACTGCTCTTTTTTTCACAATATCCAGGCCTGCGAATGACCAACGCTCTCATTTATCTTGCTTTAACGGAATTCATCCAAAACGCATGCGAGATTAAGAAAGGGTTCATTCTAAAATGAACTCTTTACTCTTTTCCTTGAAGAATTTATTTACCCCAAGTGAAAATTGACTCACCCTTCTCCCTGACAGATAAGTCAGTAAATAAACATTTCAAATGGGAAAAGCAGGGGTTTGGGCTGGGCGGAGTCATCACGAGTTCTCGCCGATTTCACCAAACAAATGAAAACAGAACAAGAACAGTGCACATCTATTATGACAAAAGAAATCAGTCTTGTATGATGGTGCTTATGGACAAATGGACGTCCCCGCAGAGACAGAACGGACGGAGGGTTTTCTTTTTTCTTTCAAAGAGCCCGTTTCTTTCAGGTTTCATACGTCTGAATTATGCCTTTTAATGTGTTCGTTAATACATTCATTGTAAGATTAAATTTACATTTCATTTATTATATATTGGTTTCATTTTGGCATTTTGAGCAAATATTTAATACTGTAATACACATTTAATAAGTTACAAATCCCTCTCAAGGCCAAATCATTTCATTGTCTTACCAATGTTAATAGCCGTTTCCTGTTTGTCACCCGTCAGGATCCATATCTTTATATCGGCCTTCATCAGAGTCTCGATGGTCTCGGGCACTTTATCCTGAAGCTTGTCCTCGATCGCTGTGGCCCCGAGCAGCTGCAGGTTCTGCGGAAGAATTTAAAAAAAAAGAAAAAGAAAAGGCAGTGAGCGGTGATCAGAGCAGAAAAATGTCTTTACAACATCATGTGTCAGAGAAACATGTGAGCCAGGGCTGTGTCACTCATTCAGTCATGTTTCCCTTCATCAACTGCTGTTTATCACGCACAAAACCGCAACAGGCTTTCACGAGTACTGGGTGTGTGTGTGCGTGTGTGTGTGTGCATCTGCAGACACCACCTCTCCCATACAGCCAAGGCCATACAATACTCTCTGTGTTTTTTTTTTTTCCTCTCCAGGAATCCTGGTGGTTCTTTGGTGCTAGTTGCAGGCTTCTATCGGGCCAAAACAGGGTCAAGTATTTGACAAGACCCAGGGGTAGAGGGGAGACATGAGCCAGCAGCAGAGGAAAAGGCAGGGGAAGCTCTTGAAACTGTGACTTCAGCCGAGTGGCCCTGTATGCTTCGCCTGCACGTCCGTCCTCTCTGAAACCACACAGCACGCAAAGCTGCGCCTGCAGGGAACGACGCGACTAGATTTGATGAGCTCAGTCTGCCTTTTTGATGTGGATTGTTCAATTGTTCGTGCGATTGTTCTTAAAAGGACCCCTTGTAGGTTATGATAGAAGAACCACTTGGATCAGAGTTTCTACCCTGAAGCCAGGAAGGCCCCGGCCACTACCCACACTCAAAGATTACCAGTTTAAAGTTAGTATTATCTGTTTCTAAAGTATGATAACCAATACCATTTGCTGTATTGTTTAACCCCCCCCACACACACACACACACACACACACATTTCTAGAGTATGTGGTGGATTTCCTGTATTAGTTTCTACAAGTAGACGATGCCAAAAGTATAGGTGGTCTAGAAACGATTTATCTAAGCTCAAGTAATCAGAAATATTAACTGCAGAAAGTGAAGCAGCGGGCTTGATCGCGACCGCGCAGAAGTGAGTAATTTGAAAATTGAGGCCTATAGAAAAAAAAAATGACTAAACAGGGCTTCTTTTAATGTTAAAACGTTCGGAATGCTCGATTTGACTGTAGCTCCACTCTGCCCCCACGTGGCCTTGTGGTGTCCATGTCTCATAAGGGGTTGCCCCAAAAGAGCAATGAACCTCAGAACGCGCCATCAGAATCAGCCTGTGGCCATTAAGCAATCTACATTACGTTTTCCTGTCCGGGAGCTTTTATGTTTATTTCATGATTGATTGCCTCCATTTGTTCTGAACGGCCACTAAGAACGTGCCAAGTGTTTGATTTACGACTGTGGTTTCCTGTGTTTGACTAGCACTTCCACAAAGACCCACCTCAGAGAAATTATACCTGCTGGTGCAATTTTAAATTTATCCCATTAAAAAAAATAAAGCTTAAAATTTCCCATTGCTGGTCTAATTACGCCCCCCCTCCTCTGGTAACACAGGCAGCTTCTGTTCGTGCACAGTCTGAAAGATTCAGATGTTTTCAGTCAAATGAAGTTAAAACCTAAAACCTTTCAACTGTGTAAATGCACCAGACAAAGAAGAATGACCGCTCCTTTGCCAAGTGCGCTGCAATTCATAATGTGCGGTCAGAACTCCTCAGCCAAGCTCATGGAACATGCAGCAGGCACTGGCGACATGAGGAAGTGACCGCACAGACGCACCTTCTCTATCAGTTCATAGCTCTCCTCCAGCTTCAGGGCTCGGTTCTGCAGGGAGGTGGAGGCACGGTGGTGGATCTCCAGCCACTGTTGATACGACGATTCACTGATGTCGGCCACCGCGAAGCACAGAGTACGCAGTCCTGGGGGAGAATTCAACACCGGAACTCGCTGTTATTATCAAAGCCTTCATTTAATCAGTAGATTTATTCTCCAACCGATGTTAAATGTTCCCTTTTCTTCAAATTTAGAAAAATCAAAAAATGTATTCAACACTTTGCCGCCAGGGGGCGATGTTTGCCCACTCACCCTCTGTGGCGAACTGCTCCAGGTGCTTCAGAGTTATTTCTTTGTATCGAGAGCTGTCTGCCAAGCGGTCATAGATCACCGTGTCCTGGAGAGAGACACAAGCACTCTGGTCACATAAACCCACAAAATAAAGAAGGAAACATGCCGGACTCGGGTGAATGTTTCAGATCATGATGAAAAGGCTTTGAATCTGCCCATTGCACAGACGTCCTCACAAAAATGGAGACTCAACAGAAGGACCTTTTCAGCACTCTTGCTTTGTGGCTGTGACAGCGACGAGCTGTCGCGTGTTGCCATGGAGAGAGACAGACACTCACAGCGCCTTTGCAGTACAGGCGGATCTTCCCTGATGGGGTGCGCATGATGACAGACATCCTCTTCCTCGAGCTGCAAGAGATGAAGGTGTGAGCAAGAGAGAGAGGAAGTGGTATAAAAAATAGCAGCTGGCTGGCTGTGATGAGGCGTTTACAACAAATGCTAAAATTAGGAAGTAAAAATGCGTGGAATATCATGTCACACTCTTCGTGATGAGTAGATATCTGACATCCAGATGATGAGAATATATTGCACAGGCCTGAACACAAAATATGAAGATATAAAAAAAGGTGCACATATACGGTAATAATTATTTACAGTTTACCTTGTAAATTCCAGCACATGAAGAAGCTCATACTTCTCCTCTGCATTGGGCTAAACAAAGAAAAACAAGTTAACTTGGAAAGAATACATCTTCTAAAATCTTAAGTAGCAGGAGTCAACCCTCCAACCAAAGCTACATCAGTCTTAATTGCATTTAAAATGTTTCGGGCTTTTTTTCTTTCCTCTGCTGCACTGAGCTGAAGGATGGAGAACAGGCAAAATTCAATTACTTCCTTAATGGTAGAGACAGCTGCGTACAAGCCTGAGTGATTAAAGAGATGCTGAAAGCTTCAGAAGGCCAAACAAAGGTTACAAAGGTAATGAAGTATTTGGACAAATGTCTTGGAGACAACATGTTCTCGGCAGAAGAAAAAAAAAGAAGCACTTTATACGGTCCTGGCCTTTAAGACGGCGCTGATCGGGTTAGCCAATTAAGGGAACAACGGGAGGTGTGACCCCCAGCCGGAGAGAGGATGCAGCTCAGAATATAATCATGGCCGATGTGATATTTATCATGGTTTTTCCATTACTGAGGCCCACGTGAATACAAAGGCACAAGTCTTCATTATGCATAGTATTTTTTATCTCGGGGTCTGCGTTGGAACATCTGAGCAAAAGCATATAACAGGAATTAAAGATTTTAATGAGCTTTGTAAGATGTTGTATTTTTTACTTTAGTTTAGCAGATCAGGCCATCTAAAGCAAAGGATTGCTAAAAAGTATTGTTATTTATAAATACACATTAAATGATACTCTCCCCAGACAAGTTTTGGCCTACGGACTGAAAATGGCCACACAATTAAAAACCTTTCAGAAGACAAGCGAAATGTCTTCAAGGAGCTTAAAGAATTCCATATATCTTGGTTGGTTGATAACCTACTCACAGTTCACTATTCTTTGAATAAAAGTTTATAAAGTAACGACTGCATGAATAAAGGTTGCTGAGAGATATTCCACAGCTTGTAAAATGGTCATAAAATAAGACTTATTTCACGTCTTCATGGCAGAAACCTCCAAATGTAAAATGGGATCCAAAGTTAAAGTACAGATGATCGATTATATAATGTACATCTGAGAGTGTTCCATTTCCAGTCCCTCCAGTCCCTCTTACCATTTCCACAATGACGCTGTCTGGGGTTCTACCGGAAAACACGAAGCCAAGGTTTTGTGCTGCTCTCACCAGAGCTCCTTCATCTGGAAAACAAACACAAGCTTAAGAGTTGAAAATAAATTTGCTACATTTGCGGCCTGCTTTCCTGTCATGTAGTTCAATAATTCCTCTTTGCACATGTTTAAGTGACACCAGTCACAGAAAGCTGCGTGGAAGACGCCCCGCTAATAGCTGATGTGGATGCTGCGGGGCTGGAAAGGCTTTCTGCTTGCTTTTTTACAGTTCACTTATCTACTCTCTCTTTTGAGACACTCCTCAGTGTCTGCGCCCGAAGCTCCATGAGACCTGGATTGTTTTAAGTCACTCTTCTTTGTGAAGAGTAATCTGCTGCACCTATACATGGTTTTCGGTCTCTTGCCATTAAAAGGTATCATGTGTTCTCAAATAGAAAAACATGTCTGGAAAACATTAGCAGGGAAAAACATTTTTGGCTGGAACCTTTGATAGATTACCTAACTGGTAATGGTATACGTGATTTAATGTTTTTTACGAGGCATAAATCAGGAAAGTCATGTTACATTTTGTCATCCTCTTATGTGAAACTGACATGTGTTATTCATTTGGAGGAAATCAAACAGACAGTACATTCAACATTAACAGAAGCTTATTTTAGATACATGCTAAAATTCTGTACCTCTTGATACAATAATCCACACTGGATTCTGTTTTATTAAGGGAAAAATATATAAAATATATGTCTGGGATTAAGTTTAAGTTTTAAGTTCTACAGGCAGAAAGTACAGAAGTGCTTTGTCTTTTTTTTCGTGCCGTTTCTTTGAAGCATAATGAACTATTAAAAATGGGATCAGGTCAACAAGTAATGTTATTTGTAAAAAAAAATGTTTTTTTTATGTATTTATGATTAGAACAATAAATATTCTTGAGGGACAGAAAAAGGAAATATCAAAGTGAGGGCCAGAAGCTGCAGATGGCAATCGGGATAATTTTGTTTCTCCTATGATTCCCAGCTCTCTCCTGCAACCATGACTGTATAACTGTCATTGTGAAACACTGCTCCCTGGAGGCTGTGGTGTCGTCTTCCATTTGCTAAAGAGCTGAGGTCAGAAGAGAAATAATTCCATTTCTACCAAGAAATCTAATGGGACACAAGAGGAAAGCACCTGGAATTAACTTCAAGTAAAGAAAAACAAGTATAAAAACCACCCCACCCCACCACATGGAGGTTATCAGCAATGCAGAGCTCAATAGTGTCCGTGTGTGCATTTAACTTCAGATCAGCAGACGCAGGCTCCCACTAGGTTTGCATATGAGCGTTTGATCTACCTGGAGATGCAGCCTGGTAGGTGATCTTTCCATCTGTGCGCTCAGGGACTGCAGTGTGACAGATGGCCATCATGGTCATGAACTCCTGGATGACAGCAGCTGTAGGCTACAGGAAGTGAAAAGGGAAGTTTGACTTTTGAAGTTCTTTAATAAAACATGGACCAACAAAGTGGAAACAAAGCATCAAGAATGTCCTTGATAGAGATTCTTTTTTTTTAAAGCAATGACAGATGGAGACTTATTGAAAGACAAAGAGCACTTAAAGTCAGTGTGAAGATAAATCTGCTGGGACGACACAATTAATTGCAGTTCTTAAAAGAGGTCTGGACAAGAACAAGTCTGTCTAAACTGCTATAACTCAACATCTTCTGCTCTGTTCAATGTTACACTTAAGTCTTACGGCGTCTGAAGCATAACAATGTTAATTTAGAATGATGACAGCGGGTGAGTCAATGTCGGACAATGGCTGACATGTACTAATGCATGTAATATGTGTCCGATATGCAATATGAACTTACTTTGTCTCATGAAATAAAGCATATATACTCCATTCGACATTAATGAGGAGACATGTATGACTAATTAACCAAGGGTGAAGATGAGCAGGCATCTGGTGAGGCACTTGTCTCAGACTGTAGAGCCACCAGAGAGACATCAGCTTATCTCCAGCCTGAATCACATTATTCCTCTCAAAGTGTTCAAGTCGAGTTCAAGTCCAATAGACTTGTCGTAGATTGAAACACTGGGGGAATGCCTTCTCCATCCTGCCCAAACAATAAGTTATAAGCACAAAATCAAATTTGCTCTTTCTGTGTTTCCGCAGTAGCTGTCATGAGAGATCGCTAGAAGCAAGCGAAGCAAATGGAAACAGGGAGAGTGCATCAAAGGGCTGTGAAAAACCAGAGTCGATCACAGTCCAGGTGGCTGTGACAGTCCTTTCTGCCTCCCTACAGCATGCTAATCCAGTCAGCGTTGACAGGTACCATCCCTGTGTGTACGTGTGTGTGTGTGTGTGTTACCCTAGGATCTAGTAGTAAACAAGCCAGGCACTGCATGGCACAATTAGATGTGACAGCTAATAGCAGGCTACTGGCTATCTCCCACACCGACTCCTGAATAAGTAATCTGTGTCACAGCAGCAGTGACGAACACTCATCACTCTGGACGTGGCCAATGTGGAAAAGTTCAAGGGTCGGGAGAAAATGAGCGTCTGCACCAACCAGAAGGCAAACGAGCCCGAGCGATGGCTGCTGAACCCGCAGCTGGAGGAAACGCTCGGGACAACGCAGCGGCAACCGCCGCCCTTAACGCATTATCAGCCCAACTCCAACTTAAATCCCGAGGTGATAAAGAACTGTTGTTGATGATAAGGATTAGTAATGTTAAATTAAGAAGCGTGCCAATGGCTGCAAGCGTTTGAACTCCCAGAACAAATGGGGGGGGGTCCATCTTACACCCGGGGCGAACCGATGAGCTGGTGACGCAGGTAGTGGCCCAATCTCACACCCACACACACAGGCATACCATTTTTGCCATATCCAGGCGTAAATTAGCCATGGGGTGAACTGGGAAGCTTATTTTTCCTGCTAGTCTGGAGTGATAATTGGCCTACTGAGTAGAAGGGTGGGTTTGTTTTTTTCCCCATGCACACAGAAGAAGCACAGCACCATATGCACACATAACATACGACCATGCATGTGCACTCTGGTGGAGAAGATCCTCTTATATTAATAGTTACTATTGTGGTGACAAAGAGGTCCTGGAGCCTATCTGGGAATAAAAGCTGGACAGGTCACCAACCTATTTCAAGGAAACATGCAGTGAAATCAACATGGAGAGCAAACTAGATGCACGACAGCAACCATCAACAAAGCATGACAAATACAACTGAATAAATGAACTAAGAGCCGAATCGATGTGAGGCATTTTAAGAGGGTGGGGTCTCTAAATAGCAGTTGTTGCTGCAATATAATTAACGTGGGCATGAGGCTATAAATATGAAACTAAGGCAGATCCTAAACAAACACACTGGGTGGAGAGATTCTACTGTCATAACAAAGCAAACATCACAGTGGGATTACTGCCTTCCCTTGGTGCTACTGCAAGTAATTAGATGTGACACCCTGCCTCTCCCACGCAGCCCTGCTGCCGAGAGACTCATACAACCAGCCAATCAATCACCATTTCATTATTGCAGGTGGCCTTCTACTCCTTCTGAGACATTTGGAGATTTTCTCGGAGACCTATTTTACAATCAAACATGCCCACTAGGCGGGCACTAAACTGCGCAGCAGTAGAGCATATCACTTAAGTCCACTTGAAATGACAAGCTGCCATTACATAATCTCACAAAATCAGATTTAAAAATCTTTCTTCGTCCCAGCAACCCCACAGATGGGAGGCAAGAAGCCCTGGCACTACTTACGTGATTACTTTGGAGGTTTTCCAGCAAGCTCGGGTCATTAAAGCCAGCCTCGTCTGAGGAGTGCGTGCTGTGCCTGGAAAGGAGAAACAGAACCATCAAAATGACCCAAAAAGAAAAAAAAGCCCTCGAACAGGAGGATGAGAAACAGGAACATGTCGATCCAACAGCAGGCAAAAAGAGCAAATAATGAATTAGAATCATGATCAGTGGGCATTTATGAACAATGGATCCAACTAAAAAAACAGAAAAATATTAGTAAATCTTTGCTCCTTCAACTAACAGGTTTTTAAATACAATAGGAAGCAAATATTATGCACCCCTCTGGGGTTATTTCAACAGTGGTTCAAATATTATCAAATATATCTATAATATCATAATATCTATGCAATTTTAATACAGCTTCAAATATAACCTCTCTGGAAACAAATGTTTGTCAGAAAATACCAATAGTTTGGACATTTCCTTAGAAAAATAAAGTACATGTCTGGATTCCTGTTTGCATATGTACAAAGAAAACATGCTCACTCATTCAGTCTCCTGCACATATCATGTTTCCATGAGTCAGTTCCTAAACAACATTCCTCAACTTCCACAATTAAGCAGCGCAAGAAGAAATGCTCACAAAGGCACGGGAGGCCGGATGGTTGTCGGAAAGCTCAGGCCAACCACATTACTCATCCACGATGTAAGCCAAACAATAATAAATTATGAGGAATACAATTAGTCCCATGCCCACTCCACTAATGCCTTTGTTACTGGCAAGATAAGCAAATTAATCCAATAATTGCGAGAGTCCATTAGCATTAAAGAAAAGGGAAAAATGGAAAGCCAAAGGGGAATGTTTGATTTTGATAAAAAAGGAAATATATTTTTATTCCTTGAGCAGCAGCAGCAGATCAGGGCTATAATTTTGAATGCAGGTGCAGTCCCTCGCTGGCTGTCCAGCAGGAATCGATTCACCAATCTGTGATAGAGCACTATAGATCAAGAGGAGAGCAGCCTCGTCTGTGCTGCTGGGCCTTGATAGAAATGTTACTAGAGGCTGCCATTAGCACCCATAATTCTCTCTGATGCTGAGAGAGCCACAGGACATTGCAATGGCACTGAAAAGTTTGGACTTGGAGTAAACAAATCAAATTTGATGCAAGGGTTTGGTTCTAAAAGGCTTCATTTGATATTCCCGGTGACTAACCAGAAACTAACCACAGTCCATCTCTAACATAATTGATGTATATCATGCACGTATGCTGAGGCAAAAAATCAGATAATTCTAAAATTAATATTGTCTTAATGGAATGCTTTACCATTCATTTCCTTCTATCACATTTGACGTCAATTCTTTATCGACGTGGTGCATTCAAGAGCATCTGAGAGAATAATAACGGAGTTCCTGGCAGGAGCCATTTCCTCCGCTGTGCTTTCATATTGTCCGTCTTGATGAAATTTCTGAGGCATGGGGTGGGGCTGTGGCAACAGTCACTTATTGATTATCTGCCAGCACACACAGAGGCCCTGTCACTATGGGAACAAGGGTGCTAGCTGTTCACAGTCAATACCCAGAGTCTGGCAAATCTGTGACATACTATTGTGTCCTGCTCCAGACCCGTGGGAGGAGGCTGCAATGCGTTTATAACTGACCGGTGTCAAGACGGCAGTAAACCTTTAAAGAGTCCGACCCTGGAAATCATTTAACCTTGACTGAAGAGAGAACCACGGGATAAAGTGTTCGGGCTGCTTTTATACAGAACATCGACTTCACGAGTCACGAGGATATTCAACTTTTTTTTCCCAACCCCTATTAAAGCAACAAGTGGCAGCATGTTTGTATACTTTTCATGTGAACAAATGGACTCATGCAAAAGAGGCACACCCATGCTGTTACTGCAGACTGTTCTCAGATCTTCTGCATTGGAGGCTGTGTGAGTGAGTGTGTGTGTGTGCACATGTGGGACAGAATAATGGTCATGATGTATAGCCAAGATCTCCAAAGTTTATGATGTGATGGAAAATGTGGTGTGATCTAGCAACCTCATTAATGATTTCACTCTAAATCAAATGCTTGGAATTCAGTTGTCGTCCTCACACGGTACAAACGGAAGAGCATTCACTTTGTGCCGTTTTTTTTTTTTTTTTTTACATCAACATACACACAGTTCATCAAGAGCCACAGTCACAACACGCCCCGAGTGTACTCAACAAATCACGATGAAAAAACATCTACACTCAGGTAATATGTCACAGTTTCCACAAGGCAAGGCAGCACCAATACGTCACAGAAGCCACGAGTGCAGAAAAAAGCTATTTCACACCAGTCATCTTACCAGTCGTCCTCTCCAAAACTACCCTCCTCAGCCTCAGGGACGTGACTGTTGGGAAAGAAATCAGCTTATTGCAGCACCCTGTTGTGACCTTGTTCCTGGAATTGTTATTTTTTCTGTGCAGAATATGAAAGTTGCTCGAAGGACTGTAGCTGAGGCGTTGGTGTGCGCCAGTAAATGTCCATTTAATATGAAGAGCAGCTGGTTAGGCTGATGAGATCCAAAGTGATAAAAACTTTACAGACCACTAACAAACCTTTTATTGTGACTATAACACTGAACTGCTATGGTAAGATGATCATAACTGCATGTGCAAGGCACAAATAATCAAAAATTAATCATTTTTATTTACTTCCTTTTCATCGCATCACTTGGCTACAAATGAAGCCATGAAAATAAAAATGTATGCATTACATGATATCGGAGGACATTTGCAAATAGCATACACTGCTTTCCATTTTTTTAAGTGCAAAAGTCACACAATTCTAAAATGTTGCTAATATGTAAAGAAGAAATCAGCTCACTGGAAAATAATAACCTGTAGGACGGGTCTAATGAAAAGAGTACGTCTCCCTAAGCATTCCACTTCAACCCGGTGGAAGTAATTAATGTCTACACCCTTGGGCCTGCTTTTATTAATTACAGTGACATTTCATCTGTGGTGAATACTTGCAGGACGCTGCACCAGGGGAAAACTGTGGGTGCAACAGCACCGAGTCATTTCACACAGCAAGTGCACGTGCACACCCATTACTCCGTATTAAAATAGGAGATGCCTTATATTTAGTTTCACTTTAATAAATCATTTTTCACATTCCAAAAATACAACATCCTGAAGAGCAATCTGAATAGACTGAAGCTTCAATCTTTGATTGCATTGTATCATATGACTACACTGTATTTATTTACACTGGGGTTGTGTCAATGACCAAAGTTCTAAAGATTCACAAACAAGTAATTTGCATATTCATAATGAAACCAGACATAAGACTCCTCCATGGCTCTGGAGGAATCAAAAGAGCTTGAGCATTTGGTCAAGTGATAATTAGTGATATTGAATAGTGCTGAACTAAACAGAACATCTCAGTCCATGTCTAGTAATGGATCAACTCCAATATATTGACAATTTCTAGGTTTGGCTGAACTTCTATTTATATTTTCTCACAACTCTTATGCTATTATGTTTAACTATTATATTTTCTGTAATTTATTTTGAAGAGGCAGACAAAACAACACTGATGAAGTGATGAAGTGTAAAATAACATCATCATATCATATCTATGTCCATAAGGTAAAGAACAACTCTATGATTATAAGCAGGCTTGAAACACCTCCCTTGTTAGGATGCGGTAAAAGTCTGTGAGGAGAGAGTGTCTCTGCTTCCAAACCTCTGTTGGCATCTTTATTTATAGTTTATGTTAAGGGGAGCAATGATGCAGCTGCTAATAAGACAGAGAGGGAGGAGAGAGAAATGCCAGATGTACTGCGATGCACTTTCATCACTTAACCGTGATGATGCTGTTGGCGGACAGTGGAAGATGCAGGGAAGGAGGTGTAGAAGAGGAGAGAATAAGGAACTTACCCATATGCCACACCAGCAATGGTGCACTTCTTAAACTGCATCACATTACAGGTCAGGGTTCCAGTCTTGTCAGAGAAAATGTATTTCACCTGTATCGACAGAAGGAAAAAAATAGCCGTTTGATTTTTAATTTACTCTGAAGAGGAGGTAGATGAAGCTTTATTTGAAGCATTATATGGTTCGCTTACCTGGCCTAATTCTTCATTAAGATTGGAGGTCCGGGCCATCGCAGGTGTGTTTGTGGGCTCGTACAGCATATCAGTGTCCTAGAAGCAATAACAGGTGAAAGTCTGAATGTTAAAACAAGTTTTCATTAAAAGTAAGTTTTAAATAAGCTCGGTAAAAGCCGACTTTTGAATCATGTGGGGCTGTGTAATGAGAGTTTCAAGATCTAAATGTTATTCATAAAAGTCTTCCTGGGATGTTTAAAGTTTAATGAAAATTCGGCCAAGTATAACTACAGGCAGGCGTGCTTCTTAGTTCTTTAGCGAAGTTGACCTAGTTTCCCATGAATGTAAGACTGCAAGATTCTACCTACTCCCATGTTTTATGCAAGTCCGTTTTAAGATGTCTCGCACGTTTACAGTGACCTTTACAGATTTGTGCACACAAACATGCATGATCCTAGGAAAGGTTTAAGATTAGAGTCCCTTCCTAAATTCAGAATTTTAAACTGGGGATGCAAAAATCTCCAACTTGCCAACATTCAGCCCCGTGTCCTCAGCAGTTCCTGATGAACCATCCAGCTCATTCCTAAATATTTCACACATACTAAGTCAGAGAGCTAATTCTCTTCGGCGACTGGAAGGCATTAAGCAAATGACAGATGCAGGAGTTAGAGGTTTTAGGACAGCTGCCAGCTGCATTTGAAAATGTGTTTGCTCAGACAAAAGTAGAAAAAGATGGAGGCCTGTAAAATCTGGTTGGGAATCAATACCAGCTTCTTCAGTATGCAGTGTTTTATGTAACAGTGTTGTTATGCAAAGGATCATCCATTCATTCTCTGTGAACCAGCATTTCTTCCTAATCAGGTTAGAGGCTGGAGTCTATCCCAGCAGTCAATGGGACAGAGGCTGGACAGGATGAAACACTGTCACCCTGGATGTGTCACCAGCCCTTCACAAGGCACACAAACTATTCATATTTATATCTAAGGGGAATTCTAGTTTCCAAGTTTTTTGGACTGTGTGTGTGGAAGAGTTGCACCCACACAGGCACAGGGTAAACATCATTTTTGTGTTGGACACTGCAGCTTTCAGCATTGTAGATTTTAATCCAGTTTGCACTCACCCAGTTGATGAAAAAGGCTTGGATGAATTTGATAACCTCCAGAGTGACCAGGAGACTGATGGGGATCAGATTGTTGAAAAGGATTATGAAGGTGAGGAAGTTGAGGCCAAAGTTAGCGGCTCCGCCGTCTGTCAGGAGAGGAAGTTCAGACAAAGGGAAGCAATACAGGAGGAAACTCATGAGTGCCAGTTCATGTTACTCCACCAAAGTTAAAGGCTAAAAGCTATTCCCAGTCGATGATCGACATTATCCCAATCCGAAAACTGGTGTGGGTTAATGTCGTCCATTATCTGGAACTATTTCTTCCACCCAACCTCATCCTCTTCCAACTCAAATAATGAAGCTTCCCAATTTACTTTCCCAAAAGTCAAAGTAGCAAATGGGGACTGAGGTGCCTCAAGTAATATTAGTGTCACAGCAGCAGCCTTGGCATCCAGCATGATCCAGGCAATGGATTCCACAAAGCATTAAGCAAAATGATGCTAAACCCTCAAAAGCCCCAGACAATAGGAAATGTGTTAGCCCCCCAAGATGAAAACAGGATGAGATTTACCTTTACTCAGCTTGCAGGAGGTGCAAAAGTTACCTTCCTCAACCCAAGCCTTGCTCTTAGCATAAAGGTCGAGAGGGACAGCCCTTCCCCCAGAATAGATGATTTTCAAAATAAAATGACTGGATGGCACAACAAAAGTGACAAAATGGAAGCTACAGCTACTGATACCACAACACACTTCGGAGGGAGTTGTTTTTCAGAAGTGGGGAGGGAGACAAATGTTATCAGATGCTCTCAAGACAAGACAGGAGGGAGAACTCTATCCATGGCACATTCCCCACTAAAGGAGTGGAAAGGAGGAGGTGGAGTTGTTGATTCTTAGTGGTTATTTTTCATAGTGATGTTGCATTAGTACAGATTCTTAAAAGAAAAGCTACAGCGAATCAAAGTGTGCAAAAGCCACGAGCAGTGCATCTTTTCTATCCTCTTCAATATTTGTTGCTGTACATTAATAGCAAAGTGAATATAATAGATGATGCTAACCATGTCTGCTGAAGTCTAAAGTTTCGAGTGAATTTTCATTTTCCATCACTTGGCATGGGACATTAGAACACCTCCCCTGCACTATGCTAAAAGCAGAAGTGACGTTGGTGATAAATATATAGCCACAAACGCAGACTCTGTCATAAGAATCTCAAACTTTGAGTAGTTCTGCTCTTGGATTTTTTTTTTCTGAAGTTTAACATTTTCTTTTTCTGTCAGCAATTTGAAGACCAAATATTTGCCAGATTTCTTAAAATATGTTCCTGTGAAAGCACCTGTGGCATTGCTAACACAGACTCTGCCCCCACCCGCATCCTTAATCTCATCATCGTGATCTCTCCACATCTCTCCTTTGTCACAGTTTGAAAAATATGCACTGGAAAGAGTCTCAACAACTCCTAAATGAAGTACAGCCAGTCTCAAAATGGATGCCTGCGTTATGACTTACACTCCCCACATCAGTATGTATGCAGCCTTTTAGATGGGGCTGTTAACACCCTTGTATATCTAATAGAAGCCAGTGCTGCATCTCGGAGAAAGGAGCAGCGTAAGTCGTAAAGCAAGCTTGGATTGACCAGGGTAAAACCTGTCCTACAGGGCTATCTGTGAATAGAATAATGGTTGGAGTGTCACATTAATCACTTTGCAGTTCAGAGTCAGAGCTCCATCACAACGAAACAACTGCTACAGCAACAGAGCGGTTGAAGTAATGGTGTGGTTGGTGATGGGAGTCTGATATAAAGCTATTTATTCAGACAGCACTATATGTAAAGACTAAACTGGTTCTCCACTCTCCCCCTCCTTCTCCTCCCTGTCTCTTTGAGAAATCAGCATAAAAAAGGAGGCAGCAGAGGCATTTAGAAAATGTCAGCTCTTGCCCCTTGGGTGGCACCACATGTTGTGCCCGAGCAATAAACACATACACTATATGCCTCCCAGTCAGAGTACAGAATCATCTGCCTGCCAGTCGAATGATATGCTGCTATTTATTTCTTATAAGGAAAATAGATCTGAAGCTCACAAATTGCAAAGTGTTTAACCTGGCACAAAAAAAATGGAGGAAATGTAAGACACTGTTTGCATCAGGCACTGAAAATAAAGACGAAGAGCTGGAGGGGAAAAACCTATTGTTGGATCCCTGGTATGTGCTTGTCCATGGCATGGGCCCGTACAAAGTAGGGCAAACCAAATAGGGGGCGAGGATAGGGGACTTCATTTGCTTAGCAAAGGCAGAGCTTCAGTAAGGGGTTAGTGTAAGGGAGGGTCATTCACGGATGGCCAAGGCTTTTAAATGGTTGTTACCTGGAGCTGTTAAAAAAATGACAACAAAGAAAAACAACAAAATCAAACAGAACATTAGAAAGGAACAAAAAAAGTACAGCAGCGCAGTGATATTCAACCATTTCTTTTTCACTCAAACTCATTCACAGCACATATAGGCATGATTTCTCTCAGTTAACAGGGAACTCAGCTGTTCCCGCATTGCCACATATTTCACTTGTAATGACAAACGTTGTTTAACTGAGGCGACACAAAACAAGAACGACACATACCAGCTTTTAGGAACTTAAAATGACAAAAGAAATAAGCTGATATGAACAAGTGAGAGAAAATATGTGGAATAAGAGGTTCAGCAGGGGCTGTCTGGGCTCTTACAGTTCAGATCCATGTACCAGGCATCATCGCCATACTGGTACTTCCAGATGGTCTGGCCAACGGAGCAGACGAGAGAGATGGCTAGCAAGCAGCCAAACAGCACGAGGATCTGAAAGTTGGTGATCCGCTCGACGTTGGACAGCTTCAGGGGAGGCCGAGTGGAATTCTGGGTAACAGACAACACAAGCTTATGCCACAAAAGTTAAGACGTGGGTCTGTGCGCAACACCGAATAAGAAACAAATGTATTCCAAACCTAACTCTATCCATGCAACATGCATTACCTGCATGAGTTTCGTGTCATGCCCGGTGTAGACCACCACACCGTGCACCCACTGAGTGTTCCTGAGCTGGGCTCCTCTCAGTAAGATCTGGTCTGGACCTAGTGGTACTGTGCTGCTGGCAGAAATATAACAAGCAGCCTCAATAAATAACCAATAAGACCTCATAAGATGTTTCACATTTCAGACCTTAAATACCTTGAACACATTGTTCAAACATTGAAGTATTCCAACATGGAAATTTTCTCAAATATTAGATTTTACCCATGACACTGCAACTTCCAAATGAGGAAGGATGGAATATAACTGTCATCAAGTAGTAAAGCAAACATATAATGCATTTTCTTGTAATGGCAAGGGCTTAAGACAACCTGTAGTTAAATATAAAAAAGAACAAGTACCTTCAGCCTGGAGAAAGCTTAAAATGCACTCTAACTACTTGATTTCTCCGTGCATGGAAGCAGCACTCACCTGTGACTATCCAGACGGATGTTCCCGACAAACTCGTACAGATGGCGGTTTGGACTCTCACACTCCATCCGCCCGGACAGCCGCATCAGGCTGTCGATGTCCTTTATCTCTGCAGTCCCTTGGAGACCCTGCGTATTTACATGCGGCATTAACTCCACGTCTTCTGGAGTTTTCTCGCGTCAAAGATTCCCAAGAAAGAGAGAAATCCATGTAATCACCTGTCGGATTTTAAGGTTTGTCTCTCCGTCCAAGTTGGATGTTTCGATGTAGCACATACCCTGTGGTTCACTGTCATGGAGGGAGAGCGTTAACACTTGGAGCACTCTAACTGCTACTCGATTACATAAGACAATGTCTCTAAACTTGTCCCTATTCATAATTTGGTTTAATCCCTTACGCTGGTTTAAAATGACATTGATACATTAATTGTGAGATTGAATGTTTCATTACATTTTACTGTATAAGAGTGAACTACAAGATTTAACTACAATAATTACTTTATTCAAATCATTCATTAGAGCCCAAATAAACCTCAGTTGCTGCTACCCCAGAGTTAGACTGTCTAAAGCTAAAATAAAGGACAGAGTAGAAAGAGGAAACACCAGAGTAGAACCACACAGACAACTAGGCATGCTGAGCACAATAAACAGCAGACAACGTGACTTCTGACAGACCGTGGGCACAGGGACAGAGAGTTAGAGCATGCTGGTGCTTAAGGTGAGCAGGGAGTTGGGTTAGATACTCTAATGGATGATTTATTCATACCAAAGCGCGGTCCAAACACACGAGGAAGTGGAGAAATCAAAGAGAGTTTTGGGCACAGAAGAGAGGTCTGGAATGTGCTGCTATTAGCCATCAAATGAAAGCTCCCTTTCATTACAAATGAGAAGAAGTCTGCCGTGGGGGCCAGAAAGTAAACTTTCAATTCTTGAAACGGCTTCAAATCTGCACTTCAAAATGTCAGCAGTGTGTTGTGGAAAGCCAATGAAACCAAGATTCCAAGTTGCACTTTCACATATTGGAATGCTGATGCATGCACACTGTTACCTTAAATAAACAGTAGCATTCAGGGAGACAAGCCATGCAAAGGCAACAATATGGAAAACATATTCACACCTCCCAAAAAGATAAAGAGAATCAGCAGCTCCTGTGCTGCAGCAGAAATTAGTGGTTTTCAGCCAAACATTAAAATGGCCTATTGCTGATGTACAGTGGAACATAATGACTGGCCAGTGTGTTGTAATAGGAGAAATGAAAGAAAAGGATGTTCATCGACTGTGGCTGGTGTCAGAATAATCACACACTTCTTCTTCCCTCCAGTATGGGAGTACAATCGCTTTAACACAGCCCCTATCTCTCCCACCGCTGTTCTGTTGGTAATATCGCTGGTTTCCTGACCTGGACGACAGAATGACGAGGTCAGCCGGGAGGTGATCCCCATTTGCAGCTCTGACTACTTCCCCAACAGCCACCTGATTTTACCAACCAGACACCAGCAGGGGGGGAGAGAGAGCGTGCGGCAGTCGGTCGCACGGCGGGGGCGGCAGAGGAGAGGTGAGGAATGAAAAAGAAGGGGCGGGGGGGGGATGGAGAGGACGAAAACAAAGATAAACACAGACAAACGGTGAAGACATAAGGGAGAGAGACAATCGTTTCAGTTTCAGGGAGATGAGAAGAGCACAATGATCAGTCCTGTATGATCGGAGGGAATGATTGGTCATCTGTTCTCCTGTTCACAAAACCGTTTCTACACCAGCTGAGGAAATTCAGTGATGTTTTCTTACAAAATGCACATTACTATTTATTGTTCGTGTACATGTCACCTCTGAGGATGACCTCTTAGCAACCATAGCATGTCCAAACAGCTTTTTGAACAGGTGAAGGAGGTAGGTAGGTTTATGTCAAAGTCTAATCTAAAAATCAAATTAATACTAACCCACCTACAGAAATGATGGTTTCTTACGACAAACAAGCAGCATTGAATGCCTTTATCAGACTCTTGAAGTATTTGACTTTTTTTTGATACCAGACAGTGCAACCATCACTTCTTTAGGGAGGGTTGAGGGCAACAAGAGAGCAAAAAGAAGGGAGAGAGAGAGGGAGACGTTCCCACAGCTTGGCAGCAGGTTGGACTCCTGTACCTGGACGATAAAATGACAGCATCCGCAGGAACGAAATCACTGCCATTTACTCTAATTACATCGCCAACCTCAACCTGTGAAAATAAAGTGATTACTGCTGTGCACGGCCACGACAAAAACAACACCAAGCGAGACATGAGTTGTGCATCTGGTAAGACAAACAATAAGCGGTGAAATCGTAAAGAAACAGCTTTTTCTTTACTAAAGTTGAACAATTTGAAGATAAACGTCTGCTTTGTGCTGGCCTGGTGTAATGTGCAATAAAAATAATGTTATTGATAAATGAAAACCAAAGAACATACTCTCACCAATACTAGTGTTAAGTTGAGAACATTTAAGACTACTTTTTGTAGAATATTTCAGAGTTTTATGTCCCAGGCTGAGAAAAGAGGTCACATTAGTAACATTATTGCACCATTATAATCACAACTATGAATAAAACGTTATAGTATAAAAATATAGCCACCATATCTCTTTAACATAGGTATGTCTTAGGTATGTCTTTATAATCAAGTTATCATGTTGGACTTACACATCTTTACATATGCAGCCTTTTCATACCTCTGTGTGTGGAGGCATCATGAGTGATTCAGTGTCCGGGCCTTTTCATCATTGAGCACAGACATTCAGCTGATTTAATATTCTAGCTCTAAAAAGTACTGTATCCAAGGAATAGATTGAATAAAACAGTCTACTACTACTACTTTTTGAAATAAAACATTATAAATGAACTTCTGCTGCTATTACAACGTTCTGAATGTTTATCTCAAGAGGAAAGTAGGACAATCCATTTAATTTCTTTTTTTGCACTGCCTGGTGTTGTATTCCTCAACATCCTCTCCTTTGAGGTTGGTTGCAACCACAAATTGTTTCATTATAAAAGGAAGAATGGAAGCTACTCTTTGTCCTCCAGCATTGCCTTCTAATGAGCGTTCACATGGAAACGCTGGATTAATTAGTGAGCGGATACTACAGAGGTCAGGGACAGTATGTGTGCACCGTAAGGTAGTATTTTTATTCAGGTCTCGATTGCATGGTGGCGTGATGGTCTCTCACTGCAAGTGGATTTGGATAAAAGCATCTGCTAAATGTCTGAAATGTAAATGTAAAATGAATATGTGCGAGGTCAAACACAACAGCAGAGATAAATGTTTCAACGGGAAGGTAGAATGAATGAGCTGCCTTTGCCTGTTGAACTGGAAGAAGAAGGTGACGTATGGTGGGTACATACCTTCTCCCAGTGCACAATCTCCCAAGCACCATTCCTCAATACTGCAGTGAGTAATGAGAGAGAGCAGAAGAGGAAGAGGAAGTAAAAGAGAAGAAACTCAACAAAATAGCTCTTTAAGGCCATCTCACATTGCTGGCTGAAAGCTGAATAGCATGTTCTCTGAAAAATCCTTTATCATCATCTGATAACCTGAAGAGTTTTCAATAC
Source organism: Lagocephalus sceleratus (assembly GCA_911728415.1). Classification (NCBI taxonomy): domain Eukaryota; kingdom Metazoa; phylum Chordata; class Actinopteri; order Tetraodontiformes; family Tetraodontidae; genus Lagocephalus; species Lagocephalus sceleratus. The sequence continues at coordinate 301,137 of CAJVRN010000211.1, read as the reverse complement.
CTTGACATTCTTTCTTGTTGACGACGCTGTCTGCCTTGTGACGTTTCTGTGTGAAAATAAAAGAGAAATATTATAATAATACTGCAGCATTTCTTCCAACGTACATTTATTATGTCTGCTTTGGTCATTAATTATGTCTTCCTGAGTACACATAAAATCAGACATTTAATTAAAAAGTCCTTTTTCAGCAGCTGAAAGGACAGCAGGTTCTGATGACCCTGGATCAATCTGCAGGAAACTCAGCTCACAGGTGCCAAATTTCACATTCATATAATAAATTGGCAGGCTTGTTGTTCGGCCGCCATCATCATAAACATCAGCGCCAGTGATGTATGGATGGTTTTAATGCTAGACTTCTACTACAGCTTTACATTATGCCTGACAGCTCTAATATAGGCAGGACGTTTCCATAGTGCTTGAATAAAAAAAGGAAGGGGAACATCTGTAGGTGCATGAGCACCACCCCCAACTCCATCTGTTGATGAAAAGCAAGAGCTTAGATCAAACACCTGAGTCCAGCTGTGGATATTTCACAGGTCTCCTTAAAATAAAAACAAAATTAGGAAGGAATGAAAGCAGTAATCTACATCAGGCTAATTAAAGGTGAATCTAATCTATATACATTTATCAACGGGGCCTAATATGCCCTGTATCTGACACATCACAACACAAATTAGCAGTATTACTTCACAACATGGTCTTATTGTCTGGTCCTATTAGGTGGCTCTGAATTACACAGATGATTCTAAGGGACAGGTTGTCAACTGGCATCACACTGTGCTGCAGAGTCTCTCTTATAATCACTGCTTGACAATCTAGCTGCTTGTTACAATGCACTCTTGTTCGATTCCAATTTGTTGAAAGTGAGATGTTAAAATTCAGTCTAATTCATTTTAAAGGTAATTGGAGGAATTTTGCCCAACGGGCTGAACTTTTCAGGAATAAAACTGAAGCGGTGGTCGCTCAATGACAGTGCCGCGCAACTGAAGATGGAGTGGAGTGCCTCCAGGCACGGCAGCTACAGGGGAGATATCCGCCCTGTTTCCAGACTTCTTCAGTAATCTGCAAACTCATGCAAGTAGCAACGTCTAGACTGCAACATCACGTCACATGATGACTCATGCAACACCAGAGCGTCTGTCTTCAGCGGATCCCTCTCTGACTGCAAATGAGTCTAAAGTAGCAGATAAAACTTTCTGTCAAATTTTCTCTCGACAACAAACAACATAACTGTGCACTGCTGAGAACGAGGACAGCTGGGTTATCAGACCATCACTGAGAGGAAGCAGGTCTGTGCTGGGGTGACAAAGTCTGGAAGTGAAAATTCACAGATTAGCTGTAAATGCAGTCGTTTTTTCATACTTTAAAACATTCGCATGACTCCCAGCAGCTGCTTTAGCTAAATGGGTAAAAACAGCTTATTAGTTGAGTGTTTTGGTTTTTTTTTTACCTTCAACTTCCCATTTCTAATTATACCAGCTAAAACCATTATGTGCAAAGCAGGTAACGAGTTTTTGGAACAAGTGCAAACAGATATGTACTAGACTGAAATAAGCATGAATCTCTTATGTCATTATGTCACACAGCTACAGTCATTTTGACTACTGATACTTGTATTAAATACTGAATTTCTCATCCGTACAAAATATAATAAACCCAATAGAATACAACTTTGATACAGCCTGCACATGGGTCCACCCACACTTTAAAGGTCACCTCCTATTTACCAAATTTTTGTTTTTTCCTCTACATCGTCCTCTACTTCTAATTTCTTTCCAGCTTAATTTAAAATAAATCAAATTTATTTTAATATTCCTTCCTCATGCTGTCTAAAAAAATGGATCTGTGCAATCTAAACTACGCCCAGAAAACTTTGCTCCGAAAGATCGTTGCAAAACACATTCATCATCCTCTGTGCAAGAACTGTCAGATAATTTAATTCATCTGCATTATCTGCCCTGGTTATGAAGCCTCGCCTCCATTCATGGACCTGAAGTGGGCGAGGAACTCTTTCAAGCCCCTCATTCTCTGCGTGTCCTCCTCTGTCGCCCCCTCTGTACAGATGGTCATTAACAAAACGAGAGCGGCTTTATTTAGATGGCGTGTGCAATCGCACAACAGTGGAGGGCAAGCAGGTTGCGGAGGTTACGCATAAATACTGCAGGTTCAGGTCTCTGTAGATTTCAGGAACAGAGGAGAGATAAAAGATAAAAGGGTAAAGCCTCTGTAATGTTGCAGTACCTTGATTAACCTACTAATGCTGCCTGCAATGGAACACCAACATGCAGTGAAGAAGGGTTCCAAGTCTAAGATAATATTATCATTGTCTCACGACTTGTTCACATAATTATAAGAAACCGTGGGGGGGTTTGAAAAAATAATACACACAGCGCGGTGTTGAAACACTGCTGTTGGTGATTCGGTATTACATTTCAAGAAAGACAATCGACTCAAAACAAAGAGCCCGAGTCTGCCGCAGCAACGAGCCTGCCACATGGTACGATACGTGCTGGACGGCGCGTGTCCGTGGTGCATGATTCATGAAGTTCAGGGTCGATGTTGCCCCGTTAGGTCAACTTATGAGGGACGGGGCAGTGCAGGGAACAGACGTGTGTGCAGGTGACCTTCAGCAATAAGGACGGAGTCATCAAGTTATCACCACTCCGTCCCCGTGCTTTTCACAAGGGGCTGAGGGGGTGGGGGGGGGGGGGGGGAATGCTGCGGTGGTCTGTTTGTCATGAGATAGAGGCTCAGAGTATCTGCCCAGTGGGACCTGCAAGGAGGATCTCATTGCAGGATCACTGCAAGATAGTAAAATATAACATTCTATCGCTTGGTTCTGACGCACTCTGGTGACCTGTCAGCAAATATGATGGAAACCTTTGGCTTGAACATCAAACAAGAACCCACACAGTCAAACAATAAAACCGGAGTCAAGCTCTCATAACAAAGAATTTGCATAACCTTTACAAAGCATCTGTTCAACAGTTCTGCTGGAAGGCAGGCAGTTGTTTTGTTTTGTTAGATCAAACCTCTTTCATGCAAGAGCATTCAGTATCTAGGGTAATTGACTGAATGAGTACTGTGGTGCAGAGGGCGCAGCTGTGACCTCGCAAACGGCCGCGTGCGTGTCTACGGTGCGCTGGATGATGTGTCTATATGTCTGAGAGTGGCCTGCTGTTCTCACATTAACATCACTGCCTCCTCTGTGCTCTGCAGGGAACAGCTCAGCCCTCAGAGGACAAACAGAGACGAACAAAAGCCAAAACAAATGGTCTCATCAGGGCGACATTGTCTTCATGTGAAGGTACATGAATGCATCAGCGGAACTAAAACTATTCAAAATGCTTTAAATTTTAAATTAAATATTAATATTAACAAGATGATCACATCAATGTTTGTTCTGGTGTTTTTTTAAGATGAATGAAAATTTGGTAAAATAATAACTAAAAACACACTGGCTGCATTCGCTGAGAACAGAGGACAGTGTGAGATGGGAAGTGCAGTTGTTCAAGTACCTTTAATGTTATTAATGAAAATATGGAATAATCTGAGTAATAATGAGTAATAATCTAAAAATGTTCAACAGTAGTAGTTGGGTTTGAGCAGAGAGGAAGAAAAAAATGTAACAGAGACAAAAGTGATGGGCGTGTTTGTCGTACCAGATCCTCAATGATTTCCTTGACAGCAGCAACCACCAGGATAAAGAGCAGCGGCACCAGTGTGGTCCAGCGACCAGTGGGAGACACATCTGGGATTTGCTAAGACATAAAAACCACAAAGTGGGTTAGATCCTGGAGTTTTATTTTACTTCATCAAGTAAAAGCAGTGTACGCTGACAGCTGACCTGTCACATTTATTGCATTATTGAAATACTGTACAACATATTGATGTGACAAAGTCAATGTTCCCAGTGGTTTTAACATGTTTGCGTAGAGACATGTCATTAGTGTTTCCACTGTTGCTGACACATGGGAAAAATTATTGTGACACCTTTTGTCAACATCCTTTATTTGAAATCTTATTATGGAGGATTGGATACATTGACTATTGAGCATTCGTCATTTTAAAACTAAACGTAGGATCTTGAGAGTTCCACTGACTTCGATTCCACAAGACAAGTAAATCATTCATAATGCTCTTCGCTTTCATACATTTAATTATTTTTGCTATTTTAAATCTTTCAAAATTAACAGCCTGTTAATGTGAATGTAATTAAAGTCAAGCATGGCCGCAGGAGACACTCGCTCTGACTACTTGACGAAAAAAAAAAAGCACCCTCATCTGCATAGATGTTTTATTCAAGGTCACAGCATCGACAGGGCAGGTAATGAAGATTCACACTGGCTGCTTCTAAAGTACCTACTTCAAGGTTGCTGGATAGAGGCCTTTCCCATCCTCAAAGTGCTCGATAACAAAGACTAGTCTGCCAGCACACATATAGGTAAGGAGGACGGCAATGCAGTCATCCAGCTGCCTCTTCTTTCATTATTTCATTTCTTTGTTTTCAAAGACTTGGCAGTGCCTAAAAATATGGATCTGGACTCTTTTAATCACACTGTAATATTCATGAAGGTTTTAAGCAGAAGTGGATTAATGAGCTTCAGTGTGCAGGATTCAACAAGGGGTTGTCACCGACAGTCAGTTAAAGACAGGTTTCGTCCTATTGAAATGTTGGGGCTCAGGAAAGACAAGTAATATCCAGTATGGCACTCTGAGACTCACTTCTTCACAGGACCAACAGAATCTGATGTGCTTATTAACCAAGAATGATAAACATATACGGTAAATGTAGGGAATTTCTCTGGGGACAGACCATTTTTTGGATCATCACACTTCCAAGTTTCATGGTGAGGTTTGGAACTGAAGTCAGATTAAGGTTGAGTTTGAAGGGGGATTATTTCTGAATCAGGACACTAAGTGAATGAAATGGCAGAAATAAACTTTTGAACTGATATGGTATCTACGTTGTAAAAGAAGAAAAACAAAACAAAACAAAAAAAAACAAGTTGGAAGAGTAGTGACCTTTATCTGCCAATTACCTACCTGCAGCAGTGCAATAAAAAGGAAGAAGGCATTGGCTGCCCTTCTGAACTGTGAGTAGAGGAACCGTGGGAGGAAGGTGAGGACATTATATTTGGCTGTGCTGATGACCACAACAGGCAGTAAACAAAGGCGGAGAGAGAGAGAGAGAGAGGGAGAGACAAGAGAAAGAAACAGATGGTTAGATTTTCATATAATTAATTTAAAAATTACATTTTCACTGGAAATGAATTAAATACAAGTTAATTCACAATAATAGATAAGCTTTCAAGTAAATTAAAAATAAGCCTGTTTCCTGATTAGTTTCCAGCCAGTCTTGAGTCATGATTCATGTCTGTGCTTGTATGCAAAATAAATAACAGAGAGATTCAGTGGTGATTAGGAAATAATAACAAAGAAGAATTGAATTGGCAGAGGGTATAAAAGCTCCAGGGAGACCTGAGCTAAGCTTCTTGTGCTGCAGTGAGGCCAAGGTGATGGTGCTGGTGATACGCTATTTTACAAATGGAAAATCCTGCAAAATCTTGAAAGCGGGGACTCTGGCAGTTTGATTTACAGCTGCAGTAACAGAACCTCTGCAAGAACATATATTCTGTGATGAATGCAGAGCCACAGCACACAAACAGGCAAAAACCATCACATTCACAACCTTTAAATTATCCTGAAGGGGCGTAAGCGTATGGAGGTTGATGCTGGTAATATCACTGCATTTGTTTGATTTAATAATATTTGAAAGGGTTTTTTCTCAGTATTTATTACTTGTGCAAAAAAAAATAGATTCTAGGAAAAGAGTTATAGTCAATGTTGCCCTGCTGCTGCAGAGGGAAGCTGAGCTTGGTGAATGAGGTGTTCAGACAAGGCGAGTGAAGAAGAGGCATTGTTCACACTGCAGTACAACTGAATACCAGGCTCAAGGAGGAGCCTAAGGAGAAGCCTTATCAGCAGAAATAACAAAAAAAACCTGCATTAAACTGTTCAACATGCTTTAGACTACCATTTCTGCAAAGGAGCAAATCTAGTATGATTTCAAAAAATATCTGATATCTGAAATATCTGAGTAACAAAAAAAAAAAAAATCACATGGAAAAAAAGAAATCAGCAAAATCATGTGTTTGGTGTAAAAATGTTAAGCCAGGCAAAGTCTGTTTCTGTGTGACATGCATAGCCATCATTCCGCAGCTGCCTCTGACAGAAAGGATTCTGATTAGCATCATAAAAGAACTATTAAGAGAAATTGTCCCAAGAGTGACCAACACCTTTTTTGACCTCATATAGATTTGTTCTAGCTACACATACATACATATGCAGATAATAATGGCTGTACATTACACACAAGAATATAACAGAGCAGTCTATGTAAAAACACAACAGCAGCATTACTCAATCTGTCTATCTACAATGCACACACATTCACTAGTTGGACAGATGGTTTAGTAATGGCGGTAAGATCATGATATCACATTTCTTTGTATGCAAACACAAGCAGATCTTCTAAAAACCTGATTGACAGGTTGGACCAGGAAACAGATTACTGCCCTGCTGTACCTGTATTTGATGTAACATTGCAAACATGAAGGCAGCGGCGCGTCACCAGGGATGACACACGGTTTGCTTGGGTCCACATCATTAAAACTCCTCTTGGAAAAAATGCATAGTTCCTTTTTAGACACAGACGTGATCATGTGACGTGTGAATGTGGTCAGTCGGGGTTTGTGTCCGTGTCCATCAGGCAACTCTTGTTTGCCTCAGGACAAGTTGTCATCTCTGTGATTAATTACCTTTCCATGGACTTTCCTGCATGCAGCTCAGCTGAGCAAACAATCCTCAGCATTTGTCATACATCATGGTGAGAACAAGTAGGATCTGTGGTATAACTCGTGTGTATGGGGCAGTGTCATGTTCTGCTGACGCTGCGAGGCTCCAATCAAGAGTTTCATTTTCTTTTCAAGATGATGTCACCTGCTCCCTTTTTTTAATGTTATACCTCCACTGATCATTGAAGACAACCAATCCTCTTGAAGATTAAATGTTTCAGGAAACTAATGTCCACGCCTCGCTATGGCAAATGTTTGGTGACATTTGCTCTTAAAAAAAACATAAAGAACATATATATAATTTGAGTGCAATGTATTTAAATAATGAAGCAAAAAAGAAAGGATGCATTTCAGAGTGACATGTACAAAACACACATGGACTCAAAAGGCAGTGACACACAACTGTGTACAGTAGCTCTGCTTATCTGTGGCATAAATTAATACATTTGTCTTGTTAGACTATATTACATTAGCTTCTTCTCATTTTTTTTTAACGGCAATTTTGATGTTTTGAAGGACCTGATGTTAAATTGATGTGAGAATTTACTAGGTTACTGTTGGGCATAGTTTTGCTGCCTCTGCAAGCAAGCATGGACTTATCTCAAGTTGCTCATGCAGCAGGAATGCAAACATTGATATTCCTTGACAGAGGATGGCCTGACCCACCAAGACTGACCTTTACTGCTACGGCACTCTCACGAGGAGAACGGCTAAAACGGAACAGCGTGGAAGCTTCCAGAACACAAGGGTGTTTTCAAGTGGGTTAGGTCGTAGTTATCAGGCTACAGATAGACACAGCCCTTTAAAAATGTGAGGACAATTTTAGAAAAGTTATCAATGATACCAAAATTGCTGTTGTCACTAAGTCTGACCTTTCAGTAGAGGCTTAATAGTTCAGGCATACTTGACTGTGACTGTTTTGTTTGTCACAGAAGGTTAATGGGCAGTTAAAGGCCAGTTTATAGTGTCACGTTATGTCCCAGGTTACCAAAAACAGCACCACAATGTGTTGCTGTCATTCTCATGACAAAATATAAATCAAGTCCTACTTCAAATTCACTGAATTCCTGGATCAGCTATTGCAACCTGTGTTTAGCACACATTCTCATATTTCTTTCAAAGGTGGCAGCACGTCCTTACCTGACTCGATTGCTGCAAAACTTAGTAAACTGTGGCTGATTGAGGTGTATTAGTCGGGAATCTTCCTGGTCAGCTAGGGAGGTCTTTTCTGATGCATCTTCTGTCTTTTCATAACCTGCAGCATGTGAGGGAAAAAAAAATCTAATTTAGGCTGGATATTTGTATTTATCATACAAACGTAATGGTGGAAGTTATGTAACACCACCTCCACAGTGAAAATTGCAACACAGATGTGCTTTGTGTGATTAAAAACAAAATGAGGAAACTACAGTTATTTTATAATAATGTAATTATTAATATATACATTTTCTATAAGAGATTTTTAAGAGGTTCATTTCCATGTGCGAAGGCGGGATTGCACTGCACTCTTACACAATGTGCAAGTAAAGCAATATCTGAGCTTGACCCAAATATTTTATAACATTTTGTATAAATAAAAGAACAGTTCACACAAGCTATTGGATCTCCACTCTGCTCTAGCTGGGAGAGAAAAAAAAAACACTTTACATGAAAGAAGCTGATTGTAGATAGAAAATCTCTATCTCTGCAAAACAAGACACTGCTTTGCTCCCACCAAGTTCAACCAAGTGGGTTTGAGCAGCTGTGTGTTCTATGTGGGTACCAGATTCCTTCTTTTTCTCTCTTTTTTGTAACTAAATCTGTACACAATTCTTTTGGAAGGGTACACGCACCCATACATACATATATTTGCCTGATATTTCTGGCTTTTTTAAGCAAGACCTGGTTCTCTGCATTCTGGAGCAAGATGCTGCATCATGGAAAAAATGACATCTGAGGATGCTGCAGTAGATCCAAAGCTACTGTAGAATGGAAAATAAGGACTACAGCAAGGCCTTTCTCTGTTGAACAGATGATTGTGGTGCAAAAGCATTGCACACCAGTATAAAAGCTAAGATCAGCAGTAGAAATCCTGCACATGGCAGCACCAACCTTGAGGCTATAATACTGGATAATTAGTTACCACATTATAAATTATCTTTAGTTATAAGTACCTAAACTGTATAATTCATTATAATTAAAAAATAATGTGAAATATGCTTAAAGTAAACGTAAAAAGGTTAAATTTTTATGAATATATTAAAATTCTCTCAGCTGAGTTTCTCTGTAATTTGAATATCCCTGTTTCAGAGGCTCATATTACCCTATGCTCACGGATATGTCTCCATGCCCTAAGCACTACTGGGAGAGCACCACTGTAAAACTCACAAGTCAACATTATTTCCAGACTCAAGTTGCATGCATGTGATCCAGCGGGTAGTCAGAGAGCTCTTTTTAGCGTGCAGTAGTAGGGTAGTCAATGAGGTAGGAGCGTAGCACAGCCTGCACAACAACAAATAAACCCAGCTGTTTAAAAATAGAAAGAGGTCCCGACTCAGGCGAGGGGAAGGGGACCGACGCAAGAAAGTGGACCACTTAAGGCTCAACAACAACAAAACTCAGCAACACGATACTGTAACCGGAGCCCTTTCACTAGCTATGCACCCGTTACAACCAGCCCTCCCCTAACATGTTCTTAAATAACTCCTCTGATGTTCAAGGAAAAAAGAAGAGCGATGTAGTATCCAAAGTCCACTTTCCCTCCATTTTCCCCTCCTCATCTCACCTTACTGTTGGCGCTTTCTCACTTACGTTACACAAAGTCTGGATCTTAAATTACATCTCCTCTAATGATCTGCCAGGTTTAGCACAAAGGATTACTCAAAGGTGACAGTTATTTTTAGCCGGAGAGCACAAGGTAAGAACTTCCCTACACGACAGAAAAGAATGGCAAACCTTCCCTCAAAATTGATTATTACTTTGACCAGTATGATAGAAGGGATAAATATCATCCGATGCATGGTATGTAGGGATTGATTAATGGTTATTTTAAGTTGATCAAGAACGTGATGCGATTCTTGAAAGCCCCTTGTGTGTCATTACCAATAAGCCGTCAATCAAGAGGCTCAAGAGGCTGTTGGGATTGTGTAAGGTTGTGCAATTAACTGCTCAGTCGGTAAAGAGAAAAAGTGGCTTTGGACCTTTGGAAGGGTTTCCTAAGTTGATGCCCCCGATGAATTACCGCGCAACAGGTTCAGATCCTGGGGTATTTGTCAAGCCCTAGACAACATAAGTATAAGATTTAACTCTATTCAAGTCTACCTCTGAGTTAACGTAGAGACATAGCAGAGGAGCATTCTTTGGCGGGGGGCAACAGGTCAATGTGTATGCAATATAAATCCAGCAATGAGTATGATGACATTATTATATGTTGCGTATGTCAACATTATACATGTTGCATATGTCAAAAAACAGAGGCAACAAATAAAGTAAGATGGGACAGGAACTCTTTCAAAGGCTTGACTGATGAAAGAATTAGTGTCGGCAGTGACAAATGAAAATGGATCTGACACAGTGGCTGCAGCACACAGCCCTCGTGCGGCCTACAGGATGTGGCAGTTGTGATTGATGTTGTGTCTCTTTGGTCCGAATGAGCTATCGCAGCAGAGGCGTCACACAGGTGCTGCAATGCACCAGTTGCAGGCGGTGCTGCTACTGTTCAATACACTCCTTATATTCTATTCATGAGCGGAGACACAAAGGGCTGCATGTGAAGTTTTGGGAAATAACTTGATAACTAACTGAATGTATGTATTGTAACACTACACTTACATAGCCATAACTAAATTAATCAGGCCTAGCAAGATTAAAAAATATTCTTGCACTGCATTTGGAAGAATATTTTCCCACTGCTGTTACACAAGTGCAGATATATCTAACTCTGTAAGGTTTAGCCTTTGGTCTGCTCACCAAATTATTTTATAAGGGGAATGAATGAGAGAATTTTTCCACAGTGAATCCAGGAACATTATCGCTGTAATTTAGTGTATCAACCTATCTGAAGACTGAAGATGTGCATATGGTGCAAACAGAGGGAAGCTGCACATTGTTCCATAAATTACAGCAAGGACAAAGGAACTGGAGAAAACAATCCCATACATTTCTATTCTGAACAATGTGACACCTTTATTTGCTTTTTATGCACTTGCGAGCTGCTTGAACTGCAGCAAGTCATTAGCAGAAGTGTCTTTACATCATGAACAGCTGGTGAAGAGCTGAGCTTTCCCATTACAGTTTTCAGATTATTCTCACACACCAGATCCAATTAACAGCATGCTGAGCACTGAAAGTGGATTAGAAGAGCAAAAGTAGAGCTGGACCAAGATAATGGTCAACTTGGCTGACTAACCTGCTGCAGTCCAAATATCTGAATTGGAACAGGCTCTACTCTCTTCGCACCAGTAACATTCGCCCATATATTTCTCATTTCCGTGTTTTTCCCACACTCTGTGGTTAATGTGTTCATCCATTACCACAGTTGTCTGTGGGAAATGCTCTTAGTATTCTCTGGTGGACAGTGGGCATTTTCTCAGCACTAATTACAATAAATGCAGGAGTGTCACGGCTCAACTAGCAGTCGTTAGTAAAGGGAGTAAGAATGGGAAGTCATGTGGGCTTTCCGTATTTCACGTAATTTTAATGAATGTCATCATAACAACAACTCTGCTGTTCAGGTTAATGGCAAATTGCTGCATTATCTCTACAGGAGTGGCTGGAGCAAAATAAACAAGATGCATCGAGGAAAACCGGGAAATAAAGTCAAAAATAAAGCTCAGCGGGACAAATGAGCTGCAGCGCACATGTCTGGAGGGGAGCCCCCAGAGGAAGGATCAATGCCATCAAGTGTCGTAATGAGTTGGGATGCAGGCCAGATATCAGGGTTATTGCTCGTGTCAGCCAACAGACGGACAGCGGTTACAGGGGGGCATATATTTCCTTAAAGACAGTCCCCACTGGGAAATAAATGGGCTCAGCATGACTTGGTGCTAGGCAAGGTTTTTGACATTCTTTACAAACAAAGACAATAGTGTTTGTAAGGAATCACAATACCTCAGCTCAAACCAAAGTATCTAGAGTAGTTGTAAATGAAAAAAAAGGAAGGGTGGTTGGGCAATATGTTTAAGACCATACCACCCTCTGCAGATTTATGCTTGTCTTGTCTGGTTATGCATTAGCTCAGGTCAGGCAGAAGTGGTGGGGGTGGGAAATTATTGCTGCCATGACTGTCAACACAAGCGAGATTAAAAACTCTGACGGCAGCAATGACGGAAACAATCACAACGTGACGCTCGAAAATATTACCCACACACCGTGACACCCAGGGTCAAGCATTAAAGAGCAAAATAAATGGCTACGCATACACAGTTGATCCATTTTGTTTAGGGAAATCTCTCCAAAAATGTGGCTAGTTTATTGTCTCCAGATTGTCAGTAACAGTAGAGATAATCCTTGTTTTGGAAATAAGAGGATCAACTGTTGTTATGGGGATATTTTTAGCCCTGCTATCTTTTTCTGGGTATTTCAGATTCACTTAAAAAAAAAAAAAAAAAAGGTTTTTAGGCATATCATAAAAGATATCAGGCTCCATATTGGCTGCTTTATGACTGAGTAATGACAAACTTGGCATCATGACAGATGCAGGATTGAACAAGAAATTTGATGGGAATTGACAAATAGGTGAGGAATAAACCAAAAACTAAAAATTAAAATAGAAATGCACAAATCACATAGTGGGAGATAAATGTTTTTTGAAATTGTTCACTGGATTTAAGAGATGACTAAGCATCTTATTGGTATTCAGTATTAATGAATACGTAAAACCAATAAATATTTGGATTTATCCCTACTAAAACCATCCAATTAGTTGGGATTCAGAACAGGTCATTAATTAGCTTGACAGAGTTATATATTGATCAATAAACTGATGCAGAGACACGTGACCTGGACACAACAAGGCTCCAGCACAGACCATTAAACAATGGCAGAGTGGGTGGTGGAACACATCTTCAGGCCATTAACACTGTTCTCGCACACACACGAGGTTTCAGGAGAAGTGACGCATCCCTTGGCCCCATTAGAGGATTTTAACACAGTTTACAACATAAGTATCAGAAAAGACAGAAAGGTGAGGTGTAATGTGGAGATCGGGACATTGCTCATCTCCACCTGGGGCTATTAACTGTATTGATTAGGATTCCATTTGTCCCAAACCCATTGGGTTTCATGATTTCTCAATGTCGCTTTAGAGTGAGCCTGAAGTGCCATTTATAACCTCTGCTCTTCACCAGCAATATAAGGCAGCACATGATTGATTTATACCAGATAAATATTTCAGTAGACAGAGAAGCCAGGGTCTATTCATGGAAATCAAACCCAGAGGTGGAAGACCCCTAATCTGCAATGACATGTCAACGGATTTGTGTGTGAAGGTGAGAATGTAATATAGATACCACCTCAACTTAGGCAACGGCAACATCCATAAGTCACTTATGAGATCATTGTGCTATCCGGCATTCACAACAGCACCAACAGGGCAAAATTAATCCATAACCCCATTTGGCTCCGTCTGGCTCCCTGGGCTCAGGCAGGCTGCAGTGGGACAGACAATCCTAGAACAACACGGGCAGCTGGGGCATGTTGTGACATCACAGCGGCCAAGATTATCTTAGCGTAGGATCTACAGAAGCCTTTCAACCAAGCGCAGCTTTATGAATGGCAAAGGGGAGGGAAGCATACAGGGAAATAACTGATTTTCTTTCCTGAAACCCCGTCATAATTCACCAAAGACAAAGAAGGAGTCTTTCACAGCTGCAGGTAAATAACATTACAGTCCTTATATGTCCACCATCATTAAAATGAATGAGCAGCAAATGTGTTGATCAATTATTCAATGCAGCTATTCATCAAGCAAGACAGCAAAGCTATACCAGCAGACCTGCAGTCAGTGATATTAATGTTCATTGCCAGTGTTGAGTATAAGACATGGTCAGAAAATTGAACTACAAAACAAACATCTGAATGAGCCACATCCCAGTGAGGACAACTGTATTCAATTCCAAAAATAGCTCCAATATCCAAATGGCTGAATAATGACAATTAATCTATGTCGCGTTTCAGCGATGCTCACTGACCTGATCTGACATGCAAAACAGGCAGCTTCATTTAAACTAAAGCAAGCTGCGCCTCCACACTGTACACATTAAACATTGACCCAACAGAGGAAATGACAGTGCAAGTATTACAGTATTTATGTGGTCCTCAGCAGCTTCGGTGCATCCGTTAGGAGGTTCAATCACACTAAGTGCATTCCTAGAATGATAAAAGTCTGTTTATGCAGAGCAATCACGCAATGCATGTCAGATATTACAGAATAAATGAATAGGTAATACAGCGTAAGACACAACAACCCTATCAACCATAATACACCTTTGCGTGTACTTATAGGCTGCATCTGCACATTGAACCTCATGTGTTGTCTAAAGCTTTTATCCCTCTACAAGTGTAGATTAGTCCCAGATCACCAAGCTGTACCAACCCACAAACAGAAGGCATTTACATAAGACAGTGATCCTAACAGAGGTGCCCTGCAAAAGCGTTAATACTGCCGAGATCCCAAACGCCTGTTTTTAGAAAAAGATCTGAAGTGAAAGGCGAGCACATGGAGATGAGACGGTACATAAAATGTCCAACTATTCCGGGGTCAAGGGCACCGTGGGTTTAATCTTCCCAGCTACTGGTAGCATTGCTTCCATGTTGAGTACCTGCTGACACTTTTCGAGTTGACCTTGTCCTCGCCTGGCGCGAGCAGGTGTGTGGTCTTTCCATGCTGTTCATGTGTGCGAGTGTCTGCATCACGTTTAACTGCACAGTCAAGTCCAAAGAAAATGACTTTGATTGTGACGATCACTTAGGCATTTCTTTCTGACTAGCAAATGTTATAAATCAAATAAAAGTTTAAAAAGAAAAAAAATTGAAGACGCATATTAGCTTCAGTACCAGGAGATCAGACTCTTTAGCTAACCTGTTGATCAAGGCCATCCAATCAGGTTGAGAAATCAGAAAGGTTAACGAGAATAGAACATATGTTGACATAATTATTGTTTTAATGATGCATTTAGAAGAAACTAGTGTGCTGCTTTGGGTTGCATTATTGAACAGATCTGTCTTAAAATCACACAACCATTTCTACAATATGTTGGGAAAGAGTCAATGATTCAGCAAATTTCTCAACATATGATGACAATCACTCTTCTAAAAAGTGAAAACATGTTTGACATCTTGAGTTTGTGCACGCAACAGTCCAAAGCACAGTCCAAACAGTCCAACCTCCCATTGTACATTTAACCACGTATTCTTATATATATGTATGTGTGTGTGTGTGTGTGTGTGTGTGTGTGTGTGTGTGTGTCATGAGGTTATGCATGAGAGAACATCAAAATTGAGTGCTTGGTTCTATATCTGCCTTTTTCTGATGGAGCATCTTTATACCCCCCCATCCTCACCACCCCTTTATGTTACAGATGGAGGAGAATCACTGAGGACACCAAGAAACGCAAAGTAGCTGCACGTCAGCTATGAAAACAGACTTAAGGACTGAAGATGTGCATAATTTAGATGTACCAAGGCCCAGACTTGATATTAAAGCAATGCAACCTTGGGGTGTTGTACACGTGCTATTTCATGGGCCATTCAACTAGCAGACACCTGGATATCAAAGGGAACCATCCCTCCTCACACCTCACACATGATTCAGTCAGAGGTGCATATGTTAAACTATAACAGGAGAAGCTGTCATAAACTCTCACACAATGCAAATGTGATTCTAATTGACTGAACAGAGCAGGCGTGCTATTGGAGTTTCAAAATTAATGAATACATAAATTATGCTAATCAATATTTTGCATGAATTAATTTTTCAAAGGGTCAAAATGCTGATGAGGGTCAATTAAAATGCTGAAGAGGGTTTTATGGTGTATTTTTTTTTTTTTACATCTTGACCAATAGAATGCTGAAGAGAACATTCTATCATGTAAATCAGCTAACATGAAATCAAGCAGGAGTTCTTTACAGGCTTACGTACCCATCTCCACCTCTGGTGTCAACAGTGAGAGGGGATTTCTTCTATCTACAGTATACTTTAGCACGAAGGTCAACAGCTGTTTCTTTCCGTCTGTGCTTAACTAGTTTGAATTCCATCAATCAGCTTTCCCATTTAGAAAGCAGAAGTGGGTTTTAAAGTGTATTACCAAGTCTACCGTCTATCATAGCACATTCTGGAGGAGATCAATGTCTAAAAAAGGTGCCTGCCTGTCATCATGGAATCCCACATTATGCATGCTGACAGTTACTGACGTCATCTAGTGCCCTAGATAAGGTTATTCTGGAGACACGAGCACTGACTGAGAGTGATGTCGGATGTTTCCACAGCTCAGCGGAGAAGAGTGACAAGAAGTGGAGTGGCACGTAGTGGGCAAGACTGGGGAGTGTGCAGCATGCAACACTGACAGACAGGCCACTGACGGATTAGGTAGTAAGCCTGGCGAAGGGCTGCCCTTTCTAGATGGAAGCCTGCCTGATGCAGTGTGGTGATTAAAAAAAATAAAGGGTGGGGAAAGTGCTCCTGCTCTGGTGGAAGCAGCCAAAGGAAACGCTGCAGAACAGACGTGTGACTGGACAAATTACGGCTAAAGAGCTTAAAAGTGGAATTTGGTGGTCAGTGGTAGATAACGGCGACAGCAGTTGATCAAATCCCATGTCCAACTAAGAAAGCTCGATGCTTTGCTTTTATCACGGAGATGTGTTGGCTTTGCGCTGCAGCAGCGAGTGAAACGGAGCTCTTTGTAACCTAAATGGTACCGTGTGGTAGATGTGGGATGACTATATCTGGCAATAGCTGCTGTATTATTCATGTGTTTGCTCGTGTGACAGCAACCGCCGCATTATTAATCAGTTTCATAGGGAATCTACAGAGAATATTTCAATTATTTAGATATTTCTGTAATGGAATATAATTGGCTGCAATCCTAATGAGGGATAAAATAGTGGATGATGGATGAAGGATACATCCAGGGCTTTAATCCTGCTGAAAAAAAAAATGGCATGTTAGACACAAAGTAACAGCCAAAGGTAATGGTGTCAAAAAGAAGTGTTTAGGGTGTGGAGAACAAAAATAGAAGCCATGATTGGCTGTCAGCTAAAGAAGAGTACAAATACTCTGATTTTTCTGCTTGTTTTTATCTTGAAACCAATATTAAATGCTGGATGCCATATTATGGGTTTTGTTAGTAACTCACAGTGGGTTCAAGAATATTTAAGATTCAAAGTGATAAGAGTGCATTTAAATATTTTTTTTCAAAGTGACAGCAAATTGACACAATCACACATCTCTTTGTAAAGTATTGCTGATAGAGTCACAAATCCAACAACTGACACTCAATATTAAATATGGATACATAAACAAGCACCGCCCAATGCCCTGAAGAAGATATGTTTAAATAGACAAACAATAAGAGAAAACGACTTCTCCGTAGGCAGCTGACAGTCTTCCGTGCTCAAAAAATACTGAATTTTTAAAAGGAGTTGCATGTCTCTTTAAAAATGTATCACCCACTGTCGTAGCCCTTTGGAGGAAGGATCCATTTCAGGAAATAAATTCCTGTAAGACAACAATCTCGTCAAGTGAGTTGACTCCCTGGTTATCAAAGGCTTGCAGTAGTTTTAAACCAAATCAAACTGCAGCAGAAGCAAAAACTACACCATTTTATTGGATCCTGAAGATAAACTATGTCCGAGTGCAGTGGTCGGTCTCTGTGACTCACAGACAAGACTTCATAAAACCCCTGCAGACTGCATCTCGAGCCAGTAATGAACTTTTGCAGACATGGATCCTCCCCTCCATCCTGAAATCCCCCCTACACAGCATTCAGGGTGCAGCACTGGAGCGATTCCTCTGTCCCCTCCTTCACTGATGATACTTGTTATTCTTCCACAAGTCGTGTTTCCACGGTTTTGTCAAACCATCTGGCTGTTTTTTGGGGAGGAGGAGGAGTAGGAGGAGGGGGGGGTCACACTGCAGAGAATTTTAAAAGGTTCGTGCAGACTGCACGCGTTAATACCTTGGCATGGGAATGCACAGTGCAGCGACCGGGACTGCGAAATGTTTTCCGTCAAAACAACGCTAAATTCAAAAGTTCATCTTCGCACAAGAGTGTCTTTAACTCGTGCTTCCAGTGATGTCTCTGGACCATGCTGGGATTCGCTTAATCAAGGCTTAAGCTAGCAAGTTATCGTGCACTACCGTTACTTACTTCCACAGAACTACCCCCCCCTGGCCTTCACACAAACAGCTGATTTCCAGACATTTCTCAAAAAATAAGTAATTAAATGAAATAAGGGAAAGTAAAGTGGTCTTTACGTACCCTCCGACCGGGTACGCAGGTCGGACATGGTTCTCTGGACGGGAGGCATCTTGACGCGCGGAGCCGGGCGACGGCACCTGTCAGGCGGCCGCGGCTCGTCAGCTGGTCCCGGAGGCTGCGGCTGGGTCTCCTCAAGCGTCAAAGACTCTCAACAAAAAGAAAAAAAAAAAAAAAAAAAAAAAGGGGGGAGAAGAAGGAGAAGGAAGGGGGAACCTCTGTCATGCGGACGAGACTGCGGTGTTGTGTTGGCGGGACCGAGGGGCGAGGGGAGACCGCTTTCATTGGCCGGCGGCGGCGGAGGAACCAGGGGAGGTGCAGCCCGCGGCTTCACCGACAGCCCAGCATCCTGCTTCGGGAGGCGGGTCGAGCAGAGCGGCGGGCAGCCTCCGTCAGGCCGGAGCTCCACTCACCATAAGCTGGCCACACCGGAGCCGTGCCGCCTCACAATACCGACCCTACCACTACCAGCGCAGCCGGGGGGGAGCGCGCCCACAACAACAGCACAAAGCCTTTACCACCGGTAAAACCCAAGCCGAATAATGTGTGTTACCCATAGCTAAGAGCGTGGTTTATGAGCAATGGGAAACACTTGAGCCGAGTATAGTTTTTTAAAACCACCCTGAATATTCTTGTAAACTGCTCCCCCCCCTGCAGCGGGTGTTCGCATATGGAGCGCACAACAATAGTGTAGTGGGTGGGAGCGCCCGAGCGCCGCTTCTGTGTTCTGTGCAGATATTCCTGGATTAATAGCTACTAAATTCACAACAAACAACCGACCTGCATTGGGAAGTAGTTTAAAATGTCTTCATACGAATGTGCAATTTTCAAAAATATTTAATTCCCCTCGATGCATGTCATTAATGCATTATTTTTTAAAACTACGCTACTGTAGTCATCAACTACACGCACGGCTGTTTAAAAGTATATAAAATCGATGATCACTTCAAACAGAAAAAGATTTAAAAGTCCACGCGTGTGTGTATAAATTGCAGTCGTTGTCATGAAGACTTACAAATCGGTTTGTAAGTCTTTGGATATTTTATCGAGCCGTTGTAAATTCCCTTTATTATTAGCAAATGGGGTAATATTTTAAAGACTAAACTCTGAACTAAAGCTGCCAAATATGTTGTCTTGTAAGCTAGATATGTCATCGCATACTGAAAAGAGAAGGCTGCAAAGAGGGGAACTCCCTTTGACAGTGGAAAGATACCGTTACTTTGGGCCTGGTAAAAGCATAATTTTAATATATGCCATAATAACAAAAAGAGGGAAAGTAAGACAGAAAAAATGCAGTAATTTGGCAATGAAGCAAGGATCAATCTATTGGAAATAGAGAGTGTTATTATCACAGTTATTGTCAGAGAGGTCTTGAGGTTCTAATCCAGGGGGAGTCACTCCTGATAACTGTTGTATCTGTCACGACTCTGCAGGAACATGTCTTTTCGGTTAATAAAACCAAACGTGAATATAAGAGACAGACGTGACCTGCGAAACATGGAAAATGCCTCTGTACATAAACCAAATTACAGCATGTTCTCATTGTCACTGCAGCTGAACTGCAAATCAGGCGTGCAGGAGACCGCATCTGTACAGCAGCAGCACCACTGCAGTTGCCTGACAGAACTGCAGTCTTACAGATGTGTTTGCCAGGCTGCGGCCTGCTAAACTGCACATGCACCTTTTGCAGCTGCCCAACATATATTTGTGCAACATTACATTGCACAAACCCATAATGCAAATATATCAATTTTATGTCAGGCAGCTCAATGAGATCCTGGCTGCTTGCTGATGGTGATTCAGTGATTAGTATCCTTTTTGTAATAAGAATGTGTTTACTGTCAGGGGAACTGGGGGCAGATGAGATTACTCCTCTGCAAACATCACATGTGTGTCAGTCTTGCGCAGCACAGCCTGTTCTTTTCAGACAAAAAGAGAGAGAAATGCGCTGAAGCCCCGCGCTGCACACAAGAACTCTAAAGCTCATAACAGGGAACAAACACCTGGGCATCTGCACCTCCTCCTCTTCCTGCTACAGCCGCACGTTCTTCCCAAACATCTCCCTGCTTTTCACCATTCCTTCTAATTTAGCATCAGCTCGCCACCATGGGGATTTGGAACTGGCTCCCACGGTTGCTAGGCAACAGTGACAAGAAGCCTTCTCCTTCAATTATGTGCGTGTGTATCAGGTTTTATGTTTTAGGCTGTGCCTAGACAGAATCGTGTCTAATTCTAACAGCTGTACTGATTTCTACTATTACAAGAAGCTGTTTTTCTGACAAACACTGTGATTATGTTTATTGGGTTAGATCTGATCTTCCCCCACACATGTTAGTTCTCAATTGAGAGGAAATTTTGTTTTTGATTTATATGTCATTTCATATGCCCTAAAATATTTGCAGAATGATTTATTTATAACTTACTTATATATTATTCATTTGACCTACAGTTTAATTAGACAGACCTTCTTTTTCTTTTGCATATGCCAAAACTGTCTCAAAAAGTGCCTCCCATACACAGCTTACCATATATCCTAATATTAATTAGCAAATATTACCAGTCTAGCCTTTTAAACCAATATTATGAAGATAAATACCCCAAACCAGTATTTCAGCACTGATATAACAGCCTTAGAAAACCCATCCGGTTCAAAACAAGTGACTTTGCCACATGAATACACCATCCAAATAATTTAATTTCAGATTTCTAAAATATGAGTGTGCTGCACGGTGAATAAAGATAATGTGCCGCTTTTGTGATTTAAATCTTCTTTTACATCTGTGTTCAAATCAATCAGAGGTGACAGAAAAATGTAACTGATCATATCTGAACCCCCTACCAGCATCATCACAGCACGTCCTGTAGCCGTAGTCAGTACAAAAGCAGCGCCGGGAGATTGCTTTTAACTCTGCGGTCTCCTGCAAGTGAGGTGGAATATTGTGTCTGCTGTATTTAATAATGAAGTGGTTAGCCTTTACTTGTTTATGTCACATTTAATTAATGCTTTGCAAAATCATTGTCAGATGAGGAGTGACGCTAAAATATTAAGCAGCGATAAACCCTTGCTTGATGCTTATAAAATGTGTTCTCCCTTCACCTCGGTGGCTTGTATGAATCATGCTGTTATTAGACCATCCTTGGGCAAACTGTGGGCAGCAGGGCTCAGGTTTAGGCCTCCTGTACTTCAACTGTCTTCTGCCCCCTAGTGGACAATAATATGTCCTTACGGTGACGTCATTCCTTGAAGCTTCACAAATGATCAGTCGGTTTTTTTGTATTACTTGATTGCAATCCTTATGCAGAGCAAGTGGAAACATGAAATGTTGTATGTCGTAGTTTAATTCAAAGCTGAAATGTCTCTTACTATAGCAAAAGAAAATTGGAACTGGCAGTTCATCTGTCTTCATCCCTCAGCCTACACTGCTTCCAATTTTCCACATACTCAAAGCCTACAGTGGATAGATTACACGCATAAATTATTGTTATTCATATTTATGTCGTGTTTTAGGTCATCATGTACTCATATGATAGCACTACTGATGAGGAGGCCTCTGTCAGTATCTGTAAATATGCTGAGGTGACATGAAATGGCTGCTTGACTGAAAACGAGTGGGTGTGTTTGGGTAAAGGCTGTACATAAGTGTGTCCCTGTCACATCTTTACAGGGGTCTCAACAACACCGTGAGGCGTTGTCATGCACAACTTTCCTGCTGTCACCGCATTTTCGTGACACCTTCATCTGGGATTTGATAAAAGATATGTATAAAAGTGCAAATTTTGTCATATTAGAAAAATGATGAATAGAACTGCTCCTCTGTGATAAGAACCTATTTAAAATGAAAATGATATGTAAAATCCATGACAGATCTATTCCAATTATAAGAGCAGCCAGGCTGAGTAACATAAGCAGCTTTATACTGACTGCCAAATATAGAATATGTAATCCAGCCAGTTCACAGACACGTTATATAATAATATATTATGTTATGTTATGTTATGTTATGTTATGTTATGTTATGTTATGTTGTGTTATGTTATGTTATGTTATGTTATGTTATGTTATGTTATGTTGAAATTCTATGCTGTCAAATGTTATACAGTATATCAAGGTATTTTCCAGATAAAATACATGTTTGTTCAGATGTTGTTAATGTGATGTGCCAGAATGATTGACTACAGCTCACAGAAAGAGCAGGTTGGGATTATTCTGCCACTCAAATATTTTGGAAATTTCTAATAATGAATAGGTTATTTAAGATGTTGAATAAAATAACAATAGCAAAGTCTCTGCCAACTTTTCTAAAAAAAAACAAAAAAACGTGTGTCTTCCCCCGATGGGTTTTAAGAGTCTGACTGGTCTGACTGACACTTAAATATCAAATGATGACGTCACCGTGTTTTGTGTCTTGTTTCTTGAACATGTACAAGAACATTAAAAGTCTTCCGTCAAAGCTTCGGTGAAAACCGTGTAAAGTGCGATGAATAATTCAAGCACAACTATCATTTTACTTCAGATGAGCTTGCTTCGGTCGCCATGGCATCCATTCATGCATTATTTACCCCGGTGTGAGTGTGACTGTAAGGCAGCTTACGGGCTCTCGGTTCGTTTTTAGCTCTGTTCAAACAGCGAGGATTAAACGTGGTTGTAATCCACGGGGACACACAGTCTGACTCCGAATGAACCTGCTGCCGCGTCGTGGACCATGTGAGGTGGCAGCGGGTCTGCGATGGAGGAGACCGTGCTGACGGACGGCCAGGAGAAGCCACAGAAGCGGGTCAGGTTCCGCGTGGCTTCGGGGAACAGCGGCCGCGTCCTCAAGGAGATGTTCAAGGATGAGGGGCCGTCGGACTCCCTGGACTCGGACTGCACCAGCAGCTCGGATGCCGACCGGGCCAGCACGCCGTCCACCGGCGGGGACGCGCAGGGACACCTGTACGGCTTCCCGGGCTCGGAGCTGGACGACAGCGGCGGCGAGCCCGACGACCTGCTGGTGTACGCCGGGGCCACCAAGGACTGGACCTTCACCACCAAGCGCGTGAACATCCTCAGTAAAAACGGGACAGTGCGAGGGGTCAAACACAAAGTGTGCGCGGGTCAGACCCTGTTCGAGAACCTCCCCACCTCCAACAGCGTGAGTACACCCGATGTGGCTGTTTTATTGTTGTTTTTCGTTTGTTTTTTCCCCACGCCATGTGATGAGGGAAGGACGCTCGTCCATGTCCAAGTTTCCCTCAAGTCTAGTTACAGTTTGGAGCTTCCTGTGAGTGCCTGCTGGGATAAAAGCTCACAATAGAAGACAAGGTCAGCGGGCAATTAAAGATTAATGATGCATTTCGTTAAGTGTTTCAGGAGAAACTAATCAGGTTAATGAATTCTCAACACTTTCTAATATCCCTCCAACAAGATTTGTCATTGTGGGGTAAGTCTCGGTCAGGTGTGCCCACGCAGACGTTACCTTCACGAGGGGGGCGAAGGAGACCTCAGCATGAGGTCGACAAACAGATCAACCTTACTCCCGATTCATGGGATTACTGTCATTTTGGGCTGATGTTAATGTCTTTTCCATCTCTGGAGCGGCCCTCTTCCAACACTCTTACACGACTGATTGTCTCCTCACCCTGAATCAATAAGTCACAGGTTTTGCGCACACTCTTTTGCGTTACATTTCATACACAGACGCAACAGAATTCCTTGCAATCCCTGCATAACTTGGACATGTTGGAGGATATTCTGATAATTCCCCTCACCTTCACCATCCTATTAAAAAAACATCATTAAACATAGGATGTTACCAGTGTGGCACAGGTATTGATGTCGCTCTTGACGCCAGCTTCATTTTTCTTCTCGGGTGAGAACATATGTGACAGAATTGCGTTTTCATGGATTTTTTTTCCCCTCCCACCCAGACGGAGTCGTCTCTTGAGTGCGGGCGGATCGTGATCTTCACCACCAGTTTCCGCGTGGTGAGGACGACCTTCGAGCGCTGCGAGCTGGTCCGGAAGATCTTCCAAAACCACAGAGTGAAGTTTGTGGAGAGGAACATCGCCCTGGACTGTGAATACGGGAAGGAGCTGGAGGAGCGCTGCAGGCGCGTGGGAGAGCCTCCTTCGTTACCGGTGGTGTTCATTGACGGACACTACCTCGGGGTTAGTCCGCCCTCCCGTGACCTTTGACGGCGATCCGGTGAGAATCAAATCTTCATCCAAGGTCTCAACCCGAATGTTCTGGGTCTGTGTTTGCGCCACAGGGGGCTGAGAAAATACTGAGCATGAACGAGTCCGGAGAGCTTCAAGACCTTCTGACAAAGATTGAGGTTGGTTGTGCCGGGAAATGTCTCTCCACGTCACAGCTGCAGCAACATCTGGGTGTAATTTCAAGCCCACATGGAACAAATGTAAACAAGGGGTTGACAGTTACATCCAAATATGAAGTTAGATTGGGAAAAAAAACAAAAAAAACCCAACAATGTTTAAAGCAACGTTTGCAAAGACAAACAGACAAGGCAGGTGTTATACATCTAGCACCATATCTAGCCTTATCAGAGGATCTAATCACACTGAAGCTACATTTGCTACCAAGTGAAGCCAGACGCCAACAAGACCTGACCTTTTGTGGGAAAGAGAGGTCCACATTTTCCCTGCCGATTGCCAATCACTACAGCCTGGCTTGATTCTTTTTAGTCTAATTGTGATTTTAATAATGTGTTTTTAATGAAATAATAGATCTGCAGGACTGGTACTTGGTGGATTTCAGTGAAGATTAGGGAGATGAGATGGGAGATGAAAATTGAGGTTATATTCATGTAGAAGTTAAACATACAAGTCTGGTCCCCAGTTGTTCATGCTAAGCTAAGAGAGAAGTGTGCTGCTTTGTTGTCTCATCCAAAAAAAAAAACAGTCGACTGTTTGGTCAAGTTCATCTTTAATGTTTAAGGGGAGAGGTGGGTTTACGGATGAGGTGTGAACCCGACCATTGTCTCTTTTCTAGAGGGTCCAGCATCCCCAGATGTGCCAGACCTGTGGGGACTTTGCCTTCATCCCGTGCCCGATGTGCCATGGCAGCAAGATGTCCGTGTATCGCAACTGCTTCACGGATTCCTTCAAAGCCCTCAAGTGCACTTCCTGCAACGAGAACGGCCTGCAGCCGTGCGCGAGCTGCAGCAAGTGAGGGTGTTCAGTGCCTGACCCAGCACCCTCGCTCCCTGGTCCCCGTCCCCCGTGACTCAGGACCTGCAACACGGGCAGCAGCCCCCCCCCCCAGCCATTGTTAGTAATGACAACATTTGTAATAAAGCCTTTGATTATGTGGCTCTGGGCTTTTTATTTCTCGCTACGCCTCTATGTCGGTTTGGTTGCGGGTCATTTCAAGTGAATGGGAGTATTTTTAAAGCCGTCTGGTCCTGCAGACATGTCCTGAATTGGTCACCGGTGGCACGTATGATCTTATTATATAATTAGTATGGAAGATCCTCCATTGACAATGTTCCAGCTACTAATCCCGGATCAGACGCAGTCAGGGACGGCACAGACACGGGACAGCTGGGAACAAGCCTGGAGAAGAGGACCCAAGCTCACGGAAGGCTTTTGAAGGTCGAGATTTGAGTTTAAAACGATAACATTAGGAAACAAAAGTATAACTTACCATTGTTCAGGTTTTAGTTGAGAGTTTGTAGTCAGTGTTTCTGTAGCCGTTTCAGCCCGGTCACACCGACGTGCGTGTTCAGACCGGGGGCGTCTAACTTGTGGACGCTGTTTCAGTTATGCTGCCGAAACAGAAACATGACCCAACGACAGGTTCTCTCACCTTGTTGGCTCATGGCTACGCGTCCTTTTCTCCTCCCCTCTCTCCCCTCCCATCTCCTCTTTTCTCCTATCCTCTTCCCTCCTGCCCTGTCACACGCCCCCCCCCCCCCCCACCCCCCACGACGAGCCTGGTCCTGCTCAAGGTTTCTGCCTGTTATAAAAGGAGCTTTTCCCTGCCATTGTTCCATCTTTTTGGTCTGGTTCTGAACAAAGTAGAATTGAATAGATTTGGTTATGGCAACTGAATCTCTACTTAACAGATCCATATACACTCATGATCACAGCCAATTTATCTATCGATCTATATTAATGATCAGTATCATTTAAATACTCCAAAAACCAAGTTTTTTTCCATTGAACAAAAGAACAATCTTTTGTCTCTTTCAATGCTGAGCCATGAGAGTACGCTACCTTTGTTTATGGTAATTATGGTTTAATGCAATTATGAGACGTCTGCCCAGATGACACTTGCACATGTGGAATCTTGGTTTTTATTATTCATTTTTAGTTGCATCAGGAGGGGGGGGGATCAATTTTCGCAACAGGATATGTTTCTGACGGTTTTATTTTGATTGTAGGCGTCTGGGAACAGCAGTAGATGAATAGCATGGATGAACTTTTTAGGGATGTTTTATTTTTTTCTTTTTCTTTTTTTTAAGGGAAGCTGACCCTCCGTCCAGTCTCCATCTTCACCTGATGGAGAAGCGGCACAAAGCGATGATTCTGATAGATGAAATCATCTCCTGGCTGCAGAAATGGGGGGGGGCTTCTTTGCATTCAATAATTCAGCGTCAAGAGCACTCGACGCGTTCCAGGTTTCTTATGCCCCCCCCACACACGCGCGCGCACACACACACACACACACACACACACACATACAAAAGGAGCTTTGCATTCTTCCTAACACATCGGCGTGGAAATTAGAATCAGCCCTTCCTGCAAAACAGAGCCACATTCAAGGCTGGCTGTTTTCCGTTTGAAGCGATGATGTCATGCGTTCGGCCGCCATCCAAGCGGGCCAGAGAGGCGCAGCTCGGCTCTCGACGCTGTCATAGCCCTGTACAATGCTGCTTGAACATGATTAGACAAGGCAGCACTGTAAAGAGGCTAAAAGCGTAGAGCAAGGTGGCGATGGTGATGATCCGCCATGACGACCCCCCCCCCATCCTCCTCCTCCTCCTCTTCCTCCTCCTCCACAAGTCTTCACACTTGGAGATGCTCCTGCACCTGAAACGGCGACCGACATCGATTAACCAGAAGAAAACAGGACACCCCCCCCCCCGACACACACCACAAAAAAAAGGCGCGCAGAGCAGATAAATCACGTTACAGCCTGTGTTTCTCGATCCGGCTGATGGTTGGTGGTCGGACCGCTGCGCGAAATCTGGTTTCTTTAATCCAATTCCGCAGCGAGGTGTAATGGGGGGGTTTGGGCTTTTGTAACCGCGGGCTTGTGGTGATGGAGGGGAGGTTGCAATGAAAATCTGAGTCCCCAACTGTGATGGTGGTACCGCTGCTACCCCCCCCCACCCCATCCGTGAGGAGAAAAGAGGACAAAACGGAGGCATCGAATGTGAAAAGAGCCTCTCACAGGGTGGGCAGACGGATGGAAGCGGCGATGGGGAGAAAGCGGGGAACGAGCGGAGATGCGTTCGGTGACAGACGCGCCTCGACGCGCGTTCCAACCTCCAACCAGAACCGTATCTGGACCCGCTTGTTTTCTTCGTCCGCCTGCACAAGAAAGAGGTTACCCCCCCCACCGTCCTCCTCCTCCTCCTCCTCCTTTTTTTTCTTTCTTTCCCCGAGACGGGAACATATGAAAGGATGGGTAGTGGCGCGATGGCACAACCGACGAGACGTGACACCGATATACGCGTAAATGTGAGAACGCGGAACGGGAATAAAACCTGCAGTGGAGCTCGGTCCGCGTCTCTCCGGGCTCGGTGAAGAATGATTTCAGTCGAGTAACCCAGCGTGGTCCAGCCGCGGTGCCGTGCGTAATGTTTTGAATGGTCGGTCAATGCGCAGACTGGTTTGAAATGACTATTTTTATTGACGTCAGCGCACAGGCTAGTGCCCCCCCCCCTTCCTCTTTTCTACAACTGCACCATCTAATGGACTCACACTAACATTCCAGTCAAACATCTGAGCTTTAATGGAATGCATCAAAGTGGATTTACCCCAAATTATTGCAAACTATTTAAGTGGAGTCATTTTATTTCCTTTGATTTTTAACTTGAACTGCACTGTATTTTAAATGTCAAATGTTATGCTGGTACATATTAGTGGATAATTGTACATAGGCGGTCACATGGGAGACAAAGAAATAGTTGTGATAGCTTTACTAAAATGATCAGAAATGTATGATTAGGGAAAGAAGCAAGAAGAAAATCTGACATTAAACAGAGACGCTGACATCTCAAGAAATTGCGACAAAACAAGTTAAATCTCGAATAGTTCACTATTAAAAAAAATATAAAATGACAAGCAGCACTGATCCTCCATAGACAGATAAGATACTGAGAAAGATAAATAAACTATCCAGGAGAACAATGTCAGGCATCAAGGTATCAGGTGCAATCCTGGAGTTAAAACTGAAATTCTCTTTGGATTTAAAAAAAAAGAAAAGAAAAAAGATTCAGAATGATTAATAAAAATTCAGAATCATAAATAAACATTCAAATCTAGTTGCTCACATTCTCAGACAATTCCAAACAACTTTGGTAGAAAATAAATAAATAAAGTGCCCAGCAACATGCATTAAGCATTTTAATACAGCCTCCATGTACCATGAAAGGATTTCATATATCATTACCAGAGATTTTAAGGCTATTGTTTTCACTCATTTTGAAATAAAGCTCTACTTTCACTCGACGGCGTCAGAAAGAATCCACCCACCTGACAGAAGGGAAAGCAAAATAATTTAATAAATTATCTCAAATTTATTTCAACTCCTTCAGCAGTGACAACACAGTTGATCAAAATGCAAATATTACACTATTAACACCTTCAGAAATATACACCAGTCCCCTGGCCAACGGTCCACCTCCACGTTTCCATGTTGATGAAATGTTTGTGGTCCATTTGGAATATGAATATTGTTCACCTGGCAAATATACTAGATAAGTAATGAATATGGTGGATTATACACACACTGTACAGGGGACAGGCTCCTCTGATGGAGCCACTGCTCTAGTGCATTTAGTCTCCTTACACCACTTGTATCCTCTGAGTGGGAAATGAAGAGGAAGGCCTTCTGACTCATGTTTGGAATCGTACAATTGTTCATTTCCTAAACCACAAAACTGGAGTTGGGCAATCTCATCAATAAAAGCGTTGCGGTGTTGAACACAGTCACACCGCACGCATCCAGTCTCTGCGCCGCTTAATCTGATTTTCAACCCTACGGATCAATCACGACAACGTTGTGCGTCGGTAATTTGTAAAAATCAATAAAATACATCTCAAACGGAGGTGCCGCGATCTCCAGTGTTTGCGTTTAATGAAAAGGAAAAAACCAGCATCTGAGCAGACGCGTTGGCTTTTCCTTTAAGATCAGTCAGAGATAAAACTCACGTGCAGTAGGTGCAGTAAGGTTCTCTGGAGCCAGAAGCACACTCACCTGAAGATGAGTGAGACTGCAAATTCTTAAACTCTGTAAGTCGATGTGAAGCTAAAGCAACACTAATAATCGCTACCCAATCAGTGTCTTTGAATGTGGCTGTAGTCTGCCCTACATAAGACTCTGCAGATGGAGGCGTGGCTGCAGCGTGGTCAGGGTAGGGGGGAGAGCGCAGAGGTAGGCGTGGTCATTCCAGGTTTTCCTCTGGTGGAGTATTCTTGTCTTAGAGGAGCCAGGTTGGACATTATAGGATCTCCAGGTCCACGTGGCGAACCTCGGGGTTCCGTTGCTGAGGGGGGCAGAATGCAGCTGTGAGCAGCTGTTCAGGAAGCGCGGCGGAGTGTTGCGGTTCGGAGGCGTACCTTCAGCCCTTTCTCTAAACGGTCCACCTCGGCCCCCAGAGTGTCGATAATGTTCTCGCCGTGTTTCAGCATGAAGTTCTCCAGTTCCTCGGGAGTCTTTACCTGCTGGATCTCCTGCGGAATGAAAGGAAAACGTCATTCCGATGGGATGAATCACAAAACTAGTTCTGTCCTGAACCGTGACGGGCGACTTGTTTGTTTGGTGAAGAAAGAGAAAGTGGATCAGGGTTCGAGCTACTCACGCTGAGGATTTGGTCAATGTCTTGCTTTTCCAGATACGAGCGCGTCACCACTCGACCGTCGAAGTCGACCTCTGCTTTGAAGCGCACCTTACTCAGCCCGATGTCAGTGGCCTTCACGTCGTGGATGGCTCTGGGTACGACATAATACCGTCAAGGCATTTTGTGGAGGGGTGAGTGTGTGTGTGTGTGTGTGTGTGTGTGTGTGTGTGTGTGTGTGTGTGGCTCCTCTGCCGACCTCACAGCTGGGTCACTCTCCAGGAACTCCGTCAGCTTCTGCACACGTTCGGCCTGTATGGAGCGGCCCAGCAGGGCCTCCGTGTTCGTGTAGATGAGGAACGCTGACACGGTGCCCAGCAACGTTCCCACGCCGAGGGAGCCCAAACTGTCATAGTACGGGTTACCTGGGAGAACACACACACACACACACACACACACACACACACACACACACACACACACACACACACACACACACACACACACACACACACACACACACACACACACACACACACACACACACACACACACACACACACACACACACACACACACACACACACACACACACACACACACACACACACACACACAGGGACAAGAGGAACCACAGGAGAGGGGGGCGTGTTGTCAGTGGGGCTGGCTGACTGGTCTCCAATACGAGACCAGAGAGTCTGACAAAGGAGCTAAAAGCAAACATGTCATGCGTGGCGTCACGCCCGTTTCTTTTGTGTTCCTGAGGCTTATGAGGCTTTTCGGAATCAAACCCTCAATCTTCCTTCACCATTCTGACTGCATTCCACAGTGATGCCTCGCCTTACTTGAGGTTTTATTAGTGAACACGGGCCTCCAGAGCAGCAACGGACATAAACTATAAAAAGCACAACTATATTTACACGTGTCCAAATGATACACGTGATTTATTTAAGCTGTTTAATCATGTGGTTTACAATAATAACAAAAAAAAAAAAGACACCTGTCCACCTGACACCTGGGAATGCGTCTTCATTCACATGAGAATAACGTTAAACATGATGTGGGAGGAGAGAGGAGGAGAGTAATCTTACCTGTGAGTGAGGTGAGCCCCATGCAGCCTGCCGCCATGATGACGCCTAAAACAGCAGCGGCGTCCTCCAGCAGAACCACGTTGGTGCTGGGGTCTCGACTCTGCATTACTGCCGCCACAAAGCAAAACCCGACTGATTCAATGACAACTCGCTAACGCGCTTATACAGTCAAAATCCACACTGGGCCTGCGCCTTTTGTTTTAATTAAGAAGTAAGATTGATCAGTCGTGTTCCAGGAGGATTTCCTGGAGATGGTCCCAGACCATTTGGCAGCCACACTGAGCATCCCTACTGCTGTTTATGCTACTTTAGAAAATATCAGCTCCTAGCTGTTCGTGACAGATGGTCAGATTCTTCCCAACTAACCAGCCGGCCTTGTGAGGAGGCTGAAGAAACAATGAACTGTTAAACTGGCCGACAGCGAAGGCGCGGCACTTGAGAAAAAAAAATACGCTCCTTTCAGTTACAAGTAAATTCCACCTGCGCTTAAAATAGGACGCACGCCACTGCCTGAACAACAAAATGGGACTAAAATAAAATCGCTATAACCAAACATTCATGTCGGTGTACAGACCATATTCATAAAAGGTAAGTCCGTTCTGGCGGGCGCTCTTCTTTATCTCATTGATTGCGACCAGCAATGTGGCTGGAAAACAGGAGCAGATACAGATCAGCGGAATACGTCCAAAACGCAAATGAGAAACGACGTGTCCGTGTGACCCACCTCCTTCTGACACCAGGGAACCTGCCAAAATGCAGTAAGCCTGCAAGGCAGAAACGAATCATCAACACCCTGACCCAGCACTCCATCGCAGCTTCGCACAAACACTCACCCATAACAAAGATTCCATCGGCTGGGGGTGAAGCAAGCCCATGATCCCGTGGTACCAGGACAGACCTGCTCCCATCATGAAAATGCCGACTCCACTGATGAGGGAGGCGATGTAGCGCATGTTGGAGAAGCCATACCTGAAACACGCACAGCCTTGAATGTAGGAAATAAAAGGTAATGGCTGCTTTTGTACAAAATATGCGCATCGTCCTTTTGCTGGAAGTAACCCTGCTAAATGTAGACGTCCATTACCAGCGGAAAACATCACCACCAATTATGACTGCCCACTTTAACCCAGTATGCCCCCTCACACACACACACACACACACACACACACATTCCTCCCTCCATTAATACTGTAATAGTGCAGTGTGTGGTGGGTACTCACGGGTGCCCAGCGTCGGGGTTGCGTACCGACTGGCTGATCCCCAGAGCCAGCAGACCCTGGTTGCAGGTATCAGCCAGGGAGTGGATGGCCTCCGAGAACATGCTGGCTGAGCCGGTGTAGACCCATGCCAGCAGTTTGAAGAAGAAGTTCAGACCATTTCTGAAGACACAATAAGAGAGTGGTCACTGATTTTTCATCCACAGTATTACGTCATGCTTAACGGCAGTCAGTTGATCGTTTACAAGTGAGCTTGGTCAGTGAAACTGCTCCAAGCTGCTGCTGTCCCTAAGCCTTATACAGTATTCTGTGTCCTGTGGACACAAATGGACCATATAACTGAAGTAGAGTCAAACAGATTTAGCCTGTGGTTAACACATGAGTCAGCACACGTGTGAGAGTCTCCACATGTGTAACACATGTAACATGTGGAGGCTCTCATGTCTGTATCTGACCATTTTTATGTTTGATATTTCTAACCCACGAGCCTTAAAGCCAGACTGGACTGCTGTGCATTAACTGAGTGTCATGAGTCTGCACATGTGGTAAAGGAAACCTTTTGCTGTTCATGTGAGTGCACATGCTCCCTAATCACATTCACGCTAACCCAATAAACCCTGCCCGAGTCTCCTTAAAGCCTCTCGCATCGAGATTCCTCCACAGTTTCTCCAAAAGTTATCCGATGCTCGTTCAGTGATATTGTTTATATAAAAACTAAATTCAAGACCGCATGAGGCGAACTTACATGCAAATAGCAACCATGACCACCTTCCCTGGCCCTTGTAGAAACGTCGTCCTCTTTCCTGACCGGGGCTTGGTAAAAAAAACAAAACATATTAAAATGGTTATAAAGTCTGCATTGTCCCCTTTTCCACATTTATAAACAACTGAGTTCATGACTTGGGGGGGCAAAAATCAGGTAAGAATGAGACAGGATATTCTTGTTGTGGATTTTGCGTTCTGCTGTAGAGCAGAATGTAGAATATACCATGACACACCAGAGAAGCGGCCCACAGCACAGTCATTGTAATACCCCCACACCAACCAGAAAAAAAGTGACAAGTGACAATGGATAATGACACGGTCGCAGAGATAAGTCCCCTCTGTTACAGGGACAAAAACAAAAAACAACAGGTATAGTGTAGTTCGCTACACTTTAATGCATTTATGTTACATCTGCAAAAGCTTGCTTCAAATGCCATATTTCACTATTTACTCCCTCAATTTGGTACAGAGCCAACAAAAAACAAAACATTTGTCGTTCAGAATCATTCGTGGTCTGTGATACTCGGTATTCTCAACCCCTGTGTTAGCGCTTGAGTGCACCACACTTATGCATACGGGCCACAATGGAACCTTTTCAAACGTTCCGGCTGTCTATCAGTTGACCGAAACAAGCAAACGTAAACGCTGCCGGTCGAATTTGCATGACCCGAGAAGCACGGCGTTCAAATCGGTTTTGCAATGGCTTACGCCATTTCATCTCCGCTGCCTCGAATCTCATTCTTAGATAAAAGAAGATAATCGGCGCTTACCTTTGTGTTTCCCCAAAAGTGTTTGTACTCCTTCAGCAACTGCTGATTCCGGAAAAGGTCTGCAGGTCATGAAAAGGGAGAAAGGTGACATGAGTGGAAACGTCATACAGCAGGCCAGGGCGATTATGTTTAGTCTGAGCTGTCACTTTCACTAATCCTCAGTTTGCTTAATTTGTACAGAGAACCACTTTTCATTTTGTACAAGAGCTTTCAGGCAGCTGGAACTAACATTACCTAATTCAGGAAAACGGTGATATTCCATGCGAAAGGCTTTAACACAGATGACAAAACTACTAATAAAGATAACCAGAGGAAATATGAACCTACTCTCTTGGTATTCTTTCTCCATCTCTTTCCGGAGGTTTCTCTCTCGGGCTAGAGCTTCCTGACTTCCCCAAACATCTATTGCTCTGAGAGAGGGGGTTGGGGGGCAACATATGCGTTTGAAAACAAGCCAGAACTCAACATTGTGCGTTCATTTGAACACTCATAAAACAAAGAACTAACTTGGCCTCCACATCTGATCGCAAAAAGACAGTGAAAGCCTCTGTGTCATCATGGGGACTACGTCTCCTGATCCTTCGAAGCTGTTCCAGGTCACTATGGACAGATAAGAGGGGGGAGAAGGAAATGGTTTAATGAGACCCAAAGTGACGGTATGGCATTAAGTAATCACAAAGGCATGTTACTTATTAACCCAAGAGCATTTTAAGCCTTATAGCTCAGCCAAAATACACAGCCTAGACACTCCATATCATTTATTCAGGTGTGGACTTTGAAGGCCAAAAATGAGTTACCTTG
Source organism: Lagocephalus sceleratus (assembly GCA_911728415.1). NCBI lineage: Eukaryota > Metazoa > Chordata > Actinopteri > Tetraodontiformes > Tetraodontidae > Lagocephalus > Lagocephalus sceleratus. Next base: position 266,178 of record CAJVRN010000211.1, on the reverse strand, counting down.
GTTTGAGGCAGAACTCGTTCATGGCTCTGACTGCAGTAATAAAATTGTTCTGCGTGTACTTGAGACCGTAATCCCTTTTTTTCAGCACAGCCCGAACTGCAGAGAACATCACAGGGACATTTACATAGAAAGTGAAAGTAAACAGTTTTCTTAGTTAGAGTGTTTGTGAAATTATCAAAACATTTGTCGGTCCCGTTTGTCTTTGCTCACATATTTATTGCAAACAAACACAACAAAAACAAGAGTCACATGAAGCACACAAAGGATTATTACCTTTAACTTGGATTGTCTCCACTTTAGTTAGCCCCTGTTTTGTTGACCCTGTGACAGGACAGAGCGATCCAAAATGGTCAATATCTCAACGTATTAAAACACACTGCTTAGAAAGGAAGCGGTGTGACACTGGTTAAAGACAGCAAACTGCAGACGGACGCCCGTCACCACTTTGTCACCTGGTGAAAAGGCGGCTTTCTCGGCCGCCGACAAAATGCTTTCCGTTGACGGAGCATCATTTGACGAGGCCTTGGAGAGCCCATCTTTGTTGTTTCCAGTCGTGCAGTAGTACTGAACTCTGCCCAGCCTGTGGGAGGAAACACGGAATTCTGGAAAGCTGGTCCCCCAGCTGTGCACACCTCCACTCTTCCACCCTGCGACAGAGCATGACCAACACGTTCCTGTTATCTTCCACCAAACAAAAATCAAAACAAAAGCCGTGTTTGCGGAGCCGTAAGGTGTGTAAACAGAGACGAGACGACAGCGGTCCTTACCGCAGCACATGTGGGGGGGCCAAGGCGAGCGCTGGGACCAGGGCGCCCTGGGGCTCCAGGACACCCTGCACAACACATGCTGCGGTCTGATGGCCAGGCACGGGAACATCCTGGCTGTAGCGGGGCCCGGGACCGAGATGCAGGAACCGTCTGTGCGGAGGGACAATCGCCACGTCTCAGCATCAAACTCTTAACTCAATTCAGTCCGATTATCGCCAAAACCAAACACCGCCTCTCCACACCTCCCCTGCCCAGCCTCGAAGACACCACCGTCCCAAAAGCGTCAGGTGTAGGTTACGTTAATGAAAAAAAACCCCGAAATTCCGGTGAAAATTCCTTCGCTGCTCAAATGAATGACTTTAAGAGAGCCCGTGTTAGCGCTTCATCTGCTAGCCTTAGCTAGCGAGCTAGCGCTTAGCGCCGCGAAATATACCGTTAAAAACTGACGCGCGAGCTCCCGCTGGACCAAGAAACAACTGAAGCACACCATGTATCGAACACAACAGTACCGTTTTATGATAATGGCTGATCTGCATAGTCTGGCTCCATTGTTTTTTCCAACAAAACAATAAAAACTACAGTGAAGTGATTGTACCGCAGATATGAGCGATGTTAAGAGTTTTTATTCACAGGATGGGGAGGGTCGTCGGGGATCCTCTCTTGTCATTGGCTGAGGTAGAATGGAGCGACGTGATTGGCTGGAGCTCCCCTCGAGATTATCGTCAGTGGCCAATCGGGGGCAGAGAATACACGTCCATGACTCACCATCCTAGAGTAAAATAAATGCACACACACGTGACTCCCGGTGACGCCTAAATGACATTACGTGACGTCTCGCGAGGTCACAATACATCAGCATAGAGGTCCGCAAATATCGCGATACTGTGTGTGTGCGTGTACGGCCCTAAACAAGGTCACTTTTTTATTAGAGGCATGTTGGTTGTCAATGTTTATCTGTGAACAGTTCAAGAAGGATATAAACTATAAGGATAAATGAACAAGCGTTAACATAGGCTTATTACAGACAAATAAAACACCTGGAAATAGTCTAATTATTCCTCAATTCAATAGAATCTATCAAGGATTAGATTCTCCAATTCCTTGTTACATCAAACCAACACTTTAATATGCTTGGTGGTGGGTGTGTCTATTCTTTTATTAGTGATAGGAGATATGCATTCAAATAAAACCCTCTGCCATGAGGTGTTTCAAATGCAACTTTATTTTCATACATTTATACTTGACACAATATCCTTCTTAGTACCAGTAGGAATACAGAAGAAATCCATCAGTCTGAGTGTGACAACTGCTTCATTGGCCAACCCATCAAGCCTTACACAAACAGAAAAGGCACAAATGAACTCTTTACACTTAAGAAAATACAAAAAAAAACAGGTTTATTGAATCTTCTTAACAGTACAGCAAATATGCAATATAAGCCATTTTTTTGTTTATAGTATTCCTCTAAATAATGATCGACAAAAATCAAAAATACATTATATGCATGATATGAGAAAAGCCCTTTGCCTTATTTGCCAGCACTTGCATCACTTCTGAGCAATAAAACTGATTCTGGAATAATCAATCAAATCCAACACCAACAGTACAGATGATAAATGCCTCAGTCTTGGTCCATTCAGATGAAAAAGTAGAAACAATGTCCACAAGTACAGTCACTTAAAAGTAACAGTGGAATAACCATTTCATCTTAAAATACCAGCAGGTGGTTATGTGAGAAAGTCCTTCTCATCTCCCTTTTCCCTTTGAAAGGACTTTCTGTGTACAGAGAGCACCAATTTTGTTTGGAATACACCGTAACCACCGTTGTTCTGGCAGTTTCAGAAATATATCAGTTAGACAAGTCAATCAGGTTGAAGCCCTGAGTTTGACCAGTTTTGTGTTTACACTGTTGCTTCTTCTTCTGCGCATGTTTGCATCACAATGCACAATAACTCTTTGAATCAACTTTGAATTTGAAGCTCCGCACACCGTTGCCATTAAATACCAATTTCTACCCGTTACTTTAAAAAAAAAAAAAAAATGCTCAAAGTATTTTCGAAGCGCGCGGTGCTGAAACACGGGCATTAACGCATTGTTACGAATTCCTCGGAGGAAGTGGGGTGAATGGCAACAGTCCTGTCAAAGTCCGCTTTGGTGGCCCCCATTTTGATGGCCACAGAAAAGCCTTGGAGCATCTCATCACATCCCAGGCCCTGCATGTGCAGGCCCACCACCTTCAGAAAAACAGACAGCAACAAAATGAATGCGAAAACCAGGCGCAGATGCATTTCTACCCATTTTCCGATCATCATTAACGTGCAGGACGTGCTGCGTATTTATGCCTCGCGTCTAAAGCGTCGATGTCTTCTGACGGCTGCGGTCCGATTCCTTACCTTCTCCTCCTTGCCAACGCACACCAGCTTCATGACACACTGACTCTTCCTGTTGGTGATGGCGTGGTACATCGGAGTGAATGAGGTCTTGTAGATTTTCACATTCTCCTTCCCGTTAGCTCTAACTGCCTCCTCTGTAACGGTCAAAAACGTGCTCAGCGTGGCAGTCCCGTTGAATACGGCTGTGACGAGCACGCCTCACCTTCTGTTAGTCCCACTGTGCCAATGGGAGGGTGGCTGAACACCACCGTGGGGATTGTAGAGTAGTCCAGTTTGGAGTCCTTCTTGCCCTCGAATAACCTGTGCGCCAGCTTCCTGCCTGCAGCAATTGCAACTGCGCACACCGCAGGAGCGAAGAAGCATTTATCAGTGGATATGGTTTCATTACAGCCCCCCCTCCCCCACCAGCCACGCGTCAGGAGGGACGTCATACCGGGGGTGAGGAGGGCTTTGCCGCAAACGTCTCCGACGGCGTAGATTCCCGCTCGGCTGGTGTTCTGGAACTCATCCACGATGATGTGGCCTTTTTCGTCTGTATCTACATTCTGAAAGGGAACAGAAAGCGCCTTTGAAAGGGACGCGGCTGACGCGCAGGCAACGCGATCCACGATCGCTCAGAGCACGCAGCGGCGTCTGTAAGCCCTCTTAAACCAGGGATGAACGCCACCATGACATGTCAAACCCTCAGAGGTCTGACCTAAACCAGAGTGACAAAAACAAGCTAAAATCTGTCGATATAATGTAACAGCCAAAAAGACATCAGTTGTTGCCTGCATATTGTCAGGTAGGAGAAACAAGGCCCTTAGTTAATCAAACAAAAACTCTATGCAGTTCCTGTAACTGCTTGGCAGCAGAACCGCCATCTGGGTCTCCTTGTGGAAGGATACAGTTACAAAGACCTTTGGAGGGTCCCCATCTGTCATTAGTTTAAAATAAATGATGGAGAGGCTCACCAAGTGTCCAATGTTCAGTCCTGTGATATTGGGCTGCCTGCCGATGGCCCACAGAAGGCAATCCACGTCTTGTATAGTCCTGAGTTTCTCCTCCTCGCTCTTCCTCTCTGGGTCTCTGGTGGCGATCGTGACTTCCAGCCCTTTGTCTGTTTTAGACACAGACCTCACCTGAGAATTCCTCCAGAGATCAATGCCAGAGTTTTGCAGCTCTTTGGTGCAGTTTGTGCTTATGAGGTTGTCAAAGTTCCTCAGAACCTGCGCAGTGACACGATATTACCAGGGCTTCACTGTCACGTGGGTGTGAAAATGCATTCTGAAAATGGAAAGTGCGGCTTCGTCCAACTCTCACCCCTGTCTGACGAATAATGAGGGATGTTTTAGATCCGAGGGTGGAAAGGATGCCTGCCATCTCCACTGCAATATAACCTGCGCCAACCACCACGCTGTGTCTGACGGGAGGAAAAAACATTCTCATAACAGAATCAAGCTTTAAACATTTGGGAATAATGAGAGATCATATTACGATCTTACTTTGGAAGAGTTTCCAGTTCAAAAAAGCCATCACTGGTAATACCCAAACTCGCCCCTGAAGTCACCAGCAAACAATAGTTTGAATCATTTTGATCCAGGTCATGGTCACACTACACAGACGGTGTTGGTTTTGCCCTACCTGGTACTTCAGTATTGCTCAAAACAGATGGCTGCCCTCCAGTGGCGATGAGGATGTGAGGCGCGGTGTACTTTTTACCGTTAACCTCAACGGTGGGTTCAGGGTCGTTGGTAAACCTGGCATGACCGTGAATGGTCTGGATTTTAGCCTGAGGAATGTGCAGATAAAAGAGACAGTAAGAAAAAAAAAAAAAAAAGAAAGCAAGACTCAACGAACCAAGAAACGTGTGAAATTACAGTCTGAGAACAAAAAGGGATTTACTTTGTCCAGGTTGTTGCGATAGATGCGATTTAGATGACTGATATACGCATCCCTTTTGGCCTTGAGTGTCCTGTAATCAAAGAAATGATTAAAATATAAATAAGCTAGGCTACTCTGCAAACAAAAAAATCATTCTGCCCAATACCACAAATTACCTCTAGTTATATTGCAAAATACAAAAAGTTGCAAAAAGAAGCTGCGTCACCAGGGGGTCATTTACATGACCATAAAGACTGGATCATTATCTTTATATCTCCAGGTCATTATCTTTATATTTTATATCTCTTTAAAGTCACACTTTATTTAAATCATTATGTAAAAAGCCCAATGTGATATGATTTTCAGATAAAGTCAATTATCCGATGATTGGAAATCTGAAATGCACACCTACATCTCTCATCAACACTGAGATGTGTTTCTGCAGGCAAACCAGTTCATCTGATTAGCTTTGGTCTTTTACAGTTAAGGTGCGGAAACAAAATAATGGAAGTGACGTAGCCACCATGAATTTATTCACTTCTGGATTGAAGAAGAGATCATGTGTTAATGTTACATTTAATTAAACACAACTGGCTGTTTGAGTCTTACATCACTGTGTACATACATAAAAGAAATCCAGCAATTTCCGGACTTAAACATGTTAAGGGGTTTTCATTTATCACATTTCTGAAGTAATCAATTGTTTCCATTATGTGATTACTCCCAGTTATCAGCTTTTTATGGTCATGTAAACAGGCCCATTGCAACACTGCATTAAACATGGCTGCCAGAGCAGAACCATGAGGGTGCAGCCGGCCCCTCCTTTCAGGGGCTTATCTAACTGTGACTTAAGTACAGCATTCTGTCAGCAAAGACAGAAAAATGAGCCCACGGCCGAACAAAAGGACACGGCAGATGGAGAAGCTGCGGGTGAAATGGACGACGGGTTTCTCAAGCTCCTGTTGGAGTTGCACAAAAAACTGTAACAAGAACCAAAGAAGGAGAGAGACTGCTGCAACTTACTCCCAACTGAAACGAACGTTTCCCACTTCAAACCCGTAATCGCTGTGATCGTGGAGGTACTCGGCATGAACTGCAGCATTCCACATCACCTGCAACGAAGGCACTGTTGATGTATATACGTATACACACAGTTATAAACACACGCATGAGTGTGTGTGTGTGAGTGTGAGAATTATGTAAGGAGTCTTGTACCTTTTTAGGGACACAGCCGACATTGACCTGGAGAGGAGAGACAAAATCAGGTATATCACTTTTCAACGTGATCAATGCTTATTCAATTTAGATGTTTCATTATTTAGTGCGAAATTGGTTAAAGAAAGGAAACATTTCTGACCATTTGTGCAATAGTGTTGCTCTTAACATGCACTAAAGGGCTGATAAAGGGCTCTAGACTATCTCAACAGTACTTAATTCTTGATACGAAAATGCACCACTAAGCCTGCAGCTAGAATGTTTTCCCTTCCATTTGATAAAAAGAGCGTCTAATCTTTCTAAAGGGTTTTTTTTTTTTTTTTTTTTAAATGTCCTAATTTACTGTGTCAGTCCACTTGAGGGCACGCTTTGTTTACCGACATTAACTACACATTACAACTTTACTGGTTTAATTTCGGGACTTTCAAACGCCGGTTGCTCTACAGAACCGTCAGAGAGAGACGCTTGTGGGGAAAAATATAACGGTATATAACAGTATTTTGCGAATTTTACTCACGCAGGTACCTCCGAGTTTGTGACTCTCGATGACGGCGGCCGATGCGCCGAGCTCGGACGCCCTCCGAGCCCCGGCCAGCCCCCCGGAGCCCCCGCCGATCACCAGAAAATCGAATCGGGTTACGTCTGTGGACGACGGATCGGAGGCCATGCTTCTCCGAACCAGCCCGCGTCTGCAAAACGCCGAGAAAAGTCGCTGTTTGGGGCCGACGGGGAGGTGCGCCCGGGTGCGCAGCAGGATCACCAGTGCCATAACCAGGAAGCTCCGCACACCAGGGCCGTGCGCGCCGCTCCGCTCGGGGGGTGGGAGGGCCGACCTCCAGCCTCTGCTGTGTCATTCTGAATTGCAACAATGGTGTGTAAATCCTGGAAACCGATCTCACAATAGTCATGGGGGGGGAATCCCCACACAGGCGACGCCACGGAGTTATAATAACATAGAAATGTTGGAAACTAGTAATCCCGTTTAATCAGAAGACGCAGTGGAGGCGTTATTGCCTCAGAATCTCATCACAATTAAAAAAAAAAAGAAAAAGAATACATCAATAAAACTACCACCACGGCGCGTCATCAAGCCCCGAGTCTGTCTCTGGAGGACTCACCTTTGCAATGCAAGAAAAGGTCTGCAAATTCTTCCAAACACCATACTTGGTTTTGATTGACCCAGTCTGGGGCACCTCTGGGATAATGTTGCTTATTTGTCTTTTGAGAACTCTCACAAGGTCTGCCAGTCGCTGCCTGTGTCCGATGGAAGTATATCCAAATAACGTAACATAATGATAGCAATATTAACAACAATAATAATAATGCGAACAATGACTGTGTTTTTAATAATAACGCGTTAGGGTTCGGTTTTAAAAAGGTCAATAACACAGGCGTCAAAGACTGCGCTGCGTGTTGTTATGTTTAATTATCGTGACCGCTCAATAAAGGCTGAGAAAATAAAACGTTTGCGCAGTGTTCCTTTACGAATGGGGAACTTACGCCACTTCACCTACGGCAGGTCTATCAAAGTAAAATGTCGGACATCCGGTCACAATCTTAAAACACGACAGGCTTCACGCTTCAATCGTGCACCATTTAAACGTGATATTTCACTCTTTTCAGAAGTAGGAGATGTGGGTTTACTGTACTGATTTTTTTTAAATGTCGCTATTAGTGTTAGCCATAACCACTAAGTTTTCCATATAGTTTAATTGCGTCACGATGCCGACAATCTACTAATCAGTACCTATTATTTATACTTAATTCTTGTTTAAAGTGTTTCTGTGGGCTTTCATTATGGGGACAGCTTTACTCAGTGACCTCTTACACAGGTGTCCGCTCGCCTGGACTTTTACCCTGAAAGTCAGACCAAACCATTTCCGGACCTGTTGTAGCTGAGCAGAGATGGCTAACGGTATGCTAAAGAAAACACCGAGGCTCTTCCTCGCCTCCACCGGCGCCGGCATCTCATCAAATGACGGGATCCACACACGCCGCATCATCTAACACATCACAAACCAGCACCGCGACGCTCCAAGCGGGTACGTTCGCACGCCGGCGGCGTTAGGATAAACAACCATTCGAAACCGAGGCCGCCCTTGTTGTGGTTCGATGAGGCCTTTTTTTTTTCTCGGCCGTGAATGAAAACAGCCGGGCTGGTCTCCTTGAATGGCAAACAGAAAGCAGTGCGTCGGGTTTTCTTTACCGCGCGTGTTGTGGCTTTTCGCACAGTTTGTTCGAAGAAAACAAATCGTTTGAGAAAGTATGGATCGAGCCCCAGCCTTCGGGGAGGGGCTTGAGGGGCCTCATCTGCATGACAGCAGGATTCATGAAGCTTTGATCCACCTCTGAATGATTAAAACCTGTCTATTTCATCTATTTACAGAGGGAAGACGGCTCTTTTTTTCCACGTCAGATTGCCCCCCCCCACCTCCCGTCCCAGGCAACAGCGAAGAGATGGATATTTACCCCACTGAATAATCCAGGGATTTAAATTTGGAGATCTGCTGGAACCAAGCCTGCACCATGAAACCTGTCAGCTATCAAGGAATGCCGCCGCCTCTCAACGGTGGTTATCCACCTTTGGACCACGTGTTGAGTCTTCCGAACGTGATGCACTGCGAGAAATGTGGATTTGCTTCGACGGACGTGGCGACGTTCAAGAAACACATGAACGACCACGCGGGGACGAGGTTTTATTGTTTCTACTGCAACAATGTTTCTTTCAGCGAGGCTGAGTTAAATGCTCACTTGAAACAGCACACTGAGAAGTATCCATTCAAATGTCCCCACTGCGGACAGGGCTACATGAGGTGGCTGTGCCTTCTGAAGCACATTGACCGTTTGCATAGTAATGGAATTAATTATGGACACGCTAAGCCGGGCACAGCCAAAATTCCCCAAGTTCCCGTCTCCAGTGCCTCATCAAGTGCACCCGCTGCTGACTTCTCGTCTCTTCGACCAGTTGTGCGAGTGAAAGTGCCGGCCTCAAGTACACCTGCTTTCATTATTGGTAAAGATGAACAGCGGGGGAAAACACTGGACACAAACGCGTTACATGCCACCAACGGTAACGCAGAGCTTTTGTCCCCTTTGAATGGACTCCGGAAACAGAATAGGGCTTTGACGGTGTCCCTCCCAGAGGAAGTTTCAATCCCCGCAGGATGTTCTGTTGAACTTGTAGAAGTGAAAACTGTCAATGGGACAAAGGAGCTAAAGCTGAGGCTCATCTCTCAACAAGAAAATGAGTCTGTCATAAAGGGCACAAGGACTACAACGTCGCAAAATGTTGCCCCGGAAAAGCAGATATCACCCACATTAAATCACTCAAACAACTTGAAGAGTGTGGGGAAAAGCTCAGCTGGCAGGAAATCGTATGAAACCATGGCTGCAAATGTGGAGCATCCAGGTGTTTTTCCAGTCAATAAGTCTCCTCCCAATCACATGGGCAACAACAAGTTTGGGTTTAAACGAAACACTCAAGAAGTCATCGACTTGGAATGTAAGACTGTCATACCGAACAAGGTTCCCAAAAGCCTCAATCCTATTCGAGAAGGAAACGGTGGGATCAAAGTTACACAGAGGGAACCGATGAATCACAAAGCGGCTGCGTGTCGACACAGTATTTCCCTCACTAGAGCCATCAAGAGGTTGCCCAGCACCCTGTCTCCACAGCACATGGCTCCGTGTGTTTCCCAGCGACCGGTGGATGAGAGGAAAAACGCACCACCAGAAATCTCCAAACCCATCCCATCTATGGTGGGAGGTAGCAACAGCATCGCCCGAGACGTGACGGTGGCCGTGAAACGGGAACGTACCGAGAGCCACGGGAAGAACGGTCTGCCTCCCGCAAGTGTTCCGTTGCCCGTCACTTCCAAACCTCCAACCATCGTTCCAGCTCCGAACCTGTCTTTTTCCGTACCAAAAACGCTAAACGAGCCGACGTCTTTTAAGTCGCCTGTACTGAACGGCACCAATTCGGAGATGTCGAACTGGAACAAGGCGGTCAGGTCGGAGGAGAAGGCTGCTGAGGGTCGTGCGCAAGACCCTGAGAATTTCCCTGTCATCTCTTCGGTCTTTTCATTAAGTCAACAACACGAAGACGTAAAGGGCCCCATTCAGCCGCTGGTGATGGCTCTACGAGGGATCGTGATGGATAAGAGTGACAGCTGTGTTGCTTCTTCTCCGGTAACAAACGGGACGGAGCAGGCGAAGGGAAGGTCAACGCCAGGAAGTCCCGATAAGGCGCTGCCGTCAGAGCAGATCAACGTGTGTGTAAAAGTAGATGAACCTAATATGAGCCTTGAAGATCCTCCCGGACTGACCTACCAAGTCAGTGTGAAGGAGGAAAAGGATAACATAAAAATGATGGACGATATCAAAGGCGACCACTCTTCGGATTCCAAATTGCCAAAAGATGAGGAACCGGTTTCTAAAGTAGATGCATGTACAGCTACGGCCGTTGGGCTGCAACTGGCAAAAAATAAGAATGAAGTACGCTCCAAATTCCTGACGGTATCCCTGAAACGGGTGCAGTTAGGTGTGTGGAAAAAGAACAAGAGGGGGCTGAAACTTAGGATATCGAAATATAAGACTCAGGTTTCCATGAGCACTGTAACAGATTGCACGGTTCTCTACACGATGCCACTCAAGGTGGACCAGCCGGTGAAGCGACCGGGCCCAAACCAGCCTGTAGTGGTGCTCAATCACCCCAAGCCTCGCTCCTCCCCCCGGGGTAAAAGAGCGGCCATGTTAGCCGAGAAAGGAGCCGCCGAGATGGTTCCAAAGTGCCAAATCTTGAAAATGAGGCTCAGCAAAGTGATGGGACAAAAGTATGAGGTGATGGGCTGCACTGTTGGAGATATTTAATGAACTTATCAGTGTATTAATACAGAGAAGAGTACATTTAATGACGAGGATGTAAGTAGTATTAGACCGGAACCCTTCTGACTAAAATATCAGGGCAATCTTAAATGATAAGCATCGCTGAGAAGGCACAGGATATGTGATATTTATGTGCACTGGACGAATGTGGACCATTGGCTGTTGAAATTTAAAATACACACATGATAAATAACAAACGATCAAGAAAGCCAACAGGTATGTCAGAGTTTGGGTATAGAATGCATGCTGCTGTTAATAAATAATGTACTGTTTTTCTTTTTATTGTTACAGTACATTCATCTTTCCCCTGAAGGATTTAACTTTTAAATATTCTCAGTTCTTAATAAATCCCTTTTCAAAGAGGGAACACACACACACAGATTTGAAAGAGTTTAAATATATCAAGTATAACAACGAGAGAAACAAAGAAGTGGACGAGGCTGTTTCACCTGGTTAGACCCACATGTCATTAGTAAAGATTATTTCTTCACACAGCCAGACAGCATGGTAATTTGAAATATACTCTACATTCCTGAGAGTTTTATCAAGGAAATTTCAAACTTGTGGTCCTTGCATTTCTCACTCTCAACTGCACGTTGTAAAGAGGATATTTCAAATTGATGATTGCAAATTCGAGTCATTAAATGTCCCAGCTTTAAACTGCAGACAGTGGGCCCTATTAAGACTGACTTTGTACTAATGTTTATCTCAGATGCCCGTGTGTGTAGATTAAACCCACACAAAATGCTTTAAACAATTGTTGCCCTTTTAAACTTTATTCACACAGCTACAACGGGAGGATTCCGAATCCCTAATTTCTGCCATAGAAACAGCACTTTCAAAAGCCCCGCTCGGTTACTGACTGAATTAAAGTGAAACACTAAGAGTCCACACACAGCTGATGAAGCTCAACCCTCCTCGGTCCATGCGACCGCCAGTATCTCTCCGTGCCTACAGGGGGCGCTATTTAGAACGATCTGGTTTTATCTTTGTCACAGAGCTTCTGAATAGACCCAGAGCCCCACTAGTATTTCCTATTATATTGTCCATTCTGAGTGATAAAGATTCTGGTTTATTGAGATGATCTTTGTGCAGGTCTGGTTTTGGTTTATTACTATGACAAAGTATTCATGGTTCCTCACTTCCGCCTGCTTCTGACTATTCCAATGACTTCAGATATCACCTTATGAGATTGTGGGAGTTCCTGATGATGTTGATGCTGAAAAACCACCTTGATTTTTTTTTTTTTTTTTAAATCTACTGGACAATTTTATTTGTCAGTGCTACAAACTTGAAACTTGGGAAGCAGCGGAGTCAAAGGTTCTGACAGGAGCATCTCTCACGGGTTCAGTAGTAGAGAAGACGGACGCGAACTGCTGCGTTTTAAATTATTGTATTCCGTCTTCAGCCATGTACAGAGGGTCTCGAAGGATTCTTGAGGAAAGTCTTAAAAAAAAAAAAAAAGGATGCGTGTTGTTACATTGAAACAGCGGTGTATACTTTTATATAATGTAGTTGTGTGAGGTGCTAGACCTACATAAAAATGTTACGGTTTTGGTAGCTCACCCTTTATATTCTGTATATATGTTCAGTCAACAGATTTATTGTGGAAATGCCTATAAAAAAAAAAAACACCCATGGTGACGACAGGTGTAAATAGGTGGGGAGGGCTGACGTTCCTCAGCCGCTCCTGCAGAACACATTAATGTTGTGCTTCATCTTCTTGATGCTGCAAGTCTCAGTTACAGATATGTTGTTTATTCTGCTTCGATCTTCATTCAGTGGTTTGTGTAAGAAGTCGTGTGTTTTGTTTTTTTTTTACTCCATACTCTTATGGTGTTCCATGCTTTTATAAAACATTGTGTAACTCCTTATTTTTTATTAAAACAAAGTTATCCCAATTTACATCAGGTGTGCGCTCTATTTTTTCCATTTTGCGTTTATTGTAAAAGTAGCATTGTTGAAATTTTTTTTTTTTTAACAGCAATATTCAAAAGTGTATTAAAAACAAGAGTAAACATACATTGTCGCGTCCTCAAGGAAAATAAATAAGAAGGTTTAAGTTATAATCGACCTTTGTCTGAGCAAGCTTCAGCAGATTATCTGGTTGCGTTACTGCAGCAGTTGATTGACGTCTTCCCTGGTTACCGGACACGTGAGCACGCAGCTCTCAGGTTGGATGCTCCCAGGAGCGTTTCTCCCACTGACCAGCGTTATGGGACAAATGGAATGGAACCTGATCATGTCTGCCACCGAGTCAAACATCTGAGGACAGACAGTATGTGAGTGTCTGGACATCAGCAGAGTACTTTTCAAACATGCTTATGGGAACTGTGAAAGCCGCCTTGAAAGCATTATGATTTTTTTTCCTGTTCTACAAAGAAGTGAAATCTTGCAGAGCCCTGCACTGGACACTCACATCATTGGATCGCAGTCCCGTCCCCAGGGCGTACTTGTTACTTTCTTCAATGAAGCGTATTTTTATGTTGTAAACCTTCTTTTCGTAGTAAATGGCCAGCACCAGAGGCTCACTGTTGGTGTTCATGGAGGAGTTGCGCACCAAAAACGCCCCATCCTGTCACAGACAGAAGACTTTGGTCACATTTTGGTGACTCCTCTCGGTTCGTCTCGCATCAGAAGAACGTCAGCCACCATGTTCACCAGGTGTAAAGCGTGCTCGGCGTCCACCCGGTTACAACCCCCGACGTACCACTCTTCTTGACAGGATGGCTGCAAACACCAGACCGATCTGTGAAGATGTGTTCTGCAGCTCAAGCTCTTTTTAGAAGGTCATTTGCATGTACCTGTTGGGGTTCCCGCGTGGGAACAAAGTCATGGTGCTCTTCTTTGCTCTGAGGCCTCTCATGCTGAAGGTGGTTCACTGGCCAGTGAAGTAATGACATTATAATGCAGTATGGTCAGACATGCAATAACTATCAATAGTAATGAGCTCAAATAAAACATACCTACTCTTTGTGGGGACCTTAGTGCAAAAAAAGAGAGCAAATTTAAATTAAAATGTCCATAATTTCTCTCTTAAAGATGAGAAGTCAAGCATACCTGTCTTGTCTGTCATGAGTCTCCAAATTCAAAAACTGTGTTTTCTTCTCATTTGGGCCTAAAAATCCTTCAATGCTTTTCACAGGTCCTGAAAAACGCTCTGGTGTCACAGAGCTGGGGTTTGGACTTTGGTGGGGCCTTCCCTCAGTGAATCCCCCCTATCACAAATTAATGAATTAGACCGATTTCATACTTTTTTTTAATGACACCTGAGTTTTTATTATGAACCTTGCATTGAAAAAATAATACAGAAGAAAATTCATCAGGAACACTTGACGTTAATGAGGAATAGTACCAAAATACACCCTTTAGGAACAATCAATGTATATTGAAAATGTAATTATATATTATATATTGTAATAGATTGCATTCTTCTAGTACTTTCAACATAAATTATACGATTTATATTTTATATGTAACAAAAGATGTAATGTGTAGAAAAATGTGGAAAATGTTTAGAACAAATGTAAACAGTAAAACGAGGTACAGATGTAAATAATGTGCAGAAGTAGATAATATAAAACGTGATTAATAAAACACATACTTACTATTTTAGATGTGCGCTTGCTGGAGAGAGAAAAATAATGCAATTATAACACATCTCAGAGTTGTTACATTTTTCTTGTCCAACAGATGGCGCCACCCCCGCACCGCACCAGAGTCATGGCGTGAACCGGTACTCACTCTGCCCTGCAGCATTTCTGCACACTCAGTCCAGACGGATCTCTCTCTGATGGTAGAGAGGGTCTGGAAATACAGAAGCACCAGTAATGAAACCCTAAATTAATTAAAACCCAACAATGAATAATGCGAACAACTGTAAAATAAGAATATTACCTGGGCGAATGCTGCGAGAAAGAGAGAAACGTGATTACATTTCTTAAATATAGAAACGCACACCTACACACACATCCACACACACACTCAC
This sequence comes from Lagocephalus sceleratus, assembly GCA_911728415.1. Classification (NCBI taxonomy): domain Eukaryota; kingdom Metazoa; phylum Chordata; class Actinopteri; order Tetraodontiformes; family Tetraodontidae; genus Lagocephalus; species Lagocephalus sceleratus. The sequence continues at coordinate 251,068 of CAJVRN010000211.1, read as the reverse complement.
ACATACACACACACACACACCCACCCACCTATGCGCTTACCTGATTTCCTGGCTGCACGGGAGTAGATCTCTTATCTGCAGGAGCAACATTGTGGATATTAAAGGTGCTTTCCACTGGCAGGGCAGCGACACCGTATAAAGTTTTATGAGCTCCGTCACCTAATCTGTTGTTCCTTCTTCCAGGCTTCAGGTCTCTGTTGACCGCAGGCCCTGTTGTCACGCACCATGCAGAAAGTACAGAGAGACACTTGTGCGTCATCGCAGCAGTATCAAGGAGTGAGAACTCATCCTCAGACACAAACACCAGAACGTCGAGGCCACCCACTCACTTCGGATTGATGGCTACTTTCACACGTACCAATTGTGGCTTTACCTGAAGTCAGTGGGTTTTTCCTGGGAGGGACGTTGACGACGCTCTAATGGAGTGAAGGACAAAGAGATGGAAGCTAGAAGCAGACACGTAGAAGTCCACAATACGTCATTTAAGGAAGCGTAAAGCTTACAGCAGGCCTAGGGACGGCAGGAGCCTGCCGTAGTCTCGGAGGATCCCTGTCTTGGGAGCAGAAGAAAACATTTTATCAGAGCGAATAACGGCCGAACTCTGACGGGCCCTGGCCTCAGCTGACACGCCCAACGCTCTAGCCCCGCACCGTTATTGTGACCACACGTACGGATGCGTAGAAACAGAGGGAGCAGCTCTACGAATGAAGCTGTAGCTGGGCAGCTCAGACTCCACGTCCACGCTGGAGATAAAGGGGCTCTGTTCATGCTACAGCCCCCCCCCCAGGCGCCTCCATATCGCTTCCTTGATAATTGTGTTCCACCACAGTGGAAGGCAGCCGACAGATGGCCCTGGAGACCCACCAGCAGATCATGCTCGCTCAGCGTGACGTCTCTCCTCTCACACATCCGCGCTGTTGCTTTCATTCCCGCCACAGCTTGCAGTGGAACTATAAGTTGTTTTTTTTTTTTGTTTTTTTTTTACATTTCTCCAGTAAAACGACTCTAAACTTGCAAAACACTTCAGTCAGTTTAATCTCTGAAAAGTTTACCGTCTGGAGTCGAGAGCTTAGCGCTTACGCGTGGATACTATCTTTTTCTTTTAGTTTCACCTACAGAAATGGCGAGGCGCTAAACAAAGGTCAAACTGAAACAGGAGGGTTTCGCCATGTTTTGAGCGCAAGGTGAAGATGATCAAAGTACAACAGAGGACGGTTGAATCTACCTGCATACTCGTTGTCGCGATCCATCAGCCTCAAAGGCACGTGCTGGTTCCGCACCTCCAGGTTGTCCACCACATCGTACTCAGGTTCTGAGTCGTTGTTGCCTTGACAACTGTACCTGTCCATGCACCTATGATCCTGTTGGGGGGGGTGTGTACTGGAGTAAAAAGGTTTTAGCATAAGTAGTTTAAAAGAAAAGTACAATGATGAGGTAAGGAAACAGGGTGTGTCACAAAAATATTAATTAAGTGATAATAAAACGTGTTTTCGTCGCGCTCAAAACCAAAGCGACTGTACACAAGTGGAGCTAAAAACGCATCGACTCTCCACAGAACCTGCCGGAATATTCAGATATGCTCGTCTGAGCTGAACAAAGCAGAGCACACAGCAAAAAAAAAAAAAAAAAAAAAAAAGAAGAGATTTCACTCTGGAGCTGCTTTTCTGAAACTGGGACAGTCGGTTTTGACAAAAAAGAAAAAAAAGAAAAAAGGTTAAGGTTTTAAATAAACCACACACACAAAAGAAATTCACCATCCAGCCTGGACTTGAACCGACCACCACGTCAACAAAGGATTGCTTCAGTGGAACAGATCATGAGTCGGAGGAACCCAGACTGTTCTTAAATAGTCGGAGGCGCTTCAGCCGATTGTGAATGCAGACCTTCGGCTACTTCAGTTTCTTCGGCCTTGCGTTCAAGTGCAGGAAGTGTGGCCGAGGTGTTCGGAAAGGTCTCTGAGGGGCTTTCGTTACTAGGTCAGAGCCTCTTTACTGCCTGACACACACCTTCCTGCTGAAAAAGAAACACGACTGAGTTTCATTTGTAAAATCACGGAACTATTAAACACTGCGTATTCTGCTTTGTAAAAGTGTCTAGTCGTATTCAGTGGGTCTACTCAGCAGTAGGCTGATCACAAGAAACCATATAGATTATTCAGAAATCAGCCAGAAACCAGGTATTTATTTAGTCATTCAATTAAAAGTAAAAGGTTTTAGCGAAATCAATACAACTTTGTCAGAGTTTCCTTATTCTACTCTTATTTAGTTCAAAGATGGAGAGTAATTCCGATGTGTTCTAACAATGACCGAGCAGAATTTACTCGCCGCTGCACCGCTGTAAGGCAATTACCCCAGAGACTGCGGTCTAAAACTCTGGCTTCTCCTTCGGGAACATTCATGCGGGGGAAAAAAAAAAAAAAAAAAAGAATCGGGGGTACAGATGCAATAACTCACCATTATCACAGCAGACTCATGGCTGGTCACGCGCGCCGCCGCTAACGAGGGAGTGAAATACAAATGAAAAACACCATTAGTTTGGTGTTCTGCCGATGAATGTGGACTTCCAACGCAATTTTGTCCTTGGACTTTTCTGTCCCGACAGCTAAACACACAAAAGAATGCAGCGTCGTGTGAACCACAGTCAGGCGCTCTCATCGTTTGTTTGTTTGTTCACTAGAATCAAGCTCATTAAAAAAAAAAAAAAATCAAGGAAGAGAATTTCATTAACTTCTCTGCTCATCCCAACAGCAAGGTGTAAATATTTTTTTAAAATAACCATTTCATTGTGTTATATTCCAAAAGCAGAAAAGCGGATGATACTTTGTGCCCACAATGCAACTCTGCTTCCATCCTAATCAGCCGAAACCCTGACATGCTTCGAAACAAAAGACCTCATTGAGGCTTGAAAGACTATTTCGACAAATATCCTGCTGTTTGCAGAAGCATCAGTAAAGTAAACCAGAGAAGAAATCGTTTTTAATCCACAGCAATTTCTCCCTCTCCTCTATCTGCGGTTTCCAGGCAGATTAATGTCATTTGAGGCACTAAGCAGCATAAAAGGATCTAAAAACAGTGGGAGACCTCAAGAAACATACAGCGAGGCAAGCACAAGTCCACATAGCTCCAAATATATGTGGACTGTGAAATTTAGACTCTCCATTTGAACCAGACTGTGAGCAGCTGGCAGGCGACACCATCCCTCCAGCCCTCCATCATCAAATGGCTTGTTCAGGGAACAGAGTGAAAAGGAAATCAACCTGTGGTGAATTCACTGATTTGAACTTTGATGTTGACTGTTGCTGTAAATGAAGCTTTGCTGACTGGAACACCCGCCCACCCGCCCACACACACACACACACACACCCTTATACTTTCTACCTTTACCATCCTGACTAACTCCCTAGCTCTGACCCTAAACCTCAACTCTAACCTCAACCTTAAATCCAGGTGTGAACCCTCAAACAGAATTGGAAATTGTGAGGATGAGAGAAATCTTTTTTCACTTTGTCACTTTGCTAGCAGAATGTGCTTTTTGGTACTCAATATGGAGCAAGTACATGAACACACACACACACACACACACACACACACACACACAAAATGGAGTCGAGCAAAACCCCCAAGCACATCCAAACATTCAAGGTGGTCTAAGGAGTTTATTTAAGCATCCAGTTGATATATGGGAGTTGATCCAAAACCAGGCAAACACGTCCAAATGAGCCGGGTGGAGGCGATGGTGGTAGGAAGATAAATGCTTATCAAACCAGACAATCTCATACGTAGTAGAGGAGAGACAAAGACTGTGAGGTTGGACACAGGCGAGAGACATCAGGGTAACTGGGAAGGTAAGAGGACACTGACCCAAACAGAGAAAATGATGGAGAGACACATGCAGCAAACACGAGCTGTGTTTCTCAGAACCCACCCCCCATCCTCATTTGAGCTGACGGACAGCACAGAAAGCTCAAACCACCTGTGGAGATTGAGCAGTAAATGTGCAATCATCAATAATGATGCGGTGTTCAGGTGGTCTCACAGTCCAGAAAGGCTGAGTGAAGGCGCGGCTTGTGGGAAATAGGCACTCTCTTCCATATTCTTCCATCATTTTCCAAAATAAGCCGAGGGCACCTAATAGTTAGTCAGAGCTCAGCGAGTTCATCTGAAGTCCCCCCAGAATTAAGGACTGTAACTGTCACGGTATTTACTAACTGTAAAAGATGCTTAAAGATGATGAGCTTTCATAATGTTTACTTGATTTTACATTGAAAAGCAGATGATGCTCTTTCACAGCAACCTTGAGCCAAAGGTGACAGCAGTTCCTGTCCTGTATATTTGACACCTTTCACTACAAGTTTTCATGATCAACACCCGCAGCTGATACAAATCTGGTTTCGCAATGTGAAAAGTCTGTGAAGCTGTGAACTTCTAGCCATGTCAAAGAGCGGGACTGTTTATCCTTTATGGGTTTAATAGAAGCATTCTGTTCGTCGGGAATGATGCAAATAAGGTGCAACAGTGCAGTCTGTCAGTGTCACAGATGTCAGAGTTTGACACTGATGGATTTTGTAGGTCACATTTACAACTCTGTATGTTTTACAAGATTAAATATCGATTTTAAATCAAGTTTCCGCCAAAAAAGAAAAAAAAAAAAAAGTGGAAGACTAGCAGAGTCGACCTGTGGTCTGATCAATTACCGTTTGACAGATGAGTTTTCGGAATTGGAGGAAACAGGAAAAGCTACCTTGACATTCTTTTCCAAAATAGAAGAAGGGGGTGTTCAGAAGGGCTGCAGATTGTGGAAATGTCAGGACACATTACAGGGTACTGACTGACAGTCCCAAAAGGCGGAATCAAAGTCAGAATCGGATTTGGCGCGGCGGTCCAGCGCTCGGCAGGGCCGTCTGTCTGCGTCTCAGAGCTTACTGGGCCGTGACAAGTGGTGCTGGATGAGAAGTGTGAAAAGGAGGCAGATTAGAAACCCGGAGCTGCCGACTGAGGCCGAGCAGTTAGTCTGCAAAATAAACTCGTGACCGAGAGAAATAGAGTGTGTGTGTGTGTGTGTGTGTGTGGGGGGGGTTTGTGGTGACCTTAAACCAACAGGCTGCAGCACGTCCACCTGTGGACGGCGAGCAGACAGACCTCGGCGAGAGGCAAACGCGCCTGTAGCCTGAGCGCCGAAGCACGGGGGCCGCCAGACCGAGCGTCTCCGGGCTGAGGCTGACACGTGCGCTTCCATGCACGGCGCCTCAGACACTCCAGACCAACATCACTCTCATTTGTGAAAGTTTGATAAATGAAACCCTCCCAACATTTGAGATGCCTTTTGTGTTGCCATAGTTACACAGCATTTGTTTCTTTTGGGGGAGGGATAGAAGGCATCTATTTATAGTGGATACATGTCAACTTTTTGTTTGAAAATCTCTATAAACGATGTCGCACTTCTACATCTTTGCACTCTTTCAAGCACTTTCTTTTTTCTCATATTTGACTGCTAAACACTATTTATTAGACACTACATATTTAGTTCTCAAAGACACATTCCACTCAAAAGGGATGAAACTGTAAACGTTGCATTAGAGGTAAGAATATGGGCATCAGAGCTGACAGATGAGTTTTGTAACGACCCACTTTAAAAAAGATCACATCTCTCATTTTCCCCGCTGGTGTAAATGCGAAGTATACCACGCATATCCACATTTACGGCGCTGAAAGTGTCTGTAAGGGAGCTGGAAAGTGGTTGTGTCAGTCAACCTGCTGTCGCAGCACGACCTGCAGAACTTAAATGGAGAACGTTGACGACTTTGGCAGCTGCGGCTAAACAGGGTTCATTTAATACACCTGTTAGACTCAGGGGCAAATACTGCACGGATAAAGTACTGGAGGCCAAATATTGATCTGCAAAAAACTGCATTATTGATTGGAACGAGTCAGAGAAGTCGCTGGGTTTTCAAAGCAGTTTAAAATCCAAAGAGAAAACTCTGCAAGTTATTTGTTACTTCATTTAGATTAAAAATTACCCCGGCTCTTTGATGCTGTACAGAAAAAGCCTGATTGGGATTAAAGGAGCCAAAAGACACATTATGTTATAGATACTGTACAGGAGATTTTGTGATTTATTTTTACAGAAATGTCATTTTTGATCCATCAAGGTTTTTTCAATATATTTAGCTCACTCAAAACTGAGTGAAATATTCTATAATATAAGAAAATGTGTGATCTTTACACGTGGATTCAGTCCTCCTAGATTAGTCTCGCGCTACATCCTAGGGAAAAACAGATTTCTTTCTAAAAAGTATATTGAAGCTTCTATTTTTGTGTCTCCAGCGCTCAAATTAATCATGTTTTATTTATAGTTGTAAATATTTTTCTATCAAAGCAAACAGGCGAAGGAGCGAAAGCGGCTCCCAAAACATTGCAATGAACTAGAAAGCTAAGTTTAGCATTTTATGTTGAATTTAATTTATGACATCAAATGATGCTAAAAGTAAAATAATCACAGAGGATTCTGCAGAGAAGAAAGCGCGCGTATAATAAGAGAAATGGAGATGTGTTTTAGAATCAAAGGCGGCAAAGAGTCGGGTTGTCTCCGGTTTCATCTATTTTTCCAACTTCTCCTGCCACAATTAAATGAAGAGTTCTGAAGGCTACTTACGTTTCAGAAGGCTTTTCTGCTTGCTGATTATTTCAGTAGTGTGTCTTTTGGCTCTCACCCCACCTGTGTGGGGCAGAGTTGCGGACTTCCTGTGTGCAGAAAGACAGGCCCACATCCGGAGGTCTTGACTGCGGCTCTGCACTCTCAGCTTGAGGAAGATTTTAGTCATGTATCGTTCTCTTTAGCTCCCTAACTTCTTGTTTTCTGCCACGATTGCAGGTGCTCAGCGATGGGGGTCGAGTGAATCTGTCAGGTATTTTTCTTTATTTGAGAGGGGGCACAGTGACATTTCACCATCTCCTCCACCAAGAGCAACAGGAAACGGCGTGACATTTACCTTCCTTATTAAATCCTCAAACTGCCTTGTGTTCATTGCAAACCTCACAGGGGAACAGTAATTTCATCAAACGTTCCCAGTTCAAAGGAAACACCCCCCCCAAAATATATTTTTTTCCCTCCGGGGAAGAAATTATTTCTCCCTTTTATAATTAAGTTTTAAACTTGTGGTTCAACAACTTCTACAGGTTCCAGTCTCACCTCACAGGTTACTGTATAACTTGGGAGGTGTAACTGAGTAATATAATTCTGAAATGTCTGAATATTACTTCAAACGGTCAATAAAATCGGTCGTCTGAAAACACATCAACCTCATAAAAGCAGCGTCTGGCCTCATGCGCTCTGTCTCAATTGCAAAGAAACCTGAGGCACCAGCCCGCTCTCGGTCATCAGGATTTCCAAAATCGGGAAAGCACACGTGAAAAAACCAGCAGTGGGACGCTTGAGCGGCAGCAGAGCAGTGCTAGTATGACCTAGTTGCATGAAAATGGAGGTTTTCAAAAGGTTTTAGCACGGCGGCTTTAACGCGCTTCCTTCCTGCGACTGCCTCCCGAAACGTGCCCGACTGGACGGATGCGTCTGCGTTTCCCTCCTCCAGTCGTTTACCGTAGGCGCGGGAGGAAACGCTCCCGGGCCCTTCTTCCTCGGCTCCTCCTCGCCTGAGCACCAGCAGCCACCCGTACGCCAGGAGACGACCTTTCAAGCACGTGAAAAAAAAAAACCCAAACACAGATCAATCACACAGAGTTCAGTGGCTTTGAAAGAAAAAGGGAAATAAAATTAAAAAAAAAAAACCCAACAAAACCTTGATCATGTTTGAATTTTTTACTTTTTTCACTGGTTCCAAAGAAAATCTGATGGAGATTATTCACCAATTCCAAGTGAAGGAGGTCAAATGGTGCAAGGCTGATAAAATGAGAGCAACTTCCTGTAAATTTGAAGACTGCCTGTTGCCAAAAAATGAAAACCGAACGCATGAGCACAAGGTCACTGTCACCCTCTGCCCCCCCCCACCCACCCATCCCCACCCCCTTCTGTGGTTTCTTCTCTGCGAAGGTATAGCATGACTTCCTGACAGATTACCATCTCGCCTCTCATATTCACGCTGATGGTTATCTCTGAGCTGCAAACTCCCAGAACATCTCTGCGCCTCGCCCCCCCCCCCCAAGTGGCAGACCCTGGGGCGCATCAAACTGGCAGCTCATCCTGTCACCCACCTTCCCCACCCTGCAGCACCACGTTGAAAGCAACCCCAAAACAATGCCACTCTTCCCTCCTTCACGGTGGTTTTATCGTGACAAAATTAGACCTTTAGTTCGGGTAGTTCAGGGCCGGGGGGGTATAAGGGGGGGCGGGGGCAAAGACAAAAAAGTTATGCAACTATATTAATGCCACAGAGGGGTGACACTGAAGGCGTCGTAGGTCAGTCGCTATTGCGTCACGTCTTGCAACACGCATTTAGAAAGCATTAGGAAATGATTGACTTTTGAACATCCAGATTTATCAAAGAATCAAAATGAACAGTTTCACCTTGAGCATGATTTTAGCAGTGCACTGTGAATCAGCCTCATGTGCTGGTGGAGTTGAACAAAATAAATCTAATTTAAAATAACAGAATGTGGGCAGAATATGTTAAAAGGAATGATTATTCACAGACTAACTGACTGGCTGCAATGAGCCCAGCAGTTGTCTTCCGGATGTACAAAATATTCATATATGAGGGGCTGATATAGTGTTATAGAGTGGGCTAGATAAGATCAGAGGGTGGGGGAGGACACGCTGTCTGGCCAGTCTGGCTATCTCTCTGGTGAGTGTGATTCAGCAGTGTGAATAATTAAAGCCAGACTGCCTGATAGGAATCTGTAGACGCAGGGTCAGATAATATTGGATGGATATCAGGGGCCTTTGGTGAGAGGATGGGAGCGACTGTGCCCCCGGGCGGCTGTCAAGGCGACGCGCTGAAGGTCAAGAGATGATGGATGGACAAAGACCGGAGGTGGCTCAGAGCTGAAGCCGGCTATAAAACAATGTCCTGTACATGAATTATTATCCTCGTTCGGGAAGAAGATGCCTGATCTGGTGCGCCGGCGCCGCACACGCCGTCGCCCTCCCTCTCTCTCTGTGAGAACCGAGGACCGTGGATGGAAGTGCGTCCGTGCCAAGGAGAGGCGATAAAAACGGCAACCCGTGAGTGTTCGGAGGTGGGGGTGTTATTTTTATATCTCAGTTCTCAGTAATAAACCAAAACTGCCCCCTCACTGCTCCAAAGATAGACTGTGGGTTGATCCAAAAAAAACCAACCAAAAACACAGAGCCAACCATCCTCCTGAACCCCCCCCCCAGCACAAGAGCGATAGGGCTGTAGGTTTCTCTCCCCACGTCGCTCCATTCACTGCAACAGTGGGAGCGACTGCAGGCACCCCCACATTCAGGTCACCTCGCAGCTTGAGCCATCCGTTGATTATTTCTTATTTATCCCAGTCGCGCCCACCCACCCCGCCACCCCCGCTGCTACGTGGAGCCACGGAAAGATGTGCGACGCGAGCCAGTGTTAATGAGCTGAGCGCCAGCATGCTCAGCCATTATCTGGTCTTATTCTGGGGGCACATTTGTGCCGTCAACAGCTCCGCGCCGGGTTGCAGTTAATGCTAATGCAGCGGTGCGTGCTGCTGTGCCGGGCGGTGTAAATAGCAGACGCGAGTGCGTAAACAGCAAATACTCAAAATGTGGAAATGCACTGTAAATGTATCTTAATGCAGCTGCGCCAGGAAGATGCAGTTCCCTAATTCGACTCTATCTCTGCTGCAAATATCTTTGCCCGTCAACCAGTTTTGATTAAGTTCAGAGAAAGGCCGACCACAATGGCAATGTTCACAATGTTCACAATGTTCAGCAGGGTCGGCGTGTGTGTAAGCTCAGCGCGCCTACTGGCGGTGCAGGCCTGATATCAGCACGGGGAAATGGAACATGGTTTTATTAACAAACCCACGTGTGAGAAAACTGATGCGAAGCAAATAGACATGTGTTAAAAACCAAGGGCCACTCAAGAAAGACTGGCGGATGCTCTCCAAATGACGACGACTGTTGCCTGCCCAGAGAATTTATCGACCACTCAGTGAACCCGGGAGGCCTATCTCTGTTATTGAGAGCCAGAACAAACGCGATGCTTCTTAAAAAGCGTACAGCGCACAAAAAAAGCTGCTTATCCTTCCACAGGAACACGTGCTCGTGGGCAATTAAGGTGGTGCATCTGGCAAACAGCTGCACAGCGCTCATGTACGCTCTGAGTTCCTATTGTGAGGAACACCGATACCATCCCCACCAACACCTGAACACTGGAGATGCATAATGAAGACATCTGTCCCTCGCCTGACGAGAACCTGGTTGATATGGGGATAGATGACATTATTCTTTAATTACTGCTGTTCGGATGAGACTCCAGAAGACGCTGGTCAAACGCGCAGTCTGCTCACGCTGACCTTGGCACCACCAATCAGAAGTGTTAAGAAGTTCGACTTGAATTCTAATTACTGCAGTCCTGGTCCCTCCCCGTCCACCCCTGATCTGGTCACCGGTGTAACAGGCTTTGGGAGAGCAGCCATCAGCCTCCGTGTGGCTCGTCTCCCCGGCCGCCCCAGTAAGCACAGCTCTTCATCACCGCGGACACCATCCATCCATATTAACTCCAAGCAGGTGGAGCCCATTTCATCCTCATTGCCTACAGTGTCTGCATCTGGCAGACACTCCATTCATATAATCCACGCGGCCCCATGTTTTACTCCCCAATCACGGGGTTCAAACGCTTTAAAGGGCACCAGAATGGAAGTTAATTGACTGTGTGATGACCACTGGGTTTGATCGTGGCTGGAGGGTTAAAGACATCATGAGATCATCTGCAGACGGCCACAGCCAGGAAATAACATCTCCTCATTGTAAGCAGGAACATTGCAACATCGAAGCAGGACCTAGGTCATTGGTTGCATTACTTCACTCCTAAATAATAAATTAAAGTACATCCATGTAATGTAGCAATTACAGTACATCAATATAACTCTGAGAACAAGGACATGCCCAATGGATGCTCGTCATCTGTATCCCACTGGCAAATTCCTCTGTGTTCTTGTCATTTCCTTCATATTGTAGCCCAGTTTTAAACAAACTGGAAGTTATAATGAATTTCAGCTGTTGTTTCTGACACAAACACAGAATTATCAGGAACTAATCTGCTTTACGTAGACAATAATGCACGTATCTTTAGGGACACAAGGTCCAGCTACTGTACAACAAGGAGAAAAGCATTCCCGTGTTCAACTGCACACGACAAACCAGCGAACTTTTTAATGCTCCGTGCACACTCAAGACTTCAGCGCCAAACTCTGCCCTACATTCTCAACAGCTGTGAGCAAGGCGGTGAAATTATTACATCAAACTGAGACATCAGTCTGCTCTCTTATTCATGCTGAGCAAAATTGGGCTAATTACAGAAGAACTCCGGTTGAGAATGAGACAGTTAGATCAGTGTCAGGTCAGATGGCACCGACGACAGTGGGTAGCATCCCGGGAAGAAGAGGCCGGAACAAGGCGGCAAGGAGGTAGCTGAGGTCGAGTATTAAAAAACTGCAACAACAACAACAACAATAAGTGGATTAGTCAAAGCGCATTCAATTTAGCCATATTTTAAAATGAAAAAACTTAATATCCATCCAAAATCCGCTCATTAAAATGGGCTCAATGCCAGACTTAGTTTGATTTGAAGGGATTAGCCTTCGGAGTGCGGCGGAGTGGAAGTGCTGGATGTGAGATGCTGAGGAAGCACACGAGCACATTTGGCCATGATGTTCACTTATGTTACCACAAAAGGTAACGAGTCCCAAAAGTAGTCGGGTGGCGAAATATGTCATGTTAAAATATGGCCACTTTTTTTCTTTTATTACCCTTATTCAGTTGTTATAACTGATAAACTGGAGCCTATGAAAACTCAATTGGTATGTAAAAACAGCCCTAATAAAGCAGGAGGGAACAACGTATGCATGTCTACCGAACTGTAATCAGTGATTTATAAATGTGTTTGACTTGATTGTTGATGTCTGTATCATGAAGTGATGCTTTATGTAACATAGAGACACTATTTTGCTTACTTATATACATGAAAGGTCAAATGCCTGTGCATGTCATCACTGTATTTCTTGGAAATTCCTGCGCACTGAGCCAGAATAAACTTTTTTTTAGAGTTTTGACATCTCAACAGTCTTGATTAGCTCCCAAGTAACACCGGTCAAAACACTTGTGAGAATGTCTAAAATGTCTCCGGAAGAACTATGCGCTTTCCAGACTATTAAACTTTATTGCAGCTGCTTTGCTGAAATCTCGGTGGAGCGGTGCCAGGTGTAAAACCAAACATGTCATAAGTTCTTTCTCACCGTGGGGCCCCTGTCATTTTCAGGGTCAAAGACAAAACATTTTCCTCCAAGCTATTCCTCCCTACAGGAATGTGCGTGCTTTTGCAGCCTCTACAGTAACATTTCCAGAGCATTTTATGCAAGGGAAACTAAGGAAGAACAGAGCAAAGCCGCAAAAGAAAGAAAGAGACCGGCGGATTGGCCCCTCCTCTGCCCTCCTAATCCCCCCCCCCGTCTTTTCGTCTGTTTTCAACATTAGAATTCCAAATACATATGAATGTTTTTGGTTTTTTTTTCCTGCTCGGGTTCCGTGGTGCTTCACATTAACAATTGCGTTGTGTTGCAAATGGCATCTTGGAGGCAGGAGCTGCCCTTCATTCCTCTGCAGAGGGCACGGCAGTAAATCCATTTCTCCAGAGATGTGGTTCACTGAATAACAAATCACAGGGCAGACGAGCCCCTCTTTCACGGCGAAGGAGCCCATCGCTGGAAGGATTCATAACAGCAGGGGTTTATTATAGAGAGAGGGGATGTGGACATCCAAATTCTTCTCCCCTTTCTGAATTCTTTCCCGATAACATCCTTGTCAAATCACCTCTGTGGTTAAAGGTAATGGTGGCCTCTTTGAGAGGAAATATGTTCTTCTTGCTTCATCCCTTTCTCTACACATTATCCAACACAATGCAGAAGTCTCCGCATCGCCGGGGTAAAAGCTTGGAGCCGATATCTCGGCCCCTGTGCACATCTCATTTCCGACGTCCTCCCCCCAACCGAATCCGCTCTTGTGAATATCGGCCGTCTGAGTCTGTTAAGGTGGCTCACATTTCATCAAATGCCTTATCGCGCTTCGCGACCAATGTAACGTTATTTACACCCCGCAAACAAAATGGCTCCGTTGCTGTTGCCGCCGATAAGGACTCTTAGCGGCGGAGCAAGGTGACAGCAGCCAGATTACAGGCTGGTGATTTACCTTCGTCACTTATGTGACCCAGAAAAGCAGACCAATTTCAGTGTACATTGCTCAAGCGGCGCGGACAGCCCTGATTTACCGTCTGCTCCATCCTTTAGGTGGCGTCTAGCTCAACTTTCCTGCGATTTCACAGGAGATTAGTTTGCAGATTGATAGAAATGAGATTCACGGCATCAAATGAAAACACTTTAGAAAGCTTGTGACTCTGTGTTGACCTGCAGCATGCCTCATTTCTGTTTTGTTGAGATCTACTAATTGCTTAAAGGGGACATTTCGCTATCATGATTCTCTTAGATTTTTTAAAAATATGAATTACAGGTTCTTGTTTTTTTTATTATTTTACATTTAAACTCAATATATTGGAACTTTCGGGAAAAACGTAGACAAAGTGAAAATGTCCCTGCGGCATCAGTCCTGTGAACTGAGGAGGTGCTGGCTGGATGAACCTCTTTGTTTCTGAACAACTCTTGCCCGCTCGTCGGAAAATTATGCCTGCAGTTGACATGATTAAAGTGACCGCTTCTAAAAATAGGAAAGGTTATGTTTTCAGCCCAGTGACATTTAGCCGTTCACAGTTTTGCGCATAAATGAAACAAGACTCTCTGACCAACAAATGCTGCAGGATTAATGAGGCTGACCGATGCTGTAAAAGAAAACACAAACTGTTCCGCTTCTGCACATCAAGTCGATAAATTCTGTGTTCCCTGCCTTCTCTAAAAAAACAAAAAAACAAAAAATAAGCCTAATGAAAACAGCTCCAAGACGCTAATGGTTTCATCCATCTGCCGGTTGGTTGATTTGTGGGCAAATTTGCACAGAAAGTGCTAAGATTTCATGCAAGTGTCAGGCCTACTGTAAATGAATTAAGCGAAAGCGGTCTGTTGCTTGTGTAGCTAAATGAGTCACGCTACATATAATATTGAGCTGCAACACAAAGTCTATCAGGAGGATGTTCCTTCCTCCTTTTCCTGTTTGCGTTACGGGTTTCTCGACTCCCAAAATTTCCACGAGGCTTCACGATCCGAAGAAAAGCGGACCAAAGTCGACCTGATGGCTGAGGATACAACAAACACAAAGGTGCTAAGAGCCTCCTGATTGCCCGCGGATTCCCTCTCGCCTCATCCGGCGCTGGCGTGCAAACAGTCATGTGGGACCGCCTGCAGCTACAACCCGCTAAGTGCATCGCACACACGTACATGGATGGCTGAGAAAGGGACCTGTGTTGGCTTATTAAATAAGTGGAGGGACTACATGGTTAAATGGAGCACAGAGGAGGAGTTGTATGCACAAGCCTCCTCTGCGGTGCTGGTGGACTGCCAGTATCACCATAAGCAGTCAGTCAATAGGCTGACTCAACAGTGTGTGAAATTAAGAGGGAAATAGAAGCAGACAGTCATTAAGCTGCTCCCCCACTTCCCTTCACCCTCTCAGACGGCAGACAGCTGCTAATGCACCCCCAGGAGCCCCTACAGACCACTATCGCACAGCACCAGCAGCGGCGGCGGAGGCTCCCGCATCTTGTCGCCCGTTACTCAAATAAATAAATAAATAAAACATGAGAAAAGCCACGTTTGACCTCCTTTGTAAGGCGGCGCGGAAATTTCCGAGCCGTCTCCGAAAGGCCAGCTCAACCTGCAGAGGCAGCCGGAGGAGGGTGTTGGGATGGTGCGACCCGCGGGAAGTACTCGATAACGACGCAGGAAAAGTAGATGGTGGCGCCTCGTGTTGAGTTAAATAAAGACGTAACCTCTCATGGATGCAAAATTGCTCTACGGGCCAGACGTATTGGGGTCTGCTGGGAAGATCTTTAGAGCATCTCGCCGTCGCCTTGATATGTTAATTTGGGTCTTGTTTTTGGGTCAGAAACGAAATCCTTTCTGCTCAGAGCTTCATTTGGTCAAAGCAGGGAGGAGTCACATTTCCATACCAAGTGTTTGGGTTAGAATGAAACTTCCATTAAGGAAATTCAGAACAGTGGCTTAATGATTTAAAAAAAAAGCCTGTTGCCAAGGTGATATGCAAAGCAGGCTCATTGACTCTGTAGTTGAACTCTGAGAATTGCCTTAAAGAAACAGAGAGCGGGCGGGGGGGTGGGACACACCGGATCCCGCTGTCGCTGAATGCAAGAAGATCTGCAGCATCTCTGTAGCTAAAGCTAATTCAATAATGAACACAGAATCATGTGTTAACCGAATATCAGCGTGGGACAGGATGGTGCGTCCCCCCCCAGTGATGGACTGGGGTCCTGTATTTCTGCCTCTCGCTCACTGAATGCTGGGATAGTCTCCAAGGTGTCATGGCTGTGTCGTTCAAACTTTCCAGTTTAGAACAGTTTACTTTTAATTAGCTATTTGATACCATAAAAATTAATGAAAGATCCCAAATAGCTACTTTTATAACAGTAATTGCAGGAACTGCCCCCCCCCCCTCCCTCACCGCAGACCCCACCACACAGGGAAGTTTTTGTGGTTGCCTTCACAGTAGCAGTGCTGCAACAGTTGCCTCATGGCGCGGAGGTTCAATTCTGGTTCGATGGGGGAGTTTGCACGTTCTCGTGGTGCCCGTGTGGGTTTTTTTCATATTCTTGTAGCTTCTCTGAAACCCCGAAAGAAGTGTCATTTTGACTGAAGACGAATACAAGAGATGGAAGGTTGAGGCGGATATTGACCCGAGGGGGGGAAAAGCTGATGGAATTCTATTGACCTATTACAAACGGCACCTTCCTCCACACTCAGATCAATGTCTCCTCTGCCGCCTTCTTCCACCCTCCTCTCCAGGGAGCTTTTAGAGCTCAGACCTGTTCTGGTGTTCGGCAACCGAGAGGTGGGAGAGCCGCAGAAAAGGCCAACAGATGTGGGAGAAAATCACCGGGCTCCGCAGGATTGTTGCAGAGCCCGTTTGATCTCCAAGACTGAAGGATGGCGAGCCGAGACGCCCGCTGCTGCCGCTGCTTCGCGCTCCTCCAGTGACTTCACAGGGAATAGAAGAAAATAGAAGAGATGCTGTGATGTAGAAGATCCGCACATGCTCCACGTGCACGCTCTCACAGACAAAGGGAGACGTCTGGTCTTTGCGCCACTGACGTTCGAGACCGCGGTCGTCAGCTGGGCGCCTGATGAAAACCATCTGGTCGCCGGATGAGTGTTCTGGATCAGAATCTCTCGTGTATGACAAAGATGATGTCTCTTTTTCATGTTTGCTGTGCTCTGATGTTTGGAAGCTGAACCTAGAGTCAAGAGGGGATCTAGTTTTTGAAGACACAAACATTTGCTCGATCAAGAATTTGATCGGATCGCACATCGAGATGACTGAAAGAAAAACACACTTGATAATAGTCAATTAATAAGTTGCACTAGAGTTAATATACTAACTCTAATTTTTTGTAAGAAAAAAAACAAACACATTGGTTTAAAGTCAGTTGGGTGTTGTAGAGTGTTTGGCTTCTCCAATTTAATAGGACTACAAATATGACTTTTATCACAAGCTATTAAACTAGGCTGGTGGCTCTAGCCACCATGAAGACAATGAAATACAAAAGCAGGTTCAAGATTTAATGTGCACAGTTTTGCTTTTAGGTTGTTGTCGTGGCCGGGAGCAGAGGGTGGAGAGAGAGGACATGTAGGACAAGAGACTGGGCGCAAGGAGACGAAACGTTACCACATGTAGATTTACAACAAGCAAGGAGCCAATGAGCGACCCGGTCTTTTAAAGCTGAGCGGAGGTGGAGTAGACCGTCCTTGACCGTCCGGGTGTGTGAAGCTGGGAGTGGGCGATGAGAGTTGGTCGACCTCGCCCAAGCTGAGGACAGGGGAGGCCACACGACAGGGGACAGGGTCACTTGTGTCTTCTCTTGAGTTTGTTTTGAACTTTAAGGGGATGATGATGCATCGTGTGCATTTTAGAGGTACAGGATTCCAGAGAGATTTTTCAGTATTATTCAATATAGTTCCCCTGATCATTATGTAGCATCTGGTTTCCTCAAAGAGAACCACCTGAATCTGATTCTCTAAAATTATCCTGAGGTGTGAGTGTATCAGTGCATGACGTGTGTGTGTGTGTGTGTGTGTGTGTGTGTGTGTGTGTGTGTGTGTGTGTGAAAGAGACCTATGGTTGCCTCACATTTTGTGACCACTGGGCAACCCCAATCAGAGTTAATTGGTGTTAACAAAGGTTTTTCTCTGTCTTACGTTCTTTTTTTTGTCCACCAGACGGTTGTTACTATCCAACTGAAGATGTAAAGCTTTGTGGATCCTTTGACACTCCTTTTTCTTTTACCTTGCAGAGCATCGAAGTGTCTGATGTTATACCACTTTCATCGGTTACCCACCTTTTGTCACTGAGCAGCTTTGGTGTTTCAGAGCCATAATATAAAATGTAATGGTCTGGCAGAGTGAAGCCGGAGAAACCGTCTATATATAGCGCACACTTCAGATGATTGAAGAGTATCTCAAAACTTCCAGTCTTGAAAGTAACCTGTCATCTGAGTTATGAAATATAGAATATAGATATATTTTTAGAGGGCTTTGAAAATATTATTGAGCTACATTATCATTGACAAAAGTTTCTCAAACAATCTCAAAACACTTATAAGTTATTTATATAAAAGGAGTGATAATAGGTTAAAGATAAAGAAGAATAAAGAATAGATTTGAATGGAGGTGATGGATTTAAGAGGTGAGTTGAAAATATTCTCGAGTTAAGTAAAATGGAAAAATTGAAACCATCTTCTGAACTATCTACTGAATAGTCACATTTCATGTTTAAAAGAACATTTTCAGATTACAGGACTCAAGGTTCCATTTTTATTATAAGAAACATAAAAGGGATGTGATGCAAACTAACAACCAAAACAGAGATGTCTCAGAATCTGTTATTTTTCTGGGGCTAAAAAGCAATATATTAGCTACGCAGATCATTGGATTTGCAGGCTCTCGGGTGGAGAGATTTGGTCAGTCATGAAACCGCCGATTGATTTTGTTCCCCTTATTTGCAGACGTTGGCACCAGGCAAATGGAAACTTCCCTCCGTGTTCACACTGATTGAGTGTAATTTAGTTTCGGGATAGTGGGCACACGCACGGCACCTGCTTTCTGTTTCACTTGGCTGACATTTGGGAATACGAGATATGTTTGTGGAGACCTGGAAAGGAAAAAAGAACAACTTGTATAGGAACCAGCGTGGTTCCTGTGATTAATGTGAGACGACTGTTTTGCAGAGATAACATTGAGAAACGTTTGAAACGTGCCAAATCACATCAGGCTTCTTTGTAGAGAAACTACTTTTTGGTGTATTAAAATGCAGTTTTTTGAACTTTAAGAACCTTTTGAATTAGGAAAAGGCACACCTCTGAGTGACACACTCCAAAATGCTGTAAAATCAGATAATATTCACCTTTACAGCTATGATTGCAGGAAATAAGACTGTAAAACACTGAAACATTTCAAACTTGCTTTTAAACGCATTACTGCCCATTCCTGTGTCTGAAAAGTTTCCCACACTCTCCTGTTCCAGCAGTTTTTGTCTCTTTTCAGCCATTTGTCGCCTCACGGTGACAAACAGCCACAAACAAAGAATCAGGAATGCAATTCCTCCTCATATAGTGTGCGTTCGACCTTATATGCAACTAGTTGTCACGTCAAAGATGTTTCCCACATTGTTAATGAAGACCTAGCTGTTGTTTGCACTAGAAAGCAACAGACTGAATGGGCAGGCTGGTTGTTCTGGATGGGTGGGTCGAGAAAATGTTGAGTTATTCGAACCGAACTGTTGAGAAAGTACCTCTAATTTAAGGGTGTTTTTCTGTGTATTTGTGCTGATATACTCTGCAACACTGAGGGTCTAGAATACATTTAATACAGAAGAGGTTGGCATGCACGACAGACAAAGAATAGCACCCCGTCGTAAAAAAAAAAAAAAAAAAAAAAAAGGAGAGTTCAAAGCCTGAATTTGTGGTTGTGTGTTTGGATTACAGAGGGGCTATGCTGTCCCTGACCACCCCTGCAGCCTCAGCTATATCAACAGCTCTGAAGCAGAATATCATTAATATGTATTCTGAAACTACCAGCCGAGGACCAGCCAACATATGTTTCCAATACAGAGCAGCTCTGCTCAAAAGGAATCTGTTGTAATGTGATCCTGGAGCCATTTTACATTTTGCGTAGCTTTAATTTAAGCCATGTGCAGCTCGGACATGGAGAATATTTGCGTGTCTGCAGAGTTTTTGTGTCTTTCAACGGAACGGTAATGTACACACAATCCGACCGCAACAGAACTTGAGCTTCACAGGAATCCAAATAAGCTCCGCCGTGATGGGAAGTCCAAACGGGACAAATAGTCCCGCTAAGAGAACTCATTTTGAGTCACCGCAAGGGTTATGCTCTCTGAAGTGTACTCCGTGATAGGAAAACCACCTTAGCATCAAATTCCATGCAGTTCATTGCTCCTTATGCAAAGACCATCCCCCTATAGAAACGCACACACACACACACACACACACACACACACACACACACACACACACACACACACGTGTGTGGACAGAGCAATTGAGGGCTATCTCCTGGCCCAGTCTTGCCTCACCCATGCAGGGGTGTGAGTTATCACTGGAAGCTTGTTCCTCTGCCAGAGCAGACCATGCCAGGAACATGACTGATAAGGGAGCACGCCCGTGACGCGCTCAACCAGCTACGGCTACAGCTAAAAGGCCATGTGTGCACATCCATCATGGAGTCCAGGTCGTCTCCTCCCTCCTTGGTCTTTTCGATAATCAGACGCTCTTTGATGCCACGCGAGGAGGTAAATGGGGCAGACCAAGGTGCTCGGCTGCAAATGTGTTGCCTGATCTCGTGTTATTTGGTTCCGTGTCACCTTGAAAAAAATACTCATTGATGTAGTGAGCATGGAGGAAATGGGAGGATTTGCGTGATTGCTGGAGAGAGAATCATAACAGTGAGGTACATGTTGAAGTATTTAGATGATTCTGTTTGTTCCTGGTAATATAAGCCATCTTCTCCTGTTTGAGCAGTGGGAGAATTAAATGAATGCGGAGATCCTTCAGAGGAGAGCTGACAGTAGTCAAGTCAAGATATAAATTAAACAAATGTTTCACTGGAAGAAAAAGTGCAACTAGATAAAATGTGGACAACTGGAGAGATTACATAATGGTTAGCTCAGACGTCTTATATAATGTACCATTTAATCAACAGAATTTTCAATGCACAAGTTATGAATATTTTCATAAAGCAACCTGAGCAACCCACTGAGTCTGTGTATGTTTGCTATGATAGATGTTACAGAAGAGGTTGGCGCATTATTATTTTTAATATTTAAACAGTATATAAAACTTGCAACAGACACATTAAAGTATCATATTAAAGCAGTCTAATCACAGACAGTTTTACTGCTGTTGGTGTTTGTTTAAAACCCATAAGCTTGTTGGGGAGATCAGGTGGGGAGGATGTAGTCAGTACTGGGAGGACAAAGACGAAACAAGGTTGTTTTCTTTTCCAAGTCAATTTTATTGTGTCTTTTTATAGATGTCTGTCCATAAAACGTGTCAGGTGGAAACATCAAAATGTGAGGTTAAAAATGGATTTTCTTTAAAGTCACAGAGGTTAATTAAGACATAGATGAGATAAGCAATTAAGCCTTGGAATGGTTGCCAATTTCTAAAAGCTTTAATGTAACACTGCTAAAAAAAAATTAAAAATAAAAAAACAAAACACCACAATGACAAAACTCCAGTGGATAAAAGTGAGCAGTGGGAGTCCAATCACAAACACAATGAATTTAGGAGATATGCAGCTGCAGCAACCTTTAAATGTCCTGCCTGCGGCCAGTTTTGTGTTGAAATGGTAATAAAGAAACAAATGCTCATTAGAAAAACCACCTTTAAAGCTATTTAGATGGCAAATGTGACAACAAACGCTGCTAAAACCCTGTTAAATCCAGATGATTTGACTTTTTATGCTGAATTAAATCGAGGGAAACAACAAAGGGCCGCTGTGAATAAAACTTACGTCATTTGTCTGTTGGTCCATGCTCTTGTCTAATCAAAAATGGCCGGCAGATAAGGCAAGGTTCCTGCGGGAATATTTTTATTTACTGGGTTTCAAGGTTCCCCGTGTCATAAAGATATGGCTTATCTCGGAGTGAATGTCAACACTAAACAGAATCCTCCTGCATGTGCTACAATGGTGGAATCTCCATCCAGTTTCAGCAGATTTCTCCCGGAATTATTGTTTTTAAACCTTCGTTTACGAATGCAGCTCAGCAGAATTGGTTTGTATTTGGGTGATTTGTTTAGAACACGGGTGAAATAGGAGCCTTTGTGGCTGCATGGAGGTGTGTTGTGTGTTGCGTTCTGCATGTGTTGTGTGCCAGCATACATTCCAATCAAAAAGAGAATGAATGGGTGCATGTGTTATTTCTGCTGGGCTTCACATATTGAGCAGACAATCTATTCCAATTAAGGCGAGTTGTAGCCCTGGTGACTGCAGAGGGGGCCGTGCTCCGCTGGATCAAATCACCCTTTGAAAACAACCAAGATTGGCTGATTGTGGCTGGAAGGGAATGCGGGGGTCTTTCAGTGAGTGAGGAAGTGGGGGTGTTGGCAGCCTTGCTCCGTCTGAGCCCAAAGAGTTCAAAATGACAACGGCTGAGGGTGGAGGCGGTCTAGGGGGCAGTCGAAGGGAGGAGGATGGCTGCGCTTGGAATGAGGAAGGAATTTAATTATGTGGCTGAGATTAATTAGGTGATGCTGAGGGAAATCTGTAATGTAAAACTTTACAGGGCTGCACAGCTGACTCGCCTAATGGTGCGTTTATGAAGTCTTAATAGAATGTCCTCCATGATGGGGAGGGTAAGAGGGGAGAACCATGCACGTTAAGATCAGCTTAAATGATTGTTTACCCAATTATTTAAAAAATAAATATGAGGTCTAATGGACAATCTGTCAGGGCCTGGCGCTCCTCCTTCCCCATAGGGGGCGCCAACCCTGTTCGGGGACCAGCGGGAGGTCGCGCACCTGCGCTGGATCCCGGGATTACCCGGGCTTCATAAGGCCCGTCCCCGACAGCAGAAGCTGTCGGGTCGTTTTGTTGTTCGTTGGTTTGTTTGTCTTGTGGACCTTGTTTGATGGAGTTCTCCCTCGCCTGTTTCCTGTGCTGGACCCTGCCGTCGACTCACCCTGGACTCTCCTCCCAGCCTGTGTCACGGTAACTCCTAGTGTCCAGACTCCCCGCTTGTCCGTCGACATCCCGGTTCGCGGGGAGGTTGTTTGTTGTTCCCTGACTTTTCCCCCTCGCGGGTGTTTTGTGTTGGCCCGAGAGCCCTTTTCCCTCCTGCACTGAGGAGCATTTTGTGTTTTTGATTGTAAATAAACCTTTGTTACCCTGTGCCTGCGTCTGGGTCCACCCTCCGTCCCCCACGAACGTGACACAATCATCTCTTAAATGTGAAATTACCAAGCACGTAGGGTCTGTCAGCTTGTCCTGGGGCCAGAACATCTCGAGTTCCCTCCTCTAGGCTGTAGTGATGAAATAAACTGGGTTCCAGCTGGGTTTTTCAACAATTCAAGGTGGAATCTCAGCCATTCAAGGTGCTTTTTTCACATTTCCAACACACGTTTGTAGTATCATGTTCTGTTTTTTTTTTTTTTTTCCCCGCTGTCTCATTGAGTTGAGAACAAGTTTATCCGGATGGGGTGTCAAGTCCAGCTGAAGGTCACAGTGACGCCTCTTGATTCATTTTGCAATAAAATTAAGGAGAAGTGCCTTCCACATGCGAGCACCTCCAGATGTGGCTGCACTCGAGAACCGCCTGGATCAGAACACACACCAACAGGCGGAACGTGTCAGCCCTGTGTTGTTGCTGTACATGCCAAACGGTGCAAGCGGCTGCCTGTTAATCTCGCAGCAGCAATAAGCATTCCACCAGCGCCACACCTCCTCCCTTTACTGCTCATTCATCTTCCGCTGCAGCTCTACAGCCAAACCGGTTCTGGTGACAGCTGATGATAGTCTTACTCAACACGATCTCTGAAAGGAAAAAAAATGTCTAAAATGCATCTGGATCAGTGAAGTGCGCTCCTCCGCTCCGAGCGCAGGAAACAGAGGTTTGAAATGTTGCTTTGGCCTGAGTTTAGTGAATCTAATCCATGTTCAGGTAGAACCACGTACACTGGGGTTTTGTTTGACTCGATTTAATTGGGACAGCGCCGCTCATGTTTTCATAGTAGCAGACAGGTTTAATAGCCCACCTCTGGAAAATGAAGACGTTTGCTCCCCTGGGCATAGACAACAACATTCCTTCCAATCCTAAAATTATTTATTTTATTTCTTTTAGGAATCAGAGAATAGAAATAGACAAAAACACTAGTCAGTCAGCTATATACAGTAGGTGATCAGAAACAGTAATCAATGCATATCCTCAAATTCTTGGGCCTCTTATGTAGTTGCACTTGTGCAGTTTTGTTCAGTCATTTCACTTTCACTTTTGCAGTTTTAGCTGCAGGGCTGTAAATTACTATCATTAAATTTAATAACGCAATACACACCCTGGTATTTAAAAGCTTGTAGTGTTGTGTAAATGCTCAGGATAGGCTGATCTTTGAATGTGATGAATTTGTGATGACCTTCTTTACTGAGAACAGTGAAATGGGCCACTAACAGCAACAGAGAGGCTAAATTAGCATTCCATAGAGCTTAAAAAAGCTGGTTATACTGGAACAGAGGAGAGGGTGACTGCACTGGTTACACTGGAAGAAAGACTGAATAGAATGGTACAGCGCGACACAGAGGTTAAAAAAAAAAGCTTTTATTTAACCTCTGTGCTGAAAGCAAACTGGTTAAAGTAGAAAACAGATGCTAAATGGACTGATTTCCCTGGCAAAGAGGCTAAATGGACCAGTGCAGCATGTCACACACATTAAAGAAGCTAATTAAAAAGGGTCAAAGAGGATAAATGGACTGGTCACAAAGGCCAAGAGGGTAAATAGACTGGTTAAAGGATGGCACTGAGGCTAAATAGGCAAGTTAAAGTAGATATGGAGCCTAAATTGACTTGATGTAATGGTAGGGAAAGACTAACACCAGATATATAAGTAACATATAATAAACAACACTAAGAGTACATAGCAACATCTCTATAAACCACTTTTGCTCGTGCATACACGGCAGAGGAAACCAAACAGGAAATTCAATATAGTTGCATCACTGCTTATGTGAGACAGTTGGTGCATATTGAAAAAAAATATGTAAACTACAATACGTTGGCCACAGTATGCGAGCAGCACAACTCAAAAATATCCACAAGTCAGAAGACAGTCAGACAGACAGACAGACAGGCAGGAAGAATAGATGTGTTAAAAATAAAATCTTTATTATGGTATTACCTCTTCACTTAAAAAAAAAATGTACAGCATACGCCACCAAGATTTTCTGACAGAAAACAACTGAGTAACACAAAGATGGAGACGTTTTCAACACATTGTGCCTCTGAAGGTGACTGAGAAAAGCATAGCAGCAGGAAAAGGACCTCCAGAGCTTAGAAATGCAATAAGGTATTAATGTTTATGAAAAAATATAGAAATGAAACACGGGTGTCTAACAATATTAAACAGGCTGGTATTTCTCTTTTTACAACACATGAACTGACACAGTTTGTGTAAAGTCTTCTGCTCAGATCAGACGACAGAAAAATGCTTGATAATTTAAAGCGAGCGTCTCATGGTTTGCTCGCATTTTTGGCTCCATTCTACAAATGTAACAAATGTATGAGTATAAAAATAGATTCCACTTTACATTAGCTTTGCCTCTTCTTGCCTCTACACTGTTAGTCAAGACAACAGACACCCCCCCCCCCTCACCCACACACACACACACACACAGACACACACACAACAATGTACTCAAAGGTTCACTTCCAATTGAAGGTTCGACCCACCAGCTCAAAGAACTTCTTGTTGGGCACGTGAAAGAACTGGTAGAGTTTTTGGAGGATGGCGGGGGCCACCTGTGGGTGGGCTCTGCCCTTGGAGTCGTGTAAACACCGCTCTTGCCCGTGGTCTCTCAGACAGTAGAATCCTTTTGTTTTGTTGAAATAAAAATTCGAAGCGTTGATCTGGGGCTCAAGCTTCAAGAATCTCTCCACCTTTTTCATCTCTGGAAACGGGTCTCTGATCAGCTGGTCCCCGTCCACGATGTGGATGCTGTCCAGGGGGAAGTACCTGAGCCAGTTCTGCATGTGGACGTAGTACAGGCTGCGGTTAAGCGCCTTGTATCCCAGGTTGATCTTGCCGTCCTTCACCAGAACGGACTCGATGGGCTGGTAGTGCTTGTGCTTCTGGAGGCGGTTGTAAAAGACCTGGGTGTAGTCCGACAGCACCCGCTCGGTGGGGTCTCTGAGGATGAGCAGAAGCTTGATGTCAGGGTTCATCTGATGGATGCGCTTGGGGACCTTGCTGGAGGTGAAGTAGGCCGGCGTCTTTTCCACCGTCATCTGGCCGGGGAGGGAGCAAGGCATCTGGCTGAGGTACCAAGGCAAACCCTTCTGAAAATTACTCTCCCAGTCGAAGAAGTGCACCTCGTTCTGGGCCGCCGCCACGGTGCTGTGCAAGCTGAGCATCTCTATCAGCGCCCGCGTCCCCCCCTTCCTCACGCCGATGATAATAATCTGAGGGAGCTGCTGGAGGGTCCCATTTGGGTGGCTGGTGGATGCGGGCGAAGACAAGGTAGGGGGTGGTGTTGCTCCCTCGTCAGCCACGGGCCTGGAGGGGACCGGGGGGGACTGGATTGCGAAAAGCAGCAGCCCGAAGAGCAAAGCTGCCATGAGGGAGGTCCTGACCCTGGAGGATTTCAGCCTGGCGAAATCACAGAAACTGTATCCAACATTGAAAGAGCAGCTGCGTGGAGATAATGTTCCGACTGAAAAGCAAAGGAAAAGTAGTTCGTCTCTGCCGGCAGCTGCAAGAGGGAGAGAGATAGAGAGAAAGAGAGAGAGACAAAATGAGAGAGAGAGAGAGAGAGAGAGGGAGAGAGAGATTAGAGGATACCTGTTCGGGCTCCAAACACCTCTACATCCCATATTTCAAATTTGATACAATTTTTTTTTGTCACACTTGAAATCCTTTCAGCTATATCTGTGAGGAGATCAGCGTTCTCAGCAGCATCTCACCCCAAAACAAAGAGTCATCTCTTTAACCATAACAACAAATTGCATGTGATGCAGTAAAGGCACAAAACAGAGCTGATCGGGGAAGAAGCCGGCACGTTAACCATAAATCTCTGTGAGGCGAAATATGTTGATCCTTAAGGGCAAATGGGTTTTTATAAATGAAGTTATTCATAAAGATATTCAATTGTTAAAAATTGAAAACGCGCGTTTGGCTCATGGCATTGATCTGGATGGTCTAGCGAAAGTCTTGAAGCTGTCTTACCTTTTAACTACAAAAAAGTCCTCTGGATAAAGATCGCATTTCGTGCAGCTTTGGGTTTCCGTTCCTTCACTTGCACGCATGCAGCCGAGCGACTCAGGCGCGCACCAAACTCTGGCTCCAGAGCGGACCCCAACTTCCCCGGAGTGCCTCCACCGCGCTGTGCTTCGCAGACATCCGATCCTCCCCGTTTAAGGCTGCCGTGTTGTTGTACGGAGAACCTACGTCGACGTTACGCCAGCCTGCAGAACCACCCCCGCTCCACCCGTGACTCACGTTGTTTCACTGTTACAGCATTTGGCACACAGCGCGCCGCCGGTCCGGGCGCAGGAGCCGAGCGATTGAGGTGTGGGTCTCCATCTGCACCGCACAGATCTCGCAGCGTTTTTTTGTTTTTTTTTAAAAAAAAAAGAGTATTTACCGACAGGCTTGCGAGTCATTCAGATGAAGCGGTCTTTGGAAATGTGGAGTCCACAGAGAGTCGGCGCATTCACATGGTTTCGGGCTGAAAAAGGCTTTTCACTTTCTGGGGAAATCAGTCAAAGAGACAGAGCAGTCATTCATCCAAACATTCTGCTCTCCATTTGCTCCCAGAGTGAGTTTATCTGTGGTTCCACCTGCAGCCTTCTGACCTTTTGAGCCTCTTTGGGTTCGTTTTTTTTTTTAATTCGTTGTTTAAAATGTGCAATGCTGGAACTTTGGAAATCCACATAGCAGCAGCTGCCTGACATTTCAGCTCCAGGCCAAACTGCAGCCCTTGAGTCAAAAGAAAGTTGCATCCTGTGAGTCACCTGTGAACAGAGGACAGTCAGAGTGTGACTTCACGGTATTGATGAGTAAGTGGCACATCACTAATCTCTGAAAGGACTCACGCTGACACCGAAAATCAGCATGAAAGACGGTTTTAGATGTTTTTCGGCGGTATGTAGAGAGAAAAGTAATGGTATGTAGAGAGAAAAGTGACACTTTGACTTTGCAGCTGTTTGTGAGGATGTCTGCAGTTCTGTCCCATTGAGGTGAAGATCCTGACATATTTTAAAGCAGGGCCTGCGCACACTTCCTCAACTGCACGTCTTGCAAACGCTCGCGCTTTACATATTTATCCTGCAGAGTAGCGGTGCTGATAGGACCGCTCTTTCAGCGCTGATTTCTCGGATGGCGTTTGGTAATCCTCAGACTTCTTTGTGTCTCCTGAAGACGAAGTGTGAATTCAGCGTGGAGCCAGCTCATATATAATCCCGCTTTGAGGATCATCAGAGGCATCCGGCCGCATTAACATGACAATAGGGCGCATTCACCAGCCACAAATACCCTCAGTGTCACCTCAGTGACTTCCCGCACTCTCAGCTCGAAATATGTTTGGAAATCAGAAACTTTTTTGTGTTTCGCCACCACCTTTAAAAACAGATTGTTCTCATTATCAAAGCTATTGACACATGCAGAGACAGGCTGGAATCTCTTCCTGATGTGACAGACAAGTCCTGTAGCAGTGCTGCTGCTGGCTCCTGCCTGTCTGGGAACAAATAACAGCTTCAAAAATGGACACACGGACGGTTTTGGGTCAAAACCTGTGTGCTGCCTGTGTGATATAAACCTGTTTACATGGATTCAGAATGTGCTGCTGCTGTAACATTATAATTATTTTGTTTGTTCTTGCTTGAACTATTTTCTCATTAGGTTCCAACACAGCACTGAGCTTCATGCCCAGGCTGGAGCTCTTTAGCTTTTGTTCTCCCAGTGAATAGACTAGAGTTTGAACCTTGAATTTCTTATAAAACTTGGCTTTTTATGGTATACGTCTTGAAGAGCCAACATTTAATATATCACAGTTCTTTTGTGTAAGCCCAGGAGGAAGAACAACAGTGATCGTTTCCCCTCCTGTGGCTATTGTTCCCTAATTCCTTAAATCAATCATAAGAACTGGAAATGCTAGACGAGCGCTTCAGACATGCTGCACATCAGCAGGTTCTTTTTAGCAGGTTCTTTTTTTTTTGCTTTTTCATCATTTAATGCGTGTCAGAAACGACACTAATAATTCTGCCAATTGAGGCTGACATGGCACACGGGGGTCACTGTGCAACATTATAATATATGTACTGAAATATATAAGAACAGCCTGGGAATTTACTTTATTCCTTAAATTTGCTTGATGTTTTCTTTCTTTTAGGTCTTGTTGGAAAAAGAAATATGAAAAGAGAAAATGTAACTTTTATTATTTATCTGAAATGATTGAACAGATTCCAGGCACTGCCTTTGGTGAAACTGACAAATCAAAGCTGAGGTTTCCATTTTTGATGAAGTTTGGATTGTTTTCTTAGGTTGTCTTTCAGCTCCCCAGAGTGTGGCAATAAGCAGCTTTTTTTAAGTAAAATATTTGACTTAGACACAGACAACGAAATGATTTAGTTTCCTTACTGTGTGAGAACTAAGTTTTGGATTTCAATTCAGTCCCTAAACGTTCATCTTCTTCCTCAGACCTTTGGTAGCGACAAATAGACTCTCAGACGATTTTTGGCCTGACCTGTCTGAGGAAAGCAGTCTGGACTATCAGTGTTTAAAGGTTCAACATCCATGCTTCATAATGAATTTTGGAAATATTTAGAATACAAACATTGCCTGTATTAAAACAGCTCTCTTTTAGAATCCAAGTCTCTCTCAGTGAAGGTTGTCTGGAGCCAGACTGTGCTAAAAAAAACATCTATTTTGTGAGCAGGAGGACTTCAAATAAAAAAGGAATTGCAGGTGAAATTAATCGTGGCTTCATATTACTGATGCCATCCTGCATCAGTCATCGGGTCTGTTAATCCTGTCATGTCTGGACACGCATGTGGACTGGAAGTCATGGGAAAGCAGCAGCGGTGTTAGCAGGAAACAAGCGTGTTTTGTAATAACACATCTGTGTTGTGTCTGAAATCGCCCCTATTGCCTATATAGAGCACTAACTTGGGTGTACGCCGTTTCTAGGGGTGTCTGAATGTTAACTGAAGATCAGTGTCCACTGTTGCACACAATGTATCCCATAATGCACTACAAAATATGGAGATGCACTCTAACCAAGCAATAATCCCATCATCTTTGTGGTCACACATGAGAAGCTCTACATGCGGGTTATTATTGATTACTAATTAAGTTCAGTGTTAAAAGCAGAGTACATCAACAAACAAGCAACCAGTGTTTAATTTTAAATTATGAATCAATCAGTAGAAAATGTAAAATCAATCATCAGTCTGGTAGATAGTTATGATGCAACATTTTGATGCCGCGAACAAGTGTGTGGTTTCAGACCCATCTTCAGTCTGGTCTTTGATACAGACGCCAGCTCACGTGCACTCATCCACGGGGGTTTAGGAGCATCCTTCCCCTCTGGTTTCAAAGTTTTGCCCCTCAGTTTGTGCACTTAAGAGCGCTCATGTGGAGCTCTCAGAGGGTCATCTCAGCAGGCGTTCACTTTATCTGATTACTTCAGCTCCTTGGGCAAAAAAAAAAAAAAAAAAAAAAGAAAAAGAAAACTTTGCAGATTAAACAAACAGATCATGAAACCAGCTGAAGCAAATAAGCCTGTTTGTTTGTGGATGTTTACGCGCGAGAGCGTGGAAAAAGCGGCTGTTCTGTAACAGTAAACATCATTATCAGTCAGGAGCTGCAGATGCTGTATTTTGCAGTTATGCAGAAAGCTGGTGGGTTATTATTTAAGGCCCAGGGTAAAGGCTAAGGGTAAGGGGATTCTCTGTGTGTGGGTAATTACTGCACAATTTTATGTGTGTTCCAGGTGAAAATCCCTGGAATTGGCCTTCATTACAGGGAATCGGGTCGACTGTGGCTAAGAAGTGGGGATAATGACAGTGTGGGATGAACTACGCTTCTGAATCTTTACGCCGCTTCCTCTTCATCCCCCCCCCATCTCCACGTGGAAGACAGTCTCTCCGACCATGCCAAAGGTTCACTGTAGCTGTGTTTTGGCCACAGTTTGAGGCGGCAGCGTGTGATAGGTCTCAAACACAGTTTCCTCACTCACTGATCCCCAGCTCTGGAGGCTAGCGGGAGGAAAACCTTCATCACGCTGCTGCATCTGGAATATTTTTACTGCGCTGCAACCATCCATTACCCCCGTCTCCACCTCACACAGAGACCTGGATACTTAGATGCCTTTGTGTGCTCATATCGTGTCTTTCCACAAAACCTTTTTCTTTTCAGTTCTCTGTTTTTTTTTTTCAGTTCTCTCTCTCTCTCTTTTTTAAGATTTCCTTCCCCTCCTGAAACTCAAGCTGAGGTTTATGATAAACTCTTTTTAGTATTCAGAAAGAAGTTTCCGACATAAGAAAAGGATGGATTAGTGTGGATTATTTCTTATTTGGTGTGAGACTTGAATACATTTTAAATTCTCCTCTCAGAAGAAAGAAAATTTAAATATGAGGTGTTGCACTTGGGTATGCATTGATCCTAAAATAAGGGAATGTATCTTTATTTCATACATGCATATTCACTGATTAATGTGTTTTTGTGGGCAATTATGTAAAGGTTTATATTTGTAACAGCTCAGTAATAAGATTACATTGATTCAAATATAAATTGATTGCAATGAATTTAAATAAATGCATATTTAATTGGAAAATATCTTTCCAGTTCCAAAACAGGCAAAAGCACAGAGGCTCACAGCACAAGCAAAACAGATGTTAGTGTGCTACAGCCTCCTCACAAACACATTTTCAGGTGGTTATGCTTGAATGTAAATACCTGACAGCGTGTGTCGGCCTGTCAGGTCGAACCTGGAGCACACTCTGAGGCCCAGACGTTGAGGTTCTGCATCAAATGCATTTCTTTGGGAAAAACAGCGTATGTGTTCTTGTTCTTTCATGAGCTTTATTTACATAAATTAGTTCCAACAACAAAAAAAAATGGGCTCAGCCATGAGCAGTTAGTAACAGCAACAATGAAGGCAGCAGCAACATACACAGGAAAAATTAAACCGAGTGATCTGGTTTATTCATTCAACTTTATGATAAATATTTAAAGAATGTCTGGCATTCATATATATATATATATATATATATATATATACCATAAAGGTATTTCAACATCAAAATGAAGCTTAGTTATTAAATATTATATCATAACTGGAAGGTCAAAAGTAAGTGATATGTTGGCAGACATTAAAGAATTTCAAATACTTATATCACTGACAACAGAAGTCCAGCCAGAATGTGCTCATTTCAGAAGCGGAGCCTTGTCCCAGCCACCTGTCTCCCAACCACAAAATCAGTCATGTTTGGCCTCCAGGTTACCATTTACCACTGAGCTGCAGCAACGAATGCTTTGGATGCCAAATATCCGACGTTGCTCTACCCAAAAAGCCTTGTTATGATCCCCAAATACGTCGTGACAATGTCAGAAACAAAACAAGCATCTGAAGAGAGGATGCCTTTGAAAGATGGAGACGGCTGAAGGTGGAGAAGAATTTGAAGACCGACACCCAAGCTGCTAATTTTCTTCGGGACAGGTAAGATTCAACAAAGTTTGGCTGACTTAATCCTACTAAATGTAGGTATGGACATTTAAACTATGGTATTTCCTACAGTCGAATAATGTTTAATCATAGTACACTAGGACATATGCAATGAAGGTCATTGATTTGATGAGGTAATAAAGTACCACACTCCAGTTGAAAGGGCCAATCAAGCATTAGAAATGGTTTAAGCTGCTAAACATACACAAAGCAGCAGGTTCTCATAGTTTAACAATGCATAAATAACATGATATAAAAATCACCCCATCTTGAGCCTTCATCAGTAGCTCTGTAAACACCTGTGGAGACAAGATGGCCTCCACGAAGGCAACACAGCAGGACTCGTGTTTGGAGGCATGTGGTGGAATAAAGGCCTAGACAGCCCTGAACGGAGACAGGGCCAAGTTTTAATGATTCCAGTCTACTGGTGGACTTTTGACTGGTCTAACCACCTTTATTCAGAGGACCGAGGACACCATGGCCTCAGTAAGTGTCTCATGAGCCTCATGTTAATGTTTGCTAAATGCTTGTTGGGAGTTTGTGAGTTCCTGCTGCTGTTTTTTTTGGCTCGCTTCTACAAGCACACGTGCTTCCAAATAGACCGGTGCTGTTTTGTTCAAGAGTAATTATTGTTATCGCTGAAAATCACTAATGGCAAGCCAATCATTTAACCACATACACACTGACACACACACACACACTTTTCATCTCAAACACACATGCATGTTGTTAGTAGCTTTCGGAGTGTTGTAGAATTATTTCTGCTCAAGGTTATGTTTTTGTTCTCGCTTGCTTCACTCTTCACATCTCTTCTCACTGATTCCACTGCAGCACACTAACTGGAGTCTTTTCCTACAACCCAACATTTCCAGAAAAGTGTTTTCACATTTTTAACATAATCACACTAATTTCTTCTTTGTGCTGGTTTGTCTGCTGCTGTATATTCGTTTTTTGTTTTTTTTTGCTGGGTTGTTTCAGTGTTTAATCCTGGTACAGCTGATAAGGTCAGTACTGCATTCAATATATGTACCAACAATTACATCCCTCACACAGCCGCACACACATTGTGAGTTTACCTCCATTATTGGGCCATTTTCTGTGTGAAGCTCAGTTCAGTTGCATCTACTGCTGTGCTTTAGTCGTTTTTGTGTTTAGGGAAGTTAAATGTATATGATCAGACATTTCATTTTTGTTATTTGATGCCAGTTTTCATCTCAAATCTTTTCACTTTGTAAAAACAGTCCTAAAAGCTGCTAATGTGAAGTGGCAGCTTAACACACTAAACTTTGGACACTCAAATGTTGAATTTCATAAATATTTGAAATACCACTTTACTATAATAGTCATTGGATCATTGTTTATCATTGTAATTTAATAGTTATTGGTTCACTGTAAACATTGCTGGAGATGAAAGATATGGAATTTTGTGACGTGATGAACAAACTTTCAAGGTGTATGTTTTTCCGTTTGTCAGGTTTCTTTAATGTGCGGCTCCACTAAGGGTGTTGTTCCTCAGAAAGACAACAACATATCACTGCAAAGTTTGAATACTGAAGGTAACAACAACATCAGACTTAACGGTGTTCTAACTGCTGGCACTGATGCTGCCTTCTTGAGCACTGGATGTGGTTTTGTGGTACGCTTTGACTTGAAATCCTCCTCACTGGGAGCTTGCTTTTAGTTTCCGAAGAAACCACTTGAATGCTTGGAGCGCTGCAGACGAAGTTCCTGTGAATAATTTAGGTTTGACATATGTCATTTGATGTGCAGGTTGGGTTGAAATGTTGGCGGTTCCCACAAATGTCAGCACAGAAGTGAAAACAGAGTTCTGAGGCCGGTGACGGTTGACAACTCAAATATGGTGAGCAATCATACTTTTGAGGCAACTGGGGGGCAGGAGTCGAGTTAAACTGGCCCGTTATCGACCATGGACACAATAGTGGGCCTTGCAGTTAGGCGTCAAGAGGCCATTAACAAAGGCCTGAATTTTTAGTATTACAGTCTGTGCTGAAGTGTCCTTGAGTCAGATACCGAACCTCCATATCGCGTCAAATACTTCACCATAATAAGCAGGTGGCAACATTTCAGGGTAGATTCTACCCCCAGTGTCTGAATAATGACTGCAGCCTAAAGTGGTTCTTTAAGCGTGCAGTACAACATCATCTACTAGCTTCTTAAACCTGTCAGCACTTATTAGAAATCTGGATTGCCTGCAATAAGAATTCACTCAATCCACAGGCCCCAAATGGTACTTTGGGGCATAACATATTTCCTTCAAGGCTTTGAGCCAAACTTTTGTTTGTTTCAAGTATTAAAACAAGTTTCAAGAAATGCATTTAACGACAGAAGGTATTGGAGCTGTCAACCTGTCTGCCACTTCCTGTTTATTTTGAAAGTGTTATGTGCTCTATTTTCTGGGCGTGTGACCTCTTCCTTTACGTGTCTCTCCACAGCTTCATTTCCATCCCCGCCCTGATTGTTTGCGTTTCTTCTGTTTAATCTGTGTTTGCCCCTTTTTGAAGTGCCAAAAATATCCAATTACATGTCTGGCAATCTCACAGTCTTTCTTGGATCATTTAATCAATTTCATGTTGTTTAAAAAAAACAAAAAAAACCCATAAATCTCTCTCGTATCCCTCTGCTTTAGTCTGGATTTGGCCTAAGTCGTGATCATGATTTTGTGTCTGAGGTGTTTTCATGGCTGATGTGAGAAGCTGAAATCAAACCCCTCATCAGCGTGAAACACTGAACCCAGAAAGAGGAACATGCCTTCATTTTATATTAATAAGGAAGTTACTTTTACTTTGTTACCACAGCTTGTGTTAATTTTTCACAGCCGTCTGTGCCAACAGTCACCCTCATTCACTTAGGCGCGTGAAGAACCGGTATCCTAGCAACAGAAGCAGACATTCCTACTTTGTTTGTTCGCCTACCGAATGCGTGTGCGTGTCTTTATGTATACGGTGTATGTGTGTGCATGCCTGGAGCCTGCGCGTGTGCGTCTGCGAGCATCCACGGGGGCTTATGCATGCAGGAGCATCGCCAGAACATCGGCGTTGGGATGCACGGCGACACCCCGCTCCTGCCTGTAATGGTTCTGGATTTATTGGCATCTGAGAGAAGAAAGCTGTTTACATAGTGTCCTACACTGTTACCAATGGCCATAATAATGCTGTCAGACAAGGCTTAGCGGGCTGATTCCTCTGTATCACCTCAATAGATGGTGTTTACGCACTACATTCCAAATGTGTTCTGCAGCCCCGCACGCCAGACATGATGGGGTTAGAATAAACCTGTCTTCGCCGAGATGGCGGAGGGGGTGCCGGCTGACCCTGCACGACATTGTTTGCATTCCCAGAGAAGACATCCTAAATCCACTGAATTTGAAAATCTAATTTACAACAACTGGATCTAATAAAATGCAGGAGAATACGTGGAAGACATCCAAGAATCCCTGTGAGAGATGTTGTGTGCTTTTCACTATGTCTAATTGAATTACTGATCTACCCAGCGGAACCTCTCTAAATGCTGAGCATGGTTTTATGATTATCCCATTAATATTCACCCCTCGTAGGAGGTTTTGCCCAAAACTGAGAGGTTCATGCAAGCATTCATAAAGTGGGGAGTGCTGGAACAAACACGGGCCATAGATTCACTCATGTCATGCTTTGAAGAACTTAAAACCTTAAAATAACAAGAGGGTCCAGATACATGAAACTTTTTTCTTTGTTAGCGAAACTGGTTCCATGTGATTACAGTGTGTTATCTAATCAGAATCTCTGTCATCGACAATCGTGTCAAAGAGTTAAAGGACACGTTTCTCATCTTCTCCGTGTTACTGATGGAAACTCTTTCCGCCACAGCTGTTTTTTTTCTCAGTGGACCTTGAACAGCTGACCTCTTGTTTTTTTTTTAGTGTGCTATCTAACCAACACGGAGTGAAAGAACATTACAATGCCGTCACTCTCCTTTGTGTAAATAAGCAATGATGGTGGTGAGGTGATGCTGGTCTGGGGTTCAGAGGCTGAAATGGGATCTAGCAGTCTGATTCATACTCAGTGATGAGTTCTATTATGGGAAAGTGTCCTGGTTCAGTAACCTTCAAACCAGGATGATGTTTGAGTTAGTCAATGGGAACAAAAACATTCTAATCACAAAATTCATCCCACTTCTTCTGCCCCATGATGATGTAATGGACCAGTGCCTCTCACCTGGTGACTGCTGGGATGGGTCCCAGCATTCCTGTGACTCGCCTGGATTAAGGATCTGCAGCAATTTCCAGCAAATGAATGCTTTTATTCGTGATCAGTTTTTATTATGGTATTTATCGTACACAGAAGGATGTGGGCTTAAAATGAAACCTTGAAAATTGTTGCCTTAGAAAAATATGTATTTATATGCATTTTGAAAAAAGAAAAAAAAAACAGAGCCAAGATTTATGAGCGTGTCCACACCCGTGCTGTTCACATAGTGTGACTCAGAGCAAAAATACACTGTCACACCTGATGACAACCCCGTTATCACCGCAATCATATGATGAAAATCACCCGATGTTGGTGAGGGTTACAGAATTGAAAAGATATTTTAGTCCATTCTAAACAGCACAAGTGGTGAGTAATGTCACAGTGCTTTTTCTTTTTTCAACTTGAAAAAGTTAATAAATAAAAAGACAGGATTAAGTAGAAAACAGCAAGGCACAGAGGGCCCCGTGCATGTGTGTGCTTTGGAACATCTACATGCCAAGTCCCCCGCTGTCATGATCACCCCCCCTCAACACAGTCTTTCTCTTCATAATTGAAACGGTGTGAAGAAATGTGATTTCTGATAAGGTTAATCCTTGGAGCGATTAAGCTGATGCCGTGATATTGGGTCGGTCAAGAAGCCATTTGTACAATTTATCAACCCGCGACTACATTGTTATCTCCTTTCAAACAGTGCAGACCACTCCCTGAAGGATTACTTAACATCTATTAAATTGCAAACAAGTTTTGTTGATCTCGTGTTGGGAGCTGTTTTCCATTGCATTAACGGCCATGTGGGGAAAAAAACAAAGGATGCTGGCTTTTTCTGAGGATCTCCAGCTTGGGTAGTTAAAGTCGAAGTTCTTCTTAAATCTCTGAGGTGGGTTACGCTGGGGGAATTCAAATGAAAACTGACTCCTGCGCCTGGTCTGCAGTCCAGTCATGAAGGACCAGGAGCAAAGTGTGATTTAAAGATCAGCGCAGCAGGGCCAAATTGGCAGCATATGGGTAGGGGGATCTTCATAACCTCAGTTTATATGGATGGATTATCTGAGGTAGAGGCACCATAAATTACACATGAGAGCTTTCTTATACCTTGACCCGGCAACCTTAACCTGCCTGGTGTAATGGGATAGCTTAGGGAGCTGGTGGTTTAAATTAAGGAACACTAGCCCGGCGATACCACAAGACCCAAATCTGAATCCTAAACAGCAGTGATACATATAAAACAGCACTCTTATTTAGGTGGTTTGTTTAGCTGCTGATGGATTGCTCACTAATTCCTTTTGTTTGCTGCTAACCTTGAGGTTAAAAAAAATCACTTCAACAGCATTTTGTTGCATTCTGATTTTAAACAAACTCTTTTTAGAAGTAAATATTTGACTTTTTGGTTACTTTGCAATTAAGAGTGTGTTGTCATGCAGGGTTTTTTTCACAGATTTAACATTGGAAGCAGATGTGGGGGAAAAAACCCATCAGACTGGAGGTTATCCACTCATTACACAAGACATGGTATCAGAATATGAATCTAAATTATTATTTTAAACTGTGTGTGTGTGTGTGTGTGTGTGTGTGTGTGTGTGTTTGTGTGGACACTGGGCATGAATCAAAACACCCTTCCATTTGGGGTCCCAGCATGTCAGGAAACAGTTGTTTCCTTAAACCATTTATCTGTGTGATCCATAAAGAATAAACCACTTCTACTGCCAACAGAGACTTTCAGAACATGGCACCAGGAGTTTATCTCAACAGTTTGTTGAAAGGAATGTGACTGCAGGAAAATGAAAAGATTACATTGTGAGGTTGAACAGAATCCAAGGTGAATATGAACAAGATTTCTCTCAAGCTTAATAAAAACAACAACAAAAAAATCCTCATTTATCCACAACATATTTTGTTCTAGACGGTTCTCACAAATGTAGAAAAGCATCTCATTTCATGAACTGGGAGAGATGTTTTTGCAGGTACAAAGCACAGAAGCGGCAGCTCAGAACAAATATGTCAGATTGAGGATCGATGGGTCAAAGCCATTAATGTCTAAACACAGCAGATAATTAGTGCAGGTTACTAATGGCCCTCCATACATCTGGGGTCCACTGGCTCTTTGGGGGTACAGGTCGCTCTTATCCTTCCAGAGGTAGACGGAAAATGCAGAATTGGGTTTGGATTAGGGTGTGGTTGACTGATGTGTGGAGGAGAATGGTGAGATCAAATTGCTTGAAAACTAGATGCTTTACCTCCACTCACAAAGGCCTTTACTGCACAGGTATTTACCCTTTTATCTGTGAGCTAAACAACATTTAATGTGTTTATTTTGCTGATAAAGTGGCACTAAACCTGTGGACCTTGCCCACACTTTTCTTCTGGATGCGCATCATAGCCTTTAAACTCTCATTATCCTGAGTGGTTGATAGCACATTGGATTACAAATGAACGATAGCTGCACTTATTCTGTTTGAAACCAATAGTGGTGGTGCACAGCTGTATGTAATGGTAGATGAACTTGGATGTTACCTTAACAGATGTAAATAAGAAGAAATAAAAACTGAAAGTCAATGCCAGCAGTAATATTTACATACTTTTTTTGACTGAGAGGGCCTAAAGCTGTCGACGTCATCTCAGAGCAGAAACTGGCCAATCCCCCATGTTAACTATTGCATAAAGCAGTCCAATGCTATAACTGAAATAAAATCAAGATGAAGACGTAACAAGATTTAAATCAAGCAGCGCTACACTAATCATGTTAATTAAAACAAACTGCGCGTCTGCGGACTGTTGCGCTGCTCCCAGTTTGTCTCTGTGGAATTAATGGAGCGTTGGGAAGATAAAGGTCAGTTTCCGTTGAGCGATCGTTCAAATCCAAACAAACATACATTACAAGGCGCAATGACATCCCGGCTAACTGCAATCAACGTTGAGAAAGTAATCAGTGCTTGATTAGACGTAATGCCCCCGGTATCGATCTCCCGCGGCAGCAGGAGGCCCCTTCAGGAGCTCT
The DNA here is from genome assembly GCA_911728415.1 of Lagocephalus sceleratus. Lineage (NCBI taxonomy): Eukaryota > Metazoa > Chordata > Actinopteri > Tetraodontiformes > Tetraodontidae > Lagocephalus > Lagocephalus sceleratus. Next base: position 211,538 of record CAJVRN010000211.1, on the reverse strand, counting down.
GAATGAGATGCGTTCGATCAGCGAGGATGTTAAACACACTGAATTGCGCTGGAAAACACAGATGACATGCGGGAGATAACTGCTTCAGTCGATCTTCACCCATTTCTGCCAACACAGTGCTTGTCTATTTGATGCTTTTCAGTTCTTACGTGTGTTTTCTTTCTCCATTTTGTCTTTATATGTTCCAGCCAAGATTTGCAATAACAAATATTTACAGACAACTTTCTGTTCTTTGCACCTCGTATTACAACCATGGTATACATAGACTGGTATATGTGTGTGTGTGTGTGAGAGAGAGAGAGAGAGAGAGAGAGAGAATGATGCAATAGAAAGATTGGTTTGGAACACACTGGTTACAATAAAACATCCAACTTAATGGCTTTTACTGTTTGTGGGTGGGTGCAGTTTATCAACAGGCAACAAATTGCGAAATGCTTCCATGGCCTCTGACAATCAAGGCTTATCGACCGTCGAGTTCAGAGGCGGCCTTCTTTTCGGTGTCTAATAGGTCCGACTATACTGACATCTGGTTGTACAGTCGCCAGACAGCAGCCTGTAACGAGCATTCCATGAGTGTACAACAACACCAGTAATGGGTCATAAAATAATGGACTGTAGAGGCTTCTGTGTAGTATCTCATGTAGTGTGACAGAGGTTTAATCAACATCGGAGCTTCAGCAGCTACTTTATAATTCTGGTCATCAACAAGTATATGCATTTATGATGGATGTGTCTGTTCTTGTTCTGACCTTTCCCCCCTGCCCTATCTCCTCATTCTCCTCCTCCTCGAGCCAACCAGCTAACCCTAGGAGGAGGGTCCTCCATGTGACCTCGTGGTCCTGATCAGGGGTCAGGCTCTAGGTTTCTCTAAAGCACCTGTAGATATTCTAATTGTGAGAGATGCCTTATAAATAAACTTGAAATCAATTGAAATGAGTCAAAGTGGGAAGTTCATGTTTTGCTTCACTTGAAAAGGTGAAACCAAACATAACAATTGAACCAGTTATTTATATCACATCACTCTGTCCCTCAGGACACTGATAATAGATCTGATACCAATATTTGATGGTAGTGTATATTTCTTTCCTGGCCTGAAACAATATTTGGGTGTTTATTGACCACTGGAATGCTGGAATGCAGGGCAGCATCACACGGACAGTAGACTCGCATGTTAACTTCAGAGAACTGCAGCAGTATGACGTGAGGTCAACGCTTTATTTCTAAGCCGATTCTCAGAAAACTCCCGATCTTGCAGTCCTCCAACCCCCCCCCACCCTCGGACCTTACCTGCCCTCATCGGCCCTGGCACACGCAGAGCTTCCTCCACCTCAAACAGTGGGGTCTCCTCCAGTGCGAGGCTGCTCACCTCATCTGAGAGATTATAGCAGGCTGCAGACGTCAGTTTGGTGTGTGGGGGTATAAAAATTACACTTTTTACTCAGTTTGGGATCGAATCAAAGGATAAAGAATCTTGTGATGTGTTTTATTTTTTTTTTTGAAGGGGGTCCACAAACAGATGGCAGGTTCCTGTGGGGTGCCATTTGGTTCCGTCCTATCTTTGCCCCGCACAGGTGGGTGGTGCTGCAGATTGCCTTCCCTCTGCTTTCACCTCTGGGGAATCTTTAGCTGGCCGACGTTTGATACGGCCAAGCCCCAGCCAAATAATCTTAGCCCAGACAGAAGAAGGGGTGGGTGTGAAAGCCTTCACCTCAGCATCCAGGGATTTGGGAACGGTTGTCTCCAGGGAAGGCCGGAGGGGGTGAGACACCTGGCGAGTGTCGTAGTCATGTGATGTTTGTGGATCGAGATCAGACGGGGGATTTTGGCCAAGCGCTGTTTTTTTTTTTTTTTTTATAGTGGTACGTGTATGAGTGGTTCTTTTCTGTCTTCAGACACCTTGTGATCTCTTCCTCATCCCTCCTTTATCTTTAGTTATTGTTGAGTTATTGTTGTCCAAAGGCGTCACATCAGCTTTTCCCAGCTTTGCAGCTGGGTCAGCTCACGCTGAACCGTCGCTTTTCTTCTCACCATCAATATTTTCCCTCAGCCACTGGTGCAAAGTACCCAATTAGTCTTTTTTTTCCTCTGTAGGGAGGTATTTTATTTTAACAATGTAACACAAAAATCAGAGCTATCAATATCCTAAAAGCAAAACCTTAATGGTTATTTATTTGCATGAGCTTGACTTCAGTATATGAGTTGATAGGCCATGTTGTTCTGCACACTGTCTTTTATTTGAAGGATATGCCTGCCCTGTTCCAAGGGAACACCTTGGATCAGTTACCAGTCAATTTATCTATCCCCCAAATGCACATGTTTGGACTGTCCCCAGGACATCCAGGTGATAAGGTGATCTCTGCTTAAATCATTTCAAATACCGTCTGTACTTGCACTTAAGTGACATCAACACTGTGAGAGTTTTCCTATTGAACACAGGATGGAGCGCCGTCCTTTCCACATAGAACTCTGAAGCTAAGCAACAACAAAATACAAGGTTCTTGGCTGAACTCTTGTTGAAGAGTTCAGCTTCTCCACATAAACATGTGCTGCATGTTTGGAATCTGTACAGCTTTCACACCAGTAGACAAGAGTTACATAATATGTCTGTAATTTTTCTTATTGATGGACAAATGAACTATCTGCTGTTGTTTCTGGTATTTTCCTTTAGACTTAAAGACGTCTGCAGAACATAATTGGCTTCTTTAAGACTTGTTTGGTCTAAAGGTGATGTTGGGTAGCTATTGTTGTGCAGCACGAGCTGGTCTTCAGTCAGAGCTGTGGAGGTTCCACATGTTGACACTCCGCTACCTGGATTTGATGGATAATCTGGATTTGTGGCTGCTGGGATACAGACGGATGTGCGTTATTTTTCAACAATGACATATTTTCCTCCTCTTCATGTATAAGATGGATGCTTTGGTTTGGGGAAAAAGAGGCTATTTCACTGGATGCTGGGGTTTGGAAATCATTGAACCAAAAACTAATCATACATTCAGGCCAGTAACACAGACTTGCAACAACCACATATCAGATTTATTGTTCCTTTTTTTTAGTTTTTTGGAAGAACTCTAAAGTTTGATCCAAGTGTTAATAGTAAAAAGCAGGCTGCAGAACAGTTTTTCACTGAGCTCCATTTGACATTTATACTCAGAAGCTGTTGCAATGAAATAAAAGCTACAAACAGTAAAACAATGTGCGTCTTCTCTTCATAAACGGTTGCACATCTTGTCCAGATGAGAGTTTGTGTTGGAGCATGTGGTGGATGAATGGTGGGACTTTGTATCACGCTGTTTTGTAAATATTGCAGCAGTGAAATAACATGTCTGTTTGTTGTGTCTTCATATTAAGTGACTCCTTTTAAACATGTGTGTCTAGTGGATTTTTCGAGCTTCAACCGTTTCTCCCTGTGATTCATCTGAAGTTGAGCACAAGCAGATTTTTGTCTTTCCAGGAAACATTTGTGCCTGCTTTATAATGATGGCATTATGTATTTAAAAGGTGAAGTGGGCAGAGAAGTACATTTTTCACCCTTATTGGGACTCTTCTATATTTATGAATTAACTTCACCTACCTCCAGCACCCCCCCCTTTATCCACCCACCCCACCCCCACCCCATTAACTACAGATAAAGTAAAATATAAGATAAAATAAAATTCCAACAGCCACAAAGACAAAACTAACGCAGTTTCAAAACTAAATATTTGGTTTTTATGTCACAGTTGGCACTAACTTACCTCTCAAGTGTAATAGCATTATGACTGCAGAACGGTATTGCTTTGACAAAGAGCCAAAACATTCATCAATGAGCTGAAAATGTTCCGAACATTAACTTTTGCAACAAGAGCCATTTTTCCCACAGCTGACCAAAAAATTTGTAATGTTTGAATTGTTATATTCTTGCCATATTTCAAATGAAAGAACAATGGCTAGGTCTCAGCAAGTCTGGATTGTGAATATAGTTTAATATGTATTTAAATCATAAAATTGTTTTATTTTTTGACAGATTTTAAGATTTTTGAACTGAAATAAACTGTAGCATTTTGTCTTCTATTGGATGCTTGTTTTTTAGAGCTGAAATAGTGTCAGCAACCTCAAGAGAAGAAATAGAACAGCATGAACACAGTCACCGCTGCTCCACATGCACAATATCACGTACCCACTTGCACCTCTACAGAGACGCCAGTTAACAGGTTGTCGTAGTCCTTGTGCAGGACGTCATTCAGGATGTTGTCATCCATTTGTGAGTAAGAGCCCATGTCTCAGAGCTGGAACACAAGCTGGTGCCCAAGCTCCATCATGTACCTGTTATGTGCATGCAGCAAAGTAAAGCATCAACAAAACCTTGAACAAAAACTTAAACTAAAGTTTTATATTCTGGTGCAGGGCTGCTTTCCTGCAATTCAGAAGAATCATTCAACCACAGGCGTCATAAAAGAAACCTCAGTCAAAGGACAGGACAGAGTGTGTCAAGAACTTGCTTGTTCGAAACTATAAATGTCAATATAGTTATATTTTGGACAGAACCACTTCCTCTTGAAGGCAGAATAGTCTATCAACTCTTTATTGAAACACCATTAAGTGTTTTAAAATATGCACAAAAACACGTGCAGATTGTTTAATTTAACTGGAAAGCTCTGTGGAAAGGGTTGCTGTAGCTGCTCGATGGGAGAAGTTGATTAATTAATCAACATTTAGCGCTCATAATTATTGATTTATTTTTACACAGCAGAGAAAGAGTGCATAATTAATTCAACATACAACCTTTTAATGCCATAAACACCAACGGTCAACAGTCTTGGTGCTATATTATTATCATGTTAATGAAAAATCTCTCTAGATTTCCTGAGTCTAAAAAAATAAAAGTAATTTGTTGGTTTAGTTGTCTTTTCAGTATATTCTATGGTTCATTTGCCAACAGCAAAAATAATAATCTGCATCATCACATTATAGATTATGCAGTAGAGTATGATAATGAGCCTGCTGTTTTTAATCAGTCAGGCTGTTGTCACATGTCATGTTTTAACACATTTGCACTATAAAGGAGCGTGACAGTACCTGCTGTTATCGACCTGTTTACTATAAAAAGATCAGACTGCGGCAGGTACGGTACATGACCGTTCCTGCTCATTAATTATCAGCAGCATACTGAACCAACATGGGGGGGAAACTGGTGTTTTTAAACAGGAAATGTGCCTCACATCACCATCCAGCCAGTAATGATTTCATAGCTTCTGTGAGATTCTTTTTAGATTGTTTTAAGATCGTTATTCACCACAATTCAAAGGTTTTCTTTGATCTTTTTAAATATGGCAGAATGTAACATGCCTTGGAAAAGTCACTTTCAAGTGTGCCATTATGCTGCTTAGCTTAGGGTTGGGAAAAAAGTCTTAAAGCCTCACGAGGTAAATAGATTTTTAACATGGACACTTACCATCGATGGGTAATTCATCTTGGAAATTGACACCTTCCTCTCATCTTACTTTGATCGTTTCAAAGATAAATTTATCTCGGTCTGTAACTGATGAGACAGGTTCTTGGTTAATTTAGGAATGATGGAATGCTGGTGGAATCTTATTTACACGTCAGAGGTTAAGTGTGCATCCTCACTGCACTGATGTGTCAAAAATGACAAAATGGCACAGTTGAATCCTGAATAAATTATGACATAAATATTCATAAAGACTCTCCTAGAGTGTGAACTTCATGTTTTCCAGCTCTTTCCTGTTGCTTCAGTCACCTGATGAGTAGCTCTGTTCAACAATCAGAATCATCCCCCTCACTTTGTGCTACTTCTGCATTCCCTGTAGTGAAGAGCAACATTCAAGTTTCAGGGTTTACCATGAAAAAGGAAATACCGGATACCAAAAGCAGGTAGAGCTTAATGTGCATATTCCCAAATGCAATGGCACATCTCACATCTACGCTGCTTATGTAATTTGCTGTTCCCCCGGAGGTTTTTTTTTTTTCTTTTTCATTTCCTGTTTCTGCGCAGTAACTGTGGAAGGAAATGACTGACAAAAATCAGCCTCTATTGGTTCAGTTGTTGCTGAACGTGAATGCTCACCTCATTTCAGAGCAAGAGTACGGGCATCATGGCAGACTCTGTAAACCAGCCTTTAGCCTTCACTGTTTGGTGATTCTTGGTGTAAGTGTTTGCAGCTCGTAACAGCAACTTCAGTCAGACTTCTCTCTGTTTCTATTAAATGACATTTTAATTTGCATTCGATGACAAGGCTACAAATGTAATCCTCTACGGAAAGAGATATTTAAAGCTGGTGTTGAATTATTGAAAACCTTTTTTATACTCCGCCTGCTCTGATTCCTCTCACTCCTCACTTTTACCTTCTTTTTATGAGATGACGAGCTCCCTGATTGGGCCACAAACTGGAAAAATTGGCGTTATTTTCCCTCTCTGGCTCGACTCCACTTCAGGATGTTATACAAGTCAACACCTATCCTGTGCACATCCTGGTTTCCTCTCATTTGTGTCACTTGTATTTAAACAAAAGTAAATTATTTTTTCCTTTCTCCTCACACCTCAGTCCGACCTCATTACAGCAGACTTCACTTCTGCTTCCCTTTTGAATGCATCATTACATCTGTGACTTTGAAACGATCCTTTGATAGTTTCTTTTATATCGGCTGCATTCTGCTCCGACTGTTCCTCTGCAGTGGAAGGTGAATTACTGCACTCAGACGTTTTTTGTGTCCTGGAGACCGCAAAAGCGGTGGCCGTCTCCTTTATTTCAGACGTGTTTGAGTGAAGTCATTACTGTATATTTCCCACAGCATCCTTTCACACAGGGTCAAAGCGAAAGAAGTCACTTTTTTGTAACTTAAGTGGTTTCAGTGTATCAATCTTTTCAGCAGAGATGCATCTGCACTAATGGAACCACCTCTGCTGTATCCTGTGTCACCATGGCGTCAGACTCTAAACCATTAAATTATTTTACACCGAGCAGAGGAACAAAAGAAGACGTGGAGCTTTTCAAGGTCCCCATAAACGGCCTCAATGTTTGCGTGCTTGATCGGTACGCTTCAATTAGCAGAGGAGGAAGTTTTAATTATTTATTTTCCAACTGTGAAATGAATGAATCCACCCACAGTTGAAACCTGCTGTGGGGGTGGGGTTGGGGGGGGGCGGGCTGAGAAAAAAAATTGATTTGTTTTTGAGGTCAAATAAGAGGTCACTTGCTTATAAAAGCATTAAGTTGATTTTTTTTTTTTTAAATCTCTGAAAGCTTCCCTCTAACAGTGGAGGGGTATAATGACTTAAATTTCGAACCGGAGTGCCCGACCGCTGATGTTTTCCCTGCAGGAAAAACGGCTTCCTATAAAGTTTTTTTCAGCAGTTCCTGTCAGCTCTCATCTCCATCATGTTATTGACGAGGCAGAAGCTGAAATAAGGTTTTCTATTCCATTTCAGATTTGTTTGTGTTTGATAATTAAAATGAGTTTCAACAAAATGAGAGATCCACGTCGTATAACTGCACAAGCCAGAAGGAAGGTTCTTTTAAAATGTTGTTTCTGGTGAAGAATAGTATTTATTCCCACTAAAATCAAACACGGGTGTATCATATCAAGTCCCTGAGACGCTGAGTTTGAGCTCCTGACTGTGGACTTGAGAGTTCTCTCCAGGGGTGAGACCCCCAGAGCCGTCTGAAGCCATCAGAAATATGATTGGATGATTGAGGGATTTAAAAAAAAAAAAAAAAGATCTGGCTGCCCAGGCAAGTGTCCAAAACAACTAAAATCACAGCACAGGGGCTAGAGTAGAAGTGAACACATCTACAATCAGGAGGAGAGATGAGGGCCAGACCAACGTTTACCAGAGAGACAAAGAACAATGTTCTGTGGACAGATGAGACTGAGACTTGTTTGGACCGCACAACAGAGAACACGTCACCCATCTTCCCTGTGGTTTTTCTTGGAACTTTGTTGGTTTGGTGTGATTAACCTGTCACACTTATTATATGTGCGAAATAACTTGAAGTTGGAAAAAAAAAAAGCTAAAAGGAGACACGTCAGTGTGGCATGAAGGATTACAGCACAGCTGTGGCCAATTAACAGTGAAACAGTTACGGAGATCCAGCGTTCACGCGGCCGTGCAACACACGTAAGCAACAACCTGTCAGGTTTGAGGATGGGCTTTAATCACTTATTAAATTAAACTGGTTTTAGAATTAAGTACAAAAATATGCTAATGTCATATAATTTTTGTGGGTTTAAATCTACTTGCACTTCTATCTGCGATTGGTAGATCTCGTTTTCTGCTATAGTTTAAAACTCACACCTTTGTAACATTCTGTTTTAATCAAAGACTTTTGTTAACCTGCCCCTCAATTCCACCATACCTTCCACGAAAAAGGCTGTTTGTGTTTTGATTTTAATATTAATTCCAGATGATACTGAGGACTTCTGGAGAGCAGCCTTCCAATCAAATATAGGTGGTATGTATTTCTGCCGTATTTAACTGGTCTTTGTGGGTTGAATCCCACCTGTACTGGCAACCAGGAGTAACTCTGCTCTTTCTATTAAGTTTATTTTGATGTTCAATGGAAGACTGCGGCTTAAAAGTTCACTGTACATCTGTTCTAGATTTAATAGCAGATGGATGCATTTAATGAACTTGTTTATCATCATGAACTCGTGTTCTTTCAGAGGAAATCACAAAGTATTTAAAGATCTGTAGATTACAGCACAGTTTGGATGTCTTATCAAAGTTTTACTTGCCCAACATTTTGGTGGATCAAACACATAAATGTAAGGAATTATAAATGTGAGCCCAGAGGACACGTTTGTGACAGATTGGCGATAAGGTCCATATCTCACTTTGAGGTTCCTCCACAATTTAATCTGTCCTAACAACTTTTTCTTTAGCTGTTCTTGAACATGGTGCTGAGCTGATTAGCTGTAGGGAACCTGAGCACCCAGCACGCCCTGGAGGCTGATCCAGGCCTTGATCTCTATCAGCTTGCTTTGATCCTGGCATCCTGGAATCATGTAATCCATTCAGGACCCCCCTGGAAATGGTTGTCTCAAGTCTTTTTTCAGAACTTTGTCGAGTCTCATTTAGTTAAACATTCTTGGATATTGTGCAATCTATTTTTCGAAAGAAAGTCAAAACCTTTCACCAAACTCTTCGGCTTCTGCCAGAAATCTCGTTGGAGCACTTTGAGGTTCGGAACATGCTGATGAGGTCCTGCAGGAGAAGCTGAAGGTTATGAACCATTAAACTGACAGTGAGAATACATTTCCCATATATATGACAGACACCAAGTCCATTTATCAGATTGTGAGAGCTGGTTGACCTTGTGAGGGTGTGAAATCTTGAGACTGTCGGCAGGTGTTTGAGTACATTCTCAATTTTATTTAGATTACCGACACAATGTTGGTGTTGTGTCCTTGTTTCATGTCTTTTCCAAACATTTCTTGCAGAACTGGATTCGCTGGTGGCTTTATTCTTGGCAGAAGTGGCAGCACAGAATCTGTATATTCCAGATTTTGCTCTGTGTTTCTGACATTCAAACATCAGTAGACATGCAGTACTGATTAGTTTGCCATCATCAAGACCACCAACATCCGCTCTGAGCAGACTTTTTAACATTAGCATCTTCCTGCAGCCGCCACCTCAGATCCAGCCACAGCCTTGTTTTTGCTTCCTGTCGGTCAGGCTCTTTTGTGGCACACATTTTTAATTCCCCTGCTTTTATGCTTTTCACTGCTGTTTTCTATGCTTTTATGTTTATGAAAGTTATAGCCGGATGAGCAATATCAGCTAAACCATTCAAATGAGGGTGTTTGATTTTAATAATGCATGTGGTATAAAAGATGAGACTGATGACTTGAACTTTGTTTCCGTGAAAAGTCCTTGAGTGTTGCTGTGGGTAAAGGGCATGTTCGAATGTGCAGATGGAGTCTGTTATGATCAGTTCATCTGGGAGGCTGGGGCTCTGGGCCTCAGGAGCTTGCACTATATGCTCTTAGACAAAATGTGGTTGGGTTCGTCTGTTCAGAGCCTTGTACAGACATGAACCAGACCAAATGAAACCACCTCCACTGTGGCCTTTTACTGAAAACAGCAAAGTTATAAAAGCTTTAATGAAACGAGGAAAAAAAGAGATCCAATAGATTTTTAATCCACCTGAAGTACAGAGCTCCAGGTTAATACTGAATAAATCCAATAAACATAAATGACCTTTTATGAACTTTTTGATTCATGTTTGACCTGAGAAATCTGCCCTCATTTTCTGTCACACGATTTTATGGTTGGAGGTGCATGAGAAGTTCCATTCAATGCATCTTTATTTATATTTACAAGTTAAATATGTTTAAAAATACAGATTTTTGTGAAAACATGTAAAACGAAACATAGCACGCATGTCAATGACTAAATAAATCTCCTCCTGAGGATGCTAGATCTCCATGTTTCGCAGCTGTAAGCCTCGTCAAAACTATGTTTGATGTTTCGGCCCCAACAGCATGTCGCTAATTCTCGGGTGCCAGTTCCTTTCACAGCTGCTTGACTTAATTTGCCACAACACGTTAATAAGTCTGACTTCTTCCCAACACATCAAACCCAGACACAGGATCATGTTCTGATTGCAGGGTTTTTTGGGTTTTTTTTTCTTTTTTCTTTTGATGGTATATTTCTGAAGTGTTTACCGGTGGAGGATTCAAACTGTGATCAAAGTATGTCAGAGAAAAGTGCGCCGATTAGCATTTTCTGCAGCGAGTCATCGACGGGCAGGAACCACTTCAAATTTAGGCCGCTAATCCTCAGCTCGATCAGCAGCGATATTTGGAGAGAAACCTCTTATCTTGTTTGATGTGTCAACTGTGGAGAATCTGTCCACAAAAAGCCTCATAGATCAATACAGCAGCGGCATTAGAGCAGGAGGGTAGGGTCAGATTGCAACTGTAATTTGCTGTGTGAGCATTTCGCTTGGCAAGGGAGGCCAGCAGACGACCTCTCATCATGAAGTCACTGCAGCTGAGTAATATGATGATATGCTCTGTGAGTGGATGCAAGCCTATAATTGCAACTACAGAGACACCTGCCATGCCTTTTTATCTTTATTGGTTCTTGTTTTTGCATGCTCGGATTTTCCAGTAACACCAGTCGTGAGGTTCGAGGGTGTCGGGTGTTTCCTGAAGCCTCACTTTGTTGGTTGGCCAACTGATTTTTATCCTTTCTGGTGTCATCTCGGTGCTTAAACCCAGCATTCCCTTCAGCCGTAGTGCTCTTAGAGAGCTGCTGACTGTGTCAATTATCACTAAAACTATTGATCTGTTGTGGGCACTTTTCCAGTGAGTGTACAAGCAGTGCTGGAAGAAAAGACACAATCTTTTTGATTGCTGATTGATGTTGTTGCCTCCGTCGATTTCTTCAGCTTTAACTTCCACGCAGTAATCTATCTGCTTCAAACTTTCCATGTCCTCTTGTAACATTTCCATGAATGTTCTACTTGGTCTTTGGCTTATTTTTTTTTGGTCACACCTCACTCTTTACACTTTGCTCCAACCACTCCGCCCTTCCTGTGATTGCTTTCCCATTTCTTTATCATACTTCCTCTGGTTCTGTATAGTTAAGTAGTTAAACCAATGAACTCTTTTCACCTCTACTCTGTGCAAACACACATGCATTTAGCTTTGAAACTGCTCCAGTGTATGCTCAATTGCATGTCAAGCACAATTTGTACTCTACTTACGCATCCATGTATAAAAGATGCATGAAAATAATATGAATTAGACAACATAAATAAATAAACTGCAGAAAGTGAGACACAAAAATAAGAATTGATCATGAAGTCATACATGCTAATTAATTTAGTTTTAACCTCTTTTTCTCTGGGATAGCTTTTGATTTCCATTCCTGCCAGTCACAGGAGAAATAACTAAAAGATGCATCACATCATCAAACAATAAAAGCACAGCAGCAATGCTGAAGTAATCTTGCCTCCGGGAATGCATGCATCCCCAGACATGCCTCCACAGTTTCTGTGCTTGCGCTGACCTTTTTGGCCTCTTTCTACAAATTGAGATATGAAATTAGCCAGGATTAACACGGAATTACTGATGGAGTTTTAAAAGACTTGGTCTGAATCGGAGTGACTTGTCAAGGCACAAACTGATCCCACTTGCCAAAATAGAAAAATCAAACAGGCTTTATTTTTCCCCTTTCTTTTTTAATTTGCGGAAGGACACATGGGAGTCATCTCATCCAACAAAGATATTTGGATAATTCCCAGTCTCAATCGTCTTCTCTCAACCCCATCAGACAGGTCAAATCTGTGCACTCCCTGCTGACTTTGGCACACTAAGAGCTTTTAATTATTTAGGAAGAGAGCGAGCCATACGAGCCAACGACAAAGCATGGAAACAGAGGATCAGAGTGCTATTGGGGAGCTGATGCAAATCAAAGACGCTCCCCACCTCACGTTACAGGCCGATGGTCTCACACAATTGCAACTCGAAGGGACTCTTGAGGATTTGGTATGGGGGAGAAGCTGTGGTTTATCACCCCAGCTCATCAAGATGGTCCCTACGCCTACCTGCACACGCTCTGTGAGATGAAGATGTAAAATAGTTGTCATTTCTAGATACTCAGGAGTTCCACCTAGGTGTTGATTAAAGTAAGGGATGCCAAACCAGAGTCCCAGATCATGTTCCTTTCTGAAAACCCCTTAGTAGTTTTGCGACTAAAATTGTCTCTATATTGTATTGAGAGGCATGATGGCCGAATTTAAAGAACCTGGGTAAAAGGATTTCAGGAGAATATGGTACTTGAGCTTTGGCTAAGGAAGCAAAATGGTGGTTAGAAATTAAAACAAAAATGCTGCACAGATTAGTCATAAAGCCAGATGATGACGTTAATCCGACAGGTTTGTTGGTTTGTGTCTCCGCGTGCTAATCTGTGAGTGCTCAGCCGCAGATATGATGTGGAGAGCTTCAGACACGTGAATTTTACATCCACACTCTGCTGCTCTGGATAAAGAGAATGACTGTGAAATACCTGTCATCATTAAAACACAATCTATATAAAACTGTACACCCTTTACTTTTTTACATGTACTTCTACTTTTCTTGTAATGCAATAGAAAATGATAATACATGTATTATTGCCAAGCATTGTAAAGAGAATTAAATTTCTTCATCATTGTTGATCTTACTCTCCCTGAAAGAACTTGCGTCATGGGAAAATTGGACCAAACTGTCACACAGCATTGGAGAACCTTTTACCAGGATGCTGTTGAACATAAACAAGTCTCAAACAAAAGCCCAAACATGAAGCCTCATTAATGTTCAAGATGTGCACTGTAATGAGAATGCAGGTACAAAGCCTGTGGTGAAAGGTGTAATTAATTGTTACTTCATATCGTTCCCTTCACGCTTGAACGTCATCTAATCGCGATCTGTCAGTTTTTCAAATGGCTGTAATTTCCGCTGTCGTTTCACGTGCAGGAACAATAAGCGGCATTGGTAGGAGAGCTTTTTATCCACTTAAGATATGTGCCCCTTCATTATGAACTATCTTTGTGGCGAAAAACAGCAGGCACTCGTTCATGTTAATCTGAGTGGACGTTTTTGAAGGATGTTTATTGGTCAGAACAGCACAGATTTTAATGGGATTGTGCAAATGTTCCAAATGGGGGGAAAAAAAAAAAAGAAGAAGAATAGGATAAAACATAATTTTCATCTCCAAAGGGCAACGGTTACCTCACATAGGTGAACCTTGATTTTAAAAAATTCACTCTAATGCATATATAAATCCACCGGGTCCAAATGAAGACCGGACAAGTTTGCTGTTGTCACATGCGCAGCATCCTCTTAGCTCTGTCACGAATTTTCATGGACAAGATCATGTCCGATTAGAGGCTGTTATCTCGGTACCACTGTTTCCAGGACAGAGAGGTGCACCGAAGGTTCCAGCCGTCATTTATTCAGCCAGCTGGATCGTTAAATAGACGCATGTAATGACCTGAAACGCGCACCACTATTCATTCCCTCCATCCACAGCAGGCCGAGGTGCTCAGCTGTGCTGTACGGATGGTTTACAGGTGCACTCCCAATTCAGGTGGGATCCCGCGATCAAGGTCACGATCTGCGCCCCGGCCAAAGCTGCGGCGGAACAATTCAGCAGATGGCAGTCCGGGAAAACGAGGAAGAGAATGAACCCGTGCAGCAGAGCGGCCTGCGGGGAGGAATCCATCCCTCATCTCCTTCACACGGAGCAGGGTTTGGTCAGGCTGGCATGAATGAATGAAGGGACTGACGGACGGACTGAGGACGCGCTGGCAGAGCATCAGCCGGACCACTAACGTCCAGTCACCAGAGCAGACCTGCCTCCTGGGCTTCTAAGCGCCGTCAGGACAGACAGTTCAATCTGCGGGAGACGATAAAACTGTTACCGCAGATGTCAGAGCTGGGTTTGGGGAGCTGTTTTTATTGTAAATGTTAATGAAATTGGACAGCTACTGCAACTGCATGCACTTCTCTCTGCAGCTCATTGTTTTCCTTCTTATTTCCTTTCTCCCATAAGTAGAATGTCGATGGATCGCCTCCTAAAGCCACAGCTGTCTGCAGACAATGTAACGTTGGGCTGTTTTGGGGCAATAAACTATAGAAGATAAGCAGCTTAAGCTACTTGAGATTTTTGTTATTAAAATACTTCTTGTTTTCAGAACAGAGTGCAAAAATCAATTTTGCTTTAAGTACATTCTCCTTTAGTCTGAACTGAGGAGTTTGGAAACTGTTAAACAACAATGCTTTTATCTTAGAAAAGGATATCGGAACATAAAAAAGGTGCCTTGTATATAAATTAAGACACCGTTTGGTGAATAATGAGATTATAAGATGTGGAACTTCCATCGATCAGCTTTCAGGGATGAAGTACTTCAGGAGAACAGATGCCTGCCTGGTGAGATTGTTTTATTCAGCGTTCCATTATGGGAGGCTCGTCTCTGTCGACTCCAATCATCATTTAATATCTCAAATCACTCGGGGCCAAACAGCTTAGGGCCAATGGGAATGTGTTGGAAGGTCTCATTCATGCTGTTTATCTTTAATCTACACGCGTTTCCTCAGCATTGTGTACGCACCCAGGGCCTACATTGTTGGAATGTGCCTTTTTGCATTATGTTATGTTGCCTACATTCCTGAGTGGGAGTGCCATCAGGCCCATCTTAATATGGCTCTTACTCTGCCTCATTTCCTTTTCCCGGGGATATCAAAGCTCTAACATTTTCAGATATTGCATATTCCGCAGCAGATTTGCTTCTTCCGTTTGTTTGGATTCAACCTCAGGTTAATGGTTACATGTTTGCTGTAAAGGAGTATTCCCTGGATGTCACTGTGAGCGTAATGTCATTACACCAGGCCTTTAGAAGATGCAATTTGGCCACATGTCATTCCACAGAACTAAATCTAAATACTTCACCAGGGAGCTCCCTCGGTGCTCTCTGGTGCAGGGAGGCCTCACCAGTTACTATCCATCTTTTGCTGCCCTCTTGTAGCTGCAGTTCCCCCTGGAACATTTTTTTCCCCCCTGTTTTACTCCTGCAGCAGATTATCTATTGTTGCCTTCAGATTACAGCAGCACAGAGCGCACGCTTGTCCTGGCAGCCTGCTTGTCACATATTTTACATTATTTAGGTCCAGCTGTGGTAATGTGACAATACAAAGAGGAATAGTGTCTGCGTCTGATAAGAATTCATCAAAAACGGTATTTAAAGAAAATTCTCCAATCCCTCAACACCATGGAAGTAAGATTAACTAGAGTACAACACAGTAAAATTATTAATGGTTACCAAAAAAAAGGAAAGCCACAACAACAGCCCAGGTTATAAAGTCCTGAGATTGCACGTTTGCAGCAGTTCCAATGAAAGCTTACACTTTAGTTCAAATATTTTTTTTATATAACATTTGGGGGAATGAAAAGAGCTTGAGTTTATGGACTGATCATTAAGTCACATGCATACCATAAAGTTCTTCTGCCTTATAATGCGTCTGAGACGTGCACAGAAAAAGAGCCATTTATGGAGAAATGCTTTTAAAGCAGATTACTTTCTGAAATTACATTTGAAGCTGGAAATATATAATCTGTTGCAAACTGTATACAAATTAATGTAATAAACAAAATCAGGATTTTGCTCATTTTCCTGTAAAGATTCAGCAGTGTTTTTCTTGTTCTATTTGGAAAGATACAGAGCGTAATTCCGGCCATTCCTGTTGGGCACGGCGCACTCAGCTGCTCACGTCCTTCCACTCTATTACTCCTGCACTTCATGCCTCTGTTAACTTCTCTCCTGACTGACTTGAGCCAGCAATCCTTTCAACCATCAAATCCCAGATCACAGGTTGGTTTACTCCAACAACCCCCGACTCACAGAGTCCATCTGTCTCACTCGGAGACATCAGATCAGAGTACGTGTATCGCTCAGGTCAATGGAACACTGATACTCTGGAGTGCAAACAAGAGCCCAGCGTGGCTTTTGGAGCTTCAGATGTGAAATTTTATAGTGATTGAAAGTGTGAATTGGTGTGTCTGTCTGTGGCTTTGTGTGTTTGTGTGTGTGTGTGTTTAAAAACAATATTTTATTCATTTTTAATGAACAAACCTACAAAGCAAAGACCAGAAAAAAGTAATAGTAGTAATAATAATAATAATGTACATGAGTTACATGAAAACACATCTGGATCTCATAGATATTTTGGTTTACATTTTTGTAAAGGGGGTTGACGAGGGGTGGGTGCCCTTTCTGTAATAACTGAACCAAATCAGGTCGATGATCAAGAAAGGGTTGCCACATTACAGACAGCACTTTTAAAATCGGACTTGGATGTTCCAGAGGAAGAAATTGTGTGACTGTTTCTCTGTACCACTGTGAGACTGAGGGATGTTTCTCCTGAATCCACTGGAACAGGACACACAGCCCTGCCCAGAGCGGGGGTTTACACATTAAAGCCAGCTGTCTAGCGGATAAAGAGAGTTGCTTTGCAGGTATACTAAGAAGAAACAGTGCTGGATCTAATGCAACTGTTCTGTGAAAAATGGAGCTAAGCTCTTCAGAGGAATTATTCCAAAATCTGGAAATTAATGGACACTGCCAGATACAGTGGAAGTATGTTCCATCTTCTGAGATCTGGGGATTATTTTTGGCTAGAAAATGAGGATTGTGCTGCAGCCTGTGTAGAATTCTATATTGACTCTCCTGGAGTCTATTGCATGTATACATTCTTAGCAAATATAACAGCATCTCACCATGCCTCCGCAATAACTTTAACCTCCAAATCCTTTTCCCAAAGCTCCCTTGTCCTATCAGTGTTAACAGCATCAAAGGAGATTGTTTCCATAAAAAAGAGAAAAAAAATTCTTGTCATTAAAGGCAGTTAAAATTGAGAAGAAAGCTTTCATTAGGACAGTGTATATATTTGACCATCAGTGTGGTGAAACACGGGATTTTAGTAAAAGCTTGTCCAGAGCTAATGAGGAGAAGGGTATGGAGAACGGGATGTGGCTTTAATGCGTGATTAGATGTGAGTTTAACTTGCGAGTAGCTTTAATCTGATCCAAATTGCGTTATCTCTGTGAGTAATGATGCTGTTGCCAAACTGAAAGCGCAAGGTCCCTATAAACGACAAGCTTTGAAGCAATGAGGCAAGTCCTTGGACATGGACAGGCCACCCTGGGCCTCCAGGAGGATACCTCTCATTAACCCGCCTCAGCGTTTTCACAGGAAAGGGGCCGCAGGACCCCTCGTATCTACAGACATAATGCAGAGCCGGCACTTTTCCCTGCTGCCTTTTATCCTCCAAAGTAGAATACATGAAGAAAAAGAAGGTTATGGTAGAAGTGTTGAGCTATGCACAAAAAAAAATACTTTCCCTGCTGTGGACAATGAGCGTATTGGGCACAACTGTTTGATCAGCTGACTGTTTCAACCACTGGATGGGACACTCACAGGACTGCACAGATACGACACCCGGTTCACCTGTCTTCATGTGAGAACAGCACAATCGTACCATCGGTTGCACAGGTACATGTGAATACCACCGGCTTCTGAATTTAGAGTGCCATCCAGGTTTTTGAGGCGCTTTTGCTTGGCTCCGTAGCGACAATGTTGATGGTAAATCGGAGGCTTGCCCGCGACTAACTGTAAGTGTCATCGGCCTACAGACGTGACCTTCAGTACTACAGTTCTGCTTAACATTTGGAGTTCCGTGCCAGGCAATCATGAAACTGAGTCATTTTAGTCAACATGAGCAGCGGCGGGCTGTTTAACACGCCTGCCCTCTCTGCTGGCTGCTGCAGAAATGTCTCCTCTGGCCCGCTGCGGACGCTCTGCCATCTCCAATTTTTGAACCAGACGTCAATAAACGGACTAAACTACTGTGAGTTGACTCCGAAACACTCGCTGCGTATTTAGCTGACAGCTGTTTGACAGCCTTTGAGAAGATGTCAAATGCAGTTATGTTTGGAGTCGGCTGCCAGCCCCCAGCTCCAGAATACTCAACTGATCACAAATCCGATCTGATCTCTGTGCCAGGAGGGACTGGCCCATAGATGAAGTCTGACTGCATATGGAGAAGTGAAGCCACGTCTTACTGTATTTACTCAAGACAGACTCCTTAAATCCCCCATCAGTGATGGCAGGTCTGCCCGGTGAGTGCAGAGCTCCGTGTTATCGGTCTTGTGAGGGATCCTGCTGTTACTCATTAAGGCTACAATGGAACCAGCTCTCCTCTGGATTCCATCTGTCTCTGCAGACATGGAAGCCCATCATGCAATTACCCACCTCAGACATGCAGTATTCCTCAATCGATAACTGAGTATTTCCCGCAATTTTACAGTCAAGGCTCTTTTTTACATTAGGTTAAGAAGTAAGTGGGAGCTAAGCTGCTGCTAAAGTGAAATATGATTCTTTATTCTCACATTAGATGGAGTTCATGAATGTGACTTGTATAGTTTTATTTTCAGCGTTTCGTCTCCCTTTGTCTTTTTCCTCTGTTCATTCATTTTCTGCGTTATCATTCATCAGCAGTATTCCATCACTTCTACAGGAAGTAAAAAGCTAAATTCTGATTTCCATTTTAATGCTGATAGAAATATTGGTGGAGGAAAAATCTATTTTCTTCCCTGGAAGCCACCATATATTCTTGAATACATTTAAGAAGTGACAGTGTTGCATCAGATTTTTACAAAAGTGTTTCCAAATCTTACAAATATAACTTTAAGTAGACTTGATAATGATTCTAACATTTTAGTTGGAGCTTAAATGGAAATATTGAAGAAGTATATGAATCAGCCCCCTTGAAACCCATTTTATATATTATTTATATAATAACTAATACTTAATAGCATACAAGATTCATATGGTAACATTGCTGCATGTTATATTAAAGCCTGTAATTTCAGTGAGAAATACTAAAATCCTGAAGATCCCTCTGTTGGAGGTTTATATTGAAACAATCACAAAGTTAGAGGGATGGGGGAACTATGACCCAAACTGGGTTGTTATTATTCATAAAACCTCACATTCCCAGGAAATGTTTTAACACCCACCAGAACCACTACAAACACAAAGCTGCGGTCACTGCTTCCATGAGTTTAGCCGCAGACACACACAAACACGCCCACAGTGTGAGCACAAGTCTGTGATACAGATGATACAGGCTAAACCAGCCCTGTCATGTGTAACAAATCACACTCCCCAGTGTGTGTTTTCTGTTTTTCCAGAATTTAATTCACAGATGTGCCAAGTGATAACTGTACAGTTCAAAACACACACGTTCGGCTCGCAGAGCCAGCGCATGGAGCCTAATTTGTGCAGATTTGTTTTGGAAGTCACTGATAAAAAGGAAAGAAAAAATGGGAAAATATTCATCTTTGTAAGCGCAACAACCTTTCATCAAATCTAAGGTTTATTGTCACTGATGTCGCTTTGAGCTGAAACTCAAAAAAAAAAGAAAAAAAAAGTGATTTCATAAATGACCAATTTCAAATGAGTTTTGCACAGCTGAAAGGGTCGCAGATGTCTTTGTTACCACTTCATCTGATTTACTACCCATTTTCTTTAACTAGTTTGCATAAATGTGTCTAAAATAAAGCCAAGCTTGGTGTTTCACGACTAATGTTAAAGCTCTAATTTGTTTTCCTGCGCACTTTCCCCAGCTTCCCATGCTCTCACACGGTACTTCTATGTTTATCTCCTCCGGCAGATGTGTCTTCATGAGGAGAGTCTTCATCACTCAGGATCTCTCCTGCACCCAGAGGGAGATAAAGCAGGTGTAATCCTTACCTACTATTAGCATGAGAATAACACGTCATTTAATTATCATGCTGCTTCACCACAGGAAGGACATACAAAAGCTCGTCTCTTTGTCCCGCAGGTTTTAAACACCTCCCTTTTCTTCTCCAAACATCTGTCCCAAATCCAAATAAGTGGGTTAATGCTTCGCAATTTCATTTTTTAATGCAGAGCAGCCATGTCTGCCTGACTCCCCTGATCATTCACTTGTAAGATTTAACAGGCCTCCTGCTGTGCCCTAGTTAGAGGTACTGCTCATTTAGGAACAGGTAGCTTTCCTTAAAAAGATCCAAGCAGGTCTGAAGGGAAGAGAGCGCTGCCTCCTCTTGGTATTTACAGTAAGTTTGTTGAACTTGAATACAAATGCAAACCACCCGCACGAGTTATCACAGAGGTCAAGGTCAACTAACCTGTCATGGCAAAACACTGCTTTTGGGTGTTGCATCTCAGGAATGTCTTGGGAATTGTTTGAAAATCTTGCATCTGAAAATCTTGTTAACATCTCTTTTCCAAGTTTGCGCTAAATGATGAACTAGTTAGCGTCTGTGGAGCAAAGGTCCTTCCTACTCTGATGTGATTCTTGAGTCGGGAACATATTGAGTTCAAAGGAAAATGTGTTTCATCAAGAATGTTAACTTATGATTCCATTTACCAGAATAAAAGGTCAAGGTCACTGTGGCTTATGCTGGATTTCAGGAATGTGTACAATTATCTGAAAGATACGCCTGCTTGAACTTGAGAGTGAAGTGATGTGATTCTCCTTTACATTTTACATTACAATTTTTACTTCTTGGGGGATTTTCATAATCTGATATAGTCCTGTACTATAGGAGGAACCGATGAGTCTGGAGGTCAAAGGTCCAGGCGACTGTGGTTTCATATTAATATAATTTCTAATATCTGGAAGGATAACAGAATTATCCTTGTGGGTCAAACATGTGTGGATTTTGAGGTCACAGCGATCACAGATAATAAATTTTGGTGCTTGAAAACAGAAAACCGCTGATTTTAATCAGGCGCATTTACAGGACTGTGACCTTAAGCTGTCACTTTGAGTCTTTATTTCCCCTCCCCTGACTGACAAGCAGTTCAGCCTCCCCTGCAGAGACCTCTCATTGCCTATGTCTCCATCAGGGCAGATGAATTATTTGTCCCCTCCTTCCATTAGCGAGGCAGGGATAATAGGACATGGCAACCTGGAGTTTAACACAGCAGTGAAGGCATCGCCTTGAATCAGGAGGACTGTTAATCATCACAGAGCAATTTTCAGCCCCTGCCTTTCTTTCTCAGACTTTCCTGATAAATACATGTGACTTTGGAATGCCTCTTCACATCAGGACCAAATCAATTCTTAGAAATGCACTCGCAACATAAGTTGGTACATTTTCCACTATATATTCTGATCAACATATAATTTAATCACCAAACAAACATTTATTGTTGCTGCCACATGCTGTTTCACAGAACATTTGCACATCGACTGAAGAGAGACAAATACAACTGCCTCGCTCCTGCTAACACAATATGCACCTTATCAAATTGGTCCTGTTGCACCACAATTTCCAAGCCAGAGGACACATTTTGTGCAAATCAAGATTGATACCGCAACAGTGTTTCCACTCTTAGGAGCTGATTGCGGATGTATCTTGCGGGAATCAACTGCAGAAGCCACAAATTGTGCCATTTAATGCTTTAAACCTTGTGTGCAGACATGTCCTGCATGCTCATTCGGAGCTGTTGTCGAGCTGCTGTTCAAATTGATGATACCAGACATCTGCTCCATGTTTCCATATTTATTATTTCTTTTTGTTACTCTTCATTTATTTATTTCTTCCCGGAAGGTAAATCGAGAATACACACTTCATTAGATGCAATAACATGCAGGGTTTATATTAGTTGATCAATCATACTCCCAACTTGGATAATTAATAATAGCAAATGCACCCATATTTATTATGAATGAGGCTAACCCGAACAAGGTTGTTATTTAGGATACCGTTTTCTCAGCCTGTGATACATGTTTTAAAATGAGCACATTTTATTTTAGTGCATTCAAAAGATGATCCTCATATCGTCTAGGGAACGTTTGGTTATCAGATTTTCAGGTTATATGGAATGTTCCTACTTTGGCTGCTGACACCACTTTGAAGGACTTTGAACATTTGGACATTGAACTGTTGTAACTGGTTCTCTTTGAGGGACTTCCATTTGAGAATGAAGAATTAAATGACTCATCTCTTTTGTATGTAGTAGTAGTTGTTAGGTAAGGACAAATAATCTGTCTAGTTGTTTGAGGTCATGCTGGATTGTTGGAGGCGAGACATGGTTTTGTCTGATGACACGTAGTAAATGTGACCTCCAGTCTCCTGGTGAGCCTCCAATAACCCCCCCCCACACACACACACCCCACCCCGCTCCTCTCAGCACTTTAGAAAGGACATTGTGTTATATCATCTGTTCAAGTTGTATAAAGCTGAACAACAGCTGTAGATCAAGTCTCTGTCCTCGTTATTTGAAGCTCCTCCTGTCAGAGATGAGAGCAGAGGAATTGAGGAGACAAGTGTGAGGCATCGAGGCCGAAGTCATTAACCTCAGTCGACGTCTTCACTTTGCACGTTGCATCTCTTCACACCATAAATTAATGAAGAAAATAAGTAATAGAACTAATTAAAAATGTTGGACACAGCACTTTCTTTGTGTAACAAATCAGCATATCATTATCATTATAAAGTGTCCTATCATATTAAAAAAACAATATCTTATTATCTTTTAAATATAATATCTTAATATCTTTTAAATAATATTCAATCATAGAATTTGCATTTAGCATATAAAACTACTAATCAATTTTGTCAGCCCTCTCACTCCCTCTCTTTAAAATGATATGCATGACATTTTATGGCGTATTCATCCAAACATCGATTATTCTGTTACATATAAGGCCTCTCACTCATTTCAATTGTTTTGCCATGAGCTGCTCCAGACTAATGGAATTAAATGGCACTTAGCTTGTAGTGCTCAAAGTACCAGTCGGTCTTTAAAAGCTGTAAAAAAGTTTCCGAATTAACTTTTGTTGGAAATTCAGTGTGCTGAGTGTGTTTCTTAAATGGTTTTTGTCTTTTACTGTTTGAGTTAAATGGACCAACAATGCAGCATAATCTCAGTGATGGTAAGGCTTTGTTTTATTTCAGCATGCTCAATTAATGTTTCTTTTTATTGTCTCTCTTGCATATGCGAGGAGACGCAAAACAAAAATGTTCGTTCCAGGGCCATCTCTCCATCTCTGCTGCTCTATTCAGGCTCCGACCTTTTATTCAGGCTTTTCAGACTTTTCAGACTGTATGAGACGAGCTCAGACTTCCTGTTAACAATTCATCCATCAGCAGCGTTGAAAGAACAGTAAGAAAGTTCAGGTAATTGCCCCTTCTTTTATACACATTGTTCACCATTATTAATAAATATATGACTTACTTTGTTATAAATGTTCCTGCTTTTGTCATCTAAATAACTTAAATCTTTGATAACTGCACAGTATCTGGGAACAGACACAGCCACAACAACCTGAAGCTCCTCTTGAAACTAGATACATTCACACGCTTGCCTCCGCAGAATGAAAGGTCAAAAATCACAGAGGACCGTCCCCCGATACGTACTGGCTCTCAAATAATACGTATACTCGGTTTATTTTGAAGGTTCAGAGAAGTTTCTTGGCATATGACTCAGGTATATCATGAAGGAGGCGGTCTGTTTAAATACCTGACCTCAATCCTTGTCAACAGTCGGAGGAGTGTTCAGGAAAGAAAGAAATCTCTTTCTCCGCAAATGCATTCAGTGGTTCCTTGGTGTTGTGGAGATTAAAAATGATGAATTATAACAATGGTTATATCAATACCTGACTCCTAAGTCACAAAAACTGAAACATAAAGATCAACATGGGATGATTCTTACACCCCATAGGCATCATGTCTGTGTCTGTTTACATACGGGACCTTTATAGGTGTTCATTTACTTTAAGTTTCAGCTTGATTCACACTCAACTTGTCCTGTCAGCCTAATTCTAGCCTTTGAAAGAACCAGTCAAGGAGTGAACGACACTCGAGAAGACTTTTTTTTTATTTTCTTACGTGTGAAGGTGAACTTCGGTGTCGTGCAGATAAATGCACGGCACAGCCTCAGAGCATCGCGTCTATTCAAGCCCCCCCAAACGGATGAATCCACCCCTTTAGGGAGGCATTCAATAGCTGCTACAGCACAATGAGCTAAAATAACCTACAAGAAAATGGCATTTGGATCTTTTTTCAAACGACATTTACGAAATTAAAAAGTCAGCAGTACAATTAGAAAGCACACTTTGGATACTGCGATCGTTTAACGGGAGATAATTAAATGCCTCGTTTTGTTATTGGAGCGAAACGTAGACAATGAAAGTCTGACACTTTGGAGAGTGGAGGAGATGAACAGGAGAAGAAAAGATGGTGGGTTTCAGCTGCATTGTTACTTCCATGCTGCGCTTGCAGCAGCTTAAATAATACCCCCACCGGCACCCCCGCCCCACCCACAGGAGCCAGGTATTGTGCAGAAATAAGAAAGCATAAAAGATTGTGAACAAAATCACTCCACAACTTATGCCTATGATTCTATTAGTACCTCCATTTTTTTTTTATATTTTCCTTTACCTTAGTTTTTTGAAAAACATTTTGAAGAATGTCCTGAAATTATTGATCTTTTCTGCAGGAATAAATGTGGTTTGAACCAGGAGGATGAGGACTTAAACATTACTGATTAGTGGAGTTATTTCATTTTACAGATATTTTAAAAGCATATTTGATGCTAATACAAAAGACAGTTACAGTTCCGCCATTTTACAACTGTTCTTCCCGTTTTCAAATGTGCGCTCATGTTGTCTTGTTCTAAGACAACAAACCAAACTGAGAAGTCAAAATGACAAAGCGTGCACCGACGACAAACTGTGAAGAACACTTAACTCTGTCACACTGACTGTACTCTTTCTAAATCTGCAATCCACACTTTCTTTTGAATAACTGAGAGCCCTCCATGACCACAGTGTCTCCATGGTAACAGAGGAAGATAAAGAATAGGTGAAATGTTTGTACTGACCAGTAAAATATCTGTTTTCAGCAAACGGGAAGAACAGGTCTGGAAAGAGGACCCCGATCAGTCATGCAATCTCTGGAAAGAATATGTCTACTTTAAACCTGCATTTCTACTGGTTTTGAAGAGTTCTCCCTCTTGTGCACAATGAAATGTTAAATGGAAGCTGCAAGACTGTCTTCCTGTAATTTTAGTATTTACTGATGCTGTCAGAGGTTTCAACAAAGAAAGATATGAAATGTTATCTGCACAACAGGAAATGCAACCTTTTGATTTGTCAGTGTTTTATTCTGTGTTTTAGTGCAGATAACCCAGCAGCAGAAACCCACAAATAAGAACTAAATTAAGCCAAAAACAAATGTTTTGATGTGCATTTAAATGAATAAATTAAAACTAGTGTATCAGCCTACCAGGCTTGACAGCCTAGAAGGAAAATTCCCAGTGTTCCCGGTGACCAGGCCTCCTGTTCCTTCTATCCCTGCAGCCTCACGTTCCAGCTTGTGGTCGCTGAACAGACAGCGGTAATAAATCATGCACGACCTGAGCCATTAATATCACTCTGCAGAGCCATGCGCCAAAACCAGAACACCAGAGACACAATCCATTCACAATTTTCACAGCGCTGCAATTAAGGGCTGAGATGAAAAGGGAAAGTCTGATCTTTTCCAAAGGGTGCGGAGCAGCCTAAGAAAAGGAATGCCAGGTTTATTAAATATTTACAGACTTTTCTGGTCACCTCTGCGTCGCGTTTATTGCCACTGAGCCACTATCAGATGTTGCGCTTTATCCGATATAATGGTATGAATGGTAACGTGAACTGAGACAAACACAAACTTAAGCACAAAAATGCATGTCAGGACTCTTTAGCTGAAGCATTAACCTCTGTTCTGACCTCTGCTGTTGCAGCCTGTGCGGTTTGATCACCTTTGAGAGGGAAAACCCACCCCTGAAGCGCTCTTCGGACCTTTTGGAAATTGCATCAAAGAGCAAATAGTTGAATAAAAGCCTACACAAGTGTTTTCTGGATGCTGGATGAATGCATTTTCTGCAGATCTCCCAGGAGAGGGCCCAAATGGGGCAGGTCACGGTGCACAAAGTAATACCCACCTTGACCTCAGCGAGGCATCCAACATCATACATCCTTTTGAGTGTGCCGGCCTTTATATTTGTGCACATTACTGTAATAAAGAGGCTGTAATTCTATTGGAAATGGGCTGATATAATTTCAGAAAGGTGTCATTTATGCTCCAGTGGTGCAGGAGCAGAGCAGGAATGGTGAGAACAACTTCCCTATTGTACTATTGAAAAGTGACATATTGTAACGCATGCATCCAATTAAAGGGACTAATATTCTTAATTCATTTTTAAAAACGGTTCATGTTTGGGGTCTCCTGTTTTACTTGTACCTCTCCTACATCTATGTGCACACCACTCCCAATGGAAATCTAACTACCCCCCAGGATAATGTGGCCCAATGATAGAATTCAGAAATGGTTGGAGGAACTTGACAAGGACCCCTGAGGCATTGACCTGGCCTCCAAATTCCCCGGATCCCAGTACAATCAAGCATTCATGGGATGTGACGGAACAATCAACAGGACACAGGCCCCCACGTCCCCCTCAGAGGACCCAAGGGTGCGCCAGAGGACCCCTCCTCAAAGGGGCCTCCTCAGGTTCACACAGGGACAAAGTTATAATTATGAGATAACTTTTTCCCCCTTCCTCTTCTTATTACTAAACCCAAGAGCCATTTTCCTTCTTAATGTGATCTTGAGTGATGAAAACTTTCAATCTAAATAATTAATTTTTTTGGGACTGGTGACCTCTGTGCCCTCTACACAGGCTTTGTATTAAAAACATCAAAATAAGGTCATGTTTAACTGCATTTTCAATCAGTGTTTGTCAGGAATATCTTCAAAAATAAATTAAATCTGCTCTCTTGAGTAAAATTAGAGTCTGCTAGTGTCAAATTTACTGCACAAGAATCCAGTTTGTATCTTTTTCCTTACCTGACGGCCAAGAATACAGAGACAGAGCAGTCTGGTTAGTGGTGAGTCTGAGCTGTGGGCTCTGGTTTTGGCACCGGCTTTAACGCTGTCATCCTTCCAGGACAACAAGCAATCAGTTGGCGATTCCAGATGTGGAGGAAAAAAGTTTCCGCGAGTGAAAGTTGAATCATCTTCAATTTTACAGGCAACAAAGGAGTCAGAATTCTTTCAGATCTTTATTACCGTCTTGGTCTTCTTAGTTTAGAAGAAATCTGTGGTGAATTTCCTCTTAAGCAGCAGATCTGAGCTAGAAGAAGATCTGGGTTTTAGACTGGTAAATGTTTCATATTTGTGTTCGTTTCCTTTATAGTCTGTTCCTGCATCAAATATCACTCCACCGTTCTGCTTACATATACATGGTGTGTTTTTGTGTTTTCTAATTAGGACCTGGATTCTTGGTAGTTCCCTGTTGGTTCCTCTGTGTATAACCGAGCAAAATGTCAGCTGTGAGGACACAGACTGGGACTGGCAGACTGCTGATGCCGTCATCTGCTAATTACAGGCGTATATGTACAATGTGAAAGGTCAAGTCTGAGCCAGGCCCCGATCTGTTTGATTCTCTTTGTCTCTCACTCTCTCTCTCTCCCAAAGAAATGCTCCCAAAATGTTATTTCCATAACATTACATTTAATTTTTTACGGGGGGGTCTTTAAGGTGATTTTGAATCACAGCCAGTGGAGACATTTTCTTAACTGATGGGTTTTGGGCTTTGGTGAGGACCTTCACAAAGCCGATCCATTTTCATTTAACGCCCTGTCAGGGAGCTGCGATCTCCCTCCTCTCGGCTCACGGAGCCCCGCCACTGCCCCTGCTGTCCTGCTCGTTTGCCAACCCAGTGGATGTTCTGTCTCCAGCCCCGGGTCGCAGACATGTTCTGATATATTCAATCGTATTTGCTCACTTTCGGATGTAATCGGTGTTTAAGCTGCTCTGAGATCGTCGTGGCCATTCGGCTCAGACTTGACGTACACGAACAGGGAAGATGGAGGGAAATAGGGAAGCCAGCACCTGACTACACCTGACTCACACCCCGGAACTCTTGACAAGAGTCACAGCTAAGAGTAGCTGAAGAGTCCTCCTCTTCCTCCTCCTCCTGCAGACAGGCCAGCCAGATGTGAGACACAGCAGCAGCCACAGAAATACACAAACATGATTTGAAATTGAGTTTACATATGTGTCTGGTGTAAAATAGAAATAACTCCAGCAGAAATGGCAGAAAGAGGGTTTCCTTTTGTTTTTTTCCGTGATAGAGATACTTGTGTATTTACAGAATTACTCTGATAACCCACGGTAGAGCGTGTTCTGGAGGGCCCAGAAGAACAGAAGCAGCTACAATAGCTGTTTCCAGACAAAAGTTCTGTTTCCACAGGGGGGGTGGGGCCCGAGGTCTGACCCTCGTGCACGGCTCGCCGCGGGGGCGGGGAGCGGGGGAGCGGGTCCCTTGATCTCCAGTGTTGCTTCAAGAAAAGTCTCCCCGGCTCTCGGTGACAATTTCTCAGCAGACTTGGCTCAGTCTGCCCGAGCTGACAGGCGGCATGAACACATTTGATGTGCGGGGCCCCGCCGTCGGTCTCCGTCGGCCCCCGTCATGCTAATCAGCGCCGTGTGTGAGGAGATGTCACACTCTGCCAGTGGACCAACGGGCCGCTTGATGTTTTTATGGTACTGCCCCGGGGAGGGCACCTTTATGTTTTTACACGCACGTTTCTGAACTGATTCCTGGCGACAGATGGTGGTTGTGTTTTTTTTTTTTGTTTGTTTTTTTAAAGTCGCGTCTAGAGACACAGTTCTGGAGAATCATCTTCTCGAGTGAAAATGCTGCAGCGACAGGAACTCAAAGAACACTGTTTTCAACTCCAACAAACATCACTGACTGTGGAAAGGCAGCATGCCTTTTGTTTGGTTCCTTTCAAGCAGAGATGCATAGATACAGGGTGGGAGTCATAATCCTGCTGTTGACGAGCATCAAGCATCTGGCCAACAGAGCCTTTTCGGTGCCGCCTGTTTTCTGATGGGGATAAAGCGCACTTCGATGGCTTGGAAGAGTCATCTGGCCCCTCCTGTCACCTCAAGGCCGCCGTGGCTTCCGCAGAACAAGCAGCTTCAGCGGCAGGACCTGCGGTTATCTGAGACAGGTTCACGTCTGGCACAGCTTCAGTTTGGCTTGAAAAGGAATTCAAGACTGTACATTTATATCTTTGACAGCTGATTTATTATCCTGTGTTCAATAATTGAATATTTTTTTTTGTCTTGCTGACATGGAAATCCAGAAAAACAATGGAACATCGGGAGGGGACCCTCTCAAATTCAAACAAATGAATTTGCTTCATAAATTAGGGTCTCGACGTGTGTTCGTGTTAAGTAAAACCCGAGCGCGTCAGCCACGGCAGCGCTGATTATGATTCAGCAGTAGCTAACACCCAAATCCCTGCAGAGCTGCAGAAAGTGGATTTGCTGTCAAGGTCTGGTGGTGACAACAAGACTAATTACTCCATAATGGGAATCATTCCTCTTTCTCAGCTTCGGACAGGAGTCCTGGATCACTGAGAACTGCCTGGGTGATTACAACGTGGGCCCGTAAGGATTGACCATACATACAGATTAACGGTGCCCCAATTCATCACAGAGCAGCTTGTTTATGCTCTGAGTTACATCCCCGTGTAACCTTGACATTCTCTTCTTAAACATTCAAAACTCTTTCCTTTCATTACTTTTTGTCCACATCAGGTACCAAAGTTGTCTCGTTCTGATCTATTGATATAAATATAAACCTTGATGAGGGATGCATACATTAACCCACATAGCATGCATTCTAAATGGGATTAGAGATATCATGAACTGATTTGTTCTGTTCAGCTTTATCCCTGAACCTTGATTTATTCGTGGAAATAATAATATGAAACATTTATGGTTGGAATCTATTTGTTGGATTTTACCATCTTGGGAATGTTATTAATTGATAAAGAGCTCTGGAACGTTTTTATGTTATTACCCATATCTTCAGGTACAAAACCACATTAGGAACAGGATGTAGAGATAAATCCATGCAGATTAGTATAATACAGATAATAAAGATTATCCATGATGGCAACAAACCTCTATAAAAAGTCATTAGTCATCATGTTCCAATTTAAACGTAGAAAACTGTGACTGGATGAATCAGAAGATGCATCCAAAAACAATTATGAGAAAGATAATCTAAAGAGGGTTGCCTGAAAAAAATCCATATGTAATCATCATTAAATGTAAAACTGATAATTTAAAAAAAAAAACAACTTTACACTAACTTTGCCAGTTGGGATCAAAGATGTTGTGTTGGATGGAGGCCCTTGTAGCTTTAAAGATGCTTTAAATTTCAGTAGAAAGAGCTGTTCACCTGTCAGCTGATTGTTAAATAACCTCAGTTGTCTTGTCATTTTTCCACAAATGACCCGAGAGTCCCAGAACAAACACCTAAATCTTTCCCTGAAATCAATTCTGTCCTTCGACGAATTTCTCCCGGAGAGTTGTTTTCATCCAATTTTACAGCTGTTTATGTATTAGTCAGCGTGGGATGACAGCTGGCATGAGCTGCAGACTGACATTTGAGAGTATAGATAGACAGCCTCCATCCATGCTCGGCGAGCAGAAGAGACAAATGTGGCGAGCGGTGGGGCGGAGAAGGAAGCCGGCCTGTGATTGATAGGGGTGCCACCGCGAGAGGTCGGAGCCATGCCTCAAAAAACAGGGCTATCGATTCTGCTGCCCTTTAAACAAACAAAGGGACACCTCTGCACAGGGCTGGAACAGACTCTGACTCCTGCCAGCCCCTCCAAAATAACTCCTTCACCACCGGGCCGGGCCCGCGGCTTAATTGCTGGGCTCTGATCTTCTCCTGTGTTTGTCATTACTTTTGCATCGTCACCTGGCTCCGCGCAGGAACGGAGAGCTATTTTTGGCATGAATGCCTCTCGTCCCTCTCCATTTGCCTCGTGTCTTCTCTTTAATAGAGTACTGTTGAGAGTTGCTGGGGCTTTGCTGAACTCGATTCCCCTCCTGCTCAGGCAGAAGTTCGGAGGCTCACATTAATAAGAGCCGACTGTGGGGGAAGCAGCATGAAGAGCAGAGATCCCCCCCCCTCACACACACACACACACGCGCGCGCCGCTGCTCGGTCCGAGATGAAGGCAGCAACAGTAAACAAGAGAATATGGGAAAATATTCACCATGTCCTCCAGGCTGTGCTGGTCCAATAAAGTGAAATGAGGCTGATTATTTGTCACACGTGCGGGCCAGCGGTGTGATCCAGACACACACACACACACACGTGCGTGGGGTGATTATGTCCGGAAGGCTGAGCGTGCGTGGAGCGGTCGGTGGGCCAAATTAAAGGTCAGCCTTTAAGATTAAGTGTTGGAGGTCTTCACTTC
Organism: Lagocephalus sceleratus; assembly: GCA_911728415.1. NCBI lineage: Eukaryota > Metazoa > Chordata > Actinopteri > Tetraodontiformes > Tetraodontidae > Lagocephalus > Lagocephalus sceleratus. The sequence continues at coordinate 179,660 of CAJVRN010000211.1, read as the reverse complement.
CACTTCAAACATCTGGCACAGCTAAACACACGGGGGGTCTGTTCTATGTTCATCTGGCATCTGTTAGTGCCAGATAGCCTCAAACACAAAGGCAGCAATTATTATTTCAGCTTCTTTTGCTGCCCGACACTCCAAATGTGACACACATGTAGGAAATATGCATTTGCTGCTGCCATGGCGGTGCCAAATTACTGTAAGCATTGCTGTTTTAATGTGAAGACTTCTGGCCTTAAACCAAATTTGGGTTATCAGCACAACCTTTCTGAACAACTTTATAATCTGAACAACTTTATAATATCATTTTTAGGATCCTTTGTGTCAGATTTGGTGCCATCTGGTGAAAAATTAATCATTTATCCATTTAACCTCCTCCCTGTTATACGGGTGTTTTGGAATCTACGTTGGCTGGCAAGCAACAACTTTGAGTTTCCCAAGAGTTTATCAACAAGAATTTCTGACCCAAATGTTTGCTTCTGGTTCGTCAATTAAACCTGGAAATTGATTTTTGTTAAGACAAAACAATGGGAGGGGCTCTGTGTAGATACATGTGTAGGTCTTACACTCAGACATGAAACGGGTAAATTCTAATAAATCCAGGTTTTATAATACATATAGGGTGCATACAGTGCACGGTTTATCATGGCTCTGCAGCTGCTGCACTTCCAGTCGCCACAGTGAACACGGAATCCCTCAGAATGTGTGGAGTTTGTGGAGAAAATGAACTAAATGCATTATTCGCTAATCTGTGATTCCACAGTCTGATTTATTTACCGTACACGTGCAGAGTAAGAAAGTTATTTTGCGTATCAGCAACTCCTTAAGACAAAGTTATAGATAGTTCCCTCCAGACATCCAATATACCACGATTAACTCCAAAAGTTTACTCGTTAGGATTTAAACTATATTTCAGTCTCATTGTAGGAAGCAGGGCGGTTCTCAGCAGGGAGTCCACGAGTGTGCTGTCAGGAGGCGCAGGCACGCGTGCACGCCAGGGTCATTCAGAGACCACTGAAGTGTTCTGATGTTCAAACACTCGGGCACATGTTTCTCATCATCCCAGATTCAAACAATATTATGGTTGAAGAATTCCGAGTCATTAGCTGTTATCAAAGAGCAGCCTTATTTATAGTGGCGAGCCTCAGGGGGCTTATGGGTTTAAAGCCGCTGGGAGCTCCAGACTTGAAGAGTAATTATGCACATTCTGGTGAGTGGCTCGGGCAAATGGAATGCCTTCTGCTTTTCTGCCTGTGTTCTCTGCAAGCTGATCGAGTGTTTTTCAGCCAAAGCGTGGCCCCTCCCCGACACGTCTCACTCAAACTCATCCCGACGCTTTGCGCCGTCCTCAGCCACCCCCACACCCCCCCCCCCCCACCCCACCCCAAAAAAAATTTTAGTTTCATTGTATCACTCGCTGCCCACTGAGCGACAGGCAATTATTCCGCTCTGCATCCCTCTGAGAGGACGAGCCCGGCAGAAGTCTGTCGGCAGCACTTCTGCCGTCGACGCTCTCCTTTAACAACTCGCGCACTGTAATTTGCTAACAGCCCACCGTGACCGAGGAAAATCCAGGCGGTAAAACACGGATTCAGCATTAAAGGTGTCCGTCTTTTGTCGTCGCCCGCGTTTGTTTTGTTTGCGGTGACGAGCAGGAAGTGAGGCTGTGACAAAGCGGAGCGCACTTCCTGTGTCTCTAAGGTTAATTATTACAGTAGGGACAGTCATTTTCTCTTTGTATTGGTACTTATCTCCCCTCACAGCTGGTGTGTTTTGCCGAGTGGACCGCCATTAATCAAACCTTTCTCCTGCAGGAAGTTGGACTATCCATCACCTCGCTCTCTACCCCCCCCCCCCCAGCTCCCGCTACCCTCACCCCCACGACGGCTCCCGTCCCATCAAGCAGCAAACCCTCTCATTTTACATGCCTGGCTGCATATCGTTTATGCGTTTTCCGGCAGCGGGTAGGTTGAGTGAATAATGTGTCCAAATTGGAGCGTTTTATAGGAAGGGGCTGTTTGTCAGTCACCCCGGAGAAGACGACCGGGCGAGGGGACGCAATTATTTCACGTCTCTTGGGCTGACAGTGAAACACGGGCTACAGTATTAATCACTGAGCTGTTAACGTTTTCCTCATTCTTGGCAGACCGGGGTTCTAACAGAGACACAAAATGGTTGAACCTATCCACGAGGTTTACTGGTATTTACACCTCAGTGGCACAACAATTCTACTTTTGGGGACTTTTAAGGCACGTATAATGCAGGTCAGATTGAGTAACGGCTGGTAAATACATTATCATCAATCCAAACTAAAGACGGTAAACATGACATCTGACATTAATCTGCATACAGATGAGACTAGAGATCTCTGTAACATCATTTTTTAATAAAGGAGGTGTTCAATAAGTCAAGACCATCCCCAGCATGTCGCTAATGCATACTCAGGCTGGCTGATACGATGTGAGAATGTCAAAGTGACTGTCAGACAGGCTGGTGCTTTACTTTAAAATTCAGCCACCGACGCGCTGCCAAAGCATGTCCAAATGTCCAAATGAACTTTGTAACTTTACATGTTTTAGAGTAAGGAGAGTTTAAGCTGTCTCCTCGCCCTGGATAAACATCTTCTCCATCGGCTGATTAATTAATCGTCCATCATCAACAGTGGTGCGTATTAAAATTCTGACCCCTTATTCGAGTGAGCTGACAGAAAGAATGAAAAATGTGAGGAAAAGACTCTCAACTCTGCTTTTTGTGTCTTTGCTCTGCCATTCCACGTCAGATCTGTGGAACAGTGGGAGATCCGCCAGCTCGTATCTCCGAAGGCCTTTCCAAGTCTTTTGTCTGGGCTCAAAGGCGTGCGCACACATACGCGGGGAGAGACACCCTCACTCACACAGTCGCACAAGCTAAGAATTCCTCATTAGGTTTATGAGCTGTAAACTTCTCACATCATAAATAATCCACTCTGTTCTAAACAACAGAAATGAGCCTTAGGTGTAATGGCTTCTTGTCTGAGGGCGCAGCCAAATAAAGTCTCATTATATAAAAGATGGAAGAGGCAAAAGAAATCGAAACACATTTGTGAGCATGATATCTTTTTGATAACCGCAGAGGTATGGCGAGGAGAGCCAGCGGTGTTCTGTTTGCCTTCGCCTCAAACCAAAGTGCACCCGCTCCATTTTTTTCCCTTCTTTTTTTTGAGGCTGAGCAGAAGCGTCGAGGCTCAAGCTGAGTAAAACAATGATTCAAGGTTGCGGGTGATAAATGAGCGTGTCTGCTCTGATAGCAGAAGGTCGTGTGCATCGGCCCCCGGTGCGCATCCGCCATCTAGCACCCAGCGAGGGTTCACCGTCGGCGCGCCGCGTCACGGCGACGCTCCCTTCCGCGGCGCCGACGAACACCCCGAGCCTCTTTTCATTTTCCTATGCGCTGAGCTGGAGGCGCACCGAGCACGGGCTTAGGATGGAGGCAATTTAGCTTAACTTGTCCTGCAGAGGCTGCATTAGAGTGTTTTTTTTAGGCTTAGCGTAAAAGCAGGACAGTGTGTTGGGTTTAAGGAGGAGAAGTGTCTGATGGAGACAACTTTGCTATTTGGCGCAAGGATCAAAGCAAAAAAAAAAAGAGGGTTAGGTGGACGGAGCGACGGATCACAAACTGTGAACTCATTTAAAGTACAGAAGAGGCTGAAAAGCCACGCTAAGCAGCAACATGAGCGATGTTCTAGGTGCCGGTTCCAGTCCATTCTCGGTAATTTCTGACTGTAGACTTCGCTGTCGGTGCTGAGCTGCTCAAGTGAGTTAACTGAAGAAAAACTGTGAGTTACTATGAATCATTGATGTCAGTGCTGGTGCTTTGTGTTGGTTCTACTGCATTTTACTCCCACTAGCCTGAGATCAAGAGATAGAGTTTTGAGCAATTTCAGACATCCGGATCAGCCACCAGGTGGCTGTATTTCACTTTAAAAGTTCCATGTTAAAGTACACCAAATCAGGTCCTGATGTGTGATCTGCTCTGCTGCTGTATAACACAGTGAAATTATGGATTTGAATGAAAATGTTTCTGGTTTGTGATTGATATCTTTGATAGCTCTTTTATTTCATATTTTGAGTTTAAGCTAAGAAATGTTCATCAGATATTACAAATTTCCCATTTAACCAGCACACGGTTACTTACAAAGCATCAGTAATTAAATGCAAATAGTCCGATTCATCTCTTTCTGTCGACATTTTGTCTTTGCTTTTCTTTGTTTCCATAACTCAGTGTTTCCATCCCCTTCCACCCGTCTCTCTGCTTAGCAAGTTGTTCACTCTTTCCTGCTTTTCTTCCACAAACAGGTCAGAGGGGGATCAATAAGGTGTGTGGATAAGCTCTTATCTCTGTCCAAAGGAGGCCTTATCAGTCAGGCTTAAATGGTGTTTCAGGAAAATTCCTTGAAACTTAATCCTCCCGGAGCACGAAGACAAAAGAAAGAAAGATCTTTATCAAAATATCAAGTGAGTTGATGCAAATAAGTTTCACTTATCTTTTCTCCGTGCTAGTTGAGACGTGAGGAAAATACTGTCGCTGGGGTGGACTGAACAGCATGTCGCAAGGAGGAAAGTACAGAAAGTGTTATGTCGATACACATAGGGGCATCTAATTAAGGAAGACAGGAGGAGAGATGGCGCTGATAAACTACAAATAAACCTTTTGGACAGTGTCCCATGGCAGACCCTCCTCTACAGTGATATTCTACGTAATGAGTCATTTAGAGTTTTGGAGGATGCGTAGTTAAAATACTGATTTGTTCTTCAGGATCACATGCTCTAAGCTCAGTAACCATAGCAACATAGTTACAGTCAGACGACCTTATCTTGGGCTTTGCCCACTAACCTCAACACTGTCCAGTAAAGCCATAATGGTCTCTGGAGGTCTTACCCTCCATTATGGTCTTAAAGACAACAACAGAAAGTGAAGGTGATAAAGAGTGAAGGAGTGAGCATTAAGATTAATTCTGCTTCTATAGGTTCTATCATTTATCTCCAGCAGGAGAATCATCTTGTTCGGTGCCATCTAGGTCCCCCATGAAAAAGCCGCTCATTGTGGGTGTCGCTCTCCTTTCGACTGTAAATGATGATGTTGAATTGGAAGTAAGTGGATTTGGTAACAAGCTGTAAAAGGTTGTATGTCTCTGAGGTTGATGAGTTTGCGCGTCTTCCGTCCTTGTTTAGTCAAATAATCTGTAGGGTGACATCAACTTGGGCTTTTATGAATAGATATATTACATCATGAGAGATCTCATCTGTTTCTTTAGCCAGTTCTTTGAATTATTGAAGTGACAGTCTGTGAGTCCAAGACAGAGTTTAATTATTTCAACAGTGCTTTTGATATGTATATTTTGATATGTATATTTGTATTGTTTGTGGCTGAACCTGTACTATTGGCATAGGGGGAGGCTTTTAAGTGGATTTTATGTGGATATGTTCTGTGGGGAGGAGATGATCCTAATATTTCTGTGTTATTTTCATGTTTTTGTTTTGTCTCCTAATATGGTTTCCATATGTGACATGTGTTTGCTGGTCTCCATAATTGCTGTGGTTCTTCCTTTGTCTGCCGGTGAAATGGTGATGGTTTTATCCTTTTTCAGAGCATTTATGGCTGATCTCTCTTCCTTTGTGATGTTCCTTTGTGGCAGATTTGCTGTCATTACGCATGCTACAGTATTGAAGAGCTCTCCTTTTTTTGCCTTGGTCCTATATTTTCTGGCTTGCCAAATCTGCGGATAAAATGTAGTCTTCGTGTGGGCTGTTCCTTGGTGTGAACGCTTAGTTTAATCCCCGGGTTAAAACTTTCTTTTCTGTTGCTGTGAGGGTGCACTGTGATAAATTACACACTCCTTTTATTTATTTTTATTTTTATTTTGCTTCCGTCTCCCTTGTTTGTTATTCAACTCCCAATTTTTAGTTATTATGATTTCCTGCTCATGTGCCTCTTTTAGGAATCCTTTTAATTTTTTTTTTTTGTTGTTGCAGTGTTGAAATATAAAAAAAGAGCTGGAGTGTAGGAGGTCTGTTAGGTGGTGGAGGTGGAAGAGGACGAGTTGAAAAGGAAGATATTCAAAAAGCTGGACTTCATTTTTTCCTAAAATGTTCAAATCCTCCTTCAGAATAATTTCTTCTTCTTCTTCTTCTTTTCAGTATTGAGCTGATAAAAAGAGAAATTTGTTGTAATTTTCACTTCCAAACATTTAAAGTCTTCCAAGAAAAGGACTCAAGCAACAAGCAATTCTGCAGTTCCTTACCTGAAGTTGTTTCTCTTTCTCTGAGGCTTTCAGTTTCCTGCTTGCTCTCCTTCTCTTGCTGTTTTCACATGTTTTCAGGTGTTTCTGGATTTTCTCCTGCGGCTCAAACTAGTGATTCTTCCAGCAACAAACTCTGGTCTCCCAATGTTCACAAACCATGGACAGCTGTCTTTCTCAAAAGTTTTACTTTCTTCAAGCTGCTGTCTCTGCCTCTCCTTTCTCTCTCAGCTCTTGTTTGTTCTTCTTTGTCTCCTCAGAAGAGCTTCTTCTGGAAGTCTTCCTTCATGGTAATGAGTCTCGACCACATCTGCTCTTCCATCTGCTGCTCCTTTTCTAAAAATTGCCGTTTCAGAGCCTTTTTTTTTTTTTTTTTTTTTAAGAGAGCCGTTTGTTAAAAGTCTCCACGTCCCCACACTGTCTGAAGTGGTCTCCACTCTCCAGACATCAGTTCCTCGGAGCATCTTCTCCAAATCTGCACACCTCTGCTTCCTTTCTTTGAGCTCAGCCTTTGTGCTGGTTTGCAAGGTCAAGGTTCCATGCTCATCTCCTCTTCTTTTCCAGCCATCAGCTCATTCAGCTGAGTGACTTCATGTTAAAGCTCTGTCACTGGTCTCAGCAACTCTTTCGCCTGCTTGTGTGTTGTCCACATCTCCATCTAAATAACATGTTAAGAGTGTCTTGTCAGTGTCTGAGTTAGAAAATCAAAGTGGTCAAAATAGATTGTCTTCAGTATATTTCTTTAGTAATTTGTATGTTTCCTAGTCGGTCACACTGGTGCTCCTGACACTTATGGAGGGATATTTATTTCCCCAACATATCATCTCTGTCTTCTCCGACCGAGCTCACACTATCGTGGTCCAAACCAATAGGAGGGGGAGGTCTTTGCCTCTGATTGGCTGTTCAACTCAGTGAAGAACACTATATATAATTGCCCTGTGCATTCTATTCTATAGAAGCCTACTGAAGATCCAAAACAAACTTTTACAAGAAATTCGTGTTATAACATTTTTTGAGTTTGCACTTTTTTTTCTCTTTCACGGATTAATGTAATCAGCGTGACACAGGCGTCCATTTTTTAACAGCTGCAACCAAGCTCACAATGTTTCTCTTTCCATGTTTATTCCAACTTTCCAACTGAATACCTCAATAGCCACAGATCTTTAATCCTCATTAACGAACAAAAGCTGCAGGAAGGCCACATATTCAAGGGGAAGACACGCCAGAAACCCTGACTGTACGTCACCATATGCGGCAGTGGATTAAAAAATCACTTACTTCCCAACATCTCAACATGAGCAGACCATTAACAGCTGCTTTATATGGTAAATACCATCCTTTCAAAGTGTGTCTCCACCCTGCCTCTGTCAGCGTGCTATACATGGCTGCAAAGAGCAATGATTCATTTTCTGAATACAAGTCAGGTGCAATTATTAACCATTTAGTTGAGCCTCAAATAACCTGATTTTAATATCAAAAGTGCTGTAGTTCAGCATACTTCTCAATATCTTGCATTTCTTTACATTTAAATACAATAATAAATCCCTGCTCAGCCATTGAAAAATGTACTTTTAGCTTTCAGAGTAATGTTATTCCGACCCCTGCTTCTCTGAGGATAAGTTCCAAGTCTTTGTCTGTGTTAAAATCTGAGCAGGTGAGTCAGTGGACAATTGGTGGATATTCAGAACAGCACTCCTGCCTGTGTGATACTGCATACAACTCTAGAAAGGCTGCTCGGTAGGAGGAGGTAGTGCGCTGCCTCTGCCAAGGCCCCAACGCCTGCTTAGACTAAAATTCCCTGATCCACGCCTTCATCTGGGTCTGCACCAACAGTTAATGGGTTCTCTCTTGGCTCATTCGGAATCTTCCCTCCAGACTTCCTTGAAATCTGTCCAGCAGTTTGATAGATTTGCTAGCCAAATCAGCTTTTTACCTTAACTTTGTTGTTTGAAATGTTAAAAATATGATTTCTGGGATTCTGTTTAAAATCTGTCATTTTTTTGTTCATACACGCTCAAATCTGCCTGTATGTTTGGTAAATGGAACTAAATGGTGTACATATATATGTGTGTGTGTGTGTGTGTGTGTGTGTGTGTGTGTGTGTGTGTGTAACTACATTTGCTGTTCTGGTCTCACCAACCAGTCTTCATGAACTCTGTCTGGATGAACAATGCTCCAACCTGCCCATGATTCTTCTCATAATATCAATCTGTTACATAAAATCATCAGTTATATCCTCTATAGTTTTACATTCATTCCCAATTTATGTATGTTAGATGTTTGCCTATCATCCCTCTTCTGCTCTTCTTCTCTCTCCTCTCTGTTTTCTACCTGACTGGCCTTCAGCAGCTGGGTCTCTCCATATGAGCTGGGTTCTGCTGAAGGTTTCCTCCTGTTAAATGCTAGTTTTTCCTTGCCACCCTCTGGCTTCATCTGGAGGTTTCAGATCAGGTCTGGAAAAGGATATTATATATAGCATATATATACATAAATAAAATTGAATTGAATATATATCTATGATTTTAAATGCTGATAAATTGCAAAAAAAATACCATTATCTATCTTCTATGTAATGTAATTTTGATGATTTTCTACTCATTATTTGAAGGATATAAGAAAGTGGGACATGACAGTGAGTTACACTCTGCAGGCTGTTGTCAAATAATCTCAGATAATGAAATGACAACAAAAAGCTGCTGTTTGTTCTTCTAAATAAATGACATTTAATGAGTTCATTAGTGAGCTAATGAGGTGCTTCAGGGCTGCCTGTCTTACCTCTGGACGAAGCCAGGCTGAGCTTTCATTTGGTTTCGGCTTCTGTTTAATACAGATAAAACATCAAAATAGATTTTTTTACATTATTTTGAACTATTCTGCAAAATATAATAAGTTTGATTTTTTTAAATTTATTTATTTAATGCCAGAGGGGAACAGCTTAGAGACACTGGACTTTGCTCTGCCTCTGTCTCACCACAGGAGGATGCTTTCCTCTGGACATTTGTCTGTTACCTCCACACTCAGATAGGCTTAATTCACAAAGACAGAAGACCGACTTCTCTCATCCACTGTATTTGAGTCAGTGTTTCTGTGCAATGGGATTTTGCCTCTCAGATTTTTCTACTTGGTCTTTCTGCACCTTCGGGTTGTGCAGCTCAAAAGTGCACACCCTAAACTTGTCAACTGCCTACTTTATATTATACATCAGTGGGTCCATTGGGATTATTGCATTAGTGGGACATGGCTGTAACTTTAAAGAAAATGATGATGCAAAAATTGAAGAAGTTTTAAAGCCTTCAATGATCACTGACGGCAGAAACGTTATGGCTCATGTCGCCCTCTAGCGTTTGATTCTCTAAACTTCCCGTTAAAATATCCGTCCGATCCTTTTCATAGTACAGTATGTCATAGACACATTTCATATTCCCCGTTATTGTTCTAAGTATTCTTAGAATATGGTATTGTAGATCCAGTTTTTTTTTTAAGTTGTCCCTTTCTTAATGAGGACAACGGGTGAGACTTCTTAATGTGATACAAAGTGATGCACTTCAAAACGCCAGCGCTTTTCCATTTTAACGTCTGAATGTCTTTTAAGTCATTGCTAAGACGCGTGTGTGTGTGCGTGTGCGTGCGTGTGCGTGCGTGCATGCGTGTGTGTGTTTCTTGAGAGCAGGAACTAATCTGAATGGTGTGGCTCCCTCTCTTGGCTACTCTACACATTGCGCCTCATTTCTCAAAGAAATGCTGGTTTTTGTAAAAAAAAACAAAAAACAATAATACTCCAAACAGAACCTCTGTGACAACGTATTCACTGATGTTGGTAGCAGCACTTAAGCTCAGCAGTCTTTAAATCCAGAGAACTTAATCAGAAACCATTTCCAGCAGGGAGCCACACAGTGCTGTGCAAATCCATTAAGGACACCAACAACATTCCCATTATCGCCCAGGAATATTTGTCCAGTTAATATTGCTCTTATATTCTTTTTTGCTGTTTGTTTGTTTGTTTTTTAATTCTGCAATGAGGCTGAATCAAGAGGACCCACATATGTAAATTTATTACATATATAGATTTTCCAGTATAATCCTCCCATTAAGCCTCTCTTTTCCAGGTTGACCAACCTGTTTACTCCCACACTCTCACACTATAACCACAACCAGCACATTTAGTCTCACTCCTATTATCATTAGTCATGTTATGATTCCAGGTTTATTAAGTCTTTCTTTCCTACAATTACCCACATTCCCAGTGTAACTGCACACTAACCTCTAAGCCATTAAAACCAATAAAAACACAAGCGATAAAACAACCAACAGCTTCTAAGTTGTTACTTGTTCTCTTTTCTTTAAAAACACCACAACATCACCATTTAATTTGACTCTAACGCTGTAGCTGTGCCATACAGGCCTGCTGTGTTAGTAATGTATGTGATGGGAATCCAGCTGTGGTTGTGATGTATTTCCACATGCAGAGGGGATCAGAGCCCTTCACATCTCCCTTTATCTTCTAAGTGGAAGGTTACACAAACTCAGCACCGACACATCACACCTCTGGATTAGCAGCAGCGACTCCCAGGCCTCCATCTGTTATCGCTCTGCTGATGAAGCCACATCAGTGCTCCAGCTGTGTGTGGTATTCGGTGGGTGGTATCCACGCCTCGGCCATTACAGTCACGGATCAAGTGCGCTGACTCCCATACACGGCAGCATGCTGCAGTTTAGTCACCATCCACCTCCTCACATCCGCAGCTGAGCTCACCGTCTCAGGCTTCGTCAAAACGGCTCGAGTGTCGCAAACTCAAATATACTGTGCTGCTGTCATCAGCCCCCCAACGTGAGCCAACGGGAGAAAAAGTTGATAGTGCTCCTCAAAATCTACTGATCTGTGTTTATTTCTAATGCAAAATATCACAGAATCAATGCATCCATCGTTCATTTGATGACCTGTTACAATGAATGAGGGGCGATTTTAACACTTTTCTGAAAGTTCACACAGGAGTTTGTGTGTGTGTGTGTGTGTGTGTGTGTGTGTGTGTGTGTGTGTGTGTGTGTGTGTGTGTGTGTGTTTTCTCAGGGGTGGGGGTCATTGGGTCCCATTTTTACACTGAAACTGAACATGTGCCTTGTAAACACACGGCAACCATTCAAATGTATTGATGGGTGAAGAATGTGCTTTATTTGTAATGTTTCTAGGCGGTCATACGAGGCCTCGACAAACAGTCTACAAACCAGAATGTATGATACAACTTAACAGGACAATTTAGACTCTTAATAAGTTTTTTAAAAAAAACCTTGCTGCTTGCAAATGCATGCAGAAGAATGACACCCACACAGGGGAAACATCAAAAATATGCAGGTACACGGTCACCTGTCCCATTTGCATCTTGTTTGTTGTCACTGGAATTATTGGAGAAAACCATCCAAGAACAACCTGGCGCCCAGTGCTGTCGGAGAATAGGCACGTTATGGAGGTGCAGCCACTGTGCAGAGCCTGGGGAGCAGGTCCAGATCTGAGGCCGGCTGACCTCGCGTACGTGTTTCCGGTGGTAGGCAGAGGGCCGGAGCGTTCTCTTGACCCTCTTGAAGAGCGTGTGCGTGTGCGCGTTCCTCCATGTGTTGTTCAGGTTTCAGCCGGCTAAGCTGCACAGCTGCGCTGAAACTGAAAGTGAAAAAATGCGGGTCAATATTGAGTTACATGTGAGGCCGAGCCGTGACCCCGACAGTCTAAATCAACCAACCGACAAAGGAGCCACTTTTCGGGATTTGTGACCATGACTCAGGGGGAACAAAAAGAGGAAAACAAAAAAGGCAGACACAAACACGGGAGCGTCTCTAAGTACCTGAGCGACTTTGAGACGCTTCTGTCGACGCCGCTCACGGTGTGGATCAGGGAATTTTGCGCGGCTTTGATCCCGCGCGCTGGCGTGCCACCCTCTCCACCCGGGCCCCCTTTTATGTGCGCCAGGTAGAACCAGGAACCGGTAAATCACAGCTCCGTCTTTGTCCGTTAGCAGACGGAGCCGTCCACTGAGCCCACAGCCGCCATACCTGCCTACTTAAAGACCTTATTTATGCTCCACGCCTCGCTGCACACTCTTCCCAACACGGGCCATTAATCTGAAGAAGAACTGGAAGGGGCTGGCGCATAGGGGCGCATTATATACCCCGACTCTTTATCAACGCAGGGGTATGTTAAAGACGGGGGAAAAGTCTTAAAACATCCTCATTTTATCATTCTTCTGTCAGGGAGGACATATTTTTCAGCCTGACTTTTGGCTTGTTTGACATTTTCAAGTGTTAAAAGTCTGGGTAGTATAACCCAAAATATTAAATATTTGAGTCGATTACGTGATTTAACTGTAAAACAGCCTTTAAAACCTGAAAAAGCGTATGTAATTTGATCATATATAATATGCAAAGCACACAATGAGTATGACTTTGTGGTATTTCCCGGATTTAAATAGAGGCCAGGCCGTCTGAACGATGCATGGACAAATAAACATGGAGTGTAGAGCTGAAACTGCTCCGTTTGAGGGTTTTACTGGTCAGAAATGGTGTCTTTCCTGCTCTGTTTATTTCCAGCTGATTGTCTCTCTGTCTCGTTTTTTACGGCTCTCCCAGCGTGCGTTTTTATGGAACCGTAGGAAAATACACCGCGTTCAGCTTAATCGTCAGTCATCCGGTGGAGAGGAGCCATTTCTCGTGTGTGGTCTTCACTGCTGCGCCCTCCACAAGCCCTCCAGAACACACTCGTCTCTCTGTCCGTCCGTCCCCCCCCCCACCCCGGGGGGACGAGCTCCGCGCCACATCACGTATCTGCCTTTGGTGCTGGAAGTGGGGCACTCCGGTGGTGGAGGCTGCTCCTGGGGGTTCCTGCGAGGGGGTCTCGGGTCAGCGGGCGCCTCCATTGCACGCCTTCAATCAGAAAACATCCCCATTGACAGAACGGGTGAAATTCCAGGACTCTGGGGAGCGTAAACATCGTCTTTTTACCTGTTGGATTCCGAGATTTATTGGCTGAAACGCGTGCAGGTGTGTTGTGGGAGCGTTCGTACAGGAAGTGGAGGAGCGCGCATACCTTGCATGCTAAACGCACATTCGCAACATGTGAGCGTTTGCTGTGCCAAAGGGTGAACATTTGTCAAAGCCGCTACAATATGAGGAATATGCGAAGGAGATGGTGTTTGACTGCAGCCTTTGCCTGCATGTGCGTTCAGAACCAATCAGGCAAATTTCTGCCTTCGTTAATACGGGTCCCGTATCCCCGATGCCTCCATCCCTCGGTGGATGCGTATTTTTCTCAGGAGGAACTAGTTATGAATTATGGCTTCCAAGATATGATACCCAGAGTAAAGAAAGAAAGGCTGGGTCTGTTTAGACTTATTTTTAATCACTGGATCATCTGAAGGAACTGGCGTTTAGAGAGAATCTTACATCCACCAACTGTTTTCTTATCAACATATTACTTTGCACCAAAATAGGACAGAATGTGGCTTAAAAATGACACAAGGATGATTTAATTCACCCTTAATCCAAGTTCCAGGTTGTATTCATTGGGCTGAGGGATATTTTGGGTTTGTCCCGGTTTGGATCTGAATAAATGTTCAAAGGAACGGCCGTGCTAGAACTCCCGCTGTGTTTCCAGGAAACCTGCTCAGGTCACGTTCGCTCTTTCAACAAACGCTCTCCGGTGTGCGTGTGACTCTCACTGCAGCATATCTGTCCGCTCGCATCACCTGATCCCACAACAGCAGCTTATTCCGGGCCTTGCCGACACCGCCGGAGGTCACATGACACACGGCTGCTCATCAAATTTCCAATAAACCGTACGTATTGTGGCCGCTCATCTCAGAAACACACACTTGTAACAACACGGGGGGGGGGGTCAGTATCACAGCTGACATCCACATACTACAAAAATACGCCGATCACCGTCCTCATCTGATCAACGCGGCTGACTTAACCAGCTCTCGGCATTCCTTCGGGTCATCCTCAGGTAGACTGTTGAATGTGTGAGGCACTGGGTCGTCAGTGCGTCCCTCTGTGCTCACAGCTCATAGGCTGATGTCTGTTCCCGGCAGTCTCCGTCTCACCTGCGATGCTCTGGAGCCCGGCGGGTGTGCTCCAGGAGGCGTGCTTGTGAGCCTGCATTAATGTGCGTGAGCATGTATATGTAGTGAATATATTCTAGTTCAAACACTGCACGCTTCATGGTCAAATGTGGACCTTTTTATTTTGCTTTTGCATAAATTACCTCCGCGTGTGTCGGTAACGTAACAGAGATACAAGCGGGGCCTTGTTTGAGCCCCCTGGCGTTTTATGGAAGAGAAAAAGACAAAAAAAACCCCACTTAAAACCTAAGCCTCTTAAATAAACCGAGTCCGTCTTCTGTTTTGTGTAAATGTGAAATGTGAGGCTTTATCTCTTCCCGGAGTCGTGGCGCTGGTGCGAAAAGGCCGGTCGCTGTTTCCAGCCAGCCTGGCGTCCCGTCCGTTTCCAGCAGGCTGTTTATGTGTGGAGTGCAGGAGTGCGTGGAGTTTAGGGGCTAATGGAGTGTGAGAGAGGGGCCTGGGCTTCTTCAGCTTGTGCTCAGCTGTGAAAACACGCCGCCACGCCGTCCGTCTGAATCCCCGTCTCCCCGTCACCGTCGCGCTGACACGGCCTCGCCGTCCGAGCGCGCGGCCGCGGCCCTCGTCCCGCCCTTCCTCTTTTCCCGTCGCGCGCTCGTCTTTTTCGCCCCTGTCAGTCAGGCGGGAGGACGTCAGGAATATCAAGTCAATCAGTGTTTGGTCCTCGATGGCGTGTTTTGCCCTCAAATGGAACCTGTGGGGGGGTTTTGGGGGGGTTATTGGTTTTTTTTGTTGCTTATCGTGGAGTTCACAGCACTGAAAATGTTATAAAAAACTATACAAAATGCTGAATTTCCATCATGCAGAGCCGGTCTGGTTGGGACCACTTTCAGCGGATTCGTAGCTGAAGCCTAACTTGCATATCTGTGGCCTCTTTTTTTTTTTTTTTGTTCTCCTGTTATTTCACCAGAGCAGGAAACAAAACAGAAACAGGCTCCTCTACAAACCAGTAGACCGATAAAAGCTGTTTTCTTTTGCAATGTCAATGTCAATTCATCCCCGTTGATCCATAAAAACAACTTTTTTAAAAAAAAAAAAAAAAGAAATCTTTTGCTTCCTTCAGCAACCTTCAGTCGGGTTTGAAAGGAAAACTGAATAAAAATCTAGACGATTCCTTCATTTGAGTGCGTGCAAAGCCACACGAGGAAGACGTATTAAATAATATCAGATGAATGACTTTTATGCAAAAGCTGCAGAACACAAATATGAATATTAAATCATCCTATATGGATGGAAACAAGAGCAGGAGACAGTTGAGTGAGCGAACAAACGACGGCGTCAGCACAGCCACGAATATTAGTTTCTTCCACGAGAGACGCTCTCTCTCCTTCCCTGCAGCTTTAATGGGCCGTGTCCTGATTAATTGTGACATCATTATCCCTGAATCTCGGATGCTGCCTTCCCAGAAGTCCCCGCTCGGCGCAGCTCCGCAGTGGAAATCTCCCAGGCTGCGGCTCGACCTTCTCCGAAGTACAAGCACCTGTGAAAATAAGCGAGCTTCAGTCAGCTTGTCCAAGCCCAGCTTCGGTTATATATAGATGTTATGCTCTGAATCCAAACAAATTAAAGATGTCTGTCTTACAGGACGGGTTACCGCACGGCGGCGTCGTAAAAAAAAAAGAAAAAAAACAGGTCTGCAGAAAGCTGCAGAATGTGTCAGGGCAGAAAGGCCGCTAATGGTGTTTCCATAATGAATTAATGGTGTCGGTGGTGACTCCGGACGCTGCGCTGTGATTGGCGGGCTTGAAAGCCGCCGGACAGCAGAACCGGTTTAGAGGCCAGGCGAAGGCGAGCCTGGGTCGGACCGGGCCGAGGCTGGAGGCTCCGGGCCCGCTGGCTCCGACAACGAACTCCACACAGACGTTGGAATTTTAGCTGCACGCGGAGGAGCTTGATGCACGAAGCTGGACGTGCGCTCCGCTGCGACACGCCGCGACCTGCAGCCAACGACGTCTTTATCTGGTGAAGGGCTTGATAAAGAAAGAAAGAATTACAAATTTCACGGCTACATATTATACAGACTAATAGAACAGTGGAAAAACATCTTTGGGAAACATTTCCACCTTTTCTGTCGTTCTTGCGTTGGACTTTATGGAGGAAACGATTACCAAAAACATGTTTCGATGTTTGATATGATGTTTGATATGATGTGACATAAAAGACTTGGGTTTGTTGGTTTTGTGGAGAAGCAATAACAGCAGATGAACACACTCTCCAGACCAGGTCAGGTCAGTATTTTACAGTCATGAATGTAAAAGGTGGCCTCAGTCATGAGGAGAATTGTTGTAGAGGTCACGGAGAGTCGGGAATTTAGGCAGGGGGTCAAACAAGTCGATCATTCAGAGGGAGACCTCAGCTGAGGAAGAAACATCTGCTTATTCACAACCTGTTGTTGGGCTTTGTTTTTACAAACTCGCATCATAATTCCTGGTCAGAAATCCTGGATTTGACCACTTGTTCTCACACACACACACACACACATGCGCACGTACACACACACGCACACAGGATCCATCCGCGGTCGAAAAAACGCTGAAAACTCTGAGTGATTCTGGAATAACTGCAGGGCCAGTTCGGGGACCGAAGTGCTGCGATTCTCCACTGACAGATTTCACCATGATTCATGTCAAAGAAAAACACATTTGAAGTTTCATTAATCCTCCACGGATGCGTGCATCATTTAGAGAAGTCCCCATCCACAAATGGATTCCTCTTCCAGGATATCTCACAGAGGAGCCGTTTCACGGTACTTGCAGCATATTTTCCATTTTACACCCCCCTCTTCCATTTCTCAAACTCCATTGACATGTTTTTTCTCGGGTTTCGAATAAAACAGCGGGAGCGGGAACTAATGATTTGTGAAATGAAATGTGATTCAGGGGGTTGCAGATTGAACAGCTTTAACGTTGATGACCGCTGGGATCAGCAGCACCACAAGACACATCTGATTTACAAAGAATGCAATAAAACAATTTATGGATGTATTTAAGAAATCCAAATGTAAAATAGCAGCTCTTAAGATAGTTCTAATTTATGTATTGAAACCTAAGTAAGTGATTGGGTTTGTCTCATTTTTGCTTGGCTTTACTTACCACAATCTTGAGTGTCTTTTGCTATCTAAGAGCAGAAATAGACATATTCTAATAGTTTTTAAGAGTGAGGGCTACAGATGTAAATCAGCTCTAAAGTAACTGGTAAAATCCAGAAACTAGCAGAATTTATGTTAAGTATTGTACATGGCCCCCCTTTGCAAATAAAATAATAAATAAATAAAATAAATAATCTCACACTGCTGAAGTGTTTCTGATTAATCTCTTTGTTCCTAAACATTTATTTAATTTGACAGAAGCACAAGTAATTATTTGAGTTTTAGGCAAGGAAATACAGCTAAAAAAAATAAGAATAAAATGTCCCAGAATAAGAACATATTTAAAAACTGTAAATTCCATTTTACTTCTGTCTATTGCAATTTTAAACTTTAAAGCATACAGAATATTTTTTACAGTATTTTAAAAGGTGTAGTAGTGATTATTTGAGACCTGAACATTCACTCATCTGCTCATCTTGACTAACTCTCCATGTACACTTTAGCGTAAATGTAAAACTCCTGTCTGGAAGTTAAAGAATGTGTAAAATGCTCAACACATCCTGTGCAGGATGCACAGGGTCATCAGCAGTTCTCAGACAACAGAACCTTTGTCCGCCCTGCGCAGCAGAATTGTTTTTACACCATTATTGTTCTAATATTTATATGGGAGATGTTTGAATATAAATCTAAAAGCTGTTTTTGAAGTCTAATTGAAGTGAGAATGAAACTGGAAATTAAAATGAGAAAAACCAATCCCTTCAGACCAGATTTAAAGTAGTTGGACCCACCTTGTAGTAGCACAGGCGTCCTGTAGAGGGCGCGGTGGCGCTGCTCATGGTGCTGCGGGCCCTTCCTCAGCTCCGCTGCCTGACAAGAGACCCTCAGTGTGACAAGTTTACACAGACCATCTGCAGGCCTCCTCCTGCCATAAAAACACTAATCACAAGGTCATAAAATGTGACTCCACCGCGTCACCCAGAATTCAGCACGGTCTTAAAGTCAGAGTGGAAGTTCTTCGATTTCACCAGGACCTGGCTGAAGTTTCCAGACGTCGTCCTCTGTTGAATGTTTTGATTCCAAACTCGAGCTTGTATACTTGATAGACACCAACGGGCAAAATAAAAGGTCTGGGCACCTTGTTCGAATTCAGGCTGTTGGTAGATTTACATTTATTTAATTATGTTAAAGTAAATTTGGTCCCAAGATGCTGCGGTCAGTTAAGGCAGGTTTTAAAAGCAACATTTTACTATTGTATTCTTCATAACTCAACAATTATTAGCATGAAAAGGATGATTCATCGTGTGACACAAACATCCCAATTACCCCCTAAATCTAGAATCAAACAAAAGAACTTCCCAAGACTTTCTATTAAAACTGTTTAGGCCTTAATGTTCACAGCATGGTTATATTAGAAATAAAAGAATACTAACAATAATTTAATGTCAAGTTTTCAGTGGAAAACAATGGAAACAGACATGCAACAAGCAATGAAAACAAGCTGAATAATGATCATGTCAGTCAAACATGATCATTTAAGCTCATCTTTGATCTCTGGGAGGTCCTGAAGGTACCTGATCCATAAAACAGTCAACACGTTGAGGCAGAAAAAGACCTGATCATAAAAATCACCTGCACGAGTATTACTGATATAATGTGCTTGTAACACTGCACGTAGCAAATCAATAAAAATAATGTATTCCATATTGATGTTACTCTGAAAGATCCACCTGTAACCCCCAAATCGGGTTTTATAGCCAACTAAATGATTAGATGAAACAATAAATTCAACATTGTCCTACAAAGAAGAAATGTTTGTTCCACTCAACAAAAGTTCTCACCAATTCACTGAATTTAGAAATGGCAATTCTCTCATTTATTTTCGTCCGCCATTCAAAGTGAGAAGGTCACAGGAGAATCCTCCCGTCAGACACTTCATTTCAACAGAAAGCCAAGACATTACACATAACAACAATGATAACATTCCACCGATACTGTTGTGATGAAACGGCCAAATGCCACCCACTTTGCTCCCCGCCGTGCCACGAGGGGGTCGGGCGGACACAAGGAGGGCGATGCCTGGTGGAGCATCCGCAGGCCCGTTGGCGGCCACTTGTCCTGTGGAGCGGGAGGCAGCTGCTGATCTCCTCAGAGAGACAGCGAGGTGAAGTGGGCGACCGTGTTTGAGGTCTGCCCAGCTGTTATTGCCCCTAATATTCAACAGATGTGCGGGAGCTCGGCCCGCTAAGTCCCTGCACATGCTGGAGCGGGGGAAATCAAAGCAAAGGCACGCACACACACACACACACACACACACACACACACACACACACACACAGGCCTGTGTGTATTAAATCACTGTCATTAACCATTTTACAAAATGAGGGAAGGAGTTAAGATCAGTGGTGATTCTGAAGGCAGGATCAGCACCGGCACTCTGATTTTTATGAAACACAAATGTCTCTACAGGTTTTTTTTGAGGGGGTGGGTGGATTCATTCACTTTTAACTTAAAGCTCCACATTTTAGCTGTTGCCTGATTTCATATTGCAGCTTGAGGGGTTTTCAGACGAACAGAAGCCACTCTGAAATACTAATCTCATCAGATCATCTGTAATTTATTCACTTTAAGTATGTTTACGGTGGCAGTGTCCCTTACAATAATATTTGCCTTGCTTTGCCAGTTTATCATCCTAAAAATATTGCTCCTTTTCTGACCGTATCACGTCCCCTCCTCGGGCAGCAAAACACTTTTAAACATGCACGGGGAAATCAAGTCAAATAAAAAGCGCCACTGTGCTCACACACACACATGATCTGTGCAGAGGCTCTCATTTGAGGGCGAAAATGAGAAAGTGGAGAGCTGCTTTGCTCCAAGTGGTCACAAGGGGCTTGAACATTTCAGGTCTGGGCTCACGCCGCTCGCTTACTTTGGAGAGTGCTTTAGGGGGGGAAGCAACATCAGATATAGTGCAACATTCAGCCACCGGCCGTCGTTCCAGCCTCCTCTCTCTCACGTCCTCTTGCATCGAGCACATTCTGACTGAAGCCTTTCTGCAGGTTCGCACCATGCCAGAGCTGCGCCGTGAGATATGAGAAGGAAAACACTTGACTCAATTGCGCCTTTTCTTGGGTTTTTGTTTTTCATGAAGCAGACTGTGCACGATCTTCTCCAAAAAATCAGAATTCGCTCACCTTTCAGGACCCTAAAGCACAACCGCTAGATTGTTTTCATCCTGTCATGTATCAAAAATGATTATAAAGTAAGTTAAAAGATTTAAAAGAATACAAGAGAATGCGATAAGTCTGTTTGACCTTCCTGATGCCTTTCTGTATATAAAGGGGGGGGTGTAGAATTTCATGATGCTGAGTTGCTGCAGGAGAAAAAACTTCGTATGTGAGTTTTTTTTACTCTTTTTTTCTCGCCCCACCACTTAATTAATGCTGTTTCCCTGGTTTCCGTTGGGGTTCTATGTGTGTGTCCCACACTCACACGTATATAAATTTACTCGCTCTGAGACACATTGATTCGTAACCAAATATCCAGTCAGCTGTGAACAAGATAGACCCCACAAATCAAGCCCTCCGACCCGTAATGAGCCTTTCCTGCCATCTGACGAATATATTCATGATTTTGGGACCATTTATGAGGAAAGTGATGGCAGATTGACACCAGATGTGTCATAAATTATCAGCAGAGAGATGCCAACGTAAACACTCCAGAATAAATATACAGGGACTCCGAGTACACTGGTCAAACTCAAATACAGCTCCTCTGTGTGAGTCCATTTCCAACTACTGTCACCATGTTTCTTCATAGAATAAACAAATACTTTTTTTTTTTTCAATTTTATATGACCAAATATTTTCTAATATCTACATCTTCCTGTATTTTGATTTGAGATTTCTACAAATATAAATGTCGGTCCCCTTTGTGGGTGGTATAAGGTTTTCAGAGTAGCCATGAATGAACATGTTTGAATATTAATATATATTAATTTTGATATTGCTTCCATCAGCTCTAGTAACTTCAGTCTCCTGACGGTTGCTGTGGTCTCTTTCTTTAACTGAAGAGCGAGTGGGAGGATGGGTACTGTCTTGTTATCTGTAATCTGTATTCTGGACACCAGATTTTGCCAAATCTTCCAGAATGGAGCAGCTGAGAGATGAAGTGGGCGTGGCCACTTTGGTGTCATTTATTTGCCAGACTTGCTTCTTCTGGGTTTACAACATAATAGCTAGAGTTAAATCACAAGCGCCATTAAAATACGTCAAATCCTCAAGATCAAAGCTTCAAAATCTTGACGTGATCAAACATGCAGCCTAATAAATCCACCTTTTTCTGACATATCTCTCTTGCATGCAGCTGGCTTGATCAAACTTCAACGTTTGAACGGGCACATAAAGCTGCTCGAGCTAGAGTACTTCTTGGTGCACAAATCTGAGCTAATTTCACCAACATGCGCTGAAAGTAAACACTTTAAAAGTACAACTTTAAATGTTTAGATGACCTGTCTGAACCGAGGACTCTTACAAGTACAAGACCTGCTGGTTCAATTTGAATAATCCCTCTGAGTGACCCCACGGCTGCTGAACACGGTTCCTATGTGCAGCGGCACCGGTGACGTTTCTTGGCTGGAATGTGTCCCCCGAGCGAGGGTGCCAGACACTGGGCACTGCAAATGAGTGTGAACGTAAATAAACCCCATTATGCCCGCCATCTCCTCGGCTCCTGTCACACATGCGGGGTAAACACAGAGCTTCCTGCAAAATACATCTGGAGCTCTCGCAATTAGATCTGTCACAACAGCACTAAATCTCACCGGCTCCGCTTCTAACGGCGACGTCCAGCAAAAAAAGGAGAAGTGCATGGTGAAAAGGCTGGTTAATAAAGTGTGTGTGTGTGTGTGTGTGTGTGTGTGTGTGTGTGTGTGTGTGTGTTTGTCCACATACGAACAGAGTCACACACAGAGTAGATGTAACCTGGGTAAAGACCTCGCAAAGTGGCCGGTGTGAACTAATGACATGTGGCAGACAAGCAGGAGGGTGTTCCTGCCATGCTCACACACACACACACACACACACACACACACACACACACACACACACACACACACACACACACACATACATTTAATTGCAATTGTTGCGTCATTCAGCACTCCTCTGCAGAGCTGGGTGTACTCTTACCCCTCCGACTCACTCTCATACCATCTGTGTTTACATCATATTAGCTACACTAGCAGCTACACACTTTTATCAAGGTGTAATCTCATCTAGATTATGTTTAGATGGAATGGTAATTCTTTATGTTCAGTTTAATTAAATGTAAATAAATCTGTCCATCCTCCTCTTATACATCGCTGATTTATGCTCAGAGGGATTGGGCAATGGAGTCTGTTACGGCAGGAGTACACCTTGGATTGGCCACAACACACACACACACACACACACACACACACACACACACACCCTACAGGCAGTTTTAGGTCCCCAATCCAAATGTTCCTGTTTTTGGAATGATGGAGGAAACTGGAGTACCTGGACAAAACCCACAAAGACTCCATGTAGGAATCAAACTGGAAACCTTCTCACTAGGAGAACTGGGGAAAAAAGCTATACAGGGGGGGAAAGTTAAAGTAAAACGAAATAAAAAGTAAATTAAAGCTATACAATCCAGCAATTCCACCACTTGGATGTTACAAGTGATCAAGCAGCATGAAGAGGGGGTTCTTTTTACTACTTGTCTTTGGGGCTGCTCAATATCCGGGCCCACATCTCAAAGCCAGCCACCCGTATAGTCAGGGTTATTATATATGCCTGCCTAACGTGGGCATGTTGCAAATGTATCCACCTTAAGTACAGACTAAATCCCATTAGGACTCATTTGGACTGAGACATTTGTATTTCAACATCTAAGGGGCTTGACTGAATTAACCCTGCAAGTGCTCGTTTAAGTGGCCCAGAGTTGCTTCCTGAAGCCAGAAGCCCTCACTGGACCACCTAGGCCCTCTGTTTATTGTTCAGGAAAGTGTTTTGGTGGACAGAAGCCGGGCGCTGCTCTTAAAGATGCCGCAAAAAAAGAAAAAAAAATGACTGTTGCGTATCAGGATTGAGAGAGAGAGATGGCAGGAGGGCGAGGAGAGAGGCTTTGTGGCCGTTTTAAAGGCGCGGGTTTGGTGGAGCTTCAGGCCCAAGAGTGCACCTGGGAGCCGCGGCACCGAGGATGGATCCCGGCCGACCCCCTCCTAGGTGTCAATGTTATGACATGTGTACCGCTCTACTGTTTTCTTTCACAACAAGAGCACTTCATCTTCCAGGGTGGCCGAGCCTCATAAAAAAGCTTGATTTACATGCTGGGGATCAGACTGTCCACCTCCTCCTCTTCCTGTTGCACTTAAACTTCACTTCCTGTGGGCCGGGGTCCGACCGTCAGGGGTGATAAATAACCACAGTATCGAGTGGGGAAAAGTTCTATTCCCACTTTACATCCAAAAGCAGGAATGTGTTTCCCCTCCCTTTTGTTGCCCAACATCATAAACGTATTACGCAGAGATTCTGTCCTTTTAGGGAACAATTGGAATGTTTTGTCAGTTCTGCTTTGTTAGATCTACCATGACTGTTCCTCAGATGTAAATCAAGATGACTAAATTGTTACTATAATAGCGTCTCACGCTAAAAAAAAGGGGGCTCGATTGATGTGGAATCAGAGCTAAATGCTGCACATGGAAAGCATGATGGGGCCTAATAAATATCAGACGCTGTCTGAAGCCTGAAGCTGACTGAAGTTGACTGCGCTTGTCAGCGGAGCTTTAGCGCATATAGTTTATCGAGGCCCGTGCAGCTTTACTCAGGTTTATACAACTCTGTAAAATGTCCGAATCTTTGAAGATGCTCAAAATGTGTCCTCCATTTATTTTGATCAGAATCATGTCTGTTGGACACAGATGAGTGTGACATAAACAACCAAACAGCCAGTCACATCCAGAATGACTCAATGTGAGAGGTTATTGTTATTATTTACCAAAGCCATGGTGACAAGGCAAAAAAAAAAAAAAAAAAAAGGTTCGGTTTGGACACG
Source organism: Lagocephalus sceleratus (assembly GCA_911728415.1). NCBI lineage: Eukaryota > Metazoa > Chordata > Actinopteri > Tetraodontiformes > Tetraodontidae > Lagocephalus > Lagocephalus sceleratus. The sequence goes on along the minus strand of CAJVRN010000211.1, from coordinate 155,101 downwards.
GAAAGAAAAAGACACTGGTGGTGACTTAGTCACTCTTGTGTCCAGACTGTGGCAAAGGACAGTCAGTATCCAGTCAGAGCAGAAGATCTTTGATTCATAGGTCAGGTGAAGTCCAGGACAGAGCGCTGACTAAGATTATGTTGAGGTTATTGAAGCGTTGAATTCAGGGGTGATTTGTTTGGGGTCATTTATCAGACAGAACTAACTAACTTTTAACATTTTGGAGGTCAATGTTGATATTTCTACACAGAAAAACGTGCTTACTGATCTCCGTGTACACAATATCCCAAAATTGAGTCATATTTGCATATTCACAAGGTTTATCATGGGCTAAAGACTGTTGTATGCCACACACTGCATGTCCTCACCAATGACTGATGGAAGAGAGTACCGAGGAGCAATGTACAAAGATAGGCCTGGTGGGACAGGATCGTCCATCATCAGGGATTTCATGGCTAACATGTTAAACATTTAATTCTTGTGAACATGGCCTGGTTCTCCAGAGTTCTAAAATCCAGATAAGGGTTCATCCCCATCTAGATATGTCTATATTTTTAAAAAAATACCATTGAAAACTGATCATCCTGTGTACCCACCAGCACTGAGATTATATTAAGCTCCATTGATTGAAGACAGCAGCCAGTAGGCATGTTTATCGTCCTAATTGGAGTGTTTTCACCACATTCCCACGTCTCCTCCTCTCATCCTTTGCTCTTGTCGACTGCGCCCGCCTCTCATTGTCTCCAGCGTGGAGTTTTAGTCGAGCACAGCCGCTGTCAGCTCGTAACACAGTCCATGCCTCGCAGGACCTCTGGCGCCAGTGAAAGAAACACCCTCTCATCTTGTGGCACACATAGGGAAGCCCTTATGCCCTGTTGCCATTGCCAATATATCTGAACCGTGATGATGTTCCCACATAAATATTTCTCGTTGTACACAGCATCCAATGTATGAATGGAGGAGGAAGTCTGCCTTGTGTCACCCTTAAAAGTGGCCAGCTTAATGTAAACGAGGAGAAAGTCTCTTGACGCACCCCACGCCACAAAAGGTAATGCCTTTAACACCCTTTCATGTATGTGGAGGACCCCCCCTTCCCCCATGAGGGAATAGGCCCCTCGCTTAAGCAGTTGAACTTGCCCCGGTGAGGTGCGATCCATTTCCGAAGATAATTGATGTGTTAATTTTAATAGTCGTTTCCATTTCATTAATTAAAGTAAACATTTCCTCAAGTGCCTCTTAAAAGAGCCCCCACAGCATCCAGGAGTGTTTCTTAAATATGCGTAATATATCCAGTGAAGCGTGTTATAAATGAGGTTTTCTTTGCTAAGTGTCTCGCTGTGTTTTTGTATGTCAAAGCGCATGATTGACTGCACAGAAAAAGAAAACATCTTAATGCATCTGATGGTCAAGACCCTGGGAGTGGATTCCAATTTGCCCATAAAAAAAGGCCTTTTGAATGTGCAAATGTTTTAATGCACGAGTTCTGATTAGGGTCAAAAGTAAACAGCTTCAGTAATTTAAATCACTTCAGGTGCTGCGACGTCATAAATCAGAGGCTTATTTCTGTGCTGGACATTTTCCTCCTGCTCCAATTCTAGGAAGAGGATGGCGAAGGGGGCAATAAAAGTCTTATCATTCCATCTAAAACACACATGTCATTTTTAATTTATATGAATAACTAATATGACCGGACATATAAAATGTAAATATATATAAGAGCTGGCTGACTCCCACTCAGCAGGTGCTGAGTGAAATGTTGCTTCATAAATGAGAACCCTGTTTATTTCAAAGTAATCCAACAGCAGATCAAACCAATAATATTTTAAGACCCATCACTTCTTATTATCATTCAGCGTGAGCTACAAAGAATTTCTAATTTGAAATAAAACCTCCCATTTAGCCGGTGGTTTGTCGAAAACCTGGCACGACACACACGTTTATTTATCCATAACACGTGTCGGGTCCAGCGCGCAGCAGGGTGCGTTTCTTTCCATCAAAAGCTCCCTTTTGAGCTCATTTTCATGGACGCCGTGTACGTTCGGCAACGCAGGCTGGAAGAAAACATCCCTGCAGACGACGTTCAGGACGCGCTTTCAGCGGAAAAAAAAAAAAAAAAAAAAAACAGCTCAATGAGCTTCATGCTTGTCCAGTCCAAATATATGATTGGCTGAATCCTCTAAATATTAAATGCACTTGTCAATATGTGCTGTAACACAAACTGTGAAGTGACTACATGTAGCTGCTGGACAACAGCCCACATTGAGAAAGTGGTCGAGCCGGGAAGGAATATTTTTCAACATTAAATTCCTCCAATTTCATGGCGATAAAGAAATGACTTTCTTCTCAGGATCTAGCACCTACCGCTGATGTAAACTGTAAACTCAAAAGCACACAAACACGGGCTTCTGAGCAGATCCTTGAGGATTTACGTGGACTTCTTTGTGATCTTTGCCGAACCCCCTTTCAGATCCGAGACCATTTTGAAAATGCTTGCTGGAGTATTTCAGGTTTTAAGCTCTTTGTTGATGAATGAAACCTTATTTTTACATAAAAGTGCCGATTTTGTTCCACAACAATGTTCCATGAAGCCGATCCAGCGCCGTCTACAGCCACAGGGAAGGAGTACCCCGGAAAGATTCAGAAAAGTTCATGTGATGGGATAAAAGCTTCACAGGCAGGGGGAAACAAGGCTCCTCTTCTTCGTTTGACTGGAGGAGAGTTGTAACAAACAGGTACCAGATTCACCACAGGGCTTAATGGGAGAATCGGGATCACTGCATGAGCCTCTTGACCTGAGAGGAAGTCTGGAGTGTAAAAGGTGACACGCTGGTTCATAATCAAATATATATATATATATATATATATATATATATATATATTTGCAAACACCCACTATGCTGGACTGTTTGACATACAGCACGGGGTTGGTAAAGGCAAGAAACTGTCAGGAAATAATTCATTTTTGCTCTTTTATAATTAATCCTAAACCTTGGATGTCTGCCACTGCAGTTACAGGAAATGTAAGAGCTGTAGGTCTCCCTACACCAGCCTGTGATGAATGGAGCACTATGTGGGGGGAAAACCAGTGTGTTCTTTTCAGGGAAGTCAAAACTGACCAAGGGTTCTTTTACACGGCAGCAAACGAGGAAGGGAATGTAGAATTCCACTTTTCACTGTGAGGGCACACACAATACAATATTAATGAGAGCTTTATAACTGAGGGACCCTTGTTAATAACCTTCTACCCCTTTATAATTCAAAGTTTCCCTCAGGACAGATTTAAGTTTATTTATTGAACCTGGCAGGAATTTGTTTCTTCAGGTCATTTTATGAGGACACTGGAAGCAAATTATCCACTGTACCACAGAAATTCCAAAATAAAATAGAAAAAAAAGAGTAAGTTCTCCTGCCTAGTGCGTCTCCTTGCCCTCGGGGAGTCGGGATAAGAATGGAGCCTGTCATTTTGTCTTCCGATCACCTTGGTGGTCTCTGGTAAAGCCGCTGTCAGGGAATCCCGCTGTGTGCAGCTGACCTCTCTCCCAAACCTCTTTACTCATCTGCTGGAAGTGAACCAAGCCTGGGCTTCGCCGGCCAGGAGCACCGGGCCGATGAAACCTGAGCAGCTCTCACACTTTGATGTGGGGGCCACGCAGGAAGAAGCGCCTTGTGCTAAATTCATTACTGCGAAAATGCAGCCTTGTGTCCCTGCTGCTGCTGCGGACGTGCTTCTAATGAGGGACTTGTGTTCATTATCAGTTTACAGTCTTCCTCAAAGCTTAACACCTGATCTGTATGCAATCAGCTTGACCATTTATCATTTTACTTGCTGTTCAACTGTTGCATCCCAAGATCTCTGGCAGTGTGATGTGCACTTTAGGAGGAGAATAAATATTACAAACTGCTGTAATGTTCTTCTTTTACCTCATGGCAAGTTTAACACTTGTGGTTGGAAGATTTGATGCAAGAAAAGGTTTTCAAGATAAAAGTAGATGGAGCTCACCATGTTCCTTTTCCAGCTTTTAACTGGAATGCAGCTCGATGTGGAGCTCTGAATTCCATGCCTCATGGAATGCATCATCTTTTAATCCATCATAACTGCAGCTGTCAGTTTTTTACCATGTGTGTATGCCTACTGGCCAAATACCAGTTAAGGTCAGACTGGTTGTTTGTATCATTGCTGGTTTGACTCCATGTTTCATCATATTTCTTCAGTATATGAAAATAAACAAAGTTTAAAGACCTGAGCTATGTTTGAACTATCTCTGAATATCAGTTCTGCAAGAATTGCAGCTTGCTAAAATGTTTGGAAACAGTGTGACTGCAGAAAACCTATTTTCAAGTCTGGTGACATCCCTTGTTTCCACTGAATCCAAACAGTCCTTCCACCTGATTGTGTTGGAAATATTTGGGTCAAAAGTGACTCACCAGCTGAATGAGATGTGTTAAAGTCGTTTAAAGGTAGAGTTGATGAGCGACATGGTGTTTTCTATTCTAAATGAACCTACCAGACTAACTATTTTAATCCATTGACTGTGTGTGTGTGTGTGTGTGTGTGTGTGTGTCAGAGAGTGAGTTAGGGAGAGTAGCCAAGGTCTGGCAGGTCACAAAAGTGGCTTTGTAAAGGAAATTAATGAGTGTTTTGTGAATGCCTCTCGATCCTCTGTACCTCTGCTACACCACCTCTGCGGTGCATCAGTTTCTGTGTGTGGGTGTGTGTGTGTATGTGGATGTGCAGTGTGTTTGAGTATTTATATCTAGCTATTTATATCTTTTTTAAAGCAGTGATTTACAGTGTTTGTTCACTGTTTAATTTTTGTGGTCCTGTGGGCGCACGGTATTTGGCGAGTGGTGGGTTTCTTTCCCCGCCCTCCTCTTATTATATATGCTGTGATATGTCATGTGTAAAATCGTATGGAAAGTTTAACAACTCTGAATCAATCCAAGTGCACACGGCTCCTTTCATGGTGCACATCTCTTCTACTCCTGTGGTCAAGTACCTCGTAGTTATTAGAGCTTATTTGTTCAAGTGGTGAGGAAATATTAAATATCACAGGTTCTCTGCTGAGACTGGACAGTGATTATCAACAGATGTCTGCCAGCTGGGCAACGTGCACTGGAGTGTGTGGCTGTGTGTGAGCCTCATTGGACAGATGAGGCGGGAGCATGAAAACGGAGAGGTTGTGTCATCATGAGGCTGATTGAAGTTCATCTGCACATCTGAGGAGAGAAAGTGGGTGACTAAATGAGATGGAAAATTTGGAGAAACCAAGCCCTGAGTGGCAGCCGATTGTTGGCGGTCTGAGCCGAGTGGATTTTTTCCTATATGGAACTTTATGTAAAGCTTTTTTCTTTTCTTTTCTTTTTTTAATGCAACTTCATGTTAAATCGGACACTCCAATATTGGAATGATCAAAAGTGGACAAAGATGAAGCTCCCGATAACGACTGATAGTGAGATAGCGAAAACTCTATGCACGTCAATCTTCAAACAGAGGGCCCACAAAAGAAGAGGTGCATTGAAGGTTATTTGTTTTATGAAGTTCTCCATTTCTCCTTCTCCTTTTCCTGCACAGCCTGCAGCTTCGCTCGGGCCGTGTGGCTGTCGGGTTGTCTGCGTGTAAGGTCAAAGGTCAGCTGGGCTGAGAGGAATGAGCGCTGAATGACAGGAAGATCCCCCACACCTTCTCCACACGTTCCACCCAAAACAGTGACCCCTCTTGTCCCCTGTGGGTGTTCGCCCACTGCAGGCATTAGCCACTTAAAAGAAACTCGACACCAAAAGAAGCACACAGCACCGTGTGCCAAATTACATTAGGAGGTGACACTGGCCGAGGTGTGTGTTGATCCGTCACCCCTCTCCCTCTTCATCCCCTCTTTTATCTCAACAAGACTTATAGAAGGCTGTTAAGCATGCGTATCCTGGATAATCTAATTAGAAGTTGAAAGAGTGACAAATTGCCACCATCGCAGGTTAAAGGGAAAATAAATCTGGGAGGGGGGGTTAAAAGATTAAAGTTACAAATTTACAAGAGGGAAACGTTTAAAAAGCTGTTTATTTGAAGGTGACTGAAAGACTACAGTTGAGTTCAATACAACTTTATTCATCCCAGATGACAGCTCAGTTTGTGTTGCTGCTAACAACACAGTAGTCGCAGATTTCAACTCCTTCTTTTGTTAATGTTGTGTGGCATCGGGTCGATTGATGGAGATAAAATGAGCATGTTTTCTCTGTGGGCACAAGGACTCCTGATTGCTAATTGCTAATACATTAATCCTGTTGCGAAACCGCCTGTTGCGGTTCACCAGGGAGACCATTAGGAGCAGTGCTGGAAATAGTGGTTTAAGTGACTATTTCATCATGGTGATCCATCACAATTTGCGTGCTCGCTGTTAGCCAAAACAAACATGATCTGCTTCAGATAACAAAAGGGAAACAAAAGTTAATTCTCCAAATGTCTGACTTCTGACCAAAAGCTGTCGCCCCTGCACCACATCCCTGTTAGTCTTTGTTCCAGTTAACCCTCCTCACTGTCTGTTTTCCTCCGTTCTCGCCTGTAAAGATGCAGCACAAAGCATGCTGTGTTGAACTGCTGCCTGTTCTCGGAGGGCCGGCCTTGCTTTCTTAGCTGGAGAACATAAGTGCTGACCCCAGGACAGAACCCTTTCTCCCCTACTGTGAGTGACAGCCCTGCTTGAAATGTGGACACAGGACCTTGTTGCCCCCATTGGGAGTTAAGGGGCATGGTCTCTCCCAACACCGCAGTCTGGGTGGGCCCGATCACGGAGGACATCTTCTGTTGGCGGTACAGTACATGCAAACATCTCAAATGCATAGAAGTTAGATTGCGTTACGAGCGAGCGTCCCGCCGTATCCGTCTGCCGGTTTTGTTTGTGAGAAATGGAACCTGCTGCAAGTTTTTAAAGTGAGTCCTGCTCATCCAGTTCCTTGTTTCTTTGCTTTGCAGATTAGGCCCAGTTTGTAAAACAAGAACATTAAATAATCAAGAGTCGATCTTGGCCCATTAAAGACGAGCCTCACGCTCAACTCCACCAATCCAAAACATCTATGAAACCCAAACTGACTCGTCGAATGTCGGCCTTTTAAAACAAGCTGAGGCTTGGGCCAAAATCATTAGTAAAGCAATCCGTCAGTCTGACCCTGACTCACTGACCCAAACCACAATGTCAGCCAACACAGACAGAGCTGCTCAGTGCTCAGAAGGCAACACAGACTTTATCTAACGCGGTTGGGACGAGCTGGAAGATAGCGGAAAGTGACTGACAGCAGATATAGTCTCATGGAAAAAAAATATCACATTCCTTCATCCAGTCCATAAAAGAAAGCTATTTACTGGAATGACAACATCACAAAAACCTCTTAATCCCGGTCTACGGTTTCTCCACACGGCTGTTTGCCGCTGGAGGAAACGACTGATACACTAAACCCGGCTTTCTTTGGCAGGAGTAGATCAATATATAGCCTGGCACCAGATGCCAGTCCCATCATCCACGGTCTGGACTTGTTTTTGCAGAGAACTTTGGTTAAACATCAGTCTTCATCATTTCCCCTTCTCTGTATACATCCACTTTGTTCGCCCTCAAACCTCACACATCACACGTCTACTGAATATACGTGATTCATCAAGTCAGTCACAGTGATGCATTCACAGTCCAGCCTCGCCACTGCTTTTTATAACTCTAAAGTGAGGTCTCTCTGAAGTGAAGTGAAGATGTTGTCGGCTGAAATAGCAGAAAGGCAGAATATGAGATTCGAAGGTAGAAATAAGTAGTTATGTATCCCGGCATCAACGAGCTGCATATTTAAAGTGGGAGGAAAAAAACGGTGCTCAGAATCTCGCCAAGTACGAAGCTGTGTGGTGCACAAACAAATAAGGCCAAACAAGTCCAAATAAAGCAAAGTACTTTGGCTCCATTTATATAACTGGGCCTCTTACAGTCGGTCTGGCCTCGTGTATTTGACGCCCTTTGATGGGGACCAGCGCTGTGGTTCAGGTCGGATCCCCTTCAGGCGGGCAGACAGAACGTAGATACAGTGCACCTGAGCTGCTGAAGCAAGTGGGGAGATGTGCTGGTATGCAGGAAAGACCAGGTCTATTTTGAGCTCTTGGAAGTCACAGAGAGCTGTTTTCTTGCAACACAGTCATATTTACCCCCTCAAAGACATCCACAGGGGCAAGAGCCCACCTCCTCTTCAAACAAGCTCTCTGGAAGGGGAAATAAAGCTTCACCGCGCTGATCAGTGAGATCAACAGAGGCCAAGTGCCCCTAAACGGTGTGATCTGGCCCTTCGGGTTTTGGTGAGTCACTTTGTTCCGAGGCCTCTGCGTCCTCTGGGTCTGCAGATCGGCAGCTTGTCAGCCAGTCCGCCCCTTAAAGGGGCATTTAAAAGCCTGCCTGCAGCAATGCACTCCCTCAATGACCTCTTTATTTGTTAAAATAGATTATTTTAAATAAATTACAGAGCACTTTTACTGAATAAACAGAGACTTTGGGGCTGCGGCCTGCGTGACATTCTTACCGCAGCCGCAGAGATCCTAAATGAGTAGTGAGCTGTGTAATCGCCTTTGATTTCACTGATAGGACTCTGATTCTTTGGGTAAACGAGATGGAGACATTGATGAATCTGAAAGGCTTAATGGAGGAAAGGAAAAAGAAAAAAAAAAAAAAAAAACCTCTTGGCGAGCTGCACTTGTGATGTTTTTTTTTTCAGTCTTACACATTTAACACCGCCCCAAACGTTGGAGAAAGGAACAGCGGAAAAGTCAAAAAAACTGTCTGTCTGAGCCTTTTAGCTCTGACAAGTCGGTCGCTTCAGAGGTCAGAGTTGCACCAGATTAGCGATGCACAGAAAAAAAAAAAAAAAAAAAAAACAAGAAGAAAAGCTGTTTAATGTAATTGCGGGCCAGCTCCTCCACTTCTAATTAGCTAATTTCCCAGAGCGACGCCAGAACGCAGCCTCTGCTGAAAAGTGGGAATCGCTCTCGGCCGCTCTGCTCCGACTCTGTTTGCAGCTAATTTGTTGTGGCAGGGCCTAGTTTAGCCTGGATTACTGTTGCCCTGAAAGAAATCTAGAAATAATAGAATTCTGACAGTCCAAAGCGGAGAAGCCATGAAGAAATTAGGTTTGATTAACCTTATGAGTACTTGTTCCAATTCTCACAGGTCTATTTATTTTCGAACATGTGGTCGACATTCCTGCAGGCACATTTCCCGGCATGTCTATTACATCTAATCTATAAGTGGTTCCAAAAAAATAAAAGAAAGGACTGCATGTATGCGTGCATACGTCATGCACGCAATTTTGAAAATGGACATATGAAATGGCGACGTGGCCCAGACGGGGGGGAAAATGCTCCACAACATGTCTTTGTATTCAATGCAATATATTGGTTCTAACGTCGCATTGATCAAGTCGTTGACTCCTTGTTCCTCAACATATCGTGGTATTTTGGAAGCTAAGTTAGTGCATGCACGCAAATATAAAACAAGTAGGATGTGGATTTAATTGAACCTTAATAAAGAAGGAAGAGAGACTCGTGTCCTTTTATGATTATTGTCACTGTTTTTTGAGTAGAGTTTCCTCTTGGGGAGTTTACGACATCACAGACTCACACCCGCCTCGTGAACCTGTGAAGAGGAAAGGCTCGGCGTTAAAGAGCCAACTCCCGGCGAGCACCATCCCCATGGCAACGCGGATGTGAAACGATGACGGTCGTTCCCCTCCCGACTCTCAACGTGGAAATGCCCAAGCTCGTGTTAGCACATTATTCAAAAAAATTATTAGTTGGTATTGCAGAAATTTCCCCTAGTTTCTAACTTACTTGTAAAGGTGGGTGGGTTGGGGGGTGGGTTGAGGGGTGGGGGGGGCACACTGGTCAACAACAGCTGAAACAAGTCTACAACCGACCTTCCTCGGCCAAATGTGTGATTACCTGTATGATTATGAATAATGAGAGGGAAAACTTAATTCATAAGCTATTAAGTGCTGCATGAATGTGACTCTCAGTGGCTCTTTAAGGCCACTCTGAATGTGGTGCACAGAGCCAGCTCAGTTCTCCCTCCCTCTGGCAGCTATAATTGAGCCTAATAGCTGCAGCACAGACATAGGGAACCTCTTTGACACCTAGACCAAATTTTCTAATGAAATGATCAAATAAGCTTCATCCAGCCGTTGGATATCAAAGCGGTTGGGCAGCTGGCATCTCGTCATCATCTGACATTTGGGTTCTCTTAAGCACTGCCAGGCCCGCTTCCCCTCCGTGCCTCTTGGCCTTGTGTGAACACTAATAATGGGGAAGGGTCCACCGGCGCTGGTGATGCGGCGGCGGCTGTGAGGCCACAGCTGCCCAGGAGGACAGTTGGGTCGATTACATCTGCGACGGCGTTTGACCGCGTGGGGCGGATCTGCAGCCGTTGCCGCGGTAACACCAGGGGCCGGGCGGCCCCCACGGGCTCTCCGGGGTCGGCCTCGGTTTCGCCGCCCAGCTCTTATTTGTCGGGGTTCGCGCTCCGTGAAGCGCCGCACATCCCCGGCAGGAAGGACCGCCTGTTTGCAGACGTGCCGCTGGAACGCGCTGGAGGCAGCTTTGGCGCTCCGCGACTGGAATAAGGCGGGATGAAATCATGGTGTTGGCAGGCGAGGGGCCTTCCAACGCTAGCGTGTCCGAAGCATGGGAAATGTGCATCAGCGGAGACGCTGACACGCCCACTCGTTCTTTGGTCCACTGTTTGTAAATGTGTTTATTAGTGAAAATGGGTCAGGTATAATTTTTTTTTTTAAATACTTTTCCATAAGATCCAAACCATTGCCCGGGTTTTTCTCCACAGCAACGCCATCAAACACAAACGGCGTCCTTGTCTTTTTGATTTGGCGCAGAAATGTAAATGGGCTTCACAGAGAAATAATAATAAAAGGGCTTTACACGAAGCAGTCGATACTTCTTAGAAGCCTTTTGTAGGGCTGAAACTTTTGTTCCATTTTCTCATCCTGTGAGAGAATATTTGGGGTTTTGGTGTGTTGGTCAGACAAACTCTGGATTTGGATGAAAAGGGCTTCCTTGGTTCCTCTTTAATGACAGTGAATAGATAATGGAAACACTGACCCTGAGGCACATTTTCCACATTACAAAAGAGAGCACCGTTTCTTTTAGTAAATACGAGGGCGGAAAGTAACAGAAAAGGCACGAGGATCGATGAGGGGGTCGACTTCAGACCGCGTCTTCTGTCGCATTCGACGCGCGCTTCGGCGAAGGTGTTCTGTTTCACCCGTGACCGACCGTGATCCGCGTGTGAGCGGTGGCCGGCGCGACAGAGCATTCAAACGTGACGCCTCACCCGTTTCTCCTCCTCCAGGCCGATCGGCTTTAATTCGTTCAATGAAGCCAAACACTTTCTCAAGGTTCCTCTTCCTGAGTTTGACATCGCTGCCCCAGCAGAAGTGGTTAGACCTTCTCTGGAATCCCCTCCGGAGCTCACGATGTCGTCAACCCCCCCACCCCCACCCCCCCTCCCTCGCCTGCTTATTTTTCATGCTTCTATTGGGACTGAACACGTGCAGGCTTGTGCCCGCTTTCCCCCCCGCCTGCACTTGTTTGGTTACATTTGACTTTCCGCACGATAAGAAACACATTGAACTCGTAGAACTTTGGGCAGCGGCGGGGAGAGCGGAGGCTGGCTGAAAGTCCCTCCGCAGGGTTCCAGTGTGTAGTCTGCAGAATCTCTGGGAGTCGGCCCCCCCCTATAATGTTACCTTTCAAGTGCTTTGTCGCAGGGCGAGCTATTCTGGTTTGCCTCTCCTGCTGGCTGACTCTAACAGCTCATGTGTTGTTTTAAGAGCCTTATTTTAACAAACCTGAGTGTGTGGGGAATGTTTCCACTTTGTTTATGGAATATTTTCTGACACCTACTTACGCCATTATCGTCCCCGCTCTCGTAAAGCCTCCGAGTGATGCTGTCGAAGGCACCGCGCAGACCCACGGCAATTAAGACAAAATGACCCTCTTAAACTCTGCAGCGCCATCTTTCCAAATGACAGAAAACTTTTTTTTTTTTTTTCCTCCCAACATATTTAGTTTACTTAAACGTCCTGGCTGTTTCCTCCCACAGTCACAATCTACAGCTGTTTCCTGGTATCGTTCACCGAGTGTTTTCCATTATTAGAGAGAATATTTTCAGCGTAATAACACAGGAAACCCGTTTTCAGCATAGCTTCTTTGAGCTGGGGTATTAACTTTCAGGTGGAGCTGCTGTGCACTTCTGATAGTGTCGTGCACGTCGGCTGGCAGAAACACGTCTTTAAACACAAACAGCACATTACAAAGCAAATATACTGTCACATTACTGCACTCTTCACAGTTGTCTGGAATCTTCAGTGACTTTTGGGTTCCTGTTATATAATTTTCCTATGTAACTAGATTATTTCCGGCTTGTTTGACCAAATACAAAATTGTCTGGTTACAGTTGCACAAATTAACCTTTACTCAGAGCAGTTTAAATCCCAATAAACCTTAATTAGCTTAATGGCATTTAATGGCGTTTATACAGAGCAAATATTACTATATGAAAATGAGGCGTACACCTATAAACTCTGCAATATTCATGTAAAATAAAGCTCACCGACACATTCATTTACAGAATTCTAGCCCGAACTAGTCTGTAATATATATATATTTATGTATCTATAATATGTATATATAATACAGATAAAAACAGGGGTTGGGTTGTTGATTTTTAACTTTAAATTCATTTGCTCTTTTAAGCTTAAAACTTCTGAAAATGTATTTCAAAATATACAGAAAAGAATATGCCTATTAAAAAATTTATTGTTTTCACTTAATGTCCACATGGATTATAAAATGCACAATTTATCGTGGGGACAAAATGAAAACGTCAAATAAACCTGTATAACTACATCTAAAAATGAGGCTCCCTTTAAATAAATTCGTGTATAGACGCGGCTGTTCACACCAGTGGGAAACGTGGCGTCCCCGGCCGATTCCAACCTTATTTTGTTTATCAAGGAAAAGCCTCATTTCAGGGCCGAGGCAACAAAAGGCTGCCTCTGTTGCTCTGCTGCTTTATCACTGTCATCTGTCCCGGCTCGTGTTCTCGGATAGTTGTCTTATTCTTCTGTGTTTGGATAAGGCCTCCTCCCTAACACCCCCTGATTTGCCGAAGGCTCTGCACAATTAGGAGTTCAAACCGTTCCCTAACAGGTAGGCATTTTTCCAGCCCTTCACCCAGACCGCACCGTTGACTCCTGCTGCCCGAGGGTGTCAGTTTGTCATTTCAGGGGCAGCGGACAGGTAACCTCAAAGGGCAGTGAAATAACTCTAATTCTCTGTTTGACATTGACAGAAGTCCCCTCTCCTCAGCATCTGGCGCAGCTGCAGGAGAGGACGTGCGCTGTGACCCGGTTGTCAAGGACACAGATGGGAATTAAGAAAAGTGGACTTGTTTCAAACAATTATGGAAATTACTTTAATATCTTAAAACAAAAAAAGAGGAGAAATATATTTATTTGAGATGTTGACTGTCAGATTGAATTTCCACTGCAGTGCGTGCGCGCGGGCGTGTGTTTGTGCGCGCGGGTGTGTGTGTGTTTGCGTGACAGATTAAGGACGAAGAGCTTGTCGGCCAGGTGTGTTTTCTATCGGACCTAATCTTTCTGTTTGGTCCTACATTTTGAAAATCAAGTAAGCACCTGCCTGGGACTTACAGGGGAGCGGGTCACGACCCCGGGCCTCCAACCCTGAAATGGACACCGGCTAATAAGAGACCCGTCTGTTTAATTATAATTGAATGTTACATGGCACTCTGAACTCAGAATGGTCTCTATTTTTCCCGTAAGCGCACGGGACTTAGGCAGACGCTCCAATGACAGCTTAATTTCATCAGTGAGGAGCGGCGGCGAGTGTTTTTGTTCCAGCCTCTCCCCCAAAATGCGGCCCTTATTAATGATAATTGGTGAAAAGGTGACACATGTCTGACTCTTGTTTATCTTTCATTTTAGGTAATTTGAAGCACACTTTTTTTCACAAGGACAAAATCAAAATTGGAAAAAACCGCCAGCACGGTGTCTTTTTTTTTTTTTCACAGTGAGATGACCGGTGCGGAGTTTTGTTAGAGCTGGTTCAGCTCAAAAAGAAATCCTTTCATTTTCAGTTGAAATTCATTAAACAAAAAACAGCAGAAATCTTTAAATAGTCAAACTGCTTAATTCTTCTAAAATAGAAAAATAGGTCAATTATACTTCATCTCTGTTTTTTTAACTGATCACTTGAGAAAGTAAATTGGAGCAAAAACTGCAACAAAAAGTGCTGATTTTTAGATGTTGGTCAGTCTGAGATTTTTAGTTCAAACCAAAATGCCAAAAAAATGTGCAGAGTTTTATCAAAATAAAGTGTGAAGTGAATAGTAAAGGCTGTTTCCCGTGCTCTTATGTGTTACTTTTGGTTGGTTGTTATATAATAACCAGTGATTTGCGTCCTTTTGCTGTGGCCCTGAAATTACCCCCTGGACGATTCCCCACGACATGTTTTCTTGATGCACAATATGGCCCCAACACCTCTATTAATCATCAGTATTGGCTGGTTACACAGATGAACACATTACCCATGATCCCCTGCACCATCACCGATGCTAGATTTTGAGACGTTGATGATAAGTTTGGAAACGCATCACAGTTATATTAGTGTAGGCGCGTTTAACTCCAGCTTCATCTGCTCCTCGAAAACCGTCTTCACAGATAATGGTTTTTGGTTCTCTGCTTCTCACCACAGTCGTGTCTGTTTTCAATAGCGTGCCATCTGATCTGATCCAATACATCTTCGTCTGTTGGTCCCGTTCCCTTTTTTTTCGGATACTGCGAATCGCGTGAATCTCAAATCACGGACCGTTGGCGATAAATTCTGTGCTGGTTCACGTTGGGAAACACAATTGTTTTATTTCTTCCATTATGTATCTTTAGGCTGATTCAGTCCCTCTGGAATGCTCTGCTCCTTTAATATCCAGTTATTTTACTAACCTGTGGCCAGTTCACCTCATTAACTCTGAGATGATCCACCAGCTGGTTTCTTTTACGTTTCACAACTTTTACAGTCTTTTGTCACCGCTTTCCCACGGCTCCTTACACGCGTTGGCTGCGAATTCAAATGGGCGTCCAGCTTTTAAAAGAACAGAAAACTGTTCAGTTCCAGCATTTGTTATTCTGTCTTTGTGCTATTTTCATCTAATTATGGGGTTGTAAATATCAAAATATCAGTTTCGCAAATTCATCACATTCTGTTTCTGTTTGACATCCTGACTTTTTTTTTTTTTTTTTTTGGACAATAAGGAGAAGGAAGAGCTGTGTTTCCAGAGGAGAAGCAGCAGAGGGAGTAAAACACTGTCTGCAGGGAATTGTGTGTGTGTGTGTGAGAGAGAGAGAAAGAGAGCCAGACAGACAGACAGAGAGAGAGAGAGAGAGAGACAGAGAAAGAGAGACAGAGAGAGAGCGAGATGAGTCCATTTGGAATCAATGTGTGCGTCTTTTCCCATCATGCACTGAGTTCATCTGTCAAATGTTACTTCTGCTGTTGTCAGCCCTGACTGGAAGAAGAAGAAGAATAACCCTTTTAACCTGATTTCAAAGCCAAAACCACACAAAAAAGAAGAAAAGAGAAAATCCTGCGACGGCAGACTGCAAAAGGCCCCATAATTGATACGCTGGACCCCAGAGGGCACGACTCCTGTCAGATCAGCCACGCAGAAGAACTGCCAGATCCACGCACTGCAGGGAATAACGGCTAATTAGGCCCGTTTAAACATTTCCTGGTCTGAAGAACTTAAAGAGCAGAGGCCACAATCAAGCAAACAATAGCTGCTGACTGCAAAAGCCTCGACGCCCGACCCGACGGTTGGTAACATTTAAGGAAACACGAGGAGCAGATCAGAAACTGAACCAGATGACCTGCAGATCACCTGCACACAATGAAGACATCGCAAAAGCGCTCCAAAATGAATGCTTCTGATCCTTCTCCCCTCTGTCTCTGCCCCTCTCTGACGAGCTTTCAAGGTTTTCAGGCTGAATCAGCAATGTTCAAAGGGCTCAAAGGTTTTTTGTTGTTTTTTTTTTTTTACTCCAAAATGTTTGTCAAGTGAGAGAGAGAGATAACAAATTCCATTTAACAAAGGGAATGTTTCCCCATATTTTGGCTGGAAAAAAAAAAAAGTGGCTTGAAAATGGCCGGACAATGTTATGAACATGTTGTGAACTACATCAAAAATGAGAAATTAAATAGTAAGCTACATCATAGCATGTTGCACAGTTTTAACACTATAATCAGGAGAGTCGGAGCATTTCTATTCAAATTCACTCATCAAACATCGTTTAACAGAGATCTTTGTGGGCTAATGTGCAGGTGCACGCTGTTGTTGAAGTCCTGAAATAATTACTCATATAAAACTGTTTGCACATATCATTTGACCTGTGTGTAGACAGAGGCGGGTGTGTTTTTTTTTTTTTAATATGCAGAGCCTCAACCGACCGGTATTCCCATTCAGCGCGCCATCCATCATGCTTATAAATCCACTTTATGTTCCTCAGCAGCTTCTCTTTCACATTCTGCGGCGCAGCTTTATTTCGCTCGCGGTCGGAGCGTCCACGCGGCTCCGGGGTCAGACTGAAGTGTTACCTTCTCACTTCAGCAGTGTGTGTTTCCATGCCGTCCCCGCAGGACAATGGACGAGCTGAGCAGGCATCAATAAGTAATAGACATCTGCACAGAGAGCTGGAGAGGACCACCCCCCCCCACCCCCCTCCTCCTCCTCATCTGTCACAGATCATCATTAGCGTTGTCTCACCTTGTCCCTCGGCTTAGGGGGACGCGCGCCGCCAGAGCAAATAAGCCTTTTCATCAGCCACAGTCAAGTTTGTGGTCACCGGCCTCCCAGTATGGGAGGCCGTGTGACCAGCAGCGCGCTGTGGTAACCTGCGTTCTAATTAAATTCGGTCCCAGACTGTTTGCTCAGACGATCGCATGTCACTGAGACCGTGGATGAGCGCACTGATGTGGCATTTAATCTCAGATGTACGCTATTCTTTTAACACTGTGTATAGAAGATGTAGATCAACCTAACAACATTAATCATCTCCTCTATTGGATTTAATTACACAGAAAAACAACTGCCAGAAGGATTACCTGAACTCCATTCCCAAGAGGTACTTCAGACTGCTATATTAGATGGTTACCTAATAAAATGGAATTTTAGCCACTCAGGTGATAGACCTCCCCATGTGCTTCCCCTCTGATCTCCATCCTGTTTGGGTAATCTCCCACTAAAAGCTGCTGCTTTGTGTTCCCACCTGGCCACAGGTTAGTAGGCAAGCATGTAACAAGCCCTACACTGGTTTGCCTGCTCCACTTAACACCTGACATACCTCCTCAGTGGTTGGCCTCTGACCCCCGACCCCGCGGCTGACAAGCGGGGAGAAGTCTCCGGGGTGCGTCCCTTTCTTTCTCCGCCGCGCAGCCCTTTTCTTGTCAGCCTCTCGCTGAGTGCTGCACAAGGTGAAAGGTATCCAGGCGGGGAAAGGTTGGGGGGGGGGGGGGGTCCTGCAGGTGTTCATGCCTCCACACCTCTCAAGTTCAAAAGCCATTGAACCCTTAGCAACCAGGTAACAGTCAAACAAAGCTTCACCCACCCCCCACCCCGAGGCGACAGCATCCTCTGTTTTACTGTCAGAGTGCTCGGTTATAATCCAGTGGCTCATATTCACCTCCTCCTCCTCACCCCCCCGACAATAAAACGTGCATATAAACTGCCAGTGTTATTACCTGGAGCATAAAATATACAACACACACACTTATTTAACAGAAAACCTGTTATATAACAGCTGAAGGGGGGTCACTCTCAAACATGTTCAAAACGGGAGCCGGTCCAAGCATTACTAGTAACATTAGTGTCAGAAATTTAATGCGCAGGTGTGAATGGATTCTCAAACAAGTCGGGGAGGCCCCCTGGCGAGGCCCTCGCGGGGCCTCCAGGGCCAACGGCAGGTTTAAATAAATACGGCGCTCAGCAGACGTGTTGGCAGCTGGGGCCTGATATGGCCGCCGCTGTTTGTGTTGTGGCTTTGCGAGGGGAGCGGAGGAGAACGCGGGGAGAGCTCCGGTGGGTTTCCTGGGAGAAAAGGTAAAGGGTCAAACGCGTCAGGGAGCAGGGCGAGCCTGGCTGGCGGGCGCTTTCACTCCTTCAGCGTGAGATGTTCGTATTTTCAGGGAGAGAAAAAGAACCCCGAACAGTCCTTCGTCAACGGTCTTTGGATGATAACTCAAATAAAACTTCTCTAAAGTTTACGGCCATCGGTGGAGAGAAGTCAGTTTCCCAGTCAGTACTGATATTAGATGTAAATGTGGCACTACTTTCCCAAATCAAACATTTACATTTACTTACATACATTTTAATTAAGTTTACTTTTCTACTATTTTTTTACATTGTTAATTGTCTTCTTTACATTTAGGGAAAGTCATCTGGCACTATAATAGAGATATAATTGAGACGCATAAAACACAACTGTCATAATAATTATGACATAATTGAGTCATGTGACATTATAGGAGGAAACAAGTGACAAAAACAATTAGATTACTTTTATCCATGTTCCCTGGCCTCGCTGTGATGAGGGGGCAGAGGAGCCTGTTTGGGGATGGTTTACGGATTAAGAGCTGAACAGGGGGAAAAAAAAAAATTCAAATTTGGGGATCAGTTTCAGTGTTTCTTTCCAACATGCCAAACCTCCCTCATGAACGTCCTCGGAGTTGTTGATTCCTCCAGGCAGGCTGCCAGAGGGGGTATGAAGAGGGAGCCGCTCTAAAGTCTGGCAGTAATTCCTGCGGATTCCTGCTGATCCACTGAGAGACACCTGCAGGACATCCGATACTGTATATTTCAGCTCTGAGCCGCAGCTCAGGTACATCGTCCCCAGCGCGCGTCAGCTCAGAGTTAACCCCTGCAGAGGGAACCCTCGTCCTCACGGCACGTGTCAGATGCAAACCGTCTCTGGAGGAAACATCTAAATGAAGTAGGAACGTTTAGAAAGGCTAGGAATGAACCTTGGTGTGAGGAGCTGGGGCGACAGCGCTGAGAAGGCCGAGGCCACCTTTGTTGTCCTGCCTTCATTGTGTGTCTCCCGTTGGTGAAACTTCCAGAGCGGGAGCGTAAAACTCTATCCTCCGCGCTATGAATAGCAGGGCAGGACGGGGAGGGCTAACAATAGTTGAGGTTAGGGTGTTCCCTGCATCACACACTCCACAGAGAGGGACAGGCCTTTAGATCATCCCGACTCTCTCATCAAATATTAAAGCTGCTGTCACTCAGCGGTGGCAGTGGCGGAGGCGGCGGCGCAGCAGGGCCCACAGGAGGTGGTGGGACGAGGTGCTTCTGCGACTGTAAATACTCCGAGAGTGTGAAAACAGTTTTATTGTTCCGCGGATAAAACCGAGCGGGCTCAAATTTCATACCTCCGCTCTCCAAATCGAGCCGGTATTGTGTTTAAAGAAAATAAGCAGGGAACAGGAAGCGTGGCTGACGTCATGCACCAATAATAGTAATAAACAGATGCTCACTTAAGGTTCCATAATCATCCTTTGTGTGTCTTTTATTGATCGGGGAGCTTCTGTGTCGTTGTCCGGAAAAAGCAACCATTAGCAATTTCAACGCAGTCGTGATTAAAAAAGAAAGACTTTATCAAGAGAAATGCACTTTCCTGATTACCTCTGTTGTTGCTTTTGGCCCTCAGGCCCTTCTCTAAGATGATAAATCGTTTACTAAAGTGTTAACGTCTGTTGTAATGGCTGCGGTGGAGAAGCTGGACGGTGCCGTGAAACAGTTTCTCCATCAGTGGAAATTCAGGAACAGCGCTGACCGGCAGAGTTTACAGTGACGGTAAATCAGCGCTCGGTTTTGCCAAAGCAAACAGAAACTACAAAAAGACGGATCCCCCCCCCCCACGCGTTTCTCGATGCGCTCAAAAAAAGTCATTCGTTGCAGGCGCGTCACCGCTCCTCTCTCCCCTACCTGCGATGAGCCGTGTGATGACCTCCCAGCCCACGTCACCGTGGAGCTTCAGGATTAGTCACAGGACACCGCAGATATTAATAACCGCTCTGAAAATGAACAGAACATGTGATCACATCCCCCCGTTGCGTGCTTTAATTTCCACACCCGCGAACATAATGGTGGAAAATCCGAACGGCCCGAGCTTCTCAGAAAGGCCATAAGTGGCGTTAAGTCCTGTCGAGTGAACAAAAAAAGGGGAGGGAGGCTTTGTGTTTTGTTTTGTTTAGTTTTTTTGTTTTTTTTTGTTGGTCGCAGGGTCCATCGCGCCGATAAGGTTTCAGCTGACATTCACCTCCAAACACCTGAGACAGGTGACTTTTGCGCGGGGAGGATTATCTGTTACGGAGTCTGAAGGGGCTCCGGCTGGGATGTGGCCAAGGTCAGATCAGCGCCTCGATGAATTAGTAACACGCTGAGGACACTTCGGGCGCTACTCCGAGGCGTCGCCGCGGGGGCCCCCTTTAACCGCAGCTGTTTATCCCTTTATGAATAAGTAAGCCTGGCTCAATAATTAAAGAGATAATTGACCCGGCATAATTGGCGGGGCCCATTAAAGATTCACGCTGCCTCTTAAGTGCAGCACATCGGGCGCCACTTATAATCATGACGGATGGCCGTTGTCGTTGTTGATGTTGGTTCGGGTGTCGGATGGGAAAGCTATTGTCATGTTCCCACAGCGCGGGTCGTTATTGCGCTCCGTTTTTCTGACTCTGCTCTCGCCGCCGGCTAACGGCGGGCGAGGTGAATTATCAAGTCAGCGAGGAAGCAGCAGCCTTCGGAGCGGATGTCAAAAGTTTATGGAGATGAATTCGGCCCAGCGAAGAGCTTCATGGAAAACGGCTCGCCTTTGCGGATGGAAAGCGAACTTTTGGATGCTGGCGGTGTTATCATGGGCGGTGCGGTGGTTGGCGCTGTCGCCTCGCGGGGCCCTGAGATCAGGACCCCGGGGCCTGTTCTCCTTGTGTCCCTGGGTTCTGTCCAGGTCCTCCCACAGTCCTTAAGCACGCCCACGCTGCCCCCCTCCCCACCTCTGGTGAAGGCAGCCCCCCTGCTAAAGGATACAGCCGTACAAGATGGATGAATGGATGGTGTTATGATCCTGCTCAATTCTACTGGAACTGATTACGCTTCCACTGGGGCATATAAAAAAAGAGGTAAAAGAGAGGAGCCAGAGCGTTGGTGCCTGTTGCCCGACTAACCTCGCGCCTTTATCTGGTGTTATATCTGTTCCACACTCAACCGTCTCCCCTTGTTTTCGTTTCTTTCTTTTTTTAACTTCCACAGGGATTCGAGAAATGAACTCCCTCGTCTTGCTTCTGTGGCGTGCATTGTGGAGCGTGTGACACAGATACTTGCACGCAGCGCTCAGCTGGATTGAGTGTTGTCAGGTGAGCCCCCCTCTGGGAGCTCAGGTCTCCGACTGCCATTGCTGTGGTTCGAAGTTGGTCAAAAGTGGCCTGGGGCCCGAAACAACGGCCCACTGACATGGATTCCAAGGCTGCGAGTAAAATCCTGTAGGGGAACTGTTGCACAAGTTCAGGCAAACGAACTTCTCCAGAGAGGAGGCCAGAACAGGCTGTGCAACAGTTCTACCTGAACTTCTCCAGAGAGAAGACCTGTTTCCAGGTGATGGAGTGTTACTAAACGTATCTGGGGTGAAACACAAATAAATGGAGTTTACAGCACTTTCCTCCCTCACGGTGGTCCTAAACCACAGTGTTGGGTAAATAAAACTGGATTATTATTCAACTTTTGTTGATAAAATGCAGAAAGAAAAGGGACACGTTCATTTTCATGGAATTATTTTAGCATCTGTGACTTTTTTAAATTCAACAAACAATTTGTTGCAACTTTATATTCTGAGGAACTTTTTTTTTAATAACAAAGTAGTCTTTAAACTAAAATGCATTAATTTTTTTCCTATAATTACCAGCCTCCTAACAGCGAGAATATATGAGCTTTATTTTCCCCTTAAGCTCCTAATGGATGCGGCTGTGGTCAGGTTTAGGAAAAATAAACGTGATTTGCTGTTTCTAATCACTAATTATGCAGGGAAAAACCCCCTGCTTGCTTTTTCAATAAAACTCCACACTGAGTTTGCTGTACACACCTAATGTCTTCCTGTGCACAGTGTTTTCTACATTTTCTACATTTCCTGTCTGTAATTATCCAATAATGTAACTGTGTGGGAAGTTGAGTCATTTACTTAATGAAGCCCCCAAAAGAGTACAGTACTGTGCTCAGGGTAAAAAAGAATCACATCACAGTTAGAGAAGCAAAATATGGCAAAACCCAGATAGCAAAGAAGTGAATATCTTCATTTACGGAAGAGGGTGGAGCCACTTGAGTAAAGGTTGGTCTTTTACTGGAAAAATAATAATAAAAAGGCTTTGTGAAGGCTGCTGCAAAGAATTACATATCCAAAATGAGCCTTTTGGAATTTATTAATAAAATTTCCATGTGCAAGGGAGTGAGAGGACCGCTGAGGAAAATGACAATTTGTGCTAAAAGAGCGAAAATAGAAGGGGACAGGGGACTGGCAACCTTTGTGCAAGTTCCCGTGAACTATGATTCTCGCTGACTTTCACACAAAAAAAAAAAAGTATAATATGGAACTCAACCCTAATGGTATTCTCGCTGGTGTCTTACATACAACTTACCAATATGAAGCCCCTCTCCAGGGATACACCCCACACTTCCAGAAAGTCCTGGTAGACAACAAGCTGTTCAGAGGAACTTTAAAGAGTGCAACCAACAACCGAGGATAAAGGCAGTTTGATGCGGTTTGTAGTTAATTCAAAGAGGAAGAATCCCAACTGCAGCCTTGCCACGAGAGCAGATCCTTCACCATCCAACATCAACACCGGACCGCTCCAAGTTCTGCCATTGTTCTCGCTCATGGAAGCTGACTTCTAACTCAACTCAGGGGCTAAAACAGGCACGTGGATGGGACAGCTTTTGAGAGCACATGCGCTGTAGCCACATCTGATGCTTTTGATCAACGAGCAGCGCAGAAATAAGGTTCATCTAAGTTTGACTTTAGCCTGCACACCGTCACCCTCGGCTTTCTGTGCTGGAAACCCAAGACCAGGGCCCACACAGCGCGCTGTAAAGTACCTCACCCTTCCCTCTCAGTATAGTAATTAACCTGCCTCTCACCTCCCTTTCCAGCAGCCTCCTCGGAACAACCTGGCAATCACCAGACACTTTACACAACAGCCTGCACATGGCAACCTGAACCTCCCAGCTCCCTTTCCTCTTTTGTGACACTTTACTCTGCAGGGTTTCTCTGCCCGAGCGACGGCGGCGGGCCCGCCACGCCTCAGCTCGCCACGCCTCAGCTCGCCTCGCACGCACGCCAAACGCCGGCGCGCTCCGCGGCAACCCCCGCACCTCAATTCAACGGGTCTGACGGGCCACCGTGAGTTAGAAGCTACCTGTGATCAAGTTCGTTTGTCGTAAAAACATGATTTCTCAAAGTAGGAAAACATTAAAGACTTATTAGATCCCAGTGGACGTCCACTGGTCAAGGAATGGAAACAGGGTTACACAGCCAATGAAAGCATGATTCTATCTTTGGCACCATTTACAACAAACGCAGCCTTTAAATCAGACGTGAGCACCTTTTTTTTTTTTTTTTTTTAATAACCCAACTTGTGTTCTGGGGACCTTTGAGGCTGCCCAGCACCTTTATTTCCATCAATAATTTCCTTCCCCGTGGCCGATGACCTTCCAACCCCCCCCAAACCTTGCTGGTTTTCATTAACAGTGCCGTGCACTGTGCATGTAGACCTGCAGGATGTGTGACGTCGTGATGGATACTCTGAAAAAAAATCACGCCGTCCAGGTTTTCCACACTGCCCACATTGTGTTGGAGAGAGAAAGGAATTCTAACGTCACCTCACATTATATCAAAGCTTTCGTGCTTCCCAATACGAGGCCGCTATTTTCCAGCATCCTTTTTTTTTTTTTTTTTTTGTTATTGGCAATCCGGCGAGAGAACTTTGTCTGCTACTGCCGAGAAATGACCCAAGCGCAGTCTCCGCGCATTTCTTTCAAACATTTCAAGAGAAAAAAAAAAAAAAAACCCTTCATTTAAACATTTCGTTGCGGCTCCGTATCGTGCCAGTCCCACATTGGACCATATATTGTTGTTGGCCGGGCTGCCAGGGTGGTGTTGTGTTTGGTGTCACGGTCCTTCAGCCAGAGGACCTGGACTCAATTTCCCGTGACAGTTGAAATCCGCCCTGCTGAGGTGCCCTTCGGATTCACCATTACAAAGATGCCGCTTTGAAGAGACGGAGGACCGAAATGAACCCAGGAAAGGCAGAGAACTGCACGGGAACACCCAGCAAACGGCTGCGCATAATTCCCTTCATGTGCGGAGTCCTCCAGGACGTTTTCAGTCTGGTTCCTTTCCAGAGGTGTAGAAATCCTGTATCATGGTTTTATTAACCATTCTGCTCTGGTTTGTATCTCAGAAGGCCCCAGACTCACAGACCTGCCACTCAAATGCTACCATATAGTTCATAAATCACTTATACGGAGCCCAAACCTCAACTTGAGGCAATCAAAGACCAACTGGACTGTGTGAACTGCTAATCTGATAATTTCCTGACTATGCATGTCCTCCATCCTGACGTCAGTGCATGGTGATGTAGCTTTCTCCGCTCTGCCGTGGGGGGGGCTGTACATGAACAACACTCTGAAAAGACATTGAGCTGGTTGGACAATAATAAAGAACTAACTGGAACTAAAAACTGCTTAATCCCAGTACACAACCGAAACAACGGTGAGTACAGTCATCATTCAGCAGGATGGACCTTTTGATGGCGTTAGATACAGTTTAAGCCCCGCCCCCATGTGCATCTACTGTCACGGGCGGGGCAGAGCAACCTGGCCAAGGTGGATCTGGAGACTTCCTCCTCATGCTATCAGCCCATAGCACGTTTTCACTGTAGGATTATCCCGTCCTTTCATGTAAACTAATCCAGTGGAGCGGAGATTATCCCTGAACAAACAAGGGAGAGTTGAGTGTTGGCTCAAAAGTGAATTAATCCCACCTGTCGCTTGGGGGGAACGACAGGAAAATAAACTTTTTAGATGTTTTGAAGGGGTCTAAAACAAGTCCAGTTGCCCTTAGCTTCAAATACATTTTGAACATGCAGCTGCTCTCTGTTGGTACAGTTGCGTTGCGGTGAATGTTTCTAGGACACTGTTTGTTCATTGGAAGAAGTGATAATCTGACAGCCGATGTGTGCGCTAAAATCCCGTCACCGTCGTACGTTTGTAGTATTCTATCAACCTAAACCGTGAAAGAGTCTAAACTCAGAGTCGAAAACAGGAGAGGCGTGGTGTGAAACGCACTTTCACGCAGCTGAAAGCGAGTCGCTTGACCTCGTGCAGGTTCACTGACGGCACGCACGCCATTGCCAAAGACACCTGGCGGAACAATTCAATTTGCATGTGCTTTTGTGCGCAGGGGGAAACGGACGGGAAGGAGAGGCTGCATATTTTCGACACGTTTCAGCAGAGAGACTCAAACACCTGAGTTAGACACACAGTAGAGGACAATAAACGTAGGCACGCTGCGCCGCCGTCCGTCATTATTGTTTCTCTGCGCAGCCACTTGAGGTCTGAGTCATTTCTGAGGTTTTTCGGCCGAACCAACAGATTTTCCAGTCAGTCACAGACTCAGAGTTCCACTCTGTCACATGTTAAATGGGACATAATTTGAGGTATGGATCAACATAGCATTAGCGTACTTACGCAAATCCAGAAGGGATACGCTCTCTGTAATTAGCAATATCGCTCAATTAATTGTGGCCACAACCATCCTATCCCCACAGGGACATTCGCTTGATCTCGTTACTGTACTTTCACCACCCCAGAAAGATGCCCCAGCTGCCAAGTCTCTGTATTCTTCCTCTTCAGCGGAATCATCTGCGTAGATGAGAAGTGTCTTCTTTGGGAAAACGCTGTTTTGAATGTTCTGTCCTCAATAAAACGTTGTATCGGGTTTGGTTTCGCACAGTCAGGGCAGATAGCAGCGCAGCTGAGGTGTAGAGGGCCAGTTTCTCAGGAGGGAGACAGCCTCTGCCTTTCATTAGTGAAAACAGAGGAGCACAAGTCTACCGCGAATTTAAAAATATTAGCAAGAACAGTGGACAATAATAACTGTGGCGGAAAGACTAAGCCACGAAAAGAGCACACGGTGTCCTGGTCGATTAATCTGACAAGTTCCATGCGGCAGTCTCAGCTGCTTGGAGAGATGAATTACACGTTCGGGGGCGATGTTTTTGGCGCCTCTCGATGCCTCGAATGCTGAAACTTGCTGAGAACGAACGCATCGGATCGGCGCGCCGACTCTTAGCACCCCTGTTGGTGACGAAACGGTTCACCCTGGCCCAACGTGAGAAAACACTGAGCACAGCCCTCGCACACAGCCTGCGACAGAAAAAAGCTTGGCGCTTGAATTTTTTTTTTTGTTGCCCCGAATGTAAACATTAGCCGAAACATCCTAGCCTATGCGCGCGTGTGCGCTCGTGGAAAAACTGCAGGCAAATAACATCCAGACTTCTGCTTCTCCTGTGTTTGAAAAAAGCAGAGCAACAGCAGCTGGAAACGCTGTCCAGATGTTTAAACTGTTTTATTATAGGACCGAATGCAAATCTTCGGTGTACAGCTCTTTTAGGAAGTGAGGGTCATCAATCAGCAGCATATATTGTAACGTCTTGCTTCAACACTGGCTGTTTTAAATGATTAAATAAATATCGCATGCCCATAATGAGGCTCTGTTATTGTTGTTTGACTGCTCTTTCTAGAATCTGATCCTCAAGCTGTTCAGTAAACGCTATTCATTACAGCCCACTGAAAATAGCATTCATCCCCATGCCACTTCTTTTTTTTTTCTTTTTTTTTTTTCAGAATTTGTGCTTATACTGGCAAGTCTCCTCACCAGACCAACAGACTTTAAATATGACCCCTCTGAACGGCCACATCCTTACCCCGAAAATACATCACGCGCTCTCCAGCTTGAGCAGGCGCAGCCGTACCCGAGCGAGGCCGGTCTGCAGGAGCTGCAGGCTGACAGGCGCAACTCCCACGTCACAATCTGCCAGAACACATCCTTGCGCACACACACACACTTCGGGATATCCGCAGACAAACACGGGCGAGCGCTCCTGTGAAATACCCTGGGAGCTACCGTTGAGGTCCGGAGGTGCCAGCCCTGGCCCGCCGTAGGCGCGGGCCCCCGGCTCTTTGCCTGTCACTCCTCTCGAAACAAAGAATGGGAGCCAGTGTCGGGAGCAGGGGTGCTGGAGCTCATCAGAGCCGTTGACTCAGAGCTGACTGCTGGTTCCCTCAGCGCTGCGGGTCTGGCACTGTGCGCAGGTGGAAAACGGAAGAGGGTGAGTGGGTAATCATGAGGGTACTGGCCCCCGTTCTGCCCACACAAAACAGCGCAGCCCACAAACGTGGCCCTCTTACAGCTCGTCATGTGTGGGTTTTTTAAAGACTGTCATCATCGAAATGTAGCAAAGAGAAACACAGGGAAGGGAGAGGAAATCTGCATAATTATAATCGCCGAAGCTGAATACGTCGATATGGCATGTCCATCCTCATGCTATGTGACAAGACGATGACGTTCGTCGCTTGTTTACATGGCGAAATGTTGCGTCTTTACGGGTTTTAAACCCGTTCTCGGGGAGCAGTGGGCAGCAAACGGTGCAGTTTCCAAAGGGCAGGTCTCTGATCTCACCCATGCAGGCAGGGTTCATGGAACTATTCCCTCTCCATTTTGATGCAGTTTTCATGACCTTAGTGGGAATATGAACCTGCAAAAAGGCCATAAAAGGCTGTTTTAGCTCCTCCTAGACGCTACTGCCAAGGTTACTGATCCATTTTCATAGGACAGACATGGATATAAACTATCAAACAGACAACAGTGTTATTTATTTAGACATATTTGTGCACACACCTAAAGAACATGTTGGAAGAGCAGTCGTTTCCTACGAAGCTTCTAGGTTCAATCCCTCGGGCATGAACTCATATAGTGTAAATCATACTGTATTATCATTATTATCGGGGTGTCTTTGCTGCATCAAACTAGCAGATGTGCTCAAAACGATTCGTGTGTTATCATGACACCAAATCCGACAAACTGCCCTCGACTTCCCCCGGCCTGTCAAAGGCCTCGCCCTCCCCATTCAGGATCATCACGGGTGTATTCCGCCCGCCGTCGCGCGCATCCCAGTCAGAAACTGGGCTGCAGCTGTTTTCTTTGCGAAAACACCTGTCTAAACAGCAGCAAAGCCACAGACAAGTCTCGCCTGTCAGCCTCGGTGACAGCCCCCCCCGACAAAAAGAGAGAGTTGCTAAGACTCGCACCGGAGCGAAACGGAGCACGTGTGCTGGAATGACCCCGGCTGGGCCGCCTCGCTCGCCGCTCCGACCCGTTGTCGTCTGTGTTGGCTCTGCAGCCGACTGTGACATTTAACAACACGTACGTTGAGATAAGAGTCGCAGGTATAGCTGTGGGGATACAGTCCGCGCGGTTTCAAAACACACTTAATCCTCCTAATGACAGCGAGGATTCCATGAGTTCCACTCGGCAATAAAAAGTTCAGGCAGCGACAAAAGGCCGGACTCTTTAGGTGATTAATTAATCCAGTTTACAACCATTTATAAAGGGGTTTGTATCATCTGTCCAGAGTGGATTTAGGGGCCATTTCAGGGAAGATTTAGTGAACAAAGAGCAGGTGGTTCATTAGCTACCGGAGGCTTATTCTCTCTATAGAAGGGATCTCTGGGCCGGTCGGGTTTCAGCCCTTATTCTTCAATTTCAGCGCGAGGATCCTTAATCTGCAACGCTCTCCTTGGCTCCCTCGCCTGCTGCTCACCACAATCACCTTGTAGCTACGCACAACTCAAAACTAGTAAACCAATAAAGCCTAAAGCTCATAAAGACGCACGTCAGCAGAGAAATACATTAAAGACAAACCAGACAAATGGGGCCAAACACATTATTACGGTCGCATGAATGAACAGTTTTAATATTGTTGTAACATCTTTATTGATAAGCACAAAAACTAAACATTCATTTTGAACTGTACATTCTCATTTTTAATTCTCACTTCCTTTACGATAAGAGAATCTTTGAAGTGGAGCTGAGCTTGTGCTGAACAAACGTACAGAATTGTCAGGTGTCACAGCCGACTGATCCCACGTTGAAGTCAGTTACGGAGAGTTTACTGACAAAACTGTCTCTAATACTATAAAGAAACCTATTAAAATGAAAAACCGAAGCTCTGTGCCCCGTTCCGCGCCTTGAGGGTCATTCTCGGTGTTTGCTCTGTAACAAACGGCTGAACGCGGCCGAGGCGTCTGAAACGCCGTCAGCCGGTGCTCAGTTCCACGCTGGGGCGTCCACGCGCGTCTGTCAGCGCATCGCACAAGGAACAGAACAAAGCCGGGAATGTGGCGTACATTTGTGACAGTTACACGGTTAAACGCTTTGTCCGCACAAGGAAAAACAACTGAAGACTAAACAAATGGGACCGCTGTCTCAGGTTACTGCTAGCGTGAGCCTCTAATTGGCAAACTGAAGACGGCTAATTTCAGACCCGCCCGGCATTCATCATGATTTACTCAAGCACCAGAAGAGGAAAAGTTGAAAAAATAAAACCACAGATTATGGTTACAATAAAAGTCAACAGGTGACAGTGGTGCCGTGCTGCAGCAGATCTAATGATTTAAACCGATGTTTTCTTTTAATATCTGGATTGATCACAGCAGATATTGTCTTTAAACTACCAGCTTCATACTAATACATAAATATATGTAGATGTTTGTGTGGGTGTGTGTGTTTGATATGTTTTTGAAATGACAGCTGTGTGTAAACTTTTAAAAAAATCGGAGGTTCTGTTCCTTTTTGGTGAACCACCCAACTACAGAGCGTGGCTTTAAAACCACACAGTCTGTTCTTCATCTTCCCTTACACACAGGAACACAGAGAACATACTCGCACGGAGATTCCCCGCCTCCCCAGCGAAAAAAAAAAAAAAAAAATCATGAAATACTGACTAAAGACAATTTTACATCTTTGAGAGTGGTTGCATGTGGAGGGGGGAAGGGGGGGGGGTCACTGCAGTGCACACATGGAGCTGCGAGGAGGGTTGACTGTCCTCGCCATGGTGTCCTGGCTGTAGTTCACGATGTCGGCCTTCACCACACGCTGAAAATATGGAGAGAAAGTATTAAAAGGAACATGCCACGGCGGCATTGAACGATTGCACTGCGTATGATGCAATGTATTGATGTATTTATTAAAGCCCACAGAGCTCTAATCTAAAACACTCTCTCGTGAGTGATGCTCACCAGCATCCTATGTGGACACAAGCCAGATGTCTACTTTCTACTTTCATGTCTACAACCTAAATATCACTACGACTGCTTTGGGAAATCTATGGAGGATCAAGAGGGGAAATCTCGGTTTTGCAGTGGAAACCTACACTGAACTACTGAACAGAACAAATTTTGCTTTGCTGGGGGGTCTCTTGTGTCATTGGGCCTTCGTCCTGCGGGTAGTCCACCAGTTCGGCTTTCACAATCCTCTGAGCAGGTTCAACACGTCAGGCAAGCGAAACGATTAAAAGAGGAATAAAAAGGTCAGTATGACAATGAAAGGCAGAGGAGTCGGAGGAGAGAAAAGGAGCAAGAGAAGGTCAGGATGTGAGAGAAAAAGAGCAGTAAATGTTGATGTGTTTAGGAATCTTTTTTTTTTTCTTCTAAACTCCAGCTTTGAACTTAGTGCAAACCCAGTTCCCCCTTGTTGATCTTGATTCGATCTTGAGGATTTGGCATGTTGTTGGACTCTTTGCCACAAGACCAGGAAGGACGGGGCAGAGCGCTCCAGCGCAGAGCCTGGTTGGCCGTCTGATTAACGAGCTGCCGAAGCCTGATGTCGGAGCTGGCGAGTGATCTGTGGCTTAGTTATCTGATCCAAAAGACAGAGGACCATGACGGAGAGGGGGACTACCAGGCAGATATAATACCGTCAGGGGTCGTGACCCTCGTGTTCAACTCTCTGACGCTGTCAGCTGATAATGAGGTTTTCCTGGCCCCATGGCTAGACTCAGCCCTGACCTGCCCGAAGCTTCGTTTCAATATGTGCGATAAAACACAAACGACACATTCAGGTTTTTATCTTTAGTTTGTATTTTTGAAGTCCCTGCCTGATTAATATCAGAACGAGGCTGGTTTATGTTTAAAGTAAATATATTGTGTGTTTACATTGGGCAGTGTATTTATCTAAAGTGTATTTACTTTGGGCAGTTAAGTAATAATGTCTATTGTGATATTTTCTGGTATGTATGCATCTAAATGCCATCTTACTTAAAAGAGAAAATGTAAAATTAAGTGAAAAATAATGAAACGCATAATTTGCACATCTGCAGGTCAGTCTACAGCTAATCATGAAAACCTTAATTAAAACCTTTAGTGCCTATAATTGTCTTTTGCCATTGTGATGAGGCCATTATAGAACTGGTACCTCTGTGTTATGGTTACTGAAGAAACCACTAAAAATGTCATGAATGGTCTTTCAGATTAAGTGTGAATTGGATTAAAGCACTTATCCCCTTCATTAGCCTGGATTAAAGCACTTTAGTTTATTGACAGAGATGTGGTGGAGGAAAAGGAAATAAAGTAGATGGACAGCTCCATTAGTAAATAATCTTTTTTAGTTAGTCAGCGTTAGTGTTGGTGATGGGAGAAGGGCTTGAGAATGTGACCAGTCCTTCACTAACATGCTCTCCCTACACCCAAGGCCCTGACCCCGCCATAGCCCCCAGTTCATCAAGCTCTACCCAGCCAGCGCGGCTCCAGCCAGTCAAATCAGACTCAGGATTAATGCCTCTGGGGGAGGCGACCTTGTAAATCCTACAGCTGCCACCAATGGGCACCACCGGTCTGGATGGCAAGCTGAGAATCTGTTCTGGCCCAAGAACAGTGGAAGATAAACCCAATAAATCAGCCAGTCAAGCCCAGCCCTCTCACCTCTGCAACAGCCTGGCTTTGACCTCTGACCTTGCTCAGTAATGTGGTCACTGCGGGCGTATTTACAGATGGGCAGCGTCTGTGGCAGGTAGACTGTCCCAGGCGGCAGACATAACAACCTTGTGTTTACGCAGCAAAAGGTCCTTCAGTGTGTGTGTGTGTGTGTGTGGTGACCTGCATTGACCTAACACACTCGCTTTGACCTCTGGAAAGTTCACAGATAACATTACATGACAAGACGGGATCAGGAAATATCACAACCCAATATAAATGGACATATGCTGATAATGCTTTTGAACTTTTCAGTTGTTTTGGGGTTTTTTTTTGTTTGTTTTTTTTAAATGTAGGGTTTCATCCAAATCTCTTGACATGGTTAGGTTCTTGAAGGTGTTTCACCTCTTCTTTAGTTCTGAACTGGCTGGAAGTTACTGAAAGGTTTTTTTATGGTGCAAATAAAATTTTAAAAACGTATATTTTTCATATTTTTAACCTTGAACTGAAATTATATTTCTCAACTGTGTCTTGTTCCCATGCTTTGATTTCTGAATATCTGTATAACAGGTACGATGGTGTTTGTAAAAATCCTGTAAAACCAGACATTTTTTGCAGCAAAAATAATAATAATGAATTGCCTCACCTGTGATTGCTCTATTTCTGCCTTGTTTAGCTTTATGCCGAGGATCTCAGCAGCCACTCTCTGAAAGCAGAGATAAACCTAGAGGGGAAGAACAAAGCTTTATGGAATTATTCTCCCTTTTACACGTTCACTTATTGGATCAGCTGACACAAACCGAGTCCCCCGTCTTTGCCGAAACAAACTGGCTGAGGAGGCTGTTCTCCTGGCAGAACCGCTGGTGTTTGTCAGCCTTCACCGTCCTCATGTGCTCCAGGTCGACTGTGGATGAAACGCAGCGTGACGTGAGAAAACTCGCCAAGGATCGATGGATAGATTTATGCAGTGGTTATGCAGCACTCTTGCAAGGTTAACTGTCATGTATCAGAACGTAAACACAAAAGATAACTGTTTACACTTGCGTTAAGATGGAAGGGGATCTGTGTAGTGTACGAGAACAGTGCATGTAAATTAACAGTGAAAACAAAGCATAATTCATTTGTTATGTTGCTTCCAAGAGCAGCAGCAAATTTCAAATTTGATTTATGCTGCAAAAAGCACCCAGAACTCTCTGCTGGGGTAAAATGGAAACTTACTGAAAAAGTTACTAAAGTTAAAATAAAAAAATAAAAGCTTTGTGATATTTCTTAAGTTACGATAGGAAAACCGATTTTAGTTAAGGGAACATGTGAATGCATCTTAATATTACATATTAATCCACCATGCATCTCATTCCTGGACCCGGTCACGGGGTGGTGATGAAGCCTGCAGACATAGACCCTGGACAGACCAGCAGTCCATCACAAGACACAAAATTTACTCACACAACCCTCGTCATCACTCAATCACTCATTTTAAAGAATAGATGTAGTCATTTCAGAGGCCTCCAGCCAGCATTAAAGCTTAATGTGACAAATTCCTCCGTGTAAACCGAGTACTGCTCAACCCTGAAGCAAGAACCTCTACTTGAACTGAAGCAGACAAACCAGCTCAGCTGTGGATAAATGTAAGACACAATGAGAGGATGACTGGAGTCTTGAGGCAACTCTCCCTGTAAGAGTGCAGGAGAAGAACAGTTTGACTTATGAGCGCGCCGGCCTTCAAGGTGGGCGCCTAATCCCAAGAACCTGGCCCGTCACGTTCGTGTGACGTACTGGGAGCACGAAACACCAGCGCCTTCCTCTGCAGCTATTGTCCTGCGCATTCAACTGCTGTGCAGTGATACCGGGCGCCTTGCTCCTCTTCCTCGTCACCACTGGGTCACAGCAGGGTCGGTTAGAGAGGTCACCTGGGGGTCTCGCTGCTGAAAGCAATAGCTCCGCTCTTTATTTCTGGCTTTGTGCAGAAAGGCGGCCACACCCGGTATCTGGTGCATATACATGTCTGTGGTAGCTGGAGGAGGTCAGGCTACTGTACGGTGTAGCATTTCTCTTGCCCCCTAAAGTTTTACTCTTTGTGCGAGCTTTCATTGAAGTTGTCAAGGATTTACACTGTTCTCATGCCCCTTAGTGTGTGCGTGCATGCGTGTGTGCGCGCGTGTTTGTGGGAGGGAGGTAGAGGGGTAAAACCAGATGAAGGGAAAAGACAGATACATAACAAGCAAGAAATGCAAACACTGCACTAATCCTTCATTATTAATATCTCAGTCGTTCGACCCAAAGAAGTTAGAGGCCAAAAGCAAACTTTCGGAAAGAATAATTTTACAGTAAATCAAATTATACCACCCTCTTAAGTGACATATGCTTTCTGGGCAAGGGCAGACATTTTAACAACTACTCAATGTCCGAGGCAGTCACGTCCGTGCCTGCGCATAAACAGAGCTGTCTCATAGGCGTCAGTGGGTTATTAATTCCAGTCATTAACGGCGGAGGTACCCAGCATGCTACTAGAAGTAAACACTGCTAATCCTTTGGATCCTGCACACTTGGGAAAGGTTATCAATCATGTGTCACAGCCAGATTAGCCAATGTTAACATAATGGACTTAGGAATTGAAGAAGGCACATTACTGTAAGGTTTTGTTTTTAAGGTTTGGGGCTGCTCTGATTTGGTCTATGTGTATGTGAATCCGGGGAGGAGGAGTATGAATCAACAGGCGAGAAATATCAACGAAAAATAAATGTTGTCTGATGCTGAAATCTACAGGTGCAATCACTGTGAACAAGTATGCTTTTTCCGTGTTCCAGTACAAATCCATTTTAATCAGTTCAAGTCAAATGTAATGCTCTTCTGTGTAACTAAAATGCATTTCCATTTCAGGTAGAGACAATTTGATATCACATGACAGCTTGAAAACATTTGATTTAAGTCAAAAATTCATCCTGTAATCAAGCCTGTGGGCTTATATTCCTAGACAAAGGAATTTCTCAGCATGTGGCATCTGTCTGTGTAAACTGAACACATGACTAATCCCACAGTTTTAGTGTTTTGCTCCATTTTTCTTACTAATGTACCCATTTCTACTTATCAGGTTAAAACAATCTTCCTTCGATGATCTGGTTTCCGTCTGTTTCTGTCAAACTGTACATCAGCTTAACAGCCCCGAGGAAGTGACTGCAAACACGAAATAAACTGTTTGGGCCTTCAAGTGTATGGAGATAGTGGAGGCGATCATCACTCGTCAAGAGCGATGGGCCTCCCTCATGCTGGTGACCATTGCT
This sequence comes from Lagocephalus sceleratus, assembly GCA_911728415.1. Taxonomy (NCBI): domain Eukaryota; kingdom Metazoa; phylum Chordata; class Actinopteri; order Tetraodontiformes; family Tetraodontidae; genus Lagocephalus; species Lagocephalus sceleratus. Next base: position 119,649 of record CAJVRN010000211.1, on the reverse strand, counting down.
GTTTATTTAAAAGGTCTGCCTGTCATTGTGGTGAATCACAAGACAACAGAGATTAATAGGAGGCAGACGTATTGGGCTTTTACCGCTAATAACTAACTCGCTGTTGCACTAACCTGTGGCAACACACGGGCACAGATATAGCTGTGCATTCAACATTTAAGGATGAGGAAATACTGAGCATTTCTCTGCTAATGTACCTTACATTTCCAGACAAAGTCTGTTGTATTATCTCTCTGACACAGCAAAAGGTCAAATGTGAGATCTTGAGGATGGATTTTTCCTTTAGTGCTCACCAGCACATGTTGCAGAAGCAAAACAATAAGTTCATAGCTCTGTTGGCTATCCAGCCTGAAACTCAACACCACACGAGATGATCCTCGGTGGGCTTTTTACAACCATGCTGTGATAACAGAGACACCTACTTACAGTTGTACGGGCTGGGCTGCTGGGGACCAATTGGAAAAGTTTACCCAGAGAGCAACAGCCAGAGAATAAGCTTGACAAAACACAGTTAATTGCCAGCAGCCTCGTTATAAACCAAACAGGGGTTGTTGCAGTGGGGAGCAAGAACTGAGAGTGGAATGTGTGAACCATGTGCACGTTTATGTGTCTGTGTGAGGTAGAAATGTTGGGCTGTGTGAGTGTTGCAAGGAATTCTGGGACTCTGAGGGGTCATATCACAATAAGTGAAAGTTACAGGGTCGAAGCTAATCAATCTCAAGGGAGATCCTATCACCTTAAACATTACTTCATACTACATTTCAGAACCTGTTTTCCCATGCACAGCAAGTTTGATCATACAGTATGGATCAAGACCAATTCTAATAAAATTATTAGAATCTGCAGCTCTCATTGGGTGGTTTTTTTAGTCTACAGTCCCAGGGTTAATCGGTAAAATCAAGGAATCGTTCAAAAACACAAGAAAGTCCTGTAAAACAGTGTCATGTGTCTGAAAACCACTGTGAAAAACTAACACTGTGCCCATGGACAACTAAAAGAGCTCATTTGATATTACAGAGCAGGAGCGTGAAACACAACCTTTAGCCATCAGGTAAGGTTAATTGCTAGTGACATTTTATTTACCCTTACATTTTCCTGAACATACAGGGAAAAGCTTCAAAATCTGTAAATGTATAAGGGATCATTTCGCATTATGTTTGAGTGAGTTAGACACTGATTTAACTTTCACAGCAGAAGTGCCCAGTAATACCAAATGACAAGTGGAATTTATGTGAAGCATTTCAATGACTGGGTCCAACTGTTTTACATGACTTGGACAGAGCATTTGTAATGGTAGATGTCTTTGAAAATATATAATTTAAATGCAAACAATAACAATACCCCATTAAAATGCATTATACAGTAAAATATAGAAGTAGCACAGAAACTAGATATGATGTTATGATAATACACCAAAATCAAGACACACAATATGACTTTAAATTTGAAATTGAACAAAGTTGAAATGTAAAAAACAAGAAAATGTAATAACTAGGTGTAACCCAGTTAAATCATCCAACCATTTACCACAATTTAAATTTTGAATGTAATGAATGTTATTAACTTTTTTCCGTGTTGAGTACAGACAGATGAAGTGCTCTTAGTAGCCTGATGTTGTTGAGGTGAGCAGGGCCTGTGCAACAGTCCTCTGGAGGTGGCTGACAGAGACAGAGTGCTCTTTGTGCTGCAGTGCTCCTGCCATGGTGGCCTGAAGCGGACCGGGTCTGTCTAGGGACTCTCTTTCCACTTGGTCTGAAGTGTTCTGTCGACAGCTCATTGATCATAGCTCATCTTGTCATTTGATCATCTTTCAGAAAATAACATGCAGACATATGCAAGCCCAAGAAGACTCTAGTGCAGATGCACATGTGCATTTGAAATAATCAGAAACTGGTCGGGAAGACAATATGTCTTTCCTCATTGCTCCAGAAAACAGGATGTCCAGCAGTAGCTCCACACAAAGGGAGAGAGCTGAAGTGCCAAAGTGTCACTGCTATAGTAAAATCCAGGGCCAAAAGTCTTGCAAGCATATTTAAGAGGCTCGAAGGACTTGTGAAAAGTGAACAAAAGGCCCAGTTCTGAGCCGACCGCACAAGAAGCTGCCTGGGGTTTCACTGGCCATGTCCTCCAAACTCTCCTGTCGCTGTTAAACTAAGTGGTCTTTTATGGGCAAGCAGCAATACATGCCCGCATGAGCCAGCAATATAACTATGAGCTATAATAAGTATATGGAGCACAGGGGAGCATTCATTATTGTACACATTAAGCTCCTATGTGCCCATTCTTAATTGTAAATTCATCCTGATATGTTAAAATACCACATTAATTCCGGTGATACCCACAATGTACTCTCATAACTCAAAAGAATGTTTTCTTCTCAAAATACTAAGTAGGTTGAGAAGATAGTGAGCATTTTGATAAAACTGACTTGACTTTCATTGATATGATATGCACCTCTGGATCCAGATTAATCAGCTTTTCATCAATTCTGTGTCAGCAAGGTTGATTTCAAGGAGTTCTTCGGTTTCTGAGTTGCAGGGTAGTGCAGAAATAAAGTACAGCCTGAGCAGGCTGAGGGTTCCAAGCTGCACTCAGGTCAGGTGGCTAAGCTGTGCTGTACAACTCAAATGGCCCATGACTTGCCACACAAGAAGGTATGCAAAGACTGATCATCTACTGCATGTGCAACAATATTTGCTTTATGGATGGCTAAAATGAATGAGGACTTTCCATGTTTCAACAGGCATGATAGGAGGGGGCTGGGGTTGTATAAAGAAGTAGTTTAAATTCAACTATAGTATTTAGTTGCTTTCACAAACAATACAAAGTATTTTTCTTACATCACCTTTTAAAAACCACAGCTGCTATTTTATATCACTTATTAAGCAAAGTGTTGTCACAGCTGTGATTATTCATTCATCACCCTGTATCCAGGTTGTAACTCTATTTCCTAATTTTTCCAGACTTAAAAGACGGTTTGGTTTTTGAGATTATCTGATATGCACATTGGTTCTGACCCTTTGCCTTCAATAAAACGTGAAGAGAAACAGGATACACTAGATCTGGAGTCATCTGTAAACATTCCAAAGCGCTATTCAACTGTATACCACACCTCAGTGTATATATACTGTCCTGAACCTGTGGTCTCTTTACCCACAGTGCAAAACAGACACTGCTGACGTGTTCATCTCTTCTATCTGGGGAGGGGTGAGGGTGCCGGGGAATGAGTACTGGGCTTTTGTCCCACCACATGTCTATTGTGGCTAAACCTCTCCCTTGGGGGCAATTAGGACCTTTTAGTTTGTTGTAAGAGGACCTAAGTACGAGTGAGTAGAGCCAGGAAAAACATTTTTGAGTTAAACCAAAAACAGAAGCACATTGAGCTCCTCTGCACTCCTGGACTTCTGAGCATCCCTCTATTAAGAAATGTGCAGGCCTGCACTGAACAGACAGGAACTGTGGCAGTTTTACAGGGGTAGGGAGGTGAGAGCGCTCGGAGGAAGGGGGGCTTCAACTTCACCTGAGGCCTTGCCAAGAGGCCAAATAACTTGAGACCAACAATGTTGGTGGCAAGAGTACCCTTCATGATGATGATCAAATGGTTGGGGGATCGATATAAGGTTTTAAATTTCACGTAGCTGGATGGAAAACTGCACGGAAAAAAGTGTGATGAGTAACAATATGCAGCCTGATCTGACATACTGTGCAGAAAGGTAAAACAAGCATGTTGTTTAACACAACAGACACAGAGCCAATGAAAAGACATTACCGTGAAAGCGCAAGTGTTACTCTACACACGTGAAAGACAAGCATTAAGAGTAGGTGCTACAGAACATTTGCACAGGGAAGAAAACAGAGGTGCACGTGTGTTTTATAGATGGTACAAGATAGGAAAAACAAACAGAAAAAAGAGGGAGACAGGTAAAATGCAAGTTCTCTGGCCACAAATGAGAATGTTTCTCATGGCAGGGCAGAGTGGATCAGGGGAACAGTATTAGAAGAGCCATGAGTGATGAGGAGGGGTTAAGAGAACTGAACCCATTTAAGTCACCCAAATAAGGGCTGTGCAAGTCCATGATGGATGTTCAGGAGTTCCCCAGAGAGAGTGCTCCAGCAATGGGAACTGTGATGGGTGGGGAATGAGCGGGGGTCCTGTGATCCCCACTTAATAAAAACAAATTGTCTTGATAAACGACACAAGCTTAATGTCTGCTAAGAAACATGCATGCTAATTCTGCACAGTAACATGAGCCGCCTTTTCAATGCATTTGAGTGGAATTAAATAACTATGCCCCCTTCACTTTAATGCTTTATTGGCTTCCTTTGGGAGAGGTTACAAGCACCACCATACTGTAAGTAGGGAAAGCACACAGCGCTTAACAAGCACACTTAACCCAAAGCAGCCATACTGGATCCAAAGAAAGGAAAGGCTGTTCCCAGTGGTGACATGGCACAGGAGGGCAAGTCAGAAGTCAGAGTAAGAAGAGGAAGGGACCCAACCATTAATGAACCAGCCTCGTCCACATGGAGGTTCAATTACCGCAGAAGAAGTAAAGAAGACTGTGTTTGGGTAATTCAGGAAATTTAAGCTCAATATATACAGTAGTACATATACTGTATAAAATTGTCACATTTAATTGTAGCCTGCATGTTATTTTTATGAGGAAAAAGAACTCATAACTTTATAATTACGTAACCTTTAATATGTGGAAAACTAAACCAGTAAAGTTAATGTCTGCTTCAAACTACCAGTACAGTCAATGTTCATATTCGTAAACACAAAATAATAAAGTAGCGAGACATTACAATCCCCCTCAGATCCCATATAAGAAATGAGGTTTTTCAAAATGTGCTGAGCCTGTACTTCTATTTTTGTTGTCACAAATATGTCATCTCACTCTGAGCCAAATTTATATCTGATCCAATCAAAATTCTACGTCTGAACGAATGCTGTACATTTATATTCAGGAAAAAAGTTATCCAGCAATACTTAGAAGCTCCTCTGAGGAAAAAGGGGAAACTCATAAAAAGCCTAAATAAAAAACATAGGTGTGGACAGTTCCAGCTAGAAAGTGAGAGTAATACATGTCAAGCTCCCTGGAAAAAGAGACATCCATGGGAGGATTCATAAAGTCTTGAAAAGTAATTGATTGCTCCTTGAGGGGCAATCTGTGTGGGATTTTGTTTTCTTTTTTTTTCAGCCTTTAGGAGCAGGAAAAAAAAAACAGGCACCATTCCCAGCAATGGTCATCAGGGAGAATGGCTGTGTGAGTGTGGGGGTGAAGAGCCTGACAGTGAGATGAACACTTCTTAAATATTACAGTACACACACTTACCCGCATGCCCAAAACCTAGCCTAAATACAGAGGCGCCCACCGTTAAAGCCAGGGCATTAGGAGATGCAAATGGATGCAAAGACAAGAGAATGTGCTCCAGACAGGCATGTTAAATCCTGACCTGTGGTCTCTGTTGAGTAACATTAACGAAAGCTTCCTGTGAGCAGGCACCACTCTCCTGGTACTTCATCATCCCTCAACAAGGTGGACAGTCACCATTACAGGCGCGCACTGACGCCCCACTTTACAATAACACGGCAGTAGCCATGACTCCACATCTGTCAAGTGGATGTTTAAAAAGACTCGCCATTATTACCCTTTATTTTGGGACGAGTTGGGTGGATGGGTGCAGACTGATAACAGGAGAGCCATCTGGTTAACATCGAGGTCTTCTCCTTAACCAGGGACTCAGGACAGGAGCGTAGACTTGGGAAGATGGGTACCGGTTGGGGAGGGGGGCATAGATAAGCAATACCCTGGGTCCACTCGCCCAGGGATCTTAAATCATCGTCATTCACTCCCCAGAGTTCACAAACATCAGCATTCCCATCGCTCCAAAACCCCAGTCTCTTATCAAGTGGCTTATCACTCCAATCAGTTATCTGCTGCTCCAACAAACACGTCTGCTACCATCAAGCACTCACTCCTCCACACACAAACACAGACATGCAAAATGATAAGTGCATCACATGGAAACAGGCTCAGAACTCAAGAATCCAATACAAATAGGATCAATTGGGATTTATGTCCTGCAGTCTTTTGAAATCCAATAGTTGAATCTTTTATGTATTTACATCCATGGTATTCTCACTTTTGTTGCCAATCAAGGAAACGACAGGCTGGATGTCAGATTCTTCATTGGCCTTCTTCACCATACTGAACCAGTCCTCCAGATTCTCAAAGCTCTGGTAGTTGGTGATGTCATAAACCAAGAGAACTCCCTGTTAAAAATAAAAACAAAACAAAACATAGCTGTCATACTTTCATTTCAGCAGCCTACAAGTACTGGATGTACTATATTTGTTCAGGTCAAATATATTCAAATTAACATTACTGGTATCAAAAGTCGTGAGAGGACAGTAGGTGGCGCTGCTCCTCTTCTTAGACAGATTCATAAGATAGAAAAGTTATAAAAAAGTCTTTAAAATTAATAAGGGGTATTTAGGGGAATAGATTTCATGCATAAAATGTCCTTTGGAAAAGTCTTTTCATCTGATACAAATAATACTATTTGTGTAAGTATTGTTTGTGCAAACATGTATTCATTTATATGTGTATCTATATATACCCATATATATGACAATATATATGAAACACATGCTATGGCTGCTTCTGCTTTGGCTGAAAATGAAAACAGGCCAAGGAAAATGACTCTACTTTCACTGCATGATGCAACATGACCAAAGAGGTGTCTGTTGCTTTTTGTTCACCAGACACACGCTGTCACAACATGCAAGGTCAGTGACGACAGCTCAGGCCTCTGACAATTACGCTCAGTTTCTCTGAAAACCTGTGATTGATTACAGGACATGCAGCGCTGAACAATAGGTGTGAAAGTTCCTTACAAAGCAGAAGAGAAACTCTCAAAACAGGGAGTTTAATGTGCCGGGAACATTCATTTTGCTCACGAAGGAGACAGACAGTGAAGGAGGTGCTGCAGACACGGATAATAAATGACGCTTATGGCAACCTTTAAAGCATGCTACAGAAAAAACATGTCACTTCAGCTATTTTTACACGCAGCTATATTTAAGAAATGGAAAACAACCTCTAACCTATGTTTGTGTAGCTTCTATAGGCAAACATGACAGAAGTTGTTGGCATACAGCAGGTATATAGGGACAGGCTTCCTTCCTGTGCCAAAAAACTTAGATCAATGGCTTCATTAGAGGTTTGGCTTAGACAAACTGTGGTCATTCAAAAGGCTTCTTCAAGCTGGAGGCATGCTGGAGGTGACAGATAGTACTTGACTATAGCAACAAAGCTAACTGCAGACCCTTGTAATGCTCAATAGAAAGATTACAATGCATGTTGAGACCAATCCTTAAATCAAGAGCACTCAGATCAGTTTATTGCCTAAGCTGCTCCAATTGGACAATGTCTAATGTATTATAGGCAGTGTGTGTGTGTGTGTGTGTGTGTGTGTGTGTGTGTGTATGTATGTATGTATGTATGTATGTATGTATGTATGTATGTATGTATGTATGTATGTATGTATGTATGTATGTATTGTGTTATGTTTTAAAGCACTGTGTTTTTAATAATGTTGAATGGACATTATTCAAACTGCACATTGTGTTATCTTACATGAGCTCCATATACATATTTATCCAGCATTTTTCCTCCTAACGTTTGGCCTCCAATGTCCCACACCTGCAGAGTCACATTCACGTTGCCTGTAAAGGAGAAAAGAGATAGAATAATGCAAGATAATAAAATTGACCTGGAATTTGAGTGACAACAAGCCCATTTCTGTTCTTTCAAATTACTGAAATGTTTATTTTGTTAAAAGTTCATCCAGAGGAATACTGTATCTGCAGCCTGTGTTTTAAGGTAGCAATTTCTTTAATAATAGTATGCCTCGTGAATGTAAGGAAAACAATAAATCAGTCTTTAATCTTTGGTACTAAGCACTCTTGCCTGGCAAGACATGCATGCCTCACATCCAAGAATATCTTGCCTTAAGAATGAGGTGAATAAAAAGGTATGTTCACCCTGTAATTTAAATTTTCGATACCTTGACAGCAAAAATAGACTTTTTAGACTAAGAACGGCTGTTTGTATTGTGCTACATTCTGCCAAGATAGCCAAGTGGGCAGAATTATGTACTGCTAAAGAAAATATCACTATACAAAAGATGAGAAGAAAAGAAGGCGCTTGTCCCATGCCTGTGCATAGAGACAGAAGAGATGAGATGGCGAGATGGCACAAAAAATCAAATCCAAAAGAAAATATTTCTTCCTCTGGAAAATGAAAAGAGTGGTTGAAAGAAGAAGAGGAGGAGGGAGGGAGGGAGGACGAGACAGTGAGGAGTTTATGTTGGTTTGATGGGGGCCTTGCGCTGGGCTGGAGCAGCGATGGGGAGCAGAGCGTACGCTGCGGATACGGCTGGGCGACTGGAGCCCTTCATGAGTCCTCGCTTATTTTACAGTGGGGAAAGGAAATGCTGATGTTCACACTCACTACATCTAGACTATACAATGTCAATGTAAAGGTCCATAGAAGAGTGCAATCCCACCCACTATGCTTGTACACTAGCTTTATTTATATTTTTAAAAAATACTGTGCTGACTCAACCGCGCTGACATTTTTGTCTGTTTATACTTTGCAAAATGTAAGAAAAAGATATTCAAGGAGCACCTCATAGATGGACATTCAAATCCAGTAGTGAGCATTGATAAAATTCTTATAAATTAATAGCTGTCTTTAGAATGCATATTTAGATATTTCTTGTTGATTTTTCTTTTAAAAAAAACTTTTGTGGGTATGTTTTAGTACCATTCTGACATTCCCAGTAAGAATAAAAAAAAGAAGCAATTGATCATCATGTCTATTTAACAAACTAATATACAGCATACATGCCATAGCCACTCATTTTCCTGACTCATCAACCTCACCTGTTAGTCTTAGCTCTCAGATTTGCATGGAAGTACATTTTAAAAAATTACAAATGGATAGAAATGTCAGTCGCAGAAGATCAGGGCTTTAATAATATGGTTATAGAATGTCTCGCTAATCTTATTATACCCTTGTTGGGATTTCATATCTTTCACTTTAAATCAATCCACTTCCTGCATCTCAAGTTTGCCTTGAGCCATCTATAAGGGCTATTGTTACAAAAGGTCTTCACAGGAAAGACTGCTGCATGGAAGTTAGCCTCAGCTCTCATCTCCTCGTGTTGGAAAATGTACATTGAGTTTGACAGGCTGGGTTTTCATGGTGTGAGAGGCCAAGCCGCTATAGGTTACTCTCCTCCCTGCAAAAGACCCTTACAGTCCCACAGAGACCCAGAGAGCCACATAACCTTTCCAATACGAGGCAAGGTGGGGGTCCTAACGAAGTTTGGGACCACCCAGCTTGCAAAGCCTACCTCTCTTCATCAGCTCATCAACACCCAATTCCCCAGAAAATGGGCCTTTAACAACTCTGGTGCTGGTCCCAGTGTTGTTACTGCCCCAGTGACAGAGACATGCATGTGATGTATTGAATCATTAGAGCCATCAGCAACTGTTTCAGGAGAGAAACTTACTGGAAATCAAGGTTATACCATTACGGCAATTGTTCACGTGTTCATAAAGAGCAGAGCCCTGGCGGAGCTTATGGTTGGCTCTTTTCAACCTGACTCTACCACAGCATTTTTGGGGGTTCGGTCCTCCTATGTTTCATAAGCTGAAACTGACACAAAATCAAAACAGAACCTTTCAGCCAACTCACAAATCAGTGTAACTTTTACTTTTAGCACTTAATTTACCCTCGCTTGATGTTGTTTTATTAGTAATGAAAGAATCAAGGCACTTGGCAAACCTGAGGATGTGGCCTGCCAAGTTTCAGAATCATTTTTTAAGATCATCATTTTGCATAGTAGGAAGGAAAATGAAAGTTTTAAACTAAATATAACATTAGTCAATAAACATTTAGTGTATTTCACAGATCTAAAAGGGATACAGAGTGGCTTTATTTCTGTGGGTTTAACAAAAACAAATAAGAGCATAAATGTTTTATGTGGCAGAGGACAAAGAGCATTTGAATTCAGGGATCAGTATATAAAATGTTAATGTATTTACGCTGTACTCAGGCCAGCGAATTATGAGCAAGGCCTGCCTGTTTGGACGGGAGCTATCCACTGGCCTTGTGGAGTTAAAAAAATGTACTGTTTGCTCTGCAGAAAAGAGCTTTCAAAGTGAATATGCATGAGAAATGGCAGACACTGTACAATGTGGAACTACCAGTAAATAAACATAGTTAATTTTCAAGGCAACCTGGCGAGAAGTCGGTGAAATAAGAATGTTATAAAAAGATTGCAAATATTTTTGAATGGAGTATTATGACAGACTTATGATTAAACCAATTAACCTCAGAAAAATCCTGAATGTAGGATAGATTTTATCTGTATTTTATTGTAAATATTCAGCTTCTGCATCCTTGTGTATCCCCACACATGTCCATGCGGAGTCCCTGAATACATGAGCCCTCCTAAAAGATTACCAAGGTGTCTCACCTGGAAGGCTTATTCTCTTTAAAAAGAAATCCAGGCCAATGGTTTGTTTGTACTGTTTCCCAAAGGCCTCCTGGGCAAACCTGGTGGCGAGTGATGTCTAAAACAGAGAGACAAAGGAGAGACATGCAGAGAATGAGAGCCAGAACATCTCCACAACAATCTATGTGACTGAAAGCACACTATAATTGTGTTTAATGTGATTTAAGGATAAAGAATGTTGTGGTTTGCTGATATTCATAATATAAAATCTTCATCAAAATCACAGAAAAATGAAAGATGGTCCAAAAATAACTTCCAAAGAAAATATACAGAATATTATAGCACTTCCTAATAAAATGATATTTTGGCTCTGCAGAAGAAGAAAAAAAACCTACTGCATTTAAGCTTTTTAAAATATTTTATTTTATATTACTTCTAAAAATATAGAAGAGTATAATCCATCATGTCACCCTTTTCCACTTTCTGCTAACCTTCACGTATGTTTTGCAGTACATTAATTTCATCGTTAAAAAAATCCATCGTGCGTAAAAATATCGTGATTGACTGGTGGCCACGATGACGTAATCACCTTCCTGCTCTGCTGCCTCAATACGCAGCCGCAGTTCTGGCAGAGAGAATCAATGTGAATTACAAAAACAGGTGACAGAGTATGTGTCATGTCTGCAAACTGCAGACCTAATAATTGCCACAAATTATAAAAGCCTCCATCACTGTCAGTGTTGGGCTGGAGGAGGAGGAAAATAGCATGTAAGGGGCTCTCCTGTGATCGATGGGAAATCACAGCGCAGAGTTGATGTGCCAGATGTGATTCACTATGATGGATGATGATAACCTGAGTGTCTACAATACGCTTTCCAAACTGGGTCCTAACATACAAAAGTAAAAAAAAACGACAGGATACCCTAAATGCCAATGCAACGTTTTAACAGCCTATTTGATGATAATTTGCTGTTAGAAAACTATATTCTTTCTTTTAACTCAACCGAACAATGTCTTCACCAAGTGATATGGTTCAATTTAATTTGGTTCAATAGGTGTGATGAGAATGATTTGAGGGTGTTTAAGACGTGTGTATTTTACCAACACCCTTAGAGGAGAAGAAGTGAGATTTATCAGTTTAATTAACACTTAGTTCAGTAATCAACAGGTGTGCATGTGACAGACTGAAATGGGACTGAAAAATAAGCAGACGTGACTGATGCAACAAAGAGAAAATAGGGCCATTTAAATAGCCCAAACAATCCCTAACAACAAAGAAATAACAGGTTTGGACAGCAAAAATGTATTCCACATGCTTGCATTGGCCTCCTTGGCCATTTGTCTTGGCATTCTAGTACCTTGGCTCTTCTCCCTTTATATGTACGTCTTTTTAAACATACAATTGGAACTACACACCAAATGTTAAAGCCTGGCTTAATACTTATACTCTAACAGAGAACAACTTAGGGTCAGCGATGATATGATGCCGGGAAATGGGGGGTTTCTATTGAAACCAAAAACACAAACTGAGGGGAAATATGGCAAGTTGGCTTTGTCTACGCAACACGCCTCTGGATAACCATCACTCCTTTTCCCGGCTCTTTGTCTTCCTACAACAGTTAGAAATGATGGAATTCTGATGATGAGTGTTATTGTAAATAATACTGGCTTGAAGCTGACCTTATTAATTCACACGTCCGATTCCAAAAGCTCCTTTGTACCCTTTTAGCCAGTGAGCAGCAGAAGACTGAGCGGCTTGTAGCTGAGGTTGAAGAACAGAGCCCAGCATCTAAAGAGCCTGTTTAAATGTGAGACTCCATATTTTAAAAACATCTTCCTCAGGTGGACAAACCTTCCCACATTTCCCTATATTTCTGAATAGACAGCTAACCACAGGCAAAAATACCGCAAAAAATGCTGTCCAAGAAAAACTGATCCGATTGCAAATTTGCTAAGCAAATTGACATTAATAAGGGGGAACTGCATTCAAGATGTCAGTCAGTAGTGCCTCCTCAAAATGGGGGGCACGTCTCCTGTTTCTAACCCAAAACAGACAAGCAGGTAAGTCATTCAGACAGTGACGAGCTGACACCTGGCAGCAGTGTGAGGTGGGTTATTAATGTAGCGTATCTACTGGGAACTGAGTTGTGTGTGTTCTTTGCACCTCCTCCCCAAAAGAAAATGTCAACTTTCCAGAATGAGAACATTCATTTTTCTCATCGGGTCTCAGCATTACACCTACATTCATTTTCCTTCTCCCAGAGGAAGGGGAGATTAGTTACGAAAGGGGGACGTGTAACTGAAAAGCACTTGACGTGCTGGCATCACATTCACACTCATTCATGTGGGGATTTGAGATGCACTGAAGAAAAAACATAGCTGAATTGTCATGGCAACCTTCATGCTTTGTTGCAAATAACTGCTCAGCTGAAGATTGTATGTCACAATGCGAAACAAATGCAATGATTGTGGAAATTGATCGTCACACATCTGTTTATTTGGCCCTTTACCATAGGTTTTAAAAATCAGGTAATACACAAGGGGTAAATCTAACTGATCTGAAATGTGTATTTACGTATAGGGATTAAGGCAAGATATTAAAATCTAAACTACTTTCTGTGCTTATTCTAGTTCACCATTAAAAAAAACATAAATCCCTTGATTCCAGTTAATATAGCCTTTATAGTAGCACTCTTACTTCAACTAACTATACTAGTGTTAATAACAAATAATAGTATAAAGGTTAGAATTTCTGGTCACACAATTTCTTCACACACACACGACATGATTCTTACTTCACCTCGAGCTTTTTCGTTTTGTTTTGGTTCTTTAAATACAGGTTATTAGTGTTAACTGTTGCCTTTAAATTAACTTAAATGAATGTTCTGGCTTATAACATTATTGTCGTGCATTATGCAAACTGTAAAAGGGTTTAGTTTTCATGATCTAAAAATATGACTAAATATTTCTATGATTTACGAAAAATGAAACCATTAAGATATTCATGCAAAGAATGAATACAGTACTATGATCTGTTTAGTAGGCTATACATCACTATTAAATAATGACTGAGATAAATTTGTGTTTAAAGATTCCAACAGTGCATGTAAATGTGTATTTAAATATATATAAAAGCCACACTAATGGATAGAGGACCAACGGAGATTTCTAAGAGCCCAGATTTACATTTCGAAAGCGTTATGAAGGTGCTTTCCCTTCCAATATGTAGGACAAAATGTTTGAATGAAGTGCATACTCACGATATTGTCTTAGAAGGGCACATGGCTCTAAATATTCTGATTTATCTCTCTGTGTTCTCAGCCTTCGGTGGTCGCTAGCTCATCACTAGCATAGCTTGAGTCGCGTCGGTTACCATGGTCACGGGGAAGACGCCGCAGCGTCAAAATAAACAGGTCGGACGACGTGAGAGGAAGAAATATGATGGTTTTAATCAGAGACAAACCTTTACAACCCCCCTCAGGTCTCACCTTCCCACACGCTCCGTCTCCAATCACTACAAATTTAAGCTGCCTGTCCTGGCTGTCCTCCTCCGAATCCGACATGGCGTTGAATTGTGACCCGGCTGCGTGTCTGGGGGAAATCAAAAGCTCCGGTGGAAGAGAAGCGCAAGAGTGTAGATCGGGTTTTTAGGATAATCACGGCTGAATCAGGAGACGGTGGAGGGGCACACGGACCGACGCCATTTTGAAATACTGCTGCTGCTCCGCTCGGCGTGAACCATTCACACACCGCTGGCTGGGTTGAAGGTTGCTTTTACGGTTAAACAGATACAGTGGCACCACAAAAAGCGCTTTTGAAAAAGCGAATTATAACAAATAGCATATTTCATGACAGGGAGAATCAATTTTTGCCTTTAAAAGAAAGGTGTCTAAACAGAAACCCTAACACAGTCCACTTGGTAGCGTCCTGTCAGTGACGTGTACGACGCGTTGCTATGGTTGCACAGGTCAAAGGGGGTACTGATATTTTAGTCTGCGAACGGTTCTGAGTTTTTAGGGGGGGTGTTTGTTTTTGTTTTTTGTTTTTGCTTGATTTGACTTGTGTTCCTAAATTTTATATTTTTTTTACGCCTTATTTTTTTATTATTTAGTTAAAGACCCATTGCGCACATAATTCATGATGAAAGTGGATGCTTTTAACCATTCATTGTCCATTCACGCAGGTGTGTAATGGTTCACCTGGACCACACAGAGCGCCCACAGGAACCGGGTGGTGTGTGATGACGCCCTTAAAGACTTAAACTGGACTAGATAATGCTGATTACTTGTTCATGTATCGGAACCAGTAATCCAATAGTGTAATTCTCTAAGTGGTCACAGTAGTCTACACCTGTCACAGCTAATAGAATCCACACTGCAGCCCAGCAGACGTACATTTATACGATCATCTTCACATTATTATTATTCATATCAAAGAATTATAATAGGTATGTATTTTTTTATATTAAAAGTGTCTACTGAATAATTAATATCAACCCACGCAAGGTACTTCCTAATTATTATTATTATTATTATTATTATTATTATTATTATTATTATTATTATTATTATTATTTTCTCCTCACTCTTCCTGTATAGTCCTCCATCCAAAGCACATATTTCAGCTGTAAATAGAGCCAACAAATTTATGAGGCCAACATTAATCAAAAGCTTTTGCTGCGAATCTGCTGGATATTCTGGATGATTCATCAAGTTTTCAAATACTAACATCATTCCTGAAGTATCCTGCACATAGCCAGAAAGAACTGGCCTTCTTCTAGAGCAGATGATTGTTTTATCTCAGCTCTCTGAATATTTTACCAGCAGTGTAATGTGATTGCCCTGGATGACACACAGATGAATTTGCAAAACTTACATCATTATGGCAAAGAGAGAGAAACCTTTGCAGACATTATTTTTACCCTGACATTTCAATATGTTTAGTATGGCTTGAAAAAAAATCATAAATCAAACGCACTGCTGCTGAAAACGGTTTATTCTAGTAAATTGCATTTCGTAATCTGGATTTCCAAAGCTTCACTAAAACCATAAAAACAAATAAACATATGAGCTTGATAACACTTGTTTAGTAGCAGGCTACACGTTATATTATTTATACATTTCTTTTGTTTGAGGTGAGGCGGGGAGGCAATTTTCGGCTTTATTTTCCGCAAACCTCAGCATTCTTGTAACGCTAAACTGAACAAATTTCCAAATTTCCATGATAGGCCTACCTTTGAACACGTCCTTATTGGCCCGCTGTGTCAAAGGAAAAAATAGGCCTAGGTTTATTTTCACACATTTTCTTCGCATTGGGTGGCACTATTTATATTTAATTCTCGAAATCGCACAAGCCAGCGCGCACAGTGAGACACCTGCGTGTTCTGTGCGGAGGAATGACCTCCATCACACAGGTGACTGCGACTGTCTGCTCTCTTCATCACGTTGCGCACACGTCGTTTCAACCAATTCTACGCGTTTTTTTGGCTTTAATTTTTCAGTTCTGTTTTGTAAATTGACCTTGCGCTTATCGTGCGTGCGTCTGAAGGCGTGCGGCTAAAAACGAAAGTTCTAAAAAAAAAACAAAAAAACAGAACGCAGGTGGACATCTCCGCGTCAACAAACCGAGTGCGGTGACCGGACGGTAAATGAAGTGCGTCAAAACCTACGAGCTAAACGATGTTTTATCGCAGTGTATTAAAGTCTCAACTGCAGTTTGAAGGAACTCAGTTTGCCTCTTCGGGGTAATTTAAAAGGGCTTTAGCAGAGGATGGTTTTGATCCATCGACCTCTGGGTTATGGGCCCAGCACGCTCCCGCTGCGCCACTCTGCTCCTTTTGGCCCGTAAAATCGGCTTTAATAGGACATAACCTATCCTCCTGTTTGAGTTTACGAGCGTATATGCTTTTGTGATTTACTTGATTCGCGCGGTCAACACATCTGTTGACCTATTGACAGGTTTGAAAAATGTATTAAGCCTTCAGTCTAATGCAGAACAACCGAAGCCATGACTTTAATTTGCCCATTCTCTGGCTATATCGTTTCCTGCATCGTCATAAAAACCCCAGCACTTGGCGTTCCTTAACCTCAAAACATGCGCAAACTCTTGCGTTAAAAGGAGACCCACCGGTCACCGTTCTTGGACTTTTTTATAGATGAGAAAAGCAGGAGTCTATAATATGTGAAGACCCACAGTGTTAAAACATATTCTTCCCATAATCAATAACAACTGGAGATACTTTCTTCTGCAAAACAAAATAATTATTGCCAAGCGAAGGGAGGAGCTGAGTCTCGGCTCACATGGATCCGTTTAGGCCCGAAGATGAGTCCACATTGCGCAATTAATAAAAAATGTTGGGCAGAATTTATGCTGGGAAAGTAATATTTCCAGATCCAGTTTGAGCGTTTCAGTTAAAAACATAAGCAAGAACTCCACATTTCTGTGACAAAAAAAAATAACGGTAAGGACATCAAAAGGGTTTTTTTTTTTTAGGTATTGCGCTTTCAGCGGCAAAACTTATGGGCTAATAGTCTGAACTGATTTATTCCACGTGGAAAAATGAATTAGGAAGTACATAAAATAACAGAGAGACGCAGTTTTGGTGGCATGCAAAGGCCTACTGATGTGGGTGTTTTCATTTCCACGTCGCAGGTTAAAAGAGAAACCAGCCGCCATATGTCGCTCTGTATCAGATATCCACATGCAGGCATGAAAGGAAGTCACGGGACGGTCCAGTACTCAGCGTCCCGCTGTCCCTTAGCGTCACTGCATCCGGAGGTGGCCTCTGGTGGCATACCTGCATCAAGAAAACCAGATCTGAGGATAAATGGGCGCCATTCGGGAGCCTGGGGTCTGTTTTGAACATGCGAAGATGGAGCGCCCATCCGCGTAAACTGTGCGTAAAAGCGCACGGTCACTGCGCAATGGTTGGTAACCGTTTAAATGTCAGCTGGACATCAACAGCTAGACTAAATCGCAGACTCCAGCTCTTCATTTGTGAGTAAAAAAAAATCAGATTTCCCCACGTGAAAAACAAAACGAAGCAATTGTGAGCAGCCCCGGTTCCTGCTTCAGCAGGAGTGACATGGGCCTCCTTAACCCGGAATACCCCTCTCCTCATGTTGACATGCAGCTCTAAAGGTAGCTGTCAGTTTACCCTGTCCGGGATTCACGAAGCTATTCATCATTGTCTGACAGGTGTTTTGGGGAACAAGTAATGGTGGCCCAGATGACATCCGTAACCTTCAAACGTAATGCTTATGTAGGGGGAAATACAGTGTCCGCTCCTCAAAATAAAATAAAATAAAATACAAAAAAAAGGCTGAAGCGTATTTATGTTAGATTTTTAACACCTTCTCCGTTTTCCTGTCTTTTGTGTATCTAAAAAAATCTAGACCTATGACCCAGCGTTCAGTGCTTTACGTCAGTATTATCTTAAACTTACACTTTGGCTGAAAGCGCGCTGCACATTTGAAAACGCATATTTAAACAGTAAAATTCATGATTAATAATATTTAACAATTATTATTGCTTCATATTTTAGGCTAAAATATTTTTTGGGTGTAATATTTTTTTTTAATGTAAGTTAATTTATTACCTTTAACTCCTCTGCTTACAACTTCGGTGAAGAGGACTTTTGAAATTCTTAAACAAATCATAGCAGTTTTCCAAGCAAATGATCTCTGACCGATAATTCGGCTTGACGTTTAAATAAAACTGCGTCCAACTGATAATACCTGATATGTTTTAATGTTTTTAGTCAACAAAGATAACAGATGTACAATTCAGTTAGATGTTCTTTGTTTTTGCGTCCACGCTTTCAGGCCAGGAACACAATAAATCGCCACTTTTCAGTCTCACACTATAAAGAATTTTATATTGAACTCGCGTGTATATGCTGAAAGTGCTGAAACATTTTTACAAACACAGCAAAAAAAAACCCAAAAAAAACACACACAACATGTAATAGACAGGTATATGAAAAGTTCAAATGAATATGATTATTTCCAATCACTGCAGAGGTAGGAAGGCGCGTGTAAAATAGAAACCGAAATAAGGCGATAATTCAGTCTTTTGTGGCCACTGAAGGGCTTCAGGCGTCCGGAGAGGATTACGTGGAATGAATGTGTTTCTCCTTAAAGGGTAAACATGCTGGTGTTTCATAAGGAGGTCCGCTCTCCCTGGCTCACCTATTGTTCATACAGTTTGGATTTAAATGGAAAAAAAAAAAAAAGAAACATACCGAGTTTCTCAAGGTAAACTCTTACTTATTGACAGGACGATTTTCCTCTGACGGGACAAAAAAAAAGAAGGAAAACCTTTGGGAAACCTCTTGTCTTGACAACTTGAAACAGTTCAGTGAGGGAGCCTGAGGAGTCTTCCGAGGTCTCTTCCGTGCGGGGGGCAGAATTCATGAATGTAAATAAAAAAAAAAAAAAAAAAAAAAAAAAAAAAAGAATAAATACAGTTATGAGTTCTCACTGATTGCCCGCACACGCAGAGAGTGTCCAGGCAGGGAGGCAGTACGCGTACGGGTAGTAGTAAGACGGCTGCAGGGAGAGCAGCGGGGGTCGCAGCAGCTCCCCGGGGCTGTACTGTCTCTGGTCGTCCCGCACTAAAACTTTCACCGCCACCTTCTTAGCTGCCGGGGTCGAGGCCATCAGGTCGGCCGCCATCTGCCGACGTTTCGTCTTGTACCGGCGGTTTTGGAACCAGATCTTGACCTGGGTCTCCGTGAGTTTCAAAGAGGCCGCCAGGTCGGCCCGCTCCGGCCCGGACAGGTACCGCTGGTGGTTGAAGCGGCGCTCCAGCTCGAAGACTTGTGCGTGAGAGAAGGCGGCCCTGGAGCGCTTCTTGCGCTGCTTGGGCTGCTCCGGGCTCTTGTCCTCTAGGGTGCTGGAGTCTGAGGACAGGGGTGCAACATGCAAATGAGTTCCGCGGTTGTTTGTTCAGATTCCAATAAGGAACTGCTGCGTTTTTGTTTTTTTTTCTCTTTTGGATGATGTGGTGGTTCAAATAAGAAGAAGGGCCTGAAACTGCTGCTAACGTTAATTTTTTCTAATTTAATTTACGACAACTGGCTGTCAAATCCAACACAACAGCAATTATCCATGCAGCCTAGTGCACTGATTCATTCTGTTCAGCGAGAGCTGGGGTTTATTTTCTTAAAACATACCCTTAATCTGATTACACGCCTGTTAACTGTTTCACTGGTCACTTAAAGTCCTCCGAGACTCAAATAAATCTAAAGATCGCTGCTCCAGTGCCGCTCTTGGATTCTGACGAGGACTGCCTGTTATCGCTCGTGCGTAATTTGGGTAATTCGCGCGTAAATGTCGGTATGAAGCGGGCTTATCAACGGGAGGCGACACAGCGCGAGGAACAAAAAAAAAAAGCAAGTGTGTTTATTGCGCGTTTGCGCCAGAAACAAGGCGCTGCGGGTGTGTCTGGCGCACGGAGCGTGGCTTTAAAGCGGGATGTTTCGGATGCTGTGACCTCACCCGTGGTGTTGCTCGGCTCGCTGTCACTCTTTACATTCTCCGCGGCTGCAGATTCGTGGTCCGTCTCCTCCTGTAAACTTTCCTCCGGTACATCCGACGCGGCGTCGCCGTGCTTCTCCGACGTGCACGGCACCGGGGTCTTGGTGTCGTTGTCGTCGCTGAGCCCCGAGTCCGAGTCGTAGTTTTTCGGATTCGTTTGCCCGCACGACACGTCACCGTCGCCCCTCCGAGAGGCGCCGTTCATCTCCCCAAATATTTTCCAGCACGCCGTCTTCGAGAAGCACATGTCCAGGTCTGGTAAGTGTCGGCTCTCGTCCTTTTTGTTCAGGATGGCTTGGATTGAGAAAGGCATCAGCGAGTTGCCACGAACGGCCATTTTCACTAAGTTTACGCAGGACTTCTGTGAGTGGGAAAAAAAATCGAATCTACCCAGAAACGACGGCAAAAAAAAACAACAAAAAAAAAACATTCACATCTTAGGCCACTGCGTCCGCGGAGAGCTGCTTCTTCTGCTGAGCTTTTCCCCACCTCCACTCTTGGTTCCCAGTCGCATCCCCGCGGGAGCAGCCGTGGAAAGTTTCTGCTGGATCCGCAGGCACGACGCTTCTCCTGCGCATAGCTCTACCATCAGCCTCGGCTCCCCTCAGTCTCTGGCTCTTTTCACCCACTTGTTTTTTTTTTTTTTTCCTTTTTTTCCCCCCCTCAAGCATCCACCCTCACCTGTGACTGACAGGCGCTCCTTGTAGTCTCCTACTGGCCCGCAGAGGAGGAGAACCCCTCCGCGATTGGACACTGTAAATGACGTCACGCCGCGTTCACACGGGTGCGGGGGGTCGGAGAAGAGCGTTTCTCGGGACGGTGAAGCGAGTTCTCGATTTGCATACACACACACACACACACACACACACACACACACACACACAATATGAAGATATGGAGGAAAATAAACAAGAACTTTGTTCCTTTGAAGAACCACAATTTTAGCTTCAGCCATCCGTTTTTGACATTTTCATTGAATTTTTAATGAAAAAGAAATAACAAAAATATTATTTTAAATGGGAATTCTGACAGGATGCTCTGAGCGTAAAAGTCAGATGTCAACAACGCCGATAAAAGCATAGTCTCCGACTCTTTTCGCAACACTTGAATGCAACACCAGTAATGGCATTGTGTGTAATAAACTTTAAAATTTAACCTTTTATCAACCGAGGCGAGATTCGAGCTTCGTCTAATCTGTCTGGTTTTCTTTTTACTGGAATCGTTTTACTGTCCGACTCGTAAAGTGATGTCACCTGCGTTGAATTTCAAATTCAGAATTAGTTTATTGGCTTTCTAGTTTATTTTCTTACGGTCTCACGACGTGAAGTCGCCCTTCACACCGTGTTTGTTTAAAGATGAAATTCTATTTATATTCATTGATAAAGCAAGAGGCTATAAATTTAGATTTTTGAGCTGATTCGAGCTCGATTCCTTCATCGGCAATGTTATGTTTCCTTCTACAAATGATATTTCTGTTGAATTTATTAAATTACTTAATTACGTAATTAATTACTTAAAGCGGAAACAAAAGATTTATTTTTTTTTACTTAATTTGGTTTAATTTTTTTGCAGCTCTCCTGTAATCTGACCACCCCCTCTGCTAATTCTCTGTTGGGTTTATTCAAATTCTAATTCAAAAACACTAATTTAAAGAAATCCGAATTCGTCGCGTTAATTATGTTTTAAAACAAACATAAAGCAGTAATTTGTTAATGTTCTGTATGCGAACGTCTGTATGAACTTATAATCGCAGACTATTATTGGGGCGAATTTAATTCGTAATAATTCAGGGTTTTATTTGACGATCTTTCCTTCGTTTAAGCTCCATTATGGCGGCTCAATAAACAATCAAACCCTTAATAAACTATAAACACCTTTGAGCCTCAATTTGACGGAGTCGGCATTTCCAAAAAAACGCGGAATAATTAACAATAAAAACATAAATGACAATTGTCGTGATAGTGCCAATCATGTTGTTATCAATGAAGCAAAGTCTTACGGGTGATGATAATGACGCTGAAACGACGACGCAGCGGAAGAGACGACGAAAACAGTGAAATGAATACGAAATCAGTGCGATATTTTAGCTTTTATTAATCCTGTTATTATCCAGCCTGTGGTGAAGTCAGAAGGGAAAGCCTGTCACAAACCTGGGATGGAGTATGAATACCAGAATCTAGAATTTAATCTCATTCAAAACGCGTGGCTTGTTTGTTTGTTTGTTTGTTTGTTTGTTTGTTTTTGTTAAACGCATAAAGATTCTGTGGGTGCTTTTCACACATTAATAGCAGCCGTCCTGGTCAGAACAGTCCTGTAACCTCGGCGCTGCCGCCACCGCCGCAGACCTCTTGCGCGCATGCACCCTCCCATCTAGTGGCCACACGAAATACCTCTGCGATGCTCCGACATCTCTGAGGTCACCTCGGGGAGTTGCGCTGGATTTCACTGCAAAAAAAACAAAAAACAAAAAACAAACCCCGCAGGAGCCTTGATGGGATTATCTCGCCGTACGAATTATGGCCGCGAGGGTCATTGTTCGTGCACCGTCCGCTCTCAAAATAGTCTTTGAGAAATTTCAAGGCATTGTTTTGGGGCGGCGTTGTGACCTTCTGGGTGGAAGCCCGCTTCACCGCAAGCAGTGAAAACACAAGCGGGGAAAAGGGAACGGCACAAACCACCGACACCGTCTGGATATTTTCATGCACCCTTGTTCTTTTAGAAACTGCTCCTTCCCCCCAAGGCCAACGGTGGCACATCCTTCTGTTTTCTTGATTATACAACCACAAGCTTCTCCCGGTTTTGAGGCCTTTTTTTTTTTTTTTTTTGAGACCTGCTGGTTTGTTTTGTCCTAAAAGCGGCCCCGCTGACCCGTACGCACGCAGGGGCCGCAGCCTGGGAACGCTGGGAGGTGACTGGGACCATCTGCCACTTGTCTCACACAGTGAGTCAGTGTGATGTGGAGCTCAGGGCTCCGCAGGTTCCTCAGAGTTTTGGTAACCGCACTGTGAAGAAGAGTCATGAGCAGCGGCGAGTGTCAGGGAATGTAAACAGAAGGCAGCTTGGTTTCATTCGCGGGGTTTTAAATAGATGCACGGCCGCGTTGGAGCTCAGAATGAAGCTGTGATGAATAAACACCAAGAGGGGAAATCGCTAAAATAATAACAGACGTCTGTTCTTCGAATTCTGCGTTGGCAGAGAAATCGCTGTTTGTTGGTGTTTTAGTGACGTCAAACCAACAAGAGCCAAATAACAAGCACTGATGGTGCAGTGTTCCCTATCAAACACCAGAAAATAGAAAGCTGCTGTAAATTAAAGTGTATTTTTACAGCATGATTACAAACTGCTCCCCATCCCTTTCTCAAATGAAGACCACCTGAGATGTCACATTTAGTGAACTTGTTTCTTGCAAACTGATAAAAAAAAACAATGACTGAAGACAATTTATTTTATTTTATTTTATTTTATCTCCATTCTCGTTTAAACCATAGGCGATGGAATGCCAATAAACCCTTAAAATATTTTAACGGAGACTCGTATTTTGTATCTTAACAGTGACTTTTTGATTCATTTCTTGATAAATCATTTAAACTACTGACAAGCATATCACCTGGACATTTGTGTCACATTTACTGGAAAATGTATACTTTTAGTATTTATGTTAAAAGCAACTTTTTAGGGCAAGAAATTTGACAGTCAAGCATAAAGTTACAATTAAAGAACATTGTTAATGAAAACTGACAGATATTTCAAATATGATGATTCAAACATGAAATAATTTAATTTGCTCTGGTGTCTGGGCAGGAGGGGGAGCGCCCTCTCCTGGTGGAAAGACGGACCTGCACCCTCTGAAAGATGAGACGTTCACGGCATAATAGCTGTGCCGGGAAAAAGATTTTTTTTTAAATACACGCTGCATTGACATGATTCTTTGATACATCCAGACATCATGTCTGTACTCCTCCAATTTAACACTCCTCTGAAATTCCCATTACCTTTCCAGTAAGGAAATCAACTTTAATGACATATTAGACCATTACATTCCCCTGCACCTACCAGCCCCCAGACCCATTTTCTCTGCCTCTTCTTGTAACTTCAATCTCTTCAAACAGAAATCCTGCCCGGTGCAGAAACACGCCAGTTTCCATGGTAACATCACTACTCACCAGGATGTGTGTAGGACATATCTTTATTTTTTTTTCTTGTATGTAACTGTGAAGGAGTCATTCTCTCTCTCTCTCTCTCTCTCACACACACACACACACACACACACACCCACACACACACACACACGCACAGGCGTGCATGTACACCATATAGCCCAAATTGTGTTCAGATGGAGAATTACACGAGAGAGGACTGTCAAGACTCGTTTGCAGTAAATGCCCTTCAGGTTTCTCACCAACTCTCAGGTCCACCATGATCGCATCCTTAATCAACCTCAGAACAGCCAAAGTGGAAGGAAAAGGCAAAGGAAGGAGGGGTCGCTGCCATACTCCAGCACATCTGAGTCTCCCAAGTTAAAACTGAGCAGGAGAGATTATCTTTGCATGCCACGGAGCACCAATAGACGATCCCACAGGGCGGAACACTTAATGGTGTAAATGGAAGTGAGAGCCATAAAGAAGGGTCCCTCCATCTGGTTGGAGCTATGCAAAACATCCCAACGATGGCCGTATGACTGCAGACCAACAGGCAGAAATATGTCTGTTGGGGGGGTTCAGCTTTCTGTTACAGTCCAATTAATGTGTGTGGATAGAGCGGACGTGATTTATAGTTTATTCTTGGCTCAGCCATGCTGACAAATGAGCTGCAGCCTACCTGGGGCGTGCAGCAGATAGTGCTCATGAAAGGCTGCTCAGGCTCCTTTTCCTGCCGCCTGCTCCGGGGCCTTTCTCCTCCACTCACGCCTGAATAAAGACGTCGCTCAGACCAGCGCAAAGATGTAAAATACCACTTTTGAATGTGCCGCAGAGTTATGAAAAGCTGCAAGGGCCATTTAGAATTTTTGAGCTGCCTGGAAATTTCTTTTGAGTGTGTGTGTGTGTGTGTGTGTGTGTGTGTGTGTGTGTGTGTGTGTGTGTGTGTGTGTTTGCTGCAGCATAACCTTAACCTAACCCTAATGGTTTTAGGTGTGTACGATGTTTATCATATAGTGAAATAAAGCAAATATTGATTAGCAGTTTATTGTTTGCAGGATTCTATTTTTTTACTTGTCAAAGTTGTGTTAAATGTCAGAATTTAGATTTTAAATTCTGACATTTACACAAAAGAACAGCAAATAAGAATAAAGTAAGAATTAAGTATTTAAGTCTTTAGTAGTATATTTAGTATTTAAGTGTATTAGTTTAAAACAGCCAATAGATTTTTAAGAGATTGAATGCTGCCTGGTACTACTAGTTACTACAACTGGTAACTAGTTGAGCATCATTAAAAGCAGGTAACCCCTCACACACACACACACACACACACACACACACACACACACACACACACACACACACACACACACACACACACACACACACACACACACACACCTGTCACTGGTTATTTGTGAGAACATTCCTGATATTAAACACCAGTCACCTTGTCTGTCCTGTGAGGGGAGCGGCTCCGTCCCCAGTGGAGGAACCACCATTCCCAGTGAGGGTGGAGGGCTCTCGGCAGGGGGGAGGGAGCCCTCTGCCTCCTCCTCCTCTTCATCCTCCTCCTAATCCTCCTCAGGCTGGTCCTGATCTCCTGAAAGAAAATTACCGTCAGTAAGAGTCATTGGATTTTTAACCCCACTAACCTGCGGGTGTCAAACCAGTGTCTCTGCTCTGCACCAGTCCCCCCCCCATCAGGTTTAGATGCCAGAGCAGCGTGTTCTGCCAGAACTCTACTAACCCGCACCACCCACCGAGAGGAGCCCCGGAGTGAGGATCTAAGATTACAAAACAGCGCTGCACTTTATTTCCTGGAATATGAAGCTAATCTCTATAAAGCTGATAGACTCAAAAATAATATATTTAAGGGGCATGTGTTGACACATTTGAGCTATTAACGCAAAATAAAATGACAACGTATAATTCCGACATATTTGGAGGTCATTAGGGGCGGCCTCAAGCATAACAGAGGTTTTCTGAATCAGCCTCCTGTTTGTGAAACGCTGATAATCTGAGGCAGACGCTCAAAACACAACGCAAACAACGAGCGGATTGAGGCCCGATCGTCTGGCCAAATGGAAACCAACCCGGAGTTTAAGGCCCAGAGCGGTGGGGCTAATGTCCTCGGTCTCCAGTTACAGGACCAGGAAATACCTGAGACGAGCACCTTCTGACGGACGGACCAGAGCGCAGCAATCTGCAAACGCAGCTGCAAAAGTGGAACCTCTGGCGTCCCTCTAATGGACCCCGTCAGCTCAGGTGCACGTTAATGACGCTGGAATATTTCACCCCCCCCCGCCCCCCGTCAGCGGGCGCGAACGTCCTCTCCTCTGGTCCTCTGGCAGGTGACGGCCCATGAGGACACGTGAGACGGGACAATTGTTGAAGATCTATGGATTCGGACCTTTATATCTTCATCCAGAAAGTCCACAGCTCCTAACATGTGGAGGTCACAGACATCTATCGGCATCACTTTCACCCCCCCAGAGTCAGAAAAACACGTGACTAGACCGGGGTCAGTGCTTTAATCAGCTTCTGGTGGAGTGGAAATACAAATGAAGTTCATTCTTTTACATTTAAGTATCAGAACATTTTTGCTGGTAAATACAAAAAAAACAAAAAACAACAGTATAATGGTACAGAACTATAAAATGACCCGCTATAAAAACAACAACAAAAACGTGACGGGGCACGATAGAAATAACAAGGAACTTTAAAAATAAGGAAAAAAAAAAAACCACACAGCTCATTGTGTCATTCACAGAATGAATACTGAAGGAGGAAACTCACGAGGACATTTCAAATGAGTTCACAGTCGTTCTGTACAAGCGTCTGGACCGGCGGCATCGGTGACCTTTTGAACCCTGGCTGAAATTCGTGTCCTGGGGGTGGGGGGGACTGGGGGGGACTGGGGGGGCTGATCCAAACCACGTGGGCCGAGTACAGCAGAAGGCAGAGGTCCGACCCGGGAGCCGGCCGGCCGACGACTATGCGGGGTGGAGCAGAAGCGGCTTTTCCCGTCCACCGACTGGAGGAACTCTTTGACCTCCTGACGCGGGTCTGGAAACACCGCTGAGCGAAGCGCTCCACCTCTGCTCTGGGGTTTCTTTTTTCTTTTTTTTTTCTTCTTCTCTTCTCAGCGTTTGGCCCTCTTGGACGGGGCCTCCTCCGATTTCTGTCCTCCTCGTGTTCGCCCAGCAGGTGGGCTGGCTTCTCGCTTGCGGCCCCCTTTCGCCGCCGCCGCCGCTGCCGCCGCCGCCGCCGCCGCCTGGCCCCTCGTACCGCTGCTGGGGGAAAACAAGGCCCGAGTGTCAGTCTGGAAGTGCTGTGCTCAGGTGCTGTAAAGAACACGTCGACGGCTATTCCAGGAGAAACTGAACAACAAGCCGAGGCTGAACGAGAGGGAGAGGGAGGGGGTCCTGATCACTAGCACGGCTCAGGATCAACGAGAGAACCGAGACGATCGGAGGAGGAAAAAAAACAAAAAAAACAAAACAATAATCATTAGGTTGGGGAAAAAAAATGGTTTCCATTTCTATTTCAGACGTTAATACCTCATAAACATTTTAAAATTCAAGGAAAAAGTTTGGCGAGGTGTTTTCTTTCGCGCAGCGACGCCCCGGCCGCCGGGTTTTGGTCGGATTCCTCTTCAAGCTGAATGAGACAAACTCACCGCGTGCCAGCTGCGGTCTCCTCTTTGCCATTCTGTCGACTTGCCCGGGTGGATGGTTTACTTGGCTTATTCCTGAGGAGCAATAAAAACAAATATGAAACAACGGCTGCTGCTTTAGCGCTAAGCCTTCCGCTGCTTTAATCTAATGGGATGTGACAGGGTCGGGGGACGGAGCCAGTCAGGGCCTCCTTCAGCACCGTTCCACCGACTCTGACAATTTAATGGACTTTTAGGATTAAGGTCGCTGCTTTCTTTACATTTTTTTTCCAATAAGCGCAAAAAAAAAAAAAAAAAAAAAGAAAGAAAGGAAAAAGAAAAGGGTATAATGATGCGTCCAGATGAGCTTTAAAGGAGCTTTAAAGGTAAACCACCTCTCAGCCTCCAGGCGCGATGCAGAGCGCGTGGTTGCTCTGGTTGCAGTTCCTTTCTCCTCCTCCTCTTCCTCGGCTTCCTGTCCCTCCAGCTCGCTCTCTGCCTTCTTGTCCTTTTTGTCTTGGTATCGATAATAAACAGCCATTTTCATGAGCGTGACAAAGAAAACCTTTCTCTAAAAGGTGAACAACAACTCTAGAAGGAAGTCTTTGTCCTTTACAGTAGTCCAAAGACCTTTAAATCTTTAACTTTATTTACCTTTACAGAATCACAATCTCATCAATTATATAATCATGGAAAAGTTTTGCGTGAACTCGTCTTTGGTTTAGTCAATGAACAAGTTAAAGCTAATAAATTGACTTTAGGTCTCCTCACCTGGATCCTCGGCTGCTGCGGCCGCTGCAGCTGCTTTTGGTGGTCGACCCCTGCGACCAGGTTTTTTCGGGGTGACCTCGGTGCCCTCTGGAGTGTGATCTGCCTCCGTCTGTCACGTAACACAGTTTTTGGAGACAGTTCTAATAAGAACGGAGACGCAAGGGCGGTGGAAGGATGGACGTATCTCTATTTAACGTACCTCTGCTCTCTTCTGGGCTTCCTCTTTAACGGTCTCTTGATTCCCTGAGAGGAAAGAACCAGAACACATGAGAGAGCGTCACAAAGTGAGTCCTTCTAAATCTAAATAATGAAACATTAGAGTGTCAGAGTTTGCTCACCTTTATCTCCAGCTTGTTGCTCACTTTGTTCTTCCTTTCTCTCCACCTCTTCTTCAGTCTGGGTTTCCTGGAAATTTGAAGACACGTGAAGCCGGAGAGCAACGGTTCAGGTGTGTAAAGCCAGAAGGACGACCAACCCTCACCATCACAGGTTCCTCCAGCTCTTCTGACCCTTTTGCTTCGGTGACACCTGATGTGACAAGAACCAGGACAAATATACTTTAAATGTCCCAAAGCTTCAGCGCGGGCCTCCTCTCACTGGACTACTTATTTAAGGGTGTCATATGTCAGACAGCAACAAGGACAAGAAGGACTAAAGTGATAGCATACGTGTGTCAGCGGTCTCTTTGGAATCGCAGCTTCCTACAGCTTCACTTTCTTCTACAGCAGCATTCAGCAGAGGCTCTTCGCTTCCTGGTGCTTCAATTTTAGGCCCACTTCCCTCATCAATGGTCTGCATTTTGAGAAAATAGATACAACATAAGACAAGTAACACTGGTGTTATGCTACACAATAAGCAGGTAGGTCAGTAAAGAATCCTGAGTCTATGTTGTTTCTTACCTCTTCATCCACTGCTTTAGGTGATGTCTTATTGATGCTCTCCTCCTCTTTATCCTCTTCCTTTTGGGCATCTGAAAACAGGATGGTGAGATTGGAGGAAAAAACCAAAAAAAACACTCCTGCAAGTAACACGGCTGAGTTTGAGCTCAGGTTTAATCCTACCCTCCACGGCCTCTCCGGCTCCAGCTCCTGAAGCTCCAGAGCTCCCACTCTCCTCCACCCTCTCCGCTTCTTCCTGCTGCTCCTTCTCCACTTCCTCACTGGATCCCAAACATGCTCTTTTGACTTCAGCACCCTGACCGTATAAAAATGAGCCCATGAGCTCGTCAGCCAGATGGAATTCTCCTACTTTGCTCTTGCTGAACTGCTTTCATTTTTATCAAGGACATGTTTTTTAATTCTAAATCTATAAAGAGGTAAAAGAATGCAGAAAACGGAGATGATTTAGACTAAATCTACGTTCACCTGTTCGTCCCTCGTGTCCCTGTCATCCCCCTCGTCACCTGAGAGATTAAAAACAGATGGACATGTCACGAGACGCGTCTCAGGGGACGGAGGTCTGCTGGAATGTTCATTCTCCTGGACTCTACCAGACTCTCTCTCCGCTGTGGTAGTGGACAGCTTTCGTTTCCGTCCTCTTCCTCCATCCACCTTCTCCTCCTACGTGTTAAACACAGCAAGCGTGACCACAACGCGACGCCGGGGGAGCTGGACACGACGGCGTCAGCGTTACCTTTTCAGAGAGGTCGGCGCTCCCCTCGTCCTCCTGGTGATCCGTGCTGGAGACGGGGTCTAGAGAGGGGATAAATGAGCGAGAGCAGACACACACACACACACACACACTCTCCTGAGTGAAGTCCTAATGGGACTCTTGAGTGAGTCAGCGGGATAACTCACTTTGTTGAACCAGCTCCAATTGGTTGTCAGGCTCTCCATCTCTAACCTCCTCGGTGCTCTCTGGGACATCGTGTTCCACCTGAACAGAGTTTATAAAGAACAGTCGCACGTGTTAACACACACGCTCATTTACAGGCGGACAGCGAGGACAGAGGAGCTCCCGCGCTCTGAATCACTGACTTCTGCTGTTCCTGCCTCCGGTTCTTTACTCTCAGCTTCACCTGGTGGTCACAAAGGAAAGGATGCTTCTTTTACACTTTTGGTTAATTCATTAAAAAAAAACAAAAAAAACATCAAATTATTTAAAAATATTTCATCTTCGGTCGGATTAAAGACTTACCGTTATCGATGTCCGTGTTTTTGGTCTTTGAATGAGAAAAAGAAACATAAATATAGTGTTGTTGAGGAAACAAGATATGTAGCATCACGTCTTACCTCAGGGCTTGGCTGGAGCTCTGCGACGTCCGTCTCTGGTTGTTCTATGACGGTGAAATATTTAAGTTTAGCATTAGTCAAAGAACAGTCTTCACCACTGCTGTGTTTTCAGGCGCTCACCTTCTTGACTGGACTTTGGTTCAAGTTCAGCAGCGGCGACTTCATCTGTGCTGACCTCTGGAGCCGCTCTGACCTCTGGAGCCACTCTGACCTCTGGGCTCCCAGACACAACAGCGTCAGCGGCTGAAAAAAAAAAAAAAATGTAGAAAAAGATGTAGTGAAGATCACACCTTAACAAACAACCATTTTACGATTGAAATAAAGAAAATGCGGACGAGAGGGTTTCACCTTCCTGCTCTTCTGCCGTTTCATCCTTTTCTTCACCTTTGACCTCGTCTTCGTTCCAAACAGCCTCAGGCTCCTGTGAGGGACCTTCATCCTGCTGCTTTGAAAAGAGAAGTTCAGCCTCAACAATGTTAGTAATGAATATTACCATTAAGTCACATACCTGAGGAGGGAGGCCTTCAGACTCTTTGTCCTTTTCCTGCACAAGTTCTGGTAGATCTTTAAAGGAGATGTGTATTTATCACCATTCTGACATATTTATTTAGTAAATAACACGTGTTTACTTTGATCCTTCACCTGCTTGGTTGGTGTTCTCAGCTTGGGGCTCCACGGCTTGAGGAGACTCCACAGGTTCTGGGCTCTCGGCTGCTGGAGCCTCCGGAGGATGTTCTGCTTCAGCTGGAGTGGTTTCCTCCATCTGGGCTTCTCCTCTATACAGCTCCTCTTCTTCTTCTCTGGTCTTTTGGCAGATCAAGCTGGAGGTCACGGCGCTGTCCATGGACAGCAGCGTCAGCGCCGCCTCCTTCATCTTCAGGTCGGCGTCCTGCAGGGTCAGGTCGGCGGCGGCGCGCCCCGCGCTGCTCTCGGGCGGGAGCTGCGCCTCCGCCGAGGTGCAGACGTCCACCAGGGCCAGCAGGGCGTCGGCCTCGGCGGGGACCGCCGGCAGGTCGCGGAGGCCCTCGGCGGGCTCGGGGGCGATGTCGCCGCCAGTGTCTTCTGAGCAGGGGGCGGTGGCGGAGGCGGAAGCGGTCGAGGGGACGGCCTCGGGATCGGTGAGGGCCGGGGGTTTTTTCGGGTCGTCCTCCACGTCCGTTTTTGATTTGTCAGCTCTTTCCTCTCGGGGGGCTTTCTTCTCCTGGGCCTTCTCCTTCTTCTCCGCTTTCTTCTTTGGAAGGTCTGTCTTCTCGTTGAGGGGGTCCTCGGGTACTCTCCGCTGCTCCTTCGGATTTCCTTCTTTTTTCTTCTCCGGTTTGCTGACAGTGGGACCTCCGGGACCTTTGACCTCTGAACCTTGACCTTTATTATCCATCTTTGAGAACTGAGGCTTTGCTTCGTCTTTGGATTTGGATTTGGACTTTTCCAGGGTTCTTTTTTCCGGTTGTTTGATTCTCTTTTGATCTTTGTCGCTATCGGAGCTTGATTTGATTGGTTTCTGTCCATCCTGATCTCCTTTAGTCCGCTCTTTCTCGCCGTCTTTACCTTTGGGCTTGTCTCCTTGCTTGTCCTCGGTGTGGCTCCTCGATCTTTTCAGGACCTCCTTTGAGTGTTTCTCTTTCTTCTTGCTGCCGTCAGTCCCAGGGTCTAAATCAGATCGCTCCTCAGAAGAACCAGTAGAATCGGGGCGGAGGACATGCTTGAAAGCTGAGGCCTTCTCTCCTTTGAGTTTTTCTTTTTCTTTGCTCTTATCCTTGTCTTTCTCCTTTTCCCTGTTTTTTTCCTTGTCTTTTTCTGTCTTAACGGCCTCAATAGAAGCAGCCTTTGTCTTC
Organism: Lagocephalus sceleratus; assembly: GCA_911728415.1. Classification (NCBI taxonomy): domain Eukaryota; kingdom Metazoa; phylum Chordata; class Actinopteri; order Tetraodontiformes; family Tetraodontidae; genus Lagocephalus; species Lagocephalus sceleratus. Next base: position 86,949 of record CAJVRN010000211.1, on the reverse strand, counting down.
TTGACGGTAGCGTCTTTCGAGCCATCATCTGCCACACCTTCTGAAACAGGAGCCTTTCCAACCGCTTTCTTCTCACTTTTAATCTTGGGCTTCTTCTCCACTTTCTCCTCACAGGACATTTTAACAGCACCTTCCCTCTGTAGGGATTCGTCTGGTTGCACTTCGGGCTTCTTCTCCTGTTTTTGTTTGAGCTTGGCCCGCTCGTCCGACAGGCTTCGCTCTTTGCGTTCTTTAGGGTGATCTTTGCGGAACAGCCGATCGAACTTCCCTACTGAGCGCTGTTTGAGAGCTTCTTGAGAACCCTGCTCCAGATCCAAGATGAAAGAGTGTGTCCTGTTCTTGTCAGGGAGCTTTTTGGCCTCAGCAGCGTCTTCTGGGACACTAGAACTTGTCCTCCTGTGCCTCTCGTCGGAGGAGCCTGTTTCAGACAGGTTTCTACCCAGTTTGGGCTGGGGAAACTTCGGCATTGTTGGTTTCACTTCCTATTTAAACAAAAGAGCGGGGCTATAAATAACAGCATAAACAGCCTTTTTCAAATATCTCAATCACAGTTTGGAATTACTTAGATGTCTTGTGCATGGAAAACCTAGAAGCTACAAAAGTGCCCATTTAACATACCACTTTCTTGGATCCATCTGCATCTTTCTTGGGTCCTTCTGGATCTTTCTTGGATCCCTCTGCATCCTTCCTGGATGCTTCAGCATCCTTCCTGGATCCCTCTGCCTCCTTCCTGGATCCCTCTGCCTCCTTCCTGCCTCCCTCTGGATCCTTCCTGGATGCTTCAGCCTCCCTCCTGGAGGCTTCAGCCTCCTTCCTGGATGCTTCAGCCTCCCTTCTGGATGCTTCAGCCTCCCTCCTTAATGCTTCAGCCTCCCTCCTTGATGCTTCAGCCTCCCTCCTTGATGCTTCAGCCTCCCTCCTGGAGCCTTCAGCATCTCCTTTCTTTTTCACAAGATCTTCCTCTTTCCTGTACAGCAACAATGTAATATTTTTAAACTCTGCATTTCAATCATATCAGTACTTTGTGTAGCCGTACTAAATTAAGGGCACAGTAATATTAAAGTTTTATTTTGGTGGGATTGCCTAAAAATCTACTGATATGGGCAACATTTATATGTTCAGACATTTGCTGCAGCACCTACTTTGAGCCCAGCTTCCTCTTTCTGTTGAGAGCCATTTTCTTCTCCAGGACTTTCCTTTCTTTGCGAGCTTCTTTGGCTTTGGGATACTCATGAGCAGAAGAGATTCCACCCTTCTGCTTTTTGTGATCTGTGCAGGACATGGTAAACGACTGATGAGTGCACACGCACTTATTTAACATAACATGTTAAAAAGGCAACGCAGACGCAGCAAAACAGGGAATGTTGCAATATCAAACACGTCCAGCAGGTGGCAGTCGCGACTGAAACATGAAGAGGATGCGCAGCAGACACGCTGGAGATTTGATTAGTTTAAAGCAGTCCATTACTGATGTTTTTGTCACGCAGTATTACCATTATAACTGTTTTATTTAGTTCAAGTCTGCGTAGCCTTTGTCAAAATCATTTGGTGAACTGAAATACCTTGTTCTTCAGAACGCAGTGATTTCTGCTTGTACTGCTCTTCCATCCGCTCTCGGTTCTTTTGTCTCGTCAGCAGCCTCTGCTCCTTGTCCTTCGCCTGAGAGAGCAGCGTTCGCAGCGAAAGGACGAGAAGTCAACAACTCAAACAAAAGGACCAATCAAAGTCTCTCCAAACACAACAAGCTTGCTGCCCAATTGAAATATGTTGTCACGGTTTTAAATCTAGAGTCCATTGTTACACAACTCACCGCAGACCGCCGGCGTTCTTCCACAGTGACTTCATCATCTGAGTCGCTGTAGTAGCGGGAGTAGAGGAAGGGTTTGTGAACGTAGGCTTTGCGACGAGGTTTATGCTCTTCTCCATCTCCGCCTTGTTTCTTTTCTTTGTCATCCTGATCTGTGAAAGAAAAACAGAACGTATATATATACACACACACACACACACACACACACAAGAACCCCAAGGCTAAAACAAGCACGTGGAAGAATGTTTTTGAGGCATCAGCGGTGTTAATACCGTCATGTGGAAGCTCCCCTTCTTCAGAAGAGTCAGACAGTTGGTCATCGTCTTCACTTTGTCCCTCAAGTGACGACAGGTCGCTGGTGTGGACGGAGCTCACTGTGATGTCACTCAGGCCCTCCAGGTCTGAGTCCTCCAAAAAGTACTCTACAGGGAGGACATATCAGAATTTCCCTTTGTACATGAATTTAATACAATTCTATTTCATCAAAAGGACGTTTTAACGTGTAAAAAAAATTATTATCTTGAGTTAAGACCCCCCAAATTTGGTTAAATTAAGATAAACAGAATAGGACAACAAATATACACAAAATCTTATTCGTCATCATCCATTGACAAATCTAATGTTACACTAGAGTAATTGTGATGTAAGTACAGCCTAGAAAGAACCCAGTAATGTGACATTATCATCATAATCATGAGAAACTATCATCATCATCACAGTCATATGAAACATGGGTATTGATTTAGACCAGATTTACAACAAAATGATCATCTAACAAAAGATGCTTTTGTGTTTGCAGGTTCCATCTAAGACGTTGAGGACATATAGCCTACCCTCCTTGATCCTCTCTTTAGCTTTCTGCTTGGCGTGACACGCTGACTTCAGCACATCATCACTGTGCTCTTCTTCAGGTTTTCCAGCCGTTTTCCCAACTGCTTTGTCTTTGTCCTCCTCCGGCGGCTCCTGACCTCCCCATTTCTCCTCCTCCGTCTTCACCTCCACCACGAAGCTTTCTCTCGCCAGGTCCACCTGATCCTGGCTCTCCTCCGTCTTCACCTCCGGCGTCAGCTCCTGCGCTCCCTCCTCGGCCTTCCCGTCGCCGGGGCTGCTGTCGCCGTCCTCAATGATGTCCATGTCCTGGACGCCGTCCTCCGCCTGCGTGGACTCCTCGGAGGCTTGGCCTTTCCGTGCTCGTTCTGTGCTTGAGCTGGCTCTCACGCTGGCCTCCTGGTTCAGCGTGGTGATGGTGTCCAAAATGGACATGGCGTCGCTGGCTGACGTGGCTGCTGGAGCAGACGAGGTCACTGTAAGAGAGGAGTCTGAGGTGAGACCTTTAAAAAAACAAAAGAAAGAAAATGCTTGTGTCTGATTTCTTCCTCAATGATGGAGTGAATCTTTATTGATGAATATAAAATGGTTTGAGGCATTTACAGTCAAATAAAACGTTCAAATGGCGACAAATGAGGAACAACCCTCCAATCTTACTGCAAAGTGTTGCAATTGGAAGTTCGGCAGCTCCCAGGAGCTCCGTGTGTTGGAGTCAATAATAATTACCGCTGGTCCTGTGTATCTGTTCTTTTGTAGGCTTTAACCGCTGTACCGTTGTCTTTAACATCTGTCTCCACAGGTGCCTGGGCCCTCTTCTAACAGACTGGACTCCATATCATGTGGTTCGCTATACTGTGCTATGAGCTCATCAGAAAAGAATGTGTTTGCTTGACCATATAAAAGGAGCTCACGAAGAAAGCACGGAGGAGATCTTCACCATCAGGACCAAGAAACCTCCCTCGGACAAACTGCAGTGTCTGATTGATACCTGACTGTTCTCTCCAATAAACAGCTCTTATATCCAAGTCTACAAAGATCCCTTTCTCATCAGCACCTCTCGACCACCGGAGGAAGAAAGTTTACCACCGTCCTCTTCAACTCAGCACTGTTGCGATCACCACCTCAACACCAAAGGCGTAAGGAAGAAAGAAGCGTCACGTACCTTGCTCAATCGTGCTGCTTTCTGGTTTGGGTTCCGCCGGGGGCGGTGGAGCCGGCGGTTCTTCGGAGCAGCTCCCAGGTGAGAGAAACTCACGGACCACCCTCTCCACCTGGGGCCTAAAGATGTGATTGATTTTGGGGTCCACCACCTGGGCCACAATCCTGTCCACTCCCTGCTCCAGCATTCCGGACCTGCACATGGGAACGACACTGAGGTTGGCACCCGACTCACGGCTTCCCATCTGACAGCAAATGTGGCTCGTGGGGCTGAGACACAAGAGCGCCATGGCAGACGCATCCGACTGTTGCACTGCATGCTGTCTGAGATGCTCTTGCAAATTTATGAACCCTTTATATTGTTGTTCTCGTTTTGTTTATTAAAAAGGGCAGATTTCACAGCATTTTCCCTCACACAGATGCCACAAGACCAGGTCCAGATCAAAAACCACACTCCTCAGAGGGCTCACATCGGTCTGGCTCAAGTCACGCTCTTGCTCAAGGGCAGCTGTGATTTAAGGAGGAAACACATCTGTTGATTTGGGAACATAATTCACATCATCCCGCAAGTTTCACTGGGAATATCAGGACAGCTGCGTTTCAATAATAAAACTGAAAGTTTCCCTTTAGAACAAATATCTGTTTATTATTTGAAGACACAAGAACAACAAGATCTTGGTTTGTCAGATGCTGGTTAATAAACCATAAGATGGTCATTTCCTAACCAGCAGTAGTTGAAAATGGAACAGTTTACTGGAACAGGCTGTTTAAAATGAAAAGCCCATTAAATAAATCTGTAGTATAAAACATTCCATTTGGGCTTCCACGTTTATTTACAGGATAAAATGTTTTCTTCCTGCTCACTGTCCTTCACCTCGTCTCTATTGTTCTCCATTTCTGAGGTGTACCTCTTCTAAAACCCTTTTCCATTTATTCCTCTGCTGTTTCTTCAGCTCTGTTTTTGCCTTTTCTCCTCTTCCTCTCTCTTCATCTGCAGTTCCACCTCATTCTGTTTCTGCACGTCCAACACTTTCTTTCATCCTCTCCTCTTTTCTCTGTTTCTTACATTCACGCTCTTTCCTGTTCCTCTGTCTCTTTATCTTTCTCTCAGCTGCAGGTGTTTGTTTATTCTCCTCCTCTTCCTCTCTCAGTTTTTGTAATAACACCTCTTTTGTTTCTTCATTCTCACCTTCTCCTTCTGTTGCTCTAACAATCTCTCTAACTGTTTCTCAGCCTCATGTTGTCTTTTCACCTCCTCCTCATCCTGTGTCTTAAACACCTCCTCCACAGGTGTCTTCACCTCCTCTTCCTTCACCTATCCCACTTTATTCTTCTCTATTTCTTGGTCATTGATTACATCTTTGAAAACAACCAGCACCTCTTCACCTCCTTCCTTCCCTCTTGTTTCTTAAATAAAGTTTCTCTAGGATCAATTACAGCAGATATGAGCACTCTAAGGACTCTGGTTTTTGATCCAGGCCTGTGTGAGGTAATGCTGTCAAATCTCACCTTTATAGACATAAAGGGTTCACTAATGTACAAGAGACACATTCACAGCTCAGACAGAGTCAAAGCTGGAACATCCAAACCCTCTCAGAACAGTCAGATGTGTGTCAAACAAAGGACCTGTCTCTCCTCTCTTTTAGACCTGTCTCTACTCACTTTTAGACCTGTCTCTCCTCTCTTTTAGACCTGTCTCTACTCACTTTTAGACCTGCCTCTACTCACTTTCAGACCTGTCTCTCCTCACTTTTACACCTGTCTCTCCTCTCTTTTAGACCTGTCTCTACTCACTTTTAGACCTGTCTCTACTCACTTTTAGACCTGTCTCTACTCACTTTTAGACCTGTCTCTCCTCACTTTTAGACCTGTCTCTACTCACTTTTAGACCTGTCTCTCCTCACTTTTAGACCTGTCTCTCCTCACTTTTAGATCTGTCTCTCCTCACTTTTAGACCTGTCTCTCCTCACTTTTAGACCTGTCTCTCCTCTCTTTTAGACCTGTCTCTCCTCACTTTTAGACCTGTCTCTCCTCACTTTTAGACCTGTCTCTCCTCACTTTTAGACCTGTCTCTACTCAGTTTTAGACCTGTCTCTCCTCACTTTTAGACCTGTCTCTCCTCTCTTTTAGACCTGTCTCTCCTCACTTTTAGACCTGTCTCTCCTCACTTTTAGACCTGTCTCTACTCACTTTTAGACCTGTCTCTCCTCACTTTTAGACCTGTCTCTCCTCACTTTTAGACCTGTCTCTCCTCACTTTTAGACCTGTCTCTCCTCTCTTTTAGACCTGTCTCTCCTCACTTTTAGACCTGTCTCTCCTCACTTTTAGACCTGTCTCTACTCAGTTTTAGACCTGTCTCTCCTCACTTTCAGACCTGTCTCTCTGTGCTACAAGTCCAATTTCCCTGAACTCTTCCCTTAACAGGTGGACTCGAAGGCCACCTTGGCCCGACAGCTAACGGACCCGTACCGTCCTCCGGGGTCACTTACTGGAGCACCAGCTGTCGGATGTTGTTCCTCAGCTGGTTCTTGTTCAGGTGGGGGCTCCAGGTGTGGTTGGACAGGTGGTTGGACACGAAGTTGTCCACTCGCTGTTTCAGGTTCAGGTACGCTGGCTACAAACGAACAATCACCCGACGGTCAGACGCCCCAAAACCCATCAAACTGCGAACAAACGCTTTAAAACATCTACTCCGAACACCGAATCGTCCGGTTCCGACGTGGTTCCGGCCACTCTCTCGTCACACTTGTTTAACTGGTAACGCTTCACGTTGCGACCTTTACCGCAGGTTCTCTAAAGAGACATCGGTGTTCGCCTCCTACGCGTCGCGGACTGAAAGCCCCGGCACCGGGCCCGGTCGGGGCGGTGTTTTGGGCCGTTCTGGTACCTTGGTGTCGACATCGGCCAGGCAGTCCCTCCTGAACTGGTCGAACAGCCCCTGCGTCTTCAGGTGGCCCACGATCATCGACACCAGCTGGGGGTCTCCGGGCGGCAGGCCCGCCATCTCCGAGCAGGCTCACGCGTCCGATCCGAGGGCTGGAGGCCGTGGGAGCGGCCGAGCATCGAGCGGGGTCCGGGCCGGGCCGGACAGGGACAGGACCGGGTTCTGTTGTGGTCTCCGCAGCTCCGGGGCAAAGCTGACCCGGAAGGCTTATCCGCCAACCCGGTACACCGGAAGGGCTTTGAAAGAACCGCCCTTCTGTCAAAATAAAAGCGGGAGGTTTTGACGGTTAGAAGAGCAGAATACAACAAATGTGCTCGGGCGGGTCGGGGAATACGCCGCCTTTGTGGTCTTCGCGCATAACGTCGGCTATTTTAAAATGCGCAAATTAACGGGTTGAATTAGGTTAAAAAAAATCGAAAAGTTATGGCAGCGGTGGGATTCGAACCCACGCCCCCGAAGAGACTGGAGCCTTAATCCAGCGCCTTAGACCGCTCGGCCACGCTACCGTGCGGAGCGGCCGGGTAAAGTTGCCTTTTTGAGCCTGGCCGATTACCAAAATGCTGATGCAATCCACGAGCCAGCCAATCAGCACTCAGCAACAACCCCGGTTAAAAAAAGTTAAATAACGTGGCCTGGGATGAGAAACAAATACTTGATAAAATCAATGGAAGTCAAGCAAAATGCTTAAGAATAAGGTTTTATTATAACTTTAATTTATGATTACGTAATAGCTGTTATTACAAAAGCGATTCTTTGTTCACATTTTCTAAGTGTGACAGCAGCAAGAATGATTCCAAGGACGGTTCGAATCCCATCCTTGGTACCCCAAAAGGTTAAAAGATGTTAAAGGTTTTGAAGTTGAAATACATTAATCCTGGCTAAAACAGAGATTTTAAACAAAGAATTTCTTTAATGACTTAATGTAAAATCTTATATTAAACTGGGATAAACTGGGTTCCCTAGGGTTTGATCGAACCCTAGGGGTTCGGTAAGTCAGTCTCAGGGGTTCAGCGGAGGTCAAGACACACACCCAACTCATATGATTCATGATGTCACGCCCTGCTTGGCCATCACTGGCAAGTCACACTGATTTGTTGCTAGTATTCATTATTGTAGCCTGATGGAAATTAGGTGATGAGTGTGTGTTGAATTGTTAAAAATAATAAATACCATTAATACAATAATTATTGGAATACACAGTGTTAATTAAAACCATTTCAGTGTGGTGGTATCAAAAAGGTCATGTCTTTGTGAAAAGGTATGTAATTTATTGTGAGTTCATGCATTGTATTGGTTTTGTTCTTTGAACAGTGAGGTCAATGCACGCTTCATTTTGTGCACCAGCAAAACATATACCTATGTCTGAATTTAAAAAGAATCATATTTTATTTTTCAATAAAGAAGGTTTAAGGGTTAAGAACCACTGCTATATACACACTATATAAAGGGACCACAAATCAACCAGTCATAACAGAAGGAGATTTTAATCATAACATTTATTTGAATTTAAAGTATAACTTGAGGGAAAACAAAAATATTTTCCTTTCAAACCCTTAAATACTTAATCTTAAACTAAAAGGGACTAAACACAATGAGGCAGTTTAGAGTAGTATTTTGGTGTCAACACCATCAGATACAGAAAGATTTGAAAAAATAAAAAAAAGCTATTGGTATTTAAAAGCTTAAGAAAGGAAAACAAAAATCGAGGCTAGCGGACATAGATAATGACATCACACTGTACAATATAAAAAGCTGGTATATGTATCCATCATAAAATGTGCTAGAATAATAGCAGTCTGAAGCCAAAGGCAGTGAAACAAAATATGTAGGCACAAAGCTTGATGCTCAGGATTTCTTGGTTGGGCAGATGGGGGGTAGGACACGGCGAGAGTTGGAGCGCACCCAAGGATGGTCAATGACATCCTGCAGCAAGAGACGATCAGTAGGGTTGTGACGGAGCAGCTTTGAGATCAGGTCCCGAGCACCATCAGACACGCCTTTGGGGAACTTCAAATCAACCTGGAAACAGCATAACAGCATTACTTTAAACAGAAAAAAAAACAACACAGATGACGTAGAACATGCCGATGTCATAATTATGCACACAAATTCAGATTTATCCTTACACTTAAAAAAGGATTAAACCTTTATCGTCATGACAACAAAATTGTTACATCCCATCTCCAAAGACGTTAGGTAGGAGATTAAAGCAAACAACACACTGGTCAAGCATAATGAATTAATCATAGAGAAACTATACAAAATCAAAAATGGGATTTTTTTTTTTTTTTAAAGTGGGTCTCTAGTAAGACCAACCTTTGTGATTTTTTTGTAGGTTTCTGAATGACTTGTAGTTTCAAAGGGTGGATGGCCAACCAGACACTCATAACAGAGGACCCCGATACACCACAAGTCCACCTTCTCACTGTGGGTGTGGCCCTCAATCATCTCTGGGGGGAGGTAGTCCAGTGTCCCACACATTGTACGACGTCTGTGTAGTTTCAGACAAAGAATTAAACAAGGAAAAGGTGACAGAGCAATAGCTTTTCTCGACCTGGATACCTTCACAGAACCGTCGATGCTCACCTGAGAGAAGGTGCATGCACGGACCAACCAAAGTCGGCAATCTTCAGCTCTCCGCGGTACCCGAGTAGCAGATTCTCTGGCTTTATATCACGATGAATCACCTTCCGTTCGTGGCAATACAAAAGTGCGTCGGATATCTCCTCCATGTACTGGTAAGGCAAAAAGAAGAATAAATATGTCACTTTAAAAACAAGATTTTAATTGTTGCACCACATAGGTATGGACAAATCCTACCGTGGCTGTGCGCTGGTCATCAAATCTCCCACATCTCTGTAGCTCCTTGTACATTTCGCCACGTGGTGCATACTCAAGCACCAAGAAAACCCTTTTCCGATCATGGAAATAGTTGTAAAAGCGCAAGATGTTGGGATGTCTGAGGAGAAAAAGTAAAATTAGACAAAGGTATTACAAAGTCCACAGTACATGCGTGTTGATAACCAGTCTGACCAAACTGTGAGAACTCACTTGAGATGTGACTGAATCTCTATCTCCCTCCTGAGCTGGTGCTCCACGCCCTCCTTTTCCATCTGGGACTTAAACAGCACCTTCAGGGCCACAATGGCTTGCAGCTTCTTTACTCTAGCAAGGTAGACGTTTCCGAACTTGCCCTTTCCTAACGGTCGACCAATGTCAAAGTCGTCGATGGTGATCTTCCTGAGGAGAGCACAAAAGCATCAATTAAACATTTCTCTTTATTTAAAAAAAAAACAAAACAGCCAACAACTTAAGACCTACGTTGCAGTGGAGGATGAGGCAACACGCTCCCTCCCAGGGCCTAAAAGTAACAATTCCATTAATGCGAGGATTTCCCAAGGACTGGAAGTCCTGTGTTTATCTGGGTGGAGCCGCTACCTGTGATGGCGCTTCTGTCCATCTCTGGTCGAGGCTTCACCTGGACACGCTGAGGCCCAACCACCATCATAGGGGCCGTGAGCTGACAAGAAACACAACCAAAAGCATGTGACAAGGATCACACGTCACTGACAACTGAAATGGGTGTTAAAATCCAGACTAAATAACAGGTTAAACCAATGTGAGCTTACCGTTCGTTGATGACTTTTTGGGTCATAATTCTCCTTGTTCTGTTGATGGGAGGGGGGAAAAATGCATCCTAACATTAACCTTCAAGCACATCTGCTTTGCTTTGGTCAGACAAAAATATCATAATGTAGAACGTAATTGTATGAATTGTGATATGAATTGTGATATTAATGGTCGTGTCATCCTGAAGGCTTCATCACTGATTGTCATTTCATTTTCACCTCCAGTGAGGGCGAAAAACTGACCCCCACCCCCACCCCCAAAAAACAAAACAAACCCTGATTATTTTATAACCACGTTATCATTACTTAACCAATCGACCCCGGCTCGATAACCTACAGTCACCCCATTAGACGACAGCTCCATTTCAAAGGATGAATGAGTGTTTTTAAGAGGACCGGAGCCCCGCAGGCCTGGAGGCTAGCCTCGGTTAGCCCCGGGAACTCCGCCTCATGTCGGCCGAGCTGACCCCTTGAGCTGCCAGAAGGTTTATCAGACCCCAAGCAACGATGTGTTGGCTGCAGAGGGATTGCTGATCGTCCCTCTCCTCCGTCTTCAGCACCTCTCGGGCCGAACAATCCCGCTGAACCACCTTTGTTAACGTCAGCTGCGCGGCTCTCAACCTGCTGTTTGTGGTTCTTTAGGGCGAACCCGCCCTCTTCGTGCTACGCGTTGGCCATCTAACGGCCCCGGTGGCGTGTCCACGTTACTTTTGAATCCCCGAGCCGATCTTACCTGCATCGCTGTGACAATAATAGAAAACTTTGATTAATTTAGAGGAGTCAGCCTGGTTCCGATGGTTCGAACTTCCGCGGCCGCCTGTTTTCAAATGCAAAGCCCTCGACACCCCATTGGTCGGTCTGACGCGGATGCTCGGCGTCTCATTGGCCGAGCGGAGAAAGTACGGCGGTGATTGGTGAGCAGGGATGTCAGTCAACCCTGGACCCGCCCCCTTTTCTTAAAGAACCAAGTACTCGTCTCTTCGTCAACTTCGCCAAAGTGTGAAATAATTATAAATTCGCCTCTAATAAAATACGCCGTTTACGTCGCAACATCTTTAAAGTAAAAGTGATGAGGTCTAATTAAACTTAAGTATGTAAATTATTCAGTTTTCTTTGAGTATTTAACCCCCCAGGACCCTTTATAAATATATAAGAAAATATAAATACATAAAGAATGCCTGGTATTTCCTCTCTAAATTAATAACAGCTACAATACAACATTTTATCTGTCAACAAATCGTCAGTCAATTAACTGTTCCATTCATTGCTTTGAATGAATTTGTAACATATCTTATAAATTGGTTTTGAATCAGTTTTCAGATAAATAATTTGTGAAGCTCTTCACTGTTGATGCCTGACGAAAGAAGAAAGACCCGTTTACTTTTAAGGTTTTTAATAAAAACAGGGTTATCCAAAGCATAGTCCTTTTTTCTAGATCTAAAATACAAACGGCTGGTCTCACTAACATACTTGAGACATAGCCTACATTCTTTTCCTAATTTACACAATAAACAGATTTCTAAAAAAAAAAAAAAAGAACCAAACATTTATAGCAACTTTATATCAAGAATTATCACCTTAAATATATGTTTCTTTTGTTCAGTAAATAACAAAGCAAACATCAAGCTCAAATGTATATACAGTATTTTTGCTGTAAGGTGACAACTGAAAAAATAGGAAACAGGTGTATTATTGCAAACAGAATCTCTCTGCCCCAGTTGCTGACACCTGTCTGTTTTTACTATCTAGCACCAACACAGCGTCTTTTTTTTTTAACATTATGCAACAGTCCTTGTTCTCTAACCGGAACCACAGTTCACAATCTGTTGTCTCAAACAGCAATCCTTCTCCTGAGGCTTCACCCTCGAACAGGCATCGTTGCTCTTACATTGGGATGTGAAACTCCCCAATGATGTCTGAAAGCCGTTTATATGGTAACCTATGCCATGAAAACTGGCAAAAGAATTGTAATTTAGTCTGCATTGATCTGCACAGAGCAGTTAGAGAAGATCAGCGTACATGAAGGCAAATGGACAGCCAGCGAGCGACGCAGACTCGGAATGGGATCGTTTATATCAAACGTCTTGTTGTCATCGTCGGTGTTATTTCTTATGGCTTCTTCATTGTCCCTCTCCTCTGTACCATCCCCCTCCCCCTCCGCCACGGGAGGATCCTGTCGAATCTGAAAGATCACGTCCAGAAACTTCAGCGTCCGTAGCCCTCGAAGCATTCTGCAGCTCCGCACTATCTGCATCTCACTGAGCGTGCAGGACCACAGGCACAGGCTCTTCAGGTCTTTGAGACGGCTGGAACAGAGCAAACCTGGCCCCACCTCCTTCCCGCCCAAACTCAGCTCCTCAAGGCCAAGCCATCCGGCCCCCAGGCCGAGGGAGGCCATCTGTAATTGATAACCTTGACGTCCAGTGATGCCTATTTCCAGAAACTTGAGCCTGGACAGCCCCTCCACACCAACAATGCCATCCTTAGTAGCACAGCTCCTCAGTCCATTAGCTGTCACACGAAAAGTATCACGCAACACCAGTCCACGGAGGCTCTCCCATGTTGTTAAACTCTGTAGGTGCTGGTCTGTGAAAGATGGCACATTATTAAGGACTAACCTCTCAATAGCGATCCCTAAGGGATGCGCGGTCCCTTTCCGTTTCTGTTTCGTTCTTTGCTGCTGAGCGCCATCACTAGATGTGGCTTCTGTGTGTGAGGCAGGAGACTTGCTGAAAAAGTCACGAGGCAGTTCACATCCGCACAGCTCCAGCACGAGCAAAGTTGGTGGGAGGACCTGGAAACTGGGTAGACTTCTCAGGTCTGCATGCAGAAGGTAGAGTTTACTCAGGCGAGGGCACTTTGCAGACAAAGACCTGAGCCAAGATTCCGAGAGAAATGTGCCTCCCCGGGCAGAAAGCAGCAACCCACGTAACCGTAGACATCTCAGACCACAACCCAGGTACTGACGAACCAAGAGCCAAAGTATGCGGGATGTTACCTAATACACAATGAGAGGCCATAATGTGCGTTGAGGATGAGGGATGACAGGCAAAAAAACACTAGCAGTGTTACAAGCACATTTCTTAGACAAAATTAGAATCATACACACTAGAAAGTAATTATAGCATGAAACATAAAAAAATAAATACAACATCAAGATCATTATGGTAGAAAAGCACATGGCATTGTTTAATTATAATCAGTAAGCAATTATGAAGAATTACAAAGAAAATAATCCAGGAAGAACCTAAAAATAACCATCGAGGATTGAGTATAGTTGGGCATTTCAATAGAATAATCTTTATAAACACAATTCATATGTGATTAAGTGATCCAGAACATCATATTGTAGCTGTTGTGTTTTAAAACCAGAGAGATTTAATGTAAATCAAATCTGGAAGGAAGCCTGCCCACCTCTCCTTTGTATGCTTTGTGCTTTGGTTAACAGGTTTAAGACTATTAATTCTGTAACTTCTAACACTTTAAGCTTCCACCTCACTTTGCGGAACCCCCCTAAAAACCTAAAAGAAAAAAAAACTAAAAACCCTCCCCAATGCGTCGATGAGGCTTCCTGAATGACATTTTATTCCGGATCCTGTTTTGCAGACCAGACCAGACCTCTCTCTCCCCGCACCTTAATTCTCTAAACGGAATCATAGTCCATAATCTCCCGATTACCATGACCTTCCAACAAAATCCCGTGCCCTCGAACCAGATCAATAATCACCGTTAAAGAACAAATCAACCGCATGTCCTAAAAAAGAAACAAAAAACAAAAAACAAACAAACCACCAAACAGCAAACAAAACTCACCCCTTTCCATGAAGTCAAATCGACGTTCCTCCAGAGCCTCTGGTCTTTAACGAGGCGTTTCCACTTCTTACAAACCCTGAAAACACACAAACAGAAGGACGTGAACAGACACAGAAACAAAACAAAGGAGCTCCGACCCAAGTTGGATGTCGCCCCGAAAATGAGCCAATTCTGGGTGGACAAAGTTGCCACGAGCCCACCTCCCGGCTCTGATGAGCTCCCGCACGTTCAGGTAGGAGAGCACGTCTATGAGGATGTTTTCGGGGAAGTAGTCCAGATGACAGCCTCTGAATTCATCCATCTTGTAAACAAACTCTGCTCAGCCTCTACCCGGACCGATATCCCGGCGCACACCGCGTTGCGCTCGCGTCAACAACCCCCAGGAAACACGCAGGTATTAAACATTAAGACCTAGCCGAGATTTATTTAAAAAAATCCCGTGTGTGTTGACCGCGGTGCCCCCCTTGGCTTCGACTCTAATCAAAATAGCAGTCAGTGGTTTGTTTGGTTTTTTTTTTAGATAAAACGACGTCGCCGACGACCGTCCGCTAACTCGGTTAGACCAGTGCGCATGCGCGCTTCACCGGACAAGATGGCGACCAGCAATGGTGGAGGAATGGAGGTGGATGGAGCAGGCGAGTGTTTTCACCTTCACACCCTCATTCAAACCTTAAGTAACACTTTATTAACATCAACACCTGTGCGTGTTGTAGCGAGGCGTGTGTGTGCATGTTCGGGCGGCTCTCGTCGCTCGTCCTTTCGGGTGGGAGCCGGTGGACAGACAGCCTGCTGACATAATGGCGTTAGCACACACACACATACACTCTCACACACACACTCTCACTCACACACCTCACACTCACACCTCACACTCACACACACTCACTCACTCACTCACTCACTCACTCACTCATTCACACACTCTCACACACACACTCTCAGTCTCTAACTCTCACACTCACTCACTCTCTCTCTCACACACACACACACACACACACACACAGCTGGGGAGCTGTCACCGTGTTTGTGCCTTTGTGACACACACACAGGGGCTCAGGGTTCGGGGGGTTGTGTGTCGTTCACATTTGATGGACCTGTTGGGGGTAATTCAAGCCTTGTCACGTCAACACACTTGACTGTTTAATAAGTGTTAACATGGGGGTTTAGTTTGTGCTTTTCTCTATATATTCTTGGGCCATCGATGTTCTGATTAGTGGGTGTTTGCAGATTAAAAACTAACATGTAAAAGTTCAGGAAGACGAGGACAACACACAAGGTCCTCGGTGTGGAGATTTCCCAATCCAAAGCCCACAATTTATGTCAAGTGAATTGAAATGAACCCCTGATCAGCTGTGCCATCAGCAGAGCACTTGCCTTACGCCATCCTGCTGCTCTGCTGTGTTCTAGCTCCTCTCTTTTGTGTGTACAGCCAGCCCCAGTGTCATGGCCTCGGGGGTCACCGGGAGTGTCTCCGTGGCCTTACATCCTCTCGTTATCCTCAACATATCTGATCACTGGATCCGCATCCGCTCGCAAGAGGGACGGCCAATGCAAGGTACCCGTCTTTTTTTTTTTTTTTTAAAGTATAATGTCTGAGTACTGCTGAAGTCTGCCCCACCTGCTGATTCTAGTCTGTTTTATTTTGTCTATATTATTGTATTTATTAATACCCTATCAGATGTTAGGTAACATTTATTGTCTCTCCTCAGTAATCGGTGCTCTTATTGGGAAGCAGGAGGGGCGAAACATTGAAGTGATGAACTCTTTTGAGTTGTTATCGCACACCATAGATGACAGAGTGCATATTGACAAGGAGTATTACTACACCAAGGAAGAACAATGTAAGTGGTTTTTATGTGCGAGCATTTGATTCTTGCTCTACTTTGGCTATGTTGCTTTCATTTTCAAGAATATGGAGCCCTATACTGAGGAACACTTGGCTTGTAACAGCAACAGTTGTCACACCAAAGTAGCAAATGGAATTTTGACCAAACATAAATATTCGGTTTCCAGGAGCGGTTGGTGTATAATGTCACTTTTCTATTTCCTCAGTCAAGCAGGTCTTCAAAGACATGGAATTCTTGGGTTGGTACACCACAGGCGGCCCACCCGACCAGTCGGATATCCATATTCATAAGCAGGTGGGCAGGATGTACACACCAGCAACATTCTTTATGCTCAATGGTTAATGATTTAGCAGTATATATATGTCTAAAGCTCAAAACAGGATTGTCCTTCTGCAGCAGTGACAATTTTATTCAGATACCAGAAGAACCAAACATGCAATGTAAATAAGTGACAGAGCCATAGTGTGAATACCACCATGAGTTAAATTTAGCCACTGCTGCAGGTGTGTTATATAACAGTGATGTAATACACATAGTGTCAAAATTTCATTTTGAGTAGATGAGCTGCCTTTTTATTTTCTTTTTAGTTATTCATGTTATTTGTCTTTGTATCTCTCAGGTGTGTGAGATTATTGAGAGCCCACTCTTCCTCAAACTCAACCCAATGACAAAACACACTGATGTAAGTTCCTCTTCATTTTACCTTATAAATGAGAGAATACTGGGAATAATACTCATACAGGTGCTCTAAATAATGTTTTATTTTTATTTCAGCTTCCTGTTAGTGTTTATGAATCTGTGATTGACATCATCAATGGCGAGGTACTTTTTTTTTCCTTTTATATTATGTACAAATGCCTTATTTTGGAGAACAGTTTTCAGATATAGAGTTGATTACCTTGCTTGTATTCGTGTTTTTCTTCAGGCCACCATGTTGTTCGCTGAGCTGACTTACACTCTGGCCACGGAGGAAGCGGAGAGAATTGGTGTTGACCACGTTGCTCGAATGACAGCCACAGGCACCGGAGAGAACTCAACAGGTAAAGTTTGTCTGTGTGAGCCAGTGGGAGAACATTAACTTCCTTCCACATATGTCATGTAGAATATGTGTGTAGAAACGTTCTTCACTGATTTACAATACTTCCTGTTGCATGAAGATCTAATTCCTAATGGAAGACAAGAAAATTAGAGTATCCTGATGCAGTATACATCAATTGTCTTTTACTTCATAGAAAATGAGTTTTCAATAAGAATGTTTTGGGTGTTTTCTGGTGTCAAACATTATCTTTCCCCTAGTTGCTGAACACCTCATAGCCCAGCACAGTGCCATAAAGATGCTGCACAGTCGAGTGAAGATTATTCTAGAATACGTCAAAGCCGTGGAAGCAGGTGAGGGGACGCCGGGGCATTTTAATGAGGCTTTGAGAGTAAAGAATGTGAAAATAAGTATGGAAAACAGCTGTTCTCAAATAAGATGTTTCCCATACTGACACCATTAATGGGGGCCTCTCAACACCTTGCTTTAATTATAAGTTTGATTTTTGCTGTGACAGCATCATTTTACCCAACTGTTTTGGCATTTTAACCCCTCTCTTTTTTGTCTTTGTGCAACCGCAGGAGAAGTTCCTTTTAATCACGAGATCCTCCGAGAAGCAAACGCCCTCTGCCACAGACTGCCGGTCCTCAGCACCTCCAAATTCAAAACTGACTTCTATGATGTAAGAAAGCTTTGAGTCCCTTTTGTAGAACAAGAACGTTCAGAGGAAGATATAAGTGATGTGTTAAATGCGGATGGTTTGTGTTCAAACACGCGCCTCCTCTGAATAAAATCCTTGTGTAATTATTGGCTTTCTGAACCAACAATCACACAAGGATTTTAGTGTATAAACAGTATATACACTGTGTCCTCAATAGTGTTGTGGCATCAGATTAGACCTAGTAATCAGATTAAAATGGTATTTGATGTGCTGGCAGACCAGAATAAATTTGTGTGGTTTGTTGGGGATAAATGTAAATGACTACCTGTAGTGTTTGGGGGGGGTAGACCACAGATTGCTTTTACTGGGTCCTAAATTATTACGTGTCTCTGTTTTGAGTGTCTGACTCAACTTCTTGTAACTGCCCTTTTTTTTTTCCCCCTTGCAGCAATGTAATGATGTGGGCCTCATGGCCTACTTAGGCACCATCACCAAGACCTGCAATAGCATGAATCAGTTCATCAACAAGTTCAACATCCTGTACGACAGACAGGGCATCGGACGGAGGATGAGAGGACTCTTCTTTTGAGCCCACCGTTCTGCAGAGCAAAGAGACACAAGCGCCACAATTTCTGTATTTTTTTTTTTTTTTGGTTTGTTTCAGTTTTGATCATCTTAAAAGCATTAGCTCTTCAGACCAATTGAACATTCTCAAACACCTAAAGTGACACCAGACAGTAAGAAATGTGGCAATGCAGATATGAATCCACTGTACATGAATGTTGTTGTTTTACCCTGTTTGCTTTATTGTTTCATATTTGTGTATGTTATTAAATGATCTGCTGATTTTTCATGGGACTTTGGCTCTTTGTTTTAATGGACTTGTGCATCTCATAAAAGCATCCCGGGCTATGTGAAGGTGTTTTAGCTGCAGGTTTATAGGCTGGACTGAGCTCGTCTTTTGAAGTGGGGCTCCTGCTGTTTTAGGTTTAAGCGGAAAGACGTCTGGAATCTTACAGGAGTCAGCATTTTTATGGCTATTAAATGTACAGCGGAAGTAGACATAATGACCCCCCTCCCACCTTGCAAACGGCCTTTACTAGGCTACTTTTACCTGCCCTGTGGCGCCGACGGGAGCTCCCATCTTTACTTCTTCTGGTGTTTTAAAAGTATGAAGGAAAAAACAAAACCCGACAGGTTTTATTGTTTCATTTCTTCTTTATGTTACGTGGTTGTCAGGGAAATGGCTTTTGTACATGTCAACAAACACGACAAAAACAAGTGATGGTTTAATAAGAATAAACACTTGGCGGGACGGCTAAAAATGAGATTAGACCCCCACGGACGATGTCAAAGTCTTTTGAGAGGATTTACCACCACGTCTGGGACGTTTCACTCAGCTGGTTCATCAGCAGAGGCAGCAGGTTGGGGGTACTGGAAGCGGATGGGGTCATACAGATCATCTCGGGGGTCGTAGGGCTGTCCGTAGTAGTAAGGGTAAGGGTACAGGGGCACTTTCTTCTCAATGGGAGCAGGAGGTGGCTCCTCCACTGGTTCCTTCTTCTCCTCTACAGGAGGTGGTGGTGGTGGCGGTAGTTTGGGGACCACTAGCTTCACAGGCCTGGGTGGGTGGTCGATCAGGCAGTCGGGGTCCCAGTAGGGGTCGCAGTCGTACTCCATGCCCTTGAAGATGCGAATGGGGGCTGGTGGGGACTTTTTCTCCACGACGGGTGGTGGAGGAGGAGGAGGTGGGGCAGACTTCTTAGGCGGAGGGGGAGGAAGTTGAGGCATTGATTTAGGCTCTGGAAGTTTCTGCAGGTTACAGTGAGGGTGGTGGCGGGGGTCACAGAGGACAGGCACTGCACCAGTGGGCATGTAGACTATGTGGGGCTTGCAGAGAGGGTCTTTCTTATTGCACAGGAAGAGAACGTCGGCCTGGGAGACAGGAGGAGGGGGAGGTGGTGGAGGGGGAGTGGCGGCTGCTGTTGGTTCTGTGGATTTGGGGACCCCTTTCATCGGTGGTGGAGGGGGCATTCCCAGTTTGTTCTGGTAGTAGACGGCGTCAGGGCCGTAGACGTGCTCCAGGTACCTCATCTGCTGGTAGATCATCCGAAGTTTGTCTGTCTCATAAAGCTGAGAGAGGAAAAGGAAGCAAATCTCAAAAATTGTCACATTGTTTTTGCATCCCGCACCTCAGTTTCCAGTCGTGAAAGGACACCTGCTCCAAATTATATTTGTAAATGTCAAACTTGCCATGCGGAAACATGAAATTAAGCATGAAAATCAAAGTTCTCAGGATTTTGAAAGTATTCTCTCATCATTTCTCAGATTATTGAAAAAGAAAAAAACACTTAATTCTTATTTAAGCAGACACTCGATTCTCTGCTTCAGTCAAGTATCTGAAAACTGTATTTAACTACAGCACTGAAGCACATACTGAGTGATCGTGGGAGGATTTGTGATTTACAGCTGAAAGTGCAAACATGGAGATAAAGATGTAGAATCTTATAATCATTTCACAGTCACAAACCTAGAGTACATTTTCACAAATCAATTCATCCACACGATCACATCCGTTTAACTGCAATCCCTTTCTTACCCCTTCAGGGTATCCGATGCTGCTGTAGTAGCGGTAGTAAGCCTGGAAGTCGGGGTTTTTCCTGTGCCACTTGGGGTCTACGTTACGCTTTGGTCTGGACTGGGACAAGAAGCTGTTTGCCTTCTCCGAGGCAATGTCAATGTTGCCGACGGGCACCATCTCTGTTTGAAAAGACGTGGTCACATTTAGCATTTGAAGGGTATTCAGCATAAGGCAAGCAGTAGATGCGCAGTTACCTTCTTGTTGGATGGATTTTAACATAGATTTGGCCTCCAGGAGACCTAGAAGAGAGCAGCCATCATGATGGTAGGGACTATTAGGTTCTTTTTTTTAGTTATCTAACTAATAGCTTTGTAGCAAATAGTCAGAACTGACCTGGAAGCAGCATTAGACAGCAGAGTGACCCTGCCACCCATAACGAGGAAATCATCTCGAACCCCTATGAATTAGTGCAAAATTACAAAGAAAGTATTTTTAAGCAAATTAAAATAACAGTGATGTACTACTACAAGTGAAAATTGAATCTGAAACATAAATTTTAAAGTACTAAAAAATAAAAAAAAAGACCTTTAACATCATTAAGGCTTTTACTTTCTGGAAGTAAAGTACAGATTCAGTGGAATAAAATGGGGAAAAAAGTTCTTAGAATAGAAAGATCATCCACAAAGCTTCTTTAAAAATATATTTACAACATATTTCAATCTTTTTAGTGAAATTAAGCTAGACTCACCTGCCTCAGGAACTCTTTTGACTGCACTGGCAGGGCTGAGCGGGTTAAATACACACCTCGGCGTCAGACCCCCTGAAATATTATCTTCCGTCCAATGGGGCTCCACCAACACTGAGAGGACTCTTCACTCCACCTCTCCTTTTCAATAATGTTTAATATGGACCCTTTGGTGCCAATTAGGAATAAAAAGGAACCACACGTTCAGCAGCACAGCCATAAAGAGAACAAGACTTCAAATGGAAAACCCATTAAGGCTGCAAGGAAAGAATCACCTGCTGAGACGGCTGCAACTCTGGGGAAAAATGCTGCCTACTAAGACAATATGACAGCCAAAAAAAAATCTCAATATCAGTAATGAAATCCACATATTTGCAGTATGTGCCTATTCCAAAGAATGGCTGATATTTGTTTGATTCTTATGTAATTCCATGGCAAGATATCTGGCCCACCCTGCTTACTAAGATTTTATCAGTAGTTATTACTTATGTATTTAAGGATAATGGACTTTAATAGCACCATCAGGGAGCCCTTCCTTCTCCATGGGAAAACGCCTTTCAGCAGGAAAACAACAGCAGCTTCCTCAAGGCAATAACAAATCTAATTTCAACAACATAATTGTGGTACAGTTGATCTCTTCTACATTCCATTAAAACAGTTAGGGTTAAAACAGTAGAAATGCAAGTAAATACCAAGATGTGGGCATCTTCAGAATAGAAACGATTTGAAACTCCCCCAGGCATTCCGGAAATGTTTCTGATGTAGCAATAGTGAACCTAATGACTGGTTGCAGCCGTGTCAACATGTTTCATGTATGAGCAAATGCACCTTACTGAAGGCCGCAATTACATCAGGGCTCCTCCAGACGACAACCAGGTGTTCAGGCCCAATTTCACACACGCAGTCGAAAGAAGCACGACAAAACAGCGACTTATTAGACCCATTCCTAACAAGGCTCAAGTTTAATTTATTTCATTTGCATTAGAGCTTATAAAATGTACATACCTGCAAACTCAAAGAGGCTAGAAGCTTTAAACCGCAGACACAAACCGGAACATACATATGTACAAGCAACTTGTGGTGTAAAGTAACAAAAAAAAAAGAAAATTAGACAGCAACACCTAAAAATGATCCCATTCTGCTTCACGACAGCGAGGGAGGAAAAGGAAGCGCTCTGATAGTCTGTTGGAAACCAGCACTATTTAGTTTCGTTGGGTATGTGATGACATGCAGGTCTTTGTTCTTTAGTTTATTTAGACAAAGGTGATGCGGCTGCGGGCCTGGTTGATCTGCCACACGTTCAGCTCCTCGTACTCTTCCAGGGCCTCCTCGAACTGAGCGGGGGTGAAGCCTCGGGAGACGCAGCGCTGCTCTGCTTCGGCCATACGCACCACCCCGCCGGCTCCGCTGCGGCCCCGCCACGCCCTCGGTGGCGAGCTCGCGCACCAGAGAGAAGATGACATCAGACGGCCGCTGGGTCCTGAAGAGAAAATCAAGTCTTTATCACACAAGGGACGGAAAGAAAAAAAAAAAAAAACACCACCCAACTTGGTCATGTACTTTCCACGTGCTCATTTGTGTTGATTCAAGAATTAGTTAAGATTAAAGAACTAATCTGCTGACAACTGTGGTGAGACAAAGTCACCGACGTCAACCTCCCTCAAGACTTTGGCTGCTGTGTGAGAGCAGCTCCATAAACACCTCAGAAGCTTTACAGCTTCCTCTTGGATGCCCAGCTACTGTTACAGGCCCAGGAACCTCATAAAGGAGGCTCTGGACCAGAGTGACTCCAGCCGATCCTCGTATACCAGTCAGACCTGAGCTACAATCGTTAAGTGAGGAACACCAACCTGGTGGTGCCGGACTTGTCGGCTTGTAGGGAATCCTTGGACATCTCCATCAGCCTCATGGCCTCGTTGACGTCTTCCTTCTCCACAAACTCTAACATGCGTAGACGAGCCTGAAAAAAGGCAGCGGGGGGGGGGTGAGCATCTGGGATGAAGAGCAGAACTAAACAGAAGCTTTGACCTGCACAGTTGTGTTTTCAAAGCTGAGCTGTGCCGACACTGTCAGACCGAGACAAGTGCAATGCCCTCTGTGATGGCCGGCAAATGCCCAAGTCTCCGCCTCTCAACACCAGCCAATCTCTTGGAAAGATAACGGCCCGTACTCTGGTGGTGGCTCGAACTGGACGAGAGTTCTGGACACGGTCAGCTTTGCATGGGTTTGCACAGCTGCTCCTTACAGACACAGGCTGACTGCCCACCCTGCAAAGCTGGCCAGGACCAGATAAACCCCGTGTCCTCATGGACGTAGACGCAACTGCTGCAGCATCTGAATGAACTTCAATTGACACACTGCTGCAAAGCGAAAGAGGCTTCCATCATAAGCTTATTCTCACACACACACACACACACACACACACACGGGTGCAGTTTGCCCTCTTGTGGACGTCTGTGTGTGTAGCAAATGACCCTTCTGTCAGTCTCAAGTGCTGGTTTTGCAGTAGATGAATGAAAACTACCTGCACAAACAGCACTTTTGACAGCCAGAGGTTAAAGAGGACACGAGCACATTTCAAGAAAAACAAACAAACAAACATTACTCTCATTTAGAGCAGCGGCACAGATACATTTGATTTGTTGTTGTGGAGTCATCACTGCTGCGTCTCCGGTGATCAGCGGGCTGAAGGTTGTTATCCAGGGTGGGAAAGAAGTGCTCACACTGCAGTAGGCCAGGTTATCATCACTACCTGCACTGTAAGCACTTTATCACACGGTGGACTGGACAAACAAAGACGCTTTGTAAAAGGTCCACAAACGCATTTTTAGCACATTTTAATTTTACAGACAAGTCGGGACCGAGGTCTTTGGTTCACACAAAACCTGTGCAGGGTTAACAAGGCTCCGGGTCTGACACACACACACACACACACGGTGGGAGGTCTCACCAGGGCTGTGGACAGGCGGAGGATGGACAGGAGGGTACGGGCAGAAGTGAAGGTTGTGTCTTTACTGACGCGGGCCTCTTTCCTCATCTCGACATAAGCGGCGGTGATGTAGTCGGCCAGTGACTCGGGGACCACCGGCTGCTTCTTTTTGCACACAGAAATGTAGCGCCTGCAAGAGAACCGCCACCTCGTCACCGACTCTGTTGGATTGGACACCGACAGAGGCGCGCGTCTCTGCCGTTACCTCATCAGCTTCATGTCGATGGGGGTGAAGTGTGTGGGGGGCTGGCGGCAGTGCTGGTGCACGTAAGTGATGTGCTGAGCCAGGCGCAGGTCGCTGTCGGCGTCGGGCTTGTCTTGGATCAGCCAGAGCAGGTCGAAACGGGAGAGCAGAGCGGCCGGGAGCTGGATGTTCTGCTCGATGCTCTTCCGGGGGTTGTAGCGGCCGTACGCGGGATTGGCCGCGGCGAGGATGGAGCAGCGGGCGTTCAGCGAGGTCATGATGCCGGCCTGAGGGGGGAGGGGCAAAGCGAAGCGGGTGAGGGTGGGATTCGCCCGCGTTCAACGCTCAGGAAGAAGCCGGTTCGGGGCGCTCACCTTGGCGATGGAGATGGTCTGTTGCTCCATGACCTCGTGGATGGCCGTGCGGTCGGCGTCGGCCATCTTGTCAAACTCGTCGATGCAGCAGACGCCCTGATCAGCCAGCACCAGGGCTCCCCCCTCCAGCGTCATTTCCCCAGTCAGGGGATCGCGCATCACGGCGGCGGTGAGGCCGACACCGGAAGACCCCCGTCCCGTGGTGTACTGGCCTGAGGATCAGAAAGGGAACTCTCACACCTCAGCTTCACTCCGGTGTCCAAGACCTTCCCGTGACCAAGCTGGAATCCCTTTGGCCAGGGCAGCACGCCTCAAGTCAATGTTTGACCATACAAGGCTCAATGGAAAGAATGTCTTGCTAGATCAAATATTAAACACCAGGCAGGACGCTAGACGAGACAGGAACGTACTTCGAGGAGCCAGGCGGTCGATGTAGGACAAGAGCTGAGATTTGGCAACTCCTGGGTCTCCCATCAGGCAGATGTTGATGTTCCCTAAAAAAGAGAGTTGTAGATCACGAGGTTAACCATAAGAACGTCTGCCTCTGGACCTGCTAGAACTCCTCGGGGATCGAGTCCTCACCTCTGATTTTCATGCCTTTAGGCGCCTGCTCCACTCCCCCAACCAGCAGCAGCAGAAGAGCCTTCTTCACATCCTCGTGGCCGTAGATCTCCGGCGCTATTGAACCAGCCAGTTTCTCGTAAAAACTTTCCTCTGCAACAAAGAAATCACTTTAGTTTCTGCAAAGCCGAACCGAATGTTGGCATTCCCCAGCACCGACGGACTTCACACCAACCTGTGATGCTGCGCAGCTCTTCGTCGCTCAGCTCCTCGTTGCCGAGCTCGTCGTCCTCCGTTTTGTTCATGAGTGTGATGCTGTGGGCTTCCAGGTAGGTTTCTGACAGGAGACCCTGGAATCACATCAAAATTATAAATGATGCATTTCTTGTGCAACCCGTATTTCACGATCCGAATGTGAATCAGAACCCAGTTTACCTGCACTGCCTGTCTGAAGCCTGTTCGCAGAAGAGGGAGGAAGATGCCGGCGATGGCCACGTGGTCTCCGGGTTGGGCGAGACGCGTGTTTTCTCCACGGGCATACACCGACATGCTTCTGGGGATGTTACCCACCGGCACCTGATCACTCTGTTGGAAATAGAAATGGACATTTCAAATAAATTCCAACTCGATGTTTCAGGCTGGGGAGGTGTTTCTCATGAACACGGCTGCTCACGTGCTCCTGAATGCGCAGCTCCTGGAACTTGACAAACTTGGAGCCTCTGGTCTGCAGGTAGAGTCGCCCTCCAGATTTGTTGGTGACGCACTCTTGGCTGGGACACATGATGAGCGGCATGAAGGACGGAGACTGGATCTAATGGGCACAAACGGGCAGGGGGATGCTGACGAAGGTCGACTTCCGCGGCGTTTAAAGCAGACGGAAATAAAGGTCTTACCGGCTGATACGTCTCGGCGCCGCAGCGGTCACACGTGTACGTGGCCACCGCCATCATGGGCTTGACCTCGGTGGCGCGGGTCACTATTCCCCGAACGCTCACCAGTTTCCCGATGGTGTCGGCTTTGACGTCGCGCACCACTTTGGGCTTAGTGGAGGTGGGAGGTTTGAAGTACAGTTCACTGGGAACAAGAGGAAACGGTGAAGGCTCCGAGTGTTCTAAACAGCACAACAACGTGGGACCTAGCGGCACTTACAATCTCCTCATGAGCTCAGGTGGGTATTGGTTACGAAAGTCTCTGCTTTCTGCCGGGTCCCGGCCCCGTTGCTCCATCATCAGTCTGTGCTCAATGTACACGTCCAGAGAATCTTTGGCCACCGTCTGATTTGAGCATGTTTTTGCATTAGAATCTGGACGGCGCGGTTCACGAAACACCACGTACAGAAACATACGAACACACGCACATCTCTTTCTTTGTACTCTGGCAGCAGCTCGTGGACGGCGTCAGCGAATATGGCTGCGTAGCGTTTGGCGTTCTCACAGATGCTCTCCACCAGCTCCAGGTCCTCCTCGGAGACGTCGTCCAGCTCCACAAAGAGAGACACCTGCTCCCTGTGAGCCAGTGCCACCTACACAGCCAGGACAATTACACACGCTCGTCTTCAGGGGTTTTTATTAACATCAACACAAAAATCTATCTAGCATTAACAACAAGGCCAAATTAGAGAACTAAATCTCATCATCCTTTAGTTACTTTCTCAAATAGTTTTCTGCATACAGGGATAAAAAAAGCAAATCATTTTATCTCACAGAATTTAACCACCGGCTAGGTTTATTTAAATACAAAGCCATCCCTGTAAATGTTCTTGTTTCAACAGTGGGCTGATGCTATTGTCAAACCACTTAAACACTGAGATTAAAGACATTAAAAAAAAAAAAAAAAACAGCATCAATTTTTTAGTTGCTACATCTCAAGTCAAATATTCAGTTTCAAGCTTTTTGTCTTGGTGACTGGACGGAGGCCACTCACTGTGTGAAATAGTATACTTACAAGTTGGGCTCCATATTTAAACACCTTCTTCCCGTTATCATCCTCCGTGTAAAACTCCTGCAGGAACCTTTTGCATTTTTCTGTAAAACAAAACAAAGAAAACCAGACAAGTTAGTCGGGCTGAGGACAGTTTTGGAGCTGGAGTGTTGATAAACACCAGTCGGCCTAGAGCCTGGGAGGCAATTTGTTGTCCTCGACAACCCCCCTTTTGTTGAGTAACATGGCATCCTGTAATCTCGATGAGTCACTATTACCTCCATCTGAGCGCAAAACGGCCGCTGGTGAAGCACACGGGTCAGAAATCCGCCCAAGTGTACTTACCGGGGGAGTTTGGGGCTGAAATAATCGACGCTGCGCGGCCGATGGCTCAGTCGTGAGAATGTAAATAGAAGAGCAGCGGCGGAGTTGAGTGTCCATGTTTTACAGAAAAATATCGCACACTTCCAGAAAGAACCGAAACTACCCATAACCAATTCTACGCCGCAGGAAACTAAATTTCCCCCGTGGTGCGGATCAAAACGTCCCCTTTGCTTTGAGGCTGCAGCAGAAAAAGCCCCGCATCTGCGGGCTTTTTAATTCCCCCGATCGAAGATGTTATTGTAAACAAAGCAGCACATGGCTTTTTGTGCCCCGTCACTCGGATATCCCTCCGCGGGGGCCGTCCGCGCTGGAAACTAGTCCGGGTTGTTTTCGGAGCCCCGGCCATCTTCTGCTGTTAGCCCGCCGATGCTAACGCTAGCCGGGCCAGAAAAAGGGGGACAAGCGCTGCACAAAAAAAAAAAATCGACCAGAACCAGCGAGCGACCGCTCAGAAAAGGGCATCGAACCCCCCCCCTCCTCTCACACCCTGCGCCTTTGTAGCGAGGGCTGCTTTTCAAGAGTGAACGCGTCCGCCAGGGCGGTGGTAATCGAGACTAAAATGTGACTCCGGGGGTGTTTACGCAGCAATAACTTCACGAGTGCGAGAACACACAAAAAAAAGAAAAAGAAAAAGAAGAAGAAAGAAAGAAAGAAAACGTGGATCTGCGTTAAAAAAGACGCGCGCAGAAACACAGAGGAAGCCTCGATGGACCGACGGGGGCGCGTTTAGTCGGGTTTCCCCTCGTTTTGTAACATTTCTCTGGTTTAACAGGTAGTTGCGGGGGGGGCTCACTTTGGGTCTCCGGTGCGATTCCCGGGACACTCGTCGGGCGTGGAGCCCCCAGTGACTCGGCCCCCACGGAGCCCGACATGTCAGCGGAGCCGGCCACCCAAACGCCCTTTACGTAACTTTAAAGCGATGGCCCCCGCCCCCCCCGGGCCATCGCTTTTCACGGACAGGTCGAGCAGACGTGGGGGGGTGAGGGGGGCCCGGGTGGCGGGGCGAGTGTTAATGGAGCGTCGGGGCCATGTGCCCGCTCCTTTGTCTGACGGGGATCCATCCGGGCCCCCGCACCGGGGGGGACGGGGACGGGGACCCCCGCACACGCGCCGGCAAAACCCGCCAGCAAAGGCGCGCAGAAAGGCCCCCGCACGCAGGAACGCGACCGAGGGGGAATTAACTTCGGCGGACTTAGATGGCCGCCCGGGAGGACGCTCCCGGACCCGCCGGCGGGTTGGCCGCCGGCGGGTCCGGGCGCACGCCGCCCGCCGCCCTCGCCCCGGGAGCGGCCGGTTGCTCGACGCGGGGCGTCGGGACCGGCCCCGGGGCGTCGGGAGCGCCCCGGGGCCGGTCCCTTCGAGGGCTCGGACAGAGGTAAAGTTGGATGCTAGGCTAACCTGTTGCTGCCGTGCCCCGACCACGCGCGTCCCACGCTCACCTTTCTCTGCCGCGTAATCCTTCCGAGCCATTGTTGACCCCCTCCCCCCCCCCGGGTGACACGGGCCGGTTTCGAAGAGCGAGAGAGAGGGTTCAGTGGAAGCCGGGCGGGTTTAGACGCGCGATTTCGCCCACTTTCCCGGTGGCCGCGGGCTCATTCAGTCGCGGCACGGAGCGGGTCTCCGGTCACACAGCGAGAAGTGGCGCGAACGTGACGTAGTCGGCGGCCAATCACGGCCGCGCTTTCGGCGGCGGGGGGCGGGACCTGGAGGTGGCGCGAAAACCGCGGGTGAGCGCCCGTCACGTGACCGGGGGAGCTTCCGCCCTCTCAATCGGGAGTGGCGCGAAAGGCGGTCATTGGTCTGTGTACTGGTGACCCCGGGGTGAACTGGTGCTCCACTGGACGGGACGAGGACGGCGTCCTGGCGCTAAACAAACACTGGACGCGTTTTAACACCGACAAACGTCCAGACACTTGGAGATCGTTGGCGTTATTTCGTTTTTTTCCCTTAAAAACGATCAAAAAAAAAATCTATTCATCACATTGAATATGCTTGTGTACTATGCATTTCATACAAGTTACAACGTGCTCCCATGTGATCAACATTTTAGTTTTATTAGACCTTCAGAGTCAAGTTTAATTCATTTTTTCCCACTTAAATAATACAATGAAGTGTCAAAACATGTCAAAAGTAAAGTTCATACAACAGTATGAAAACAAACTAAGTTCATAATGCGGAAAACAACGACATTTAGCTGAACTTAATTTCATTTTAAGATTATTTTGTCATATTCAAAACCAACGACAATGTTAATGTTTTTGGAATCTAAAGGGAGTTCAAAAAAGAACAAAAAAAGCTCCCCGATACGGAAACAAGTGCAAACACAGCAGCATCGATGCGGCGTTTGACTCAAACAGAAGCGTCTTCCTCTTCCCGAGGCTTCAGTCAAAGAGCTCTGCAAGGATACTGCTCGGGGTGGGACGCATGGGTGACTGTTAAGAAAAAAAGGTGAATTAAACACAGAAATTTAACAAAACTCTATTGACTGACTTGTTGTATTAAGTTCTACCGATAACGTACTGGTGAGAAGCCAGATCCAGTTCCAGAGTTGCTGTGGATTTCATTGTTATCTTCAAACAGAGATAATCTGCAAAAAACACATTTTGCTCTCATGTTGGTGAACTGTCAGAAACACACACTCACAGGAAGACTGTTAAACAAACGTACAGAAACCTGCTGTGACAATCTTTGTAACTTACAAGGTGAAGTGAGAGTTCAGGCTCTGCTGACCCTGGATGGGGCTGGTCTTACTGGAGACTGAGTGACGACGTTTCATCACAGCCTTGATTTTTCGAACGGGTAACCTGTTGAGGATTAATGTGACACACACCAAACTTTCATTCCACTCCGTCTTTTCATCAACGTAACTAAAGCACTTCCCTTTCCCCCCCTTGAAATGTCTGTAGTGTCTGACTACTGGTGTAAAAGAAAGACACTGTTTTACATTGTTTTTAACATCTTAACCTACCCTGAGAACTCGTCTTCAGAATGAGGCTCAGTTAAATCGCCGCCAGCATCACCGTCCTGTTTCCTGGAGGTCTTCCCTGGCTGCCTCTGCGCGGTGGAGGTCAGGGCTGGGTTGCGCAGGCCGCTGTCAAGGCAGCTGCTGTCCAACCACGAGCTGGAGGCAGAACCTGCTGCGGACACGAGACAAACCTCAGTTTTATAGACTGTGACTCATTTTTCAATAACTGAGAAGGAAATTCCATAAAATCCTGATTTTTGTCCATGATAAGTTATTAAAAAAAAACAAACATTTATCAGAATGAAACTCAATAATCAATAACATCCCGTCTCAACAGATCATACCTGTCTCAAGCGGAGCGGCGGTCCTCCTGCGTTTAGCTTCAGGGCCGTCGTGGGTGAGGCCGGGGCTTTGCCCCACAACAGGAGGGTGTTGGACGCCCAAAGAGCGCTGGTACATTCTGCTGGACGGCCAGGAGAGGGCGGCGCCGCGACACTCGGCCTTCAGAAAGGCAGCGCTGAAGGGCAGGGAGGACAAAATTCACACCAAGACTAACTCAAATGTCAATGTTCACCCCCCCCACAAAAAAAATCACTGTCAAACCTCTGATTATAATACCGGAATATTACGCAGTAACTGCATTTTTGTGGAAAATATTTTGCCTTTTGTCTTTGAATAACTCCCACAAATAAATTGAAATCTAACAGCAATTAAAGTCTATGTTGAACTAAATAAATATTTTCATCCTGTGACAAAACTGTAACCTTTAATGTTCAAACCCCCGTATTTAAGTGGCAAAAGAAGCACGCTGTCGTATCTCAGTGCACAGGTTTACAGTTGGGCACGGTCCGCTTGCAGTAGCTTGAAACTGAACTCGCTGAGAATCTCGAGGAAAGCCACATTTGGGAGGCACTCTTCTCCCTCCTCTTGATCCCGAAGTGCAAAACGTATTCCATCCCTAAAAAAAACCCAAAACAGATACACAATTGTTCCTACTCACTAAACAGCATTCAGTGCAGAGTCAAGCAGAAGCCTGCTCACATGTGAAGGGCCACCAGTGGTTCTCGTGCGCGGTAAAGATCAACGCCAAAGCTCGTGGCCAGCCTTTTGGCCAATTCTCTGATTTCACCGAGATCCTGACTTTTTGGATCTTCTGTCAGCATCTCCGAGAACATCTACCAGACAAACAGAAACAGTGTCAGACCCCTTTAACTAGAAAGCGGCAGCTTATGGATCTGTGGGTACAAACCTGCTGCAGGCTCAGACAGACAGTCTTGGCACTCTGGACAGGATGTATCTGCTTGCTCTTGCTTATAGTTTCTTTTATGATGTCACCAAAGTCATTGAAGCACTAAAAAAATGAAAAGTTTTCAATGTAATCTTCAAACATATTTATGGAAGCGTCCAAATATCTGAACATGATCCGTTCTCATCACTCGTGTTTCTTTAAACCACCGTTCTGACTCATTCTTGGCACCTCTCTGATTCTAAAACTGATTTTGTCACCCTCCTCCACTCTTTTACACATCCTTCTTAATATTCAGTTCTCATGGTCATATTTCCTGCACAGTTAATAAAAAAAACTATCAAAAAAAGAAGAGATTGGTTGAAATGCTTCTGTGACACTTGGATCATCTCTACCTTGCTGTAGTGCTTGAAGACATCGGTGGCTGCCACCAGGTCAAACACTCCATAGATCACCAGCTTACAGTAACCAGAAAGTTGATTGCGCTTCTTCTGGAGAAGTGTTATCTTCATCTCCTCCCCACCCTTAACTAGACAGGATACCAACAAGGCTAAGTTTAAAGCAAGAAATCCTTCAAACACTGCCTGGCCAAAAAAACCTCTCCACCTAGATTTAACTAATCAAACAGGTAGATGTTGGTGTAGTCGGTCAGGTCTGGGCTCAGCAACAGTCTGTGCTCAAAGAATGAGATCAGCTGACTATCCGAAGATACTGACCAGGTTATTCCTTCAATGGAGGTTTTTATATTGTCATATTCTCAATTCAAATATGACAATGCCAGCATTCCTCGGGCTCAAAACTGTGAAAGAGTGGGCTTTTTTTTTGGCCAGGCAGTGCATATACCGTACATTAATAGGAACATTGTCATGATAGTCTGCAACAGCTTCTGGAAAACAAACCAACCTCCATGCAAAAATGTAATAAAAGATATACTGACCATTGAGGTCAGAACTGTCAGCATCAGAGAAGATGTAGTCTATGAGGAAACCCGCCATATCACAGCGCAAGGAATCAGATGGAAGGTAGACCAGCGTTTGAAGCGTGGGTGTAGTGTGTGTTGAACTGGGGCTGTACAACAGCAGCAGGTCACACAGGAGCTCAAAGGCCTGCAAATGAAGAGATTTAAATGTCAGGAGAATTCAGATGTGGAAAAGCCAGAAACGGTGAGTCCTCCGGTCTAGTTCTTACCTGATCTCTGATCTCAGCGCAGTCCAAAGATAGACAGATCTGACAGACTTTGCAGTATGAACGTACATCCTTCTTTAGGTGCTTCAGTTCAGCCTGGAAAAGATATGCTCATGAGCAGAGGCGGGAAAAGGTAGAGTATAATTATTTATATGTTTCCTGCTCGCTGGTTCTCGTCAGTGTGTGGACCTTTTAACCCTGATGTGGATGTTGGTGTTTCAAAGTTTCTTCAAAAATAGAGCTAAAAATAACTGAACGCCGGGAAAGAATACGTGTTTTCACTGGAGCGCTGGTGTAGGAGACACGCAATTGGCAGAATTAGTTGCAATGACGTACTTAGGGTGTGGGAAAAAACAAAAAGTGAAACCAGAGTGTGAAGCCAGACCCTAAGAGAGCATAACAGACAAGAACTCCCTGAATGCTTGATAATTGGCTGTGACTGACATGCACAAATAAGGCACTCATCACACAGCTCATGATTGTACAGTTCAGCAGCACTAGTGTCAATGTGAATTCAGTGACATGGTGCTGACAGAAAATGGCAAAATCTATACAAGCTGAAATGTAATCTGTGAAATGAATTGAAAACCTCAGTTGGTGTCGAGTTGACAGCATTCACTTTAGCCCACATCAAGTGAAAAGCAGCACACTTCAGGGCCGACACAATAAGCTGATAAAGGAAGAAGAGATTTTTCAGATGTATATGTGCACAGCTGTGATACTTGAGAATTCTAACAGCAACTGTGTTCAAGGCCTCACAGGCAGTAGCATTAATGATATTAAATTGCAACATACAGTAGTTTTAAATTGAGTCGTTTTTTTAAATTCAAAACAGACCTCCGTTTCAAGCTCTTTGCCCTCAATCCTTTTGTTCAGAACCTTGACACAGGGGTCAAACAGCTGCAAGCCTGTCAGATCCTTTGCGCTGGAAACACGGATGGATTTATATTTCTTGATTCCCTGTTTTTGTTGTCATTTTCATATTTCTGCACCGGTTGTGGTAATAATTCACTTACCTGCTCAAGGCTGCAATCCTTTTCAAGACTGTGGCTGCACTGTAGATGTCATCACCATGTGCAGTACCCTTGGTACACGATCAGATTTTTGAATGCAAACATATGTAAACCGGTACATTAAAGACATTTATGCTTTGCTGATATTATATTGATTAAAGGTTACACACTGACTAGGGCTTTTAAATGCATATATTAGTAACATGCCAGTATCCAAGCAACACGATGACGGAATACTCTCACCTGCAGCAGCCCACTTAAGTAGGTGTTGAAGCACTCCATCAGGCTGTCCAACAGCTGGCTGAATACCAGGTGTGCACGTGTGGAGAAGGTGTAGCAGTCAGAGCAAAAGGTGCAGGCCAACTGGGCAGAAGCCTGAAGCACCGAC
This sequence comes from Lagocephalus sceleratus, assembly GCA_911728415.1. Classification (NCBI taxonomy): domain Eukaryota; kingdom Metazoa; phylum Chordata; class Actinopteri; order Tetraodontiformes; family Tetraodontidae; genus Lagocephalus; species Lagocephalus sceleratus. The sequence goes on along the minus strand of CAJVRN010000211.1, from coordinate 52,691 downwards.
AGCTCGGTGTGTTTCTCCACAATCCCACATATTTGGAACAGCAGCAGGTCCAGATGCTGACAGAGTCAAACAGAGAAGTCGAACAAAAGGGTGAAATATGGCGTTGAGTCAGCGCGAAGCAGATGTTTCGTCTCACGAGTCGCACTCCTACCTTCTTTAGACGTAAAGAGTTACTGTACATCTCCAGGTCAAAGTAGAGGGGAGCTTTGAGGAGGAGGCTCACTTTCTCTGCGTCTGCTGAGTACTGCAGGTCAGCAACAAGAGTAGAAAAGAATAAGATCCGCGGTGTGACGAGGACAGCATTTAAAGTACAATTAAGGTGTGTGGTCCCTGTTTTGACCCACGGGTCAGGTTAAAGCAAATTGTGGACGGGCACCTTGGCCAGCAGCCGTGGCAGCAGAGGGATGAAGTGTGTGGTGATCCGTCTCCTGTCCTGTTCTTGGATCTTCTTATCCTTCATACTCAGGGTCTAATGCAGCATAACAATCCAATTAAGTCAGAAAAACAGCGATTCAAGCCCGTGTGGGGACACAAAGGCCACTCTCCCAGTGGACTACAGAGAAGGATCAGGCCTTTCTTCAGTCAACACCTTCTTTCCGTGAGTTCTCCCAACAGGTGGCACTCCCAGGGCTGCCTGCTTGATGGTGCATATCATCAGATCTATCAGAGCCCCCTCTTCCTCGTATACCAGGCCTGACAACAGAGTAGTTAGTGTGACCATTTTGAGTAGAGTTGCAGCATATTGGGATGTTTAAAGCATTCACCTTGCTCCGACTCCTCACCACAGTCCTGTAGCAAAAACGACGTCATGCTCTCCCAGTCTCTCAGCTCCGAGCCCGCCACGGCCCACAAACTGTCCACCAGATAGGCCGCATGCTCGTGGAGCTGTTGAGAGAGAACTCTTGAACTATGCGAGGACAACACTCATTCTATGGGTTTTAAGTTTACTGAAAAAAGAAAAAGGCAGAAAGAGGCATTACCTCACTCTGGATGTAGAAGGAGATGAGGATTTGAATGAAGGATGTATTTCCACATTTATCACTGGCAAGCAAACTTTTTAGCCTGACACACATTCAAAAAAAAAAAGTAATTTCAAGAATCACGTAATAACATGACAGAAATAATGTATAAGGATGTACTTGTAATAAAGAAAGTTGCCAGCTGCGGACGCCAGGCCTTTGTGTGAGGCATAGACGAGGGGGTAGATGCAGCCGCACTCATCCTCTCCCAGGCCTTCCTCTGTACCCCTGCGCATTTGCAAACATGTACATGATTCCATCTCCATTGTGCTCTGCGTAATGTAACAGACCGTACGGCGTTCAGAGTGATGGACATGGAGATGGAATGGGATTTCTTTGTAATCAGAGTTTTGTCTGCCATGTAAGCTGCTAGAGATCCCACAATGGGAAAGATTTGTCAGGAGAGTCCAATAGAAATCCATCACAAGCTTAAAGCTTCAAGAAACTCCACAATTCTTTCATTATATTTGTTTTTGTAATGTGTTTTTTCACTGGTGTCCTGTTTTAAAGCAACAATACAATGTCATCAGACATTCTGGTGAGGTGCCTCCATGCATGAAACAAATACTGACTGAACAGTGTTGAACATAAGAACTGTTGAATGGAGGCCATGTGAAATGGATCAGTTTACCATATTCATGTTTTTGTCTGCTAAAATGTAGTTCCTCTGTGGTGTACTGTGACAGGACAGACGGCAGAGAGACACGACGGGCAGAGAAAACCCTCACTGATGGATCAGCAGTAACAGATTGACCACTTCCACCGCTACGTCAGAGTCTTTATCCAGCACCATGCTGAGCATCCTCTCCTAAACACACACACACACACACACACACACACACGCACAGATATTCAGTGGCGCACAGTGAAATCGTGCCAGCAGACACGCAGTCATTAAAGACCAGACAGAAAATATAGGTGCCAAGATGCATGCACATACACAGAAACCTACTGATGAGGCAGCAGGCCGGGCATAAAAGGAATTATCTGGTGCAGCACATGTGGTTAAGGACGGTTCGTCTATTTGAAAAGAGCTTAATAACCCTCAGTAATTGGCAGCAATTAGTAGCACTCCAACTCCAGACACATGCCCAGACAAAGGAAGACGCACACCACAAAACAATTTGAATAATAAAACAGCTAAACGAAGGTGGGGAGAAAAATAATATTGGGGTTTGTACAACTGTATTTCTGACAGACATACAAGCCGAAAACAAAAGAAAAAGCACACACACACACACAAAAAAGACATGCTGAGGCAGACAGGCTGATCAGAGGTAACGAGGAGGTAGGGAAGAAGATTTAAATGGAGGGAGAGCACAGTCCAGAGGGACTCCTCACTTTAAATCTGCTGGTGAACAGCTCTAGGCGGCCAATGAATTCCTGCTCCTTGTACAGACCCTGCAGCGCATGTACACACTTCAGACGCACTGGACTTCGCTAAAGGTTAAAAGAAGATACAGTAACATACTGTTAAATTCACAATAATACAAGTTTGGTACAATGACTCTATTTTCTTTATATGATGGATTTTCTGGAGAACAGAGTGCAGACACAGATCCATCTCATGGCCTATATGTTATGTAGCCTTATGTGGCTTACCTTGTCATATAGGGTCCATCCCAGATACTTTAAACATTTGTCATTAAGGAAGTGTTCCGGGTCCAATTTAAGCCAAACGCCCAGCTCCTCGATGCAAATTGCCCGAATTTCAGACAACTGGTCGCGGTACCGGTGCACAAACACACCACGGAACATACCGCTCAGCATGGAGGACACCTCCTCCCTGTTCTCCTGCAGCTGCAAGACACATATGGAACACGCATATGCAACGGCTGAATAAAGACAAGCAGGATTTCTGTCAATAGCCTTTTTATGTACACAAACAGTAAAATAAAAAACGCACAACATATTGGTTAGTCAAAGCTTTGGTTAATGAATAAGGCTTGTTTATATTTATCTAAATGTCTGACCCTGCATTTTCTGGGGCGTTTTATAATTGCGGTGGCGTGTGGTTCCACACCCTGAAGAAAAATTGATTGTAGCTAATTCCATTTACTTTCCCTTACGAAGAAGCTATATCAAATTCCCTGCTTTAATTCCTTTTATTCCTTACCCAGCTTCTGTTGGTGTAAATGACATTATAAAACAGCCTGTAGCCTACTAACCCACAAAACTGCAGTTTATCAAATTTCCTCCTGCCATGCACTGATTTCCTAAACCCATGGTGCTTGTTGCGGTAGAGCTAAGTAAGCTGATCTGCTGTAGAGGTGTGTAAATGAAATGATGGGCTACCTCACTGACAGAGGCCTTCAACTCCTCCAGTCTATCAGGAGCTCTGTCGGGAACCCTTTTGCTGCACTCAATATCATAACGTTTCTGTGCCGTCTGGAGCTGAATCCACACTCCCAGAGATACTTTTACCAGACCAGTCATTAATTTCATCGCTAAAGGAGAAAAACATGCAAACAAAGGGTTTTTTTTTTTTTTTTTTTTGGGCAGTTCAACGTTTTCAAAGGTTAAGATTTGCCATTTTATCTACATCAACAGTAGAATAGAAGAGAGGCAGCACTTTCTTCAGAGTATCCATTAAAGTGCTCACCAAGCAAGGTGCTGGTGTGTCTGAAGGCCCTGACCTGGGAGTCAGACAGGCCGGTGAGCAGCGCCAGCAGAGAAGGGAAGAGGTACTCGTCATAAATGAGACTGTTCCGGCACGAGTACACCAGCAGCTGGGCAAACTCACACAAGCCAGCTTTAAAACGCTTAAGCTGGGGACCCGGATTGGACAACGGGTAGTTCACCGAATCCTTCAAAATAAAGGGATGGAACACAAATGAAAAAAATTACTCCCAACGTGCAATTACAATAAAAATCACCTACATCCAGGAAAGTTCAAACGTCAATAATTCTGATATAAGCTTTCTGAGTGATTCATCTCTTACCTCGTTGAACTCTTTAGTTAATGTGCTAATGATCTCAGCATTCTGCAGATTGTCAAACATCTCACTGCTAACCACACCTAATCAAAAGGAATCAGGAAAATTTATGAATAAAAGAAGGTAACAAAATTCTCTGTAATTTTAAATCTTGAAGCACAATTCTCTCTTCCAACAGATATGATGTGTCTTCGTCAGTGGTGTGCTCGGGAGAAAATTGACATGACATTGTTGCCATGCTGAGAGATCAATACGTGACTGCTGATCATTGTCCAAAATGAAATTGAAAAGATAATCTGTTCAACTCTGACCCCTGCCCAGTGGACGCTCTTGGTCTCTGACCTTTACATCCACAGGACTGAACAATAAAGTTGATGAGGACCAGCAAGCTGCCTTTTCGGTTCTCTTTGTAGCTGTCGAGCCACTCGTCCACCACCGTCTGTTGGACCCAGAGAGACCAATGAGGACACAGGGATTAGACAAAAAGCAGATTTATAACAATACAGATTAGCATTGTGGGTTCCATCCCTAATCTCACTTCAAGTTAGTATCTAAACTGAATATATGAATACTGGTCTTAAATATTTAAAATATTTAAATGTTTTGGATAAACCATTTTAAAAATATGAATTCCAAGACTGCAACAAGCAATAGCTTCTATTATTGAATAAAGTGAGTGTTAAATTCCATTAATTTTCAATAGATATCATGAATACATCATTTATTTTCCCTCCAGTATCAATTTACTGGGGTGTAATCTTCCCTCTATATTTTATATTATATATATAAATCTTTTTTTTAATATATTTTTTAAATATTTTCTATCTTTGGCAGCCACAATGCAATAACAATATAAAAGGTTTGAAGAAGATGGAAGTGTAGTTAACCCAAAGACTGAGCAATTAATGCAGAGCCTGATAATGTGATAGTGTTTTTGAAGTTTGCTGAAAGTGTGTGGTCACACACTCCCCAGCCCTGGCCCGTCCTGTCCACACTCTAAGTACTCAATAGTCTCCTGTTGATGCTCAACTTTCTAGCTGTCGCTGTTGCTTCCTTTTTAATCTTTAACTCAGAAACATTGTGAAGCTCGGGACAAATGGCTGGGACAGATGCATCACTGGCAGGACAGCAGCGAAAATGAGTTTTTGCGTATCAAAGGCAGTTGTGCAGGGCCACATCAGTCAGCCAATGACAGCAGATGATAATCCCCTCATTGTCAGCTGGGAGCGCTCTCCTCCTTCAGCACCTCCCTCCCTTTATGTGTTCATCTACACCCTCCTTTCACCCCCGGAGGTGCTCACCACCATGGCGTTCTTTCCAGAGGAGACAGCTACGTAGATGTCCCCTGCTCCGATGCTCTGGGTTCTCTGGCTCTTGTCTATTAAGGGCCTGGGAGATGGCTTCTTGCGGATCCCACGGGACTCCTGCTGCTGGGGGGAGAGGTCTGGAGAACTGGGGATGGGGCCATTACTGGTGCGGGATGTCACCTTCAATGCAGCTTTACGCCTGGGTCTCTTGGGTGGCTGGGGCAAGAAAAAAAAGAGATGGGAGGGGACTGAAGCGACGGTTTAAATGTGAATAGCCGGGTCAGCAGAGTGGTCGTCATGGTGAGGTATATTTTCAGTGTAATGCAAATACCCAACAGTGTAATTGGAGTAATAATTTATGGCGGATAGCTTGTGATCTTGTTTAAATAAATGGGAAATTACAACAATAAAGCTGCAACAAAGACTGGAACCAACCGGAGGGCCGGGTACGGCCTGGTTACGTGGCTTTGCGACTTTCATCTCAACTTCGGTACCAGAACTTGTGAATTCATCTGAAGTTTCATCCAGATCCTTGAGACTAAAAAAAAAAAGAAAAAAAAAGAAGGGGTAACAAATGTACAATCGCCAGACATAAACATGAATAAAACATGCTAAAATTCTTGGTCTATGACAAAAATATCCTGTTTTTAAACCTTTAATCCACAGTTGGTTCACCGTTGAAGATTAATTCCTCTATCACTTACACAGTGAAGTAAACAATACCGTAAAATCAAATAATCTGAGGCCGTGTTCTTCTCAGAAACCATGAAATGAGTCATTGAACAGCCACAATCGTGTTCTGGGTGGGTCTGTAAAGCAGCGTTGACATGGGGGTGGAGGATGTGGAGGTCAGATCTACCTGTCCACCGGGGAGGCTGCGGCGTCCATCCTCAGCAGCAACCACAATATTAAGACTTTTAACACTCAGTCACCAAAGAAACCTGCTGAAAACACATGATACATGTGGTCCTCTCAACCAACCTACCAGGATAGCTACTTTCACCAGTAACAACCTTAAATATTGCTAGAAGCTATTCAGAGCACTGGGATTAAGAAATGATGGAAACGAGTTAATAAAAATAATAAATTAACCAATAAAAGACTATACTACACTACCTCCTTTACGTTATTACCTGTACTTTATTCGGGATTATCAGTATCTTTCCAGTTTTTAGAACGATCTAATCCGGTAGAATAGGCGCGAAAAAACCAGGATTAGGATTATTTGATTGGTCAGCGAGGTCCAGCAAGAGCCCCGTTAATTGGCCGGAGGGACAAACCAGCACGACGCGTCCACAACCGGACACGAAAGTCAGTTTGAAGCGATACACGTGGTCTACACCATGAATACGACCACTGGACGAAGCACAGCTGGAGCACAGCTGCATGTACAACTTCTTGTTTCGGCAGGTTCTGTCTGATGGACGTCAGGGCGGCTCAGCCCCCCCCCCCGCCCCCACCCCTTTACTGGTCCCCCCCTCCCGGTTCTCCCCCCCCCTCACTGGTCCCCCCTTACTGGTTCTCCCCCCCTTTACTGCCCCCCCTCCCTCACTGGTTCTCGTCTTTTCGCCTCTGTGCTCCATTGTTCGGTCTGTGATGAGGTTTGACCCAAGTAAAGCTACCCGTAGTCGACACGCAACATCCGGTTTGCCCCTTCTAAATAAAATGCACGCGTCTATGCCGACTTTTCCTATACACGTGTAGCACATTGATGAATAGGTAAGAAACTATTATATTTCTGTGATTGGATAATTTGCGGTAAATGAAATACCCATCGACTTATTACAAACATCAAGAAATGTTTACTTTCGCAAGATATTCATCTTCGGCTTGTTTTCCCTTTAAATTGTGAAGTCTTCCAGTTTGCTTTCAAAGTCACTATAGCTAAAACTATTATTTTATTATTATTATTAATAAATGACACTCTTGTTTGCCAAATGTCTTTTTTTAAACTTGCCTTTATAAAGCGTCGGGGTTTTACCCTGAAATCGCTCATCCGGTGTTTGCGCGCCCGTCCCCGCTGCCTTGCCGCCCGGCTCCTGACGGGAGCGCCCCGTCCTCGCCGCTCCTCCCCGCCCCAGAGCGGAGCGCGTCTCCCTGGAAGGACAAATCCACCAGACGCGCTCAATGGGAAACAACCGTAGCGCCTTTAACCCGGGCTGCATGCCGATTCCACTCACTTAAAATCGCAGAAAAAAAGAGACAGGATTCTCCCCCCTACACCACCCCTCATACTTTTGTGCGAGTACTTTTTTTTTTTTTTAATCCAAAGCGGCCCGATCCTTCATTTATTTTTAAAGCGGCTGCGCCCTTTGGTCTGCCTCCATCCAGCCGCCGTCTCCCCGTGAGGATGGACGCACGGCTGTGTCTCGGTGGGAAGCCCCTTCTGGTGTCCCTGCTCGCGGTCTTTGCCCTCTCGGGGCTCCGGAGCCGCTCGGCCGCGGCGGGGAGGAGCTGCGCCGACACCCGGCAGGTGTACGCCGAGATGGGCTACAGCACCGGCACCGCGCCGCAGACGCAGATCTCCGGTAATGTCTCCGCATCCTCACACACACCTTGTGAAAATGCCCCGCGAGTAATACAGGGTGAAAATCCTGATTTTTTTTTTTGTTCCTTTTGGTGCATGTGTGTCACAAAATGCACCCCGACGCGTAAAAGTAAATAAAATACGCATCAAGACTCACTAATAGGCACCTGGGACGCAACGCTTGAACACCATGTCAGGTTTTTTCCCCCCAGACCGATAACGTAGACTGATTTAAACCAAATTACACCGTCCCTCCTCCCTTCTGAGCCGGTTAAATAGGCTGATTAAGAAGATGAGCAAATTGCCGACACCGGTGCAACAAAGCGCCTCGCCCCTGATGAGTGTGTGCCTTCCTGGGCCAGAGGTAAATCCCTGCGTGGACCCAAAAGGCGGCTTTGTCTGCTGATCATCTTATCTGGCGAATTACATGGATTACAAATCTGGAAAATAAGTTTAAGTGAGAGAGGATGAGTGGTTATCGGCTAAAAGTGAGGGGGAAGGTGTTCTTCATCTGTGTGTGTGTGTGTGTGTGTGTGTGTGTGTGTGTGTGTGGACGAGGCTCATGTGCAGCTTTGTCTTGAAAGAAGTGAATAAAATATAAGAGGTGAAGTTGCACAGAGATAGGGAGGGTTAACTTGGGGCTATTGATCTGTGTGTGTATATGTATATGTGTGTGTGTGTGTGTGTGTGTGAGAGAGAGACAGAGACTGGCAACTGCGATATTGATTGGTTTTCTGTGTGTGTGTGTGTGTGTGTGTGTGTGTGTGTGTGTGTGTGTGTGTGTGAGCTCACTGTCCCGTGGGCCAGGGGAGCAGATGGCTGGGAGTGCGAAGGATGAGGAGAGGCAGTTTAGACAGAGAAAACAGAGGGATGAGAGAGGACTAATAGTGGGAGACGCACACGTTGGGAACAAAAGAGTCCGGGGTGGAGTTGAGGATGGCAATTTTGACTCCATTAACAGCAGCGGCAGCATTCAGGGCCAAACAACCATCCGAGGGGTTTCTCCACCGGTTCCTTGTTGTCGCACATTGTTAACTTTGACATCCTGGAGATCCACCCTGAGCTGACAATGGAGGGCAGATTAAAGCAGAATAATTCATGCTGCCTTCGTTCACCATCACACCCGCTTCTTTGAGAAGATCTCACTTCAGAGCCTGCACAGATTGATGAGTCGGGGGGGGAAGTGACTCCCTGAAAACTGACTCCCCGCGCCTCGACTTTCTCTCCCCGTTTTCAGTCGGCGTGTTTAATAATCGGGGCTCAGATTACGGCGTCGCATCTGCAGAGCTGACACGTCTGCACCTCCATGGTGACGGCAGATCTGAAGACACCGTGGTCAGAGCCCACAGTAATGAGACATTTCTAATAACACCCCGTGGGTTTATCTTAATCAGGAGGGGTCTCGTCAGTAGAGATGATATCGCGCTACTGCGACGGTCGCTTTCGCTCTCTTTGGGAGGCTGACTTGACCCAATCTGCTGCTGCGTCGTAGGCGAGCACCTGCGCCTCTGTCCCCAAGACTACACCTGCTGCTCCAGTCAGATGGAGGAGACGCTGTCCCTGCAGAGCGAGAGGGACTTCCTGAAGGCCGTGGAGGAGAGCAGCCAGTTCCTCCTGACGACCTTCACCCAGAGGCACCGCCGCTTCGACGGTGAGGAATGCGAAACCGCCACGGGCCCCGAACAGACAGACAGACAGACAGACAGACAGAGAGACAGACAGAGAGACAGACAGACAGACAGACGGGGACGCGCGCTCGGCTGAAGCTCCGGACTTGACTTGATGTTCTCTAACACATTTTGTTCGCTGGGAAAAAAAACCCAAAGCTGCAGGGTTTATGCTGGGAGCCTCGTCAGGTCCAGTCTGGGCTCAGGCGTCGGTGTACAACGAGCCAACGGCGATGATTGACAGCCGAGCGGAGCCTTATTAAGCCTCTCCGCGTGCAGAGCTTCTCCATCTCCGGCTGACTTTGGAAGCTAAAAGCGCGGCGCCGCATACATATTGCAGCAGTCCCAGCATTGCTCTTATTTATGTTTAATCAATCTGAGTTTACTGTTGCGCTTTATTAAAGCCGGGTCACGGTCGCGGCGGCGGTGGCGCCGGGGATATCCTTGACTTTTGTTTCCTACGCTCGTCTCTCGATTAAAGGCGAGGGTGATCCAGAGAATAAACCCGATGACTGGCTTTTTATTGAGTAACGGAGTTGCAGCAGAGGGCATTAAACTTTAAATTAGCCGCTCATCTCCCGTCTAATATCGGAATGTCACAGGTTTGTGTGTCTTCAGAGTCACAGAAAATCAAAAGTGATACCACTGCACCATACTGTGCCTTTAAATGTCACATGTAAGATGAATATACTGGCGTTTAAGATCCAGTAAACAGGATTTTAAGGGTTTTCCATCCATCATCAAGAAGAGTGTTTAGCATTAAAACACTCTTCTTGATGAACACCTGAGCCGAGTGCCGTGGAGATTACTCTCTCTCTCTCTCTCCCCCACACACCTTAAGTCTTGAATCAATCTGGATGACATCATCACCGCGTCTCTCCTCAGCGGAGGACGTTAAATATTACCGAAGAACGAGTTGCTCGAATGTGGCGGCATGTCCCTTTAAAAGCGCCGCCGATGCCGCCTGCGAGGCGGCTGGGCTGCGCTTCAGGGAATTCGGCCCACGCCGTCTCAGATTCTGGACGTCGTGGCGTCGAGCTCTGCAACCGCAGCAGAGAGCAGCGCCGAACACCTCCTCCTCCCCCTCCTCCTCCCCCCTCCTCCCCCTCACTGTGGACCGCCATCACCTTCTTTTTTCCCTCCCTCTTTTCATTTATATAATGTGTCTATGATGAATCACTTAAAGCCAGGGAAGGTGTGGGAGCCCACATATGAGTCCTGAGGGCAGAAATAGAATCCATTTTTTGTTCAGACTCATTTACAGGATGAGCCCCCCCGATCACGTGGAGGAGCCCCGCTGAATCTGTGCTTCTCCGCGTCTCTCCGCAGAATTCTTCAGGGAGCTGATCGACCTGTCGGAGAAGTCCATGAACCACATGTTCACCAAGACCTACGGCCGGCTCTTCACCCAGAACTCCCACGTGTTCCAGGAGCTGTTCGTGGAGCTTCGCAGATACTATTCCGGTGAGCCCCCCCCCCTTTACCCATCAGGCCGACCCTCACGCGGGCCTCTCTCTTCCACCAGTATGAACTGGTGGAAGAGAGGTGATTCCCCAGTTGCTCTTGAGGTGATTCCCCAGTGTCTCTGCAAAGGGACAGAAGCGTCAGCTCCTTGTCTCAGAAGGACTGCCAAGAGGGACGAATTGGAACCCTGCAGACGGCCCATTCTATTCCTGTGTCTTGGCTCAGCGGCCGTCCGTTGGCACGCCGTCCTGCAGGCTGTGTGCGCTCGCTCCAGCTCCGCCTCTTAGCCAAACAGCATGTACGGCTAATTCGATGCTGTATAGAAGACCACCGCCTGTCTGCCACTTGAGCTGGGCTTCCAAACCGGAGACGTATCGTGACGCACAAGCGGAGCCTTGGTGGTGTTGTGGAGCCGCGCGTGTCATTCGTGGAGGGAAGAGGATCGCCTGGGCCCCGCGCCCGGCGCTCACGGGTCTCCTTTCCTCTCCCCCAGGAGGCAGCGTCAGCCTGTCGGAGGTCCTGTCCGACTTCTGGTCCCGGCTGGTGGAGCGCCTCTTCTCCCTGGTCAACCCCCAGTACCAGTTCGCCGACGACTACCTGGAGTGCGTCAGCAAGCACGCCGAGCAGCTGCAGCCGTTCGGGGACGTGCCGCGCAAGCTGCGCGCGCAGGTGCGTGTCGCCCCGTCGAGCCCCCCCGAGCGTGACCGTAGCGATTGACCCACTGCCTCTTTTACCCCCCCCGAAAGGTGACGAGGGCCTTTGTCGCCGCCAGAGCTCTATCACAGGGTCTCTCCAGTGGGCGGGACATCGTGAACAAAGCAACGAAGGTGAGGGACGCACCAGCGCGACATGAACCAGGTTCATTCAGGGGAAGGACCTACTCATGCACACCCCCGAAGAGGGTCACCTTGTCACTGTAGTGCTCAGTATTCCCGTTTGTGCCCCGGGGGGGGCGTTTGTTGTTTCAGCTGACGGCCGACTCGCAGTGCGTGCGCGGGCTGATGCGCCAGTGGTACTGCCCCCTGTGCCGGGGGCTGCCCTCGCTGCGGCCCTGCCACTCGCTCTGCCTCAACGTGATGAAGGGCTGCCTGGCCAATCAGGCCGACCTGGACACCGAGTGGAACAATTTCATCGGTGGGTGTGGGTGCCGGGGGTGGTGGGGGGGGACACACGCGCCGACACCCTGCTTAATGAGGGCGAGGGCGGCGTTTAGCACGCCGCTGAATCCTCCCAAATCCGTCACGCGCGGCCACCGCAGCATCTCCAGCTCCGGCGCGACGGACGGGGAAAGCTGCCGGGGCCGAAGCGACACCAGGAGCAAGTCAGAGTCAGAGTTGTGACATGTTGAGCCCGTCGAAAAGCGTGCTCTCCTCTCCCCCTCATTTCCTTTTTGCTGTAATGAATCCCCGCTCCATTAATCATTCATGCCTGTCTGCTCCTTTACCATTGATCCGCCTTCCCTGCTTTCCTTTCCTCAACCTGTCATCATTCAGTCCATTTGGAGGCGCCGCTACGCATTTCACCCTCCTTTCATTTCCATTTTTCACTCCTCTCATAGGCACAAGCACTTAATCTCCTTCGTGGACGCGCGTAAGGCTGATCAGACAGCGATTGGTCAGACAGACAGAGCGACAGGCATATTTTCCCCGAGGGTCAGGTGGACAGGAGCAGGGTCCGACCGTCCCTGACGCCTCCTCCCGCGTCTCTTCCTGCTTTCAGATGCTCTGTACCAGGTTTCCGAGAAGCTGGAGGGGCCGTTCAACATGGAGCTCGCCACCGATTCCGTCTCGGTCAAAGTGTCCGAAGCCATCATGCACATGCAGGAGAACAGCGTCAGCATCTCCTCAAAGGTACGCGCCGGGTCGGAGAGTACAGAAACACAGCAGCAGGCTGAGGAGATGATGTCAGGATCTGGTGTCACGTTTTAATCTGCACGTCTGATGGAAAAAAAAGAAAAGTTTGTCTCCATTATGTTCTGGATTTATGTGATTACTGATGCTATCAAGTATTAATTGGGAGTCGCCAATATAATTAACCTATGAAACAAGTGTTTACTTGATTTGTGATTAAAAATAAAATTACTCCAACGGCGGAAATTCAGATGATCCTAAAACAGAAACGGAGAAATGTTTGGAAAATGCTGCAGATAAGTAATTCTCATGAGTCATTCTTGAGGCTATTTTCACTAAATAAAATCTGTTTGCTCCTTTTTTAAATTCAGGTGTTTCAAGGCTGTGGAAACCCAAGGCCAACTCCGGGGCGCTCCAAGCGTTCACCCAAAGAGGCGGGGGGCAACAAGAGACCCTTTCGCACTTACAGTCCTGAGGAGAAGCCCACCACGGCCGCAGGCACCAACTTGGACCGACTGGTGAGGAAGAGGCAGACCCCCCCCATTCTGCACCAGCAGGATAGTGCTGGTGCAGAACAGACACCAGATTGTAAACCTCTGGTTAGACGGGAATCATTTCTGGGGTCTTCACATTAATTACTGTAATTGCACATTTTATCTAGAAAATCTGGAGCATCACTAAACGTATTAAATATTCTTAGAACGGGCATTTTTGTCTTAATTTAGCATCAGAATTGGGCGCCATATCCAGTCCCTAGAATCAACGGATCAAGGTTTGCAGGTCCCCTGTATAGAGACATCAGTATGGATTGTTTCTACATGAAATATAGTTTTAAGAGCCAAAGCAACTCAACAAAAGTTGGATTAGACACAGTCGAGGTTTAGACGGGAGTTGAGGACCGCCTTGAATGACAGCGTAATGACGAGTAATGAGGGGAGAGGGAAAAAAACGACGGAAGTGTGTTATGGTCTTTATAAAAAATGAAGGAAAAAAAAAAAAGTAGTTGACCCAGAAACTGCGTCGTGTCTTCTCTCAACTTTAACCAACGTCAGCACTGCGGCACCAATATGCTCCGCACCAGCACGGATACTTTAAGAGCAGGTCTGAGTCATACTTAATTTCTTTCCGCCTCCGCGCAGGTCACCGAGCTGAAGGAGCGGCTGAGGCCCATGCGTGGCTTCTGGGTGTCCCTCCCACAAACCATCTGCAACGATGACAAGGCGGCGGCGGACCTCATCAATGAGGACCGCTGCTGGAATGGGCAGAGCCGGGGGAGGTGAGCCAGCACCTGGGGGCTGGGGCTGGGGCTGGGGGGATTTAATTTTACACTGACGTATAGAAGCATTTGTAATTAGTCAATGACACCAATTAAAATGGGATATACGCTATTTTAATAATTTGATGACTCTTTGTGTGCTGCTTTGTGGACTCACTTTTGGAACATCGACCCCTTGTCTGCATTGTTAGGTACCTCCCAGATGTTACTGGCGACGGGCTGGTGAGCCAAATCAACAACCCTGAGGTGGAGGTGGACATTGCCAGGCCTGATGTGAGGATCAGGCAGCTGATCATGGAGCTGAGGGTGGCCACGAACAAACTGAGACACGCTCAGAGTGGACAGGACATGGATTTCATGGACAGTGAGTGCACCTTAGTAGGATGTGTAAGACTGCACCAACAGTACTAAACAGCTAGATCATCTTTTTCTGTGTTCATCACTCTGTTCCAGGTGAGGAGGGCAGTGGTTCTGGAGGTGGAGATCGTATTGAAAGCTACAACGATGACTGGCCGGGCCTCGGATCTCATTCTCCGCCCTATAGCAAACCAGCGCGCAACCCTGCAGCAAACCCTGCCAAGCCGCCCCGAGTCAAGGAACGAAACGGGCCCAAGTGGAACAGAAACAACGGCCACGGACGGGTTAAATCTGCCTCCATCCAGCACAAGTTCTCCCTGTTTCCTCTGTTGTTTCTACCTGTGGTGGCTACTGCCGCCCCCATGTGGAGATAGCTGGGCATTACAGCCCGCCCGGAGCGCTGTCTCCTGTCAGTCAAGCACATCAAGAAGAAAAAAGGTAATTCCGTTTGGGTACACCAGCAGAAATATGAAAAAAAAAAAAGAACCCAAAAAGGCAAATTAAGCAATAATGGGAAATCAGTTTATAGCACAAATTGATTCAAGTGTGTTTTTAATGCTGCAACAGTCATTTCCCTGCCATAAGTGATTACAAGAAAAGTCATTTTTAGCACAATTTGTGATACTTTTAAACTGGAATCTTGAAGGGTCTGCAGTGTGGGGAACATGTAATGATTGGTTAAACTAGAAAGGCATATGTGCCAAAGCAGCAAGACGAACTTAAAAACCAGTTTGGGTGACAACGTGCGCCACAGCAGTTGTATTTTCAAACTTTTTCAAGTTAATGAAATTCCGTGATCTGGGAATCGTTTCCTCCTGTTTCATGTTTCCATCTTGTGAAAGTGTTAATAACTTAATGTCAGTTTTGGTGGAGAGATGATAAAAAATATATCAACAGCATGACTCAAAACCGAACAAGGGACGTTTGAATTCTGAATGTACCAACAACACTTGCATTATTGAGGTTTTTAATGATGGCAAGGACTTACTTGTTGTAATATATTGTTTTTAAATTATTTGTAATATTTAATTGTGAGTATGTTTTTTAATCGTGTTTGTCCTTTGAGAGAAGAGTTTCTCTTCTAACATTCTCTGGTATGAATCAGTAATTCACAAGTCACAATGTATGATCACATTACTGGACCACTGTCGTTATTACCATTAGCCTGAGAGTGTGTGAGAGGAACTGTGCATTTATATGAAGGTTTTATACTGCTGAATGTTGGTGTATTGGTTTTATGAGGAGAGGGAGGTCTTGGTGAGTTGATGGAATGTGGTTTGGTTAGGCTGAGGAAGGCTGAGGCAATAGGACCGCTTTCATGTTTTAGGACGTTTGCTTATGCATTTGAATGCATGTTGAATCACTGAAGATTGATCTCAATCTCTTCTGAATGTCAGGCCACAGTCAGTTTAACACAAAATATTGTTTGTTTTTAATACCAGCTGAAAGAGCTGATGATGCTCCTGTTGCATATTCCTAAAAAAAAAAAAGTAGTTTCTTTGCAAGTATGAAGCTATTAGAGATGGACTACAAAACGAATGTAAGGATGCTGTTGAATGATAAACTAAGATGATGGTTTAATGCAATTCTTGCCAAATGATCTATTGCACCTGTGCAAAAAAAAAAATACCAGCACAAAAGGATTTAAATTTTTTTTCTTTAGTTGAGAGTCAAGCAGCAAACCTCCGTGATCTGTACAAAATATCGACCATTTGAAGTAGATCTTAAATGGGTAGGGAACTCTTCCAGTCTGGACCCTTGTTCATGATTCTATTGCAAAACAATCTAATGTTGCACACTTGCAGTAAAAGAAAAATGAACTGTTATTTCTAAAGCATCGGTATTGTAATCATGTACGCTTTCTCTGATCCGTAGTCATTATGATGCAGCCATGCCAGTATTTGTATTGTATTTCAACATTTTTTTTATCATCTGTTCCAACTTCTCGCACCTTTGTCATACTGTGAAATATAGCACAACCTTTTTCATGTTGTAACAGTTCTTTTGGTAATAAACAAGTGATATTTTCTGCGTCAATGGAAAAAAAGTGAATTTCTTCACAAATTCCTGCCTCTAAAGTGAAGAGATGGGTCTTCATCTTGTGGCTTCTTGTTCTTAGACGGCAAGTGGATACATCCACGCTGATCAAGACAGAAAACATAGAAACAATTAGGTACGTTTTTACCCAAAATTTAGAATAATCTATTGCAGCAGTGTGAAGGGATGTAAAGTGAAGATTGTTTAAAAAAAAAAGAACTTTTGTTATTATGTAAATCAGCATACATGAATTTTCAAGACTGACTTTATTTACCATCCACAACAAAAAAACCATCACTGCCAGCAACAAAAGCAACGCAATGATGGTGAGGAGGATGATCCACCAGGCCACTTTGGCGAAATACTCCAACTCACTCTCCATGAATACTGTCAGTTTTACCTATGGATCACAGTGTATTCAGGGATAATCATTCACAAAGGCACAATTGAGGGGGTAAGTGTGATTTAACCATTTTCGGCTCTTACCTGTGTGCTCAGTCTGTCAGATTTCAGCCCAGTGTTGTCTGGAGAATTAGTCAAACTGAGAGTTGCATCCACAGCAATTACGAGATAATTAAATGAGCTGTAATCCTGAAACGGGAAGCTCAGAAGTCAGACATTTTCAATTATGAACAAATAAATAAAAGGTCGGGCCAGGTCCCACCTCCATGAATGTGGCGTTCCACAGACGTGAGTGCAGAACCACGCTTGCACTACTGTCTAGACCCTGCAGGGGGCAGCGCATCTCCACACACCTCAGTCCATCCGTGCAGGTCTGACAAAGAACACACCTGAGGCTCACACTCACACCGCCACTGAGAAATAACCAGCAACCAACGCTTCCTCACCAGGGTTTTGTTTTTCCTTTGTGTTGAGAGGAATGAGAGGCCACCGCTGGTCAGCGCCTCAGGTTCTGCTTGGCGCTTTTTCCTGGAGAGTCTTGGCAAACCCTCGATTCCAAACAGCGGCAGGTGAGGTGACTCGTGCTACACGGTTTGACTCGAGGGCAGAGGCGTAGAGGTTACCTTCCCATCTTTCAGGGGATTGATCTCATTTGCAGGGGAGCAGGGCGCGGACAGGACGCCCGTGCTGCTGGTCTGAGTCAGGTACAGAAGCCACTTTCCAGCAGAATTCTCCTTCGGCCAGAAGATGTTCAGCGACGCGTTGGTGAAGGATTTCAGGGACCGACCCAAATTTGTTATCTGCCAAAATAAGACACAGTCTGGTCTGACCTTTTCATTTAGGCGTAAACATATTATGTCAAACAAAGAGTAAAGAAAAGATGATTTACCCTAAATTCATATTGAACTGGAGCTCCGTTGTCCTCTAGGAGGTTTATGGGGCTCGTGGGCACCAAGCTTTTGCCCAAAGACACTTGAGATGGCCTGGCTAATCTGATGGGTAAAATAAACCTCTTCCACACTTGATCCCAAATTCATGCTCAGATAAAAAAAAAAATCTCTATCTCTATTTGGGCTCAAATATTTAAAAAATACAACTAAGTTATACCCTAAACATTTAATTCATACTATTAAATGCCAGATGATGAGGTCGTGATGGGGTCACTTACCCGTAGACTTGCAGCTTGAGTTCAAAAAACACGTTGGCCAAAGCCTCAACTGGTTTTAAGGCCTGCGCGCTGGTTCTGAAAGATTATGTATTCACATTCATGTACAGTAGAGCTCAGGGATCAATAACTAATGCCGGCCTCTGATCACTTACGTTTGAAGCTGCAGAGTGATATTCACAGCCTTTGTGCTCAGAGAGATGCCCGACGTTGTTAGCATCACATAGAAAGTAACCTACAGGGAAGAACAAGAAGAAGAAGAAAGTGGGGACGGAAGAGAAGCTGGTGGGAAAATTCTGCGTGACTCACTTCTGCATCTCTCTGAATTGGGTTTCCCAGCTCACAGTCGATCAGAGTCCCCTTGTCATTGGCTGTACAGTCCACTTTTGGCTCCTGGGGTGATCAAACACAGTTTTGTGTCACTGATACGGTGGTGCTGTCCGCTCCGCCACCTTCTCCCCGCCTCCTGTGGCACTCACCGAAGCTGGGGTGACAAAATCAGAGGAACGCAGAATGTCTGGCAGGACGATGACCGAGCGGGTTTGGTGGGCGTCCTCGCCGCCCTTGTTGGTCACCCTCACCTCCAAGGCGATGTCCTCCTCAGTCGGGGTGATGATGGCCACACCGTCCTCTCTAAAAGGGAGGACAGGAAGTCCGATCATGCTCGCGCGTCGGTCTGCTTTAGGCCCGCCTTACCCGTGGAGTGACGTGAAAACGCTGTTGCCGTGTTCTGTTTTCCTGGAGCAGAACCTGTACCGCAAATCAAGGTTGCTTCGGCAAACTCTGTCGCTGCCGCAGCCTCTGTTTATCAGGGCGATCTGTGAAAAGGGCACATGGCAGCATCCACCTGTTACTCTGGTGAAGACTTCAATGCGCTCTTGTGGAAGAGAACGCGTTTCTAAAGTTTAAAACGCCGAAGGTTTGGGCAGTGGCTGACACACGTGTACCTCTGAGACGGCGCTTTTGGGCTGAAAGAGGTCCAGGACGGGTGTAACATGCTCACTGGTCCGTTGAGTGGAGTTCCCCAGAGTCACGGTGACGGAGACAGGGATGGGGAGGAGCCGGTCTTTGAAATCACGCTGAAACAGAAGAGGTCAGACGTCGTGTGATCGTCCGTGGAGACGTAGGCGGGGGTCTCGCTGCACAAGAAAACAGTACCAGGAGTCTGAGTGTGATGTCAGTACAGATTTCTCTCTTCTGTCCCAGCAGCTCCAGCCTCCCTCGAGGGAGACCCATTCCTCTCTGAAATTCCACTCTGGGAGGAAGTCTGGCTTTTCTCTTCCATATATCAGCCTCAAAAGTATAGTCGAGTACTGCAAGGATGTGAAGAGCGGGGTGGATGCACATGACTGCAGCAGACGCTTGCTTCAGGCAGCCTTTAACTCATATTATGTAAATGCCTTTTTTTACTTCAACCACGTTAAAGTTGGAGTCAATCAAATTGAATAGAAACTTACACACTTCAGGGTTGAAAGACTCCGGGTGTGCTGTGTAGGAGAAACACGCTCGAGCTGTAAAATAGCTGCACCATCACAAACACATGTCAAACGAGCTGCCTGTAGTTGTGTTATGTTAGCATTTGTCTTTTATAACTTACCATGTGCGCTTATCACACTGTTCCTTTATTATGTCTATTTGATCTGGTGTGATTCGCAGGGTGCTGCTGACATGGACCACTGGCCTCGCACTGGAACCACGTAAACATGTTTGTTTAAAATGGTTAAATAGAGAAAAGCAAAACACCGAAACTATTGAATTACAATATTAAACCAAATCAAGAAATTCTAATAATTAGAAATATAACATGTCTTCATCTGCAAGTTTAAAATACCTATAAACAAAGACAGAGTCGGACAGAGACCCCACAGCCAAGTCAGGGTACAGATTATTGTCCACGTCCAGGTTCCCGGACAGAGAATATCCGAACAGCGTCACAGATCTGGATCCTGATGAGAGCACCTGAAGAAATCAGAACATTCAAATCTCCTTTTATAGAAAGGGTCCCTCCTAGGCCTCCATAGGTATGTCCCTACCTGTGCTGCCTTTTTATTGATGCCATGTGATGAGCCACAGTAAATATACACTCTCCCAGAACCATCATACGGGGCCCCAACAGCGATATCTAACAATGGGAACCACATGAACATGAAAAATGTGTTTGCTGGTGCATGATACACTTCTTAAGTGTTTTTTTTATTATTAACCTGTAATCGCCACCGATAACCTACAGAGGTCGCTGTTGATCAGTTTATAGTCTGATTTTAAAATTAACGAAAGCTCCTTTTCTAACTTTGTGGTTGTCAATTTACTGTGTGCATCATGTTTTTATATGGAAAACGTCTTAACCTCCATAATTATCTTGATTGATATCGCCTATGTTTTCCACTGCAAGTCCAAACATGGAGCTTTGTTGTCCACGAAGCTGAATTGGAACAATCTTCTCCCAGTTTTTTCCATTGTTGTTAATATAGATATAGACTGCTCCTCCAAACAACTCATCTTTTAAATAGAATTGTGGTGCACCTACAGCAAGGTCCTCCCATCTTTGGAAAAGAAAAACAACAGGCACACAGTGATTGATATTTTTGATTGTTAAGTGATTCTGTGATAATACCCTCATGGGTGGTTAAGGTCACCAGTCCTCATTTGATGGGACGAGAGTTTCAGAGGATACATAAAAGATGATGCGATCAGATACTATTTTCAAATAAACCTACCCGTCACCGTTGAAGTCAACTACAGCCACATCGTATCCAAAGGAAGAGGCCAGGCCCGGACCAGAGAGGACCAACTCCACAGACAGGTGCCTATTAGCTTTAGGGTCTGGCCTAAGAAAAGCCACCTGGCCGCTGTAACCTCCTCTGGGAGCTCCTGATATGATGGTCAGCTCACCCTTCCTGATGAGAGCCAGGCCAGAGTCAGTGGAGAATCCTGGGAGACAGAGCCACAACACTTTATTGAGAAACTTCATCTTTCATTCAAGACGGGAGTAAGAACAAAACACAGACCCACCCAGGTAGCTGTTCTCAAGGAGAGGAATGAGCTTCTTATCAACTTGGCCAACACCTCCGGTCTCCCGGGGGTCAGCAGATGGATGTTGAAAGTCATAGTCACCAGTTTGACATAGAAAGTCATATACAGCCTCCACGCGTACAATTCCTGATAAATCACATTCAATGGAGGAAGTTAATAGAACACATTCAGTTCCTATCATAATGACATTTACTTTGACTCTCACAAACACAAACATGATTTCTTATTCAGCACGTCTAAATGTGCCTTCACCTTTCCAAAAATATGCTCCAGGTGCTCCAAACAACAGAGATTGGTTATCCTTAGCGAAAGATGCTCCATGGCCCTGTTGGCAATATGCAAACCATTCGTGGTCTTTCGGGAAATTCTGGAGGTGTTCCAAGTCACAAACCACCCTCCTCAAGCTCTTGCATGGCGTCTCGACCTGTGCCCGCAGGTCGTCTCCTAAGAGGTAACACTGACCCGTCAGCAGGTGAGCCACAAAGGCGTCTGGGACCCACTGCCGGTATCGATGAGCACACATCTACCAACACAGATGAGAAGACAGTCGTAGACTTCTTTTTTTTTTTTTGATTGCTTGCGTTGTTAGTTCGCTTTCCTCACCATCACATTTTTTCCAGGACCTTGACTTGTCACTCTTACTCCCATCCACTGGCCATCTATTCCTCTACTTTCAAGAAACTCTTGAAAATATAACCACACAGGAGTTTAAATTTAAAATCTCTAACTTTTAATTCTTGATTTGAAAATATGGGCAGTATTCAAATTATATATGAAGAGTTTTGACCCTATTCCAACCTTAATCACGAATACTAACATTAGACTGCAACACAAACCCTCGTGTCCTTTTTAAAAGTCACACCTTAGTGAAATACTGGATACTTGATATTATCCACATGTTTTCTGTCATATAAAAATCTATTATTTCTTCAGCTCCTGATTGCCTCCTGGTGGCAGGTTGCAGTGTAGCTCACACCCGCACCGATATCAAATTGCACATGGCCACAATAAACAGTCACACTGTCCAAAGATGGTGTCATTTACTCTTTCCTGTTCACTGCAGACAAGTTTAAATTTAAATATTTAAATTTAAACGTTAGGTTTTGTTTATTTTTATCAAGTGTGTGGAAATATAAATTACTGGCTACAAATGTCAGTGGTAGCAGTGTCACAAGGTGCATAACCTGTGTTGTGCTAAATGTACAAATCAATCTGAGGCCTCCCACCACTGCTAAGTATTCACATTACAGACAAAAAAGGCTCCTAATTTAAGCATGTGAACAAACCTTCATTATCAAACTCAATGGGCTCACAGCGCTCAGACGTTGTGGCAAGGTCACACTGGTAAACAACACCGGTAACATTGACCTGGTTCTGATGTTTGGCCCGTGGCGCTCCCACCAGCAATCTGGACAAAAGCACCTCAACTGGTGAGACAAGGCAGCATTTGAAGTCAAGCGGGGACCTTCTGTACTCACAGGTTCCTCCTGGCTGGGCTCCACTGCTGGTGCAAGGCCACAGAGAATCCAAACAGGCTTCCCTGGTCTCCGGTTTTTTTGAGCACAGTTTTTGTGTCTAGATTGAACGCTGCTACCTGGAAATGCCATAAGGTGCACAGACACACCGTGAACCAGTGCATGGCCAGGATTTTCCAGGCGGATTTGCAGCTCTTTGCAGGTCCTTCACTCTCCGAGACAACGAGTGTGATCCCTCACGCGACAGAGATCAAGGTCTCTGAGTAGCTCGCTTTAGCCGCAGACAAAGGACAGGGTGTGGTGACAAGAAACGTACCACCACACAAACAGCTGTGCTTTATGACGAGTAACGTTAGTAAATATTAACCAACTTTTACTTTGGTGCAATTCAAATGTGAGACAGCTGAGCAAAAGTCTTGGGGCGTGTGCACCTGGTCATCCGTGGGTAGAGGTGTGGAGATTCAGATCAAGTCTCATTAGCACTTTCTATGCAAAAGAAAGCAGCACCTGATGGTCACACTGCTACTGCAAATGCAGCTAAACATAGGCGTAAGACCTCATTCCTGTCGCAGGTTGGTTCTTCATAAACCAGTGTACACTCCAGCACTGGGTTCACACCCGACTTCCTCGTGCATGACGGCGAGGCCCAGGTGCCAGCGGCCTGTGGCCACTGCTGCGAGGCAGGCTGGTGGATGGGTCCCCTTTCATACTTCTGTCCTGAAGCGCTTTGACCCTGCTTTTAGTCAAAGGATGACAATATTGTAGCAAGCAGAAAACACATACAATTATAAAGAAAAAATAAGAAAGAAATAACAATTCTTATGAGTCCTGTTTGGTGAAGTGGTGAAGTCTGTATTTCTTTCGTTGTGGGCTCCCTGAGCTCTTTGGTTTTGCGTTTGCGTTTGTTGAATGATTGCCTGATTCGCTGCAGGCTGTATGTGTATTTTATTTACTTGTGTGCTTAGAAATGGGGACATTTTTCATTGTGGGAAACATACAATATGTAGGTGTGAGTGGGGTGTCAAAGAGAGCTAACATCGTTGCAGGGGGTTGTAACAGAGGTGAGGGGAAGAGAAGAATTAACACTGAAGTATGTTCACGAGTATCTGTGAGCAAAACAAAAGGTGACAGCAGGAGCCCTTTACACTTCGGAATGCGACAGTTACACAATTGGAGTTAGTCTGACTTTATGTATACACTTGTAATACACCAATAGTAATAATGAAACTCAATTATTCATTTGCCTACCCAGTGTCATCACTTTCTGACTCTCTGTGCAATGGAAAATTCAGTGCATTGTGGTTGTTTGGTCAGAGCAAGCTACGATTTGTGTGTTTTACTTTAACAGGATATGCAGTCAGTGGTGTAAACATCCTCTTAAAGATTTCAAACACTCAACAAATAAAAGCGCTTCTTATATGAATGCCGGACTGACCAGAAGTTGTTAATATTTGAGGATATTCACTAACGTCTTATCCTCAATAGTGAGATTTTTGGTGAACTGGAGGAAAAAATATATCTAAAAATGTTTCACCATCTGCCTATTTAGTTTGATATTGATCTGTGGAACACTGATGTAGCTGATGCTGGTGTTCGACCTGCACCATTTTTGTAGTGGCAGTTGTCTGATTTATTCAGCGCAGGCTGGCAGGAGTTTAAATTAAGGGCTCCTGTTGGGTCAGAGGGTAAGTCTTAGGCTTGCTTTTATTATATGCTGGTTACGTTCAGATCCTGAGAAGGTCAAAGTCACACCTACAAGCGCACATACAATTGCGTAGGCATCTGGTGGGGCCAGTATCCTGTTGATGAGCAAGTCATGTGGGTTCTGGGTAAAGACTGAGAGTCGGCCAGCCACAGTCTACTTCTCACCACTCAGATGTGTTGATATGCAAGCACCACAGAGCACTGTTTTTCAGCCTGGTGTGTCATTTCCTCTAAAAGGAAACTTTATTTACAAGACTCATCGAGAACTGTT
Source organism: Lagocephalus sceleratus (assembly GCA_911728415.1). Taxonomy (NCBI): domain Eukaryota; kingdom Metazoa; phylum Chordata; class Actinopteri; order Tetraodontiformes; family Tetraodontidae; genus Lagocephalus; species Lagocephalus sceleratus. The sequence continues at coordinate 28,201 of CAJVRN010000211.1, read as the reverse complement.
GGCCTATTTACATGTTTACTACAAAACAACAAAACTGCACACCATATTAACTTTATTATGGATTATAAAACTAGCCGGGGTTTATATTTTGTGCTAGCATCAAAGCAATGTGCAAAGATGACTCAAATTTAATTACCTGCATAATTTAGAAACATCTCAAGGTCCTAACAGTAATCTGCAGCGGCCATAAAAATGCAATATTCAGGATAAATAAAGTCAGGATTTGATAATAATTTACAATAATATTGAACTGGCTTTGATACTGATATTTCACCCAAATACAAATTGCCATATTTAACTCAACAACTTTAATACAGCAACTCCCATTTTGGTAGGAAATGTGTTGTAAATAACCAACAAGCATAAGTAATGATATGAAATGCCCCGTAAACCCAACAGTCACCACCACCAAAAGTAGAAAACAAAGTTTATGTATTGATTTTAGCTGTTTGGCTTTAGTAGTGATCATTTATTTTTTTTCAAAGGTTATTTGAAAAGCAAATTAAACCACAAACTGAAAAAAAAGAAAAACCTAACTTTTATTTTTTGGTGTCGAATTAAACTATATTGACCATAGGTTTCTTGTTGAGGGTTGCATGTAAGATGCATCTACTTTCAGTCTCAGTTCCTGACATCAAAAGAAGGTGTGAAGAGCAGAAGAGCAGCAACGCCTTTCAAAGATTACTGAATAATCGACATTGTTCAAATGACTGATGAGACCAAAGTTGTGCATATTCAAAAGACCTAATAGTTAGGGCTGTTAGTGTCCGTATGGAAGGGAGAACACTCCCTTCCCATGTGATGGTTTCAGTACAAGAAAAATTACAGAAGGATCAAAAAAAATGTTCACATCTGCCCAATTGTCTCCTCCCACATTTAGACCCACTTCCCCTTCAGATCTTATTGGTGGACAGGTTATTGTTGACTGACAGACAGTCATTAATGATGTATTCATTCCTTTTGCACCCACTTACTGTGTTAAGAAACTGGACTGAGCTTTGGCTGTATGATCAAGCTGTACTTAAACTTTGTGAACTGAACTACTTCAGGGCCTCAATGCAATCTAAAACCTCAAACACTGAAATATGTTTTCGTGTGAATTCATTGACATTGAATACTTTAAATACATTTCAAATGTTCTAAAAGTTTAAAATTTAAATTTCCAAACATCTGAAGCTATTTCTTCAGCCAAATTGTTTGAGATTGGTCAATTTTCGTGATAGTTTTACATATACAAGAATGTGTGAATATACATATGTGTATACATATCTGCTACGTGAATTTGCCTCTGTCTTGAAATGTCATATTCTGCATGTTGTGCCCCAAAGTTAAAAACTGTAACAAGCAGAAACATGATGCTTAACATGTTGATCACTGTATGTTCTTGCATTATGCGCATGCAAGTTTACATTAAACCATCTCACCCTCGCTTGTATCAGCAAAGATGAATGAACCAGTTTGAGCTCAACCACAGAGGATGGGTCTGGACATTTTCCATTTCCTGCAATTTCAGCCAATCAGAACGTAGTCACTGTAAACTTTCCACATATTGCGAGGTCCGTCAGTGCACGAACACCTCAATTGCGCAAGAGAAAGATGCTGCAAAAGACGATAAGAATACTACCTACTCTGTTTCTTCTCAGTACCATGTGTAAGTGTACTTCTGTTTTATTTTGAAATTACTACAATAAATATAATCTCCGCTGAAATATATAGATATTAATTTGCTTTGTTTATTGTGATGTTTTTTTTTCCCTCCAGCTCAAAATGAAGAGGTTCATCAAAGGATCCATCTGAGAGAGGTTAAACATGGTGACAACTTCACCATGACATGTCCAGTCAACACTGTAACTGGGTTTTACCTACATAAAATGAAGTTTGGTTATATGCCTCAAATTGTTGCAAGCGGATATAACAAAGTCTCCCTCCAACCACAATTTAACACATCAAGATTTACAGTAACAAAAGAGGATTCTCTGAATCGTTTTGAAATCAGGGATGTTTCCAAAGAAGATGAAGCAACATACTTGTGTCTGTCAGGAACAGCGTACGGACTGTCATTTACAAGTGCAACACTTTTGATTGTGAATGGTAACATATGAGCCTACCTGGGTTTGTTCTGCTATTCTGATGTGTAGAATGACACGCTTTCTCTTTTTCCACCTCACTCAGACCACAAAAGTCAGAAGTCTCTCTACGTGAAACAAAGTAAATCAGTCCACCCGGGTGGGTTGGTGACTCTCCAGTGCTCTCTCCACTTCAACAATAAAGAAAAAGGGGACGAGTGTCCGGCTGAAGACAACGTGTACTGGTTCCGAATGGGATCAGGAGAATCCCACCCCAGTATGATTTACAATCCCAGTCACAGCAGCCATAACGAGGAGGAAAGCTGTTCCTACAGTTTGTCCGAAACTGTCAACGTCTCTGATAAAGGAACTTACTACTGTGCGGTGGATACGTGTGGACGCATCCTTTTTGGTGGAGGGAGCACGCTGCAGCCAAGTAAGGGAAACATATTTAATCTTTTTTTTTTTTTTGCAACAATGCTGGGTGATTTTCAACATCAGGTCATTATTGATCATCAGCAGCAATGATGTAATGTGTATTCAGACTGATTCTTTTGTCCTCACTGGGCTTTTGTGAGGGATTTCTCACATACAAGTGTGGAGTTCAGACAATCATGTGTGTGGAACAATGAGATTGCAATCGCTGCTGTTTGATGAATGCATTCTTTGTTACTTATAATGATTTTATTGCAAAAAAAAATCAAGAAAAAAATAATTAAAAAAAACTATTGTATTTATAACATTATGAGACTGGTTGGCGCTGAGGTCAACAGCTGTTTGTAATAATAAGACTTGCTGAAATGACTGATTACTTTTCCAGCAGATGCAGAGTTCCCTTTTGCCAGTGTGATTGGAGTACTGTCTGTCTGCTGTGTGATGTTGCTGGCTGCTTTAATCATCTGCAAAAGTAAAAATTCAGTTTGTTGTTGCAGCAAAGGTAGCATTGTTTTCATTTAAAATCAGCATTAATTAGATTTTTTGAAAACATTTTTCACTGATAATTTCTTTCATAGAAAAACCAAGAATCTTCAATACTGACGAGCATTACAGCCCAGCAGAGGATCATTCTCAGGTAAATATATCAGGGAATAATATTAAATTATGTGAAATATATTAACCGGGCAGGTTTACTTAAGTGTTTCATAGAGTTACTAGTCCAAGGTGCAGTTTTGCCTTGGTGATCTGTGAGCAGAAACCATTAGCCAGATGTATGAAGGTCCACCAGAACTCATTTGACAACAAGGATCAATTTGAAAATGAAATTGAGCAAATCTATGTCATTTTATCTTTCTCCCAAAAAAAATGCTTTTCCTAAAATGCTTGATTTCTGATGATAGATAGGTGATAGTTGAATTAAATTGAGTTGTACGCTGCAATCCAGCATAACATATATATAAGCACAAATGTGTTACTTGTGGTTACAGATTCAGATTCAGGTCATGAGTATATCCTGCAAGAAAAGGACAATTAAGCCAGACTTTCACAATAAATGCCCCATACATCCCAATATTTATTATAGCCAAAGTTTGAAAACCTAACAGTGTTAGGAATGGCCTTGACATTGGCAGCACACTGAACTGACCAAACTCCTTATCAAACCTCCCCCTACTGATTGTGACCATTTGAGGAACCTCCCCGGTGTTTTTCATCAGTCCAGATTTACTGGAGAAGCTGTGGCTGAAGCTGGATCTGAAATCACACACTCCCTCCCTTTTCCCTACTCACTACGTAGGGATTTGGGTTGAGAACACTCACTGATACGCTGAAATACCACTTTCAGACACCAAGTCAGAAAACAGCATCATAACATGGCTTAACAATTATATACCAGATCAACGCTGAAGTGATAAACAAATGTAAAACACATACTAGTCATTTGTCATAGTGGTGGACCTATTGTGTGCATTCAATAGGGTATGGTGATGCTCACTTAACTTTCAGGCAGCTTTAAAATGGCATACTTCCTTGACAGTGCACTATGTAAAGAATAGGCATTGATTTTCTACATCATAATGGGATTTTTAACATATGTTGATGACTTTCAGGATGGTGAGTTGGTGGAGATGAACTATGTGACACTGGATTTCCCCTCAAGAAATAGAGAAAACCGGGCAGAAAACAGGGAGTTACCACAGCAGTGCATTTACTCTGGTATCAGAGGTTGAAATCACATTTATATTTATATATATTCAAAAGCAGTGGTGGGCCATTATCATAGTTATGATAAAAGATTATCATATGATGAAAGATTATCATAGTTATGACAAAAGGTTATGATATATATTTTGTTAATTTTTAAGAAATGCTACTTTCCCTAAATGTTTAAAAGTATTCTTCATATTCTCTTGTCTTGTTACTCCTTACAGTGTTGTTGTTTTTAGGTGAGTTTTTATCCAATCAGAATTCAGCTTGCTTGTGTTGGCAGGCTGTAAGAAATCTGCCCGAGGCCTCCAGAGTCAACAAACCACATCCATTTGATAGACAGCTGCGACAGCCAATCAGATTACGAGTTGGAAACAGTAAGGCCGAACATGACGTGTACGCGTCCTGTGATTGGGTACTCACCTGTGTTAATTTTAAATAGACTTTTATTTTTAGGTTTTGACAGTACCACGTAAAAACATATTTTAAATGCGCCAGAAAAACTGCCCGTTTTGTACACAGTTGTGGTGATGCAATTCCCACTAGTGTGTGTGTTTCTGTCTACTATCAGGAGTGGAGTCATAAATGATGGTATTATGAGAGCAATTTATTACTAATTAGGATGTCCTTTAAGGCCTAGGTATGAAATGTACGGCCCACCACTGTTCAAGAGATATTTGAACCAATATTCCAAAATGATTGTTTCATTTCTGTTGTCATACCGTGTTAGTTTTACTAATAAACTCACTGGATCTTTCCTCAATTTTTTTTTTTTATGCGTTGTTGGAAAGAATCCCAGAATGGGACAACAACAGAACATTTTAGGGAGCAGTTGAGGTGGTTGCAGTAAACTACAGCACAGGTAGACAATTAGACAATTAGGTCAATAATACCAAATCTGCAGATCTCAAATCCAGATCTCGGTTTTATAGTCTAATCTCTCATTGCTCTTTAGCTTCCTGGACCATGTATCACCATTTCTCTCATTCACATATTCAGCAAGATTGTCAGTGGTTTTGTTCCGATGCTAATGTGTCAGTATTCAGTAAATACATCAAGGAACTGTAGAGTAGCTCCTCTAATGGATAAAATTAATGCAGTCACAATAATCCTCTATGAGGACAATGGAGTGTCTCTTGGGTACAGTCAAATTCCCCCTGGAGATTCACATCAGCCTTATCTCTGTAGGAGCATGACATTTATTTTGGAACATTTAAATATGATAATTATGATATGATATGATTAAATATGATATAATATGACAGCACCTCGAGCAGATGATTGTTAAAGCAGGAAAATGGCCTCAAAACACTGAATAAAATCTAGTGTACATTTTATGTCATTCGATGTATGAAGTATGTATCAGCCTCAGTCAGCCCCTCCAGAGTGTTTCCTGACAGTAGAGTAGATGATCTCCACCTTCTCTGTGTCATTTCTATTTGATTTTCTTTGAGTTATGTTTGGCACAGCATAAATCAAATCCAGCTCTTCATCAGTCTGTGAAGATATATGGACAATTATTATGATTAAAGGGAGTATTACACCATTTTATATATGTCTATATGTGTATACTCACACACACACCCACACACACAAACACTGACGTGTGTGTATACATGTATATATTTCAGTTTCATTATTTTTTTACCTGTTGCGTAGAGTGATCAACAAAATTTGCTGTTGGGTAAAATAAAAATACATACGTGAAACAAAATAGTCCTGAACATTTTTAAAGTAACATTAATAGTATTCACAATAATGTTTCTTACCTGTGCAGCAACAACAGGGATTATTCTTCACCTTAGTTGAATAAATAAGAACGACTATAACTATGAGACCAACAGAGAAGGTAGCGTTGACCCCGAACAAAACTGTATTGACATTCATGGAATCCCATTCTTTTTCTGAAATCATGTAAAAATGAAAGCAATTAATATATTTATTGCAAATTTGAAATAAAGGGTAAAAATCAACATTACCTTCACTTTTGGGCTCTGTGTGGTTCCCAAACATCTCTGCACATTTTTCCACAGAACAACACAAGTTTTCAGAAGAGCTGAGGTTTTTGAAGAAGCTGTTTCCAGATTCGTTCAATGAGCAAACTTTGAAGTTATTTTCAGAGGCTTCCAGATTGTTTCTGCAATGAAAAGTGAAAAACGGCTGAGCGGGTCCTGATCCACAGCAGCGTCCGTTGGTTTTGTCCGGAGTCGTTGTGTTCTGAGAGTCAGAGAGGATGGAACACTGGAGAAACACAGAGTGTTGTCCAGGGCTTGGCTCAGAGGGATGGACCCTAGTGAGGTCATGGAGTTTGGATTCTGAGAATTTGAAACATGAAACAAAAGGAGGCACAGATTAAGTCTGATGCACAAATAGTTTTGCCAGATGAGCTGTGTTCAAACTTTAAAAGTCATGGACAGGACGTTTACCGACTACTGTTAGGTCTGCTCTTTTCAAAAATGTCAATGGACTGTGATTGTCCATGCAGAAGTAAATGCCAGTATCATCCATTCGTAGTTCTTGAATCCTCAAAACAAATGACCTTCTCTCTAGTTCGGTTGTGATACGAGGATCATCATGTTTATCTTGAAGTGATTTTCCGAGGATTTCAGGTAAGGTTCCAGGAACAAATCTCATCCATGTGAGGGGTGCTGAAGTGGTGCGGGGACATTTCAGCCTCAAATTCCCTCTAACATTTAAAGTCAGTGTCTCAATATCGTGAACATTTCTACTTCCTGTAAAGATAAAAACAACAGCAGATTAAATGTGTTTGATTTCTTCAAAATGACATTCCTTAAAGCAGACTCTAGTAATTAAATCTTAAAAACAAACCAGCAAAGAACAAAATAGTAGTTCCCAGGGTTACTTACCCCCAACTCTGTCAAACAGCAGAATATAAAATAGAATCATCATTTTCTGCTTATTGCATGTGACTGGTGTAACTGGCTAATGTTGCTGCTCTGATGATCAAATGAAGGAAACGGTTTCATGACGTGCTTGATTCTGAGTAAGACCACAGGGGAAGTGATAGCTGCAATTTTCAGATGGAAAGTTTTTGTTGCATGTTACTTAGTACTGAAACTAAAAGTACCTTGCACCTTATTAAAGCTCATTTCCTTTCCCCCAGCTGGTAGATACAAGTGCGCAGGTATTGCCAGTTCACCTTCTGAGCCCCAGCGTGGTACCTTTGAGCAAGGTATCAAACCCCCCCACAGCTCAGAGGGTCTTGCAATGAACTGGTGGCTTATCCTGCCTTCACCCATCTGAAGCTGGGACATACTCTAGCACTGCGACCCCAAATGGAAAATTAGCAGACCAGATCACAAGACAAAGTAATAATAATGTTATAATAAGGCAAGTGGAACGTTATTATGTCATTTCTTCCCCTACAACAGGGGGAGACACACATCTGTATAAGAGACTGAAGTGGTACTGTCAATTATATATAATCTATATGATATCAATTACACATTTGTGTTTAAAGCTGCAGCAGTTTTTGAGCGTGCAGTAAAATGGGCTGGTCTGTTTGATGTGGTTAAATATAATAAAATGTTTGTCCATCTAAAAACAACATAGAAGATTGACTTTTACTACAGTTCCTCAACGCCTGCTGTTGAAAAGGTTTCTTCTCAAATCAATCACACGAAATATCTCCAGGCTGATGTAAAAGACTTCCAGCTAAAACAAGCAAGAGTTAAACACTGATCACCCAAGTTAAATTCTAGGTTAATCGTTTTATAGATTATCATTTAATGTTAATTTAATGTTCATAAGTTACATTTAATGAAAAATTTAAATGAATAATGTTTGTTTGCTTGTGTTTATTTGAAGGTGTCTTCTAATGATGTGTCCTTATATATCAAAATGACGTATATTCATGTGTGTAAGTGTATGTTGACACATGTGTTCTGTGTGTTTGAACAGTTCTTCTGTGCAACACTTTAGTGTCAGCAGCCTTAAAAATGAGCTTTACTTTAACCAACAAGAGTAAGCTGAATCAATGTATAAATCTGATCCAACAAAAAAGGTGAATTTTTAACTTTTTATTGAACACATCTTGTAAACACATTTTATATATTCATATATATTCATATTTAATATCCATATTTACATAAATGATTTAGTATAAAACAATAAAAACACCATTATGTTAATGATTCTTGTATTGTTTGATGTTATAATATTCTTGTAGAAACAAGTTTCTCAACCACTCACAAATTTATAAAAAAGAACAGAGGACAATTAACAAATCAAAAGACTGTGAAGAAAATGGTAAATAAAAATTGATATTAACAAATGTGAGTTTTGTAGGACCAACACTGGTTAAACTGATCATGTACCTGTCCAGATTAAAACCATCAGCCAAATGTTTATGTTGATTTACAATTTCAAAATCAGGCCTTTACGGAGGACTAGAAACTCTTAAAACTCAGGTTGAAATAACTTTTCCATTTTTGTATCTGTGTGTCATCTTTAGTGGGTGTGCATTAAGATGGATTAAAACAATGTATTTCCCACATTTGCATTAATTTTTTCTCACACAGGTCCTCACATCAGAGGAGACCGTTTCTTTGTTTTTGAGGTGACCTCTGTCTGCTTGAGCGTTCCTCCTGGTGATTACTGGTGCAGAATAAAGAATCTCCTCATCTCTCTGAGCAGACACATGGGAAAAGGATGCTTTTATGCAGATATCACTATTTATAAATTCTGATCTAAAAATCTGAGACTCACCAGCTGAGTGTCCTCATCACCCGCGCCTGTTGTGCTACTGACAACAGCAGCTGTATTAAAAGATCATGTGAAAAAAAACAGCTGTTTCAGACGGTATTTTAATGACTATATACTCGCTTTGTTTTGTACAAAAAAAACTTAAATAAGCAAAATAATTTGGCATTTTTAAATTCTTAAAGAAACGTACCTTTGCAACAGCCATCAGATTTTCTGGTTAGGATATAAACCAGACCAGCGTTTACAATTACACTTGCAGCCAAAGCAACAAGAGACAACAGCAGACCCACAGATGTGCTGGTATCTGCTGTGTTGATGGTTCCAAAGAAAAACTGCCCACATGTGGCCACAGCGCAGGAAAAGGTCCCAGCATCAGAGGAGCTGATGGTGCTGTCACATTTGTGTGGAGCGTGACCTTTGACACGGCCCTGGCACCCATCCTGGCTGCCTCCGTGTGCAGTAAAGACACTGGGATAAGACGCATCAGGTCCAGACTGGAACCAGCAAACGTTGTGCGCTCTTGAGCAGGATGTGTCTTCAGAGTCAGAGAGGACCGAACACTGCATCGTCACTGAACGGACCGAGTCAGATGGAGGCACTTGAATTACGGCTTTGACATCAGGCTCCGTCCCTGAGAAATTTAAATATGAAATAAACATGAAGGCTTTCTGTACAAAACAAAGGTTTGAATGATAGAGTTGTACTTTGTCTTGCTCTTTAGTGTTTTCTATTATTCTATTGTTTTTCTATTGGCGCTCTTTTTACTAACACATTACTGCTACATCCACCAACTTCATCTGCTGTAAACATGTAAATGTTCCCTCCACCGGACAAATCATGGTTATTTGATCTATAAAATAATGAGATAATATGAAATTAAATTATTTCAAATAATTCTTACCTTGAATTCTTACAAAGGCCCCTTTCAAAAATGTCATGTGAAGGTATTTTGTTTTAATGCAGTAATAAAATCCTGTGTCATTTGGAGCTACTTTCAGAATTTTCAAAAGAAACTTTCCAGGTGCTTTTTCACATATAAAAGGTGAGAAGTTCTTCACAGTACACTCATTATTTGACCACGTGGCTCCCAGGACTTCTGGTGGGCTTCCAGGAACAAATCTCATCCAAAACAAAGCTGCAATACCATCAGAATGGTTACGGACACAAGTCAGAGTCACATTATCTCCAACATCAGCATGCTTCATCTCCAACTGCTCCTCATCCATCCCCCCTAAAGAGAACAGTCAAATCATCAGTAACATGCTCACTATTGTGTGTTGACGTTCAATCAAAGTGGAGTCAAAGACGCCTTTTTGTACTTACACACCACTCTGAGGCTGAGCAGATAAAATAGAATCCTCATGGTTAATCCAGCTGAGGTGACAGTTAGATTGGGCTGAAACATCACAAAAGTCCCGCTTATATACTCGTACCAAATGGGAGGGCACAGAATCAGAGTCGTCTGATTGGACTTTCCTGTAGCGCAGTGGAAATAGTCAAGCGTCCTTCAGACACATAAAGCAGCTGCAGCAGCAGCATTTCTTTCATGTTTAACTGCTGGTTTGTGTAGACATGCACTGAAAGAAAATAAAAGAGGAAAGTGTCTAAAACAATCCTACTGACAGTTATTCCGCTGAGTGGTTTTAATATTTACAGGATGGGCTACTTTGAGATCATTCTCCTTCAGTTTGTGTCAGCCCAGTATTGTCATGGTGCCTGTACGAGCAGTAATATGAGCAGCACTCTGCTGCTGAGCCACGGAATTACCACAGAAAAACTAAGAATAATAACAACAAACAAGAGCACAAGTGAATAAAAGACAGCGGCTTCATCAAACACTGAGGACTTCAAGATTTTGAAGAGCGTTACTGATTGTTTTTCTTACTGGTTTAAATGTAAAAATACAAAAATAATCAAACTAGTGTGGAATAACCTCTAACACACAGACCTCAACCCACCCACCCACATTTTCTCTCTCTCTCTCTCTCACACACACACCCTTGTACTTGTGTCTTTGTGAGGACATGTATTACCCAGCCCCTAACCATCCCCCCTAACCCCGTAAACCTGACCTAAACCCAGTTCTAACCCCAACCTTCAAACCCTGACTTGACCCTCAAACAGTCCTTTGAAGAAGTTGTGAGGACCAGCCAGTGTCCTCACTTTCCAAAAGTGTCTTGCACACACACACACACACACACACACACAGCATACACACACACACACACACACACACACACACACACACACACACACACAGACACACACACACAGACCAGGAAGCTGTGGTCTAAAGGATAAAAATATAAGTTCAAGTTACCTGATGGCCGTTGTTGTGGTGTGTGACTTCATGAGAAGGATCTTTCTTGGCTATAAATGTGTTTAAACTACAAAAGATGAGGTTGTGGCAGGAGGAGGAAGGACTCAGATAGTGCAGGTGGTTTCAACTTGTTTATTCATAATAACGGCAACAGACTGAGTAGACTCATGAACCAGTGCGTTATATAGAACAGGGCTAACCACGCCCTCAAACCCATAACTCACCTGGGTGTGAGGTACTCCCTCAAGTGTCCACCACACAGCCCCCCCAAACACCCAGAAGGGAAACACTAGAACCAAAATCAGTCCCTGAAAGGAGGTTTAATCAACCAGCCATAACAGTTGTGCGTCCATCATCCAGAAACACAGACAGGCGGCAGGCAGGAGAAACCAAGTCCACAACAGGCTGTAAATTAGAAGACAAATCATCAGATGGGACATCCTGGATCCTGGAAGGAGGACGGTAGCACATCCTCCCCCATCCATCAAATGTGCTGGCTTCAGTCTATCTAATGTATCCCGCTGTGTCTGACCACCCACATGAAGCACAAAACTCTTCACACCTGACTCGAACTCCCGAACTGGGCCTTCGTACCAAGGGCCAAAGGGTGACCGGTGGGCGTCACGCCGTACAAGGAAAAAATAAGACTGTTGCTAATTCCGCCGGTACAAACAACCATGGAATACAGTGGCGCATGGGGGCTGGAGCCAAAATAGACGACCAGAGTTCTGACACAAACGGAGGTCCTTTGTCAGAAGTGATGTTGGAAGGGGAGCTGAAACGCACACAGAAAGAAGAGCACAAGTGACGTCTGCAGATGTGGTGGAGGATAAAGGGACCGCCTCCTGCCATCTGGTGGTCCGATCCACCATAGTGAGCAGATGAGTGAACCCTTGAGAAGGATGTAATGGTCCCACCAGATCCACATGCACATGGTTAAACCCACGGCCCGCACCGGTGGACTCAAGAGACAATACTTCCGGGTCCCCAGACTGGTCAGCAGCCATGGTGGAAAAATCCAGTCCCAGGTGAAGGGGTCAAACCAGTACCCACAACAGACAAGTTAGAGTCACATTATCTCCAACATCAGCATGCTTCATCTCCTACTGCTCCTCACTGGGTTGACTTTTCCAGCTATGCTGCCAGGTGACGCTGCTGATGCGCAGACCAAGGCTCAGACACCTTCAACATAGCAAATGTCAGAGGTTTGTGGTCGACACAAGCTGGGAAAGATCGGCCCTCGAGCAGGAACCTGCCACCGCCTGCAAGAAATGTGGTGGCCCAAGAAATCAATCATTGACAGACCCAACTGGCATTTCCCCGGGTTTATGATCAGGCCATGATCCACCAGTCACCTAAAAATCTGCTGAAGGTGTGTCAGGTGCTCAATTGCCGATGGGCTGGCCACCAAAATGTCGTCAAAAGAGACAAACACAAAGGTGAGGACACGCAACACTGAGTCCATCAATCGCTGAAATGTCTGTGCTGCCCCCTTCAGGCCAAAAGACATGCGCAGGAACTCAAACAGCCCATGTGGGGTGATCACAGTCTGGGGCACATCCTCCACACGCACTGGAACCTGATGATAACCACACATCAAGTCCACCTTTGAGAAGATGGCGGTGCCTGCCAGGCGAACGGGAGAATCTCATGTAGCAGGCTGAGCCTTGTCCACTCTGATTGGCTCTGCTTGCTCCGGATGTCCCTGATGAGGGCGCTGATTATAAAAGCACAGGTGGTGCCCTGAGAGTCCTCTTGCTGCGTAACTGTTGACATGTGATCTCATACATCACTGCACTGTTCTATGTAAATGAGGGTTTGTCAATAAAGTTTTTCGTTAGTTCCGGTCCAATGGTGAGTGATAGGTGTGATTTTTCTGCCTCCGCCGAAAATACAAATAACGCAAGTTATTCCTTGCAATGACTGTGCCACATGCGCCAGCAGGTTATGGGCCCAGGCGAGATGTAGGTAACCGATGGGTGAGACTGTGTTTTGATGGAGACGAGTGAAACTACGAGTTGTGGGAGACGAAACTGTTAGCACACATGTGGCTACTGGGGCTAAAAGAAACTCTTCTAAATGAACCCGCCGCGGACAACGTGGACGCGGATACCCTGAAGAACAAAGAGTCGTATGCCGAAATGATCCAGTTTTTGGACGATAAAAGTTTGTCCCTTATTATGAGAGAAGCGGCTGACAACGGGAGAAAAGCACTTAAGATATTCAGGGACCATTATGCTGGTAAAGGAAAGCCCCGTATTATAAGCCTGTATACGGAGCTAACATCCCTGCAGAAAGGTGTGAGTGAAAGTGTCACGGACTATATTATCCGGGCTGAGACGGCAATAACAGCTCTAAGAAATGCTAACGAGACACTCAGTGATGGGCTCTTGATTGCCATGGTGTTAAAAGGATTACCTGAGGCCTATAAACCATTTTCCATCCATATTACTCAAGGAGATGATAATCTAACTTTTTCTGACTTCAAGACAAAGCTAAGAAGTTTTGAGGACACGGAAAAGTTCCGCACGGTTTCTGAGGACAACATCATGAAAGTGGCTGCACCTGTCTCAGATTGGAGACGCAGAGACAGAAACGCATGTCCTGAGATTACATGTTACACGTGCGGCGAGAAAGGACATAAGGCGCGTGCATGTCCAAATGAGCGCCACGAAAGGAAGACACAATGGTGTGGATACTGTAAAAGTTCAACACACAAAGATGCATCGTGTCGACGCAAAAAGAAGGATAATGTGAAGCAAGCAGCAGACGACATCTGTGAGGAACAATCGTACGCATTTAAAGTGAGTGAATGTCAACTTGTTGGTCTGAAGCACAGGAGACTCATGGTCGACACTGGAGCGACTTCGCATATAATAACGGATGTACAAAAGTTCCTTAAGTTTGATGAGTCATTCCAGCCCCAACATCACACGGTTGAACTGGCCGATGGCACGAGAACAAACGGTGTGGCGCTGAGGAGAGGCGACGCCGAGGTGACATTGGTGGATCGCGAGGGGAAGAGGATTAAAGCCACGCTGAAGAAGGCACTCTACGTTCCGACGTATCCACAAGACATTTTTTCTGTATAGGCGGCGACGACCAATGGAGCCTCAGACAACTTCAAAGAAGGCCACAGTGAACTCATCCACAAGAGTGGGACCAGGTTTGATATCAAAGAGTACAACAGACTCTATTATTTGAATACTGTAAATGATGTAACTGATGACAGTTGTAACAGTTGTACTGATATTCATACATGGCACAAAATCCTCGGGCACTGTAATTATGAAGATGTTTGCAAATTACAAGATGTCGTAGAGGGAATGCAGATTAAGGGTAAAGTGGATAAATCCAAACTGAGTTGTGATGTCTGCACCCAAGGAAAATTTGTCCAAACCAGGAACAGAGAGCCAGATACATGAGCAAAATCAGTGCTTGAATTAGTCCATGCCGATCTAGCTGGCCCTCTTGATCCAATTGCTAAAGATGGATTCAGATATACACTAGCATTTACGGACGACTACTCAAGGACAGTATTTGTGTACTTTCTCAAAGCTAAAATTGACACTGTAAAGGCGACTGAAAAATTTCTTGCTGATGTTGCTCCTTATGGAAATGTGAAGTGTGTCAGAACAGACAACGGCACAGAGTTCACAGGAAAAGAGTTCCAAGCTTTGCTTAACAAAAACAACATAGGACACGAGTCCTCCGCACCGTATTCACCACATCAAAACGGCACCGCGGAGAGAAATTGGCAAACCTTATTTGACATGGCAAGGTGCATGATCATAGAAAGCAACCTACCAAAAGAGTTATGGACATATGCTGTAATGACTGCTGCAGTGATACGCAACAGGTGTTTCAATGCCAGGACAAAACAAACCCCTTGCTTTATGTTGACAGGAAAGAAACCAAACCTTTCCAAGATGAGGATTTTTGGTTCTACATGCTTTGCATATAGACATGACAGAAATAAATTAGACTCACGATGTGATAAGGGAATCTTTGTGGGATACGACAAGAATAGTCCATCGTATCTAGTCTATTACCCAGATACAAAGAAAGTAATGAAACATCGACTTGTCAAGTTCGCTACAAGAAATGTTGTTGAACATGAAACCCAGACTGATCTGACAATAAGTGGTGACGAAAGAGATGAGTCTACCATGCCAAGTGCAGATTTAATGGAAGAAGGGAAAGGAATTTCTCTGACAGAGACTTCTGATGAACAGCAAGTTCAGATAGAGGGAGAAGGTTGCGAGTCTCGATACCCTAAAAGAGAAAGAAAACCACCGCTGTACCTCTCTGATTATGTATCTGAAGTTAGTGACCAGATGTTATCAGATAATATTGACTATTGTTACAGAACATATGATGTGCCCCAAACCTTCAAAGAAGCTATTAGTTCATCCAACTCAGATGCTTGGGCTAAAGCTATGAAAGAAGAGATAGACTCTCTTAATGAAAATGATACATTCACATTGACTTGTCTACCAGAAGGTAAACATGCAGTGGGGGGTAGGTGGGTCTATGCCATCAAAAATGGTGCTGATGAAACAAAGACCTACAAAGCAAGATATGTTGCTAAAGGTTATAACCAAGTGATGGGAGTAGATTACAAAGAAACCTTCTCTCCAACAGCAAATCTGACCTCAATTCGTGCTCTGATGCAAGTGGCAGCACAACATGATCTTAACGTACATCAGATGGACGTCAAGACAGCATATCTGCATGCTCCTATCGATTGTGAATTGTACATTGAACAACCCGAAGGTTTTGAACAACACTCAGACACTGGTGAAAAACTCGTGTGTAAACTGAACAAATCACTGCATGGCTTGAAGCAATCCGGTAGGAACTGGAACCTGATGTTGAGTAACCACCTATGCAACAATGGTTTTGTGCAAAATCCAGCTGATCATTGTGTGTACACAAAGCAAGTAGGGAAAGAGAGAGCAATATTAATAATATGGGTCGATGACCTTATTATTGCTGCAACTAATGATTAATTACTATCTGATACCAAGAAAACACTAGCTGCAAAATTCAAAATGAAAGACCTCGGAAAAATAAGACATTTCTTAGGCATTGACTTTGAACAGGGTGAAGGAGTTATAAAAATGAGCCAGAGCAAACATATCAGTAAGGTACTGGAAAAATTTGGAATGTTTGACTGTAAATCAAGGCCTACACCATGTGAACAAAAGCTCGATCATCACAGTGAAGCTGATCCAGTTGATGCAAAAATGTATCGTGACTTAACAGGAAGCCTTATTTACATAATGACATGTACAAGACCTGACTTATGTTGGATAGTGAGCAAATTATCACAGCATTTGTCTGAACCAAATGAAAAACACTGGCTAACTGCCAAACATGTACTGAGATATTTGAAGGGAACAATGGATCACAAACTTTGCTATGGAAAATCGAAGACAAACCTAAAAATCAGTGCCTACAGCGACTCTGATTGGGGAGCCGATTTGAGTGACAGGCGAAGCACCACAGGGTTTTGTGTGAGCTTAACTGTGAGTGGACCACCTATTTCATGGAAATCTAAGAAACAGGTCACTGTTGCCTTATCTACATGTGAGGCTGAATATATGGCATTGGCTGCAACCACTCAGGAGAGTCTGTATCTTATACAGTTAATGAGTGGAATAGAAAAGGAGCTCAGCTCTCAGTGATGGAAAGATAACAATCAAATATTGTCCCACAGAGAATATGGTCGCTGATATCATGACCAAACCAATGACAAAGTTCAAGATGGAGAAGTTTGTGAAATATCTGTTCGGTGTGTAAAGCTATAGACACATGCATATATATTTGTAAAAATGTATGTAAGAATAGAAGTTGTTTATAAGCTGCACAGTCTGTATAGTTCGAGATCAAGTGGGGGTGTTGATATGTGATCTCATACGTCACTGCACTGTTCTATGTAAATGAGGGTTTGTCAATAAAGTTTTTCGTTGGTTCCGGTCCAATGGTGACTGAGTGATAGGTGTGATTTTTCTTCCTCCGCCGAAAATACAAATAAGTCAAGTTATTCCTCGCAATGACTGCGCCACAAGCGCCAACAGTAACTTTCGGGTGCCCTGTTTTCGCCGGGTTGCCACATCCGGTCAGTCACTTCAGGAAGCGGTTCCCCATCGGCACGTTCCTCGGGGTAGGTTGTAGCATGCTGTTTGGCCTCCGATCACTCCACCCACCCCCGATTGCGCTGTTTGACGTACAGACAGGGCGGCGAGAGCCTTTCTGCTGCGTAACTCCCGGACGCTTTAACTCTCGCCACGCTACCAGAAGCAGTTGCCTCACCGCTTGGTGCTCAGCAGGCGCGTTCTGCAGGGTAAGTCGTGACCCGTCTCCGCTATGTGCGCGAAGGTTGCTTGTCCCATCGCGTTTTCCTTTCAGCTACTTAGAGCGCGTCTTCCCCTCACCGGGAACAATTTCCCTGTAGGCTGTGGCCGGCTCGCTAGCGCTGCTACATTGTCTGCTCCGAGACGCTCACTGCGAGGCCCCATCGCAGGTATGTGGCAGCACGACCAATGGAGGTTCTTGCTTCCGCCTTATTAACTCCTTCTCCCCTGTAGCACCAGAGTCGGGTGTCCCGTAAACGACACCTAGACGGCCCGCGGTTGTTCGGTCCGCTGCTGTTTTGCCTCGATTGTTGTTGCCGTAAGCACTGTCGTACCCACGCCACCCTTCTGGTGGCGCTATACGCATCGCACCCGAGGGAGTGTGGGGAATTATTGTGGGATTTGGGGGGCAGATAACAGATTTATGTTTTGATACTTATTTTCTCTTAATTGTTCCTGTCTTTCTCTTGTGTCTGTGTGCCTTATTTAACATTAATAGTGTGGATTTCTTGGCAATTAACCATTTGTTTCCATCGGTGTGTTTTGTGTGTTTATTTTGCTTTAGTCACTGCACTTGCTTGCTGTGTAGTTTTTGCATGCTCTGTGCTGAGTGCAGTGTATTTATTTCTTTGGTTTGTTTTGCATGTCGTTTGGTGTTTAATCTGTTTCTGTCCGCCCGTCCAATTGAGTTGTTTTAGAAATTTGGGGAAATTTGATTTGGGGTGGTTTACATGTTGGTTTGGGAGTTTTAGCCATTTTAGTGGGAGGGGTATTTTTATTAAAGTCGAGCTACGTAGCTTCCATTTTATCGTTGCGTTAAAAGAAAGAACTGTTTTCCTTGTGGCAATAAAGTGTTTTTGTATATACTGGACCCCGTCTCAAGCCTTCATTAGCCACGTACTTGTGCGCTCACTAATTAATTCTCCAGGTGGAATTCCTGGGGTGGCGTTGTCGGTTTATCCCTACTCCTCTTTAATCCACCAAATTGAGCTCAGGACTTTAGACCAGTTGAGTCCAATTTGGTCCTGTCTTCATCCCCCGCCCCCTTTGGCTGCCACACTGAGAAGTGTGGAATGGGGTAACAGTTATGAGTTGTGATGTTAAGACGATGAAAGTCGCCTCATGACTGCTAAGTGCCGTGCGCCTTGGGCACCATGCGGAGAAGACAGGCCCATGGGCTGTTAGAGTGCCGCACAATCCCCAAACGCTCCGTGGTGGTGAATTCCTCCCCAGCTGTTTCCAACTTCAGTGTCGAGCTGCTGTCCGCGTGCAAAAACAGGTGGACCCACGGTGGGTATGAAGTGCTCCACCCCGTGCTTCATGACCTCTGTGGAAAACGCTGGCAAAGTCAGTGAGGGAAAATCAGCCAACAACCGCTGAAAAACGTGACCTGCAGCAGCAAAACTGGCATGTGCCAACAGCCCAGGTCCCCTTAGTCAGACATGGAAAGGTGGCAAAGGACACAACATTAAAGTAAAGTACATTAAATAAGACTCGTGAACCAGTGCATTATATAGAAGAGGGCCAAACACACCCCTCAAACCATAACCACCAGGGGGTGCCCCAAGTGTCCACCACAATATAACTGTTTGAGGAAGCTGTTCTAACTTAGAAAAGAAGAAATAGTGGAGGATTGTGAAACACCAATACGTTCACTTTTGTCATGAACTGAGAAATGTAAATGTTGACAGCATATTTCTCTTTTAGAGGTTCCAGTTGTCTCTGAAATGGTTTGACGTCTTGATGTTTAGTGATTTATTTTAGTTCATTGATTTTCACTTGTGTGTGCACCATTGATTGTTTTTCATTTTTAGTTTTGCATCAGACTTTTCCTCACTTACTCAATGGTCTTTGACTAAAACAAGGAAGTCTTCAGTTGGAGGCTGCAGTGACTCTAGGGGGCGCTGCAGCCACCAGCAGGTTCATGTTGTTGACCGGACGCTGAAACATGTTATAAACTCCACAGAAGGAAGTTTAATTAAAAACAAGAGTTCAAAGTTAAGTAAATTATTTAAACGCTGTATCTCCACTGTTAATATGAAAGTTGTTGGTTAAAAATAAAGTGAACACATTTATTTTGACAGATGGTGTCAGAAACGGACACAGTGTTACTTAAAGTGAAAGATTCATGGTTTGAAACATCAACTACAACAAATGAAGAAAGACTAATTACACACCATCACACTCCCAGACACAGGGTTGGTTTGATTACTGATTTATTGATCATTACAAGACAGACAACAAGGAGAGAAAGTTGTGTCAAATAAAGCATGAGGGTTAGGACATTAAAATATTGAACATTTTGATCTATGCATTAATATTTTTTCAAAACTTGGATCGAAAAATCTTTCTGGACTCATCTTTAATTACAACAGTGAATAAAAACACAACCACCCACTTGAATGTATTTAATTTTGGATAATATTGGAATAATGTGTGAGGCCTCACAGAGATAAGACATGTAAACTTCAGGGAGAAAAGACCCAGAGCTTTCCTCCTGTTCCCAGGTATATCGTATAAAACATATAAAAAAGTCACAATTAATCTACCTTTTAACTTGCTTTCGGTTTAAATGTGTGAATCAGTGTGATGTTAAACATGAAACAGTCCTGGAGAGAAACTAATCCAACCCAAAAGCTTTGACAGCTGCATAGATCATCTGTTTCTCTGCACCTTTATCCTCATTTCTTCCACCTCCTTCAGGTTTCACCAACATAAAGGTGACAGCAGAATAAACACACAAGCCCCTTTGCTTCTGGTAAAACAATGATGAGATGGAACATTTATGAATGTCAACAACATTTATTTGGGTTTATAGAATCAATCCATGATAAAGTCCTTACCTGCCGACCCTGTCTTAGCCTGGCAGCAGCAGCTGAACATTGAAGATAGATGATCATTAATAATGTAACTTTAACAGACTTTTAATGAAAATATACAACTTCAATTACCGGTATCTGACTTGGGTGTCTTTGTCCTGATGGTGTAAATGAGAAAGGAAACAAAAATCAGATTTACAGTAAAGGATGCACAGAGCAGATAAATCCCCATGCTTGGTGCAGGTGTCCACATAATCCACACTGAAACAAAAAGAAATACAAAAGATTACAACTTCTTGAGGTTAAAACAAAAAGTTAATTTTGTTCATGTCTGTTAACATACCATCCGTGTAGAATGGGAAATCATAACTTTTGTGTTTGTCATCTTTAGCTTTTCCAAATGTGTAAAAGTGTGTAAAGTCCATTTCATCTTATGTCAAGGTAAGATGTCACATAATACTGATTTTCACATTAAACAAGATATATGTGAAATGATCGAAACAAGAGGCCAATCATTTATGTGATTCAGATAATTCTACTGAACACTTTGTTTGAGACATGTTGAGAAGCTGCAGTTGTTGGATGATATTGTTATCGATATATCAATATAAGACAGGTTTTGGGTTTGTAACTATGAGAACAGAACTGAACATGTATAAAACTTTATTGCAATCATTAATTTTCTCTGAAATCACGTCAAAATGAATATAATCTTGCAAATGTGAAGTAAAAGGAATACAATGCAAAAATCAACATTACCTTCACTTTTGGGCTCTGTGTGGTTCCCAAACATCTCTGCACATTTTTCCACAGAACAACACAAGTTTTCAGAAGAGCTGAGGTTTTTGAAGAAGCCGTTTCCAGATTCATGCAATGAGCAAACTTTGAAGTTATTTTCAGAGGCTTCCAGATTGTTTCTGCAATGAAAAGTGAAAAACGGCTGAGCGGGTCCTGATCCACAGCAGCGTCCGTTGGTTTTGTCCGGAGTCGTTGTGTTCTGAGAGTCAGAGAGGATGGAACACTGGAGAAACACAGAGTGTTGTCCAGGGCTTGACTCAGAGGGATGGACCCGAGTGAGGTCATGAAGTTTGGATTCTGAGAATTTGAAACATGAAACAAAAGGAGGCACAGATTAAGTCTGATGCACAAATAGTTTTGCCAGATGAGCTGTGTTCAAACTTTAAAAGTCATGGACAGGACGTTTACCGACTACTGTTAGGTCTGCTCTTTTCAAAAATGTCAATGGACTGTGATTGTCCATGCAGAAGTAAATGCCAGTATCATCCATTCGTAGTTCTTGAATCCTCAAAACAAATGACCTTCTCTCTAGTTCGGTTGTGATACGAGGATCATCATGTTTATCTTGAAGTGATTTTCCGAGGATTTCAGGTAAGGTTCCAGGAACAAATCTCATCCATGTGAGGGGTGCTGAAGTGGTGCGGGGACATTTCAGCCTCAAATTCCCTCTAACATTTACAGTCAGTGTCTCAATATCGTGAACATTTCTGCTTCCTGTAAAGATAAAAACAACAGCAGATTAAATGTGTTTGATCTCTTCAAAATGACATTCCTTAAAGCAGACTCTAGTAATTAAATCTTAAAAACAAACCAGCAAAGAACAAAATAGTAGTTCCCAGGGTTACTTACCCCCAACTCTGTCAAACAGCAGAATATAAAATAGAATCATCATTTTCTGCTTATTGCATGTGACTGGTGTAACTGGCTAATGTTGCTGCTCTGATGATCAAATGAAGGAAACGGTGTCATGACGTGCTTGATTCTGAGTAAGACCACAGGGGAAGTGATAGCTGCAATTTTCAGATGGAAAGTTTTTGTTGCATGTTACTTAGTACTGAAACTAAAAGTACCTTGTACCTTATTAAAGCTCATTTCCTTTCCCCCAGCTGGTAGATACAAGTGCGCAGGTATTGCCAGTTCACCTTCTGAGCCCCAGCGTGGTACCTTTGAGCAAGGTATCAACTCCCCCACAGCTCAGAGGGTCTTGCGATGAACTGGTGGCTTATCCTGCCTTCACCCATCTGAAGCTGGGACATACTCTAGCACTGCGACCCCAAATGGGAAATTAGCAGACCAGATCACAAGACAAAATAATAATAATGTTATAACAAGGCAAGTGGAACGTTATTCTGTCATTTCTTCCCCTACAACAGGGGGAGACACACATCTGTATAAGAGACTGAAGTGGTACTATCAATTACACATAATCTATATGATATCAATTACATATTTATGCTTAAAGTTTTTGAGCGTGCAGTAAAACAGACTGGTCAGTTTGATGTGGTTAAATATAATAAAATGTTTGTCAATCAAAACAACATAGAAGATTGACTTTTACTACAGTTCCTCAACGCCTGCTGTTGAAAAGGTTTCTTCTCAAATCAATCACACGCTGCTTTAATAATTGACAAATATCTCCAGGCTGATGTAAAAGACTTCCAGCTAAAACAAGCAAGAGTTAAACACTTATCACCCAAGTTAAATTCTAGGTTAATAGTTTTATAGATTATCATTTAATGTTAATTTAATGTTCATAAGTTACACTTAATGAAAAATTTAAATGAATAATGTTAGTTTGCTTGTGTTTATTTGAAGGTGTCTTCTAATGATGCGTCCTTATATATCAAAATGACGTATATTCATGTGTGTAAGTGTATGTTGGCACGTGTTCTGTGTGTTTGAACAGTTCTTCTGTGCAACACTTTAGTGTCAGCAGCGTTAAAAATGAGCTTTACTTTAACCAACAAGAGTAAGCTGAATCAATGTATAAATCTGATCAAACAAAAAAAGGTGAATTTTTAACTTTTTATTGAACACATCTTGTAAACACATTTTATATATTCATATATATTCATATTTGATATCTGGACATATTTACATAAATGATTTAGTATAAAATAATAAAAACACCATTATGTTAATGATTCTTGTATTGTTTGATGTTATAATAATCTTGTAGAAATAAGTTTCTCAACCGCTAACAAATTTATAAAAAAGAACAGAGGACAATTAACAAATCAAAAGACTGTGAAAGAAAATGGTAAATAAAAATTGATATTAACAAATGTGAGTTTTGTAGGACCAACACTGGTTAAACTGGTCATGTACCTGTCCAGATTAAAACCATCAGCCAAATGTTTATGTTGATTTACAATTTCACAATCAGGCCTTTACGGAGGACTAAACACTCTTAAAACTCAGGTTGAAATAACTTTTCCATTTTTGTATCTGCGTGTCATCTTTGGTGGGTGTGCATTAAGATGGATTAAAACAATGTATTTCCCACATTTGCATTAATTTTTTCTCACACAGGTCCTCACATCAGAGTAGACCGTTTCTTTGTCTTTGAGGTGACCTCTGTCTGCTTGAGCGTTCCTCCTGGTGATTACTGGTGCAGAATAAAGAATCTCCTCATCTCTCTGAGCAGACACATGGGAAAAGGATGCTTTAAGCACATATCACTATTTATAAATTCTGATCTAAAATTCTGAGACTCACCAGCTGAGTGTCCTCATCACCCGTGCCTGTTGTGCTACTGACAACAGCAGCTGTATTAAAAGATCATGTGAAAAAAAAACAGCTGTCTCAGACGGTATTTTAATGACTATATACTCGCTTTGTTTTGTACAAAAAAAAATTAAAATAAGCAAAATAATTTGGCATTTTTAAATAATTTGAAAAGAAACGTACCTTTGCAATAGCCATCAGATTTTCTGGTTAAGATATAAACCAGACCAGCGTTTACAATTACACTTGCAGCCAAAGCAACAAGAGGCAACAGCAGACCCACAGATGTGCTGGTATCTGCTGTGTTGATGGTTCCAAAGAAAAACTGCCCACATGTGGCCACAGCGCAGGAAAAGGTCCCAGCATCAGAGGAGCTGATGGTGCTGTCACATTTGTGTGGAGCGTGACCTTTGACACGGCCCTGGCACTCATCCTGGCTGCCTCCGTGTGCAGTAAAGACACTGGGATAAGACGCATCAGGTCCAGACTGGAACCAGCAAACGTTGTGCGCTCTTGAGCAGGATGTGTCTTCAGAGTCAGAGAGGACCGAACACTGCATCGTCACTGAACGGACCGAGTCAGATGGAGGCACTTGAATTACGGCTTTGACATCAGGCTCCGTCCCTGAGAAATTTAAATATGAAATAAACATGAAGGCTTTCTGTACAAAACAAAGGTTTGAATGATAGAGTTGTACTTTGTCTTGCTCTTTAGTGTTTTCTATTATTCTATTGTTTTTCTATTGGCGCTCTTTTTACTAACACATTACTGCTACATCCACCAACTTCATCTGCTGTAAACATGTAAATGTTCCCTCCACCAGACAAATCATGGTTATTTGATCTATAAAATAATGAGATAATATGAAATTAAATTATTTCAAATAATTCTTACCTTGAATTCTTAGAAAGGCCCCTTTCAAAAATGTCATGTGAAAGTATTCTGTTTTAATGCAGTAATAAAATCCTGTGTCATTTGGAGTTACTTTCAGAATTTTCAAAAGAAACTTTCCAGGTGCTTTTTCACATATAAAAGGTGAGAATTCCTTCAGTCTATTGTCATTAAATGAATAAGTGGCTCCCAGGACTTCTGGTGGGCTTCCAGGAACAAATCTCATCCAAAACAAAGCTGCGGTACCATCAGAATGGTTACGGACACAAGTCAGAGTCACATTATCTCCAACATCAGCATGCTTCATCTCCAACTGCTCCTCATCCATTCCCCCTAAAGAGAACAGTCAAATCATCAGTAACATGCTCACTATTGTGTGTTGACGTTCAATCAAAGTGGAGTCAAAGACGCCTTTTTGTACTTACACACCACTCTGAGGCTGAGCAGATAAAATAGAATCCTCATGGTTAATCCAGCTGAGGTGACAGTTAGATTGGGCTGAAACATCACAAAAGTCCTGCTTATATACTCGTACCAAAATGGGAGGGCACAGAATGAGAGTCGTCTGATTGGACTTTCCTGTAGCGCGGTGGAAATAGTCAAGCGTCCTTCAGACACATAAAGCAGCTGCAGCAGCAGCATTTCTTTCATGTTTAACTGCTGGTTTGTGTAGACATGCACTTGAAGAAAATAAAAGAGGAAAGTGTCTAAAACAATCCTACTGACAGTTATTCCGCTGAGTGGTTTTAATATTTACAGGATGGGCTACTTTGAGATCATTCTCCTTCAGTTTGTGTCAGCCCAGTATTGTCATGGTGCCTGTACGAGCAGTAATATGAGCAGCACTCTGCTGCTGAGCCACAGAAAACCTAAGAATAATAACAACAAACAAGAGTACAAGTAAATAAAAGACAGTGGCTTCATCAAACACTGAGGACTTCAAGATTTTGAAGAGCGTTACTGATTGTTTTTCTTACTGGTTTAAATGTAAAAATACAAAAATAATCAAACTAGTGTGGAATAACCTCTAACACACAGACCTCAACCCAACCACCCACATTCTCTCTCTCTCTCTCTCTCTCTCTCACACACACACCCTTGTACTTGTGTCTTTGTGAGGACATGTATTACCCAGCCCCTAACCATGTAAACCTGACCTAAACCCAGTTCTAACCCCAACCTTCAAACCCTGACTTGACCCTCAAACAGTCCTTTGAAGAAGTTGTGAGGACCAGCCAGTGTCCTCACTTTCCAAAAGTGTCTTTTACACACACACACACACACACACACACACACACACACACACACACACACACACACACACACACACACACACACACACACACACACACACACACACACACACACACACACACACACACACACACACACACCAGGAAGCTGTGGTCTAAAGGATAAAAATATAAGTTCAAGTTACCTGATGGCCGTTGTTGTGGTGTGTGACTTCATAGGCTGCTGAGAAGGATCTTTCTTGGCTATAAATGTGTTTAAACTACAAAAGATGAGGTTGTGGCAGGAGGAGGAAGGACTCAGATGGTGCAGGTGGTTTCAACTTGTCTTTTAATAATAACGCCAACAGACTGTGTAGACTCGTGAACCAGTGCGTTATATAGAGTGGGGTTAACCCTGGTGTGAGGTACTCCCTCAAGTGTCCACCACACAGCCCCCCAAACACCCAGAAGGGAAACCCTAGAACCAAAATCAGTCCCTGAAAGGAGGTTTAATCAACTGGCCATAACAGTTGTGCGTCCATCATCCAGAAACACAGACGGCTGCAGGCAGGAGAAACCAAGTCCAAAACAGGCTGTAAATTAGAAGACAAATCATCAGATGGGACATCCTGGATCCTGGAAGGAGGACGGTAGCACATCCTCCCCATCCATCAAATGTGCTGGCTTCAGTCTATCTAATGTATCCCGCTGTGTCTGACCACCCACATGAAGCACAAAACTCTTCACACCTGACTCGAGCTCCTGAACTGGGCCTTCGTACCAAGGGCCAAAGGGTGACCGGTGGGCGTCACGCCATACAAGGAAAAAATAAGACTGTTGCTAATTCCGCCGGTACAAACAACCACGGAATACAGTGGCGCATGGGGGCTGGAGCCAAAATAGACAATCAGAGTTCTGACACAAACGGAGGTCCTTTGTCAGAAGTGATGTTGGAAGGGGAGCTGAAACGCACACAGAAAGAAGAGCACAAGTGACGTCTGCAGATGTGGTGGAGGATAAAGGGACCGCCTCCTGCCATCTGGTGGTCCGATCCACCATAGTGAGCAGATGAGTGAACCATTGAGAAGGATGTAATGGTCCCACCGGTGGACTCAAGAGACAATACTTCCGGGTCCCCAGACTGGTCAGCAGCCATGGTGGAAAAATCCAGTCCCAGGTGAAGGGGTCAAACCAGTACCCACAACAGACAAGTTAGAGTCACATTATCTCCAACATCAGCATGCTTCATCTCCTACTGCTCCTCACTGGGTTGACTTTTCCAGCTATGCTGCTGGGTGACGCTGCTGATGCGCAGACCAAGGCTCAGACACCTTCAACATAGCAAATGTCAGAGGTTTGTGGTCGACACAAGCTGGGAAAGATCGGCCCTCGAGCAGGAAACTAAAATGACGTGCAGCCAGGTACAATACGAACAACCCCCGGTCAAAAACTTTGTACTTCTGCTCATTGTCCCGTAGCTCATTGTCCCGTAAAAAACATGAGGGGCTGCCATGCACCACCCACACTCTGTTATACAAATTCACCATCCCTAAGAACTCCTGCAGAGCCTTAACAGAAACTCTGCCACCACCTGCACCTTAGACGACAACGGAGCTGCACCCAGTGAAGAAATGTGGTGGCCCAAGAAATCTATCACTGACAGACCCAACTGGCATTTCCCCGGGTTTATGATCAGGCCATGATCCACCAGTCACCTAAAAATCTGCTGAAGGTGTGTCAGGTGCTCGATTGCCGATGGGCTGGCCACCAAAATGTCGTCCAAATAGACAAACACAAAGGTGAGGACACGCAACACCGAGTCCATCAATCGCTGAAATGTCTGTGCTGCCCCCTTCAGGCCAAAAGACATGCGCAGGAACTCAAACAGCCCAAGTGGGGTGATCACAGTCTGGGGCACATCCTCCACACGCACTGGAACCTGATGATAACCACACATCAATCTCAGATGTGTGGAATGGTGTCATGACCATGAGTTGTAATGTCAAGATGACGAAAGTCACCTCATGGCCGCCAAGTTCCATCCGTCTTGGGCACCATGCGGAGAAGAGGCCCATGGGCTGTTAGAGCGCCGCACAATCCCCAAACGCTCCGTTGTGGTTGT